>CM045498.1:31698427-32982034 GCA_024704745.1 Rosa lucieae | reverse complement strand
ATAATGGAACACAAATCATCTGTTGTGTGTTGAAGTCAGTTTTGTTATACAACGGTGCTAGTTATATTCTGTTTTGTGAATGCCAACAACGGTGCTAATTTTTTTATCAGAACTACATTGCACAACGGATTAAGCATGGTCCGTCGTCTGAGCCTTAAAAAATTTAGCAACAGATTTCCCTCCACTTTGGAGTATTGGTTGGATCTTGAAAAACTGAAATTTCGGCTACTAGGACAATGGGTTTTACTATTGCTGTTGTGTGATTGAAAAACTAAGCACCAAAGTTGAAGGATGCTTGCTAAAATGTCTTCACCTAGATAGGCCTAGTGCAAGCTATTGTAATTGTACAATAGATTTAAGATTTTATGTTGTGTGAACATGCAACTGGGCGGTTAACCATTGCTGAACACTAAGGCAACATGAACCATTGTTTCCCTCCATGATTTCACATTTTAATTTTTAGTGATGCACTCAGACGACAGTGAGAGAGATTTCTGTTGTGTGAATAACTTTGATTTTTTTTTACTAGGTTTAAACAAAAGAAAACAAAGTCTGCCACTTAGTCTTCTCTCGACACTCGACACGAAAGGAAATCTCAGTCCTCTCTCACACTCCTCCTCCGCCTTTCTTCGCTAATATACCAATCCAAATCCCCATATCTCCTCCTCCTCACCTTCAAACTACGGTCAATTGAAGAGATGCAGAAGATTAACAGACTCTTCAAGCTCCCTGTCACGAAACTCTAACAGGCTAACATCTCCATGGCCGCCAACCGGGCTGCCGTATCATCTCCGCAGCAGCGAAGAAAGACCATGTCCACTCTCGGAGTCAGAATCTCCCTCGTCGCCGCTCTTGCCACCCAAGCCTCCTTCGTCTCCTAGTGACATAAATGTTCAAATCCCTTTCCCACAATCTAAAATTTTCCTTGATTTTCAAGTTTAATTGGTTCCGATTTGGTTTTAACATTTGGTGTTTTCTTTCTTATTGTTGCAGTTTTACTCGTTTTGGCCACCAAGATAGCCAAGTACATCTTCTCCAAGCAGTTCGAGGCTCGAACTCTTGAGGAAGCTCTCATCTCAGTATTGTTTTGGGTTGGTTGTTTCTTATTCTAGTTTGAAATGCTGATTCTGAAGCTAATTTGTTGATTTCTTTTGTTCGTTTTCATGGATTTGGGAGGTAGATGCTAGAGTGGAGGCCAAAGATTGCTTCCAGATTTATCTGTGTATGATAAATGTTTTTTTTTTTAGCTTAAATGATAATATTGAGAATAACTTCTTTTAATCTTTTATCAAATGCAGATTACAATATGGGTTAGCAGTATATCGTTTGATACATATGCTAATATTGCATCTGAGGGCACAGCTGATGTAAGCATTGTCATTTTGTTTTAGTATATCTCTTCCTGCATCTATTTGTTTGTTATTGGTATGCTTCTGTTTGTGCTTGAGAAAGATATTGTTTTCTTCAAATGGGTCTAATTATTTGAATGTTTGTTACTGTAAATCCAGGTTGCATTTCTTTTATGGTGAGAACTTGGAGCGAGCGACTAGGATAGTGGATCAAAGAGGATTTTTGGTGAGCCCAGTAGACGTTCTATATTTCAGGTTTCACTTTTCTTCAAATCAGCTTCTGGGTATACTTGTTTTCTACTCATTTTAGTCATTTCAATATTGGATTGGCCCGTTGGAGGATTTTGGTCAATTTATTTGTGATGGAGATTATTTCTTTTGATGGAAACTTTAGGTGATATCAATCAAACATTTCGGTGTATATTTTGATGGGTTGAACTTGTAAATTTGGACTTTGGTTGAATTTGTTCACTGATTTAAAAGAATCACGTTGATATGGACCAAATGTTTAGGGGCTGCTTTAGTAGTGTATATTTTGATGGGTTGAACTTGTAAATTTGGACTTTGGTTGAATTTGTTCACTCATTTAAAAGAATTACGTTGATTTAGACCAAGTGTTTAGGCAATTAATGATAGGCAGATTTTAATTCTATAAATAAGTTAATATGGTATAGTGAAACTGCTAGATTGGATTATTTAGCTATACATATATAAGACGAAGTTTGGTCTGGGTCTTATTTTGCATGTTTTGGGAATTCTAGAATTGCATGCATGTAATTGTTGTGATTAGAACAAGCCTTCATAGTAATGGAACTCTACTGAGAGTTAGTTGCAGATTTATATATGCATTTTCAGTTTTCATTAAGTCGGAGATAGAATCTCTTTTATTTAGTAACCATCAAAATTTAGTTGTACTGCTAAAACTTGCTGTACACTATCTTCCTCCTGTGCTTATTTAGGTAATGGAAACCAGTTAGAGGTGGCTTATTTCTTTATGCTATATGTATGCTCATACGCGCGCACACACTTTTGTTGTCCAATTTGCTTTCTTTTTAAAGAATATGGTTGTAGAATTTTATTGAATTCTCTTAGCTTCAGTTTCTCTATGCAACTGTCAAATTTGATTACTTGGCATTTTGCTCTTTATTCTTCCTTTCTTTTGTTATACATAGCACCTGATGTTTTATGTAACAGATAGTTCACTAGAAGTGGCTGGAGAAACACAAAAGAAGATATAATTTTAGAGGTTAGCTCTAGATTTAGCTTATAATGAACAACCTTGTTTCATTGATTATAACACTTATATTAATGGAAGCTTTCCTCTTCTAATCTTTCATGGATGTCCTCCGCCCCTCTCTTTTGATTTTGAAATTCATCCCACTCCGTTTCATGTTCTAGTTTGATGCCTGTACTACTGCTTATTTGCTTAGATAACTATATCTTGCCATTCTCTGTCATTTATTTCAGTTACTGTGGTATGTGGGTTGTACTCTTACTTCCTTTCACTCATTAGTTAGCCTTCTTATCCAGATAAATACTCTATTGGCAACTGGAGACAAAAACACTTTTAAGGAAAGCAGTTACCGAGAAAATGTACTTTGTATGCTTCTATTCTTTTGATTTACTGTTAAGCTTTCTGTTCTAAATTTTATTATACTATCTGCTGTTTCACTGCTTTCTTAATGAAAAAATTTCTGAGACATTATCTATATCTTTCCATTTTCAAGAACTAAAGAATGAAATAAAACAGAGATAATCCATTGGAGTGAGGTTTATTGGGAAATGGTTGAGACAATTGTCAAAATGCCGGGATGACTTACTTATCCACATGTGTATTGTTAGCATCTAGATATACTCTATAAATCTTCCAAAATGAATGAATTCTTAATGCTGACTTTTAGAGTATGAACTTGAGTTATGTTCCTTATGGTTGTAGTTCTGTTAGCCTTCTCTGCATTCCTAGCTAACTTCTTTGCCTTATCCCTTCTCTCTTCATTACAGATTGGTGTTGATCCAAAAGTTATTTCCTTATGATATGTAGGGAGCACTTAGAGTTTCCATGACAAGTCCAGGATTTATCTATGAGCCTTATGCACCTCGTGAAAAAGTTCCATTTTTCCGGAGGTTAGTAATTTCTTTTATTATTCTTCGAAATTGCTGTACAAGCCTTCATAGCAATGGAACTCTACTAATAATAGAAAAGTCATGCTTGCTAAGGCAGTTGCTTCAGAATCAGTGGTTACCTTTTTTAATGCATCTGCATCTTCACTGGCATCAAAATGGGTGTCTCTGTTTTATTGTTGCATAATTTCATTGCTTGTTCTTCTTCTCTTCTTTCTGCTATGGTTCTTAAAGCAATTCTAATAAGTTCTGCTTTCTTTGAAATTAGGGCCATAACAAGGATGCCCACTCTGCGGTAATGATCCAAAGCTCGAGAAGCAAAGTAAATGATTTTTGGAGTGGGATCTTAGAGCTCGAGAAGCAAGTGCTATGGATTACCTCCTTTCAGCATATGAGCTACCAAGTTTGATTCATGGGTCTAGCGAGCAGCTAGGAATAATGCTTTTGATTCATGTGTAGATAGTAGCTAGGAAGGCTTTCTTGTTTGGTACATTATCTAATAACTTGAATGTTTAGAAGTTTGAAAAACTTATATGATATGGATTAATTAGTGTGGTTTTATGTGGTAATATGTACCATTATTTATGAAAAGATATTCCAAGTATGGAATACATAATGAACAAACAACAGCTCAAAACAATGTTGTGAGAACCAAGCTCAGACAACAAACCTAATGTTGCTCACACAATGGTTGATAAAAAGAATTTGTTGTGTGAACTAACAACCAACAACAAAAGAAAACAAAATTCTATTATGTGAGATTCATAACACATAACGGAAATAAAATCATCTCTGTTGTCTGAGTAACTAACAGACAAGGGATATAATTTTACTTCGGTTGTGTGTTGCTTACCTCAGACAACAAAGAATGAGTTATATCTGTTGTCTGTTATTAGTCTCAGACAACAAAGAATAAGTTATACCCGTTGTGTGTTATGAATCTCACACAACAAAGAATCAATTATATCTGTTGTGTGTTATGAATCTCACATAATGGAAAATTTCTTTTTCTGTTGTCTGACTGTCCGGAGGCTTCCCTTGGCATGTCATGCCAGGAACATGCCTATGCAGAATTCACACAACTGAAAATGGAATTCTGTTGAGCAAAACATTATCACACAACGGTGAAATCACCGTTATCTGATTTTTCAATCACACAACACTCACTTAGACCACGGTGAGTTTGGTCATCACACAACACAAATCCACCGTCGTCTGATGGCTTCTTTGTAGTAGTGATATCTGCTCTACAATCATTTTAAAGCATTTTACAAGGAACAAACCTTGTCCATGAGCCTATTAAATGCATAATAGGGTAGCTAATATTTGATTTTGAACGCTCTTTTCTTTTCAATCTACTGATGGCATTGATTTTGCTATAATGTTATTGACTGATCAAGGCTATTTGTGGTTTTGGAAATAGGTTAGCTGGATGTAACTGGTTTTGTTTTAGGGTTTAGATAATAATTTGCCTTTACAATGCTGCAGGTTTTGTTCAGGGAAAGTTCCATGGTTGCACCAATCTTTGATACTTCTTACTTGCGTATAAATACTGTCTAGTCCTAGCAATGGTCCCTCTTATGAGAGGAATGTCAAATTTATCCAAAGTATTCAATAAGTCTGACTGTTCCTTTTTCTTTTTTTTTAACTAATCAATCATTTCATTCAACTCAAGCCAGAATGGCACGGATACATACCTTCCCCTTGCCATACCAAGGACAAGTTTAGGACGTGGTATGCTAGCACCACCCATTAGACAACCAGTGCTCACTTATTTAAAAGCGAGCCTAAGAACCATGCAAGTACAAACATAGCAATTAGGCAAAGTTTTAGAAAGAAAATAAAACTAAAATTTCTCCTTGCCCTTAACAGTTGGGCTAGGAGATTTGGAGAGATAAGCAAAACAAGTCTCTTGTGCATCTGCCACCTTTTTTGACTTCAGGGGATTTTTATTTCTTGATCCCAGAGGTTTCCTCTCTTCTTCTTTGTTTCAGAAAACTAGTTGGCATCACATCTTTAGGCACTAGAATATTACCTGGAGCTTCAATCATACCCAAAGACCGAGCAGAAAACTTACTTGTGAACATTGGCATTTTCTGCTTCTTTGTTTGAATATCAGGGAGTACCGGTTTGAATAATTCTGGCAGCAGGAACTTTAGCTTCTGGGGAGATTTTGTAGGAGAAGGAGGAAGCAGACACTTTTCAGCTTGTTGCTCTTTTTTGCCTTCTTCAATCGGGGTAGCTTCACCTTTGTCCTCAGAATCATTTGGCTCTTGGGTATTGTTGGCTCGTTCTGGCTCCAACCCCTCCTCAAGCTCCATGAGTTCTGTAGTACCTACAGGTGTAAGGTTTGGTACCCCCGAGTCCGAAGTTACAATCAATGCTAACGCCAAGGGATGTACCTCCTCCCCCTTGTCTTTCGGATTCAGAGATCTGTCACTCAATATGACAGGTTTACGTGCCCTACCTGCTTCCTTGGGTTGGAAGAAAGTCCTGCAAATAGATCGGAGAATAGATGTTTGTACACCTTGAAAACGGAAGGTTCCATTCACAAATTTATTTGTGATAAACCCTAAGGAAGGGCCAACAATGTCTTTTCTGTGTTCTCCAGTTTCACGCACTGCCTACGTTCTAGTATGACTGCCAAGCAAAGGGCAATGGTCTCCCTCATGGTAAATCAGATTACAGTGATCACACTTGCCCACCAGGTTTTTAAAAAAATATGAAATTTCAGCTTCAACCCTAGGTGCCAGTTTTAGGGTTCTCTTGAGAAAGAAAGGTTTCGAGATGTCATGTTGAACATGAACCCTAACCTTGCCAGTAGTTGCAAAAAGCTTATCATCTAATTCAAGGAACTTACCCGCCACCTAAGCAATGTTCCGGATCATGTATGGTTCCTCAAACAACGGCGATATATTATTGATCCGAACCCAGAAGAATAGTGAGGTCAGATCCACGTCTGCAACAGGGGTGATGCCATCATACTCCTGAAGCACGATCGGAGCTTGTTGAAAACGCCGTGGTCCTCCCTTCAAGACCTTGTTACGGTCCTTACATAGGTCAAAAGTAATGACAAAACGGTTTGATGCTCGTTCTTGAATCTTGAAATCTTTGTCTAGAACCCTGACTCTTCGAAAGAATCGCTTCATATCATTCAGAGAGGTCGGTTTCTTCACAAAAGGATGTGCCAACAGAAAGGATTGCTTGGCACGTCGTTGGATTCCGTCAGAGGGTTGTGAAACATCCACCACATCGCTGCTAGCAAGCGCCAGAGATGCAGCAAAGGAAAATGTCACACCATCGATGTTGGACATGTTATCGGAAATTGGGATCCAAGAGCAACGTACATCGCTTTATTTGCTGGGGTTGGCGGCCGCGCACATAGCACTGCCTTTAGGGTTTTTTTTTTTTCAGTAAGGGAATGTGATTTTTAATTTTGGGAGTCTAACAGTTCCTTATTCCTCCTCAAATTGAAAGTAAGTTAAAAGTATATGTTTCTGTTCTCTCGCTCACACACCATACACATGCAAAGAGATTAGAATAAGGACCATATTGATTTTAGTCAAAGTTGCCTTGTTAGAATTGGATTTTTTTACATGTGTAGAGTGTTTTAGTTGGTGCAGATCTGTGGCATCACAAATTATAGTTGAAATTAGGGTTATTATCACAAATGGTACCTGAACTTATCCTCTATTTTATCGATGGTACCTGAACTTCAATTTTGATCACAACCAGTACCTGAACTTTTCGATTTCATTTTAAATGGTACCTAAGGCCACCTTCGATCACTATTCTAGCAAAAAAATCCAAATCTAAAAAAACAAAAAACAAAAAAACAAGTTCAAGGCAAGTCTATTACCAAAAAAATCATCACTATATATGATCGCAACCCTCAAAATCATCACTATGATTACCTTCCATGCATGCCGTTTTTAGTCGGAATAGTGATCGGAGGTGGCTCTAGGTACCGTTTAAAATGAAATCGAAAAGTTCGGGTACTGGTTATAATCAAAATTGAAGTTCAGTATCATTGATAAGATTGAGGTATAGTTCAGATACCATTTATGATAATAACCCTTAAAATTATACTTCAATTATCAACCATATATTAGATCAAAAGGCTATCAATGGATAACCAAGTATATACCTTTTTTAGAGGCTCCGTCTCTCTCTCTTTAAAGTTTTCTCTCAAAAACCTAGCTCGTCTTCCGACGTACTCGAACGGCGCTACTCCGGTGGTGGCCTGGCATCTATATCAGCCTTGGTCACATGATGTCAGGGCTGCTGTCGGACTGGCCTCAAAGGCTTGCTGATAGTTGTTCTCAATTTGTCTCTTTGGTTGGAGTTTGACGACATCGCTGCCGGATCTTGGTATGTTGGGCGCTGTGGCATGTGAGATCAACGGCAACATGTGGGTCAAGGGGCAACCCATAGGTGATAACTTTGATGGAGGCGTAGGCAGCAGAGTTGTTTGGTGGTGACTTGGTGCAGTGGAGATCGATCCTGGTAGGTTGGGTCTTCTCCTGTTGGGTTTCGCTAAGGGCTCCGGTGGACCGTATCCTATGATGGTGGTGGTGGTGTTCCTCGTAGTGGCGGCGGGCTGCTATGTTAGATTATTGGTGGCTTAGCACAGTGCTACAGGGGTTAGATTGGCTGCTTGCTGTTAGGCTTGGGTTAGGGCAAACTGTGGGCTATAAGGCTGTGGCCTCTATTTTTAGTTTTTGTTTTGGCTAAATAATTCCCTATTTTTTTAGGGCCCTATGCTTGTTAGGTTAGATTACTTAATGAGCCCTAACGAGTGTAGTTTTGCTTGTCTATTTGCTATGTTTTTTTTTTCATAGCTTATAGGCTCGCTTTTAAGTGAGCGATAAGTTTGAATATAGTTGGTCTATCCTATTGTACATACTGGGGAGTCTCAACTAAGTTTAACACTAGCCCCTGAGTCCCATCGGTACTCCCAGGTACTACACCATGGGCCGGGTTCACGACCCACCATGGCGGGCCTCACATGGGATGCCACCCTGGGCACCCAAGGCCCGGGGCAAGGCCAGCACAGCCCATCTATTTACACCACAAGAGGGCTGGTATGGCATCAGAAGAACCTGTGTCCCACATCGAAGATAGGGGAGACTCTCTTCCCATGTTTGGGTATAAAGACATTAGCACAACCACCTTTTACAGGTAATAACTCCTTTATCCACAATTTACTCTATACACCTCTATTAGTTTCTCACTCAGGCATCGGAGAGGCATAAACCGTCCGGTACGGTTTATCCCTTTAACGTTGTGTCCTTGATACAGGATTTAGGAGTGGGATCAGTTCCCCAGACGGTATAGCATTCTGTGTGAGGTACCCGGAGAAAGCCACCAGAAACATTGGCGCGCCAGATAGGGGTACCGGACATGAATGAGCCAGAAGTAACAGGAGAGGGGAGAAGTGTCGCCCGGGCACTGGTATTCTCTCCGGGAACTTCGTCAGCAGCGGTGCCAACTGTTCAGGGAGAAATCCATGGTCTCGGATCCTTGGACCCGATAGTCCCGGATCAGATGACTCCGGTATCAGAATTGGAGTCTATGCGAGCTGAGATCGCAGCCTTCAAGGAACAATCCAGGATCGATCGGGAACAACAGAGTACTGCTAGGGAAACAAACCGCCTCACGCAACAGAGAATGCAGGATTTGGAAGATGAAAATACGGTGCTGGCCCGAGCACTGGACAGGAGGCACCAGCACAACGAGGCACTCACTCAGGCCCTGGCTAGAGCATCCCAACTAGCAGGTGTGAACGCTGCCCCGATAACAGGAGACACCAGCACCGCCCCAGCACCTCCTACGGAGGGCAGTCAATGGTTAATCCAGGTACCGGTAGACTTGTTCCCGGAAAGCTTGAGGCATCTACCACCACCACCGTTACCACAGCCAGTTCACAATATCCCACCGGTAACCGATGCAAACACGGCATTACTCGTACAAATGAGCAACTCCTTACATGCCCTGCAGGCAAGGGTACATGCCACAGAAAATAGAGACACCTGGAGAGCTATGAACAGTTACGAGGACCGCCTGGGGCCTTTCACCCAACAGGTTAGAGGAGCCATTCGAGCGAATACATCGAAACCACTGAAGATTGACTATACGAGAGTTGGAGACCCCTACCAGCATCTACAGGCTTTCCGATCGCAAACAAACGCCAAGGGATATACAGACGAAGTGTGTTGTAATATCTTCCAAGAAACCCTGTCAGGGGAGCTTTTAAGTTGGTTCTACGAACTGCCGGTCGGTTCTGTAGGGAACTTTAAGGAGTTGGCTGACAAATTTGTCGCTCGGTTCATCTTACGCACTGATGGGATACACACACCAAAGGGCTTGTTAAAAGTCCAGCAGGGAGAAGGTGAAACTTTGAAGTCTTTTGTAAATCGATGGCAAGCGGCTACCGCTAAATGCCGGGACCTGAACAAGGAACTGGCTAAGCTGGCTTTCAGGAGGGGCTTAAGGCGCGGAGAATTCCTCTACGGGATCAACCATAATCCTCCAGCTAGCTACGACGAACTGATGGCCACTGCCATCAGACACGCTCAGGCCGAATTCGAAACATATGGGGACACCCCCATACCAGAGCTAAGATTTTCCACACCGGCCTCGACAATCCTGGATGAGCCACGAAAGAGGGAGTGGGTCCACACTCATGACAGGTCACCCCATACCTCGAACAAAAGAGGCAAAGAGTCCTCGTCCAGGTCAAACAGTTACGAGACAACCCACCCTCACCGGGAGCCGAGGGCACAACAGGTCCCAAGGACACCACCACCACCCAGGTATGAGGTGTTCACAATCCTGAACGCTTCATACGAGACGATCTAGAACCAAAACAGGGATGAGATCCCCGGCCCACCCCCAAGGAAATTCCCGAAGAGCAAACTTACCCAGCAGGATACCGGAAAATTCTGCACTTATCATGAGGATGCCGGACACAATACCAATCTGTGCGTTGCTTTGAAAAATACTATCGAGTCCCTCATCCAGAGGGGCAAGCTTCAACAATACCTACCTGCTAAGGGGATAGGAGCCGTAGATGTGTACGGCCAGATCTTCATGATCCATGGAGGAGGCCCGAAGGAGTTGCCTCCACAGGGGAAGAAACGAAATTCTAGTTTCGGCAGTCCGGAAGTTTTCAACTTCCACAAAGCCCCGCAACAAAACAGTGGCACCAAGTGGACATCGGTGACATTCCTGCAGGAGGAGGAAGCCGATCTGAGTATGCCCCATGATGATCCTTTTGATAGGAGCATAAAATGTGACGTTTATAATGTTTAAACCCTATATTTTGCTAAGTTATTTCCTTTATCTTGATCAATTTAACTTAGTTAGTGTTTTTACAGGTAAAATGGAGATCTACTCATACTAGGAGACCTGTGGAAGACATGTGGAAGCATCTAAGAAGTCTCATGAAGATCATTACCGAATTGAACACAAATTGTGCTTTAAAAATCAAATCCATTACAGATTCGGAAAACTGCCACTGCAGATCAGTCAACTTCAACGGAGTGTCAAAAATCTTTCAGAGCTCAGAAAATTATGATCTTTCTATGGATGGAAAGCTACGGATGTCTAGTTGCCAGAACTTTTTACAGCTCGTCGATATCTATTTTCTAGAAGAAGTTATGACCGTTTTAGTGCATTGAGGTCAAGTCTGCCGGAAATCTGTTTTGTGTCAAAGGAGTTCTAACTCAATTTTGTTTCTTCATCATCTATCTTAGTTTGTTTTCAAACTTGAGTACCATTTGGACAGAACATTTAGACTGTTATAGTATAAATATATTATAGTATAAATATCTATATCTTGTAATAGATACTTGAGTGTATAGATAAGTACTTGAGTGTATAGATAAGTACTTGAGTGTGTAAATATAGGTATGAAGACTTGTGTGGCATAAAGTATATGGGGAAGCAACAAGCATGGCAGCTCTCATAATTTCAGCAACCATGTGGAGTTGCAGCTATGATCATTGAAGCCACTATAATGGACTTCTTACCATTACATTCACACTACAATGTATTCCTATAAATACCCTCTTTTGTGAGAATAAAATACCTTCCTTCATCCACCTCATCTTCTTTGTCTCTCCATCTCCCTCTCCATTTTCTGTCCATTCTCTAGTTTTCTTGCTCTTCATTTTCAATCCAAGAGAAAGAGAAGCCATGCAATACATCAATTTCCTAGCCGCCATCCACCCTTGTGTCGTCCCTAGAAGATTGCTTGCTTTCAAGGATCTTCAAGTTTTCGTCTCAAGGCTTTATCATTCATCTTTCAAGGTGTATTATATCCTTTCTCTTGTTTTCTTTGTTTGATTTTGTAAGACTATGAATTCTAGTTAATGTTAAGGGCAAAGTTTAAAGCCGGTTTATATGTTTTGAAGTAAAGTTGTGATTTCTATATGTTGATTTATATGTTACTTATGTGAGATTGATCAATTGATTTTGTTTTATGGAAAACTTTTATATGTTTTTGTTCTTTGGTGCGCAACTTAGAATGATTGAATGATTGCATATAATTGGAGCTAGTAATTAGGTTCATGCTTTGTGACTCTAATTCGAATAAGTAGTAAAGGCTTTGGACAAAAGTCGAAATCAATTGGTTTGTGTTATTGAATAGACATGCTTTTTGTACTAGGATTAATACAATTATTGACTAAACTTTCACTTGCTCTTAATGATTTGAAACTTGAGTTTGCATGGTTGCTTTGATTGTGTGAAACATGTTTTCAAAATATATTGGTTAGGTGCTTTGCTTGATCAATTGTGTAAAGGGAAGTAAAATAAGGGACATTGGTTGCTTTGATCTTTGTTTCTTGGTTGATATATTCTCGTCTCATATATAACCAACTATTAGAATTGTGACCGGATTTCTTGCATATGGATGTAGTTTTGATCTTTGTTCCTTACGTTCGACCCTTGTAAATGTGTTTTTACATTTTATTTATTTTAATTTTCAATCTTACAATCATAAAACCTCCTTATTTGTGTTTACTTGTATATATTTCTTTTCTTTGTTTTATTTTTGTAAATAATACTTCTTATTGTTTAATTTCTTTTTTTGTTTACACAATTACAGGTGTACCCTCAATCCCCGGATAGAACGATCCCTATTTACCATATACTAACGATGACATTTTAAAGGGTTAAATTGCGTGTTGCTTTTGAGCGCGTCACCTTTCCTAATCACACTCCAAATGGACCACTATATAATGTCCAGGGTGCTCGTAGACACCGGGGCCTCAGTTAGCGTATTATTTCGCGATGCATACAAAGCTTTGAACAGAGGCAGAGCTAAGCTGTCACAGGATAATGAGCCCCTCATTAGTTTTTCAGGAGATATCGTCCAACCACTCGGATCAGATTACCTATCGATCACGATAGGGGAAAGTCCAAATTGTTCAACCATCAAAACAGAGTTCATCATAGTGGACTGCGTCTCGTCCTAGATACATGATTTAGGAGTTGGATCGGTGCCCCAGACGGTATAGCATTCTGTGTGAGGTACCCGGAGAAAGCCACCAGAAACACCTATGTATCATTGTGGTTTCACCACGAAGCCTTGTTCTGTCCATTGTCAGGCAGCGAGTGGATATGTAAGAGTATCTTTAGCAGACTCTCTATTTTAGCTCTTTAGCTATTTTAGAGAGTATGTTTAGCTTTTTATATATTTTAGCTACTGCACAAGACTCCTAAGTGGCTCTCTATTATAACTTTTAGCTATCTTGCCCCTACATATAGAGAGCGAGATGAGGCTCTCTATAATTTAAACATTCCTATTAAGTTATTTTATATAACATGTAAATATATTTAAATGATTTAATCTTTATTTAAAAAAATAATATAAATTCAAAACTAGCTAGAATAGAGAGCACTGATGCAGACGTATTTCTAAAATGGTTAGCCAAAATGACTTTTTAACTACTTTAGCTAAAATTTAACTCAAAAATAGCTAAAGATGCTCTAATGGCCTTCTTGGCATAAGTTTTAGCAATGAAATTACCTTTAATTCAAAAAAGACTTCAATGGATGATATTAAGTTTGAAACTTTTCATTTTTTTTCTCTCTCACTGAATTAATTTAATCATAACTAAAAATTCATTAATTAAAGAAAAATAAGGAAAGACAATCTTCAGAGGAATTCTTTCCTCTTCTTCAATGTTGTCTCTCTCCATGGTATAATCCAGTTGAACACAAGACATCAATTATACTACAATTACCAGTTGAACTTTTTCACCTGGAATTCTCTTAAATATAAAGTTTGATTATAATTCCAGTTGAACCTTTTCATCCTTCCTGAAAAAGAGAATTCTATTTTGTATGGTAGGATGCATTTGAGAAGCTCTAGTGTCTATTTACATTTACAGATTGAGCGAGATACTTTGGAGATTTTAATTACAATGCCAACCATATCCTCTTGAGTATGATGATACATCAAATAGTGTGCACATAATGCTTTTCTTTATGGGTTGCAAAGAAAACAGGGTGAAAAGGTTGGTAATTCTACTACAAAAATCAAACACACAACACTCATCACACAACAGATCTAAAATTTGCTGTTGTGTGTTAACATGAACTCTATCATACAATGGTACAAATATGTTTATGTTGTGTGAATGTAAGCAAACTGAATTTTTTTTTTTTTAGGAAGATATTGCACAACTGAGTTAAGAAGTTTCCGTTGTGCGAATGTGAGGCCTAAATGGAGGGAAATGAGCACATAATTCCCTCCCAAAAGGAGCTCAATTTGAACTATCCACACAACAGTTTTTTTGATATCTGTTGTATAAGAAATGTTGTACGAACTTTTAGAAATCCTATAGGTACACCAAGTGTAAGATTAACAAATTTGTACAACAGATTGTCATAGTTCTGTTGTCTGAGCATGGAAGCAACTCAGCAAGTTGCATAGCGCGGCAAAATTTCAATTTGATGAAACATATGTAGGCACAGGCGGCAAATTTTCCCTCTCAGCCTGCTTTTTCATCACACTCTCACACAACGGTCATTTTCATCTGTTGTGGGAGAAACTTGAGACAAATTGAAGTTTCCCACCAAACAACTTCATTGAAGCCCGACAACCACTCTTATTCCTTTACTTCCCCCCAATTACTCCTACCAAGCCCGACAATCCCTAGACCTAGCCACATATCGACCTAAATATAGAGAAAAGAAAACAAAAGCTCTCGACCCTCTCGACCTTCTCTCTCTCAGTCCTCTCTCAATTCTTGAACCCTCTAGGTCCTCTCTCTCTCAGACCTCGGCGCCGATGGAGGTCACGGCATTCGTGCTGTGCTGGTGGGACGACATCAACGAGTCAACTCATTGGCAAGACGACATCTTCTACGCTCTCTGCACAGCCGAACCCCCTCAGCTCCTCCGTCGCTCTGGTCTCTCTCTCTCTCGTGTCTTCTATTTATGATTCGATTTCGTGCTTGATTTTCTATGGATTTGAGTAGAGGTTTGGGATCGGTGAAATTGATGAATAGAAGTTATATCATTGTGTAGTGCAAATTCGATTACCCAAATCCTCTACTCCGATTTACTCCTTATCCTTGAAACCCTAATTCATCGGTTGTTCTTGCTTTCCAGCGAGAGATTAGGGTTCGAATTGGGGCTCGCTCTTCACTTATCCAAACCCACCACCAATTCAAGGCTTCTCGACCTGGTGATATTGATGAGCGCGAGGTTGTTACTCTTGATGTCATGACCAAGTATTTCATAGGTAAACCAAAACCAGTTCAGTTCAGTCGTATGTTTACCAATGCTTAGTACCCATTTTGTGCTATTCAAGTGACTAGTTTTGTTTCTCGTACGGTTGTGCTATGGTTATTGGCTTTATTAGTTTAGCGCAAGATAAGCAATTGTTTAACTTGCTTATGTTGAAGATATTGAACTAGAACCAACTGAGAAATGAGATGGTTTGGAGTTTGTACTGCTAATGTTTAGTTTTGGTGGCTTGTTTGTGTTTGCTGTTTAGAACATTGGACAAGTTTTGATATTTGCCATTAATGCATAGGTGTCACACTAAAGGAAAGATCTCCAGATGGTGTTGTGACGTTAGTTGATGTGGGCTTGAGTAAGGTATTCTCATTGTCTGGTTTTGCTAGTCTTTCACGAGTTATTGCCTGATACTTTTCTTAAATCCCGGGAGTTAGCAATTAATTGATTTTGTTGACAATATGCAGAATGTCGTCGTTGATCAAGTACTTGATCCTGGAACAAGAGTTACAGTGGCTATGGGAGACAGTTGGAATTTGGATGCTGGTAATGAATGTTTTGTTCTGAATTCTTTTAACTATAGTGATTCCTTTCTTAACAGTTAGTTAAGGTTTCTTTTCATCTTTTAGTATGAATTTTAGATACGTAATGGTTTCTTTTTCCTATGTCATTTATCTAGATATATCACGGCAGGTTGTATCATCATCCAAGCCAAGGGAAGAAGCAGGGATGTATTGGGGGTACAAAGTGCACTATGCTTCCAATATCACTTCGGTAATGATTGAATGTCCATACGAGGTATCCATACATTGACTCTATGCCTCTCTTTGCCTTATATATTATGTTGTCTCTCTAATCGTTCGGATATGACCTTCCTTACCAACTTCTGTTATCTTAATGACAGGGTGGCTATGATCATTTGATTGGGACCTCAGAGCATGGTCAGATTATCAATTCCTCCGATCTCACTATACCCACTTTCAGGTACTAACCATTAATTGATAAGATTGTACTTTTAGATGAGGCGGGTATTGCTTTTCCTGGGTAGCTGGTCTTTAGCCACAAATGGTGGTTGTTCTCTTTGCTAGATGCCTACTGTGTCCATAAACTAGATTGCTTATTTATAGGGAGACTCTTGATGTATGTGGGACAGGTTTTAAACATCTTTCAATCTGTCGACCTCTGATTTCTTTTAGGGCCAATTGCTTATTTATAGGGAGACTCACCTTTAATATCCTACTAAATGCATCATGCCAATTGAAATTTCTGAAGTTGGAGAAGTTATGAAAATGAACCATGCCATATTCTTCCTTCAATTTCATTTTTGCTGCATCTCTTTGCAACTTAAGGACAAGCTGGTGATAGCTCTATGAGGAACATCTCATCTCTTTCTCCATCAGGCTTTCGCAATTGAAGAAAATCCTTCCCTCCTGTAACATGAGATAGATAGCGCACCTCACCCCACCTTCTCCATTTCCTTTTTTACTTTTCTAACAAGTGCTTGAATTGCTCCTTTAAAAATTGCTGGTTTTTGTTATTTTCCAATCAAGTAGGTGCCCTAGTAGCTTTTTTGTAGAAAGGCAAAAGGGGGGAAATTTTCTGAAGTGGAGGATTTTGCTTTGAGTTGGTTACTGTCTTTGTTTACCTTGCCTTACTATGAGTGACTTCTCTACTTTGCTAGCTGTTTTATTTTCATTATGTTCACTGCCTTGCTACTGTTAACATGTAATGTGAGAGTTTAGTTTTGATAAATGGTTATGTTGGGTGTTTGATTTATGTGAACTTACCGTGGTTGTTGATTTTTATTTGGGCGCTCTTTGTACGATGCTTATCAGTTATCTTGTATTGGTACTTGTTGTTTGTGCTCTATATCAATTGAACAGTTTGGTTTTGGTTTCGGTATAATGATTGTTCTCTTGGGTTTATTATTAGCTTTTGAAATCAGTCTTGAACTTCTATTGAAAACCAAATTTTGTAACTATCTTTTAAGTTTATGTTAACAATTTTCTTTCGGGTGGGTTAATTGTTCAATTTTTATGGGCACTACCAGCATCAACATGGTATGAATATATGGGAGGATCATACCAAGTCAATTGTAGAATTAAGAAATTGATTATTTCATATGAATTCTTGGGTATCTTGCAAAATTTCAGTGGTAGATTTAGAGTTTTGTTTGGGGATTATGTTGAGTTAAAAATCATCTGTCTTCTTCCTTTGCCCCTTGCTAGTGAAACTACTCGTTCTAGAAAACATCTTATGATGTAGTATGGATTAAAGTATCTATAATTCTATATGGTGGTTAAACAAAATGGAGCCTCGAGTAAAGAGCAAAGAACAAAGAGCCATTAGGTTGCTTCTTCTCATAGTGCTCCATGCATTGACTGCCTTGGCATTTCAGAGAGATAGTTTGGTTCCATTTTTTCGTAAATATTGTATTGGCATACAAGTAAGTTGATAACTCTGCTACCGTGCTATTATAGCCTGGTTTGCTTTTGTTTACTGATTGTTTTATTGCATAATATTGTTAGGTTGACTCTCATAGAAAGGCAGTTGCTGCTACTGCTGCTGGTAGATTTAAAGATGAAATTATCCCTGTGGCAACCAAGGTAATGTGCAATTCCTCTACAGTTTTTTATAGATAATGTTTGAATAGCATCTATGCAGCGAGATGTGTGTATTTATTGTGATACTAATTTCACTGAATTCAAATAGGCTGTTGATCCAAAATCTGGTGATGATGGGATTCGAAATACAACATTGTCAGACCTAGCAAAGTTGAAGCCTCTATTTAAGAAAGATGGGACCACGTACCACTGCTGGTATTCTTCTTACAGAGCATGCATATTAAAGCTAGTTAAGTAAAATATAGGATGTACACTGTAGAATTCGTTTTATATTATCATTGGGTGCATCCCTTCCAGGTAATTCTAGTCAAGTTAGTGATACTGTTTAGAGCTAATTTTGTCTCCTTTTTTTTTTTTCCTTTTTATTCCTTCTATATTTTACCCTTAATTTGAGGACTTCAACTATCTCCTATGTTTGATAGTTCACAGTTCGTTGACTTCCTCATGCCATTTTATTTTCTTGAGAGAGATATTATGGTCTTATGTTTACTTACAAGTTCTTGTAAATAATTGTTTCCCTCTTAATGAAAAATTTGAAAATAGAAGGATTTAAAGCCTTGGCATTAATGCCTTCATGAAATTTTTGTCCTCCTCCCTATTAGAGATAGAGTCGCAGAAATGCAGCAGACTGAGGTTTAAAGTTGAAGTAATGATTATCTGTTCATAATGATAGCTTCATACCTTTCATTAGTTGAAGCACATGGTCATTGTTAGTAGCCAATAAGATTAGGCCAACCGAATCCATTAAGCCAACCTTATAATTGAGGAGTTTAACAATTCGATGCTTATACTTGCTTTTGATGGTGCTTGTCTTCATATGAGAATGTCATACAGTCCTGCTTTCATCTCTTCCTTTTTCTAGTGCAATGGACAGACTTTAACCTCGCTGGAACTCTTGGTCTACTCAGAGTTCTAATTTACAAGGTTGAAGCTTGTACCTTCTGATGGTTTATTCTTCTTTAAATATGTTATACTTGTTTAAATCTGTTTTTCAGCTGTTATTCTTGAAGTAAGAGTTATACATTCATATTTTGCTCATTTAAGCAAGGGGCTCTGAAAAATGGGAATGACTTTCATGGTGTTACACCCACAAGAGCTAGCAAGGAATATGGAGGGAGGAATATGCCACTAAATCATATTGAGAATGCCTCAGAACATGAAAATAAGAGAAGTGATGGGGTAAACTTATCGAAGGTAATATTTTTTTTTCCAGGCATCATTTTTTTTTCCTTAAAAGTAGATAAGCTTAGTACTACCTAAAGTCTAGTACTTTACCACAGCTCGTTCAAACTTGATATACGGAAAAGACATTTTGAAAAGAGAAACGATAAATGAAAGAAATGAACTGTAAAAGAGGATAGGAAAATAAAATCAAGAAATGCAACAGCATTGCAAATACGAAACTCATGTATTGTTATCAATTGCTTAAAGTCATAACATGCTACTTATGCTTGCAAGGATAATAAGGTGTTGCCATAAAGCCTATAATTATACAGCATGTATTTTTTTCTATTTAGGATTGCAGATCTTACAACACAATCCTAGGCTAGGATTGCAGATACATCGTTAAGGTTGGCGACTTGGCTCTGGCTTTGTTCTATCCTAAGCTGTCGTTTTTGTTGTCCTTGAGAGGAAGAACATGTCCATTTTGTATCTAGAGTCATGAGTCATGTACTCATGTGGTAATTGGGGAAATCATTGTATTTATTTGTGATTTCTGGAGTTTGCTGGTTTTGGTTTCACTTGCACTTTCTGTTCTTTGCTGTAAATTTCCTGTATGTTTGTTTTCTTGCTTCACTGCTCTTTCTTCACATTCCCATGCAGTTTTGTATTATCTTTCTTCTGAAAACGTTAAATCATGTTGTGTCTGATGTAGACATTGTCAAATTTCATCAAATCACTAAACAAGTTTGCATCTTGCAGGCCAATTGCGGGAGTGAGACATTCTAGGTTTTGTTGAAGCCAGAAGCAGTTAAAGGCCAAGAGCTATCAAAAATAGGAATGTTTTTAATTCTTGTATAGCTAACTAGGGATGCCTTTGTTTAGTGCATTATCTAGTTACTTGAATGTATGAATGCTTGAATAATGGTACTTGAATGATATGGATTAGAGTACTGTTTATATCGTAAGATATGGGGCATTATTTCTATGAATATTCTTCTTGTTGTCCAAGGTTCAGTCATACAACACAATGGAGAATAATATGTTGTCTGACTGTAAAAGGATTCAAAATTAAGGCTTCTCTTACAACAGTTACTAGATGTTAACCAATTCGATTACAATATTCACACCACAGTTAAGACAATATAGCTGTTGTGTGAACAAACAACCAACAACAAAAAATAACAAAATTCTGTTGTGTGAGATTCATAACACACAACAGAAATAAAATTATCCCTGTTGTCTGAATCAATCAATAGACAACAGATATCATTTCATTGAGTTGTCTGTTACTTATCACACACAACAAAGAAAAAATTCTATCTGTTGTGTGTGTTATGAATCTCAGACAACAAAGAAACAATATAGTTGTTGTGTGTTATGAATCTCAGACAACAGCTACATTTCATTTTCTGTTGTCTGAATGGCCATGTCAATGCTGAGGCATCCCCGCGCATGCCATGCCAGGCGCATGCCTGCGCAGAATTCACACAATAGAACTAAATATCTGTTGAGGAAATGAATATTGGACAACGGTGAAATCACCGTTGTGTGATTTTTCAATCATACAACACTCGTTTAGACCACAGTGAGGCTGGTCATCACACAACTACAAATACCCGTCGTCTGATTAACTTATTGTAGTATAATTGAAGTATAATTGGAGTCTTTTATTCAATTGAATTAGAGTTTTTTTATTAGAACGTCCAAATTTACTCACTTGACCTCCTATATACTTTTTACAACTCTCATCAAATTTTCAAATACTAAATTTACTCACTACACCTCACTAAAGTTCCTTAAATAATCTCACTCATATAATTTGCAAACAAACTATTATCTTTAATATAAAAAAACTTAGTCATTTCAATGATTAATTACATGTATATTCCTTGATCAGACAACATAAATCTCTTATCCAATAAAAAAAGCAAAAATTAATTTCTAATCAACAAGAAAATAACATGAACTATTCTGTGGTTTTTTTTTTTTAACTTTTTTTTTTCTTTTAGCTGTGCCAAAAAAAAAAGATTAATCATTTTTTCTTAATGTTTAATTTTTTTTGTCTATTTTCTGTACCTCATTATTACTTATTTAAATATATATATATTTTTTAGTTTTTCTTTATCTGCTAGCTTTTTTTTTTTTCCGAATATAATAGATAGACTTAGATTTTGATCATAAGAGGATTTATTTTGTTCTCCCTCATAATATGTGTTCTGTTAAAGGAAAAACACATTATGTGCCTTCGTCAAAGTGACTGGCGAAGAGGGAATCCATGAATTAGCAATTATCATCAATCAGCAAAGATTACAGATCAATTAGCATTTAATGTCGTCATTGTAATTGATATTTCCATTATAATTCTCTCCCAATATAAAGGGACTATGAAATGAAATGAGTAGAACAATTCCAATTCCATTTTACTTTTACACGTTCAACATGTATATCATATATTTTTATGTCACATGATTTTAATCATATTTTTAATTATATATGAATGCTTTAATGAGCATGTAATGAAATTGGAAAATGAAAATAGATAAGGAAAATAATATAGAGTGCAATCTAATATTATTGAATTGAAAAGTCTAGAGAAATAAAAATAATATTTTTTTGATATAATTATTGTCTTTAATAGTCATTTTATAGTAGGTTATATATGCAATTTAATAATTCATAATCGAGTAAGGTCAAGTGAGCGAATTTGGAGGTCTCAATAGAAACACTCATTGGATTATACCATGAAGAGAGACAACGTTGAAGAGGAAGAAAGAATTCATACAACTAATTGAGAATGGTGGGTGGGAATCTGTGAACGTCATAGGAGGATACCAAGGGATCCAAGGGGGTCCCCAACGTCGAAGGTATGACCCATATTCGAACACTTATAACCCTGGATGGAGAGATGTGGGGGTGGTCAATTAATTTGACCATGCAATCAAGGCAATTAAAGAAAAGTAACTGCAGCAGTAAGTGTGACAGTTAAGGTAGCCGTAAATGCGACGGTTAATGCACCATTTAGTGTGGCCATCATGGCAGCCAATAAGTGATGGTTATTGCAGGAGTGAATATGGCCTTAATAGTGGTGTGTCGCTCAAGTCATTGTGACTTGCTATACAAGTTTACTTGCAACCCACGCCGAAGTACATGTATAAATAGGCTGCTCGACAGCTAGGTAAATCATTGAATTCCAATTATCTCTACTCCACAACTAAGAAACGTACTGACTTAGGCATTGGAGGGTTTTCTGCAGGTACCCCCCCCCCCTCTTTCTCCTCGAGCCGATGGTCAAACTCCATGTCAACGCTTGAGGGAAGCTTCTCGATTGTTCTCAGGTCAGCTCTCGCTCCAGTCCGCATTAATTGTTGGGTCAAACTCCTCTACGGAATTTATTTTCACCTCCAACAAGTGGCGCCATCTGTGGGAAACACTTATCCCTAAAAAGTGATGGCTGGAGCTGCCCCTGACGGGATTCTATTTCTGTCACTAAGGACTGGGAGTGATGGAATACAAGCCCGAAGTGACAAAAGTCTGGGTAAAGTAGACTAGCGTTCTTTCCTTTAATAATCATATTCTAACTTTTTCCTTTTATATTTGAAATATATTTGTGGTCATTGTTGTTGAAATGTATGTGTAAGGCCGGTGGCCAAGGAGAATAAAATGTTGTTGATCAGATTCAAAGGGAAATGGGGGCAATTCCATGTCTCATGCTGAAAATGAATCTTCGCCTTGAGGAAAGAATCGAGGCTGCTAGGGCCCGAGGAAAGAATCGAGGTGGCCAGGGCCCGAGGAAAGATCCAGGGCGGCCAGGGCCCGAGGAAAGATTCGGGGCTACTAGGACGGCCAGGGCTCAAGGAAAGAATCGGGGCGGCCAGGGCTCTAGGAAAGAATCGGGGCGGCCAGGGTTTGAGGAAATAATCAGGACGGCCAGGGCTCGAGGAAATATTCGAGGCAAGATTTGAAGCAGCCAGAGAATGGAAATTTCCTCTTAGGACGAGTGTCCAAAGAGAAAATTTGGGGGCATTGTGGAAGTGGGCAAATTCTTCTGGGTTTGCAATTAAGGCGATTAACTCCACAGTTAGTATGGCGTTAAATTTCAATCATGAATGCGGCGATTATTACGACAATAACTACGCACAATGATTATGATTATAAGTGCACAATGAATGACTATCATAAATACGTAATGAATAATGGTCGTAAGTACGCAATGATTAACTGTTATTAGTGCAGCAATAATTGTCATTATAAGTGTGTAAATAAATGCAGCCATCAAAGTAGAAATAATGGCGGCTTGTTCCCGAAGAAAGTCATCACCTATATAAAGGAGGCTCGACGTCCAGGTAATCCATCGAATTACGATTCTCAATACTCCACTACTAAGAAACGTACTGACTTAGGCATTGAAGGGTTTTCTGCAGGTACCCCTCCTTCTCCACGAGTCGACGGTCAAACTCCAGGTCAACACTCTAAGGAAGCTTCTCAATTATTCCCGGTCAGCTCCCGCTCCAGTCCTCATTAATTTGTGAGTCAAACTCCTCAATGGAATTTTTCGTCACCAGGGCAGGATTGGTCCGGATTTGAGATGGGCCTCGGTGGTTTGGATCTCAATTGAGCTTTGAAGACATTTTCTTAAAACTTCTCCTAAATGTGGGTGTCCAGAGGAAAATCTAGTGTGTCCATAGGGAGGATTCGAAGAAAAGCCATGAAGGAGAACTCTGGAAATTTTCTCTTGGGATAGATTCCCAAAGAGAAAATTTGGGGGCATTGTGGTGGTGGTCAATTAATTTGACCATGCAATCAAGGCAATTAAAGAAAAGTAACGGCAGTAGTAAGTGCGATAGTTAAGGTAGCAGTAAATACGACAGTTAATGCGCCATTTAGTGTGGCCATCATGGCAGCCAATAAGTGACGGTTATTACTGGAGTAAATGCGGACTTAATGGCAACTTGCCATCCAAGTTATCGGTATCTTGCCATGTAAGTTTACTTACAGCCCAAGTTGTAAGTCACCTATAAAAGGAAAGCAGAACCTCCAGGTATGGCATGGAACTCTAATTGAGACTTCTATACTTGACTCAGAAAAATAACTGACTTAGGCATTGGAGGGTCTTTTGCAGGTACCCCCTCCTCCTCTCTCACACCGATGACGAAGAGGAGACTCCGCTTATTCGTTAAAACCAAGAAGCGGAGAGAGATTATGGAGAGGAGCTACGAAGGGAGGTTATATAGGAAGATTACGTAGGGAGATTACATAGAGAAGTGACAGAGCGGAGAGAGATTACGGAGAGAAGCTACGAAAGTAGGTTACCAAGGGAGCTCGCGTAGGGAGGCTATGGAGGGAGCTCGCGTAGGGAGGTTACGGAGGGAGCTCGCATAAGGAGGCTACGGTGAGAGGTTACGGAGTGGAGAAGAATCGTGGAGCAGAGACAAGTTACGAAGCCAAAAGGAGTCTTCACTTCGTCAACATAAAGTCAACGACGATTAGAAACCTCTCGATTATCCCTGGTTCAGCTTCCGCTCCAGTCCGCATTAATTGTTGGGTCAAACTCCTCTACATAATTTTTCACCTCCAACAAGGGACCACCCAAACTTCAAGTAGACCAATATTGAAAACATTCAGAACCCTCTTGGTGGCAGTTTCCAACGTCCTCAAGGCTTCTTTCATAGGCCTCAGGTCCCTCAAAACTTTGTTTCTAACTCAAATACTTTTTCCAATCCTAATTATGATAAGATTATTGAGGCACTAACCAATTCCACTCAAGCCTTGGTTCAAGGACAACAGAACCATACAACGGACATTGTAGACCTTAAGAAGCAAATGGGACAAGTGGTGGACTTCATGACCAAGTTTCACGAAACTGGTAAGCTTCCGAGCAATACAATTCCAAACCCAAAGGGAGGCTTTGAAGGCCCAAACCAACTGAGGACAAGAGGAAACCACGTCTAGGCTGAGAAGACGTTAAAACCAAGCGCTACTTGGGAGGCAACCCAATTCAATCAGATTTGCTTTCTCTTTCCCTATTTCTTTTACTTTTCAATTTTCTCCTTTGTTTTAGTGTTTATTTTCGTAAATTCCATTCCTATATGCTTAATTGTTTCATTGCATGCTTATGATTGATTACATTGAGGACAATGCAATATTTAAGTGTGGGGGAAGGGATTTATACTTTTGTCAAGAGTCATATATATTAAAAATATTTAAAAAATATGGAAAAATGTCACACAAAAAAAATTTGTTTTTGCTTTTGGTTTTTGAGTTATAGGATGTCTTTCAACTGTCTAGGATGAGCTTATATCTAAAATTATGGCTACAAGAGGATCACAATATTGAGATGATTTTAAATGGTATTCTTTGGTTAATTGAGATATATGAAAAGCATGTGCCTGAGTAGTGGATATGGATTTCATGACCTTGGTACAGAATATGAGCATGTTAGGATGAGTTTTGATTCATAAAAGCTCATGTGAGATATTTGAGCCCATGTCCCTTTTTCTTGGAGTGATAAATGAAAAATACATTCTTATTTTCTTGGCGATGTTTTGATGATCTCATTATTCTTTCATTTGATTGATTGCTTGCGATAGATTAAGTTTAATGGACTAGAAAATGCTAGAATTCACTCTTGTGCTTGTTGAGATTTTTATCAATACATGTCCCTGATTCTGGAAAGGATAAAGGCACCCTAGGAATTACCACCATTGTCAAATAAGCTTGTGTCCCCTAATTGTGTACACAAGATGTGCACCCCTTAGATAAACCCTTTTGAGCCTACATTAAGCATTTTCTTTCATCACCCTTAAAATCCTTAACCCTTGAACTTTAGTATAGTTACAATCCTACCATTTGTTCTAAAAACTTAGTGGAGCTAATTTTGAGACTTTACCTGAGGATTTGGCATCAAGGATGAAGGATGTGAAGAGGTGAAAGTTCAAGTGTGGGGGTAGACTTGTTCATGAAAAGAAAATATTATGTGAAAAAAAAATTGTGTATGGCAAAAGAAAAGAAAAAGAAAGAAAAAAAATATATATATATGGATTTTAGTCCCCCATACTTGATGAGTTTGGAGATTGTTTTGAATTGAAGGTCCACTATTGAAAGATTTGGTCTTTGTCCAATTCACTAGAGTTCAAAGGAAGTTTAAAATGAAGATTAGGCCCAACATGAAGACATTATGCCTTTTACTTTGCCTCTATGGGTGTGACATTTTGCTTGGTGGATTTCTAGAAGTCTCTCTACATCAACATGAGCTCTGCTAGGTTTTTAGGACACTTTGTTAAATTCCTTACCCATTCATTTCTTAAAACCTTAAGCCTTGGCCCCGTTACAACCGTTAATAAGACCTTCTTGATCCTTAAGATGGGACAACTTTTGATCTGTGGAGATGAGTTATAAGAGTTGAACCTATGGGTTGGGATCATCCGTGCAAGTAGTTGATATCTTTCATGAGATCTTTGAATAAAAAAAGTTACATTCACAAAGTACTTTTCATTTCTTATATATGTGAGCTATTTGATTGCCTTAAGATATGTTCTCTCACATATAATTGAGTGATTATAAGCTTTTAAGCATTGCCCTGTTCTGAGAGAAGAAAGAGTGGATATACCTTGTGAGGATATGAATCATACTTGTTTGAAACATGCTGAGCTCCACCCCATCACCATTGTTACAACCAAGTCCTACTTGTGTATGTGTGGATTATGTGTTTTAATTAACTCTCAATGCCTAAACATTGATTCTTGGTTGAGTGCTAATCTTGATGTTGTAAGAGATTTCTGAGACAAAATGTTG
Source organism: Rosa lucieae (assembly GCA_024704745.1). Lineage (NCBI taxonomy): Eukaryota > Viridiplantae > Streptophyta > Magnoliopsida > Rosales > Rosaceae > Rosa > Rosa lucieae. The sequence continues at coordinate 32,955,231 of CM045498.1, read as the reverse complement.
AAGGGCAATAGAGTCTTTGTATGTTGTAACGTTTGAGCTTTCTGTCTTTGTTTTCATTGAGTCTAGTTGTGTCTATGTTGTGATTTTGCTAAGGGACTAGCAAAAGCTAAGTGTGAGCGAATTTGATAGGAGTATTTTAATGCGACGTTTTAAGTGTTATTTCCTCATATTTACTTAGTTATTTCCTTAAATAAATTCTTTTGGTTTAGGAAAGTTTCTATTTCCTATTAAGTTTCCATTTCTTATTTGTAGAAAGTTTCTATTTTCCATTTTCAGTTTCTATTTTTAGTAATAGTTTCTATTTTCAGGTCCTTGGAGCAAACAAGCTAAATGAGCTCAAGAGAGGCAAGAGCAGCTAGTCAACGTTGGAGGGAGCTAACGCAAGACACAAAGGGCTGCATAAATGAGCTAAAATGAAGAAATGAAGTTTTCCTGTTTCAACCAGGAAACCCTGTTCAGAAAAAGAAACTTTGTCAAAGCAAGACTCCTGAGCCAACCAGGAAGCATGATCGAAATACCAAAGGGAAATGATGTTGAGAGAAGATTCCTAGAGGCACTAAGAGACTATAAGGCTTGAAGATGACGCAAGGAGGCCCAAGATCCTTCTAGACTATTGTGGATTTCGGCAAAACAATGAAGGCCCATTGGAATTAGGGTTTGTGACGCATGAGAGATATTCTTGGAAGATTTATATGTGTTTGCCGTGAAATACCAAGAGGAATAGAAGGATACAACGTGAAAATCAAGAAAATATCAAGAGATTACGTTGGAGATTTTCTTGGGCGAGTTTTAAGGAAAGATGAAGTGTATGCAACAAGAAAAGGTTGAAACCAAGTCTAGATTTGTTCCCTAATTTCTCTAAAGATATTTTGGCCGAAATTGGTGAAGAAAATCAGAAGAAAAAAATCCTATACATTTCGGCAATAATATATTAGGGACTTATTTTGAAGACTTTTGATTGGTTAGACAACACAATAGGGCTTACATGGCAATTTGTGATTGGTTGGAGTTATGTGGCATTTTCAGATAATTCCTTAGGAAAATAATAGAAGATTCATGAAACTTGGAGAGCACTTTGCGTCCCCTATATATACACCCCTATAGCTTGACGTTAGACACAGTTATTCATTCAGAAAATTCACACCAAAACGTCAAGTATCTCTCCCTCTCTCCATCCTCTAGTTGCAAGCTCCACGGTTTTCAAGTAAGGAAGAAGAAGAGAAGAAGGAGCCGTGTAACCTAGCCTCCATCATCCACCTTGAAGACTTGCTTCCAAGATTCAAGAATCCAACGTCAAGCCCTCCATCTCCAACTCACGGTGTAATTCGTTCTCTTTCTTTGTAACCTTTTAGGTTTTCCTTGTTTGATTTTCGTTAGAATTGTTTCTAGTTGACAATAACGTTAGAGCAAAGTTTAAAGCCCAATTCTTATGATTGAATGAAATTTTCGATTCTTATGATTGTGATTCTAAGTTGCTTTTGTGAGATTGTTCAATTGAATTTACTTGATTGATATCTTTTATATGTTTATTCTAATTGGTTCGAAACTTTTAGGGTTTATGTATAATTGGTGCTAGATTTAAGTTAATGATTCACCTAATAGTTTTGTAAACTTGAATCAAAAGCAGCAAAGTTTTGAACAAAAATCGAATTCAATTGAAAAGGATTGCAAAAGATGAACTTATTCATACTAGGTTGTACACTTAAGTTGATAACCTTTCTCTATGTATATTGCGTTGAACATGTTTTGATTAGCTAGCTTTGTAGACTTTGATTGCATGTTTAATACGATTGATCTAGGTGCTTTCACTTAGACTAATTAGTAAAGAAAAGTAAAATATGGAAAATCATTTGCTTCAAATGTTTTACATGATCAACTTCTTTCTCATGACTTAGATGATCAATTATAGGGTTCTAATCGAATTTGATTATATGGAATTGGTTTTGATCTTTGTTCCTTACGTTCCACTTTTGTATATGTGTTTTTATATTTTCTTTGTTTTGTTTATTTTAATTTTCTTAAACCTAAGTCTAAACCCCCCTTAATTTTGTTACTTGTATATATTTTTGTAAATATTATACTTTGTTTTTATTTTAATTCTTTATTTGTTTTGCAATGACAGGTGTACCCTCAATCCCCGGATTAGAACGATCTCTATTTACCATATACTAACGATGACATTTTCAGGGTTAAATTGCGCGCTTCCTTTTAGCGATGTCACAATCCGAAAAGTTTGGCATGCAAATCTTCAAACTTGGTGCTTGATTATAATGAAAAAAGAATAGTTTTTGCCCTATATGTAAATCTTCCAAACTTTGAATTTGACATCCTACACAAAGCATTCATACACTGTTAATACAGCTCTAGATACATTGCTACTGCATTACTAGAAATCAAGCTCTACTACTACTGTGTTACTGGAATTCAAACTTTAGATACATCACAGTAAAAATACTACTAAAAATACATAAATCACTAAACGAGAAGGAGTATAAAGCTACTACTACACTAACTGAAACATTAAACCAACAAAACTAGAAAACCTGCTACTGCATCACTGGAAATCAAAGTCTATATATACAAAACTCAATCATCACAAAACATAGAGTTTTGAAGGAACTTGAAAATAGATTTAGAACACTATTAGAACTTCGATAAAAAAATTAGAACAGCACAAAACCCTACAACTCTTCAACAAAAATCAATAAGCAAATTCAAAAAGATAACATCAAGCATAGCAGAAGAAGAATCGAAGTAAAATTAAGAGGATCAACATACAAATCCTTCAATAGAAACATCAACAAAATTAAATTAATTGAAACGAAGTAAAATCAAAATAAATTCACAAATTTTTGAAACTAAGAGTAGAGGAAGAAGCTGAAAAATTCGAGAGGAAACTAAAGAATAATAGATGAAGGAAACATCAAATTTTCCTGGAAGCTCAATCTTCTTCAATCGGAGAAGCAAAATCAAGCTTTAATGGAAGAAAATCCATGTTTCTCTCTCTTCGTTCTAACAGACGAAGAGAAACTGGGTTTCTCTCTCATCAATCTAAAATTTGAATTATAAGTTAATTTAGTTGTCTTACGGTTAATTTGGTAAATCAGCTTATGACACATGGCAGTCAGAGAATAACTTGTCCTTAAATGTAAATATTTGTCCTTATAAGCTTAGAACCAACTTATAAGGATGTATTTGTGAAATCATTCTTTGTCAAGGAGTTATGTAGTTTGTTATATGATTAATAGTGTTTGCTATCAAAGGTATTTAGAGTTTAAAAACGCCATTAAAAATAGATTTAATGACCTTTTTCAAACTCCATTAATGTATTTTTGTGTAGTAGTATACATCACTTGCTTTACTTGTTTGAAGATGAATTACTGAAATGAATCTTCCAGTCATCTCATTTACAACACATGCTTCAATCATACCCCCTTTTGACTAATTGTTTCTGAACAATGAAGTGTTCCTGACATCAGCAAAGACAGTTTCTGCATTTTTCAGCCCAGAGCCCATTGCAAAGAAACCATCTGGTAAATTGAAAATCACGCATGTCTTCTTCATTTTTGATTTTTTTTGTATTGTAGTCAGTTAAAAATCGATGTATACAGGTTAACTACCAAGAAATATAGCATTAACCATAAGATAAGCAACAAATCAGTAAGTCCAACAAATAAGTTTAGTGATAACATGAAGCGTCCTGACATCAGCAAAGACAGTTGCTGCATTTTTCCGCCCAGAGTCCGTTGCAAAGAAACCATCTGGTAAATTGAAAATCACGCATGACTTCTTCATTTTTGATTTTTTTGTATTGTAGTCGATTAAAATCGATGCATATAGGGTAACTACCAAAACATATAGCATTAACCATAAGACAAGCAGCAAATCAGTAAGTCCAACAAAAAAAGTTTAGTGATAACATGAAAGAATTGAAAGAGAAAACACTGGCTTACTTGGTATATCACAACAAAAGAAAAAAATAAAAAATCAGAGTTAAAATCATTACCCCATTTTTGAACAATCCTCCGATAAATATATCAGTTTTGCCTTCACTTTTGGGATGAAAGTCATACCCTAATGCAACAACTTCAGGAAGAGTCACTTTCCGCTTAACGTCCTTGAACTTGCTACGACATGGGAAATAAACTCTTTGCCAATTTGGACATGCTCAGTGTAAGCCATGCATGTTTGGTCACCAGACACTTCAAACTTGTTCAAATGTTCACCCGCGATATATGTCTTTGAACCAGCTTCAAACATCTCCCGTGACTCCATCTCAACAACAAAACTATAACTTTTATAAGAAAAAATTAATGTTGCCCCTTTGATGCATGCTTGAAAGTCAAAGACCTACAAAGAAAAAATGAGCATTGCATCTTTAATTTCTTGCTAAATATAGTAAAGCATAGTTAATTTACATTGTTAAACAAACTCACCTCCTTAGCTATAAGATAACTGCCTCCAAATGGTCACTTGCAAGCATGAGGACGTAAGTTGGCTGGTAGGGGGGAAATGTCCTGCTTTTTTTTTTCATTCAAACAACATGACATTCTTTATAAGTATTGCACAATATTCTTCTATCTAAAAAATTCTAAACTTGTACAACGAAAATTTCTCACACTTGTTGTATGAAGTAATTTCCATCAATACATGACCGAAATATTTTTTTCATTGTGTGAGAAGCATCGTCTATTGGGGTTTTTGGTGTAGTGCTAGAGGATGAAGATGATAGATTGAATGACTAAAGCTGATAACTGAAAATATATTCAACTATTTAATTGAGGAAATGAGTTGGAAAACTGAAACCTAGAGTCGTAGAATTGTAAAGTCTTTTAAAGTCTTAATTAAGTTGTATCCTAGACCTACACTTCTAGTTAGTCTTATTTGATTACTAAATTGTTTATTAATTAATGTACAATTGGGAAACCCAAGGCGTGTTGGAGAGTTCAACATCAAATGCCAAACTGAACGTCCATTTTTTTTTCCAATTATAAAATACGAAAATACATAAAATTCTTGTTTAAAACGTTTAGTATAAAAAAAAATGTGTTTTGATTTGGAATGAAAACGGACGTTTTATTCAAAAATACACCAGTTTCTGAAACTTACTTACTAGACTACAGGTAAGTTACATCTATAAGGATTAGGAATAACATATTCCTTATTGAAAAAAGGAATAACATATTCCTTCCTTAATTATACTTGTAATGACCGAGATTTTTGTAATATTCTTGTTGGCTTGAATTTAATAAAGTCCAATTGTTACAAAATGTAGTTTCGATATCTTACTCCATTTAATGTTTCAAAAAATTGAAATGGTTCGGAAAATTTAAAATGCTCGAAAACGCTTAAGATTTAGAAATTGACTTTTTATACATTAAGATTTTGCAAAAACTTCCTTCACAAAAGTCGTAGAGCACATCAATACGAGTTCGTGCATATGTGGAACGTAAAAATCGGAGTTCATATGAAGAACTTATGGCTTTCGAAAAAAGTTTTCATTTTTGTATAAAGAACGAATTTTTCTGATATTTGCAAAGAAGGACATAATTTCCAAAAATAGAAATTTGTCCCTCTCTCTCTCCCGACTAGAAATCGCCCTTTCCATTCAACTGGCCATATCTTAAACGTTCGGCCACCTTTGGACGTGCCACCATAGCGCTGGCTTCACCTCTTCCTCCTTTGTCGACCAGTGGTAACATCTCCGCCTATCTCAGCCCCTAGACGTCGCTGCTAGAAAAGCCCGATCCAAAACCCAGATTTCAGTCAATGCCGATTTCTCTCTCCTCCGATCACCATAGCTCGAGTCGTCGGGCACCTAGAATCCTCAGAAGCTGCTGATCATGCTCTGAAGTGGTTTTACATAAACGAAGCGTGGAAGGAGAATCGAAGCAAATCGGAAAACTGGGCAAATTTTCTGATCTACTTTCTGTTGAGGTAATTTCTGGCTTTTCTGCTTTGATTAAGACCTTGTGCTAGTTGGGAAATTTGTTTAGCATGTTGAGAGGAAGAGTTTAGTATAGGTTTCACCGCCCAACTCGAAAGTTGCCGTCTGCGGCGGCGCTTTGCGGCGGCTTCCCGCCCCTCCAGGGATAGTTTCTATTCCTGATTATAATCTACTTGTCGATACGAGCATTTCAATATACAACATGTAATTTTTGGGGATTGTATGATTATGTTAGGGATTTTACGGTTTCAATCGTTTCAGTTTTTGATCCGTGAGGATCAAGCCTCCGATTGACTTGTAGTTTTGATATATTGATCGTAGAAGTGTTCCGATGACTTTGTGTGGTCTTAGATGAGGATCCAACCATTGGATCTTTGTATAATTGTGAAAAGACAATTCAAAAGGTGATCCATGAGGATCCGACCGTTGGATTGTCGTATAATTTTGAGAGAATGATTGTAAGGGCAATTCGGGAGGGTCCAGTGGTTGGATCGTTGTATAAATTAGTCAAGATAATCCTCAAGGCTATCCATGAGGATCCGACCGTTGGATCGTTGTATAATTGTGTTTTGTGAATTGTGTGTTAAGTTGAGACCGTATGTGATTAGGTACTTGACGGAATTGTTCTGGGCGAATATTTTGTGACTGTGTGATCTTGACTGTCAGAGAAGACGCAGTTAGAATTAAAGGTGAGTAAATCTCACATGGTTCATTTACGAAACGAATTTCATTATAGTACATTTATTTGCTAAATTGTGAAAACTGCTTTATGGAAATAATATTTGTTTTAAATAATATGGACTTGATCGTCTATGGTCCATGAGTAAGTAAGAATAAGATTTTAATTATAATTAAAAATGAATTTCTCGATTTTGGTGCATGTGAACTATAGTTGGTATTAGTAGGTATCCCTGAGTAGATGACTACTTATATATATATATATATATATATATATCTGGATGGTGTGACATTGTGATATGTAGACTTTTGGTGATTTCATTCATATTATTGAATTGAACATTTACTTATGCCAGAAATATATTTGATGATTTATATTGTTGAAAGAGTGATTTGGAGTTGTGGTGTGACATTTGTGAGTCGTGTGGGATTTCTTTAAATGTCTTGTTCTGAGGGCCGAATGGTCCAAATTTCAAAGGTTACAGTGATAACCTGAGTACAATATATCGGATGCTTGAACCGTGGCCGAGGTGACAGACAACGATTTGGTTAGAGCTCTAGTCTGTTGCAAGAGTACTATCATGGTGGTAGTTGTGTTACTGCATCATGAGTACATAGTTTTGGAGATAATGTTTGTGGTGTCTTCTTTGGTTTCCAGGTGAGATTGGGTTTGTTATTTAAATAGTGGAATAGATGTGATTGATTTGATTTATTCTTGAGTTGAATAATTATTATTCATGTGGGTCGTGTCAATTGATTTGAGCTTACTTATACAAGCTTCAAAAGCTTACCGAGTTTGTTGTTTAGAATCTCGGTGCACTATTCCATGGTGTAGGATTTATTCCTGCAAGTCAGGACGATCAGGGTGGGGATCGAGTTGTGTAGTGCAGCTGTATTAGGTTCCGACCTAATTGTTTTTTTATATTGCATTTGTGTATGCTCTTAGTGAGCCTTACATTTTATTTGTGATGTAATAATTGACTCAAGGGAATTGAGATTTGTATTTCAGTTTGTTTGTTGTGTGGTTTATCCGAAAAAAAATTTCTGCGTGTTTGAACAAATTAGTGGAATTGTTCACATTTCAGATTTAAATTTATTTATTCAAAATTTCGGAGCGAACCAATAGAATTGCCAATCCTATTCAGACACGAATTCTATTTTGCTTTGGAAAAACTCAAAAGTTTTGTCACATTATAAAAGGCCAAACCCGCTGCTTAAGTTATTAAAAACTGCCGTGCATCTTCTTCACACGGACAAAACTCAAAGCGCAATGGTAAGTACATCCCTGAGAAGGAAGCTGAAGAGACAAAGAAGAAAGCTCGAGATACTGAATCTGAACAATAAAGTCGAAGTAGAATATATACCAAAGCAAAAAACCGAAGAGAAATTATATTTTACGGACGAGGAATATGCAAGCAGGCGCTTGATTATACCAGAGGACGAAGCCACCGAGTTTGCGGCGCAGGCGAGATGGAGATGGAAGAAGGAAAATAGAAAGCTCCACATACCAAATCTAAACAACAGAGCCGAAGTCGCGGAACTTCGGAAAAGGCTTCAAAGAAAGACAAGCTCTGACCTTATAATAAAAGAAGACGGAGAAGTAAAAGATTATGAATATGGCTGTGGCGTTTGTGCTAACATGGATGAGAATCACTATGATTCGGACTGCCCATGGCTAGATAAACTGCCACCAGGCCAAACTATTGTTGGCCCTTACTATGACATAGTTTGCATCGGCTGTGGCTAGATTGGTGAGCTGTGCTGTTCCAAGAGAGGTTCCAAGCGAGGATATGTTGTTCTCAAGTCCTGTAAATTTTGTCAGTCAGCTGGTCACTGGCCTTGGGAATGCCTTACTGGCCCCAAGATTCCGGGGCTCACGGAGGAGCTCGTCGAGGAGGTCATATCCTCTTGAACCATCCTGCAAGATTCCGGGGCTCATGGAAGAGGTCCACTCCTCCTCCGAACCTAGATTCCATCTGTTCAAATAGCAAATCAACGGAGGGATGATATAGCTACGCTGTTTTGTTTTAGTTCTTCGTATCACCATTAATCGTTTCAGTCATTATATATATATATATATATATAGGTTTAAGTCAAGTTGTATTGGATTTACTGCAGACCCTGCATGTAAGAAAGCCTCATTGACCTTTGTTCTATATACTCTATAGTCCATTAATATCAAGCATATATTCATTGTCAATCTTTATTTTTGTGAAAGAAACAAAAAGGAATTTTGAATATTTGGGTCACTATTGGGTATAACATTTCAAATGGATGCATTATTGGCTAATCAGCTTCAGCCAATAAAGTCCTTATCATTATTTCATTTACTAGAACTCCATCATTTTTTATTGGCTTACAAATTCAAGAGATGATGCTCTTAAAAACTAAAAAGTGGAGTGTGTTTTAGCTGGAAAATTGCTAAAGAAGAAAAAAGCCGTTGTATGCAACATAATTGGCTCAAAATTGCCCCAGTTCCAAGCTGATGATATGCACAAGACATAGTTTTGCAACTTGAAATTTCAACCTGCTGATATGTCACCAGGTACACACCTTGCTTTTTCATGCCCTATGATTTGTGTCGTACTTACATAATTGGCTCTATGTGAAAATTTTCATGGTTGTTTGCATTTTAAATTCTATTTGACTGCTTTAGGTCAATTTCTTATAGAATCTATCAGTTTGTCAACACACCACTCTCCCCCTCCAGGGTGGTTGAGTATGCAATTTATTGTTAGCATTTATATTAATTGTCCCTCTCTTATGGTGATGCATGCCAATGGACATATATGTTCAATAGGAAGGCAGTCTATTATTATACATTTAACAGTATAACAGCGTACAATTTTAGATTGTTTAACTACATTGTTTATGTTTCTATGGAAAAGCATATATAAAGGTTGTAGACCAAGCAACATTTGAAGTGAAATCAGTAATAAGAAAATGAATATAACGAGCATGAGAATCAAAAATACTGACACTAAGAAGTCTAGATATCTGACAGAAGATAACGTACACCACCACATTGGTGATGGTTTATTGCATTGCTAACATGTACATGGTAACTGCACTAAAGCGATGATTAATGTCTACCATGCCATGATTCCATGAAGTACTTCTTAGACACTTGGCTTAACTTGAAATTTTGTGAATATTTAAATCATGGTTACTTGCAGGAAGTGCAGTGTTCCTGAAATTAGTAAAGGTTTCACATGGAAAACAGCTATAGGAGAAGAAAATTTTCATTTAGTATCAGAGAGTTGCAACCCAAAAGCTGTAAACAATGCTGGCAATGCTGCTGCTGCTGCTGAAACCTGAAAGTGAGGGTCCTTCTCTTCTAAGATTACTTTCTCATAATCTTTTGTTGCTCCTTTACCTACCATTTCTTCTTCTGTTTCCTGTTGGATAATATTATTATTCTCTGTCTGTACTTGGATTGCTCATTGATTACAATCCTCATGATAGATCTAAGTGAATTACTGAATGATGAAAATGCATGTCTTGGTAAATTGACATGCAGTAAGGAAAGTTGAATCTCTTATTTGATTCTATGTTTTTTGACTTATGATTACTGGTTACTGGCCAGATGAACCAGAATCTGACAGTTGTTTCAATTCCGGAATTAGTTTATTTGAGATTGGTTCATTGCTAGAGCAATTAATCTCTGCATAGTGACCATCTTATCGTTTATGTATTTGTGAAGCCTGTTGTATTCAAACCAACAAGTTAGTTAATGATCAAAATGGCACAAGAAGTTGTGATTCAAGTAAACAGGTAATGTCGTCCTAGGTGCTAAGTGCATGAATATTTACTTTGTTGTTTTATTCCAGAATTTAATAACTGTTGGTTTTTTTATTACATGGGTATGTGGCATTGTGGCTACTCTTTTATGTAATTAATCTTGGATTAGAAACAGTCGTAGTGTGTCCCCATAGGCCTGTTATTTAGTAGTGTTGTGAATCTGTGATAAATTAAGTCCTGTCAAATGACTCAACCTGTCACAATTTCAATATGGTTTACTTCACCCTATAAGAAGCTCCCTATAGACGTATCAACATGAAGTACTGAAACTAAGGATAAAATGTCTCTTTCATGTTTCATATGAGCTCTCAAACCTGAGCATGCATGTGGGCTGTAGTTATACATTACATATATATTAACTATATCCTTGTAGTATCAACTACAAAGCATGCATCTATATGTGTTTTTTGTAAAAATTATAATAAAAAAAAAAACAATGAAGTGTAGGATGGTTTTTACATTTAGGTTGCTTAAATCATCAGAGGTTTGGCTTGAACATGTACCAATGCATCCATTACTCTTAAAATGGTGTTTTGTTTTTAGTCATGACGAAATGGACATAACTATTTATGCAATTGGATTCTCTCAGTTAAGATGCAGAAGGAGTTCTCTGATACTGTTTTGCTTTATGATCATATATATATATATGCAGCATCGCAATCACGATGATCAAAATGACTATGACCAGGAGATGCTTCTTTCTTTTGCCACTGGTAAATGGTTGCAAACATGAAATGCTCTTTCTTTTTCTTGGTTATTTTCTAGTAATTATTTGATATTAGTTGAGTGACTCCATTCTCTTACTGCCTAGACTTGCAGAATGTGCAAACTCTGTGGTCACTTCTCACGTACCAATTATAGAGAAAAAGGAAGGATATACCATTTACATAAGACCATAAGGCATGGCAGCAATTGTGGAGAGGGCGTTATGCTGCATTCAATTTGGTATGGAAACTAGTCCTAAAAGGTTGAAAAAAATTTATATCATCAATAATTTTGTAAATGAGGTCTAACTGATCTTTTTCTTGTAGATAAAAGGTTTATGATTGTGGAACAAATCTTCGACTAAAGAGTAAAGAGAGGAGGTTGAATCGAGAGTATTCTCGTCTCTCTTCCACTGACTGCTTGCATGGTGGGAACACGACCATGAGCTTCCTGGTTTTCTCTGCCTGATACTCTTAGTACTGAAACGGTTTGAAGTTTTGACTTATAATTGAGGGAGTAAATCTTGTTGTTGGTGTGCAGAAACGGGAAGAGGGAAGTGAAGAATGGAAATTATTAGATGCTTGCACCAACCCAAGGAATGGTTTTGATGTTTTGAATTATATTTTGTATCATTTTGATACTTATACTTCTTTTGTCACCTTCCAATACCCCTTTTTTGTTTCTTTTATAATTGAGGGTTAGAAGTTCATCAAAAAGTAGTATAATACACGTACCAGGTGATGTAAGTTTTGAATAATGTTAGAAATGACATCTTTTTAAGACTGGAAATTAACTCTAGCTGCATATATAAATTTCTTGAGATTGGTTAACATCTGTTAACTGACATCAAGAGCAACAATCTTCCTCTCGATCTTTATTTCCTCTCAATCTATGAATTATATTTGTGGAAATGAAATTTTGTAATCATCAACATCAGTTTTTTTTTTTTTTTCTCCCTCATACAATGCTCCCAAAATCCCAGAAAAGAAAAGGAGAGAGAGAACAAACTGACCTGCCTGGCAACACCAAAAATGTATCCATAATAGTTTCAATCACCAAAGTCGGAGGGTACTAAAAGTACATACGCCCTCAGGCCTCAGCATTACCTATGCCACCATATTTTGCTCTCTGTGAATGTGCCTGAGCTGCAGAGTAGCAAACTGATTCATCAACTTCTTACCGTTAAGAAGCAAGGTACCTAGAGGATGCAGATTGACATCTTCATTTTGCAAAATGTGAATCAAGCTTGCAGAGTCAGATTCCACCTCAAGATGTTGGAGATCATAGTAAAGGCCCCAAGATTCAGCCTGTATAACTTACCCAGCACCAATATTGGCCATGAAACCGCTAGTCCACTCTCCTGTTTCGTCTCTAATGAAAAGTAATGACACCACCTGCACTAATTAAAACAGTAGCAGACTTAGAGCCATCAACATATATATGCATTCAGCTAAAACTTTCCCACCCCAGGCTTACCTCAACAATTCAATTCAATCAGCAAACTCTTTTGCCCTACAGGCCTACAAATTATGTTCTGCCATTCAGTTGCATAATTCATAATGACTTCAGAAATATATATATGAGGGAAAATCAGGGTCAAAGATACTCTTGCACCTCCATTTCCAAATATACCAGCAGCAAAAAACAGAGAAATTAAGTATTCCACTTCTATTTCTAGAGAAGCACCTCTTTTGCTTCAAATTAGCAATAATCCACCTCTTATTCCAATCCAGGGAAAGAGTATTCTGCATTGTAATAGGAATGGTAACAGCATTCTAGACCTGTTGATCATTTCTAAAATCAAGCAGAAAGTGTCCATGTTTTCCATGTTCTCAGGACAAAGGCTAGAGTTAGGAGAGTTTCCAATATGTATTCTATATATACCTGAGACTGTGAGTATTAGTTAACAATCTTGCTTAAACAATAATCTAAAGAAATATCTTCAGTTTAGGAGGTATTGCAAAGGACCATATTTCATGCATGCCAGGGCCCACTCCGGCCCCCAAATAGTTCCGCCATTGGGTGGGTAGGAGTGAGCTGGAGGAATCTTTAGATGCTAGGCGGTGAGTTGCAAGGTGCCCCAACGCCGTCGTTTTGTACGAGTACTTCTGGCGCGAGGACGAGGACACGTGTTGGCTCATAGGCTAGTGTTGTGCTCAAGACGAAACCTTCCTTATAAACTAAGCTTCTAATCCTTCTATAAACTGAAGCCCTACCCACCAGCTCTAAGTTTCTATAGCCCTAAGTTTCTATAAACTATAGCCCTAAGTTTCCAAACCCATCAAAACCCTCGCTCGTCTTCTTTCCAGAAACAATTCTATCCATCAAAACCTAGCTACTCATCTTCTTTCCATAAACAAATCTTTCCGAAACCAAGAAAAGCAAGAGAAGATCGAGAAACATGCAGAAAGAATTTCCGATGGAGGAGAGCAGAGGCAATCAACTTCCTGGCGAGAGGTTCTGCCCCATGGAAGATGAACTAGTTCTCTTCTACCTCAAGCCCATGTTGAGCGGACAGATCGTGCCCGGCAGAAACCGCGTGGTGTTCGACTGCGACCTCTACGGTCACCAAGAACCTTGGGGATATGGGAGGCCTTCAAGACCAAAAGACCACACGACTTGAGGCTCAACAAGGACATTTACTTCTTCACCCAACACACAAGAAGAGTTCCACAACCAAGCGCGTACGCCGGAATGTTGGAAGTGGCACCTGGAAGGGCGACGACGCCGGCAAGCCAGTACGATCTGTTGAAACTGGTCGTGTTGTTGGCTTGAAGAAAAGATATACTTACAAGAACGATGACTCGGTTCACAACGGCTGTTGGATCTTGTATGAGTTCTACCTTGATCAATCACTCAGAGACAATAAACAAAAGCTGGAAGACTATGTTCTTTGTCTACTACGAAAGAATGGTGAACCCAAAACCAAGATCGAAAAGAAAAGAAAGCAACGTGAAGAGGAAGAGGTTCTTGAAAACAATTATGCCTTTGATGATGGAGAAAAATCGAAAAGGGAGCAAGAAGAGTTGCTTGAGCCACAAGCGAAGCGGCAACGAACGGTGCCATCCATTGGTAATGCACCACTAACAATGCCATCAGAAGATGATGCTGCATTCGCGGCTGAACTAGAAGAGTCATTGGAATGCTTTGAAGGTGGGGAGAATGGTGGACTCCAACAATTAGCAGCCGAGGTGCAATCAGGCCCTTCATTTGTAGACCATCATGCGGGGACGGAGCCAGATATCACAAATGAGGGGGGCCAATGTAAGATGGATAAAAAAAATATTAAAAAAAATATTTAAAAAATATTAAAATGATTAGATTAAACAAGGCGTTCTCCAAATACCAAGGTGCAACAGGCGTGCTCCAACTAACTTCTAGCCATGCTTCTGCTTCTAAATTAAATTATTTTTTTATTATTTACTATTATTCCAAACTAACCAATCAAAAAATAGGTGAGACCAATTACTTTTTCATGTGAAGCCAATCACGTGGAGAACTGGGGGGTGCCAATATTAATAATTGTATGTGTAGAAACTCAAGTCAACTAGATTACAAGCAACAATTACATATGAAGTCAAAAAGTTAAGGGGTGCCATGGCCCCTGCAGGCCCTTGAGTTGCTCCGTTCCTGCCATCATGGAATATTTAATCCGCTGCCGGAGGAAGACTTTCTCTTGGCGGAAATGTTAGAAGAAATGGGTATGGTGGACATGGAAGAACTAGTTCTTATTAATGGTAAGAGTATTAATATAGATGTGGCAGCTGAAGAAAACGTGGAAAACAGCACCCTTCTCTCTGCTCCCCAATCATCCATGTCTTTGGTGGAGGTCTCAAGCACTGTTGAGCAACAAAAGACAGCTGATGAAGATTGGTCAGATTGGTTGGAGTCAATCAATTTTAGTCCTGAGGAGAACAACTTCCTTTTCAGTGAAATGCAATGGTGATCGTAGCTGATATTGGCATGAAAATTGCCTAGCTGTTTAAGATTAATTGACAACAATGTTAGTAAATTTTGTTTTAATTTGTTATATGTATGAACACGTGGTACTCTTTCCTTTGGCCGGGGTTTTATCCCAATTAGATTTTACCCGGAAAAGGTTTTAACGAGGCCACATATATTTGCGTTCTCTCACTTTTGTAAGAAAGTCTAGTATTAATGAAATCTTCAGACCTTCATAAAAAACAACAAAGAGTCTACATTTCATATTCAACTAAATTGATAAAAGCTTTTATTAGACTCCAAATCGTATTATAATCATATTCCCATTTGCCCTACAGGAATGCACTATAATCAGACTTCAATTTTAGCTGGAAAATGGCATTTATTAAACATTGAAAAGAGATTCAACATTTACCATGATATTTTATAAAGACAGCCTGCTATAGATTAATAAATTCCATGTTAGCATCTTCATCCATTCATACCAACTCATGAACTCCAAAATCACCTTGAAAGTTCAGTTGGGCACCATGCTTCACTTCATAAATCTATCCCTATCCTGAAAAATCAAAATGCTTTGGAGTTCCAACGTGTCACTCTTGTAATTATTTTACTGGGCCAGTAAGAGGAATAGCTTTCTCCTCTGCTACTGTAAGCATATTCTTCCCCAGCCTTTCCTGTTTAAGGTTAAGTACTTTGTTAGTACTCAATAATTAATACTGTTCATCCAATAAAAAAAATAGTCAGAGGAATATGCAGCTATATAGCCTATATTTGACAGTATCAACAAGGGATTTTTAATTCTTATATCAACATGTCAAAGCAGTCTTACTGTTTAATCAACATGTCTTATATCAACAAAGCAGTCTTATATCAACATGTCAAAGCAGTCAGAGGAATATGCAGCTATATAGCCTATATTTGACAGTATCAACAAGGGATTTTTAATTCTTATATCAACATATCAAAGCAGTCTTACTGTTTAATGAATTTCTTTAGCCATCTTGATATGTAATGCGTTCTAGCATAATATTCACCTGCTTGCAAAAATAATTTGGTTGTGACTAACGTGAAATGCGGAAAGGCAATCATGATAACAACAAAAGATTCAAATACATCCAGTTAAAAAACAAATTTCTATTTCTTTTGCCAACTCAATGAAATTCTATTTAAAAGAACCTCTTTACAGTGTGAGCAACCCAAAAAAAAAAAAAAAATACAAAAGAAATCTTGGTATATGTTGATAGCAAAAGAAAACTTGAGTATGAAGTTTGCTAAATCGGAGCTTCAAAAACAGCTTGCATGAAGATAAAATTGAGTTGCCCCAGACATTTTAAACAGACTTGAGGCCCCCATCTATTTCCATCTGAGAAACTTGCAAAGACGAGTTGCTGCTATAAAAACTACCGATGATTAAAGATACAAGAAGATCTTACCCAATAAGATGACAGCTCTATAATCAAACCAATCTCTGACGAAATGTCCTACAAAAGTCAAAAGCCAGTTAATACAAAATTGCAAACCTAGAGAAATATACCTGCATGCAGAAATTATAGCTTATGTGCAATACATGACTAATACAGTGCTTGATATATGTGAGTGCTCAAGATAAGAACTTTTATGTATTAAGCAGGCATTTATCCAAAACTTTAGGAGTGTCACACATACACTTACTAGAACAACGACTCTTCTAGCGGGTAAGTCAACAACTGGCTGTACGAAGGAAAGAAAGATTATATCTTGGCAACACAAGAGATGTCAGTTCAGAAATGCCATCCCCTAGCACGCCAAATTCTCTGTATCTTGTCAAAACGACGAGCAGCTTTAATCTTCAAGTATAGCTTATAAGCCCTCTCTAACTTATTTGAAGCAAGAAGTTTGTTACTTAGTTTGCTATAGGTAAGCCTGCTTGGGCAAAAACCTTTTCGTAGAGAGTCTTCCATGACAAGTACAGCATTTTCAAGCTGCCCAATGTTGCAAAGTCCACTGATTACATACTCATAAACTTCGATATCAGAAGCATAACCACATTCCTGCATCTCTTCCCAAATGTTTAGCAACATTCCACATTTACCAAATCTAGAAAGGCGCATAAGCAATAGCTTATAAGCAGTCAATGATATTCTACATCCGACCTTTCTTGCTTTCTGGTAGATCATCATAGCAGCATATGGTGGACCATAGCTACATAAGGGTTCCATAAAAGAGGTTATAGTCCCCGTAGTAGGAACAAATCCTCGACTTAACATCTCATCAAACATCTCCAGTGCATCCGCCGCTTTCCGGGCTTTAAGGAAACCAGCAATCAATTTGGTATAAGTATCAACATTTGGATCGCAAGCATTACTCGACATACTCTTGAAGTAGTTTACACATTCATCAATATTCGCAACAGAGATAAAGTTAGAGATCATTGCATTGTATGTAATGGTGTCTGGCACGCAACCTTTCCCCTTCATGCTCTCAAAAATCTCAACTGCATCGTCAATCCGATCAGCTCTTCCTAGACCCTCAAGAATGTAACTGAAAGTTGCACTATCAGGACTAAACCCATCTGCTACCATTGCTTCCAAAGTCCTCACCATCTCACCAACTCTACCATATTTTGACCACCCACCAATTACAATGTTATACGTAGTGCCATTGAATCGCACTTTCCCCTTCACTGAATTAAGAAACGAATTTGCAGCCACTACATGAGACCGCCGACACAGACACTGCAGAAGCACATTCACACACTCAGTATCGCAATCCAACCCGAACTCTGCCGAGTTTCGGATAACTTGTATTGCTTTCGAGACATGTCCAGCCCTCACAAAACTATCCATCACAATCGACACAGTCTCCAAATCGAGACGTATGTCTCGGCTCCTCATGTCATTCAAAACTTGCATCATATAATTAAAGAACTTTCTTCTACCCAATGCTTTGAGGATTATATGGTATGTATGAACATGCTTAGCTACATTTGGCTTCTTAATCGCCCAATTAAAAAACACAAGCATTGCTTCACCGCCTAAACAACCTCTATTCACTACTTGTGCAACAACATCAACGCTCAAATCCACACCAACATTGTCGAGTGCATGCTCAATTACAGTTATACCCTTCAATTTCTGAAGAAAAACCCCACGTAATTTCTCGTTGGGCATTAAAAACCCATCCACAGCCCTAACAGATTCTACCATGAAGAGAGACAACGTTGAAGAGGAAGAAAGAATTCCTATGAAGATTGTCTTTCCTTATTTTTCTTTAATTAAAAAGTTTTAGTTATGATTAAATTAATTCAAGAAGAGAGAAAAAATGAAAATTTTAAATTTAATACCATCCATTTATAGTCTTTTAGTCTAATGGTTGATAATTGAAGTATAATTTTAACTATAATTTGTGATGCCAGGGATCCGCCCCCGTTTTAGTTAGACATCCCAGTTTGCTATTTAGATCTCCTATAATTTTTGTAAAATTTTATCTCTCATTTTACCCTTTTCTACATATTGGGAAAAAAAAAATAAAGGAAAGAAACTAACTCTTTTATATGTGTTCTCCTCAAAAGAGTAAAGTCTTCTCTCTTCATTTGTTCAACCCACTCAGGATTCTCTATTCTTTTAATATCGGTTTATAGAGATTGACCAACAAGTTTTGTTTTTCATTCTTTTTCCACCAAGCTCTATGTAACCAACAATGACTTCCATAATCATTGATTACTTGTTCTTGGTTCTGAGATTGAATTGGGACTCAGCAGCTCAAGTTGTGGCTGGATTGAGGTTCAAATTGAAGGCTTGCCAAACCATATTTATATAAATTGAAAAGAATCATACTCAAAGAAAAGCATGATATTGAATTGAGGCTTAGTTTGGGATTGTTGTGCTGTGAGGGGAAGCACTTCTGATTTTGCTGTAAGGGGAAACGTGTACGATTTTGCTATAAGAGAAAGTTGCTAAGCGTTTGGAAAACCATTTTCAGAAGTGTTGTGAGAATGAAAAGTAAATCTAAATGTTTGGTAAGCTGTAAACAAATAGTATTGTGATTTGATGTAATTACGAAAAGGGTCATAAATGTTAAACATGCTATTAAAATCAATAATTTTACTTTTCTTTTTTATGTAACCATTTCAGTCTATCACTTTTGACTTGTATTAATTATAGGGTTTTTTACTTCAACAGTGTCTGAACTCTTCGAGAACTTTTGAAATGATACTTGAACTTTCAAAGTTATCAATGTGATACCTGGACTCATTTTTTGGTATCAACGTCGTACCTGCGGTCGATTTCCGTCACATAACCGTTAACTATGACCACGTGCCCAACACGTGAGGCACTTAATAAGGTTAAAAGACTAATTTACCCTCAAAAGTATATACTTCAACAATGTCTGAACTCTTCGAGGACTTTTGAAATGATACATGAACTTTCAAAGTTATCAATGTGATACCTGAACTCATTTTTTCTTATCAACGTCGTACCTGCGGTCGATTTCGGTCACAAAACCTTTAACTATGACCACGTGCCCAGCACGTGAGGCACAAAATAAGGGTAAAAATGACCTTTCCCACTTCCTTTAGTTCTTCACGTGTCCGGTCGTACCTTTAGTTCTTCTTCTCCATTTCTATTTCCTTTTTCATCTGTAAAATGCAATCAGATGGAATGATGAAATTTCCTAGCAAAATGCAAAACCCAAAGCAAAACTTGAATCTAATTCTCTGATGGACAGACACTGTCAGGGACTCCATTTCGTCAGAGTTCTCCAAGCACAACTTGCTTGACGGCTTTGCTTCTCTAAATTTATTGCAGGCCGGAGCGGTGTAGACGGTTTCACTACTCTTGGCCTCCAGATCTGAGACTTGGAATTTACTTGAGATTTCAGACAGAGGGATCAAAGAGAGAATATGGCCGACGGCAATTCAGACCTTCTTGTGCAGCTTGCCGGAGATATGACGGAGGCAGCCACGCCGTCGTGACACTCGGTTTTCTCACCGTAACTAACATCACAGCATAAGTTCATGAATTTCAAAAATAGTCTGTTTCTTTGTAATTGAATCAAAATCTGCAAAAGTGATGGAGACTGAGAGTCTTTCTCTTTCTCTCTCTCAATACCGGCGAAAGGCGAAGAATGATGATGATGGGAGAAAACCCAAAATTGATTTTTCCGCGACTGCGTGTCTGTGTATAACTATCTCTATTTGTATATGATTTATCGAACAATGGGGCAATGATCATTTCACTGATTCCAGCTTCTAATCAATTTGTCCAAAAAAGAACCGGCCTTTGGTTTTTTGCGGCTGTAATATCAGTACTTAGTGGGAGCATCGGATGAGGTACTCCGGCGAGGCAATCGGCGGGTGAGGAACAATCTAAGGGTTTTACGGCGGCGGAGGTGGATGACAGGGCTGGCGGATGGGCTGCGCGTGGGGCTTCAAGCGATGACGAGGCATTGAATGGCTAGGAGCTTCAATTTTTGCAAGGTAGCCATATCGATCTAGCTGAGTTCAATGTGGTTGTAGTCAGGTAGTACTTGGAAAGGGTTGGGTGGTTGAGAGAGAAGGTGAGATGAGCATTTTAATGCGACGTTTTAATTGTTATTTCCTCATATTTACTTAGTTATTTTCTTAAATGAATCTTTCTTGTTTAGAAAAGTTACTTTTTTTAGAAACTTTCCATTTTTAGTAATAGTTTCTATTTTCAAGTCCTTGGAGCAAACAAGCTGGAATAAGCTCAAAAAGGAAAAGAAAAGTTGGAGAACGCTGGAGAGAGCTCAAGGACTGCCTAAGTGAGCTGAAACGAAGAAATGAAGTTTTCCTGGTCCAACCAGGAGATCAAGTTTCAACCAGGAAACCTTGTCCAGAAAAGGAAACTTTGTCACAGCAAGACTCCTGAGCAAACAAGGAAGCATGAGCAGAAAAATAAAGGAAGTTGACGTTGGAGGAAGATTCCTGGAGGCACTAGGAAACTATAAGGCTTGAAGATGACGCAAGGAGGCCCAAGAATCTTCTAGAGTATTATGGATTTCGGCAAAATGGATGAAAGCCCAACAAATTAGGGTTTTGTGATGCATGAGAGATATTCTTGGAGATTTAATTGTGCTTTGCTGTTAAATGCCAAGGAGGAATTGAGAAAATAATGTGAAAATCAGAAAATATCAAGGAGATTGAAGCCACAAAAGGAAGGATTGCCTTGGAGATTTTCTGGGAGAGAGTTTTAAGGGAAAAGAGATATTCTTGAAAGATAATTGTGTGGTTGCCGTGAAAATCAAGAGAGAATAATGTGGAAATCAAGAGAATATATGGAAGATGGCGTTGGAGGAGAATTAGGGAGAGTTTTTAAGGAAATAAAAAGTGTAGACAACAAGGAGATGCTAAAATCAAGTCTAGGTTCATCCATACAGATATTGTGGCCGAAAATAAATCAGAAAATCAGAATTTATTCATGGAATTTCGGCAACTTAATATTAGGGAATTATTTTGGTGAGTTTTTGGACAACACAACAAGGCTTACGTGGAAATTTTTGATTGGTTGAGTGACATGACAAGGTGACATGGCATTAACTGATTGGATGGAGCTGTGTCATGAAGCCTTGATTTCCCTTATAAATATCCTCCCTCCTTGGACGTTTGAGGTTCCACACTTTACAATTTTCATAAAATTACTCTCTCACAAACGTCTAGCCTCTCCTCCTCTCTCCATCCTCTAGTGCACCCACGGATTTCAAGCAAGGTCGAAGAAGAGAAGAAGGAGCCGTGAAATAATTCATCCATCACCACCCTTGGAGCTTGCTTTCGAGATTCAAGAAACCAACAACATAAATCATTCATCCTCATCTTCCATCCACGGTGTAATTCGACCTCTTCTTTGTAACCTTGTTTTGATTTTCTTTGGGTTGTTTCTAGTTGACATTGATGTTTGAACAAAGTTGTTAATTCTGAAATTTATATAATTGAATGAGATTTTCGATTCCTATATTGTGATTCTTAGTTGCTTTTGTGAGATTGTTTAGTTAAATTTGTTTGATTGAAATCTTTTATGTATTTATCTTATGTGGTTCGAAACATATAGAATTTATATATAATTGTTGCTAGATTTAAGAACATGATTCAACTTATTGTTTTGTGAACTTGAATCAAAAGTAGTAAAGGTTTTGGACAAAAACCGAATTTTTAAAAGTGATTAGATGGACTTTTTCATACTAAGTTGTTCACTTAAGTTGATAGCATTTCTCCATGTGTATTGCGTTGAACATGTTATGATTAGCTAGTTTTCTAGACTTTGATTGCATGTTTGATAGGATTGATCGAGGTGCTTTCACTTAGGTTAATTAGCAAGGAAAGTAAAATATGGGAAATCGTTTGCTTTCTAACGTTTCACATGATCAACTTCTTTCTCATGACTTAGATGAATAATATTAGGGTTGAATTGAATTTGATTATAAATTTGGTTTTGATCTTTGTTTCTCTCATTTCATTCTTTTAATTATGTTTTTTTTTATATTATTTATTTTCTTTATTTAGTTAATTTTCGGAACCCTAAATCAAAACCCCCCCTTAATTTCGTAAATATGTTCATACTTTGTTTTATTTTTGTAAATAATTTACTTTGTACTTATTTTGATTCTTTATTTGTCCTACAATGATAGGTGTACCCTCAATCCCCGGAATAGAACGATCCCTACTTGCTTATACTACTAATGATATTTATAGGGATAAATTATATGCTTGCTTTGAGCGTATCAAGATCTGATTTGCTGTCATGGCTTCCAATCGGAGGGGACAAATCAGAGGGAAGAAGACGTCAAAAAAGAAAAAGAAGAAAGAAAAAAAGAGAGAAAGAAAGCAAAAAAAAAAAAAAAAAAACAATACTTTTAAGGGTAAATTAGTCTTTTAACCTCATTAAGTGCCTCACGTGCTGGGCACGTGGTCATAGTTAACGGTTTTGTGACTGAAATTGACCGCATGTACGATGTTGATACGAAAAAATGAGTCCAGGTATCACATTGATAACTTTGAAAGTTCAGGTATAATTTCAAAAGTCCTCGAAGAGTTCAGACACTATTGAAGTAAAAAAAACCAGTGAAGAACTAAAGGAAGTGGAAAATGTCATTTTTACCCTTATTTTATGCCTCACGTGCTGGGCACATGGTCATAGTTAACAGTTCTGTGACGGAAATCGACTGCAGGTACGACGTTGATACGAAAAAATGAGTTCAGGTATCACATTGATAACTTTGAAAGTTCAGGTATCATTTCAAAAGTCCTCGAAGAGTTCAGACACTGTTGAAGTAAAAAACCCTTAATTATATAAGAAACAAATGAATCATCGCTCTTCACGGGAGTTATTGGGAACTTTTCTCACTGGGGTTTTGGTCAAAATTCTTTCCCCTCCGTCTGATGGCATGTCCATGGACGCTATCGTTGGACATGCTTTGTCTCTAGATGAACATGGGTTCCTCGATCTAGAAGATCTCATTCTGGATCGTGAGGATCAGTGGCAAGAAGCAAGAGACATTAAGGTCGCTGGGGGCTTCTATTTCAGTTCTTGTAAGCCAAGTTTGCTAATCGGACGAGCGTCGTGGCTGACTGAAGTCGCTGGGTTGGGGGTGTTGAGGGATGCGACGACAGAATTTATAGTGGAGGCATATGTGGTAGCGACGGGTTTCTTGGTTCGAAAAATGGTGCTACACGGGTTCTTTTGGTTGTCTCGTAGCGGTGATTAAGCTTGGATCGGGTGATCCCCTATTCTTCGTCATGGATAATTTGTTTTGGTTTGGATTTGGTGGTTAGTCGAATTATGATCTTGGTAGGTTCCTGGCCGTGAGGGGGGAGGCGTTGGCGGTGGAACAATCGTGCAGGGTTGATGGTGTGCTAATGGTGGCGAGTCAACAAAAGTGCGACAGTTGACGGTGGTTTGTCGGTAAAGGATGAACTGGAGTTAGGCGGGGCTTGGCTTGGTGGTTGCGATCTCTTTACTTGGGCTGGTGGTTGGGTTTGGGCCCATTTCTTGGGCCTGACCCAGGTTGTTTGTTTCCTTATTATCTTTACTTTTTTGTGTTATTTTGTTTTATTGCGCTTTAAGCGAGTAATAAGTCTCTACATTAGTTGTGTACGGTTAGTTGGGCTTATTGCCTATGGGTGCACTCAAAGTGCTTTGTTTGGTCCAGGATGACGGTGAGTTCCTTACTTCGTCAAATGGTCGCTACCACCTAATGGCATGGTGAAGCTAAGTGTCATCGGATTTTTCCTCCAGCGGCAACATAGTAGGAAAACTGTGCTTATGGTAATTATGCTACGTTGTAATCGGATTACATATCGAGTTATCTTTTGTTATGTCACCATATTGTCAAAGCAAATAGAGTAGCCAGTAGTGCACTCTTTGCTAGTTGCTGCTTGTTAGAATACATGTTTTATGTAGAGGTTCTTGATATTATTTCAGAAAATACTCTAGATGCTTATTGTAATAAGGGGTTTAGGCTTAACGTCCCCCCTCGTATCCGACAGTTTCATTAATCAAGGCTTACAGGTAGTTGCACCAGCCCTCTATTCAAAATATATATATATATATATGAGAAACAAAATAATATTACATTATATTTAGGGAAAATGATCATTTACCCAATTTTAGGCACCAAATTGCCCACTTACTACACTAACAGTTTTTTAACCCCATTTACCCAAAACACTCTAAAGGATTATTTCTCTAATACCCAATTAATTCTTTTTTTATTTTTTTTTTTTTTTGGGACTTTTTTGCCCTCTCCTTCTTTCTCACTTAGAGAGAGAAGCCTCTCTCTCTCTCTCCAGACGACGTCGGATCTCTCTCTCCCTCCCTCCATCCCTCTAGCAGGTCGCCCACGACGCCGGCTCTTGCCAACACCTCGCCGAAACTCGTCGACATGCTCTCCGCGGCCAGGCTCGACGCCAAGCCGACTGTCCTCGTCGCTGAGAAGCTCGGTGAGGCCCGCACTACTACAATAAGTTAATCAGACAACGAAGGTTTGGAGTTGTGTGATGACCAGCCTCACTGTGGTCTAAACGAGTGTTGTGTGATTGAAAAATCACACAACGGTGAATTCACCGTTGTGCAATATCCATTTCCTCAACAGATATTTAGTTCTATTGTGGGAATTCTGCGCAGGCATATGCCTGGCATGACATGCGTGGGGATGCCTCAGCATTGACATGGCTATTCAGACAACAGAAAATGAAATTTAGCTATTGTCTGAGATTCATCACACAACAGAATTTTGTTATTTTCTGTTGTTGGTTGTTAGTTCACACAACAAATTCTTTTATCAACCATTGTGTGAGCAACATTAGGTTTGTTGTCTGAGCTTGGTTCTCACAACATTGTTTTGAGCTGTTGTTTGTTCATTATGTATTTCATACCTGGAATATCTTTTCAAAAGTAATGCTTCATATTACCACATAAAACCACACTAATCCATATCATATAAGTGACATTTTTCAAACTTCCAAACATTCAAGTTATTAGATAATACACCAAACAATAAAGCATTCCTAGCTGCTACCTACACATGAATCAAAAGCATTGTTCCTAGCTACTAGCTAGACCCATGAGTCAAACTTGGTAGCTCATATGTTGAAAGGAGGTAATCCATGGTACTTGCTTCTCGAGCTCTAAGATCCCACTCCAAAACTTATTTACGTTGCTTCTCGAGCTTTGGATCATTGCTGCAGAGTGGACATCCTTGGTTATGGTTCTAATGTCTTCCTTCTCAGTCTTCACTATCATAATTGAAGACTGTTGAAACCTGAAAAATGTTAACAAAGACATAAGCAACATAAATGACCAGGAAAAAAGACCAGAAAATTTAAGGAAAGGTTACATGACAATATATGCAGCAATAACTGATGCAGAATGAAAGAGAGAAGTGGTGATGCATAATCATTTTGACTGATGTCATATATGCCATTTGAATAGCTCATTAGTACCATTTAAGCGCAGAGACGATCAGAAAAAGGAAGAACAATAGTCTAGTTAAGAAAAGATAAGTGAATCTATCATGCAGTACGTTTTTACTCTATCAATATAATGATGGCAAAAAGCAACAGTCTAGTTAAGAAAGGATAAGTGAATTTAAAAAAAAAAAATTCAAGCCCTAATGAGAATAAATTGAAGAGCAGAGCTGAACAGCTGCAAATGATGATAAGCCAATTGAGTAAAAAAACAAACCTTTCAATCCCTTCTTCATCTCTATGCTTTCTTTGTCTCTACTCTGTCTTAGTTCGCCAACAATGTCCAAAATAAGGGATCTGATGACCTTGCTGATGATGAACCTAACAACCAATCAAAACTAGAGAGTCTCCACAACATGAGCTTTACAAGCCACTAACAGCCATAAAGACAACAAAAGAAACCAAATTATAATTACATTCACTAGATGACTTTTTCAAACTCAGAAACAAAGAATTTCTTTATTAAAAAAAGAAGCAATTTTGATTGCTAAGAAATCAATATGATGCTTAAACTGAAGTGCAGGAATCTCAGTGTGTGAAGACAATGTTGCTATGCACTTATAAACTATCAAAACAATGTCAAATGATCAAGAGAAGATAAATATTAGTGAAAAGCAGCATGAAATTTCCTAAAACTCTCGAGTTAATTTCAATAGGACCCATAGTGTATTTCTAGAAATGCACAGACAACTTACATAGGTACTGTAATTTCCAGCCGTTTACAATATATAAGCCCTTTTGGAAGTTGAACTCATAATATCAACAAATTTGCATCGAACAATGATTACACGCATTTATATGCATGTAATTGTATGTAAAACACTAGGAATAAGTTAATCCTTAAGTAAATTATTATGTAATTAATCCATTTTTATTTGTTGTGTAGGAAATAAGCGGAATTACAGAAACCAAGAGAAAATGGTGGGAAATTGAGCAAAATGGAGTTTCCGACAAAAGGACGAAATTGTCAATGTGGGTCAACCATGGTCAACGCCATCAAGGAAGTGAAATCCAATTGTCTCCGATAACATATGCGGAAGTGCATTGAGAAGAGAGAAGAAGAAAGCAAAAAAGAAGAAAGAAGAAAAGAAAAAGAAAAGAAGAAATAATATATGAGAGATATATATATATTATATATAATAATTACTTTGTTGACGTCATGATGACGTCAGCATCAGAATCCTTCCCCTTCTCTCCCACGTGCACGTCCTTCATCTTCTTTTCCTTTTTTTTTATTTTTATTTTCTTTTCTTTCCTTATTTTCCTCTCTTCCTATCTTGGGCTGCCGCGTGGCCATAATCCTTTCTTCTCTCTAGACCGCACACCACAACAGCCACGTTCCACATATTAATTCCAAAGCCATCATCTCTGAATTATAGGACCTTCAACCCTACAGTTGCCGCAGACCCCTTCTGCCGCACTCCCCCATCTTCATATACATCAACCCATCTCTCTCTCTTCTTCTCCAACACACCAAAACAACTCCTCCACACAATTTCTTTCTCACCAAGATCCATTTCATCACCTCACCAAGATCCATCCACCTCACAAAGATCCATTTCCTCCTCACTAAGATTTATTTTCCTCCTCACCAAGATCCACCATCACCTCAACAAGATTCACCTCACCAAAATTCCATCAAATCCTCATCAATTCTCAAGGGATTTCAAGAGGCATCAAGATTTGAGATTGGGTATAGTGGGAAGCCATCAATCAAGGCTTGTCATAATTGCTCCATAGCAATTTGTGACTTGTTCTTGTTTTTCTCACTCTTCTTCACCTTTATCTCTTTAATTGATGTATTTTGTTGATTTGTGGATGGGTTGTGAGTAGTCTATTTAGGAAGCTAGGGTGGTTTGAGCCCTAGCATGAATTTAATGTAATAAATATGTTTTTGATTTAATGGTTTTCAATTTCGTGTTTGGCATATGTTCTAATCTATATTATTTGGCTTAGATGCATGCTTAGGAGCTTGATTAACTCTTGAATGTGTAGATGAGCATGTCTAGAACAAATTAGGGGACCTAATCACTTCTCTAATTTATGGCTAGAACACTTGTTTAGAACATAGTTAGTTACAATACCAATTTCGATTGCCGTATTGACTAGCTTGGGAACTTTGATTCTAGGACTCTTCGCCTTTTGGTGCAACTAGAGGCCCTAACAAGGCTCTAGATTGTCTCAATTGAGTTTCTACCACCCTTTATCAGGAGTAGGAATACCCTTTAAGGAATCTAATGACCCATGAGCCTTGAAAAGCCTTGGGTACGATTCTTGATGCCATTACAAATTAAATGACCATATCGGAGCATATTTATGCATTAAATTTGGCTAGGAGGATACCCTAGTGACCTAATTTTCATTTCTTGATAAGTTTCTATTATCTCTTATCTTTAGTTGCAATATTAATTCAATTGTCAATTTATTTTTCGCAATCAAATCAAATTTATAAACACTTTCATTATCAATACCACTTGGTTGTGGGTTTCCGCATTTATTTGTGGTTTCTTGACCAATTTTAGGCTTGGTTGTCCGAGCCGGGCATGTAAATAGTTTGGTGCTATTTTTCTAGGTTCTTTGTTAATTGTTAGTGACTTAGTAATCGGCATAACCAAGGATTGAAGTTAGCTTTTCAATCCCCGTGGTACGATAATTTCGGGTCTAAATATTTCCCACTTCTTTGATGACCGTGCCCTTATTGCGTATAAGTTGCATTTTAGCACACAAATCAAACAATTTCAAGATGCAAATTACCTGAAGATAAAACTATATTACCTTTTCTTTTGTGTGTGTGTGTGTGTGTGTAACTGCTCGCAAATTGCTTCCTTATTTATTTAGCCGCAAGTCATGAAGGGCAAGGACACAATCTTGCAACTCAGATGGTTTATAACCAGAATAGCATTGCAAGTCCCAGCTGAAGCAGGGATACTCATAAACACCAAGTTAGAAAATATATTGGAAAGATAACATGCATAGGAAAAGGGACATGGAAAATGAAGGAATTGATATACAAATTTAATCTATCATTTAGCAACCTTTTTATCAAGAAAACAACATTAGATGAATTAGAAGATACCATTGTACGTTAGCCACTTAACGTGAAAGTTAACAATGAGTTTAACAAGATCCTTTGGATCCATAGTGTTGCTCAACTACATCACAAGATACCATTGTTAGCCACTTAACACATGAAAGTTACATAAAAAACTAGAGAGAGAATAAAAGACAAAAGTTCCAAATACAAATAAGTTCAATTCGATTATGACCATTTTAATCAAATAGGCCTAGTATGAGCCTGCTTCAACAATTAAGTCCAATCAAGTATAACATAGAGAAAAGATTTGCTATTATCTGATAAAGTTTTGGTTTATTATACAATTACTATATCTTAGTGAGTGAAAATCTAAACTAGTTGTAGTATCAACAAAAAATAATAGAAAATAACATAGAATATTGTGTTATTGGTGAAGCACTGACTTATCCAAAAAGTAGTAGCATCAATAGGTTTAGACTATTATAGCATTAAAAGAACACTAATAAAGAATAAGATTGCTTAAGAGTATTACAGAGCTTTACCAAATGTGTTGAAGTGATTGCAGAAGCATCAACTTTATGTCTGCAGCCATGTCGAAACCAAAGCTAGCATTTTGCTCACCATTAGTTTCTTTGCAATCTGTAGATAATAACGAGAAGTTGATTTTGAAAGTACCTACATCACATAAAGGCTCATAC
Organism: Rosa lucieae; assembly: GCA_024704745.1. Classification (NCBI taxonomy): domain Eukaryota; kingdom Viridiplantae; phylum Streptophyta; class Magnoliopsida; order Rosales; family Rosaceae; genus Rosa; species Rosa lucieae. Next base: position 32,925,463 of record CM045498.1, on the reverse strand, counting down.
ATTGTACAGAAGCCGACAAAAGAAAAAAAAAAATCCAAAACATGTAACTTCTGAAGAGGTGCCGACATTGCAAAGTTTTGGAGGTGGCGTCTCGCTAAACATGAAAATCTAATCGAGGTGAATAAGACAAATGGGTAAAACAATAGATATAAAGGCATGAGTTTGTTCAATCAATGTTTGCTATCTGCAAAGGGTGAAACTAGAAGCAATTGATGAATGATATAAGCTTTTAATTAAATATAAAAGCTTTTCTTTGTTCCTTGTGGTGGTGGCTTGTTGTCAAAAGGTTCTGGACTCTTGGAGTATGATGCCTCAAGCAAGCAATTTTGTCTCAATATTTCCCACAATTTTCAAGCACCATGTCATAAGAACCAAATACATACCAGTTTGAGCCATCATCCATATTCGAAATACTGAACGAGTACAAAGACTTGTTAGGCAAATCCAAAAAATCCACCTCCAGTGAACCCAAACACCGTTAAACTGCACACACTCAAAATAAAAAAAATAAACGCAATTCAAAATGAAACTCAAATTCAAATATCCAATATACCCTGTTAACACTGCTAGTCCCTCCATCACCAACCTAAAGATGAAAATGTGCAATGATCGAAGACCACAGCATCCAAACTGGTGATAGACGAGAGCTGATCTTTAGAGGACTGCCATGCCCATCTAACCCTGCCTGCCATTCTTCCCACCTAAAAATCAACCAACCGCACACTTTCGTCACATTATTCAAAATCATTCGAAGACAATAAATAACATCACATAACAATGAAATTTGTAATAATCGCTACCGAGAGATGTAACCTTGACAATATTCATTTGTCCACCAAACATAAGAGCCACACTCAGCTCAAGCATAACTCTGAAGTTGTCCCTAATGTTATTTGTTATTGGCACTGAACTCCTTCAAGCTCTCAACGCAATCACCACCCTGAAGAAGAAAAGCATTACCCATTAAGGGGTAAAGGGCAAAACAAAAAAAAAACCACCATTTCTGATTTTGATTTCACTATTTGGATTTGGAAACCCTATTCGCTACTGAAACGAGCTTGTACCTGGCAGATATCGCACTTGGGCATCTGAGAAGCAGAAAGCGAAACCCTTTAGTGCTTGCTGGCGAGCATGTTGGCGGCGTGGACCTTCTCGTCACAGGCCCAGCACAGCGCCGCCTCATCAGCGTAGCACAGCACGTTTGCCTCCGCCATCTCTGACCCTAGTTTGAAGGCAAGGGGGAGAAAGAGAAATGGAGGAGAGAGAAAGTGGATCTGGGGCACTCTATCTCCCATGTTGCTGAAGAGAAAGATGAACAATCTAAGAGAATGGAACCCTAAGAACCCTAAATCTAAGATAAACTTGCAATTACAAACAAACCCATTTCAATTTCGCAGATGAGTTTGCCAGAAGACTAGGACGAAGGACGGAGGAGAGAGTAAGTTAGTGATAGAGAAGAGAGGGTTTCGCGTTTTGTGAGAAGAGAGAGAGGCAATAGGTTTTGTGAGGATAGAGGTTTCGACACATTCAGTAGGCATATGTGTATTGGCTAGAGGAACTGAGGAAGTAAATGGGTTGCTGTTTTGGAAGGAGTAAGTGGCTGCCGGGCTTGGTGGGAGTAAATGGGACTATTGGATTCAATTAAGTTGTTTTGTGGGGAGACTTCAATTTGTTTCAAGCTTCTCCATCAACAGATGAATAAAGCACCGTTGTGTGAGTATATGATGACAAAGCAGGGTGGGAGGGAAAATTTGCCGCCTTTACCTACATAGGTTTCATTAAATTGAAACTTTGTCGCGCTGTGCAACTTACTTCCATGCTTAGACAACAGAACGATGAAAATCTGTTGTAAAAATTTGTGCATCTTGCACTAGATGTACTTAGTAGGATTTCTCAAAGTTCATACAACACTTTGTTATACAACAGATAACAAAAAACTATTGTGTGATAGCTCAAATTCCATTTTGATAAGCTCGTTCTGGGAGGGAATTATGTGTTCATTTCCCTCCATTCTAGGCCTCACGTTTAGACAACAGAAAGTTCTAAACTCAGTTGTGCAATATCTTCCTAAATTTTTTTTTTCAATTTACGTACACTCACACAACATAAACAAATTTGCACCGTTGTATGATAGAGTTTGTGTTAACACACAACAACATGTTTTTGTTTTGTTGTGTGATGAGTGTTGTGTGTTTCAATTTTTGTAGTAGTGTCGGTTGGACCTTCTGAAGGAATCGATAACCGCCAGTAGAATCTGGTACGTCTTCGATTTGCTTCTGTCTCTCTCGCCTACGACTGATCATCATGGAAATCGCAACTTGATTGTATCTCCGGTCCCGGGCTGCAATCGGAGTCAAATCAGTGTGAAGGCAAACGGTCAACCAGAATTGTTGCAAAAAGATTGGAATTGTGGGCAAAATCGTCAGCCGGAGTCGAGATTATTGGGGGGCAATAATCTTTATATTGGGGGTCAATAATGTGTCTTAATTGTTATAAAGTCTCTATAATTGTGTTCAGTGATATTTTCCTTTGTGTTAAAGACTGCTTCTAATGTGTTTTGGTATTTCTGATATATTATTGGGCAGCAATAATGTGTTTATTGCGGGGCAAAAATCTGTTTATTGCGGGGCAATAATATATTTGTTTTGTTATTTTTTGCATGAATATGGGTGATCCTTTTGTTGTTAGGTGCATTTATTCTTGTTAAGAGGTCACCCGGGAGGCCTAGGGTGAAGCGGTTCAAGTGAAGTGGAGAGTGTGAAAAAAAGCCAATTCGTTGTGGACTTAAATTCACCAAGTATTGAATTTGAATACCTGTAGTTTTGTAAACTAATTCAAAACCAAACTGAGTTACTTCTGACCATCTATAAAAAAATTATTGGGGGACAATAAACTTTTTATGACCCCCCAATAAACCTAATTATGTTGGTTAATGAATCTAGCAGCATTTTGTTGAAATGACCTGTAATAAATGAACCACAGTTAGGACATTATTGCGGGGCAATAATCTGTCTATTGCCTCCCAATAGACCACCCCAAAAATCACCAGTTTCTATCATTGACAGATTATTGTATTTTAATAAACTCAAAACAACATAAGATCGACTTATCAAAACTCTAATTTCAATGATTAATTAACTACAGTTAAGAAATTATTGTGGGCCAATAATCTGTCTCTTGCCCCCCAATAGACTACAGTTTTGACGTCGTCCGAGACCTGCAAGCGAAGCTCAGACTCAATTCCGGCTTGGAGCTTTGGAGCTTCCTGGACATCTGACAAACAAAACTAGCAAAGCCCAGACCCGATTCCGGCATGGAGAGTTTCTCAAACATCTGACGAACAAAACTGGCGAAGCCCAGAGGGGTTGGGATCGTGGAGTTGGATGGCGTCATCCTCTGGTGATCCGATGGTGGGACAAAGCGGCGGCGGCGGCGGCGGAGGCGGACATCGACGATGGAGTGGTGGGTGTGGTGGCTTAGAGAGAGAGAGAGAGAGATATATATATATATATGAGTGTAATTTGTTAATTAAAATGAGGGCAATACTGTCAAATACTGTTAGATTGGGTAAATAGGTTTAAAAAACACTTGGTGGAGTAAGTGGACAATTTTTGGGCTAAAATTGGGTAAGTGGTCACGGCCCCATATTTACTGTAGACATGTTTAAAATATTCTCTCTAACCATTCAATTATTGCGACAATTTAAGGAGTTGAGATCAGATTATTTGAGATATTTCTAAATTTTATTTGAGGTGAAATCTTCAATGTGTCGACACGAGAGTAATGTACATATTAAGACAAGTTCATGGAAATTTTTGTTGAATTTTTCGAACACCCGAGCTAATTTCAATAAATTTCTGAAGTTGGGGAAATAAAGAAGTTATTTAAATAAAAAGAATTCCAAAATGGTGTGATTTAGACCGTTGGATCTCGAACCGCTCGATCTTACCCGTCAAATTTATTAGGGTGTAAATAGCTTGGGACATGTCGTCCAACCTAGAAGCTACTATCACCTTCGCCTGATCTCTGACTCGTTTACCTTTGTGAACGACCCGAAGGTAACTCCACCGTCGGATAACCTCTCAATGTCGAACCAGTGGCATAATGTGCGTCTTGAAAGCAAGAAGCGGGACCCGAACCTTGAGTTAAATGGTTCACTATGACAATAGTTCAAAGCCAAAAATCTTTGAGCTTCTAGTGGTTTTCTTGAGTTTTTCGGCAATTCCAGTCACCGATGATGATGAATAAGGTATGAAAAATGATCTTCTCATCGAGCTCTATGAGAATATGTACTTGAATTTTGGTTTCTGTTACAATTCGAAGAAGTTGGTGTGTTGATTTTCTTTGGTCCATTTCCTATCTTAATGCATAATGTCTATTAATATAGCTTGATTGTGGTTAAATTCCAGATTTTGTGAAGCTGGAAGTGAATTAAACTATTGGGTCATCTTGGTTGATTAGACCAAAGAGGCTGCTACTTTGGTTGGGTTTTGTTACAGCAGCAACACGAAGCTAGCTTTGCTCAGAAAAGAAATCCAATAGATTTAAAAGATGGGACATTTGATGTAAATTTTAGAGGACATGAAGGATAATTTCAGGGCTAAGTAAAGTTTCATTTAATCTTCCGCGTCCTCCATTTGGTTTCCGCAAAAGCGGAAATGAGAAGCTACTCATAATAGCTTTTGATTTCCTGTTGTTGGCAGCAACGCTTCTACTCAAAAAATAAATTTTTTTTTGGAGTTCATCAAACAGCCTCCAATCCGATTGGAAGCGCTTTTGGACTAAAAGCAAGTTCCAAAAGCAATGCCAAATCAGGCCTCAGTGCATTTAAGGTCTGGATTTTTTGGGTCTAAGAAAGTGAGAGGTACCTAAATCAGAACGCTTTGCACCAAGAATGCCTTACTTTTGTTTTGTTTTTTGTTTTTGTTTGTTTTTATACATCAATGATGTTTAATGAGGCAAAGATTGAACCTTTTTGGAGGGTGGCGCAGTGTTGATGATAATGATGATATTTTCCAAACTGGAATGAGATAGAGAATTGGTTGCGCTCAGGAAGAAAATAATATGAAATTAAGTATGATTTTGATGTCTTCTTTGCTCATTTTGGTGCTCAAAAGGGAGGTATACATTGCCAAAGATCGATTCTTGATGTTCTTTCAGGTCTCATCATCGAGAAAGATCAAATAGCTAGGTTAGTTGAACTAATTATACATGAAGAGAATCTATGGGGATGGGAACATGACTACAACTTTGCAACAACGTCAAATTTTTTCTCTTTTTCTCATTTTGTTAGTGGGTAAAATAGGACATAAAATTTTACAAAAATTATAGGAGGTCTAAATAGCGAATTGGGAGTCTAACTAGAACCAGTCCTTACATGATTATTTTTACAGTAATGTATGACCCTTTGCAAATTTTATAATAAATTTATGAACTAAATACTAGTTACTTCACGTATTTTGCTCCCTAAAACTGTTTAGTTCCTCACCTTAGAAATTCATTACATCACTCCTTGTTCTCCCAATTTCTCACATAATATGTCTAAAATGTCTATTATACCCCTCATTAAAAAAAACATTATTTTCTCTCTTTTTTTAATGGTTCCTGCTTACTTCTTCTTCCTCTTGCACGACCGAGCTCTCTTTCTCTGGATCGAATCTCAGTTCTCTATCTTCTCCTTCCATGGCAGCATTCATTGAGCCTAACCCCAAGAATCACTCCCCACCAAGCTTCGGTCGAAGATTTTGGATCTTTCCCCCTACTCCTCAAATCTTCCTCTGCCGCCCTAACCTTCTCTAACCCATCTCTATTCTCCACCCCTTCTTTCACTTTCTAACCCTTCACCGCTGACCTCACCATCTCCGCCACCCAAAACCCCCTCCCTGAACCCCAAGTCATCTCCGCCTTCGATGACCTGAACCCCACCCTCGACTTCCCTTCCTCACATCTCAATGCAACCCTTGATTAGTTCAGCTCTCGCTATCCGGTTTCGGGTGAGGTTGTGTTAAGAAATGGGTTTAATTTGGAGTATCAGTGGGATTATGGCTGATGAATGGCGCCATGGAGAGAGAGAGGAGAGAGAGAGAGAGAGAGAAGAGAGAAGCAGAAAAAATATAAAAATGAGAGAAAAAAAACTAAAAAAAAAGGAAGTGATGGGTGTAATAGACATTTTAGACCTATTGGGCGAGAACTTGTTGAATTTAGAAGGTGATGGACTAATTAAACTATTTTAAGGAGTAACTATTATTTAGCTCTTATAGAAATCAAAGATCTCTGGATGGAGATTCATTATAAATTTTAAGTTATGATTGAGTCATAAAGGCCTTATAATTTGGTCTTTAAGTCTTAACTAATAGTCTGAATAATTTTTTTACTCTCTAAGAAGTTATTACACACACACACATATGAGAGAAGGAATAGAGAGATAAGAAGAAACCATGGAGTTTTGGAGCTCATATGTGATGTATTAGCACATTTTAGTACACACTGACAACATGGAGTTTCACCAAGAGTTGCAGCTCCACACTCAAAATCGATCAACACCACTACTAAGGATTGAAAGAGGACGTCACTAGGAAAAACGCGACTAGTTTCAAGTCCAGCTGTCGCTAGAATCGGAAGATATCTTCAGGCCCATAGCCGCCTAACTTCAAGGCCTCGATCCGCTGCCGTGGGTGTGAATCAAAGCTAGAGACCACCGTAGGGAGGACTGCATTGAGGAGGCAAACAAGTCTGGGCCTGTGCCTTCACCGAAGAACGCCAAATAAGAAGTTATAGTGGGGTCAGTTCGGGTCGGATGGAAAACTTTCGGATCCTAGGGTTTCGAAGAGAGAGAACGGAGAGAAAGGATTTTCCAAGAAGGGAAACTTTCCAAAAATATCACAACTAATTTTCTAAATTCGGAAAAATCTATTTATAGTAAATTTCTCAAAATAGCATAAACTTCAGCTGACCATAACTTTCTCATACGATCTTTGATTTATGCATGTCACATGTCCAGGAACTCATATTGATGCGCTCTAAGATGTTCATGAAGGAATTTTTTAGAGAAACACAATGAATAAAAATTCAACTCCTTGACCTCTCGAAAATAAAACGTTTCGAGAAATTATTCGTCTGAAACACGTCCACTCCATCCTCGAATCACGAAATCATCCTAACCATCAACTTAATAATTTCTGAAAAATCATCAAAAATTAATAACAAATTTCTGGGGTATTACAAGTGATTTTGCTAACAAATGATGAAAATTGAATTGAAATGAAAGACCATTAATGAATTTAAATCTAGTTAGGCCTAGGATATAATTACGTAGGAATTGTGCCTTCCTTGGGTGAAAGACTCTAAACCCGATTAGGGTTCGTCGATTCAAGCGGATAATTAAGTTGGGATTTTGTCTCCATAGGGTGAAAGACCCAAAACCTAATCAGAAATCCGCTTAGTCCGGGGTGTCCTCGATGACCTTAATTTGAAGTAGTCCACTTGTAAGGAGTGTTCTTGATGACCTTAATTTGAGGTGGTCCGCTTGTACAAGTTCTTATGCTTGCTACTAATAATGAAAATCACTACAAGTATCTTGTTGCTAGTAAGTTATGTGTTGTCCTTTTTCTCATTAAGGTGTATTTTTTCTTTTATCTGGTAACCGTAGGCACAAACATGGTATGAGGCAAGGATCCTATTGGATGATAGATTCTAAGAGAGACAAAACAACATTTTGCTAATCATTTTTCTACCCTTATTCTAAGACGCCGCTCTTGATGTCCCAAACCCTAATATCAACTGCAACAGCAAAACATCCTTCAACAGCAGTGCGATGACATCCGTTGATGCAGTCACAGTGTCCTTCCCAGCCTTTTTGGCCCTGGCCAGCAATGATGTCGTTAACATCACCAAAATGGAGGGAAGTGCGCAGCGGAGGGCGACATAGTCGTATCTGCTTGCCAGACCTTTGGCACCTAAGCCAGTATGAATGACCTCAGGCAACTATTTTATCGGATATGAACTGAATCCAACAACGAGCTGAGGATCATTTTCTCATCTCTTTTGATCTCCGACAAGACCGCAACAAAGTGCTAAGAGGCGGTCCATGGAGATACGACAAGGCGCCGGTAATCCTGCAGATCTTGATGGGGTGTCACTGATTTATCAGCTATCCATGACTGACCTCTTCTTCTGGGTGCGCATCGACCACAGAAGTACCACCGGACTTTGAAGAGTGCCATACTATCAGAAACATTGCATCTGTTGCTGGTAAGTTTCTTGAACTAGATGACAAGCTGTTTAACACTACTAGAAGAATTAGGGTACGGGTATCCCATGACATCTCGAAACCTTTTCACTTCAAAAAAACCCTAAAGTTGGACACAAATGTGATTGCTGAGATCTCGTTCTTCTTTGAGAATTTGGGAAGTAAATGTGATGTTTGTCATTTAATCTTCCATGAGAATGGAATCTGTCCACTAGCTGCTCAAGTGATTCTTACACCACCGGTAGAGAAAACTCCAAACATAACATGCCCTCTGCTAGGCTTTACAAATCAGATTATTAATGGTACCTTCACTTTCTAGGGAGTGAAGACCCCTGTCCTCCCTCTGTAAGTCGAATGCTCTTAGTCCGAAGGAACAAATATGAAAACCCATTATTATTCAGAGCATGTGCTACGCTCCAAGGACATTGGGGAATGCAGCAACACGGAGCTAGCCCTTGTCCTGTGAAAACCGCTGTCCCAAAACGGGGTCGTCCAACTTCTCATTTCTCTTCACCAAAAAAGCTTAAAGGTATCCCGAAACTACTCGCCCTCCTGCATGCTTTGAAGCTCCTACTAAAAAGGTGAAGCACCTGGAGTTCACATCCAAGTTTACTAGCAAATCCCTATCCTTGGTGGAGGTGACAGGCTGTTTACTTATCCCAAAGGGGGGAATGGAACTGACACAAAGAAGAAGAAGCGGGGAAGGCCCCTAGGATCAAGGAACAAACAACCCTCCGGAAGAAGATCGAGAAAGCACAGGAAGGCTGCTATGCTTTCCTTACTCAACCTCCAAGCCCTAGTGTAAATGGCAAGGAGAAGAGTTAAATTTTTATGTTTTAAACTTTGCCTATTTGCTTTACTTTTCTTGCTTAGTACATAGACTCTCTAAAATAAGTGAGCATGGGAATATTCAAATGCATAGGTCTAGTCTATGTATCATTGTGGCTTGTCCAAAAACTTTTTATCTACCCATAGTTGGTAGAAGAAGGATATGTAATGACCTATTCTGGCTTGAGAAATTTATATAATATCGACATGATATTTATTCAAAAAAAAAAAAATGGTATGACATTTTTTAGTCTGCTATTAGCGAATTGTGGAAATATAAAATATTAGATAGATTAGTATTTTTTTTGTCCAATGTCCAATTCAGGGTTATGTTCTAACCTAGAATGTGGAGGAGAATGTACGGTGGAAAAGAGGGATTGGGAAGGAGAAATTGGAGTGGGAAGAAGTCATTTGCATGCTAGTGTTTATTGATTGTTACGAATAAGAAATTAAGACTAGTTTGATTATTAGGGAGTGTTTGGTATCGTTTTATAAAATAGCCTTTTGTTTTACAAATACAAAAAAAAAAGTGTAAAATACATTTTGTAGTGCATTTTGGAATAATGAATATAGAAAATGGAAATGGAGGATGTAATTGTGCTTACATTTGAACAAATTTTTGTCTTATAAAAAACATTATGTGTTTTTAGAAAATGGATATAAAAAGCCAAAAACTCATTCTTTCATACAACACCCCCCCCCCCCCCCCCCCCCCCAAAACTCTATCCCATTTCAGGTGATCCTCTCTCTCCGTACTTATTCCTTATTATTTCTGAAGGGTTGTCGGGACTTCTACATCGTGCAGATGAGTTGGGTATGTTTGTTACTTATTTGTTAATGCTACTGCTAATGATAGTATTCAGTTGAAACAATGTTTGTTACTTTATGAGAACGGCAGCAGGACAACGTATCACTTTTCAGAAGTCGGCTTTGTCTTTTGGTCCAAATGTTCTAGATCAGTAGAAAACAGAAATACAAGAGATCTCTAATGTTACGGTCGTAGATTTCCACGAGAAATATTTGGGGCTGCCTACAACTATAGGTAGGAATAAAAAAAATGTGTTCCGAAAGATGAATGAGAGATTGGATTTTCATCTGCAGGGTTGGCAAGGGAAGTTCCTCTCAAAACCAGGTAAGCTTGTTCTTATTAAAGCTATGGCTCAAGCAATCCCCACTTATTCAATGAGTGTGTTTCAGTTGCCAATCAGTGTTTGTAGGAAGTTCCAATCTAAGGTGAGCCAATTTTGGTGGAGTAAAGGTGGTGGTGCTAGAGGTATCCAATGGGGTAGTTGGGAGAAGTTATGTAAGAGGAAGGGAGAAGGTCCTGGTTTCAGGGATTTGCGGGCATTTAATCAAGTAATGTTAGCAAAAACTGCTTGGAGGATATTCTGGGGAAGAAGGTCTTTGGTTAGTGATATCTTGCAAGCCAAGTATTTTCTGACCACATGTTTTTTGAATGCTTCTTTGGGGACTACTCCTTCGGCAGTTTGGAGAGGATTGATGTGGGGTAAACAGGTGCTTGATTGTGGAACCAGGTGGCGTATTGGTAATGGTTTGCGGGTTAGAATCAGAGAAGATAGATGGTTACCTTGACCTATTGGGTTTAATGTTGTTTCTCCGGTAACTTTACCGGCGGAGTGGACAGTGGCCAATCTATTCACTGAATCTGGTGCGTGGAATGTTCCTATGATAAAATCTATGTTCCTGGCTCATGAAGCAGATTTGATTCTAAGTATGCCATTGGGGTTACGAACAATTCCAGATAAGTTGGTTTGGCATTATACGAAGAATGGAAGTTTTAGTGTGAAAACGGGGTATTGGGTGGCTCGTGATTTGACAGCAAGTAAGAGTGGAAATGTAGCTGACTGTAGTTCCTCCGGTGTGCCAGCAATCTGGAGGAAAGTATGGGGTTTGAATGTACCACATAAAGTTAAACTTTTAATTTGGAGGGCCATCAATAACTTTCTCCCATGTGGTTAGAATCTGCAAAGAAGAAAGATAACGTCTGATGCTTCTTGTTGGCTCTGTAATGCACCGGTGGAATCTGCAATTCATGTGTTTTGGGATTGTCCCAATGCAAGAAAGGCTTGGAAGTATTCTTTTTTAGGTGACGTGTGTAAAGTATGGAAAAAGCCTTCATTAATTGACTTGTCACACATGTAATTAGTATTGCTGTTGGAAGTGATTTGGAAGTTTTTGGCTTTATCATGTGGTGGATTTGGAGAAATAGGAACCTTCAACATCATGGTGAAAGGATTTTGAAACTGGAGGAATTAGTTGCTGCAGCTGGAGAGTACGGTGGCAGATGCAATTTGATGCTACTAATGTGAAAGTCAAAAGTTGTGATAAAAAAAGATATGGGCTAGGGAGAGTGGGTGGACATAAACTGGTGGAGCCTCAAGTTTGGAAGCCTTTGAGCTGGGGGTGCCTCAAGATGAATTTCGATGGTGCCACTGATGTGAAGAATGGGGTCTGTGGGCTGGGAGTGGTCTTCCAAGACCATTTAGGAAAACTACGAGGGGCTATGGCTGTTCCCCAAGTCGGTAATATCTCACCAAGGGCTGTTGAATCTTTGGCACTACTACATGGTCTCAGGTTTGCTCTACATGTTGGTTTTTTAAGTCTAGAAGTGGAAGGGAATGCGCTAACAGTCTTAAACACTTTGCATGATGAAAGTGGTGATCTCATTCGGAAGGTCATATATTAGATGAAGTTAAACAGTTAGTTTTATCTTTTACGAGTTGTAGTTGGCATTTTGTGAAGCGCGATTGTAACGTGGTTGCACATCGTCTTGCAAAAGAAGCCCTCTATCTTAGTCAACCGTTTTTATGTTTGGAGTCGGGGCCTAGTTGGCTTCAACAGTGTGTCAGTATGGACTTCATTAGTGAAGTCTAAAGTGGGCAGAGTTTCAGGTTGAAGCTCTTGTTACCATTCTCATTGTAATCTTCGTTCTTTAATAAAGTTCTTATTTTGATCAAAAAAAAAAAAAAAACTCTATCCCATTATCGACTAGCCATTCCCACTGCTCATTGGGCAATCTAACAATCAATTGAACAGTCACTAATCAATCGGCCGCCACACCGGCTAATTGACAAACCACACTTCCACTTAACTAGTGAGTTTCACAGTTAAGTGAGATTAACTTCCACTTAACTAGTGAGTTTCACAGTTAAGTGAGATTAAGTGAAGGGGACTAAAATTGCACCCTTTTTCACAAACTACACATCCCTCCATGAGTAATTTTTTGAACATGTACATGAAAAATAGTGTGGTTTGTAAAAAATTTCAACCCTAAATAAAATTCTATTGAGGGATTTAAAATGATTTCGTAGATCTCTTAATCCACCAAGACAAGGAGAATAGCCCACACTAAGCAAAAATCATGCATAGTGACTATATCCAACCATATCAATTATTTGGCGTTCTTCACATTTTAAAGAGATTTTTTTTCAACTGTATTTATCATAAGTAAACTTTACAACGAATTGCTTGACAAAAATAAGGCCATATGAATGATATGATCACAGGAACCGAACTAGCTCGAAGTCGATCTTCCTTTAAATGCCTTTGCTTCTGCCTTCTGCTATTAAAACCCACAACCTGGATTGATTGCCTTAAATTTCTTTATACCCTTTTGGATAAACACTTTAAAAGCTTATCTATCTCACCAGTCAATTTCAAAGCTGCTTATCATATAATAACATTTCTCCATCATAGTTTACATATAAAATGTGACAACATTCCTCGCAACTCTCTTGATGTGTGACATACGCATCAAAGGTAGTGGATGTTAAACACCTAATGACAAGTATCTTCAACTATTTAATCCAAAAGAAATAGCTGGATAACATTATGAATCACATAAAATAAGCAAAAGAAATCCAGAGAAACAAATTTTATTGCTAAAAGTACCAACATTGCAAAGCTTTTTGTGACAACCCACCCACAATTGCTACAGACCAAGCCGAAATTACCTAGGAATAACCCTACCCCATTTTAATACAAAGCTAATTCCCACTAAATCAAATAAAAGAGACACAATGGGTAGGTGAGATTAAATCGTCAAATTACACGGCACGAACGGCGGCGCTAGAACCGCGAAGTGCCGTGCTTGGCGGCGTTAGAGTTGCTTCTGGACGAACCGACACGTGCCTTCTTTGCAGCCGTTGGATCCATGCTGCCGATGTCAAACCCCATTCCGTGGCTCCCATCTCCACCAACCATGTCCACAAACGTCCTCTGGAGATCTTCAAAACTGTCCCCCTAAAAATATCCCAGTCCAATTAGGGAATTACCATTTCACCCCTGAACAAATAAGGAATAAATAGGTAAAACGAATAAAATATCTACCACGTCCTTCACAGTGTTCATCATGGAGATCATCTCTTGTATGAAGTCCCCAAATTCCTGTTCACACAAATTTTACATTATTCAAGGGTATAAAAGTAAATTTCTCAAAAGAAATAAAGGCCAAAACCAATGCGACAAGGCAAATCATTCACCGTACGGAAAGCGGAATATGCCTGATTTTTTTAGGGGACATATACCGGTGGAGCCTCAAGTTTGGAAGCCTCCGAGCTTGGTGTGATGCCCCGGAAATTCATATTTATTTTCCGAGGATTTTCCGGAATCTAAATTGTGGTCATTGGACGGTTTCGTGGCTCGTGGATGGAGCGGAAGTGTTTCGGATGAATTTTTATTCTGAAAGTATGGTTTTAGGGGGGTTGCCAAAGTTGATTTTTTATACGTTGGGATTCTCCAAAACTTCTTCACGAAAGTTGTAGAGCGCGTCGATACGAGTTTGTGGACATATGGAACGCGAGAATTGGAGTTCGTATGAAGAAGTTATGGCCATTGGAAGAAGTTTCCATTTTGGTATCAGTTGAGAATTTCCGAAAATAATTTCATAAATTCATATTTCCTTTTTCGGAAACCCTTTTCTCTCCTTTCTCTCTCCTCAACCTCCACACGACCCGACCTAAACCAGGTGACCTGACCCGACTTTTCCAGCGTTCCTGACGTCTACCGGCGAAGAAACCAACACAGACGTGATCGCCACCATATCGCGTCCTCCCTCTGGTGCTTGACGGAGACGGAGACCATCGGAAAGTGGAGATCGGATGAGCTACAGTTGATGTAGTCGGATCCTGTCAGATTTTCTCAGTTTCCGGCGACTCCTCGGCCGATCGTTCTCAGTTTCGGAATCTCCTGCTTCTTCTGATCATCCTCATAGCCACCTTGAAGGACGATTTTGCGTGTGAAGTGGAAGATTAAGGGTTGAAGATTAGCGGTACACAGTGACTCAGGAGCTTGATCAGACGGCAGCGATTGATCGATCTTGTAAGCTTGATCTAGGATGATCTAGGGCGAACCAGACTTAGTGCCAGGTATGAAAGTTGCTCTACTCTTCATGATGAACACTTTTTGATGGCTTGATTGTTGTGGTTTTGAGTTTTGGCTGGTGGTGGTTGTGGTTGTTGCACCGCCGACTGTGGCGGCGTTTTGGTGGCGTTCCGGCCATGTAAAGGTTAGTTTCTGCTATTATATATTTTCTACTCGTCGATATGAGCATTTTGATATATAATACATAAATTTTGGAGATCGAATGAATATGTTGTGATTTTTACGGTTTCGGACTGTTCGATGATTCGATCCGTGAGGATTTGAGCGTCCGATCGACTTATGATTTTGACATATCAATTGTATAAGTATTCCGGAGACATTGGGTGGTCTCGGATGTGGTTTTGCCTCGATTGGTGTCACTTTGGGAATTTTGGTTCGATTTAGGGTTTCGAACGTTATTCCTTGTGTTTTATTGACTGAATCAGAGCTGAAATTCCTTAGGTACGTGACGTAGTATTCCTTGGACGGCTATTTTGTGGATTGGCTGCCTTGTTCTGTATGGAAGACGCAACGGGAGTTTCGAGGTGAGTAATCTCACGAAGTTTATTCACGAACGGAATACCCTTATTATTTTGAGAGTTATTTATTAACTGCAAACTATAGTTGGTATTAGTAGGCATTCCTGAGCGGATGACTACATATAGATATATATTTACGTGAAATATATATGTTTTGGTGGTTTGTGGATTTATGAAAACAATATGCATGAAATGATGCTTTTTATTGTTTTGGGGTGTGGCTTTTGGAAAACAAATGATTTGTGGAAATGATTGATTTCGATTTGTTTTGAAAAGCATTGAGATTTGAGAAAAGCGTTGAGATTTGGGTATGAAAACAATATGCATGAATTGATGCTTTTTATTGTTTTGTGTTATGGCTTTTCGGAAAACAATGATTATGGAAATGTTGATTTCGATTGTTTTCAAAAGCGTTGCGATTTATGTAACATTTGGATCCAGTGTGACTCCTTTAACGTTTTGCTCCAAGGGACAGTGCGGCTCGAGGACTGAAGGTCTATGACCTTGGGCAGAATATCAGGTAATCACGTCTTTGGCCGGACAGTGGTTACGTTTTCAGTTAGAGCTCTAATCTATCTGCCATATAGGTAATTCATGGGGTAACGGGAATTGGTTATTGACAACTCATGACGTTACGTATTTTTAGGAAACAAGGTGTGAGTTGCTTCCTTATTAATGGTTTTTAAGGGGACAAGGTGTGAGTTGTTTTCCTTATTAACGTTTTGATAGAAATCAAGGTATGAGTTGCTTTCTATGGTACGATTATGGTACATTTGATAGAATTCAAGTGTGAGTTGTTTTCTATGTTTTACTGATAGAAATCAAGGAGTGAGTTGTTTTCTATGTTTTATTGATAGAATTCAAGTGTGAGTTGTTTTCTATGTTTTACTGATAGAAATTAAGGAGTGAGTTGCTTTCTATGTTTTATTGATAGAATTCAAGTGTGAGTTGTTTTCTATGTTTCGTTTTAAAAAGAAACAAGGTGTGAGTTGCTTTCTTTTATTTCGATTTGGAAGGAAATTAAAGTGTGAGTTATTCTCCTTTATTTCTTGTTTTAAGGAATCAAAGCGTGAGTTGTTTTCCGTGTTTTGGCGTGAGTTGTGCATGTGTGTTTTGAGTTACTCATACGGGCTTGCAAAAGCTTACCGGGTTTGTTGTATGGTAACCCGGTACACTATTCAAACGGTGTAGGGGTTAATCCTGCAGGTTATGATAATCGGGGCTGAAGCTGAGGTAGCGCCTTTGCAGCTTTACGGTAGGAAGCCATTTTTGTAACTTTACTGTCGATAAGGATTTCCGTTGTATAGTTAACTCTGAGTAGCATTTACGTTTTATTATTGTGTTTGACAATTTAATTCGTAAGTTTATGTAATATATGACTCTAAAGAGCGGGTCAATATTGAGATAGTAGGTTCAAGGCATCAATATGTACTTGGGTTAAAAGGAAAAAAGTTTCCAGGTATTTTGTATTGATGGCTGAACATTCACACATATGTAATTATGGAATTATATATCGATTTTCATGTGTGTAAAATCAGGGGCGTGACACTTGGGTTGCCTCAAGATGAATTTTGATGGTGCCACTAATGTGAAGAATGGGGTATGTGGGCTGGGAGTGGTCTTCCGAGACCATTTAGGAAAACTACGAGGGGCTATGGTTGTTCCCCAAGTCGGTAATATCTCACCAAGGGCTGTTGAATCTTTGGCACTACTACATGGTCTCAGGTTTGCTCTACATGTTGGTTTTTAAGTCTAGAAGTGGAAGGGAATGCGCTAACAATCTTAAATACTTTGCATGATGAAAGTGGTGATCTCAGTTTGGAAGGTCATATATTAGATGAAGTTAAACAGTTAGTTTTATCTTTTACGAGTTGTAGTTGGCATTTTGTGAAGCGCGATTGTAACATGGTTGCACATCGTCTTGCAAAAGAAGCCCTCTGTCTTAGTCAACCGTTTTTATGTTTGGAGTCGGGGCCTAGTTGGCTTCAATAGTGTGTCAGTATGAACTTCATTAGTGAAGTCTAAAGTGGGCAGACTTTCAGGTTGAAGCTCTTGTTACCATTCTCATTGTGATCTTCGTTCTTTAATGAAGTTCTTATTTTGATAAAAAAAAAAAAAAAAAAAAAAAAACTCTATCCCATTATCGACTAGCCATTCCCACTGCTCATTGGGCAATCTAACAATCGCTGCTTGAACAGTCACTAATCAATCGGCCGCCACACTGGCCAATTGACAAACCACACTTCCACTTAACTAGTGAGTTTCACAGTTAAGTGAGATTAAGTGAAGGGGACTAAAATTGCACCCTTTTTCACAAACTACACATCCCTCCATGAGTAATTTTTTGAACATCTACATGAAAAATAGTGTGGTTTGTAAAAAATTTCAACCCTAATTAAATAAAATTCTATTGAGGGATTTAAAATGATTTCGTAGATCTCTTAATCCACCAAGACAAGGAGAATAGCCCACACACTAAGCAAAAATCATGCATAGTGACTATATCCAACTATATCAATTATTTGACGTTCTTCACATTTTAAAGAGATTTTTTTTCAACAGTATTTATCGTAAGTAATAAACTTTACCACGAATTGCTTGACAAAAATAGGGCCATATGAATGATATGATCACAGGAACTGAACTAGCTCGAAGTCGATCTTCCTTTAAATGCCCCCTGCGCTTATAAGATTTTTCCTCCTTCAGACCAAAAAACGAAAAAAAGAAGAAAAAGAAACAGATACGAAGATGTATACTTGTATAGAGATGCCTTTCCATCTTAAAAAGATAGAAAATTATTCTAGACTTGGATCCGATATAAAAATGCCCCGTCGCATCCATGATGCGAAAAAGAGAGAGAGAGAGATTTGAAAATTTGATGGCTGGGTGTTAGGTGGAGTGTACAGATGCATGACGAGTGTTGTTCTTCTAGTTAACGCAGTTAGTTTGGTAAGAGAACACAGGGGTGCTCATCCGAAATGACGAAAATGCCCTTAACCGCATATTCAGACCGAATGTGCGTCCATAGATGCTGCGTCCCTTTTGCGGCTCCTGCCCTTTCCAACTTCCCAATTCCCATCTTCCAGTCAGTTCTGCGATGACGTGGCACTATGAAATCTGCCCTTCCCCAGATTGCCCTCTATGTTGTTTCCTCAGTAATTACGATGTTGCCCTTCAGTTGCATGATTCCGTCATCAATCTCGATCAATTGCATGTTTTTGAATTTTGATTGCTTATATATTATATGGTCAACTTGCGGTTAAAAAATGAATAGGGTTTTCCCAGTTCTATTTGGACCTTTCATCTCCTATAATTTTCTATGGCATAGAAAACCATGTCGCTGGTTTTGTAATCTACTTTGGTATCAATGGTTTTGTAACAGTACAACTTTGAACTACTTTTGCTACTTACAGAAAAGGGTAAGGCCTTTTCGCTTAATGTCATGTTAATGAATGATAAAATTTTTGAAAAGTTCATCAGAATCCCTACAAGATTCAATATCGCAATAAAAGAAAAACCCTAAACAAAGAGAAATTTTAGTATCTTTTATATTTTAAAATATGTTGGCGAGTAAATAAATTATAATTTTTAGAGTTTAAGAATAAAGAAAAACCTAAATGACACGTACATTATGTAGTTATGGAGGGCTCTTTTACTAATGATTTTTGATGCATCTAAACAGATTGCATGTGGGACTCAATTTCTGATTAGGCAAAAAATCACTAAATGATTATTGAGTTTTGACTTATTCGATACTTAACTCACTAATTTTTAAAAAATATCACTTAATTCAATCATATTCAATAGAGTTTCTATTGAGACCTCCAAATCTGCTCACTTGACCTCACTCTATGAATTATTAATGACATATATAACCTACTATAAAATGACTTAAGGACAATAATTATACCAAAAAAATTGTTATATTTATTTTCTTTAGACTTTCCAATTCAATAATATTAGATTGCATTCTTTATTATTTTCCCTATCTATTTTCATTTTCCAATTTCACTACATGCTCATTAAAGCATTCATATATTTAATAAGAAATAAAACTATGATTAAGATAAAAATGTATGATATGCATATTGAACGCATATTGGTCAGGACAAAATAAATTGTATTATGACCTAAATCTAAATCTATCCATTATATTTGCAAAAAGAAAAAAAAATAGAGCTAGCAAATAAAAATAAATAAATAAATATTTAAATGATTAATTTACAGAAAATAGAGAAACATTAAGTAAAAATGATTAATCTGTTTTTTTTTTTGCCCAGCTAAAAAAGAAAAAGTAAATAAAAAATCACATAATAGTTCATGTTATTTTATTTTTATTAATTTTTAAAACTCAATACCTTGTGTTTGATTTTTTTTTTATTGGATAAGAGATTCATGTTGTCTGATTAAGGAATGGAGAGTAATTAAATCATTGAAATGACTAAGTTTTTTTATTATAAAGATCTTAGTTTGTTTGTAAATTATATGAGTGAGGTTATTTGAGGAATTTTAGTGAGATTTAATGAGTAAATTTAGTATTTGAAAATTTGATAGGATGTAAAAAGCATAGAGGTCAAATGAGCAAATTTGACGGTTCTAATAGAAAAACTCTATTCAATATTATCTTACAGTTAACTCACTGTTGTTAAATCTCACATGTAAAGCCGTTAAAATTGGAGGTGTATTTGTCTAAACAGTAAAAAATACATTTCCAACAATAATTTTTTTGTTTGTTTGAAGTTATTAAATTTTCTTTTCCAACCTTTTCAATATATTAGAATTAAAAGGCCTTGCGTAGTTATATATATCATGTGATCTTTTTAAGCAATAACCGAGAATCAACGAAATTGCGGTAAAAAAAGTAAAAAAAAAAAGTAGTTTAATAATGTTTCTTTAAACTCCACAATATTCAACATACCCCACAGGTTGAACTAAAACTTTCATGTAGTTTGGTGAATAACAGGAAAAAAAAAATAGTGATTCCAACTTATAGTGACGTTAGAAAAAAGAAAAAGCAAAAGAAAAAGAAAAAAAAAAGAGGTCGAGACTAGTCAAGTGAAATGACTACACCAAGAGGATGGTATTACAAAATCTTGAGACTTTTATTTTATTTTATTTTATTGAGATCACATAGTTTCTCAAAGATTTTCTAGGCTCAAAGATTAATCCATGTATGAACGCTTTCTCCCTCGACCTCCAAGAATAGATTGAGATTAACGTTGGAGAAATTCAAACTCAGGTGCGAGAGTTTCACACTTGGAGACTCTGACGGTCTTACCAACTCAACACCACAGTTGGTTCCAAAATCTTGAGACATCGTCACGTAAATCGGTAGATGTAATAATAATCAACCTATGAGGCAAGAAAGAAAGACGCCATTCGGTAAGTTATTTCCTTTGCCTTTTGGCTCTGATTTTTCTTGGTCAGCAGGTAAAGCCTTAAAAGAGGGGATTTCTGCGATTCAGAAAGTAGGGGGTTAATAAGTCAATAGAGGATGGCAAATGTCGTAACTAATAGCAAAAAAGTGGGGCATATTTGGAAGTACTGTGGGTAAAATACCAGAACCGGAGTCCGCATTTGTTTGTTGGTTGTATCGCCAGTGGCTGGCCTGGTCCATTCGGCTTCGGCTTCCTCCCTATAAAAGCGCTCTTTTGAAGCCCACGCTCTCTTAGTGCTTCTACTGACCTTTCCACCAAACACAATACCAACTAATTCAATTCTCTCTCTCATTCTTCTTCTTCTTCGCAATCTCACTCAACCCTCATGGATTCCGACTACGGCATTCCCCGAGAACTCTCCGACGTCCAGAAGCTCCGATCTCAATACCAGCCGGAGCTTCCTCCTTGCCTCCAGGTCCATCTCCGCTCTCTCTTTCTTTTCTTCACTCTGTTTTCGTCGGTTTGTGTTTGATTTTAATCTTTCTCAGTTTCATCGTCGTAGTTTGTTCTCGCTATTGTTTATTCTTTTTGAATTTCAGATCCAGTTATTTAGATCTGTTTTGTATCTAGGAACGAAAAAGTTTGATCGAACTCGGTGATTGAATCTGTGGCTTACTGTATCTTTTGGTTTTTGGATGTGATATTTCTTCATGATTTAGTCTGCTGCATTGCCCTATGTATTGACCTGACTGTTGCAAAAGTACTGTTGTATGTTTGAACTTTGAATTTATAGTAGGATGGTTTTACAGTGTCTACCTAATATGTAAATTTTGTAATAGCCGAAATCAAAGGGTTTTGATTGTATGAACACACGCAATGAATAAGGATTCAAGTCCACGGCGTAATAAAATCTAAATGATATTCACATGTTTGATTTAGTGTAATATTTCCGAAGGTGTGTCGAATTACTACGTAGCAGTTGAGTGTATTTCCTATGCCATCTTCAAAAGTTTAGAGGATTTTCCAGTTTATTTTTTGGCTTCATGAAGATCAACGGTGATTGAATTTGGTGCACTTTTTAATTCCAGAGTGTTGAAGTTTTTTATTGAGGTTGTGTTGAAGTTTTTTTTTATTGTGGTTGTGTTTAAACGTCATTTTCAGGGAACTACTGTAAGAGTTGAATTTGGGGACACAACAACAGCTGCAGACCCCACAGATGCCAATACCATTGCTCGATACTTTCCACACACTTATGGTCAGCCTTTGGCTCACTTTCTCAGGGCAACTGCAAAAGTTGCTGGTGCTCAGGTTATTACTGAGCATCCAGCTATGAGGTACGTTCGCATGTTGAATTATAACCGGTACTGAAGTATTTACTCTCTTTTCATCTTTTATTTTTGGTGTGAATGCGCATATGGCCTCCTATCTTGGGTATATATCAATGTTATTGCATACTAATGCACTAATCTGGTGGTGTTTAAGTTTAATAATCCGTTTGATCCATATTTTCAAACATTGCTAATATTAAATTATTTTGTTGTAACAGGGTCGGAATTGTCTTTTGTGGGAGACAATCTCCTGGAGGACACAATGTCATCTGGGGCCTTCTCAAGGCTCTCAAAATTCATAACCCCAAAAGTACCTTAATTGGGTTTATGGGTAAGCTGTATTCAATGTTTTGGGTCTTTGTATCTAGGTTTCTGTTGTTTGCACTGTGTTTTGACATGTATCTGTGCAATCTAACATCTGTTTTCTCATCAAGGAGATTGACCTTACTGAAGATGATACTTTTACTTGTTTAATAGGTGGTTCTGAAGGTTTATTTGCACAAAAAACTCTTGAGATAACAGATGATGTTCTTGCCACCTACAAAAATCAAGGTCGGTAGGATAACATGAAATTTGACTGCTTTTGGGACTCTTTTTTGGTAGATTGAAACTTAAGAGCTGTATGGTATTCTTGTGTGTGACCAGGTGGTTATGATTTGCTTGGACGGACAAGGGATCAAATTAGAACAAAGGAGCAAGTCAACGCTACGTTAACTGCATGCAATGCTATGAAGTTGGATGGCCTTGTCATAATTGGAGGTAAACTTCATGCCTAAGGTTCTGCTAGTTCATGTATGTGCTTTTAGTATTTTACACATGGGATAAGTCCTGATGTTTGATATTCTTGAAGGGGTGACATCAAACACTGATGCCGCCCAGCTTGCAGAGACATTCGCTGAAGCAAAATGCCAGACAAAGGTACTTTGCAACTGATATTCTGTAACATATCATTCTGTTTTTCATTTATGTTGAATTTTAGTCCTTCCAATGCAATTGTCTTATTTTTCTGCCTTACACCTTCCAAATCTTTTGCAGGTGGTTGGGGTTCCTGTCACTATGAACGGAGACCTTAAGAACCAGTTTGTGGAAGCTAATGTTGGTTTTGATACAGTGTGCAAGGTATTAGTCAAATGATGTGGACACTTTATCTTAGTTTTCTTTTATGTAGTATCACTCTGTTTTGTATTATTCATTTCTTTAAAAGTGACTTAAAAAATGAGGTTTGGTAGGGACCTAGTTCCGTAACATTGATTGATTTCTTGATGTTTGTCATTTGTTTAATTAGTCTATATGATACACTTTATATAGATTTATCTCATATGATAACTTGAAATTTCTGCCCTTTCCTGTGCACAGGTCAATTCCCAGCTCATCAGTAATATGTGCACAGATGCTCTTTCTGCTGAAAAGGTAATATACTCGTTTGGCATAATTTTCTTTCCAAAATGAACTTGTCATTTTGCAAGTCTGTCCTGTGTTCTTAACTGCCTGCATGTATATCTCAGTTCTGTTTCTTTATGGTGATCATGTTTTCTCATCTAAATATAAATTCACTGAACCTCTGTAACTCTCTCTTTTCCAGTATTATTATTTCATTCGACTTATGGGCCGGAAGGCATCACATGTTGCCTTGGAGTGCACCCTTCAATCTCATCCAAACTTGGTTGGTATTCTTTTCATCCTCTACTTTTCTAAATATTTTTCCCAACATTAAATTATATGCTTTTTGCAGGTAATTCTTGGTGAGGAGGTGGCTGCATCCAAGCTAACGCTTTTTGACATTACAACCCGAATCTGTGATGCAATCCAAGATCGTGCCACACAAGGTTCCAAATAAGTTTTGTTGCTTTCTTATCATTGTTGGGTTTCATGTTTCTGTCCTAATTCAGTTTATCCTGTTCAGAGAAGAATCATGGTGTCATCCTATTACCGGAAGGACTCATAGAAAGCATTCCTGAAGTGTATGCCCTCTTAAAGGTAACTGAACACTACATATTCTTTCCTGCATCTCTCATAAAAGTCCAATTTTAAGTCTTTAATGAATCTTCCCTTGGTTATTGTTTTGACGAAGAACCATTGGTTATCATGAAGTGATGATGTTTCCATGCAATTCCTGGAATTTGTTTCCTTTTTTTTCTCGTGAAATTTCTATTCTAATCTTATTTATGTGTTTATACTGGACAGGAAATTCATGGTTTGTATAGGCAAGGAGTTTCTGCCGATAAGATTTCTTCTCAACTCTCACCGTGGGCTTCTGCTCTGTTTGAATTTTTGCCACATTTTATCAAGAAACAGGTTCCAATTTGCCTTATTTTAAACTACCTGCCGTTTAGTATTCTTGAGGAATAATGGGGTTCATCTTTGTGTAACAGCTGCTTCTTTTGCCTGAATCAGATGACTCTGCACAGTTATCTCAGGTAATGGACTGCAAATATACCTGTTTTCTTAGTTGAATACGAACTACAGATTCATGATCTTTTTATTTCCTTCTACAGATTGAGACAGAGAAACTTTTTGCACATCTTGTGGAGGTCGAGATGAACAAGCGCCAGGTATGGTTCCTGCACCTCTCTCTTGCCTAATTTTTTATATTTTATATTTATTTTCTCACTATATAGGCATTTTCTATAGGCAAAAGTTAATCAGTTAAAGATGATGGATCTTCATTGAAGATGTGGGATTTTCCTAACTCTTAGTGCTGATATGTCTGGTTTTCAACAGAAAGAAGGCACATACAAGGGGAAGAAGTTTAATGCTATCTGCCACTTTTTCGGTTATCAGGCTCGGGGGTCTTTACCATCAAAATTCGATTGTGACTATGCCTATGTATGTTTCCTAGGGTCACTTCATCTCAGCCTAATAAGTAGTAGTACGCTTCATTTTAACATGATATACGCTCTTGCAGGTTCTAGGGCACATCTGCTACCACATTCTTGCTGCTGGTTTGAATGGTTACATGGCAACTATAACTAACCTGAAAAATCCATTGAACAAGTGGCGTTGTGGCGCTGCTCCACTTACGGTAGGGGTTCTTCTTTTAAAAAATTGGCTTTTGTAAATTATTTTGCCAGTCTTTTAAAGTGCCTCAGTGTTTCAGTGGTCAAAAGGTTAAAAGTAAAGACATTAACTCTATTTGACTGCATTTGTTTACATTTTAGGCAATGATGACTGTGAAGCGCTGGTCTCAAAATCCTGGGTCTACTGCATCTATTGGAAAACCTGGCATTTTTCCAGCTACCGTAGATTTGAAAGGCAAAGCATATGAGTAAGTAATGATGTACAGCTTGTTTTCAGGCATGCCAATCTGAGAGTACTCTCACCCCCTCGCTCACTCTACACTGCCTTTTGACTTTGGTTGCAGGCTGTTGAGAAAAAATGCTACAAAATTCCTGCTGGATGATATCTACAGAAATCCTGGGCCTCTTCAATTTGAAGGTCCTGGTGCTGATTCCAAGGCTGTAACACTGTGCGTTGAAGACCAGGATTACATGGGGCGCATCAAGAAATTGCAGGAATATCTTGACCAGGTAATCTAAATGCTAGATTTTGCAATCAATTGCTGGTTTGTCATTGTGAATAATTGTTAATTGACACTGTTGTAAATCCTATAGGCTGGATTGCAAATATATGTTCCTGCTACTTTTTTGTAGACATAATTTGTTTAATTTGTTGGTGTGGTTTCTGTTGACGACATTCATGGTTAGTTCTAATGGATTCCGCCTTCTCATTTCAGATTCGAACCATTGTAAAGCCTGGCTGCTCACAGGAGGTTCTGAAAGCAGCTCTGAGTGTCATGGGCTCTGTAACAGAAGTCCTAACTGTTATGTCTTCATCTTCTTTGAATGCCCCGTCATCTCTTTAAGAGCAGTTTTCTTGTTCTTTGATCAAAGCTGCTGTACACAGAGTGCTAAATGTTTTTGCATCCCCATGTCTAATATGAGCAACTATAGGTTTGGAAGTGTCAAGTTATGGCAATAATTAGATTTTGAATTTTTTCCCCTTGCGATTTAACATTTTGTGCAAAATAATTGAGTTATATTAAATTTTGGCACGGTAAACGATTTTGTGATAATAAGGTGAAGTGCTGTCTTTTCTTTTTTCATAACATGAAGTTAAGAATATTTGGTTAAAGACTCTTCCGGGTTTAGCTAGCCCAGCTCTTAATTTAGATGTTCAGTTGAGTTGCCTTGGAGAGTTGAGCTTCTCCTATTATGCCAATACCTAAAAATACAATATGAATCCTCCTTGTATTCCCACCAGGCCATCACCACTTATCCAAGGACTCCAAAATACCTCTCAGGTAATCTAACTAATAATCGGCGATTTCACTAATCGATGATTGGCGGCCTCACCGATCGACTGATAAATCTCATTACCACCTCACTAGTGAGTTTGAGACTCCACAACCACTTGACAAGCAACCTTGCCAATCTATTGACAATCTCACCAACTGATGGGCAACCTCCCTGATCAACAAATCAACCCTTCAACCACTTTATGAAGACTCAACAATCACCTGATTGACATTCTCATTAATCGACCAATAAAGTAGAGAGTTAGAGACATCATCGCCAGACCGATGAATGTATCAATATCAATTCTCGAATTTATTTTAAAGTTTTTTATTTTTAGAATTTATTTTCAACTAAATTACCGAAGATACTTTCAAATCTTGAAAGAAAAAAAAAATATTTTCTTTTTGTTCAAGTAAATCTTTATTTTGTGTCTGACCCAAATTCTAGGTTATTTGACCTACTGATAATATGATTTTAATTAGAGATAATCTCGGAGAATCTTAGATATATCCATTCTTTGTATGATTACCTTTCCTTGTACAATTCAGATTCTATGCATTGTAATCCTCTATATAAAGAGGCCTCTATTATCAATGAGAATACACTGCAACTTTCTCTCAATTACCATTTCTCTAAAACACATTATCAGCACGAAGTCCTAACCTTGAAACCCTAATTTCGTAGCCCTCAAATTCCAGCATCCACCGCCACACATATTGAAGCCCCAGTCTCCAGAAGCCCAGAACTGGCGGTAGAACCACCTGAACCGGCAGGAATCCGCCTGAACCGGCCTTCAAAAATTTTAGACCAGCCCCTGTCCTGTGCTTACCTCACGCCAACCCCCTGCACATCTTCCGAGACCTATCAACAGCCCCGCAAGCATCTACCGACATACCCTTGCACAGCCTCGCAAGCGTTTGCTGATAGACTCCGTCACTCCGCGCAGCACTTGCCGAGGCCCCTGCACAGTCCTGCCGACACCGGCCGAGCGCCTACTGACCCCTGCCGATAGCTTGCGCACTAGACCTGCAAGCCCTCGCCTACCTCTCGTACAAGGCCTACAGCAGCTTCACCAACCCCCTTGCGCAGCCCTGCACGACATTGACAGCTCCGCCTGTAGCCACCTTCGACTATCGTCCGACCACCACTTTTCCAGCCAAATTTTCCGGCGACCTTTCAAGGTATTTTTCTTCTAAAAGTTCCCGATTTTGAAGTTTTTATTCTTTTTCTCAGGGACTCGCAACCTCCCTTCTTCTACCCCTATTTCTTCTTCATAGGGGAGACCAAAAGTCGAACTGTGGGGGTTCATGCTCACTCTAAGCTTGGAGCTTGTAGAGTCTTCCAAACTTAGAGTTTGTTGAGGAGAAACGATCGACCACAAACATCATTGTTTCGATATAATCCAAACCCCTCTTGGAATTGGATTTCTTGGAAGCGACTACGCTAAGAAATCCCTAATTTCTTGGAAGCAACTACGTTCAGAAATTTTATTGCTTTTTGTGGTAGCCTTTTTCTCTCCGAAACTAACCCTAATCTTTTGTTGTTTTTTAGGATGAGTAACTTAAACAAGTTGAACTTTGTTCCATTAGAGACAACAGGCGCAGGATACCACAGGTGGGTCCGTGATGTATGCCAGCATCTTAAGGCTAATGGAATTCTGGAAACCATCCAAGAGCCAAGTCAGAATGTGATCACTGTTGAGCAAGCTGCCTCTTTCGAAGCAAATCAAGCTAAAGCCATAATTCTCATGACAAGACACATGAATGATGCGCTCCAAAGTAAGTACCTCAATGAAGAGGACCCTAGAAAATTATGGTTGGAACTCGAGCAGTGATTTGGCAACGTTTGTGACTCCCTTCTTTTTGATTTATAAGTGAGATGGCATAGCCTCTACTTCTGTGATTTTAAGTCTGTACTTGACTATTACTTGGAAGCCAATCGTATCAAGTCTTTGATGGAGTTCTGTGGAAAGAACCTCACTGATACGATGTTGATTGAGAAGACACTCTCTACCTTCCCTGTCTCTGCACTAATGATTGCTAAGAATTATCGGATTGATGTGAATGCAGGACGTATCACAAGGTTTCATGAGCTTATTGGTGCCATGAACGTAGCTGAGAAGCACGACAATATCCTTGTGAAGAACTATAACTCTAGACCTGTGGGAACTAAGTTTATTCTGGAGTCTAACTATAGTCGCGCCCCCAAGAGAGGACGGAAGGAGTGAAACCCTAAGAGTAAGGATAATTCTAGACGTTCTGGTCCATATACTCGCCCTAAAGAGGAAGGAAACTACCAAGAAAGGCTTGCACAGAATCGTGGAGGTCAACGTGTGAAGAGACAGAGAGGCAGAGCCTCTGACCATGGTGGTGATGCCACCAAGGACAATAGCCATCCTAATCGTGCCCCAAAGGCGCCTTGATCAAGGGAGCCTGACCATAATGATGTTTGTCTTCGGTGTGGATCATCTGGACATTAGGCTAAAACATGTAAAGTATCCCAGAATGTTGCAGAGGCATACAAGGTGTATCGTGAAGCAAGGGAAGTACATTACATGAAGCAAGATGATCAAGATGACGATCTCGCTCTTAGGGTGGACGATTTCAAGGGCCAAGAAACTGACTATTTTGATTAAGTCCTTTTATTTTCCAAGAAATGTAGGCAATTGCCATATTATTTTTGTAGTAGATGCCAATGGTTTAGTCTTTCTTCAAAGTAGGCTCACCCAAAGTAAATGTGATGTCTAGGAAGGTTTTGAGATTAGTGGTACTTAAGCGAGCCTTACTCCACCGACATCTCTCTACTCACCTTGTCACATTTGCATTGGAGTTACCGAAAGAAGTTAGATGATTGCCATTGTCTTGCATTAGCTTGTTTACTGGATTAGATTAGCTTTGGCTAAAGAAACAATGATGTAATTCCGTTTGGCTTATTAATAAAAGTTGAGTTCTTTTCTTTATGACTCCTTTTTAATTACGAGCTTTTCTTTGAGGAATAGATTCTGGAGAACTATAATGTCTTGCGGATAGTGCGACTACGCACACCATTCTCCGCCATAGACAATTATTCTTGGAGATGTTGCCTATATATTCCTTTGTGACTATGATGGCTCTGGGCCATCAGGTCTAAGTCAAGGACATGGAATAACCTAATTCCTATTGCCAAATGGCACCTTGATTAATGTCGCAGAAGTTCTCTACGCTCCTAAGGCCAATCGAACCTTATTGAGTTTTAAAGATATTAGAGCCAACGGATTCCATGCGGAAACGCATACTGAGAACGGAAAAGAGTTCTTTTGTATTACTTCTAATAATTGCGGACAGAATTGAAGCACATATTAGAGAAGCTTATGTGTCAATCTAGTGGACTTTACGTCACTACAATTCGACCTATTGAATACAATAATGTAATAAGGGAAGATCTCTTGGATTCTGACACATATTGGCTTTGGCATGACCGACTAGGACATCTTGGTCATGATATGATGATCCGTATATTAAAGACTTCATACGATCATCCATTCTTTAGAGCAAAACGAAGCAAGAATCAAAGATTGATTCCCAGACTTAGTGTGACCGCCACCGCCGCCGAGGTGTATCGCTGTCGTAGGGCCATGAATGTCCACTTTGACAATGCCACAAATGGCGCCACCCATGGTCATAACGCCATGGATGTTAATCCCCATGACTATGATGCCATTGATGCCACCTCCCATGGTTCCAACGCCATGATGGGTGTTGTAGTCACAAATTTTGCTTCTAATAGCGATTCAGACGCTCAGGCGCAACCGAAATCCTCATTGGTTGCTTCTATGGCCCCTCGCTCATTTTGCAAAGCCTATTCCTTAGGAAAATTAGGACTGAGACCATCCCACGCAAAGGATCCCAAAATACTCATTCCGTTTTTACAGAGAATCCAAGGGGATATCTATGGACCAATTCAACCATCATGCCGACCCTTTAAATACTTTATGGTATTGGTTGATGCGTCGACACGCTGGTCACATGTTGAGTTGTTGTCCACTCACAATGCTGCTTATGCTAAACTCCTAGCCCAGATGATCAGTCTATGGGCTCACTACCCTGACCATCCAATTAAGTCAATTCGACTTGATAATGCTGGGGAGTTTTCATCGAAAACATTCGATGACTATTGCATGTCACTGGGAATTGATGTAGAGCATCCAGTTCCACTTGTTCATATCCAAAATGGCCTCGCAAAAGCCGCTATCAAAAGACTACAAATAAGAGCACGGACATTGGTTATGCACACCAATCTCTCTGTTTCTGCTTGGGGATATGCAATACTGCATGCAGCAACGCTAATTCGTCTATGACCCACTGCCACCCAACCTTATTCTACGTTATAGCTAGTGACTGGGTACTAGCCTGATATCTCGCACTTACGCATTTTTGGGTGTGCCATTTATGTGCCTATTACACCTCCACAACGTACTAACATGGTTCCACAAAGACGAATGGGCATCTATGTTGGATTTGAATATCCAATTATCGTCCGCTACCTTGAACCCTTGATAGGCGATCTCTTTACCGCTAGATTTGTGGATTGTCACTTTGATGAGACAGTCTTCCCGTTGTTAGAGGGAGATAAGAACACATATGTTCAACAGGAACGATAGGAATTGTCATGGTCTGTCCCCACTATGTCTCATCTCGATCCCCGTACCGCATAGTCCAAACTTGAAGTGAAAGGAATTATCGAGCTCTGGAACATAGAAAACCCTCTGCCTGATGAGTTTTCTGATGTTTCTAAAGTGACGAGATCACATATACCTGCTGTAAAAGTGCCTGCAAGGATTGACATCTTAAATATCAGACATAACGCCACTCCTGTGACACCAGGAGATGGTGCCACTGCCCAGAATGCCAGTGATGTGGCGTCTATGGCCGCAGGTCCCGCAAGGAAGCGCGGTAGAGCCATTGGTTCGAAGGATACTCACCCTAGAAGGAGAGCGAATGAGGCACAAACAAATCCTTTGATCATCAATACTCAAAATCTGTCCCATGAGAATGTTTTGGATTATGGTTATGTCCAAGAGACATCATTTCGGGACGCCTCAATGTCAAAACCTATCCCTGAGAACGTAGAGATCTCTGCAAATTACACTAGTGTACATGAGACGTGGGAAAGAAACTCCATTATCATTAATGATGTATTCGCGTATTCAGTAGCGCGTGAGATTATTGAGACTGATGACATCGAACCACGCTCCATTGATGAATGTCAATGTAGAGTTGATTGGCCAAAATGGAAAGATGCGATCCAGGCAGAACTTGATTCTCTAGTGAAAAGAAAGGTGTTTAGAAAAGTTGTGCCAATACCACCCAACACCAAACCAGTTGGTCATAAATGGGTATTCGTTAGAAAACGTAATGAGAGAAATGAGATTGTAAGGTACAAAGCTCACCTTATGGCACAAGGCTTCTCACAACGGCCTGGAATTGACTACGAGGAGACCTATTCTCTTGTAATGGACGTCATCATGTTCCACTACCTTGTCCGTTTGGTATTTTTCGAAAAACTGAACATGCAGCTTATGGATGTGGCTACTGCATATCTATATGGGGATCTAGATACAAAGATATACATAAAGGTCTCAGATGGACTTCAGTTACCCAAATCAAGTGGCTCTAAACCACGGAGTGCGTTTGCCATAAGGTTAAAACGCTCACTATATGGATTGAAACAATCCGGACGGATGTGATATAACCGTCTAAGTGATTACTTGATTGGGAAGGGATATGTTAACAATGAACTATGTCCATGTGTGTTCATAAAAATGAAAAGTTTCGTATTTGCAATAGTAGCGGTTTATGTTGACGACATGAACATAATTGGCACCTTTAAAGAGTTAAGGGAAATCGCTAAACACTTGAAATCCAAATTTGAGATGAAAGATCTTGGGAAAACACGGTTTTGTCTCGGTTTGGATCTTGAGAACCGTGAAGATGGTATCTTGATTCATCAGTCAGCTTATACCCTAAAGATGCTTAGGCGTTTCAATACTGACAAGATTAAGCCTTCAAGCACCCCAATGGTTGTTCATAGTCTTGATCCGAAGAAGGAACCATTCCATCTAAAAGATGACGATGAAGAAGTGCTAGAGGCAGAAGTGCCTTACCTAAGTGCAATAGGCGCATTATTGTACTTAGCTCAATGCACTAGACCGGACATCTCATTCGCTGCGAACTTGGTAGCGAGATCTAGCTCCGCACCAACATGACACCATTGGAATGGTGTTAAAGATATCTTTCGATACCTAAGTGGCATGAGAGATATGAGCTTGTTTTATCCCTACAGAGAGACGATGGATTCGGACCCATCATATGCCAGGGACGCCACACACAGTGGTCTGCATTCCCTCTCCCCATCCCAAAACAATATAAGTGTTTTGGAAGGTTTTGCTGATGCTGTGTATCTCTCTGACCCACACAAAGGTCGTTCCCAAACTGGTTATGTATTTGCCATGGGTAAGACTGCGATATCTTAGAGGTTTACCAAACAGACTTTAGTCGCTACTTCTTCGAATCATGCAGACATTATTGCTCTTCACGAAGCAGTTCGTGAATGTATATGGCTTCGATCTATAGTTACGCATGTTCGAAGTAATTGTGGTCTGAAGTCTACCATAGATGAGCTAACAAGCATTTATGAGAATAATGCTGCTTGCATTGAACAAATGAAGCAAGGTTACATCAAAGGCGACAACACCAAGCACATATCGCCCAAATTCTTCTACAATCAGCAACAACAGAAGCTCCTCAAGATCAAAGTGAACCAGGTTCGATTTGAGGACAATGTGGTAGACTTGTTCACTAAGTCATTGCCTAAATCCACGTTCGAGAAACATGTGGCAAGCATTGGCTTGTGGAAGTTATCTGAATTCCCATGATAGTAGTCATTAGGGGGAGACACAGACATTAGGGGGAGATGTCTACATATTGGTCTCTAAATGTGAAGGGTGTGTTGTACTCTTTTTCTCTTTCAACCGAGGTTATTTTTGTCCCATAGGGTTTTTGTTACTCGGCAAGATTTTTGACAAGGCAACGAGAGGAGCACCACGTTTGGGCGACACAAGGGGGAGTGTTAAAGTAAATCTCTATTTTGTGGCTGGCTCAAACTCTAAGTTATTTGACCTAGTGGTAATAGTGTTTTAATTAGAGATAATCTTGAAGAATTTTAGAGATATTCATTCTTTGTATGATTACCTTTCCTTGTACAATTCAAATTCTATGCATTGTAATCCTCTATATAAAGAGACCCTTATCATCAATTAGAATACATAATAACTTTATCTCAATTACCTATTCTCTAAAACACTTTTCAATAATTATTCAAAAAACGTTGTCAGATAGGAATCCTCATTATTTTCGGTACTCATTTTAGGAAGGGAAATTTTTAAGAATAGTACACATACAGGTGACTCCGAACTTCAGTACATTAAGTTTCAAAACAATCATTTCGGTATATGAACTTGAAATCTCAACCCAAAATATATACACTCCGTTACATTCTCCGTTAGTCAATGTGATTTCCATCAAACTTTAAGGGGTAAATCAGTCACTTCTTAATTTAGTATTAATTGATTATTAATATTAATAATTAATGAAGAGAAAGAAATTTAAATAAAAAAAATAAAAAAAGAGTATTGTTCTCTCTCTTTTGTCCCGTTCAAACCCAGCAAACTCTCTCTCTCTCTCTCTCTCTCTCCCCCCCTCCCCATTCAAGCACAGCAAACCCGGCCATGGTGGCAGCATGGCTAGCACACTCCGAGCCGCCGCTATGGTTAGAGGTGGTGCGATACATGTTGGATGCTGACTCACACACGTGGAGCATGAGGAAGAGCAAAGCAAATTGGTTTCAGATCGTGGCGATGCTGGCGTGGTTGGTCGAGTTAGCGAAGTGGTTGGATGATATACAGAGGTGGGGGAACTCAGTGAGGACGGTTTTGGTGCACATGTTGTATTTGGTTTTGGTTTGATACCCAGATTTGATAATCCCGATTGGGTTTCTGTATGTGTTTCTGATTGGGGTTTGATACTACCGATTCAGGCCCAAGATACCGGCTGGAATGGACCTCTGGCTCTCCCATGCGGATACAATTGACCCGGATGAACTTGATAAGGAGTTTGACACTTTCTCGAAGCTGCTGTAGGAATATTTTTTTTTTGTTTTTTTTTTTTTAAGAGAATGGGTTTTAGATCAAAGAGGGACCAGTTCATCCTCGGGTTTGGGTAGGAACATGTCGCCATTAGGGGGAGAGGGGACAAGATTAATGGATCGATTGGTTGATGGTTGGCGACGATTTGGCGTGTGGCTTGAGGTCTGGTGTCGACCATGGTGGATTTGTGGGTAGCTGTGGGTAGAGTATTAAGACCGGTGGTGAGGGAGAAGGGATGCGTTTGGGATGAAGTGCACTATGGATTGGGACCCAGGCAGGGCAGAGCAGCGCGGTGCTGCTTGGTGCTGCCGGCCAATGGGTCGATGCTAGGTTAGGAGGATGAAAAGTGGTAGGCTGCTAGCTAGTTTGTTTCAGAGAGACAGAGAGGGAAAATACATAATTACCCTTTGAAAAATGAATAATTACATAAGACTAACGGAGAATGTAACGACATTTATATATATATTTTTTTTGTTTTTTGTTTTTTTTTTAAGAGAATGGGTTTTAGATCAAAGAGGGACCAGATCATCCTCGGGTTTGGGTAGGAACATGTCGCCGTTAGGGGGAGAGGGGACGAGATTAATGGATCGATTGGTTGATGGTTGGCGACGATTTGGCGTGTGGCTTGAGGTCTGGTGTCGACCATGGTGGATTTGTGGGTAGCTGTGGGTGGAGTATTAAGACCGGTGGTGAGGGAGAAGAGAGGCGTTTGGGATGAAGTGCACTATGGATTGGGACCCAGGCAGGGCAGAGCAGCGGCGGTGCTGCCGCCCAATGGGTCGATGCTAGGTTAGGAGGATGAAAAGTGGTAGGCTGCTAGCTAGTTTGTTTCAGAGAGAGAGAGAGGGAAAATACAGAATTACCCTTTGAAAAATGAATAATTACATAAGACTAACGGAGAATGTAACGGCATGTATATATTTTGGGTCGAGATTTCAAGTTCATGTACCGAAATGATTGTTTTGAAACTTAATGTATCGAAATTTGGAGTCACCTATATGTCCTGTACAGTTCTTAAAAATTTCTCTATTAGAAAATAAGACATGGGCTGTTTGAAGATCGCAGTTGACAAAGCGACGACGCGTAGCATCAGATCACGGCCTCCTCCTTAAGAAGAACAAAGTTCCATCTTCCTCTCTCACACCCAAAAGTGTTTTCCCCAAACCTGAAAACCCTCCAACTCAAAACCCCCAAATTCCCTCCTTTCTCTCTTTAAATCTCTCCAACTCCCATCATCTCAACCAAACCTGCTACCTCATCACCTCCATTTCTCACGCATTGCCACCACAAATGCAAAACCCTAAACCACGAACTTCAAATTCAGCTGCGTCGTTTTAGTCCTCTGAAGCTCGTCTGATTTCGCCTCCTTGTTCCTCATCTCAGCTCTCTCTACGGTCAGTTATCTTCATCTGGGTTCTAATTTCTTAGTGTAGTTCCAGCATAAGTTTGAATTATCGAAATTGATGGAAATTTAGAGACTGTAATCATGATTATCATCATCTTCATGTAAATTCTACTCGGTATGGACTATAAGCCTCTGACCATTGGGAACGATGTGGTTGAATTTGACCTTGGTGGTTCTGGGGAAGATGACACCATTGCCCTGGACTTAGAACACCCAGATGATGGCTATGATCTTTTTGAAGAAGACGATTTAGTCCAACTTGCCTCTAGTTCCACTAGGTTTGGTGATGATTTGGGTAATGGGGACCCCAATCTTGAACCTTATGAGGGGATGGAATTCGATTCCGAACAGGCCTCTCGCATTTTCTACAATTCTTATGCAAGGAGAGTTGGTTTTAGTACCCGGGTAAGTGTGTACCAGCGTTCACGCCGTGATGGCTCCATCATATGCCGGCAGATTGTGTGTTCCCGGGAAGGGTTTCGGCGTGATGGAGGTGAAAATAGGTCTAAAAGGCAGCGGACAATCACTAGAGTTGGCTGCAAGGCACAGATGACTGTGAAGAAACAGAGTTCAGGAAGATGGGCTGTTTCGAAATTAGTGAAGGAACATAACCATGAGCTTGTACCGCCGGATAAGGTGCATTGTCTCCGTTCGCATAGGCATGTCTCTGGTCCTGCTCGGAGTCTGATTGATACCCTTCAAGCGGCCGGGATGGGTCCCAGTGGGGTGATGTCTGTGCTCATCAAGGAATCAGGGGGAATTAATAATGTTGGCTTCACGAAAGTTGATTGCCAGAATTACATGAGCAGTAGCAGGCAGAGAACTCTTGGGAGTGGGGGTCAGCTTGTTTTTGACTATTTGAAGCGAATGCAGGATGAGGATCCTGGTTTCTTTTGTGCCGTCCAGGGTGATTTTGAGAACTCAACAGGTAACATATTCTGGGCTGATTCAAATTCAAGAATGAACTATAGTTACTTTGGAGACACTGTTACATTTGACACAACATATAGAACAAATCGATACCGGGTTCCATTTGCTCCATTTACTGGGTGGAATCATCATGGACAGCCGGTGTTATTTGGATGTGCATTACTCCTTAATGAGTCAGAGTCCTCGTTTGTTTGGCTATTCCAGACTTGGTTAGCTGCTATGTCTGGCTGCCAACCTGTCTCAATCACAACAGACCAGGATAGAATCATCAGGGCTGCTGTTGTGCAAGTATTTCCTGGAACCCGCCACCGCTTTTGCAAATGGAATGTGTTCAGGGAAGCTCAGGAGAAGTTGTCCCACATTTATCAGTCACACCCGACCTTTGAAGCCGAGTTCCTGAGGTGCATTAATGTGACAGAGACGATTGATGAATTTGAGATATGTTGGGAGTCCCTTCTTAAAATGTATGATCTTGATAGTAATGAATGGCTTCAGTCAATGTACCATGCTCGCCAGCAATGGGTGCCAGTTTTCCTTCGTGATACATTTTTTGGGGAGATGTTTGTAACCCAAGGAAGTGATAATATAAACTCATACTTTGATGGCTATATAAATGCATCCACGAATATTCAGGTGCTGATAAAGCAGTATGAAAAAGCAATTGCCACTCGCCATGAAAAGGAAGTAAAGGCTGATTATGATACATTGAACATCTCTCCAATTCTAAGGACTCCATCTCCATGGAAAAGCAAGCTGCAAAACTTTATACGAGGATAATATTCATGAAGTTCCAAGAAGAATTGGTCGAAACACTTGCTTATCCGGCAACTGTGGTCGATGATACAGGATCAGAAACCATGTTTCGGGTTGCAAAATTTGGGGAAGACCACAAAGGGCACTTTGTTAAGTTCAATGTTTTTGAGAAGAAAGCTAGTTGTAGCTGCCAAATGTTTGAGATTTCAGGTATTATTTGCAGGCACATATTAGCAGTTTTCAGAGTAACCAATGTTCTTACACTTCCGTCCCACTATATATTGAAACGTTGGACCAGAAATGCCAAAAGTGGAGTTCTGTTGGATGAGCATGCTCTTGGATTGCCAAATGATTCGCAAGATTCCTCTGCTGCTCGGTATGACAATCTACGAAGGGAAGCTATCAAATATGTAGAAGAAGGGGCAGAATCTGAGTGTGTTTATAATGTGGCAATGGATGCTCTTCGTGAGGCTGCTAACAAGGTTGCTGCTGCGAAGAAGCATGGTCCTGGAGTTGTACAACATACTCCAAAGAATTGCAGCCAGCAGCTTGTGTCTTGTACCGTGGTAAGTTCTTTTCCCGTAAGAAGCTTCTCACTGTTTGGCCCATGCGTGGCAACATTTTGTTTTATGCTTCCATAATACAATTGCGCACCAAGTGCTGTGTGTATCCTGTTGACTGTGTTATTCTGTTACATTGTTGGAACTTTTCTTTCTCCACGAACTTTTTCCATCTTGATCAAATTAATGTTCTAGACATCAACTTGGAGTTTAATTGGTATTAAATTAGAATGTTATAGGGATGCAAATTTTCAGTTTCATAACTGATGCAGAATATAATCATTAACACAGATTCTGTCATTGGTTCTTGCTTAAATTTTGGAAGACTATACTTCTATCCAATGATGATATTGAATGTAATTTTGAAAGGAATTGGAGGATAAATGCTGAAAGGAC
Organism: Rosa lucieae; assembly: GCA_024704745.1. Taxonomy (NCBI): domain Eukaryota; kingdom Viridiplantae; phylum Streptophyta; class Magnoliopsida; order Rosales; family Rosaceae; genus Rosa; species Rosa lucieae. The sequence continues at coordinate 32,887,239 of CM045498.1, read as the reverse complement.
ATAGAAGTAGAAATTCTCCGATGTATTTAGTTTTGAAAAAATCAGACAATTCCAGAACTATTAAAAAGTTTCACAGTTTCCTTGTGTGGGTGTCTTGTGCGTTTGATTTATTTTGTTTTCTTTCTTCTTTACTAGCTTTGTACCTACATGTTTGCTTCAACTAGTTACGGTCCTTTCTTTTGAATGTTGTAGGATCAGGACAAGAAAATTGAGGAATTGGCAGCTGAGTTGGAAATTGCTATTCAGCGTTGTGAAGCATATCAAGCAAAACTACTTACTATTTTGAAGGACATGGAAGAGCAGAAGTTAAAGATATCAGTGAATGTTCGGAATGTAAGGCTAAATCTCAAAATGTAGAACCATTCCACTCCTTTCATGTAAAGTAGCAAGACCAGTTCAAGAGGGCATTTGACTGGCTGGGTTAGCTTTCATCGTCATGTGGGGTAGTTACTGGTTAATGACAAGTAGAATATATTAAGGAAGAGGGTTTTTTTTTCCTTGCAGTATGCCTGTTGTAATGTAAATTATGCAGAGCTGTAATTCTATGTAACTGTAGAATAGAGGCTGGAGATAACAATTAACCTTTTCTCAATCACTTTGTATATAAAGGTTCTGTTATGAGTAGACTCTGATGTTCTCTTCACTCATGAATTTAGCTTGAGTTACTTTGGTGGGGTTCAAATGCTTCACCTAGCTGCTAGCTCAACACTGAATCACCTCACCTTCTCACGGTGCCATCGCTGGCCTCTTGACTTGACACTCAACTAAAGGAATAACCTTCTCGTAAATTCACCATGATCATCCGAGGCCTAATTGGAAACTTGAAAGCAGCCTCTGGTTGTTGGGGTCTTGTACATTGGTGTATTTTTAGGTCATCTAATACAATCTCCCGAAAAAAAGCGCAAAGTGGGATTGATTTTTAAGGTTTGTATATTTCATAAAAAATTTCGAATATCAATTGAAATTTCGATAATGTCGATCAATAGTTCAATACCGAAACTTAAAAAACTGATTTTGAAAATATTTGTGATATTGCTCAAATATGTATAAACATCTTCACATAGATTTTAATTGATAAAAGATCAGGCCAGATTGGACAAAATAAAATTTTATGGAAATCTGAGAGTGAATTTCGGTAATTTAAAAAAAAATTAAAAAGCTTGTTAATTTTAGTGTCATGGGCGGGCCAAGTTGGGTTTGTTGGGTGGAGGCCCAAATATTGAAACGGTTTTCTCTTATTGAAATGAGTGAGAAAAAAAAAAGAAAAAGGAAAGAAAGATGCGGCGCCTCTGGTTCGGACAATTTGAATTTCAAAAAGAGTTGCCGTTGTGGGCGCAACGCCAACGATCCCCCCTCTAAAAGTCTAAACCGTTATATAAATACCCCACTCAGTTCGCCCTAACCCCTCTCCTCACTCACTTCCACAAATCGAAATCAAATTGTAGAGACAGAGAGAGAAAGAGAGAGAGAGAAATGGAGAAGGCAGGAGCGATCGCAGTGTCGGCTATGGACGCGTTCGAGAAACTGGAGAAGGTCGGAGAAGGGACCTACGGCAAGGTTTACAGAGCCAGAGAGAAGGCCACCGGCAAGATCGTCGCCCTCAAAAAGACTCGCCTCCATGAGGACGAAGAAGGCGTCCCTCCCACCACTCTCCGCGAGGTCTCCATTTTGCGCATGCTCTCCCGCGACCCGCACGTCGTCAGGTACCTTCCCCACCCTAGGGTTTCAGTTCAATTCTCGATTTCTGCTGAATTAGGGTTCCAAATTGGGGCTTAGGGTATGGATTTTGTATGGAGTTGCGATTCTCTGTTGTGGTTGGGATTTGTTGCGTTTTTGAGTTGATTGATTTGGTTTCGAAACGGATAGGTTGATGGATGTGAAGCAAGGCACGAATAAGGAAGGCAAGACTGTGCTCTACTTGGTGTTTGAGTACATGGAAACTGATGTCAAGAAATACATTCGCAGTTTCCGTCAAACTGGAGAAATGATTCCTGCTCCCGTCGTTAAGGTCTGAATTCAATCATAAATCTGGGTTTTCAATACATTTGCTAATACCTTGAAGTATGTATGAACATTAAATGGTGATTTGTGATGATGCAGAGTCTGATGTACCAACTATGCAAAGGTGTTGCCTTCTGCCATGGTCATGGAATCTTGCACAGGTAAAGCTTTTGTCAATTTGATTGCTCTAATTTCACTTTGGTTTGGTGAGAAAGTAGTTTCAGACTAGTTGGCTCACTCTCCTTTACCTCGATTTGCAGGGATCTTAAGCCTCACAATCTCCTGATGGACCGCAAGAGTATGATCCTTAAGATTGCGGATCTTGGACTGGCTCGCGCATTTACTCTGCCCATCAAGAAGTACACGCATGAGGTAGAGCATGCTTTCTCATTTTCTTCAACTACTTTCGATTTCAAGTTATTGTGTTGTACCAGTAGTGAGGTAGTAGTCCATTTTTACTCATCTGTGAAATTACTGGTGCTTGCAGATATTGACCCTTTGGTATAGGGCACCTGAAGTCCTTCTGGGATCCACACATTACTCAACTGCAGTGGATATTTGGTCTGTTGGCTGCATATTTGGTACAGATCTATTTTTTAAGCACTAATGTTCGGTCTTTTATTCTACATTTGCCCCATTGATTTTAATAGTATGTTCTATTCGGACTTGTAGCTGAACTTGTCACTAAGCAAGCACTCTTCCCTGGGGATTCTGAACTGCAGCAGCTCCTACATATATTCAGGTTGACCTAGATGGCTCCAGTTTTGCCTTAGTAGTGATGATGTGCCTTCTTTTTTCCTTGTCAAAAGATCAAGTGTTTATTGTGTATGTATCTGTGATGTAGGTTGTTGGGTACTCCAAATGAAACAGTGTGGCCAGGTGTAAGCAAACTCATGAACTGGCATGAGTACCCCCAGTGGAGCCCTCAGAGTTTGTCCAAGGCTGTTCCAAATTTGGATGCTGATGGGTTGCATCTGTTGTCGGTATGTAGATCTACTCGGTTGTTCTTACTTAGTTTTGTTTCTTGTTACTCTGCATTGTAAATAATACTTGCTTGAATTGTTTACATGTTCAGGAAATGTTGCAATATGAGCCTGGAAAACGCATTTCAGCAAAGAAGGCTATGGAACACCCTTACTTTGATGATTTGAACAAAGCTGGCCTCTGAAAAGGAAGATGAAGAAGCACATGACAGAACCACTCATGTGGAACATGGATGGATTCTCGAATTGCTTGCTAACAGATGTTCTGTAGTGAACTTTCTTTGCTTTCCTCAAGCATATTTGCAGTTGTGTTAAATCTATCTTAGGATTGATCTGTAAAAGCGTATTGCTACTTTGCATTTAATTCAGAACCTAATTACAACACTTATAGTTGTCCCTGTGTTGCTTACAAATTTGGAAAATATTGTCTTTTTTTATCGTATCTCTATCGGAACTGAGATGAATGATTTAGATTTTGCTTGAAGCTTTGTAGCTGTTTCATACTTGCCTGGCCACAAACCACATAAAGAAGGCAGACCATAAAGTAAGTGATACTGAAGGTCTGAAGCAAATACATAAGTCCACAGCATGATTACTGAACATCATCTCCTATCATTAGTTTTCGAATCTGAGGGATGACTCCAATTGTAAACCCAACAATCTTGACCAGCGAAAAAAGCTCAAGTGAGTCAATGTGCCAACAAAGTAGTGCTCATTGAGCAACAAAAAAGCATTTGAAGCACAGCAAAAGGCAGTTTTGGAAGGCCATACCGCTCCAGTAGTTGATGGGGCAAATATTGTTTTAAGATTAAGCATTTGACACATCCTCACTATACAGTTCTTGGATTTACTCGGAGGTTCTATCTGCCACGATAAACAACAATAATATGCTGAGTCAGGAATAATGTAACTATTAATATTGCCAAAAGCACATGTTATGTTATCAAAATATCAATATGAGCTCTACATTCAAACTTTAGTAGCTTAGATTTATAATCTCGTAACATAACATGCAAGACTATTCAGTAACAGAACAATCTGTTCATTATTGAACAGATCTGAAATGGTTAGAAGTATATAAACATATTCAGAGAAGCATTAAATCATGTAACTTAATGATGAAGCTTAGAACCTTAGTCTTGTTGAGATATAGTGCAGGGCAGTGCATACTGATTGGTATTTGGTATTGTCCTCCACTATCCCATATTCCTTGGAAGAAAGCAGAGGCTCAGTGCAACTTACTTGATTTGATTCGGTGGGTTCCTCCAAATACTGGGGGGAGTCTTGGGTACTCCTCTTTGAAGATATCCTCACAACGTTATACACATAGGACCAAAGGTAAATGGCTCCTATCTGAAGAACAAAGACGAACAGATAAAGAAATGCCATACTAATGAGATTAAAGAAAATGATGACGAATAACTGAGTAAGTGTACTATTTACCGCCAGCGAAAGTGATGCATAAGCCATTCGATAAGTGTGACAGACATCAGGAGCTCCAAATGGGCTTCCCTTCTCTTTACAGACTGCTGGGATTATAATGAGGAGCAAGTTCCCCAAATTTCCTATTCATACCAAATCAGGTAATAACTTCAGAAATCATTGGTACAAACTAATAATCCGAAATCCTAAAGCAAATTCAAAAGTACCAGCGGCACAGCAACCCAAAATGAGGCCTCGGAGATGTGGAGGTGGTCTTGCTAATTGGATGAGTATCCATCCAAGTACAGAACCAACAAAAACGTGACTAAGATGTTCACAGCATAAACCACCTATATAAACACACAGTCATATGCAGTTATGCACCATACTTCATACAGTAATCATTGAAAATCTTGAAATTAACTAAACAAAGGATTTGAACTCACAGTTTAATCATACTGTCATATGTAATAGTCTGGGCAAGGTTAGTTCCAACCAGAGCTGGACTGAATACATAAAAAACAACCTGTTCAGAAACACAACAATTGTATTATGTCTAAAATTAACCATGGTAAATCTACATAGTCCCATTACCAAAAGTATATGTTTTTTTTTTTTTTTTGTAAGGAAGAAAAAGAGGTTTACAGTGTTCATGTTCTTCCTGGTTTCTTCCCCCAGAATATTAACGCGCACAAGTGCAAGATAGGAACCAAGTGCAGTGATCAAGAGCACTTTCAAGACCGGAATTGAGGCTGTGATGAAAAGCTGCAAAAGCGCCATTGCTGAAACTTACAAACTCTTCAACTCCTTTACTCAGAAACCGAAATGGGCTTCAACTACCTACCTCCTCCTCTCCTTTGCATATATATTGGCCAAAAAAATTAAAAATATATATGAACTTTTCAGAAATTTCAGGACCAGAGGAACCCTTTGAAGATATGATCAACTAGAAGCTGAAAACAGGGAATTGCTTCTGAATCATAGAATGTGAAGAAAGAAAGAGCATTTAGTAGTCTGACTCCATACAATTATTGCCACAATGAATGTGAACGGTGGAGACGAAAAACTTGGTATTACATAATTTGCGTCACATGTTTATTAATTGAGTGGCCCATTAATAAAGAAGAAACTTATGTAACTAAACAAATGTTCGTAAAGAAATAATTTTGAGAATATATTGATCCTCACTCCCTACACTCCCATCTTGACGAGGGTGACTTCTTCTATTTCATTACTTTCTGTCAAAAACTACTACCTTACTGCAAGGTTACGGACGGAATCGATTTATAAAATAAACATAATCTCATTCAATATATGACATAAAAACAATTGTCATTATTGCACTATAACAAGCAAGTCAAAGTTGAATTAACTGCTCAGATGGCTCCTGGAGGTTTTCAAAGCAAAATGCCAATCTCAGAGGGGCTTATGAAAACAACAATCCTATAAAGAGACGTATTCGTCTAGAGTTGTTGCTCTCATTATCTGTTTGTTCATCTCTTTTATAATTCTATATTTGTTGTAAATGACAATGACTATTCATGCAATATGTATTGCTTAATGTATGCGATTGACAGACTCGTAATGTATGCGATTGACATACTTGTAATGTGCGATTGATTAGTATAGTTATTATGTATTGCCTTTTGTATACATGATGTAACCCTATATAAACCTCATGGTGAGATGAATACAATACAATTATTTAATTCTCTACAACATGTTATCAGCACGATACTCTAACCCAAGCCCTAGCCCGAAAAAAAAACCCTTACACCTGAAATTTCTTTCACCAAAAACTGCCACAAGCTCCTAGCCCTTGCTAGCCATACCGTGTGCTGCTCCTGTAGCCCTTGAGCACCCGTGTGCCTCCTATTGCCCCTGCAACATTGTCGCACGCCTGCTGCCCCTGCAGCACAGCAGCATGCTCGTTCCTGTGCAGATCAGCCTGTTTGAACGCCCTGAAACGTCTTGATCATGACCTCAGATCAAAATTCTTCCTCCATCAAAGTTGTTCGTCTCTGCCTCTTCTATCTAAACTCCAAATTTCAGCCCTATTGGAGTCGTTTTGAGATCTGTACACCATTCGAAGTGGGAGCTGTTCAGAAGCGAATCTGCTCCGAATTTCAACAAGTTTTAAAGATTAAAGTTCCTGCTTTCTTGTCTTTTAAATTCCTTTATTTTCTGCAGGATTTTCAATATACGAACATGGGTTCGATTATTTAATAAAGCGGAATTGTGGGGATTCACGTTTAACTAACTAAGAGTGTTCATAATGCTCGGACTAAGATCGTTTGTAAGCATCAAATTGTGACCATATTAAAACATTATTGTTTGGTTTAATCCAAAAGAGATTCTTGGAAATTGTTTTCTTGGTAGCATAGCTCGGAAATCTTATTATTTTAGTTTTCGTGGAAGTCTCCGAAACTAATATATCTTCTCTTCTTATTTTCAGGATATCGAATGAACCTAGACTCGACTTTCCCATGCTTGACTCAACAGGCTCGGATAACCACAGTTGGGTAACCGATGTTGAGAACCACCTCACTTCAAAGAGAATATTACCCATAATCCAGGCACCTAACCCTTATCGTGTGTTCGTGCGAACACCTACAAAGCATGCTCAAGCGGTTATCTTGATGCGACGCCATATGGACAAGGCACTAAGATTTGAGTATATGTCGATCAAGGATGCAAGAGAGCTCTGGGTAGCGCTAGAAGAGCGCTTTAGCAATGTCCAAGATTCCCTCTTCCCTGACTTGAAGGTTCAATGGAACAATCTGCGCTTTGCTGATTTCAAGTCTGTTGCTGAATATAATTCAGAAGCTCTTCTCCTACAGTCAATGTTGCGGTTTTGTGGACAACTTGCCACAGAGCAAGAGCTAATTGAGAAAATGATGCACCTGAAAGCAAGCGCATAATTTAACCCTGAAATGTCATCGTTAGAATATAGTAAATAGGGATCGTTCTATTCCGGGGATTGAGGGTACACCTGTAATTGCAAAAATAAATTAATAAAAATAAAAAGTATTTACAAAATAAATAAAGAATAAAATATATACAAATGAACAAAAGGGGGTTTTAGGATTATTAAATTAAAACTAAATAAATAAAATAAAGAAAATGTAAAAACATATATACACGGGTGGAATGAGAGAACAAAGATCAAAACAGAAACTATGATCAATTCGATTAAACCCTAATATTGTTCATCTAAGTCATGAGAAAGGAGTTGATCATGTGAAATATTCGAAAGCAAATAATTTCCATTTTTTTACTTTCAATGCTAATTAACTTAAGTGAAAGCACAAAGATTAATCCTATCAAACATGTAATCAAGCCCTAGAAAGCTAGTCAATCATGACATGTTTAACGCATGAAACACACGGAAAGGCTATCAACTCAAGTGTGCAACTTAGTATAAAAAAGTCCACCTAATTGCAATCCTCTTTAATTAAATTCGGTTTTTGTCCAAAACCTTTACTACTTGATTCAAGTTACACAAAACAAAAAGTTGATTTCATGTTCTTAAATCTAGCACCATTCATATCAAAACCCTAAGTGTTTCGAACCACATAAGATTAAATAACAAAGATATCTCTAAAGCAATTTAATTAAACAAACTCACATAAGCAACTCTCGAATATACAATATAAGAGTCGAAATTCTCATTTAATCATAAAAATTCCAGAAATAATAATTTTGTTCAATCATGAATGTCAACTAAAACAAAACCAACGAAATTCAAAGCAAAGGTTACAAAGTAGAGGTCGAATTACACCGTGGATGGAAGATGAGGATGGGTGATTGATATTGCGATCCTTGAAGCTTGAAAGCAAGACTTCAATGGTGGATGGTGGAGGAAAAGGTCACAGCTCCTTCTTCTCTTGCTTCGGCCTTGCTTGAATCCCGTGGCTTGCTTTAGAGGATGGAGAGAATTTTTCTGAATGAAGAGGTGTGTTGTGGTGTGAGGTGTTGTTGTGTGATGGTGTGTAGAATTGTAGAGAATGCTCCTATTTATAGGAGGATGACAACTTAGTCTCCAAGTCTTCAAGATTGATCCACACAGCATTAGCCAATCAGATAACGCCACGTCAGCTCTGCTATGTCATCCAACCAATAAGAAACCTCCAATTTAACACCTTGATTTAGGGAGATTATTTTTGAATTAATTGCATGATTATTTTCTGATTTATCTCCTCAAATAACTATCCAATCATGCCACACAGCTTCGACCAATCACAGAATGCCATGTCAGCTCTGCCATGTCACTCAACCAATCAAAAAGCTCCAAAATAAATCCATAATCTTTCCAAATATATTATTGCTGATTTTCCCAAGATTTAATCTGATTTTTCTCTTAATTTTCAGCTAAAATACTCTTGAGTGAAAATAGGAATGAATCTGGACTTGTTTTGGACTTTTTCTCCCTTAAATCTCTCCATGGCATCATTATCCTTGATCATCTCTTGATTTTTGAAATTAACTCCATAATTTCCCATGGCAAAATCAGCTTTAATTCCCCAATAATATCTCCAACGTCATCTTCAAGCCAGGTGGTCTCCCAATGCCTTCAGGTTTCCTAGCCTTATCAGGATTCCTGCGTTGACTGGGATTTCTAGTCGGACCAGGAAAACTCTATTTCTTCATTTTAGCTCATTTCAGCTTCATTTATTCCAATGTACCTAGAAAATAAAAATTAAATTAAAATTTATTTATTTAAGGAAATAACTACGTAAAATATGAGGAAATAATTATTAAAATGTCGTATAAAAATGCTCCTATCAGAAAACTCTCTCCACCTTCCCCATTTGAGCCATTGTGGTATCAAAGCAATACCACACTGAAGTCAATGTTGGACGGATCACGAGGTTTTATCAGCTTATCAATCTCATATCTGTAGCTGAGAAACATGATAACATACTCGTGAGGAATTATAATTCAAGGCCTATTGTAACTAAAAGCGTTCATGAGGCGAATTATAATGCACCCAAAAGAGGGCGCAAGGAGCGGAACCCTAAGAATAAGAGATATGAGGGATGTATGGGTCCATATAACCGCTCTAATAAGGAAGAAAACCGCAGATTTGGTGCGGATACACGTGGTGGCAATGCCACACGTGGGAGAGGTGGTCGTGGTGGTGGCGCCATGGCTCGTGGTGGAGGAGCCATGGGTCGTGGTGGTGGCACCAACCCTAGGCAACGCCCAAACGTGCACCTCAGTTAAAGGGAGGCAACCACAATGACATGTGTCATCGATATGGATCAAGTGAGCATTGGTTCAAGCAATGCAAGGCAAGCGAGCAACTAGCTTCAAGATACAGGGCATACAGGGACCTAAGCGAGCAAGAAGTGTACCTTGCAGAAAAGAAGAAAATGGTGGAGACATCCATCTCACCATAGAGGACTTCAAAGATGATGATGAAGTGCACTAGGATGCCGCAGACTTTGATTAGATTAGTCCTTTTATTTTCAAAACTTTTTGTAATGACAATATACGTTAGTCAATAAATGACAATTGTATTAAACTCTTTCTATGTGGTGCACCCAATAAAATATGATGTCTAAGAAAGTCATTGAGATTAATGGTACTTAAGAGAGCCTCGCTCCACCAACATCTCTCTCTACTTTCCTGGTCATATTTGATTGGAGTTACCAAACGGATAGAGTGACTACAATGTGTCTTAGTTTGATTTTATTTTGGATTAGACTTTTTGGGACCTTTGATGTAATCATTGGCTATCTTTATTAATAAAGTATCGTATTGTTATTCGATATCATGGACATGTTTTAAATCCGAACTTTATTATTTTTCAGTATGTTTCCTGGAGAGTTGGAATTCCTTGTTGATAGTGGCACCACACATACTATATTGCGACATATGCAACTATTTCTATGGATGACGCCTAGTCGATCTTCTGTGACTACGATGGCTGGACCATCACAATTGATTCATGGTCAAGGACCAGGTCAATTTATGTTGACAAATGCTACAACTATTAATGTCACCGAAGCTCTATATGCTCCTAGTGCTGGAAGGCCCTATTGAGTTTTAAAGATATAAGAGCCAAGGGTTTTCATGTGGAAACACATTGTGAGAATGGAGAAGAGTTCATTTGCATCACCTCTAATGACTACGGACATAAACGAGTATTAGAGAAACTTATGTGCCGATCTAGTGGGTTAACGTATGCAACCACTATACGAATTATTGAATCCAACCATGTCATGAGAGATGACTTATGGGATTCTGACACATATAGGCTTTGACATGACCGTTTGGGACACCCAGGTCGTGATATGATGATCCATATATTAAAGACTTCACACGAACATCCATTTTTCAACGAAAAGAAGTCAGAACTAAAATTCGATCCAAGGTAGGGCTGGCGCCACCTACCCCCTGCCGCCCAAAAGTGGTATTGACGCCAACTATACCTCCGGTTCCTTTTTCTACTTCTAAAGTCAATTCTGACTTCGTGACTTAACCAGATACTTACCTGGTTGCTTCTAAAGCCCATCTTTCGTTTTGCAAAGCCTGCTCTTTAGCAAAATTAGGATCCAGACCATCCTAGGCAAAGACACAAAAGAAAATATTCCATTCTTACAAAGAATCCAAGGTGATGTTTGTGGACCTATTCAACCAACTTGCGGACCATTTAGATATTTTATGGTGTTGGTTGGTGCATCGACACAATGGTCACATGTCATGCTATTGTCCACAAGAAATGCTGCATTTGCTAAACTCCTAGTACAAATCATTAAATTAAGGGCTCACCACCATGATCATCCTATTAAATCAATTCGTCTGGACAATGCTGGAGAGGTTACATCAAAATATTTGATGACTATTGCATGTCCATTGTGATTGAGGTTGAACACCCTATTCCTCATGTTCACACCCAAAATGGTCTCGCAGAAGCTGCAATTAAAAGACTTCAAATGGTCGCTAGAGCATTGGTTATGTGCACCAATCTCCCTTTTTCTGCTTTGGGCTATGCAATATTGCATGCAGCTGTGCTCATTCGTCTGAGGCCTACTGCCACTCAACCCTTTTCTGCGTCCTAGATGGTTACTGGATATGAGCCTGATGTCTCACACTTACGCATATTTGGGTGTACAGTTTATGTACCAATTGCGCCGCCATAGCGCACCAAAATGGGTCCTCAAAGACGATTAGGCATTTATGTTGGATATGACTCTCCAACCATTATCCACTACTTAGAACCCTTGACAGGCGATCTATTTACCTCTAGATTTGCGGATTGTCACTTTGATGAGACAGTCTTCCCGTCGTTAAGGGGAGATAGGAACAATAATGTTCAATAGGAACGACGAGAATTGTCGTGGTCTGTCCCCACTTTGTCTCATCTTGATCTTCGAACCGTACAGCTTGAAATTGAAGTTCCTGATGCGTTTTCTGATATCGCTAAAGTGACAAGATCACATATACCTGCTGCAAACGTGCCTGCAAGGATTGATGTCCCTAAAAAATCATGGACATGGCACCACCCCTAGGGGTATTGGGCATGGCGTCTCCACCACTAATAGTGATGGCAATGTGGCTCAGTCTGGGCTCCCAGCAAGGAAACGTGGGAGGCCCAAGGTTCGATGGATTCTCACTTGAGAAAAAAAAAAACTAGTTTGGCACAGAAAGATCAATTACTCATCGACATAAATAACCCGTCATGAAGATATTCCGGATTATGGTTATGTCCAAGAGACATCATTGGGGGACGCTCCAATGTTAGAACCAATTCTAGGGAATAGGGAGATCTCCATGAATTACACTAGTGTACATGAGACGTTGAATCAAGATTCTGTTATCCTTGATGATGTGTTTGCATATTCTATTGCTCAAGGAATTATAGAACACGATAATATCGAACCTTGCTCCATTGAGGAATGTCAACAAAGAGCCGACTGGCCTAAATGGAAAGATGCGATCCAGGTTGAATTGGATTCACTAACAAAGAGACATGTATTTGGGCCTATAACGCTAACACCACCAAGTATAAAGCCTGTTGGCCATAAATGGGTCTTTGTCAGAAAGCGTAATGAGAAAAATGAGGTTGTTAGATACAAAGCCCACCTTGTGGCTCAAGGTTTCTCACAACGCCCTGGAATCGACTACGAGGAGACATATTCTCCAGTAATGGACGTTGTAACGTTCCGCTACCTTGTCAGTTTGGTAGTTTCCGAAAAAACTTGACATGCAGCTTATGGATGTGGTTACAACATATCTCTATGGGGATCTAGATTCAGAGATATATATGAAGGTTCCATATGGACTTCAATTACCCAAGTCAAGTGGCACTAAACCACAGAGCGCGTTTTCAATAAGATTGAGACGCTCACTATATGGATTGAAACAATCCGGACGGATGTGGTATAACCGTCTAAGTGACTACTTGATTGGGAAGGGATATGTCAACAATGAAATATGCCCATACGTGTTTATAAAGAGGAAAAGTTTCGGATTTGCAATTGTAGCAGTTTATGTCGATGACAAGAACCTAATTGGAACTCTGCATGAGTTAAAGGAAACTACAAAGTACTTGAAATCCGAATTTAAGATGAAAGATCTTGGGAAAACACGGTTTTGTCTCTGACTAGAACTCGAGCACCGTAGTGATGGGATTATGATCCATCAGTCAGCATATACTCAAAAATTATTAAGGCGCTTTAATAAAGATAAAGCAAAGCCTGTAAGTACTCCCATGATCGGTCTTAATCTTGAGCCTGAAAAAGATCTGTTTCGTCCAAGGGATGAGGGCGAAGACTTATTAGAGGCTGAAGTGCCCTATCTAAATGTAATAGGCGCATTATTGTACTTAGCTCAATACACAAGACCAGACATCTCATTCGCAGTGAACTTGTTAGCTTGACACAGTTTTGCGCCAACACGCCGCCTTTGGATTGGCATAAAGACAATCTTTTAATATTTGAGAGGTACGATTGATATGGGCTTGTTCTATCCCTACAGAGAGAAAAGAAATAACGGAAGTGTGGGATTGGACTCCACAAGGAAAAACGCCACCTTCCGTGCTCCTCCTCCCTTCCATCAAAATGACAATGATGTCTTGATGGGTTTTGCTGATGCAGGGTATCTCTCTGGCCCTCACAAAGGTCGATCCCAAACGGGTTATGTCTTTACCATGGGAAGCACTACGGTATCTTGGAGGTCTACAAAGAAGACCCTTGTTGCTACTTCCTCAAATCTTGCAGAGATTATCGCTCTACCGCAGATGAATCTACATGCATTTATGAAGATAATGCAGCTTGTATTGAGCAAATGACGTTAGGTTTCATCAAGGGCGGGAACACCAAGCATATATCGCCTAAGTTCTTTTACAATCAGCAACAACAAACACTTCTAAATATTGAAGTGAATCAAATTCGTTCAGAGGATAATGTAGCGGACTTGTTTACCAAGTCGTTACCTAAATCCACCTTCGAGAAACATGTGAAGAGCATCGGATTAAGAAAGTTATCCGAACTCCTATAATTGTAGAAATCAGGGGGAGGTATGATGTCTACATGTTCGATCTCGAAGAGTGAAGGACGTGTTGTGCTCTTTTTGCCCTTCGACCAGGGTTATTTTTGTCCCACAGGGTTTTTGTTACCTGACAAGGTTTTTAGTGAGGCAACGATCAAAACGTCATCACCGAGTTTGAGCTGCACAAGGAGGAGTATGGAAGGATGTCGACTACTCCACATTCACGCGCGTTGTGCTCTTTTTCTCCTTCGACCAAGGTTGTTTTTTCCTACAGAATTTTTATTACTTGGCAAGGTCGCCGAGGCAACTTAGAAGCGCATAGCAGAGGCAACACTATTGACATGGAATATCCAAGGGGGAGTGTTGTAAATGATAATGACTATTCATGCAATAGGTATTGCTTAATATATGTGATTGACAAACTAGTAATATATGCGATTGACAGACTCGTAATGTATGCGATTGATTTACTTGTAATGTGCGATTGATTAGTATAGCTATTATGTATTGCCTTTTGTATACATGATGTAACCCTATATAAACCTCATGGTGAGATGAATACAATACAATTAACCAATTCTCTACAAAATATTCTAGGAAAACAAAGAAAAAAACAAAAGTAAAAAAGTACTACTGGGCTGCACTTTGCAGTTGAGACTTGAGACTTAAGAACCTCCACCATTCATTTGTTTAATAATCATTCAACCTAAATTGATAATCAACATTACCCTAAAAGAAAAGTAGCAATTAGTTGATGATGCGTCTCAAAAGGCCTGTTCACTTAACAAACAGTTTTTAAGCTAAGAGACTGTGGGAGGCAAGTGAATCTGACTACTGAAAATCAATGCATAGTTTTAAGTTGCTATAATTAATTTCATCTTTTTAATTTAATACATGTAGTTAAAACTCATTTGTCTCTCACAATTCTTGAAATTGTCCCTTAGGTGAACAAGCCTGTTCTTTTGCCCTCCACATAAAGAAATGAAAAGTGGACTTCCAAATCATGGCAACTTATGAAGTGATAGGTGAAGCTAAAGGTTGGATCATATTTGGATATGAGTCCGATGTAGTCAATAAGATGTATATGGAGAGATTCAATATGATAATTTAATTAGTGGTCTTTTAGGCACTCACATTGTTCCAATTTTTTTTTTCTTCAAGAAATGATAATTTTATGAATTATAATAAGGGTGTAGCTAATGCCACCCTACTATATACTTAGTCCACCCTACTTTTACAAATTTAGTTCAATGTTCCCATACTAACCTTAGCTAGAATGAAAAAAAAATTTAAATTAAAATCAATATGTGCACTATGGAAGTATCATTAGCAGTGCAATGTACTGCTACAACTCCCTTGCCTCAACTACCGCCACCACCACACCGCTCAACCCAGCCATCACCATTTTTTTTCCATAAGTCGCTGGAGTCATAAGAGAACACCAATTCTCGTAGTATGAGGGGACCCCTCTATTAGCCAAATAGCCACCATCAAGTATAAGGGGTACAAATAATAATATAGGATTTAAGAAAGGTTGTCGAACCCACGAGGATTGGATTCCTTTCACTAGCTAGTGTGTTAACCTAAGAAAGCTAGAATATTCAAATGGACAATCATAAACCTAAGTTCACAAGGAAATCTAGTTTCATAGTGAGTATGTACATTGTGGTGATAGTGAAATTGTTTGTTGGATAGAGTGGTGAATCAAATTAAAATAAATGCTCAAATGTAAACTAAACTGCTCTAAACTAAACTAGTAATTTTAATGGATGAAGTTAGGGGTTGAATTGTCTACCACTAACCTTCCTTGCAAGTATTGAAGTTAAAATACAAGTGATGCTATTCTAATTTCCTAATTACCTTCTTTGGATCCGGATAAGACTATAAAGGCTTAAACTCTTTTAATGTTATCAATTCTAATCGGATAAGTCTAGAATTAACTACCTAAGAACAAATCCTATTTCCGGTTAAGTCTCAATTCATTGTTCCTAGATGCATGAAGCTTTGAGTTTAGATAATCATGCAAGCAAACCAATCCTAGATTTAGGTGATTTTAACTCACAACCTTCATATGCACATAGAGGATGCTATCATGCTATCAATGCTCAAGGTTAACTACTCTATCCATTTTTTTTCATGAGATGACAAACACAACACATTCAAAGTAGTTAAGTTTGAATGAATGCATTCATTTCTTGAATTAGCATATCAAGATGAAAATCACAAATAACTTCAAATGTAAATTTAAACATCAATTCATACAAGTTTGGCTACTACTTTCCACCCTAGCCCCAACAAAGTAACTACTCACTCATAATCATAAAAATTAGCAACAAATCTATAAAGTAAATCAAGGTAAATTTGAAGAGTTAAGGAAATAATGAACTAGTTGAAGCTTGACAAATCAATGGGTAGCTTCTCCTTCAATGCTCGTGAATTCTCCTTGATGGTGGAATGGATGGATGATGAACTTCTTGATGGTGATGATGAATGGAATGGTGATGAAGATATGATGCTCCTTTGGCCAACTTTGAGTGGTAGTGATGGAGTAGTGGTGGTGGTGACGGAGGTTGAGGAGTATGGATATTATGGGTTCGAATTTGGGGAGATGGATATGAAGGTTTTGTGGAGGAGATTGAGAGAAAAAGAAGATGTAATGGGGTGATATGGGTGTTGCCCTCTTCCTTGTGAGAAGAGGTGCTTAAATAGATGGAGATAGAGGTGTGAAATGGTGATTAGAAATTAAAAAAAAAAAAAAAAAAAACAGCCATAGCCTTGTAAAAAGCATGGAGGTGGAGTATGAGAGTAATAATAGATCCCAAAAACAAGGGAAAATGATATGAAAAAGATGGAGTACAAAGAGAGAAGTAATGATAAGCTATTAGATTGTATAAAGTATAAAAATATGACTTAAGAGAAGATAGGAACAACTAGCTCTCTTTATTGTGCAGGGGAAGCATGAAAATGAAGAGTGTTTGAGTGGTTTTAGGTCACCAAAGTCAAGGTGACAAGCATGTGAGAGAAAGTGCATAGGGATACCTATTATCCAAAAGATAATATGATGGATGTATCTTGCCATAATCCTGTAGAATTCTTCTAGAACTCTTCTTGGTAATTGCAGCATCATAGACCTTCCAAAAATGCACAAGAAATCTGCCCAAAGCAGATTCTAATTAACCCAAACTGCCCCGTTTTGACTAGATATGTTTTCTTTCTCTGAAGCCTCCTTCTTGGATAAGGATTGACTTGATATTACCGTGATTCTGGATGGTTCTTGACTTATACATGATTTATGATATCATATATTCAAGAATGATCAATAATCTTCTAGAAAAACTCCAAGTAAGTCGCCAAAAAAGATCTCCTAAAAAGCTTGGTGAAAAGCTAACAGTTTCTACCTTATCAGGAAGCCTACCTATTTTGCACTTGATTTTTTGCTGCCTCGTTGATGATTCTGACCAGTTCTTTGGCTCATGTTGAAGTACAATCATCATATCTTTAAGTAATGCTAGCCCTTTCTATAAAGGTGCAGTTGGAAGAATGCAAGAAATGCTCTTCAAAACTGTTCTTGAAAAGCTGATTCTAAAACTGCAGTTTTCTGCTTTGCAGCAACAGTTTTGCATAACAATTTCGGTGGACTTCTCTTGTAATTTCTTGCCAAAGGAGTGATCAAAATTAGTCCTTTGCATAAGTATTTCATGGTCCATGGCTTCATTGCTCCATTTAAACTTTTATTTTTCTGGGATTGCTTCACGAAGTACTTGTACAGCCAAAAGTAGTGGTGCATGGAAAATTCAAGATTTCTACAAAACATGAAATTAGATTAGTCAACACTAAATTGGGCTTTCAAAACAAGTAATTTCCATGTTTTACGACATGAATATATATAGGAGTTATGATCCAACACCCTCCAACCAATGTGAGCAATATGTATAAATAATCCATCACTTTACTCTACAAACCAATCCCTTAAAAGATACAAGAAACTTAATTAGTAGTGGCCTAAGAGTTGAGATTGTCAATCAAATGATGGTGTGGTAGTGATATTAGTCTCTACACTTTGCATCTTCCTCTTTTGTTTTTGTTCTATTTTTTTATGAGGATAGTATTGGAACTTTGAGTGACAAAAATTAGATGTAGAGTGAACTAAGTATATAGTAGGGTGGCAATAGCCTCACCTTATATTAATATTAAAAAGATACCTACTATGGTGTGGCTGTCATGGCCCTGAAAAAACAAGTCCTCTAAATCCAATATTTCACTTACAATGAGACTAAAAAAAAACAAGCGAACATCACACAAACTCAAATAATACTTTTTCAATGGATAGATTCAGGTAAGTCGAAGCTTTACAATTCTCACTAGACAATGAAAAAGGATTAGCCAAGGTATTGAGTCTAAAGTTTGTCATATTCGAAACCCAATTAGATTTTGCATTGGAAAGAAGAACTATCCCAAAGCTCCCATCCCAAAGCTCCCACCTACCCCTAGAAACCTTCTATGACGGAAAACTGCTTCTCTTTACCCTTTGCAAGATCTAAACTTTTATGGATTGCTTGGGTAATCAAATGGGCTTTGATCTTGTTTTCATTACTCGATCTGCTAGTTTACATTTCAGATCCACTAATCGTTATGGTCAGGGTAGCCTTTTTAGCTAATCTGAGGACTACATCTGGTATTCAATGTTTCCAGTTTCCTAAGTTTGCATGGTTACTATTGAGGACTAAGAGTCCATGTTGTAATCGAGTGCTTTGGAAATCCCAATCTGCATGCAGATGTGATTATTCTGTGAACTCATATAAGTTAATGTCAAACCTGATTACAGTCGTCAAGGGTTATCAATTTCATGGACTTTCATCTACCTTCAAGCCACCTCCTTCCTTCACCCTATCAAAAACTTAAATCATGTAATCTTATTTGATATTTGGCCGCTTGACTTTATTACTCAAGAACTGAAAATCCTTTGCCCTAATTTTCCATCTTCTCTGAGACTGTTGTCCGCAATCTTCATTAATAATCTCCTATCTCCCATGTACTTAGGGGTATAGGGGCTGACCTTAGACGACCTATACTCTTTAGTTTGCTGCATTTCATGATTAATTAACAGTCTCTCTCCCATGCACTTAGGGGTATAGGGGCTGACCTTAGACGACCTATACTCTTTAGTTTGCTGCATTTCATGCTTCTCAAGTAGTATAATGGGCTTGCTTGGAAGTGGACTAAGTTATTTCTATTACTTTCTCTCATCTGTCTTCCTTATATGTGTCTGTTGCAAACTATAGAACCTAGGCGAAATGTATCGTTCCCTCCTCATGAGAGAAGCCTTATTCCTGTTCCTTTTACAGAGGGAACTAGCTAGAAATCCTCTTTTTGCTGAATTACTGAGAACAAGTTCTTCCCCAATTAGACCAATCCCAATGCCTTTTGGTGAGGGATCTAGTAGATTTGCTTCAGCTGAGAGAAGTTATCACATTGCTCCTAATCTTCCTAGGGATGGTCCTCCATAATACACTATTCATAGATGAAGATATAAGCATATATCGCCTAAGTTTTTTTATAATCAGCAACAACAATCACTTCTAAAGATTGAAGTGAATCAAATCAAATCAGAGGATAATGTAGCAGACTTATTCACTAAGTCGTTACCTAAATCCATCTTCGAGAAATATGTGAAGATCATCGGATTAAGAAAGTAATCCGAACTTCCATGATTGTAGCAATCAGGGGGAGATATCGACATCCGGGGGAGGTATGATGTCTACATGTTCGATCTCGGAGAATGAATGACGTGTTGTACTTTTTTTCTCTCCTCGAGGTAGTTTTTTGTCCCACAAGGTTTTTCACACGAGCAAGGTTTTTAACGAGGCAACAGATGAACCGTCACCACTAAGTTTGAGCAGCACAAAGGAGAGTATTGAAGAATGTTGAAATTTAGTGTGCCTTGTCAAACTGGGATTAGCTCTATGATTGTAATAGGAGAGAAGGTTCTATAATTCCTAGTCCTATTCAGAATAATTTTCCTTGTATCATTAGAATATGTACTTTATAATCCTTATATATAGGGCTCCTATTATCAATAGTAGAATACACAATCTTTCATCAATCTCTCTTAACTCTATCTCATATCCTTAAATATAACAATTAATATGAGTGATGGAGATGAATAACATGGTTTCTATTTGTTTTTCGATTACAATGAATTTTACGTGTTTGTTTTGTTTTGGTCATGGATGACTAGGAATCAAGTAATATTTCAATACAATTTGTCCTAGCCTTCAAGCTACCACATTTCCTTTTCAAAGCAAAATGCCAACTCAAAGGGGCATATGTAATCAACGTACAGTTCTATAAAGAGACCTATTAGTCTAGAGTTGTTGCTCTGTTTGTTCATCTCTTTTATAATTCTGTATTCTATAAGAGGAATTCAAAGAACTAAAACAAAAGTAAAACGTTCGAGACTGCACTTTGCACTTGAGCACCTCCACCATTCATTTGTTTAGTAATCATTCACCCTAAAATTGATAATCAACATTACCCCACAAGAAAAGTACCAATCAGTTGTTGATGCGTCTTCAATCGAAGGAAAAACATTACTTGTAGTGTTTTCTTTTGCCCTCGACGTAATGAAATGAAAGTGGACTTCCAAATTATGGCAAGTTATGAAGAGACAGATTGCTTGGGTGAGGGTAACATGAGGGTCCTTCTGGTGAGGGATTTATTTATTTTGGTCATTTTCTTGTGGGACTTATTTTTCGATTACATTTCAGCATCTAGACCGTTTAGTTTTTGGGTCACAATGTGTAAATTAATTCTACAAATTTTTAACCCAAATTGATGATCGTTAAGGCATTCATAATAGTGATTTAATTTTCTAAACATGAACGGCTCAAGTTGGAAAAATTTAGTTCGCCCTGTGATTTGATCTAGTTTAGTTCCTTAATAATCATCAATTTAGCTGAAAATTTGCAGTAATGGGACCTAACTGAGTACTTTATCTTTTTTAAACATATCATATAGTATAAGGAAATGCCACGCGTGCAGTGTACTAAGAGATTCTAAACACATCTAAAGTCTCAATAGAAAAAATTCAAAAAAAGAAGAAGAAACATATCTAAAGTGCAACACATCTACTTTATCAACTTAAAAAAAAAAAGTAGAAAAATAACTTAGCCCACCTAACCCTTACATTTGTGATCTCACCAACACATAGTGCTTTTATTCCTGGGAGGTTGATCACTAATAATACCCTTATTGCCAATGAGATTTCTCATTACATTCACAACTGGAAGTCTAGTACTAAAGGGGTAATGTCATTGAAGCTAGACATGAGTAAGGCTTATGACTGTATGGAATGGTGTTTCTTAGAAGCAGTATTGTTGCAACTTGGCTTTGTTGAGAGTTGGGTTCAGATAATTTTGCAGTGTGTGACAATTGTTTGTTATTCTTTTCTGATTAATGGACAACCTTGTGTTTATTTGTTTCCTTCTAGAGGGTTGAGGCAAGGGGACCCATTGTCCCCTGATCTGTTCTTGCTATGTGCTGAGGTCTTTTCCATGCTGGAGCGTAAAGCGGCTCTGGGTTTATTACATGGTATTCAGATATGCCCATAGGCGCCGACTATTCACCATTTACTTTTTGCTGATGATAGTCTGCTTTTCAGTAGAGCTACCCAGGAAGAGTTCACACAGATCCAATCCGTTCTTTCTATTTATGAGTTAGCTTCGGGGCAGAAGGTTAACTATACTAAGAGCAGTGTGGTGTTTAGTAAGAAAGTTTGTGGTGCTCTACAAAGTCAGTTGTCTGGTTCCTTGGGTGTCAAGATTGTGCCTAATCATGAGGAGTATTTGGGTCTCCAACTTATTTGGGTAGGAATAAAACTGAGCCTTTTACTTTTATTAAGGAAAGGCTTAGTAAGAAGCTGGTTGATTGGCAGGGTAAACTACTCAGTGGTGTAGGTAAGGATCTTCTTATTAGGGTTGTTGCTTAGTCGCTGCCTATTTACACTATGAATTGCTTTATGCTTCCACAACATTTTTGTGATCCACTTCATCAGTTATGTGCTCGTTTCTGGTAGGGTAGTAAGGCTGAGAATTGGAAGATTCATTGGCTTTCTTAGGCTAAACTTTGCCAACCTAAGGAAGCTGGTGGGATGGGGTTTAGAGATCTACATGCACACAATATTGCTCTCTTGGTTAAACAGGGATGGCGCTTGTTATGCAATCCCACTTCGTTGGTAGCTAGATTGTATGGTGCCAAATACTTTTCTCTGGGTGATATTTGGAGCAGTGATCTTACATCATCTCCTTTGCATGTTGGCGTGGCATTTATTCTTCTCTACCACTACTTTGAAGCTGTATAAGGTGGCAGGTGGGGAATGGAGTGACTATTCATGCTTGGGATGATCCGTGAATTCCTAAACCAGTTACTTTCAGGCCTGTTATTTGTACAGGTAGGGGGTCTCTTTGGGTAAAGGATTATCTGCTTTCTGAACTCTCTTGGAATGTCGACTTGGTGCGAGAATGGTTTGATCAATGTGATGCAGAGTTGATCTTGACCATTCCTTTGAGTTGACAGACTATACTGACAAATTAGTTTGACATTATGATGCTAAAGGTAATTTTACTATGAAAAGTGCATATTTGCTAGCTTTTGATTTACTACATGGGAGGGCTTTTTCTTCTGAAGGTGGTGGGAATTTGGAATTTTGGACGTCTATTTGGTTCACAAATGTTCCTGGGAAAATTAAGGTTCACTTTTGGAAGGTTTTTTCTTCCATTTTTCCCACTAATTCACAACTCTGTTCTCATTGAGTACCTATCTTGGATGGTTGTTTCTTTTGTAATGTTGAGGAGGAGACAATTATGCATGTAAGTTGTGAATTCCATTTTGTGAAGGACTTATTGAATTAGTTTCCTTCATTAGGTGTAGTGCAGACGTTGCATATGGAGCATGGTTCTGTACGTGATTGGCTGGCTTCGTGCTTGGGAATCCGACTAAAAAGAATGCTTCCTTATTCTTGATATTGGTTTGGTTTGTGTGGAAGGAGAGAAATAAGAGACTTTGGAATGGTAGGTTTGCATCTCTTGATCGGCTAGCTTTTCAGGTTACTTCTTTTTATCATCTTCATATGTCAGTTCAAGCTCCTTCACGCCGGGTTGTGGGGAGAAGGAATTCACAGTGGACTCCACCTTGCCCGGGTTGGCTTAAGGCTAATTATGATGGGATATATGATGCTTCAAGCCATTCTGGTGGTATTGGGGTTGTGGTTAGGGATAGTTCTGGCTAAATAGTAGGTGGTGTTTGCTCTAAGGTGAGATGGGTGTCAAATCTGCAAACTATTGAAGCTTTGGCTTGTTGAGCTGCATGTAGTTTGTTGGACAAATTTGGTCTTGCTCCAGTTGTCTTTGAGTCTGATTGTCAGCACGCTGTGACTACCATCAACTCACAAGGCGTGAACACTTCTATGTTGGGTAGAGTTTATGAAGATATTTCCACTATGCTGGGGAGCCTTCGTGGCTCTTATTTCAGCTATATTAGTTGGAATGCAAATAAGGTCACCAATTTGCTGGCTAGATTTGCATTAGGTTCTGATTTTGATCTGTATTGGAGTGGGTTTGTCCCCATAGAAATTAGTGGTTTCGTAGCTACTTTGTGTATAAACTGATTGACTACATCAATATATACTTTGACATCTTATCCTTTAAAAAAAAAAAAAAACCTTACATATGTCAATAAGAATTGAATTCATGAACTTTACAATGTTGAATTATAGCTTATCTACTTTTGTCCTCTTCATCAGTAATTTTAATGAGACATTTACTAGCCTCAAATCTATAGGGGAATAGGGGAAAAGATTGCAATATATGATCTCCCCTCTGTTTAGAATCAGATTTCACATCAAAAACAACTAAATTCTCTCACTGATTCAAAATTTTATCTCAAATGATACGGGCAAGTATTTGAACTATAAAATTTTCATGAGTTTAATCTCATTCATATTATCTTCATTCCGTTTTTTCGATGATGAAAATAAAATTACAAGGCAAGATCTCTACAACAACTTAAATTGAGAACATCGAAATAGAATGCATTGAGGACATTAGGGGGTAGATTATTATTCCAGCTACCAACTACACCAATTGATGGCCAACATTAGCCAAACCATCTGCCACAAAATTGGCCTCCCTTCAGATATGATTGAATCCAATACTCTGAAATTGACTGGCTAAGGATTTTATATCATGCACCACCGTACTGGTCCCCAAGTACGTGTGTGGATTTTGTTGATACAACCAATAAGAATTTGAGAAAATTAGAAGAAAAAAAACCCAAAAAATGAAGCTCCTATTAATAAAAACTCATTCCTATATTTTTCTTTCAATCTACACCCATTCACATAATTAAATCTTCCTTATAGGTTTTAAGTCTATAATTAAGTTTTTTCAAGTTTTTTTAGTTTGACTATTTTACCCTTCTGATTGAATAAGGAAAATATTCCTCAAATATAGCTGTTTTTTTTTTGAATTTAAATATGACATAGTTATAACACAAATTAGAATTTAATACAATCAATTTATTTTTCCTTATTTAAAAATGATTAATTGCCTTAATTATTGTATATATATATCTCTTCCTTTCTGATTTGATCTATATATTTGCCATTTTTTTAGTAGATATGTTTGTGTAGATAGTCCTATTATTAGATATCTCAACGTGATTAATCGCCTTAATTATAGTATATAGCTGATGCCATATTTTAGGAGATATGTTTGTGTAGATATTCCTTATTCAAAAAGATTAATTGCCTTCATTATTGTATATCTCTTCCTTTCAGATTTGATCTATATATTTGCTAGTTTTTAGTAGATATGTTTGTAGATATTCTTATTAGATTTCGTAGATTTCTCAACGTGATTAAACATCGTTTTGTGGAGATATTCCTATTATTAGATAGGACCTAAACTCTAGGTGGGAGTATTCTTATCCATCAAGAACTTGTAGAATCTATTGAGAAACAACAATAAGAGGAAAAAGAAACATATAATCAAGAATTGTATAGTCTATTATACCTATTAAATAAAATAAACCCTGATGGCATGTTTATTTATTTGTAATGGAAAATAATTATAAATCGGAGACAACTGGAATGAGAGAATAAATGAATCGGTATTGATTCCAGAGGAGTTGATTCATAAATCCATCTTCCCCATTCGTAATCAAATTCCTGAGTATTCAGGAATCGATTCCTTATAAGGAGGTGAGACCTACACCCATTCCGATTCCTTCATGTGTTATTAAACCCATGAATACTTTTATTCGGAATCATTCCGATTCCTTTATGTGTTAATAAATGTAGGAATAGTTTTACTCCGTAATCATTCCCTCCCATTCCAAGTAAGTAAACGTGCCCTGAAAAATCACAAAACAAACACCTCTTCGTCAGGAAGACACACACCTATTGAATAGTAGCAAACACAATGCTCATCAATCGTGCCAATAAGATTAAAGGGATATGCAGTTGAACAAAGGCAACCCACCAACCTCTGGCTGTGCGACCCATTTATATCACAATCACAATTTGAAATCAAAAACATAATCGCATGATTGTGGAGAAGGTCGCACCTAAATTTTAGGTGGGAGTATTCTTTAGCCAACAAGAACTTGTAGAATCTATTGAGAAACAATAAGAGGAAAATATCAAGAACTTGTAGAGTCTATTATACCTATTCAATAGCACAAACCCTGAAAAATCACAAAACAAATACCTCTTCGTTAGGAAGACACACACCTATTGAATTGCAAACACAATGCTCATCAATCGTGCCAATTGGATTAAAGGGATATGCAGTTGAACAAAGGCAACCCACCAACCTCTGATTGTGTGCTCCATTTATATCACAATCACAATTTGAAATCAAAAACATAATCGCATGATTGTGGAGATATTGATACGACTTTGAATGTAGAGATTAGGGTTTTGAATGTGGAGATTACATAACCTCTAACCCAGAGGAGAGTTTTCAATTGTTGGAATCAAGGGTTGAGTAATTCCGGGCAACGTCTATGGGTAGCCGTTTCATGACTTCCATCTGCAGCAAGACTGGATTTTAATATTAATCCTATTTAATTGGTAAATGGGAAATTTGATAGTGGCAGCTTTAGTAATTCTTAACAACACTGTGTTTTAATATTTATCCTATTTAATAGGTTTTTTTTTAAATTTGAATAAACCTAATTAATTGGTGTATATTAAAACACTCTTATGGATGAGTTTATTCTAAAAGGGGTGTGTGAATTTGGGTGTAGAATCAAATTCCCCTAAGAATTTTTCAGTCTTCCTTCAACTTTAAATATTGAAAGACCATGCAAAGCAGCAGCTTGCAGATCAGCTCGTAGACCAAAAGCTTTAGCACATAGCACATTAAATCGACAAGCCTCAATTCTTAGTAGAACAATAACTGGAATCCCTCCTTCATTTCTAATAATAAAACCAACAGCAGTTTGATTGCTATTGAGAACAAAACCATCAAAATTTCATTTATAAACTTAGAGGGAGGGGGATTCTGTTTAATTATTTGAGAGTTTGTGGAAGCATATTGTCCAAAAGACACAGGCAGATAAGATGTAGCATAGTCGCTGCAGCAAAAGCTATTTGTTTAGCATCTTTCTGCTTGTATAGCTATTTGTATATTTGTATTGCAGATAAGAATGGATTATCTTCATTCCATTTAAATAAACATGACATGCAAGTAATTCATGTTATTTTACTTCTATTTTTTCCATAAACAACCACAAAATCTATCTTTCTGTCTCTATATTCATCCGATAAGCTTTTCTCAAAAGTTCTTGGCTGCAAAAACGTTATTGAAGGGTGGTGAATGAAAACAATTAGATGACGAAAGCATTTAGAAAGGATGCACGCAGTAGCGTAGCCAGAAATGTTAGCTAGGAGGGTCAGAATTAAATAGTAATGATTATACAAAAATGAACTTCATCAAATAACATAAAATTGTATATATTGATTGTTAAAAAAAAAGTATATATATTCGTCTATATGACATTCTTTTGATAGAAAAAAAAAATCATAAGTCATAAAATACTCAAAAATAACAATTTTTTTTTATAAAACAATTATAATATAGATTTGATGAATTACCTTATTGATTAATGTTGCCTTGATTCATAAATCTACTAAAAATCAAAGAAAGAGTAGCAGACTTCAACTTGCGTTTCATAGGAGAAGAAGTGGAAAGACAAGAGAAGACAGAACAGAGAATGAGCAAGAGAGAAGAAAATAAGTGTATAAACCTAAATATATATGTAACGAAACTGTCATTGATTAATTGATCAATGATGGGCATATGAAGAAAATATAATAAAAAAATTAAAAGATGGTGGAGTATGTCCAAACTGCGGAGTTATGGGTGAATGAGACAAAAGTCCAAAAGTTTTACTATTTCTTTTCATTGTCTCATGTCAGAAGGGTCAAACTAATTGGAAATTAAATATAAGTATGTATATAAGTATCAAATGTTTGAACCAATGACAACTTAGTGAGAAGGGTCAATTGACCATTCTCGTCCTAGTATCTTTACGCCCCTGGATGCACGTAAATCGTTAACTGCATGAATTATAAATTTTAACAGTCAATTCCTATTTAACATGAAAACACAGGAGGCCCAAATCAATAAATTCTAAAATCTCTCCATTTATAATTGAACACATCGATCACATTTCTACATGAAAGCAAAACAAATGGAAGACAATTCCCTTCATTTCAATACCACAGTAGCACCCAACTCCTTGAGCCTGTCAACAATGGGGCCTGCCTCCTCTCTGGTGACACCCATTTTCAGCAAAACTGGAGCCTTTTCCACCAAGTCTTTAGCGTCCTTTAGTCCCAAATCAATGAAAGTCCTAACCTCCTTTATGATTTTGATCTTTGCCACTACGTCAAACTTCTCAAGCTTTATATCAAATGCGGTCTTCACCACCACCTTGGAGCCTGTGGAGGCAGACCCAGATTCGGAAGATGTCGGGCCTATCCCTGAGACAGCTGGACCATATCTGTTGAGGCCCATTTTAAGTTTGAAGAGGATGGAGTAGTCATGCCTCTCAATCTTTGTGAGGTCCAAGAGGTTGTCAGTAATGCGCTCAAGATTCTTGGACCGACGCTCACTTGCTGCAGTGGCTGTGTAGAGGGTGCGAGAAAGCTGCTCGAGGCAGGTCCGGATTGGGACATGCAGGGAACATTTGTGGTTAAGGGCGTTCTGGAAAGATAAAAGGGTTGGGGTTTTGTGCGACAGAAATTCACTACCTAGCTGGACTACAAGACAATCATTACATTTCCTGAAAGTCAGGTAGTTCAGTTTCCATGTCGAAACATCATGACAGAGGCTCAAGTATAGCAACGGTATACGTATATTGACGTTCATTACCTATCTCCCATATATACATAGGTATTCAAGATATCACTAGAACATGCAAGTCGCTTCTACAAATCATATTCATTATTCAGCACAACATCCGAACAAGGCTGTTGCTCGAATTGATTACATGTACAGGAAATGCTGCAATATGAGCCCGGAAAACGCATTCCAGCAAAGAAGGCTATGGGACACCCTTACTCTGATGACTTGAACAAGGCCGGTCTGTGGTAAGAAAAATGAAGCATATGACAGAATCACTACGTGTGGAATTTTGGAGGATTCTCGAATTCCTAGCTAACAGATGTTCAGTAGTGACCTTTCTTTGCTTTCCTCAGAGCCTATTTGCAGTTATGTTAAATCTATCTTAGGATTGATCTGTAAAAGCGTATTGCTACTTTGCATTTGATTCAGAACCTAATTACAACACTTATAGTTGTCCCTGTGTTGCTTACAAATTTGGAAAATATTGTCTTTTTGTAACGAATCTCT
The DNA here is from genome assembly GCA_024704745.1 of Rosa lucieae. Lineage (NCBI taxonomy): Eukaryota > Viridiplantae > Streptophyta > Magnoliopsida > Rosales > Rosaceae > Rosa > Rosa lucieae. Next base: position 32,858,417 of record CM045498.1, on the reverse strand, counting down.
ATCAGAACTGAGATGAATGATTTAGATTTTGCTTTAATGAGATACTTTGTAGCTGTTTCACACTTGCCTGGCCCCAAACCACATGAAGAAGGCAGACCATAAAGTAAGTGATACTGTTGCAAATACATAAGTCCACAGCAGGATTACTGAACATTCGTTCTCTCCTGCTCCGAACAATTGGGTGATCGTTCCTGCCATTACATAAGGATAAGTGTTGAAAGGAGACGATTTAGCAAGGTGTGCCTGAGGCTGGCACCTGGAATAACAGCAGTTGCACATTGCAACAAAAAGTTGCTAAAGTTGGAGAAATCTTGCAAGTGAATTAATTAGGTTTACCTATGTTCATTGCAGGTGGGAGTGTATACTGAATAAGGAGAACAAAAAGATACAATGGATCAGAGTGCACTAGGCCAAATTTTAGTGCCCCTTTAATGATCAATATGCCTGTAAGAGGCAGGAACACGTAACGAACGATTATGATCCCAACAACAATAGATTTCTGTATTCCTGACCCTCTCAAACCTGAAAGAATAATGTAAACAAAGTTAAACTCAATTACCTTAAGCATGAATCTAGGAAATGTAGACTTAATATTTGGCATTGTATCCCTTTAAGGAGGTTTCCTCCAATTATCAAAGTGAGAGCGGGGATAGCTCCATCTCTGCAATCATAAACAGAGAAGTTACAGAATGAACCAAGTACGTAGTAACAAAAACAATAGTTGTAGGTTCTTATTGATGTGAATGGACTTCAGTAAAGTCATATACTAAAATAAGAAGTAATCTCATTTGAATGCAGGACAATAGAAGCTGGAATTAAGTTATAGAAGTTAGGAGTTATTTAAGCTGCCCAATTTCAGAAATAAATCATAGAGTTGGTACAGTTTCTGTATAAGTTATATACCCCAACAAGTTAGTAGTGCCATGGATCACCCTTAGAGGAGCACCATCTCCTATCATTAGTTTACGAATCTGAGGGATGACTCCGATTGCAAACCCAACAATCTTTACCACAGAAAAAAAAAAAGCACGAGTGAGTCAATTTGTCACGAAATCAGTGCTCATTGAGCAACAAAAACGTATTTGAAACGCAGCAAAAGGCAGTGCTGAAAGGTCATACCGCTCCAATAGTTGAAGGGGCAAATATCGTTTTCAGATTTAGAATTTGAAACATTCTCACTAAACAGTTCTTGGATTTACTCTGAGGTTCTATCTGCCACGACAAACGACAGTAATATGCTGAGTCAGAAATAAGGTAAATATCACATTGCCAAAAGCACGTTATGTTATCAGACTATCAATATGAACTCTACATCCAAATTTTATCAGATGATCGATTAGTAGTTTAGATTGATAGTCTTGTAACATAACATGCATAACTGTTTGGCAACAAAACAATTTGTTCATTGTTGAACAGATCTGAAATGGTTTGAAGTACATAAACACAATCAGAGAGCATTAAATCATGCAAATTAATAATCAAGTTTAGAAGCTTTGAGTCTTGTTGAGATATAGTACAGGGCAGTGCACACTGATCGGGATTGTCCGCTACTATCCCATATTCCTTGGAAGAAAGCCGAGGCTCAGTGCAACTTACTTGGTTTGATTCGGAGGGTTCCTTCAAAGACTGGGGGGAGTCTTGGGTACTCCACTTTGAAGATATCCTCACAATGTTATACACATAGGACCAAATATAAATGGCTCCTATCTGAAGAACAAAAGACACAAACCAGATAAAGAAACATCAATACATAATATTATTGAGATCGAAGAAGATGACGAAGAAGTGTACTACTTACTGCCATTGAAAGTGATGCATAAGCCATTCCATAAGTGTGACAGACATCAGGAGCTCCAAATGGGCTTCCCTTTTCTTTACAGACTGCTGGGATTATGATGAGGAGCAAGTTCCCCAAATTTCCTATTCATATCAAGTCAGGTATTAACTTCAGAAATCATTGGTACGAATTAATATTCCGAAATCTGAAAGCAAATTTAAAATTACCAGCCGCACAGCATCCCAAAATGAGGCCTCGGAGATGTGGAGGTGGTCTTGCTAATTGGATGAGTATCCATCCAAGTACCGAACCAACAATGAAGGTGATTAGGATGTTCACAGGCATAAACCACCTTTATGAATAATTAAATACACAGAGTCATATGCACCATACTTAAAACACTAATCACTGAAAGTTTTGAGATTAACTAAAGAAAGGATTTGAACTCACAGTTTAATCATACCGTCATATGTAATGGTCTGGGCAACGTTAGTTCCCACCAGAGCTGGACTGAATACATAAAATACAACCTGTTCACAAACACAACAATGGTACTATGTCTAAAATTAACCAGGGTAAATCTACATAATCCCATTACCAAAAGTATTAAGTCTTTTTCAAGGAACAAAAAAAAAAAAAAAAGGGTTACGGTGTTCAAGTTCTTCCTGGTTTCTTCCCCCAGAATATTAACGCGCTCAAGTGCAAGATAGGAGCCAAGTGCAGTGATCAAGAGGACTTTCATGACCGGAATCGAGGCGGTGATGAAGAGCTGCAGAAGCGCCATTGCCGAAACTTACAAGCTCTTCACCCCTCTCACTCAGAAGCCAAAATGGGCTTCAACCTCCTACTTCCTACTTCCTCTCCTTCGCGTATAAATATATGAACTTTTCAGAAATTTGAGGACTACAGGAACCCCCCCCCCCCCCCCCCCATACAGTTATATTTATGTACACTAGCATTTTTTCACACATGCAGAGCATGTGTAAGTTATTAATTTTTTTTTGCAGAAAATAAAAAAGAAAAAAGTTGGTTATTGCAGAGAAAATAAAGTGGAAGAGAGAAAAGTGGGTTGTAGATACTTTTTTTCAAATTTTTTAAAGAAAAATATATTTTGTAAATGTCTTAATTATCCTTGTGATTTAATTAATTCTCAAAGTTTATTAATATTTTATGGTTAATTCTGTCAAAATTTTAGATTTTGGCTAACAAGCCATCTTCTCTTAATAATAGTATAGATTTAGTATGGTACTAGAAAAAGCAACCGCGCGATGCCGCGGAAATTGGATTTGTTAGTTGTTAACAATTTTTTATGTAGTGCTTAGTCGTTAAACAATTCTTTTTGTAATTCTGATAAAAAATGTAATAGATCATAGTTACATAAGTTTGAGACGTACAATTTTAGAAACAAAGCTTCTATAGTGCAAATTTTAATAAGTTGTTTGAACAGATTACACATTTGCAAGAACTACAATTACAGAAATATGATTAATGAAACTCTTCTATTTTTAAGATTTAAAAAAAAAATCTACTTTAGGTATTATTTGTAGAAATTTACAAATACAAAACAGAATTGTTCTCTCACAAAAAAAAAAAATTGAAAAGATATGGCAAAATTGAAAAAAAAAAAAAAAAAAAGACAGATTGTAATTTTAGTTAAACATTGGGGGAAAAATCGTCATTCCACTGTTACATGAACAGTGGATCCATCTTTAGTATTATGTATAATTTCCAAACTATATGTTGAAGGAAAATCAGTTTTGTGTGCCTATTCAAACTATGATTAGTTTCATGGTTGTAATAGGAGTTCCTAGTCCTACTCGGATTAGTTTTCCTTGTAACATTAGAATATGCACTTTGTAATCTCTATATATAGGGTTCCTATTCTTAATAATGATATACAATTCTCTCATTAATTTCTCTCGAATTCTCTCTTCCTTAAACACGTTATCAGCACGAGCCCTAACCTTGAGATCAAAAATCCAAAACCAGAAAATTCTTCAACATCACCTTTTCCACCGTTGCACCTAGCCCGTGCTAGACTAGCTGCTGCTGCCCACCTACGCGCCCCTGCATTGCACGCTGCCTTTGCAGCCCTTACGCACTCGTGTGCCGCCTACTGCCCCTGCAGCACAACAGGACGCTCGTTCTTGTGCAAATCAGCCTGCTTGCAAGCGTGAAACGTTTTGATCAGGACCTCATGTCAAAATCTTTCCTTCATCAAAGTTGTTCGTCTCTGTCTTTTCTATCTGACCTCCGAATTTCAGCCTTATTGGAGTTATTTTGAGACTTATACACCAATCGAAGTGAAAACTGTTTAGAGGCAAATCTGCTCGGAATTCCAACAAAAAATCCTTGAAAACCGCTGCTGCCAAGTGCCACCTTCAAGCATCACTGCAGCAGCTCCTACGCGCCCCTGTGCACGCATCCATCGGCTTACCTCGGCCAGACTTGTATCGACCACATAGCAGGGATTGAAAGATTGTTTGCAATCCCCAACCCAGGATCGATAGCACGCCTGCATCAACACGCGCGTGTGTTGAGAATTTCAAATTCTGAAATTCATGAGTAATTTTTCACTAATAAGTTGTTCCGTTATTGAAATTTAAATTTATTTTTATTTTTCTTCGGGGACTTACAAAATCCCTAATTCTACATCCCACCTTTCTGTAATGTGGGTTCGATTTGCTAAAAGAGGAATCGTGGGGATTCACGCTACATACTAACTAAGAGCGTTCGTAATCTTTGGACTAAGAGCGTCCATGAGCATCGATTTTTACGAACTAAGAGCATTCGTAAGCTACGGTCTAAGAACGTTCGTAAGCATAAAAATTTGGCCATATAAACGTCATTGGTTTCAATCCAAATCCAAAAAAATTAGAAACTATCAACAAAGACAGTGGTTACAACTCTTTCTCACTAGGCGTACTCAAGAGTAATTGTGATGTATAGGAAATGTTTGAACTGATAGAACGGTTTTAAAAGTGAGCAACGCTCCACCAAAATCTCGTCTTACCTTACCTGGTCACAACCAAATTGGAATTACCAAACAGATTGAGTAACTACTACTTGTCTAAGCTTGATTATCCTTTTTAGATTAAATTTAGAAACTTTAACGTAATCATTGGCTTTCATTGAAATAAAGTGTCGATTTTGATTCGAACTTTATTCATTCAAGTTTGTTTCCCGGAGAGCTAGAATGCCACGTGGATAGTGCTACTACACACACCATACTTCGAAATAGGCAGTTATTTCTTGAGATGACGCCTACTCGATCTTCAATGACTACGATGACAGGGTTATCTAAATTGATTCATGGTCGAGGACCAGCTCAATTCTTGTTGCCACATGGCACAATCATTAATGTCACTGAAGCTTTCTAAGCTCCTAGGGCTGAAAGAACCCTTTTGAGCTTCAAAGATATAAGAGCCAATGGTTTTCATGTGGAAACACATTGTGAGAATGGACAAGAGTTCTTTGCATCACCTCTAATGACTACGGACATAAAAGAGTCTTAGAGAAACTTATGTGTCGTTCTAGTGGATTATATGCAGCCACTATTCGAATAATTGAATCCAATCATGTTATGAGACATGATTTATGAGATTCTGACACATATAGGCTTTGACATGATCGTTTGGGACACTCAGGTCGTGATATGATGATCTGTTTATTAAAGACTTCACAAGGACATCCATTTTTCATAACAAAGAGAAGTAAAAACCAAAAATTGGTTCGAGGAGATGCACCTGCACCTCATGGCGCCAAGACTGTGCAAGACCGGCCACTTAGGGCTGGCGCCGTCTACCCCCTACGGCAACAACATGGCTTTGACGCCATGGACCATTGTTTGACTCCTCCTTCTACTTCTAAAGTCAATTGTGACTTCATGGCTCAACCAAAATCCTCATTGGTTATTTCTAAAGCCCATCATTCATTCTGCAAAGCCTGCTCTTTAGCAAAATTAGGATCGAGACCATCCTATGCAAAGGACACTAAAGAAAATATACCATTCTTGCAAAGAATCCAAGGTGATATATGTAGACCTATTCAACCAGCATGCAGACCATTTCGATATTTTATGGTGTTGGTTGATGCATCGACACGCTGGTCACATGTCATGCTTTTGTCCACAAGGAATGCTGCATTTGCTAAACTCCTAGCACAAATTATTAAGTTAAGGGCTCACCTCCCTGATCATCATATTAAGTCTATACGATTAGACAACGCTGGGGAGTTTACATCAAAAACTTTTAATGATTATTGCATGTCTATTGGGATTGACGTTAAACATCTAGTTCCTCATGTTTCTCATGTTCACACCCAAAATGGTCTAGTAGAAGCCGCCATTAAACAAATACAAATGGTCGCTAGAGCATTGGTAATGCACACCAATCTCCCTATTTTTGCTTGGGGCTATGCAATATTGCATGTAGTTGTGCTTATTCGTCTAAGGCTACTGCCACTCAACCCTTTTCTGCGTCCCAGATGGTGACTGGGTATGAGCCTGATGTCTCACACTTAGCATATTTGGGTGTGCAGTTTATGTGCCAATTGCGCCACCACAGCGCACCAAAATGGGTCATCAAAGACGATTAGGCATTTATGTTGGATATGATTCTCTAAAGATTGTCCGCTACTTAGAACCCTTGACAGGCGATCTCTTCACAGCTAGATTTGCGGATTGTCACTTTGATGAGACAGTCTTCCCATCGTTAGGGGGAGATAAGAACATAAATGTTCAACAGGAACGACAGGAATTGTCATGATCAATCCCCACTCTGTCTCATCTTGATCCCCTAACCGCACAGTCCGAAATTGAAGTGCGGAGAATTCTTGATCTTCATAATGTAGCAGAATCGATGCCTGATGCATTTTCTGATATCACTAAAGTGACGAGATCACACATACCTGCTGCAAACGTGCCTGTAAGGATTGATGTCCCTAAAATTAGAGGACATAACGCCATCTCAAGGGCACCTGAGCATGGCGCCAACGTCCCCTCTCATAGTGATGGTGACGTTGTGGCTAGGCCGATGGCTCCTGCCAGGAAGTGCGGGAGGCCTGTAAGTTCAATGGATTCTCGCCCAAGAAAGAAAGCGAGTTTGGCACAAAATAATCCATTAATCATCGATGTAAATAATCCATCTCATGAGGATATTCGGATTATGGTTATGTCCAAGAGACATCATTGGGGGACGCTCCAATGTCAGAACCAATTCCAGAGAATAGAGAGATCTCCATGAATTACACTAGTGTACATGAGATGATAGATAGAAATTCTATGGCTATTGATGATACATTTGCATATCATGTTGCAAAAGGAATCATAGAATATGATGATATCGAACCTCGCTCTGTCGAAGAATGTCAACGAAGAGCGGATTGGCCTAAATGGAAAGATGCGATCCAGGCTGAATTGGATTCACTAGCAAAGAGACATGTATTTGGGCCTGTAACGCAGACACCCCCAGATGTAAAACCTGTTGGCCATAAATGGGTCTTTGTTAGAAATCGTAATGAGAAAAATGAGGTGCTTAGATATAAAGCAAACCTCGTTGCGCAAGGTTTCTCAAAACGCCCTGGAATCGACTACGAGGAGACGTATTCTCCCGTAATGGACGTTATAACGTTCCGCTACCTTGTTAGTTTGGTAGTTTCCAAAAAACTTAACATGCAGCTTATGGATGTGGTTACAGCATATTTCTATGAGGATCTAGATTCAGAGATATATATGAGGTCCCATATGGACTTCAATTACCCAAGTCAAGTAGCTCTAAACCACAAAGTGCGTTTTCAATAAGATTAAAACGCTCACTATATGAATTAAAACAATCCGGACGGATGTGGTATAACCGTCTAAGTGACTACTTGATTGGGAAGGGATATATTAATAATGAAATATGTCCATGCGTGGTCATTAAAAGAACAAGTTCCGGATTTGCAATCGTAGCAATTGATGATGACATGAACCTAATTGGAACTCTAGATGAGTTAAAGGAAACTGCTAAATATTTGAAATCTGAATTTGAGATGAAAGATCTTGGAAAAACACGCTTTTGTCTCGGTTTAGAACTCGAGCACTGTAGTGATGGAATTTTGATCCATCAGTCTGCATAAACTCAGAAAATTCTACGGCGCTTTAATAAAGATAAAGCAAAGCCTGTGAGTACTGCCAGGATTGGTCGTAGTCTTGAGCCCGAAAAAGATCCGTTTCGTCCAAAGGATGAGGACGAAGAATTATTATAGGCCGAAGTGCCCTATTTAAGTGCAATAGGCGCATTATTGTACTTAGCTCAATGCACAAGACCAGACATCTCCTTCGCAGTGAACTTGTTAGCTCGACATAGCTCTACGCCAACACGCCACCATTGGATTGGTGTAAAGACAATCTTTCGATACCTAAGAGGTACGATTGATATGGGCCTATTCTATCCCTACAAAGAGAAAAGGAATGACGGAAGGATGAGATCAGACCAAATTGGCTCAAGAGCCATCGTCCAAAATGCCATGGCCGGTAACATTGCCGCCGCCACCACCAAGGGCAGCCGACCTCACCCTCCTCCACTCCATCAAAACGACAATGATATTTTGATAGATTTTGCTGATGCAGGGTACCTCTCTGACCCTTAAAAAGGTCACTCCCAAACGGGTTATGTCTTTGCCATGGGAAGCACTACGATATCTTAGAGGTCTACAAAACAGACCCTTATTGCTACTTCCTCAAATCATGCAGAGATTATTGCTCTACATGAAGCTGTGCGTGAATGTATATGTCTAAGGTCTGTAATTACACATATTCAAGGAAGTTGTGGTTTGAAGTCTACCACGGATGAACTTACATGCATTTATGAGGATAATGCAGCTTGTATTGAGCAAATGAAATTAGGTTTCATCAAGGGCGACAACACCAAGCATATATCGCCTAAGTTCTTTTATAATCAGAACAACAATCACTTCTAAAGATTGAAGTGAATCAAATCCGATCAGAGGATAATGTAGCGGACTTATTCACTATGTCGTTACCTAAATCCACCTTCGAGAAACATGTGAAGAGCATCAGATTGAGAAAGTTATCCAAACTCCCATGATTGTAGCAATCAGGGGAGAGATATCGACATCAGGGGGAGTCATGATGTCTACATGTTCGATCTCGAAGAAGTGAAGGACGTGTTGTACTTTTTTCTCCTCCTCGAGCTTGTTTTCATCCCACAGGGTTTTTCACTCGAGCAAGGTTTTTAACGAGGCAACGGACGAAGTGTCACCACCAAGTTTGAGCGGCACAAGGGGGAGTGTTGAAGGAAAATCAGTTTTGTGTGCCTATTCAAACTTGGATTAGTTTCATGGCTGTAATAGGAGAGAATGTTCTAGAATTCCTAGTCCTACTCGGATTAGTTTTCCTTGTAACATTAGAACATGCACTTTGTAATCCCTATATATAGGGCTCCTATTCTCAATAATGATATACAATTCTCTCATCAATTTCTCTCGAATTCTCTCTTCCTTAAACATTTAAAAATATATTATAATAGCTTTTTTGAATCTATCCATCAATGATTGCATTACTTAAAACTCAAGCCAGAATGACCATTACATACCCCTCCGCTACCATTCGAAGATAGACAAGAGATTGTGGATGTAACACACGGTATATAGTACTAGACCACTCATTAGACATCCAGTGCTCACTTATGAAAGCCAGCCTATTACTGCGATAAACTAGGACTTAGTAATAGACTGAGTAAAACTATACTCATTAGTGCTCGAAAGAAAACCTAACAAGCATAGTCCCTAGAAAAGGGTTATTGAAAGCAACACTACTAACAAACTATAGCCCTAGGTCCAAACACTTGGTCCAAATGACAAATTGAAGGCCCAGCCTTAAAGGACATCCTACCACGGCCCAACAACGAAGCCTAGCCCATCTGTTATCCACACCCCCAAGCCTTCAAGCTCCACGCACGCATGATGATTGCCGCCAGGACTTTGCCTTGCCGCCACCATCTCTGAGCTCACGCCCAACCCAGAAGAGAGGGACGAACCACACCACAAAACTCAACCCCAACTCGGTATGGGTCGCACACTCACTGCCGTCTGGAGCGAAACTCAATTGCAATGTCCGGATCGAAACCCAGCCGCCGCCGTAAGGAAAGAACAAAACCTAGTCGCCTTCGTTGATCTGAAACCGGTACGCTCGAAACCTCCAGCCCCAAGCTATCTCAATCCAAATAGGCCAACTCCCTGTTAAAACCATAAGCAAAGATCCCAGAGGGCTACACCATGTGTCGCCCGTCCGGCAACATCACCACCACATCAAGGAGATGCCAGAGAGCCACCGGACGAGGGCTGGAGCTGCCTTTGCCACCGCAAGCTTAGTGTTCTCTCCCTCGAGGGAGAGTTTTAGGGTGTTTTTTTTTTGTACGTAGGGGCTCTCGACTCACAAGCTAGTTTAGTCCCTTGAGTTTTTGGACATTATAATAGTTAATTACTTTGTCCACTTATGTAATATAATTTATCAACGTGAATATTTATACGCAAAGGAGAGGAGGTAGAATATGTTATCTGAATGTATTTGCTACAAATACATCCTTACAAGTTGACATCAGTTAATGTATATTTAGGTACATAATAAGAATATAATAATATGCTTAATAATTATTTGAATCTAAGACAGGTATATAAAATAATAAAGGGAAAATTTCACAAATGGTCACTCAACTATGACTCATTGGACACTTTGGTCACTGAAGTTTCAAATATATCACTTTGGTCACTCAACTATTACACTGTCAATCACTTAAGTCACTTTGTTACTTTTTTTCATTAAAAAAAAATTAAAAAAAATACTCTTTGGGTGACGTAAGTGACTGACAGTGTAATAGTTGAGTGACTAAAGTGATATATTTGAAACTTCAGTGAACAAAGTGTCGAATGAGTCATAGTTGAGTGACCATTTGTGGAATTCTCTCAATAATAAATTACATATAAGTTATTGACAAAAAATGACTTAACAAATATATCATTTAAAGATTGAATTAAACATATGATGACTAAATCTTACAAATAAGGATAATTTGCTCATGAGTTAATTTACTTTTTTACCCTTAACTGCTTTTTTTGACTTCTAATCCCTTTACATTACTTGTTTTTTTCTGAGAATAATCTCTTTATGTTACTTTGTTGCCATGTGTCAATAAGACATTTACAATTCTAACCTTCTTGCATAGATAACTAAATCTTAATTATTTTCTTTAATCCAAACTCTTTTTCGTTCAAATCATGCTACTTGCTACTACATTTGTACTCCTATTATGCTACTGTACTCGTCATCGCCTAATCCTGCTATTGCACTAGTTCAATCCTGCTACTGCACTCACTGCACTCATACTCATCTACTACTGCACTCGTTGCACTCATACTCTAGTTCTGCTACTGTACTCGTCATCGCCTAATCCTGCTACTGCACTCATACTCATCTGCTACTGCACTCGTTGCACTCATACTCGTCCAGTTCTGCTACTGCACTCGTCATCGCCTAATCCTGCTACTGCACTCATACTCATCTGCTACTGCACTCGTTGCACTCATACTCGTCCAGTTCTGCTACTGCACTCGTCATCGCCTAATCCTGCTACTGCACTCGTCCAATCCTGCTATTGCACTCGCTGCACTCATACTCGTCTAGTTCTGCTACTACACTTGTCATCGCCTAATCCTGCTACTGCACTTGTCCAATCCTGCTACTACACTCATCCAATCCTGCTACTGTAGTCGCCATCGCCTAATCCTGCTACTGCTCTCGTACTCGTGTTCTGCTACTGCACTCGTAATAGCCTAGGCAGCCATCAAATGGTCACATATGTCATCTCTCCTCTTTTTTGTGTGTAGCAAATCTCTGAAATTATATGTTATCGGGGTGTTAGAAACTGTTCTGATGTATAACCAATAGTTAGGAACGATACTGTTTTATTGCATCATGATTGCGTAATTTCAAAAACTAGTCTTTTATCAGTCACTGAAGTGAAAGACGGGGCAATAAATCCTTACTAAGAATACAATCCTAGTTGACAAAATTTGTCCCAAAATTTAACATGTGAACAAAAAAAATGTCAATCCATATCAACTATACACTAAGCAACATGCATAATCAGGAATTTCCAAGAAAGCGACAAGGGGCTGATCAAAAGTAAAACATGATTAGACAACTCTTCTGCTTATTTGCCAACCTAATTCATTGTATCATGCTAATGGGAATAAGTAACTAGCTCCAACACAATCCACCATCTAAATTCAATGTATTAAGACTTACTAACAATCCTGAAAACTATCGAACCACAAATTATACTTGTACTAATGGCAAGAGTTCCTGATTATGCAAATTCATACACAGAGAACAACAAAATGAATCAAATGATAATAAACAATAACACCAAAACACCAATTTCAGAAGGATCAATCCTTGTATACAAAAGCTTACAAGCAATCAGTGATGAAGAACAGGTCCAAAACCCTCCCATCTGGGTTTGGCATCACTTTCACTCTTTGAATAAGCATCTTAAGCTCATACAGCACTTTAGTAACATCTACACAAAAATCAGCAACACCTTTCTTCATTACTCAAAAACCAATGAAACAAAACCCCAACAAAACAAAAACGCCAACTATCCTCATCATGCAGTGAGCCTCTCTGGTCAAAGCATCAAAGCTTCAAAAGGTAAACCGGCGATGGTGAGGGAGCACTAGACTGAAATATTGAGATAAACCTTATAGAAACACGAAGAGGAACACGCGGAGAGAACCACTCCTTCAAGCTCTCCCAATCCACCTTCATTGAGCTCTAATTTGCCACCACCCACAACACTATGTATCACCACTTCCCGTCCGTCGTGAAATCTAGAACCCTAAAATCCAAATAAAAAACCACACAATCTCATAATACAAAAAACCAAAGAAGCTTCAATTTCAAATTTGGATTACTGATTACCTCATTTGGTAATGCAAAGCCCGAATTGAAGCACGATTCTATAGAGGCTGCAGCCAAGGGCTCATTGGGATAATTGATGGTGGTCTGCCATCATTTGGTCGCCGAAAATGTAAATTTCGGTCGGGTCTTGTTCCGGGTCGCTGGATCTCGAGAATGGGTTGAGCTGTCTTGATGCTTATCTATTTTAGGGTTTTCATTTTAGGGTGTTAGTATTGGGTCAGTGACATACGCGTAAATATTTCATCAAATCATTTTTTATTAAAATTGATTTGCATCATTTGGCTTTTAGTCTTGGGCTCATGTCCTTATTTGTATAAAAAAAATTTTAAAGTGAGTTTTCTGTGTTTACATCTTTGGTTATGTGCTACTATGTAATTTTCTATATATAAAAGGGGTGTTTTATCGGTGTCTTCCGGGGGTATTCACGTTGAGACTAAAGGTCTTGAGCAACCAATCAGGTATAACAACTCAAAAGATAAAGAAGAATCATTAATTTCTTTCCACTAGAAATATTCTTGTTATTGCTTCTTATGAGAACTCTACAATTATATGGTATTCCCAAAATTGATTTCTAATCGCTTTAATTGGAATAATGGAAAATCGGAAAGTAATTGGAACCAATCAATTAAAAGGATAAGTTCCAATTGAATATTGTCGTTGGGAATGAAATTCTACTTGCTTTCTTTTACAAAAAAATCTTTCACAAAAAATATTGAGCGGAATGGCCAAATCTGAACTACCCTCAACTGTTTGTGTAGCCATAATATTTTATATTCATTAAGATCTGTTGACTTCGATTAATGAATAGATTAATAAAAAGAAACATAATGTTTTGACCTTGATTATTAATATATTCTTCCCTTTAAAATAACTAGTTTAGCATGAAGTAATACTAGATTTTATACATTATTTGGAAAAGTCATTTTTTTTTCAGGGTCTTATATTTATTTCATACTTTATATAATAGAAATATAATAATATGACTGAGAAAAGCGAGTGATGTGGAAACAATGGTATTTCGATCATTTAAATTGTCTCATTATTTTACCCCTTCAAATATTACTGAGGTGGTTAATACTTAATAATAAACAAGTTATATTTCAATACAATGTGGCGTAGCCTTCATGCTACAACATTCTCTTTCAAGGCAAAATGCCAAGCTCAGAGGGGCTTATGAAATCAACAATCCTATAAAGACACGTATTAGTCAAGAGTTATTGCTGTATTTGTTCATCTATTTTATAATTCCATATTCTATATGAGTAAAACAAAGAAAGAAAACTAAAGTAAAACGTACTGGACTGCGCACTTTGCAGTTGAGAATTGAGACTCGAGCACCTCCACCATTCATTTGTCTAGTAATCATTCACCCTCAAGTGATAATCCACATCACCCCACAAGAAAATGATGCGTCTCAAGAGGAACACTCCCACTCAAAAGGGAAATGATTGCAATATATTACTTCCCCTTTATTTAGAATTGGATTTCACATCAAAAACAACTAAAATCTCTCATCTATTCAAAATTTTGTCTCACGACTTCATTCCATTTTTTGATGATGGAAATAAAATTACAAGACAAAACCTCTACAACAACGTAAATTGAGAACATTGAAATGGAAGGCATTGAGGACATTAGGGGGTAGATTATTACTCCAGCTACCAACTCCAATCTGATGGCCAAGATTAGCCAAAACATCTGCAACGAAATTGGCTTCCCTCCAGATATGATTGAATTCAATACTTTGAAACTGACTGGCTAAGAATTTTATATCATGCACTAGAGTACTGATCCGCCAAGATGTGTGTGGATTTTGTTGTTGATACAATCAATAAGAATTTTTGAGTCTCCTTTAACTTTAATTCTTGAAAGACCATGCAAAGTAGCATCTTGCAGATCAGCACATAGTACATTAGACAAGCCTAAATTCTTAGCAGAAGGAATAACCATAATCATTTCTAATAATAAAACTAGCAGCAGCTTAACTACTATTGAAAACAGAGCCATCAAAATTTAATTTAACAAACTCATAGGGAGGGGAATTCCATTTAATTGGAAGCATTTTGTACAGAAGACACTGCTGTTAATGAATGTAGCATAGTAGTTGCAGGAAAAGCTATATTTATAGCATCTTTCTGGTTGTATAGCTATTTGTATTACAGATAAGAATAAATTATCTTCATTCAAATTAAATAAACATGACATACAAGTAATTCATGTTATTTTACTTCTTCTTTTTTAACATAAACAACCACAAAATCTGTTTTTCTGCCCATATTTATCCGATAAGCTTTTCTAAAAGTTCTTGGCTGCAAAAACTTTAGTAAAGGGTGGTGAATGAAAACAATTAGGTGACGACAATATTTAGAAAGGATGCTATGCTAACACTATGCCAAAAAAGCTATCAGACAACAGAGTTCAGACGACAGAATAGTCATTTTCTGTCGTCTGAGTGTTTCAGACTAAACTCAGACGACACATAAATTAAATGTGTTGTCTGAATACAATGAGAAACGATGCTTGTTTCATTTTGAAGATATGGTCAGACTCAGACGACACTTAAGTGTCGTCTGAACAAATAAAAATTTTCTTAGCAAAACGTTTGGATTTCCCTCCAACAAGAATAAGTCTTTTCCCTCCTAAATTCCCAAACCCTATCGATGACCAGTGAATGTAAAACTACTCAGACAACAGAGCTAAGAAATTCTGTTGTTTGAATAAGGTGAGTTTGACTTTTTTTATTTGAAGTCTGTCTTTACATAACACAAAACCTAGCTAGCAGGCTTGGTTTTACCTCTCGCGCCGCTCTGTCTAAACTCTCTTACCAACAGAAACTCGATCTATACCTCTCAAAAATCAGCCTCTTCTGAAACCCAGTCCTCTCTAACCCAGATTTGTCTCCTACTCTCCTTGACGAATCGATGATCGACGGCGATACATCTCTGCTCCCCCATCGTTGACCTTGCCAACTAGATTAGAGACTTGGAGTTCTCCCGACTCGGCAACCTGCAAGAGTGCAACGCTAGAACGAGCAACCCATCTCCGGCCTCCGATCTGGGCCTCCAGCCTTTCAAGCCCCACCGGCCACCGACTCCAGTCTTTCAATCCTCACCAGCAACCCATCTCCGCGGCTCCGCCTCCAGGTATCTCACCATCTCTCTCCCTCTCCGTTTTCTTCTCCTCCTCTGTGACGGCCGAAGGGTCCTTTCGATCCTCCTCTAATCTTGTATTCTTGTATATATCATTTTCCAATCAGTAAATAATCGAATTCCATTTGACGGGCAGCGACACATCTCTGCTCCCCCCATCGCTGAACTCGCCAACTCGATTGGAGACTTGGAGTGCTCCCTACTCAGCAACCCATCTCCAGTCTCCGACCTGGGCCTCCAGTCTTTCAATCCCCACCAGCAACTCGTCTCCGCGGCTCCGCCTCAGGTATCTCACCATCTCTCTCCCTCAAAGTTTTCTCTTCCTCCTCTTTGACGGCCGAAGGGTCCTTTCGATCCTCCTCTAATCTTGTATTCTTGTAAATAATCAATTTCCAATCAGTAAATAATCGATTTCCATTTGATCTTGTATTCTTGTTGGTTTTTAACTAAGGTAATACCATAATGGTATAGTTGAAAACTTGAAATGGGTAATGGGTAATGTGTTTGATTTCGGATTTGCATTTGATGTTGATGGTATAATTGCAGACAATCAAATGACTCAAAATGATATAATTGCAATTACGATTTAATGCCGTTTGCAATTAGGATAGGATGCTTGTGTTTTGCTGTCAATCTGATAGCATAATTAGGATAGCATAATTGATACCAATCTGATAGCATGTTTGTGTTTTAGGCATCCAAATGACCAAATATAAACTGTAGTTGTTCTATTACTGAAACAGGAATTTGATAGATACCTTTCATAAATACCTTTCATAACCTCCTGCAGAAGAATGATAGCAGCTGGAAAAAGAGTAACACACACTATGTTACGAACTCATATATTCAACCTTTGGTCCTATGGACGGGAGCAATGCTCATTTGCAGGTGTCCTTGTGTTGTAATTTTGTGGTTATCTCTAATTTTTATCTTTTCATGAGAAGTATTAAACAGATCCAAAAAGCTGCTTCCTCCACCAAATCAATTTTGAAATAATAAAAGTGAGAAAATCTAAAAGTTCTCTAATGAAGTTTGACTAGTTTCTTTGCCTTCAACTATGTAGTCAGCATGATTATAGAAGTGGAACAGTTGTTAATCCTTTCTCACCAACAAAGTTCTTTTTCTTCTATTATCACAATGTCAAAATTGTTTCATGGTATTACTGTTTGTACCTCAAAAAGAGAAAATGCAGGTGACTGAAGTTCCACCAAAACAGAACATTTGGAGACATTTTATAAATGTGGAGCCTATCACCTTTGGAAGTAATGTACTGATCACAGTGGTTTTTCTTGCAGGGCATTGGATCCAGTTGGTCTACCTACAGAAGCTAGTCAGAGAAGGTCCTCTTGATAATTGTCCTTTAATCATAATTATTCTTTGTTTCCAGAGAACGGGGGAAGAAGGAGGAGAAGAAGAAGAAGAGAGAGATCAGAAACTCTTGCTTGCTTGAGAGAAAACAAGTGGAAGGTATTATTTTAAATCTCAGATTTTCTGATTGAAGTTGTTTATGGGTCCTGTATTTAATGAGTCAAGGATTGGATGCTTCAGGTTGTTGTGTTTTGAGTTGAAAGTTATGATTTTCAATCAGAAGTTTATGTTTAGTTGGTCAAAAATTGAGTTTTTAAGTTGTTTGGGAATATGATAACTGTTATGTTTGCATCCCAACTGGTTTAGTTGGTCAAAGATTGAGTTTTTAAGTTCTTTGGGAATATGGTAGTCTATTTTGTTTGCATCCCAAATCGTTTATGGGGGGAAGTTAGTTGATTTCTGTTTTAAAGATTGATTTTTTGTCAGTTATTTCGATGTGGTTTTGTTGGTGTTGGGTTTGTTAGAAGTTAGCAATCAGTTTTTTCAGTGTATGTAGTCTCATCTATTCATTTATGGATGTTTCTGTGGTGGAATTTTGTAGGTTTTCTTGATCTTGGTAGGTCTGGTTTCAATTGTTTCATGAAATAGGTGCATTCTTTTGGAATTACCTAACTAGAAGGACTATATGTACAGCATTTCAATATCAGATTTGCTTTAGAAGTTTCGAATCTTGAGGTTGCAGTTTTGAATTGGAATTTGATTGATATAAGTTTAAATCATCAGAAAATAAGTAATATTGAAATTTAGTTCATATTTTGTGTGTTTATTTTGATCTGCAAACATTTATGTATGCTCTAAACCCTCCGATCAATATCCCAGATTTGATGTGAAATTTAGGCTTTTGTAGCTTTAGTCAACAACTCTTCTATTTGGTTTTTTAGTTTCATTCATCTTTTTGTCATTTAATAAATTGTAACAACTGGTTTGGTCTGCAAACATTTATATATGTTCTAAACCCTGTTTCATCGAGATCCCATATTTGATCTAATATTTGATGTTTTGTACCTTCAGTGAACGACTAGACACTGACCTTTTGACATTAAACCCTGTTTTGTACCTTAAAATGTTCTAAACCCTGTTTCATCGAGATCCCATATTTGATCTGTTAGTATGAGTTTGAGTGTTTTTGAAAATCTAATGGTTTTTATTGTTTTGCAATGATGAATCAGCCTGCAAAGCCAGAGGCAGCGATCTCCGCGTTCATTTTAAGGTACAAAAGAACTTGATATTCAAAACCGGTCGGTTCAAAAGAAGTTGACCAAAATTCTAGATAGTTTTTACTTTAACTTGTGGATATTTGTAAAAAAAAATTTATTATTATTCTTCACCATTACATTTTCTAAAATGATGCCTTTTTTTTCCCCCTCTCAAATTGATCTTTTCCTGTACATTAATCTCAAGAGGAACAAAATCACCAACCCAAAGTTTATCTTCACTTCTTTTAAGTCTTTATTGTAATCTTTTACTTGCATAAAGCAATCATGTAGCTGCAGATAATAAAACAACATGCATTAACTTTAGGCAATGTTCCAGAAGCACTGGCATTATATATAAATGCAGCACAGGCCCTCTTATGTGCCATCTAGGCAGTAGCTTGAGAGAGGCCAAAAGACAAAGCATTCTTATTCTTTTGTGCATTCTTACCTCAATTCTATGAATTCAATTTGGATGTCATGTGTTGTTGTTAGTTGTTACTGACCTATTCTTGGAATTATTGATTCAAAGGAGTTCTTAACCTGTACTTGGAATTATTTACTCATTAGGTTGGAGATTGTGGATTATCAAGAATCAATCACAATACTTTGGTATCTGGTGATGTGCGGGGAAAGCTTCCATGGATGACACCAGAATTGTTGAACGGTAGCAATAGCCGGGTTTTTGAAGAAGGTTAGTAGGACTTTTATATTTTTATATCCTATATTACTGCAAAAGGAAAAAGGCATCATTTGCCAATGAAATTAGCATTCTGCTACTATCTTTGACAGGTTCATATTTTTTCATTTGGAATTTCAATGTGGGAGATTTCATTTGTAATATTGTTTGGAATAACTGAATTGGTGTTCTGTCATATTCTTCAATCGTGCTTCTTCTAGTCATTTTGCTATTATCATTCAATTTGGAGAACTTGATTGTTTAATGACTTATTTCTTTAGCTTCTTTAAATCTTATATCTGTTAGAATGTCAACACATGTTAATGTGTTAGTTGTTTTGCATTGCGACATATCTAAAATAATGTGTTAGTTCTCTAAGTAGCAGGTACTCTTGCTGGCCGGTTATACTTGTGACATATAATCTTCCGCCATGGCTATGTATGAAGAGGAAGTATATGATGTTGACGCTGCTGATCTCTGGACCAAAACAACCTGGTAATGATATTGACGTATATCTACAACCTTTAATAGATGATCTAAAAGTCTTGTGGGATGGGGTTGAGGGAGTATATGATGCCTTCAGAAGGGAATACTTTAAACTAAGAGCTATACTCCTCTGGACCATTAATGATTTTCCCGCTTATGGGAACTTGTCAGGCAGCATTGTGAAAGGATACAATGCTTGTCCGATATGCGTTGATAAGAGTGGACCATATAGGTTGAAGAAAGGTAATAAAATGTCATTCATGAGGCATCGTCGATACCTACCTAGACATCATCCCTATCGAAAACCGGAGAGGAGGAGCTTTCGACAATACAGTAGAGGAGGAGCTTGCTCCTGTACCATTAACCGGAGAGGAGGTGTTTGCTAGAGTAGAGGGTATGAACTGTGTATTTGGCAAAAAGTGTCGTCCTGCAAAGAGTGTTGAAGACCAAAGCAGGCCTTGTTGGAAGAAGAAGTCAATTTTCTTTGAACTAGAGTATTGGAGATATATTCCTGTACGACATAATCTCGATGTAATGCACATTGAGAAGAACTGTTGTGATGCTATCATTGGTACATTGCTAAACATTCCCGGGAAGACAAAGGATGGGGTTGCTGCTGGTTTAGACATGGTAGAAATGGGCATTAGGACTGGTTTGAATCCCAAAATTGGTGCCAAAAGAGACAAGTTACCTTTAGCTAGTTGGAATTTGCTGCTAAATGAAAAGAAAATAGTTTGCAACTCTTTTTTCAATATGACAGTGCCTGTGCGGTTTTCCTCAAATGTTAGGAGCCTTGTCTCTATGGATGATTTAAGACTTGTTGGTCTTAAATCGCATGATTGTCACACTATCATGCAAATTCTGCTCCCTGTTGCTTTACGATCTGTTCTTGAGAAGCCTGTTAGGTATGCAATCATTCGCTTCTGCCTATTCTTCAAGGCATATGTGCCAAAGTGATTGATGTTTCCAAGCTACAAAAAATGCAAGCAGACCTAGTTATTACAGTTTGCTTGCTTGAGAAGTACTTCCCACCATCCTTTTTCGACATCATGATTCATTTGACTGTGCATCTTGTCCGAGAAGTAGAGCTTTGTGGTCCAGTATTTTTTCGATGGATGTATCCATTTGAGAGATACATGAAAGTGTTCAAAGGATGGGTGAGATGTCGTAGGCACCCTGAAGGGTGCATAGCAGAGTGTTATATTGTCGAAGAGGCTGTTGAGTTTTGTGCTGAACGTATGCTTGATGATGCTGGTACTGCTGGAATCCCAGAAAGTAGCAAAGCAGAATTTCGGAATGCATCCAAACCGCTATCAGGTGCTTCCATGATTTCTGTTTATGGAAAAGAAATGCATCAAGCACATCTTTGTGTATTGCAGAATACGGAGGATGCGTTGCCATATTTTCTGTAAGTCATTACTTATTCCTTTTTCCTTTTTTTTTTAGTAATTACATTGCTAAACATTTCCCTTCATTTTTTTCTATTTCTTGCTAAGTGTTTTGTTTTTCTCCTCCATCCAGTGAACATTTGGAGTTATTAAAGTTGCTTTATCCTAAGTTCTCCAAAAATGAAACGTGGTTGAAGAATAAACAGAATCAAACCTTTTCGAACTGGTTAAAAGAGAGGGTAAGTTCTTCATTATTGATACATTTGCAACAATAAAATATTATGTTTTGATGGTTATGTAATGTATGTACTCTTTGCAGGTTTCAAATGAACTCATGTTTGCTGACAATAATGTTTCACAAACAATGAGATGGATGGCAGGTGGACCAAAGAATGAAGTGCCAACATTTAGTGGATACCAGGTTAATGGTGTTGATTTCAACACCAAGGAGCGTGACAATCTTCGATCTGTTCAAAACAGTGGGGTATTTTTGCTTGCTGATGCAATGCAGATTTCTAATGCAAGGGATAAAAACCCTAGAACAGATGATATGCACTTTTACGGTGTGATTAAGCATATATGGGAGTTGGACTACTACAAGTTTAGGGTACCATTATTCAAATGTGATTGGGTAGAGAATGTTAGGGGCATCAAAGTAGACGAACTTGGGTTTACTTTGGTGAATTTGAATAGGATAGGGCACTTAAATGATGCTTTTGTCTTAGCTACGCATGTTAAGCAAATATTTTACATACAAGACCCCCTTGATGTGCAATGGTCAGTGGTAGTAAGGTGTCCAGATAAAGACTACCAAGAGGCTAATGATGATGAGGAGCTACAAGATATTGAAGTCGAACAGCAGCCATTTAATGCCACATTGCCATCTGTTGAGACTTTTGATGATATAGTTGGTGATGATCACATCAATTATATGCGACCTGGAGATGAAGCCATATGGGTTGAGAATGAAAATAGTCATCGTCGCTTATAGGATTAGATAATAGGGTTGTTTCCTTGCACTTTTGTTTGCTTCACCCGTCTTTGTACTGTGTGATTATTGATGAAATATATGAACCTTTTTAATATGTTAGTTGTTTTGTTAGTATAGGTTCAATTTAGCTGCTAATGTCTTGTGTACTTTTGTGTACTGCGATGTGATATTTGTTTTCAACCATTTATTTATACATATTGCTAACTGTTTACTTGTTTCTTTTAGGTCATGGCTCCCCGGTCTTACAACACAGCCAAAGCTAGAGCTATAGCACTAAGGATAAAGGCATTGCAAATGAAAAGAGGTAAAAAGATCGTGTCAAAACCAGCTGTTGAAGAGATTGATGTACCACTCCAATCTACCTTTGCTCAGCAAGATGCAGCCCCTAATAAAGCTGCAACCCCCAAGAAAGCTCAAGCGACATAAAAAAAAACAAGGTTTAGACTTGCTCACTCTAACAAATCTGCATCCCCAAAGAGAAGTGTATCCAAGCAAGCTGGTAAGTCCAAGAAGGCAGCATATGCACGTAATGTTGGAAAGAGCAAGGCCCCTGATGAAGAGGACAACGTAACCGGTGGACTACAGTTACTTAAGCGTGGGATGGTAACGATGAATCGCATTTCAAGGCGACTTATTCGTGGAAAGAGGCTGAAAGTTGAGTGTAATGCTCAAGGGGAACCAATTGGAAAGGCAGCTAAAGAGATGCAGTCCTATATTGGGGTATTGGCACGTACAAGGATCCCAATATCTATAAAGGATTGGAGAGGAGTGAAATTAGATGAGAAAGACAAAATCTGGGAAAGTATTGAGGTAATTAATCTGACTATATGTTTAATTGTATGATAATGTTGTTATTATAGCTGTGTTACTTGTATTCTACTTATTTTCATTAACAATGAGCAAATATTAAAGAAAGGTTCCCGCTTATGGTTTTGAACATATGCAGGAAGCATTTGTGGTGCCTAAGGAGTGGAAGAAATTGGTTATTACATCAGCCGCCAATAAATGGAGAGAATTCAAGAGCAAGTTGACAAACTGGTACATTATGCCATATTTGGATAACCCTGAACTGTTGGAGTTCCCTCCCGATGATTATCGATCCATTGACCAACATGACTGGGATAAGTTTGTTGCTGATAGGACTACCACAAAATTTAAGGTTTGGCAACTACTGAATTTTAGTCCAATTGCATATAATGCATTTCTTCTATGTCTATCGGTTAAAATCTTCAAGACGCTCTAATATTGTGGACACTTCTGCATACTCTTTGAAGGAACTTCGCGAGGCACAAATAAAAAAGCGAAAGGAGAATAAGTACCCTCATCGAATGGCGCGAAAAGGATATGCTAATCTTCAAGAAGAACTGGTTAGTATAGCCTTTTCTAGAGTACTTTACTGTATAATTGTTCTTCCTTGGATTTAGGACAGAGTAATGATCATTAAACCCTTTCATATAGTCTGAAACAATACCGATCGAAGAACTTGATCGTGCGACAATGTGGGTAAAGGCACGACAAGACAAGACCGGCAACTTCAACGGGCCGGCAGTCAAGAAGACAGTTGAAAAAATTGTAAGTTCAATTACAAGTGTAATTATTGTTCTGAATTTTATAATTAATTTGCATCAGTCATGCATCCATTGCTTCTATTTTATGTTTACAGGACAAACTAAGGCAAAAATTGTGTGAAGGTGAAGTGAATTCTTCTGGATCAGATGATATTCTAACATTGGCATTGGGAAACCCTGAGGCCCCTGGCAGGGTACGAGGTGTTGGTGGCTTTGTCAAGCCGGCTGCTTACTTTAATATACCAAAACGCCGAAAGGAATCTGTAGAAGACACCTTGAGGGTGAGTGTGAAGAGGATATTAGCTGAAGAGAAAGAAACTATCATTGCCAATGAAAGAGCTAAATGGGAGCTGGAGATGGAACATCACATTGCCAAGGAAAGAGCTGCTTGGGAGGATAGGTTTAAGAAGTTGGAAGAAAAGGTTGTGAGGAAAGAGGTTGACAATGATTCATTGAAAACATTGACACCGTTGAATGATATTGGTTCTGGACAAGGCAGTTGTTCCCGGCAAAATGACAAGGGTATGAAGCTTGGTCAAACTGAACTTGCTAGAAATGTCAAGAAGAAGTTAATCTTGAACAATGCTGCACAAGTGGATGTTGAAGAGGAGACTGCTATGCCGTTTCTGGATAGTAAATTGAGCAGCAAATTTGCATCGGTTATTGAGGATGATGTTGGGATAGTTGGTAGACCTCTCATGAAGACTAAATTCTGGGAAGAACTTCCGGTAAACTGCACCCTATGACCTTACCTTCCTTCCTTTACATTCTGTTACCCTTATGGTTAGATTGATAGATCACACTTATTGATGCATGTCGATTTCTGAAATCTGATTTATGCTAACTGTTTCAGAAATCTCAGGTTATGACCAATACGGTCAAGTTGGAGTCTAAGCTAGCAATAAATTCATTGGATAATGTAGTTGCTCTTGGAACCATCGTTGAAGTTGATATTGAGGCTACCAAAAAACAATCCATGGTGTTCCAATGGGAGAGGAAAATGTGCGCGTGTCAGTCACCAAAGCTATTGTTGAAGATGCTTTGCTACCATTTCCTATCAAAGATGAGATTGTCAAAATACGCGATGCAATTGGCACATGCGTTGCTTGGCCTAAAAACTTGATTATACCCCCCACAGTTGAGCAAAAGGTAATTTCATTTGTTCATTAGTACATTTTCAGAAACCCTAAACTATTTTTATCTAATAATGATGCATATTATTGTTTATAAATATAGGAAGGAGTAAAGCGTAAAATTGTGAAGAAGAGAAATAGAGACATATACGATGATGATGATCATGATGACCTTCAAAACCTGCCAGCCAAGTTGCCTTTACCCCTAAAGATGTTGTGCCAATGGGCCAACACATTCTTAAAGGATGGGTTCACCATCCACACCACTTTGGGAGAAGATCTTTTCGGCCATCCAAAGAAGGTAGCTATCTTTAGGAGGGATGTGTATGCGATGACCAATATGAAGGAGATATCG
This sequence comes from Rosa lucieae, assembly GCA_024704745.1. Lineage (NCBI taxonomy): Eukaryota > Viridiplantae > Streptophyta > Magnoliopsida > Rosales > Rosaceae > Rosa > Rosa lucieae. The sequence continues at coordinate 32,833,349 of CM045498.1, read as the reverse complement.
AACGGCTCATTAGTGATGTATATGAGGTTTGTAGTGCACATTAAATCTGTTAAATTGTATTAGGTTGTATGGTGGCCATCTTCAGTGTTGTAATTGCTGTTAAACTAAATCTGCTGTTTTTGTAGCTACCTCTATCAGGTTTTGAAGAAAACAAAGATGCTGGAAATGATCGCCTTCATAGACCCTGATCACACTGGTGCACTTGCGTGTGGAAATCCAACAGAACGAGCTCGTTCTCTAGCTGTTCGGTATGGAAATGGGAAGCCTGGCCAGGTTTTTCTAGTTCCCTATAACTCAGGGTAAGCAATTTTGATTTAGACCTTACCTCCTAATACCTACAGTATAAATGCATGTTATCTTCATTAATTTGGGTATTGAGTTGAACATTTTAATGTTAGTTGTCATTGGATGTTGACGGTTGTGAACCCCGGTGAAGAAGTGGTGCACTTCATGGATCCATTAAAGAGGCGACTCATCACCGGTGAATGGAAAACTATTGTGGACGAGTAAGAGGATATTAGTTTGGTTCAATGTTAAATTGGTTGTTATACTTGCATTTTGCTGGAATTATTTCTATCTAAATGTTACTTTGTAAGTTGTTCAGTTTCTGGCTGATTGTTGTTCTCATCATGTTGTTTCAGTTCCATCAGAATATACAATGCACAGAAAAATAGGAAAGGCAGAAAAATAGTTCAATGGAAAAATTGTGCGGTACGAGTTGCAAACCAGCTAACTATATGCTAGTTGATTTTACTTCAACAAATGTTCTTTTTATTCCATAGCATCAGCCAAGTATTCAATAATTTTATGATGTTTCAGGGCATTCCGGAGCAATTGGGCGATAAAACTTGTGGACTGTGGATTATGCATTACATGAAAGACATAGCGGAGGACAAAAATCAACATTGGAGTGCTAAGGTATGTATATATATATATCAACTCCTTCCAATTCTGATCAATGTTGTGAAACATATCCATTCACATTTAACTTGTATTTTTTTTTTATACTTGCAGTGGGAAAGGAAAGCAAATCACTTCTACACACAAAAAGACATTGATCAGGTCCGGGCCGAGTGGGCAAAGTATGTCAGCCAATTTCAACAAAGCTAGTGTGTCGAGAAGATTCTAATTTTGGACATGCATCATCTATAACCCATATTAACTAGTTATGCAGTTGGTTTAAGTATCTATTTTTGGCCTACAAGTACAGTTTAATTATGATCAGTAGGTAGTATGAGATATCAGTGGTTTTTGGGTCACATTTGTTGATCATGCCAACTGCTATGGGTTATTGAACTGATGTTTATTAAGTTTAGCTCCATGGTGGATGTATGTATATATAGCTGCAGGAACAAATTGATCAATATTGGTACTTTTGTGAATGGATTTCATATTTGATGAATGCGTTGTGTTGTTTCCAGATTTATATGATTATGGCACAACAGGGATGCGTGTGTATGACATCTGGAATAGAAAGCAACAACAAAATGATGTTGTTGGACGCATCAAAGAACAACAGAAACAAGAAAAAATGTGTTCATATTTGGACACTTAAACAACAGAAAATTGTCATCTAAAATAGAAAGTAACAACAGAATGAAATTCAAGTATGTTGTTTTATATGCACTCAAAAAACAGATAATTGTTGTCTTCATGTCAAAACAAAGACAGAGTCGAACAAAATTTGTTGACTAAAAACTAAAACAACCACAAAATTCTATGGTTACAAACAAAATGAAACAACATTTAACTGTTGCTCAAATTAGCTTCAAGCAACAAATAATTGTCCTGTCTATGCTCTTCAACCTTTACTTAACTGTTGTAGAGTATAAACCACAACAATAGATAAATGTAACCTTAACAACTTTCAAACCACACTTAATTGTAATTCCAAGTTATATGCCACAACAGATAACTATTACTATAAGTTAATAAAAACCACAGACAACTGTTATTTGTATTCCCTTTAAACGTCATTTAACTGTCATCTGTGACAAACTCAAACGGTAAATAAATATGGTATGAACTAAGTTCAATGCACACTTATCTGTGACTATAATGCATATAACACAACATAAGTGTTATCTTAGGTGACTATAGACGATAGATAATTGTATTCTAAATTGAATACAAATGACAGTTAACTGTTATTGAACTGGAATAAAACAACACTTAACTGTTATTATAAGTCCATTCAGACCACAGAAATTATAAAGAACTGTTATTTGTTTCTATTCATACCACATTTATCTGTCGTTTGAATTCACTAGCTCATGTCTCGATTTCATCAGACAACAGAAGACCTAACAAATTTCTGTCGTCTGATAAATAAGACGACAGAGGAAATCTGTCGTCTGATGCCCCAAGAGACGGCACCGTACTAGACAACAGAAATTTTTTTAATCAGATGACAGATCTCCTCTGTCGTCTGATTGCTTTTCTGGCATAGTGTAACCTTTAAAAGATGGATGTCCCTAAGAGATGATGTAACGCCACCCTACATGGAAGTAGGCATGGCACCAACGCCATAGAGAGTGACACTTTGGCGTTATAGGCCATGACCCCAGCTCGGATGCGTGGGAGGCCCGTGGGTTCGAAGGATACTTTGGCACATTCCAATCATTTGATCATCAAGACTCAAAATCCGTCTCATGAGATTCTTTTGGATTATGGTTATCGTTAGGGGACGCCATAACCTATTCAAAAGAATATAGAGCTCTATGAAAATTACACTAGTGTACATGAGACATGGGATAGAAACTCCATCATGATTGATGATGTAATCGCGCATTTCGTTGCGCATGAGTTTGTTGAGTTTGATGATATCGAACCACGCTTCGTTGATGAATGAATGCCAACGTAGAGAAAATTTGCCTAAATGGAAAGATGCGATCCAAGTTAAGTTGGATTCTCTAACGAAAAGGAAGGTTTTTGAGCCAGTGATGCCAACACCTCCTGACATAAAACCTATTGACTAATGGGTCTTCGTTAGAAAGCGTGTTGAGAAAATATATGGTAATCTCGCCTTATGGTGCAAGGCTTCTCACAAAACGCCCTAGAATCGACTACGACTAGACATATTCTCTCGTAATGGATGTCATTGCACTCCACTACCCTATCAATTTGGTAGTATCTGAATAACTAAACATGCAGCTTACAAATGTGATCACTACGTATCTCTATGGGGATAGAAACAATTAACCATGAGTTATAGAAAAAAGAGAAAATAAAATAAACATTCAGAACTAATTAATCTTCATTTTTACACAGCTAAAACAGGGGAAAAAAAAAAAAAAAACACAGAATAGTTCATGTTATTTTCTTGTTGATTAGAAATTGATTTTTGAAACTTAATACCTTGTATTTGTTTTTTTTTATTGAAATAGATATTTATGTTGTCTGATTAAGGAATGGATATGTAATTAAGATTTATAGAGCAATTAAATCATTGAAATGACTAAGTTTTTTATTTTAAAGATAAGGGATAATGACCATTTACACAATTTTAGGATAAAAATTGCCCACTTACCCAAACACTCTAAGAGATTATTTCCCTAATACCCAATTAATTATTTTTTTTATTCCTTTTTATTTATTTTTGGGACATTTTTGCCCTCTCCTTCTTTGTCACTTAGAGAGAGAAGTCAACGAAAACCTTTGCTGGACTCCCGCGACCATTAGCCGTCCGAGGACTCCGGTGACCTGAATCCCGCGACGGTCACCGGAATTTCTAATCCGGTTACAGGACTGGTGACTGGATTCTGGCGTCTGAATTTATTGCCCCCTAATAATACCCTGTAACCATATTATTGGCCCCTAATAATCATATTATTGTCCCCCAATAACATTTTTATTAGGGATAAATAATTAGTGAAAAATGAAGATGTTTTTAATTTTGAATGTTTTAGTAGGTTTATCCAAATAAATAATCTTATTATTGCCCCCCAATAATCTTATTATTGCCCAACCAAATCATAATAAACAAAACAATCAATACTAGCAACATCCCATATACAAAACAATCACTACTAGCAACACCCCCAGAAACATTACACAGCCTATGCTTATTCTTCCTTGATTCCTATTTCACAGCACTCCAAGACAAAAATGTCTATAAGATGTTTTTAAAGGTAGAAAGCTAAATTGAGATACCATGAGCTAGCATTGAGATAGCACAGTGACTCAGTGCTGAAAGCAAATCAATGTCCTTATTACTCATTTTGCTTTAGAACAATCACGATGGTTAGTGGCAATCACATTAAACACCTTGGTCAATATTCAAGAAAGCAAAGTCGGCCATCCGATGATGCAAAAGAAAGACTGAGTTTGCCAATTAATTAATACCAGTAAAGGATGAAATCATCTCAAACATAAACAATCAGAAAGACCCACTTAATCAATCTCTGTTTGAGAATTTGAATAAAACCCATTAATCCAAATCAATAGAACTAATCTGTGGTCACTGCTAGCTTCTTGCCGGAAAATAGGTTTCTAGCGGTGGTGGTGGTTGTAAGTAAAGTATAGCGGGGGAGGGGCGACTTGCGCTTGCCCAAATTCCTCACCGGAGACGAGTCGCGCCTGTCAGAATCAGTATACTAATCAGGTCGGAGTCATCCTAATTTCATCGGCATCGACTCTTCGAAGACGAGGACGAGGTCTCCATCCTACTTAGTTCCATACATTGCGGTGAGTAGACCTGTAAATGGACCGGATTTTGATCCGGACCCGCTCCAGATCCGTGACTATTGGACGGGTTTGGATCAAACATTTTGATCCGTTGATCCGTTAATGATCCGAATCCGTTAACCCGTTTAATAAACGGATCGGATTTGGATTTAGATCGATCCGATCCGTTATGATCCGACCCGGTTTAGTAATAATAAAATATTATTTTTTGTATTAATATATTATTATTTTTTTAAATATAAAATATAATATAATTTTACTTTTGGTGATACTCTTCATGTAATCATATTATTTTAATATTTTTATTAATATCTTATGAGGTATCATGAATAATTTAATATTACTATTTAAAATTTAAAAATATTTAAAATTATAAACGGATCTGATTAACGGATCGGGTATCCGTTAATCCGACGGATACGGATTTGGATCGAGGTATCAATAATCCGCCGGGTTAACGGAGCGGGTTTGGATTAAATTTTTTTTTTAGTAAACGGATTTGGATTTAGGTCGATCCGATCCAAACCCGGTCCATTTACAGGCCTAGCGGTGAGAGTCGGGTTAGGGGATGAATGAGGGATGTGATATGGTGGGGGGGGTGGTCATTGACGCCGACGCCGGCGGCTCCCTAAGAGAGAGGGGTTGCAGTTGATTTGCTGTGAGGCTAGGACAGAGAGTGAATAAGATAAGTGGCAGTGTGTAATTTCATGATCCTTATGAGCTTAAAAATGACATTTCAACCTTAAACGGAGTGAGTGGGCACAATAATCTGGTAGTGGGGTAAGTGAGCATTATTTAGGCCAAATTTGGGTATTTGGTCAAGAGCCCTATAGATAATAGTTTGTTTGCAAATTATATGAGTGAGGTTATTTGATAAACTTTAGTGAGATTTAGTGAGTAAATTTAGTATTTAAAAATTTGATAGGAGGTGTAAAAAGCAAAGGAGGTCAAGTGAGTATTTGGAGGTTCCAGTAGAAAAACTCAATGATGAACGATGGTAAAAAAAGTAAAAGGATGAGGCAAATGGTGCTTGAGCCATTGCCCATATATATATATATATATATGAACTGTCCAAACCCAATGAGTAAATCCTTGTTTGTTTTAGCCTGAATTAGTAGTAACGAAACCCTGATAGGAGAATCCTGTTCCACATATATTTAGAAAACCTCATTGAAAACCTTCGGCCACAAATCCAATCAGGATAAAAATGTCTGTTTTTTTTTTTTTTGGTTTGGATGCTGTGGGGTATTGATAAGACCACAATGTGCGACGATATTAATGAGTATATGCTCCATTTTAGCCTTGTTTCTCACTTAAGTTTCGTGTTTTGAGTCATCGAGTCATTTTAAGAGTCTTGTAGAGTGTTTGGCGTGAAATAGGCAGAAAACGCAAAATTCATGAAGAATCCTAGCTGGATCAGGATTCCTCACCGTCATGCTAATCTGTGGGCCTTAAGATAGAATTTATGGGAGTATTTTTCTGAAATTAAATTGTTTAAATTTCTTTTATTTTCTTTAAAAGAATTTAATTTTGTGCCATTTATTAAATCAGGTTGACCAAGCGATGAAGAAGGGAAATAAAGAGAAAGACATTTTCAGTTCGAGAATAAAGGAGAAAGATGTTTCAGCTTGGAAATTAAAGGAATTGCCCCATTATGAGAGGAGTTAAGGCCTTAAAGGAGATGTTTCAGTTGGAAAATTAAAGGAATTATGATGCAATCCCATCCGTCCAATGATGAAGGGTATGATCGACAAAAGCCAACCAATGCTCCCCTATAAATAGGCAACGTCCAGAACAGAATTTGCATCACTTCCCAGCCAAGATCATTTCCTGGCCTATCACTTCCTGGCCAAAAACTTTTCCGAGACTCTGCCCAATTCACTCCTTAAACTTCCATCACCTACAAGACCGTGACCACCATCTATCCATCAATCTACGAAGCTCTTAGGCGCTGAGTCAAGGACGCTCCACCACCATAGCAGAGACGAGTTCATCACCTTGTTGCCAAGCCGCTGAGGAAAGCTTCAAAGTGTAACTATGACTCTACTTATATTTTTTGTTTCGGTTTTGTGTGTTTGGATTTGCGAGTTGTGTAATTGGAGACATGAAATTTTCAGAATATTTTTATTAATATTTTTGAGATTTTCAATTTATTATTGAGTTAATTTCAAGGATTCTTTTATGATGCATGTTACAATCTTGTGCCCTTTACGCGTTTAGGTAATTTTCAGAGTTAGGTTCATAAGTTTGCATGCAAGAATAACGGTGAGAGTTCTTGTGTGTTTGCTTAATTTGCCAAGAATAATTGTTATTTGTTAAGACGCTGAGTTAAACAAGTAGTAATTAGTTCTAACGAGTGGTAAAAATCATGCTTTAATGATTAAACGATTCTGGAAATTACGTGTTAAATTCTATGTGTAATGGTTAATTTGCACGTGTGAGTTGATTCGAGGGTTAGATAATACTACTAGTTAAGAGAATTACGCTGAGTGTTTTCGAAATTAGTATTATTAGGCTTGGTAAGGACTTTTCCGATCCAAGCCTACATTAGAACGAATCAGATAAATGGATTGATCCGCTGAGGCTTTTCATTTGGGCTCTTATCTAGGCATTTAAGATAGGCATGTTTTTGTAGCATGTTGAAATGAATTTTCTGTTTTTACACTTAGTAATTTCCGAGTGGTATTGGTCTAGGTTAGGGATTGTATATAGTTTTATTTGTTTTGTTTTTATTTTAAGTAGATTAGGAACCAACTTTCAAAACCCCCATTTTATTCTTTTATTTGTTAATTGACCTTTTTGTGTAGGTGTACGCTACAATCCCCCGACTGAACGATCCCTACTTATCCTATACTGACAACTATATTTTACAGGGTAAATAAATTGTGAGGCTATTTCAGCTGCACCAGTATCTTGTATGGATTTTTTTTAATAATAAACTTGAATAGACTATATGGCTTTTAGTGGAGTTTCAAAACAATCCTAAGAAATCTTGGGCTCGTGTTGGATTCCCATGTCTGTACAGTACCTTTTTTAAAAGGGTCATTTCCCCTATACCCAAAAAGCGCTTGTATTTTTCCCAACTGCCCAAAACTTTTGTATTACACTGTTGATGATAGACAAAGACAAAAAGAGAAGGGTTTTCTAGAAAAATGCCGATTGTATCCTATGTTGACCCTTGGTTTTAACAGTATTATTTGACCCAAAAGAAACTTCGCCTTAGATGACAAAAATTCAAACAAGACTAGCCTTCAACATGCCTAAGTTTTTCACCTAACGGCCTCCTGCCTAACGGTTACTTTAACAGGCGTAATCACTGCTGCTTGGTTTTATTTTTGGTTCTAAGACTGATTTTTTCTAGGTAAAAAGAATACTATTAGAATCTTGGATTTCTACAGGATGAATGCATTTAGAAACATAAATGCCAACGATGATTATAACAACGACTATAATTATGAAAATGTAATGCTAACTATATTAGTTGAAGAAGTGGGTGAGCAACCATCTGAATTTATTTCTTCGAATATAAATACATGCTAAACATTCAGAGCCTCATTCTCAGGTAAACAGCAAAAGGCTGTTTAGCTATCCATAAGAATGAGAACAGATACTTACTTGTTTATGAAAGCACACTGTAGAAAACACACATGCTAAACATTCAGAGCCTCATTCTCAGGTAAACAGCAAAAGGCTGTTTAGCTATCCATAAGAATGAGAACAGATACTTACTTGTTTATGAAAGCACACTGTAGAAAACACACTGCTACTATGGCTTTCGTACTCTTTGAGAGAAGACTCTTCTGCTCAATTTTTCCATATTTTACAAATGAAACTTAAAGCTCCTTATATAGAGAGGGGAACTCAAACTAGAATTCAAAATATAAAAATATACAGGACAACTCCGTGAACTTTTGCTTTTATGAGTGCTCCTGCTGGTGGAGGTCGGATGGAGAAAAACAAAAGAAGGTAGGTGAAATGTCTCTTCTGGTAGGTGAAGTGTTTCTTCTTTTTAAAAGCAAAAGTAGCTTTCAACTTTTAAAAGGTCAAAAGTACTACAGTTACTTATTTGGAAATTTGTTTCCTTCACCTGTAGCTTAACCCGTGATGCTACATATTTTCGTTTGTTTCTGAATGGTGACCAAAGACAAAGGAGCTGTTGTCTGCCTGGGCCATTCTAACAGTAGTAGCATTATCTTCGACATCAGTATCGACATACATTTTTAAGTGGTTGTCAGTTTCAAGCTTTTCCACCCAGCGCATGCATGCCATAGTCGAATCTATCTCTTTTCTGGTGAGAGATAGGAATAGGTCACTGCTGACTACGTCAGGATGATCGTATGCAGTGATAATGATTTTCTCTCCTGCTGCCAGGAAGGTATTGCTGATGTCTTCAGAGATGATCTTTTTGATATACTCTAGAGCCATGGCCTTCATCCAGGGGATGCTTGAGTTTGGTTGGCCATTGTACCCTACACAGGCTGGTTGAAGATATTTCTTTTGAATAATTCTCACATAATGATATGGAGGGATATATTCAACTTCACCGTTTGCCTTCTGACTCCATTCTGGAGGAGTGGATCTGAACTTCAGATGAAGCATACAGTCATTTTTCCTAATGTTTTTGACTGTGTTGACAATAATGGGTGGCAAACCTTTCAGATCATCATTTGTTTTGGTCCACAGATTATGGACAAAACCATTTTCAACAAGCCAGAGCTTGTGTTCTTGAGGATGTTCACTCTGAACATTGACTAAGTATCTCCCAACATAAGGTCCTGCAATGATAAAGAGGGTTGGGGGAACTAGATTTTCAGGATTATGTCTTCTTATCAGATTGTGAAATTCATACCAATCTGACTCATTGAGTGCCATGATCGGAACCCTAGCACTTTCAGGACTTTCCAGGAAGTGTATTTTATCTTTTCTTACAGCACTCTGCTGTATATGATTTTCTTCAAACTGTGGTCTTCCGTTTTCGTAGAGTTCTTCAGCTAATGCAAAGAGAGCTGGGAACATTAGACCACTGCTTCTTTCTTGAAAGGCAAATAAAAGATTATCCAGGATTGCCTTCTGATGATAAGCTAGTCTCCTGCCAGTTCTGAACACAGGAGTATCAAAAGTTCTTAATTCATAATTAAAAACATTTATAACTCCATTTAGAGTTGGTCTGCTTTTTGGCAAAGCAGCAGCCATTAACGGTCTTGATGAGCCTTTACGGTCTGCCGTTTGAGACGGGCTAGCCAATCCTTTACCCTGGGATTGATCAGTTATGGCCAAGCCTTTTGGACTTAGCAGAAACCTTTTAAGGATTTTTTCTTTGGTTTCCATGGGCTCTTCTTCAGGTTCATGTTCTTTCCCAGTTCTTCTGCTTCTGGGATTACGACCTTCGTCGTCTTCTCTTTGGCTAAACATTGCCATTTCTCTGGTCAATGCGTCTGGAAGATAATTCTTGTTTCCTGCAATTAATTCAACAGTATAATCATATTGATTAAGAAATAATTGCCAGTTAGCTAATCTTCCTCTATCAGCAGCTTTATCAAGTTTGAAGTCTTTGAAATTCTTTACTCTAGCACAATCGGTGCGGACAGTAAAGGGTTTTCCAAGAAAAGCTGGAGAATTTAAAATTGTTTTCTTGACAGCCAAAATTTCCTTTTCCCCTGTGGGATAATTCAATTCTGCAGGGCTGAACTTGCCACTACAAAATTTGCAAATCTTTTCGATGTTAGTTCCAGGCGTTTTTGCCAGAACTACACCAGACCAGTAATTATCACTCGCATCTGTTTGGAGGATAATCTCATCATTTTCTTCTGGTTGTTGAAGAGGAGGGAGGTTCTTGCAGAGTTCTTTTATCTGCTTCACAATTTTCTCATCATCTTCTGTGAAGTTCCATTTTCTTTTGGAACTTGTCTTAGGAGATAACATTGCTGTTAATCCTGAGATTTTAGGGATGAAATCTCTCCCATAATTTATGACACCAAGGAATCTCTCTAGACTCTTAGCATCAGGAATTCTGTCTGGGAACTTCCAGATCTTTTCAAGAATATGGGGTTGGAGTTTTATCACTCCATTCTTGATGTTTATTCCTAGGAAATCAACTTCATCGAGGATAAAGAAGATTTTCTTTTCTCCTAGGATAATTCCATGCTGAACTATCAGCTTTACTACCTCATGGAGGTGTTTCATGTGTTCTTCTCTGTTTTTGGAGAAGACTAGGATGTCATCTATATAGACGACGCAGAACTCCGCTACATGCTTGAAAATGTTGTCCATCTTTCTTTGGAAGATTGAGGGAGCTTGCTTGAGACCAAAAGGCATTACTAACCATTCATAATGGCCTTGTGGTGTTCCAAATGCAGTGAGAGGAATACTCTCAGGATGCATTTTGACCAGCCAGAAACCCGACTTTGCATCGAATTTCGAAAAGACTTTGGCTCCTCTGAGCTGGTTAATCAATACTCTTACTTGAGCAATTTGATAACCGTCTTTGACAGTTTTCTTGTTGACATCTCTGTAGTCAATCACCATTCTAGTTTTTCCTCGTAGAGTTTCTGCATGATTTCTCACGTAGAATGCTGGAGCATGATGAGGGCTAGTGGACGGTTGAATTAATCTCTTGTTCGGGAGATCTTCAATATCTTTTCTGAATTCTTTTTTATCTTCCTCTTTGTAATGAGGAATGGCTTTGACATGGCAAATAGCATTCATGTCATGCAATTTCAATTCACAGACCACTGGGTCCTTTTCCCAAAACTTTTGAGGATCTACGTCGATATTCTATTTGAGTAGATTCTTTATTCCTTCAAGAGTGGGAATTCTTTGAGACTCAAGCTTATTTTGGAAATGCTTGAGGTTATGCTCATGGATGAAACTAGCTTCTTCATCTTCACTAGTTTCTTCTTCTTCTTCTTCAGAAGATTCATCAACAAGCAATTCTTCTTGTTGCTTGATTTGGAGTATGGGTTCAAATTTGGGTTTGTAGATAGTAAGATCACCACTATTCTGTTGCGATCTCTGATATTGCGTAGTAAAACCGGGACCTACCACACTTTTTGCTTGTGTGAGGCGGTCTGCCCAGAACACCCGTTCTCCTTTTCTGAAGCCAATTGCTTCTTCATCCTGAATGAATCGTTGTTGGAGAATAAAATCATTTCCCAACAAGAAATCAGATCCTTGGCCTTCAGATTGCCAAACATTCTGGATGATAAATGTTCCTCCACCAATGGTGATATGAACATTTTTTGCTATTTTTTTCATGGTGAGATGGCTCCCATCAAATGTAACACCAGTAGCTAATTTTTTCTTATCTTCTTTCCAAAGTTCATCTGGAATTGCAAATCTCTTTGCAACAGTAAATCCCGATCCATTATCTACAAAGGCATGTAGATGATATTTTTTATGATCAGGGAATTTTAGTCCAATTTCTATGTAGTTGCTGTATCTACTAGTAGAGACGACTTTCGATTGTTGAAGCTCATTTTTCTGAGCTTGTTCCTTTGGAATGAATGGTTTACATTCTTCTGGAATAGTTTCTAGTGGTTCAACCAGTTCAAAATTTTCCTTTTCATTGATTTCATCAATGATTTCCTCTTTTTTCGAGGAAGATGGAGGAGAAGGAGGAGGAGGTTCCATAATTTTCTGGAACAGAGTTTCTACCTCTTTTTCTTCTTCTTTCTCTTTTTGTTCAGAGAAATATTCTTCATATTCTTGCTCAACTAATTGACTGACTTTGCCGTTCTTGGTTTTTCTTCTTGCTTCAGCTATGAAGCATTCTTTGTGATAAGTCTTCTTAGACTCTTCACAAAACATAGGGAGACCATTCTTTTCGTGACATAAGCAGTAGTCACAAACGAATGTACCAGGGTTCACCTGATAAGAAGACATTAAAGCTTATGTCTTGCTTTCTTCCCAATTCTTGATTTTCAAGACATTCATTTGTCTGGATTCGAAGTACTCTACTTCAGAATCTGTCTCAGACTCAGATGAAGTTTCTTCTTCAAATCAGGCAGAATAACTGACCTGTCGTCATCTTCATCATCATCATCAGAATAGGCTATTTCATAACCTTTCATATTTGCCACTTCTACTATTTGCTCATATTCTTCAAAGAGAGCTTTAGTAGATCTTTTACCCTTTTCCGGGCATTCATTGGCATAGTGCCCTTCAGCTTTACACAACCAACTGCAAGCTTTCTAGCTAGGTTGTTTATGCTGATGAGTATTCTTCTTTTTCTTGAAGAATTTCTTTTTAGGATCTTCATCCTTTTGTTTCTTGTAATTGGAACTTCTCTTGAATTTCCAATCCTTCTTCTGATTACTCCTTTTGACTTTTTTAGAGTAATATTTTTCTTTTCTTTTTCTGTGGAACTTGGATTCATGACATCCCCAGTTTGTGGGCATATCTAATATTCCATAACAGAAATTTTCAACTCCTTTGAGTTGCTTCTTGGCCATCTTAGCTCTAAGATTGGCTTTGCATTGTTCTTTCAGTAGTTGCCGGATTCTGTCGGCAATTCCTCCAACTGAAAATCTTTCAATTGGTTTCTCAGCTATGCTTTCTCTCACAGCTGTTCTCCATGGTTCAGGGAGCTTTCTGTGCAACAGATTAACTAGATCAGTATTTTCTAGTTCACCAATTGTACAGTAATATTCCTGAAACTCATTCAGGTATTCTTCAAAATATCTCATGTCACAGATTTTGAGAGCATAGATATTCGATTTTGCTGTTTCTTTGGCTTTTTCACTCAGATTTGAAAGATCTCCACAGAACTGATCGTACAGGGGTACTGCAAAATCATACGGAGATTTTGAAGTCTTAATTTCTTCCAGCCATTCTTTTCCTCTGGCTGTTTCTTTGAAAGAGAAATAATACTTCTTTGCTACTCTGGTTAGAGTAGTTTCAAAGTATATCTGAAGATCAGGAGCTTCAAATTTTCCAAGGGTAAGAGCAGAGGCCATCATCAGGCTGTCTACCCATTGGTCAAGAGTTTTTCTCTTGTCTAAAGCTTTATCCAGATCTAGCCAAATTCCATAGTTGGAAATTGGTACTCTGGGTATCTTGTCCTCTGGGACAAATCTTTGAGAATTTCTTTCTCCATTTCTTCCCGTAGGGGCCTTCTGTATAGGGAGTTTGACTTTTCCCTTTTCTCGAACGATGGAAGTTTTGGAGCTTTCTCCTTCTTCCATTTCAATATCTTGATATGGAAAGACTTTTCTCGTCTTTCTGATTTTGAATTCTTTCATTTCTTCGATTAGTTTTTCTAATCGTTCAGGATTTTCACAATTCTCAGCTTCTTTATAAAGATCAGAGAGCCTCTTAGCTCTTAACATCTGGACTGGTCTGTTCAGATCAGCTTCCAGTTCTTCTTCAGTAATAGGATCTTCAATAGTGGATGCTGTACCACTGACACTAGCTTCTCTAGTGCTGTAGCTTCTTCTGAGAAGATTCCTGTTTATCCTGAGATTCTCAGGACTGACATCACTTTTTCTGTGATTTTCAAAATTTAGACTGATTTCTCCAGTCTTTCTACTTTCATAAATTTTAGCTTTTGCACTTTCTGCTGGTAGCTTCGGACCAGATAATTTCCATTCAATAGGAAAAGTTACTTCTTTCCAAGTAACCTTGTGAATCTGTTGTGAATGGTTCTTCTGACTGGTGAGGAATCCAGTAGTAAGACCAGGGATGTTAGAAATCTGTGTCTTTGGCTCTACTGTAGTGCTCATCAGTTTGTAGTATATTCGGTATACTATCGCCAATTCTTGCATATCTTTTTTCATTGATATGCCATCTGTTTTGACTCTCAGTCGGAGACAGTGGGCTGCATCCTTCAAGCTGGTTGAGAAGTTGGGGAAGCAGTTGAAATAGGCCACTTGATTGCACAGTGATGCTTCTAGAGTTCCCAGCAAACTAGCTTGAAAGTCTGTCAGTCTGTTGTCTTGCAGGACACATAGGACTGAACAGTTGATGCCTTCTCTTGCCAAAAGCTTTATGCCGACTTGGACTGCTCCAATGTGCATAAATTGATACTTCTTTGCTTGTGCTCTGGCAACTTCAGCAGGGGTGATCATCAAGAGATCTGTTTCTCTGTTGTTGAGGGGGTTGTGAATTCAAGTACTTTGAAATGATGGCTATCCATCAGGTCAAATGTTCCCCGTCTGTAGATCTGTTTGAAATCTAGCTTTGGTATTGAGGCGTTTTTTACCTCATGCTCGATTTCATTGTATTCAAATTCTTCAGAATTTAGGAGTTGAACTCCTTTCTTTTTTCCAAAGATGCTTAACATCTTCATCTCTCTTTTTTCTGGGTTTTCATACCTGATACTAGTTTGGCTAGTAGATGGATCCAGAAAAATCATGTTTGGAACAGGATTCTTGTCTGGTCTTTCTAATGGTTTGAATCCATTAGCTTTCTTTTTTACTGTAGGCACTTTCTTGTCCTTCAGTATAGAATCCAGCGTTTTTTGCTGTTCTTTGATTTTTCTACTAACACTCGTTAGTTTTTCTTCTTCTGGTTTTGGAAGTTCCTTGATATAATCCAGTTTATTTTCCAATCTTTCCAATTGGTGGATTATAGTAGGTAATTGTTCTAGATGATTTTGACATCTAGATAATTCTAGTAATAGCTTCTGATATTTCTCATCAGAAGATTTCAGTAGAGAATTTATTTTCTCTAATAACAATTCTGACATTGTCCCCATTAAGGAGGGGTTCTCCTTGAGCTATTTTACAAGCTCTGATACCAGTGATGTGCGGATCTAACCAATGCTCAAATAATCAAGAGGTTTTTGTTCCTCTTCCAGAAGATATAATAGATTTTCAATCTCTTCTTCTATTTTATAGATTCTAGTCTGAAGTCTATAAATAATATCCCAATAGTTAAGAGATTCTCTATTAAGACTATCTCATAGGCTTTCAGTTTTCTCAATTTTTCTCTTTCCTTTTGCAATTCTTTGCCAGTATTTTTACAGATAGCAACTAGTTCAAGTCTGTCAACTATCGAAATTATGAATAGTAAATCGTACTGTTTACCTTTGAATCAGAGGATGACTGCTAGCTCTGCATATATATTCAAATAATAACTCTGATGGGCCTACCACGTTTCTAAAACTTTTGTTAAACAACAGAATAGACAGCATACCTAAATGAACGAGACAACAGCATAAGCAGACTCTGACTCTGACAACAAAGAAAATTGCTGGAACAAGAAATAAAGGGTACTAATGGTAGAGATTTTGAAAAGATGGGTAGGTAGGAGAGAAAATGAGAAAAAGTTGTGCAAGGGGGAACAAAAATAATACACTGGGGTGTATGAGAAGTATTTTCACAGATTTGGGGTGTATGAGCATTAACCCTTTTTTAAATGGTTGCTGGGACATATGACTATCTGATGCATTTATACGAGTTCACAATACAAACGAGATGACGTGTTACACATTAACATTTATACGATATGACAATAGGATACAAGTTACAGTGCAAGCCTCATTTGCGGGTCCTTCCGTGTTTGTCCTTGACTCCCAAGTCTATCCTTGATCCCAATACAAACGAGGTGGAGTGCCAAAATATTATTCTCAATCCTATCAGTAAACCCTCAAGAGTACAAATCATGATTACTCTTTTGGCCATTTCGATATATGCCAACATTTTTCATACTATGTCATGAATGGGGTTCGGTTCAACCTTTTTGACCTTCGAGAGTCCAAATGGATTCGAAACTCAAAAGTTCTTTTCATAGTTTGGACCGGTACCCTTACGATTTATCTTGCTGCCCCACAACATCCATAGTTCTGAATCCATCTCCATATGGTTTTGTTTAATAGCTTTAGACACAAATCCAGTCCAAACGATCATAATAATCTAATCACCAACTAACCCAACTTCGAATCTCTAGTCTAAACCCATCAGTCAAAATCCCGAAATTTCTCAAATTTCGGTATGTCCGTATGTCGATCCACTCAGTTGTTCTTACTTGGTATTGTTTCTTGTTACTCTGCACCGTAAATAATACTTGCTCGAATTGATTACATGTACAAGAAATGTTGCAATATGAGCCTGGAAAACGCAATTCAGCAGAGAAGGCTATGGGACACCCTTAGTTTGATGATTTGAACAAAAGAAAGATGAAGCATATGACAGAATCACTACGTGTGGAATTTGGATCGATTCTCGATTGCTGGCTAACAGATGTTCTGTAATGAACTTTCTTTGCTTTGCTCGAGCATATTTGCAGTTGTGTTAAATCTGTCTTAGGATTGATCTGTAAAAGCGTATTGCTACTTTGCATTTGATTCAGAACCTAATTACAACACTTGTAGTTGTCCCTGTGTTGCTTACAAATTTGGAAAATATTGTCTTTTTGTAACGAATCTCTATCAGAACTGAGATGAATGATTTAGATTTTGCTTGAATGAGATGCTTTGTAGCTGTTTCACACTTGCCTGGCCACAAACCACATGAAGAAGGCAGACCATAAAGTAAGTGATACTGATGCAAATGCGTAAGTCCACAGCAGTATTACTGAACATTCGTTCTCTCCCGCTCCGAACAATTGGGTGATCGTTCCTGCCATTTACAAAAGGATAGTGTTGTTAGGAGACGATTTAGCAAGTGTGTTTGAGTGACACCTGGGATAGCGGTTGAAATCTTGCAGCACAAACCACATAGCAACAAAAAGCTGCTAAAATTGGAGAAATCTTGCAAGTGAATTATTTAGGGTTAATTACCTATGTTCATTGCAGGTGGTAGTGTATACTGAATCAGGAGAACAAATAGATATAATGGATCAGAGTGCACTAAGCCAAATTTTAGCGCCCCTTTAATGATCAATATGCCTATAAGAGGCAGGAACACGTAACGGACGAATATGATCCCAACAACAATAGATTTCTGTATCCCTGACTCTCTCAAACCTGAAAGAACAATGTAAACAAAGCTGAACTCAATAACCTCACGCATGAATCTAGGAATTGTAGACTTAGTATTTGGCATTGTATACCTTTAAGGAGGTTTCCTCCAATTATCAAAGTGAGAGCGGGGATAGCTCCATCTCTGCAATCATAAACAGAGAAGTTACAGAACAAAGTAGTAATACAAACAATTGTTGTAGATTCTTATTTATGTGAATGGACTTCAGTAAAGTCGTGCTAAAATGAGAAGTAATCTCATTTGAATGCACGACAATAGAAGATGGATTCATGTAATAGAAGTTGGGAGCTATTTAAGATGCCCATAATTAAGTTCAAATTTCAGAAATAAATCATAGAGTTGGTACAGTTTCTGTACAAGCTATATACCCCAACAACTTAGTAGTGTCTTGGATCACCCGTAGAGGAGCACCATCTCCTATTATTAGTTTACGAATCTGAGGATGACTCCGATTGCAAACCCAACAATCTTTACCAAATAAAAAAGCATAGGTGAGTCAATTTGTCACCCAAATTAGTGCTCATTGAGCATCAAAAACGTATTTGAAACGCAGCAAAAGGCAGTACTGAAAGTTCATACCGCTCCAATAGTTGAAGGGGCAAATATCGTTTTCAGATTAAGCTTTTGAAACAGTCTCACTAGACAGTTCTTGGATTTACTCGGAGGTTCTATCTGCCACGATAAACGACGATAATATGCTTAGTTAGAAATAAGGTAAATATACATTGCCAAAAGCACATTAAGTTATCAAACTATCAATATGAATTCTACATCCAAATTTTATCAGCTGATCGATTAGTAGTTTAGATTGATAGTCTCACAACATAACATGCAAGACCGTTTGGCAAGTTAACAGTTTGTTCATTATTGAACAGATCTGAAATGGTTTGAAGTACATTAACACAATCAGAGCAATAAGTCATGCAACTTAATAATCAAGTTTAGTACCTTAGAGTCTTGTTGAGATATAGTGCAGGGCAGTGCATACTGATCGGCATTGTCCTCTACTATCCCATATTCCTTGGAAGAAAGCAGAGGCTCGGTGCAACTTACTTGGTTTGATTCGGAGGGTTCCTCCAAAGACTGGGGGGAGTCTTGGGTACTCCTCTTTGAAGATATCCTCACAATGTTATACACATAGGACCAAATATAAATGACTCCTGTCTGAAGAACAAAAGACACAAACCAGATAAAGAAACATTAATACATAATACTATTGAGAACGAGGAAGATGACGAAGAAGAAGTGTACTACTTACTGCCATTGAAAGTGATGCATAAGCCATTCCATAAGTGTGACAGACATCAGGAGCTCCAAATGGGCTTCCCTTCTCTTTACAGACTGCTGGGACTATAATGAGGAGCAAGTTCCCCAAATTTCCTATTCATATCAAATCAGGTAATAACTTCAGAAATCATTGGTACGAATTAATGTTCCAAAATCTGAAAACAAATTCAAAATTACCAGCCGCACAGCAACCCAAAATGAGGCCTCGGAGATGTGGAGGTGGTCTTGCTAATTGGATGAGTATCCATCCAAGTACAGAACCAACAATGAAGGTGATTAAGATGTTCAATGGCATAAACCACCTATATGAATACACACAGTCATATACACCATACTTAATACACTAATCATTGTAAATTTTGATATTAACTAAACAAAGGATTTGAACTCACAGTTTAATCAAACTGTCATATGTAATAGTCTGAGCAAGGTTAGTTACCACCAGAGCTGGACTGAATACATAAAATACAACCTGTTCACAAACACAACAATTGTATTATTTCTAAAATTAACCAGGGTAAATTTAGACATAATACATAATCCCACTACCAAACGTATTACATTATCCCACTACCAAACGTGTAAGTCTTTTTTATGGAACAGGAAAAAAAGTTTACAGTGTTCAAGTTCTTCCTGGTATCTTCCCCCAGAATATTAACGCGCCCAAGTGCAAGATAGGAGCCAAGTGCAGTGATCAAGAGCACTTTCAAGACCGGAATCGATGCGGTGATGAAGAGCTGCAAAAGCGCCATTGCTGAAACTTACAAGCTCTTCACCCCTCACTCATAAATCAAAATGGGCTTCAACTACCTAGCTCGCTCCTCTCCTTTGCGTATAAATATATGAACTTTTCAGAAATTTGAGGACTACAGAAACCCTCTGAAGATATGGTGAAGAAGAACCTTCTTGGAACTGCTTCTGAATCATAGAATGTTAAGGTAAGGAGCAAGTGGGGAGCAAGCGAATTAAGAAAACGCATGTCGTACCCTGTCTTGATACAATTAATGTTACAATTATTACGGGTGATGGAGAATTGGAGATGAATGACTTGGTTTCTACTTGTTGTTTAGATTACAATGAATGAATGAATTACGTTATTTGCGTCACGTGTTTGTTTTGTTTTGGTCATGGATGGCTGGTAATCAAGTAATATTTGAATACAATTTGGCCTAGCTTTCATGCTACCACATTTCCTTTCAAAAGCAAAACGCCAAGCTCAGAGGGGCAATCCTCTGAAGAGACGTATTAGTCTAGAGTTGTGGCTCTGTTTGTTCATCTATTTTATAATTCTATATTCTAATATGAGTAAAACAAATAAAGAAAACGAAAGTAAAACGTACTGGACTGCACTTTGCGGTAGAGAGTTGAGACTTGACCACCTCCACCATTCATTTGTTTAGTTTCATTCACCATAAATTGATAACCAACGTTACCCCACAAGAAAAGTACCAATCAGTTGATGATGCGTCTTCAGTCAAAGGAAAAACATTACATGTGTTTTCTTTTTCCCTCGATCTAAAGAAATGAAAAGTGGACTTCCAAATTAGGGTAACGAGAGCAACGTGAGGGGTACTTTTAGAGCAAATACACCCATGAATTAAGGGCAATTGTTGATTTGCCAACTAAATTAGTACTAACAATTCACTATTCATCCCAAATTGACAATTGCCTCTAATTTACACAATGCACCAATGAAAGGCAATGTATCTGCCAATTCACTATTCACACTTTAAATTTGAATAATTTATTAATTCAAAATAATGTTAAACTTTATAATTCAATTAATTACATAATTAATAATTAAGGTGAGGAAATAGGTACTTATAGAATTTTTGAAAAAATAATAATTTTAAGATTTTTTTACCTTCCAGAATATTTTTTAGGGTGAAATTAAAATTATCATTATCATAACCAATTGCCTGGGCAAGTGGTCCCCAATGATTGCCTGGACAATCTTTTCCCGCTGCATGGCCAAGATTGGCCCTCTTTTCCAATTAGTCACCCAATTGGTCCTTCAGTGTATCTGCTCTTAGTGAATGATAAATTTTTTTGGTCATTTTAATATATCTCTTGTGGGATCTATTTTTCGATCACATTTCGGCATCTCAACCGTTCAGTTTTTAGGTTCCAATGTGTAGATCATTTCTGTAAAATTTCAATTAAATTGATAATCGTTAAGACATTCATAATTGTGATTTAATTTTCTAAACATGAACGGTTCAGGTTAGACATATTTTGGAAAGACCATGCCAAGCAGCAGCTTGCAGACCAGCTCGTAGAGCAAAGTTTTCAGCACATAGCACATTAGACAAGCCTAACTTCTTAGCAGAAGCAATAACTGGAATCTCTTGATCATTTCTAATAATAAAACCAGCTGCAGCTTGATTGCTATTGAGAACAGAACCATCACAATTTAATTTAACAAACTTAGAGGGAGGGGGATTCCATTTAATTATCCAAAAGTTTGTGGAAGCATTTTGTACAGAAGACACAAGCAGATAAGAATGTTCAATGTAGCATAGTAGGCTTAGTAGCTGCAGCAAAAGCTATTTGTATAGCATCTTTCTGGTTGTATAGGTATTTGTATTGCAGATAAGAATGAATTTTCATTCCATTTAAATAAACATGACATACCAGTAATTCATGTTATTTTACTTTCTTTTTTCTATACAACCACAAAATCTATTTTTCTGTCTCCATATTCATCCGATACGCTTTTCTCAGAAGTTCTTGGCTGCAGACACTTTATTGAAGGATGGTGAATAAAAACAATTAGGTGACAGAAACAATTAGAAAGGATGCTAACCTTTAAATCGTTAGCTGCATGTATTGTAGAATCCAACAGCCAACTCCCTATTTAACAAGAAAACACAGGAGCCCCAATTTAACAAGCTCTCTAAAATCTCTCCGTTTATAATGAACACATCGATCACAATTCTACATGAAACAAAACAAATGAAAGACAATTCCCTTCATTCCAGTACCACAGTAGCACCCAACTCCTTGAGCTTGTCAACAATGGGGCCTGCCTCCTCCTTGGTGACACCCTTCTTCAGCAAAACTGGAGCCTTTTCCACCAAGTCTTTAGCGTCCTTTAGTCCCAAATCAGTGAAAGTCCTAACCTCCTTTATGATCTTGATCTTTGCCACTGCGTCAAACTTCTCAAGCTTTATATCAAATGCGATCTTCTCCACCACCTTGGAGTCTGTGGAGGCAGACCCAGATTCGGAGGATGTCGGGCCTATTCCTGAGACTGCTGGACCATATCGGTTGAGGCCCATTTTTAACCTGAAGAGGATGGAGTAGTCATGCCTCTCAATCTTTGTGAGGTCCAAGAGGTTGTCAGCAATGCACTCAAGATTCTTGGACCGAGGCTCACTTGCTGCAGTGGCTGTGTAGAGGGTGCGAGAAAGACTGCACGTGGCAGGTCTGGATTGGGACCTGCAGGGAACATTTGTGGTTAAGGACATTGTGGAAAGTAAAGTGGTTGGGGTTTTGCGCAACAGAGATTCATTACTTAGCTGGACAACAAGACAATCATTATATTTCCTGAAAGTCAGGTAGTTCAGTTTCCATATCGAAACTTAACATAGAGGCTCAAGTATAGCAACGGTGTACGTATATTGACATTCATTACCTATCTCCCATATATACATAGGTATTCAAGATATCAATAGAACATGCAAGTCGCTTCTACAAATCATATTCATTATTCAGCAGAACATCTGTTGCACAAGAACTGGATGCAAAATTTATAAAACCCATCTATTGCTACTAAACAGAATACCAGTGAACCAAAAGCAAATTCAAATTCTACACCAAAAGAGCAACAATAAGAAAAATTACAATGAAAAAAAAGAAACAAAAAGAAAAGGAACATACTTTTGGGACATGAAGTTGATTTCCACCTCCCGAACTTACCCTGATATTTGTTGAGCCACAGTTCTGGCAGGTGAGTGTATTACAGCCTGGAATGTATGTCGAAACAAAGAATTAAAGAAAGAACAACTGAACAAAATAAATGAAAATTACCAGGCACAATCAATTTTGAGAGTACAAAACGACTAAATGATGTGACAGTTGTGGTTTCACTTAAAAAAAAAAAAAAAAAAAGCAGCTCATGCTTTAATATTGTTATCAGCACATATGCACAGAGAAGATTGGCAACCCAAAATTGTTCAGTATAAAAGATGATATGTTGGAGTACATGAAGTAAGAGCCCCATTGAAGAGTAGGTCAAGATAATAAATTATTTGAACAATTTTACAGAGATAAGATGACAGATGTACCTTACTTTGAAGATGTACTTTGGACCCTACGATAGTAGTAATGGTTTGAGAAACACAAGCATGGCTTGAGAAGCGTCGTAGAGATGACATCGGAAATCAACAAACAATTGGAGAGCCAAACTTGCACCCTGTCAAATGCAAAATGATCATCATATACAAAGTGAAAAAATGAAAGTACCACATTTTCATTTTATATTATTTCACTAATATTAATTCTTGAACCTTTTAAAGCAATATTTGTTTCATAATTAACTTAGGAAAAAAAAAAACCAAACAAACAAAATGAACTGTCGAATAAGTGAGTTAACATTCTCAGCAACTCATTTGGTTGACTGGTGCTTTAGCCATTGCCCATATATATGGACTGTTCAAACCCAATCAGTAAATCCTTCTTTGTTTTAGCCTGAATTAGTAGTAATGAAACCCTGATAGCAGAATCCTCTGTCACATTTAGAAACTTCATTGAAAACCTTTCAACCACAAATCCAAAGAGAAAGAAAAATGGTTTTGTTTTTGTTTGGGTGCTTCGGGGGGGGTGTTTCTATATGGATTGTTTGAATAATAACTTGAATAGACTATATGGCTTTTAGTGAAGTTTAAAGAAAATCCTAACAAATATTAGGTGAGAGTGTTGGATTCCATGTCTGTACAGTATGTTTTTAAAAATGGTTGCTGGTTGCTACTTGCTAGACATATGACATGTTTACAGAGTTATACGAGATGACAATTGTATAGTGCATACATGTAGCAAACCATCATTGATAAAAAAGAACCTCTGATCAAATGTATTAACAAAAATGCACCAAACCAACAAGAAAACAAAGCAGCATGTTCCGTCCACATAGACACACTGCAAGTACAATCCTAATAACTCTTCTCATTATACATACAATACTAATATACCTCCTTGACAATAAAATTAGTAGAAAGTACATTACTAATATTGGTAATGCAATCGACTCCTCAAGCCAATGGCCATCTGCCTGGATGGAGCAGTGCAAGCCTCATTTGCGGGTCCTTGCTTAAGTCTGTCCTGAACTCCCAAGTCTATCCTCAATCCCAAATACAAACGACCTCAAGTGCCTAAATAATATTCTCCATCCTATAAGTAAACCCTCAATTTAGTTCACAACACGAACATAAATTCATAACAATTAGCCATTCCCAATCATACAGTTCAACCATCTTATGTCCATTTCGATATATGCCAACATTATTCATACTATGCCATGATTGGGGTTCGGTTAAACCTTTTCGACCTTCCAAAGTCCAAATGGATTCCCAACTCAAGTTCTTTTCATAGTTTGGACCAGTATCCTTACGATTTATATTGCTGCCACAACATACATAGTCCAATACTCAGTTTAACTACTATATAATCTGAGACTTGTACCCTACAGAATCCATCCACATATGGTTTTGTTAATAGCTATAGACACAAATCCAGTTCAAAAAATCATAATAATCAAATCACCAACTAACCCAAATATGAATCTTCTACCTAAACCCATCAGTCAAAACCCCGAAATTTCTCAAATTTCTTCTGCAACAGACGGAAGCAATTCGAGAAATTTGAAACAGAAAAAGAACACCCACGACAACAAAATAAGAAAGTTTTACTATAACAGATAATAGATAAAAAAAACTGACCAAAGATTTCCGTCGACCTGAATTCAAGGACACTGATGAAGAGTGAAGGGTGAAGAGGATGAAAACTGATTTAAGTAGGAAATGTGGGCTGCCGGTGCCCCCAGTAGTGAGGGACGGAGTTTTTGTTTGAATGACCCATAACAAAATTCCAATAACACCCTTATACTTAACGGGTTTCTAATGTGTCGTGTCGGGTTAACTCATTATTAATGAGAAATGCTAAAGGGTTGTGTTGTCTGTAAGAGATTGTAGTGCCGTAAGTCTGTGAAAATAAGCATTTATTATTTATGACAAAGCAGAAGCAATTGAGTGTAGTTTAACAAAATTCATTAATTTCTCTGAGTTTTCAGAACTTCGTTTCAAAGACATTGTTTTTAAAAGCTACTATGTGTAGTTTCTCAATTTCTCAACTGGAAAAAGTTAGCGGACCAAAAGCATTAACCTTATCAAACAGCTTAAATTAGACCCAAAAACGTGTTTGGTGCCCAAAACACCTCAGAAAGCAATGCCAAACTATGCCTAATATCGCGTGGTTTTGGATCAAGGCGAAGAACCTGTTTGCCACTCTTTTCTCAATCAATATTGTTTGATCAACGAACCGAGGTCCTGGTATTGGTCAACCAACCCATCTGAGTTATTGGTATTTCAACGTACTGTCTATTGTGGTTCTCATTCTTTCTAGTTGATTTTTGATGTTGTCTATTTTCTTTTGGAGAAATTTTGACCTGCGTGGGGTAAACAGGTAGCAATATGCTAGTAGGGTTAGGGGTTCTTATATTTGGTGTTTTGGTGGCAAAGGAAGTAGCTTTGTCCAGCCGACATTCTAAGTGTTTTTGGCTAATAGGCTCTTGTCTGTGGCTAGTATTGTAGCAATAATTTATCTCAAGGTTCAAAGCAGTCACTTGCACAATAGGAGAAGATAATCGAAACTCTTCGATCTATTAAGGTATTAGAGTGGTACCGGATAAAAGATTTCCGATGATAAAGTCAGTAAAATTTTCAACTAAGTAGTAGGCTAAGTCAACAGGGAAATGTTACTTGCCTTCAGGTTTAGAGCGGATCATTTTCTTTTAATTAATTTTACTTCAATCAATTGTCTTTCACTCAAAATAATAAAATAAACAACATTGAGATACATAAATAATTTTAATTTTAATTATAATTAATAACTAGTTAAAGTATGGATGAAATTCAATCGATAGACTACTAATTCCGTCCCGTATTTTTGGTTTGGTTCGGTTCGGTTTAGTCGGCTCGGTTCCTGAAGTTCGGTTTAGTCGGCTCGGTTCCTGAATTTCGATTTATTGTAAACAGTGGTGTTCACCTGGTCAGTTGCTGACCAAAGAATTTATGCTCAACAACCCTTAGATTTACATCCAAGGGTGGAAAATAAAACACCTCAACTTAATAATAATTCTCTCTGCCCTTGGATTTACATCCAAGGGTGGTTGAGCATTATTTTCTTGGTCAGCAACTGACCAGGTGAACATTTTCGTTATTGTAAATAAGAAGAACGAAAAAAAAAAAAAAGAGCCCAATGGAGAAATAGGCGGGATTTAAACCCTGACGGCGTCTCTCTCTCTCTCTCTCTCTCTCTACTCTCATAGAGAGACTCCCCTTCGTGCAGCAATTGGCAACGCCACTTCGTCTCTATAACGGTAAGATACATATCTTCCTTCGTCTCTAAAACTCAAATACTGTTTAGTCATTTGGATTATGAAGTTTCTTGAGTTTCCGGGGTTTGTTAACCCTCAAACAATCCATAGACCCCTATTCAGTTTTATTTTTCAATTTTTTTTTTGTTAAACTGCGTATGCTGTGATTATGAAATTTAATGTGCAATTTTGGTAATACTAAAATTCAATATCCAAGCAATGGATTGCAATTCCCATATACTGTTTGCCAAAATTATGCCTGTTCGGTTGGTTAATGCAAGGGCTTCAAGCTGTCTTATTTTTGTTTGGGAGATGTGTGAATGGAATGAAGTAGGAAGCAAAGAAGAATAAATAGGGGAGGTTTAGTGTTTCTGTGCAAGAAATCTGGCAGCTTCCGTCCGTCTCGGTTTCTTTTCTGCTTGGGTGTCCGTAGTATGGGTCCTAACTGTTGATTAGTTGTTCGAGTGCTTTGTTTGCTGTAATTCATATTCGTCACAATTGGTAGGAGTCATTGAGCACTGTGGAGATGATGTCATTCAATAATACTAGGCAAGATTCATTAAACCATGTGAAATTTTTCTGTTTAATGTAATATGAAGTTGAGGTTAGACAATCCCTGCAATGAACTATAGGTTGTATGTTATTCTTCGGGTTTTTCATGCTTCTGATGAATGATGGTTAGCAAAAGCAAAATTAATAACCAAGTGATCATTCTTTGTGGTAGACAATGGCTTAAAATTTGATGTGATTCTTTCTATTTTGTTGATGATTAATCTGATTCTACCAATTTAAATGTTTTTTTTTTGTTTTCCTTCTTCTGTTATGTTCTCTCTTTTCCTTGAGTCTTTGTTTCTGAACTTATATGCAATTGAATATCCAAAAACAGAATGAAAATGCAAAATGCGTGGAGCTGCAACTTTGATCAATTAATTAAACTAAAGGAAAAATATTACTACTGAAAAGAATCAGGAGTAGTCAATAGATATATCATATCATATATTCAAGTAGAATTCACTGCAAGTATCCCCACAATCAGAAGTCTATACCTTCTTGGATAAATCTGTGTGCGTGAATGTTTTCTTATAGTGAATATTAATCTTACTCTAAGGTGCTACAGTTAGTGGTTCTGTGTGTTCATAGAAGTGCATATGGGCCTAATTGTGTTTATTAATATGTAATGTTGGTAGAATAAGCTTTGCTATCAGAGCCTCTTGTTGAGTAATGAAGTTTTGTTTCTTATGAAAATTGAAGTTTGTTCTGTCACTGTCGTGGTTAACATTAATATTTGGTTGTCATCTTTGAATTTGACTGATTACACGTTCATCATTTTATCTGGGAAAAGGGCGGTGTTTGACTAGGTGGTCCTGTAATTAAACCAAGTTCTGGCTGAGTCCATCCCACATTTTGAAGGGTGTTGAGAATATAGGCACAGCAGAAAATTTTTAAGGTTTTAGTCCCCTTTGGTATGCTTCAAAAACTGTTCTGGACACCCAACTTTGTTCTGCAGTTTTTTTCCGTTACTTTATTGGGAATGAAGCTGAGTATGTTATTGATGTTTCAGTTTTCTCAGATCCTTTGGGTTGAGTTGGTAGGTTAAGTAATGCATGTAGTTTCCAGAGTATAAAGAAGTTTATTTGAAATTATTTGGATGGATTTTTTAGAGTTGAAATGGCTGACTAAAACCTTACAAAGTACTAATAAATTGGGATATTGTTGCTGTAACAAAGCCATTGTCGATTAGTTAGTGAAGTTTATAGTTCAGTTTATGATGTTTACGTCCTAGATGATGAATTCCCTTACTAATTAACCCTTGCTAATTCTATTTTGGGTGTTTTGATGTTCCAACAGATGGAGTTTGTGAGCCCTGAAGGTCTTCGCATAGATGGTCGCCGCCCCATGGAAGTATTTGTCTATCTATCTATTTTTCTTTGTATTTGATTTCAAAAAGCTTTGTTTCTTTGATGAGTTGATTATTTTTTTTTCATTTGATCCCAGATGAGGCAAATTCGAGCAGAGATTGGTGTTGTGGCCAAAGCCGACGGGTTCTAATTTCTAAATACAAACTCTTGCTGCAATTGCTTTGTAACTACTTTTTATGTTGTTATTAATTCATCCTCCATATCAAATTTCAGTTCTGCTATGTTCGAGATGGGTAACACTAAAGTTATTGCTGCTGTGTATGGCCCTAAAGAGGTTGAGTAACTTGTATAATATTTTTATTATTTTCTTATGAAAGTTTTAGCAAGCTTGTGGGCACTCATTATTTGTAATTCAAAATATATTCGTCTCATTGTAGAATATCTATTCAAGCTGTTTATAATTTACTTTCTTTTTCAGGTCCAAAATAGGAGCCAACAACTGAATGCCAATGCATTGGTAATATTGTCTACATCTCTGTCAATTAAACTTATCTTCATCATGCTAAATATGTTAACTTAACATGGATTTATTATATTTTAAGTGTAACGTTTGTAATTGTTAAATTTAGGTGCGCTGTGAATACACAATGGCAAATTTTAGTACCGGAGATCGGATGAGAAAACCAAAGGGTGATAGGTTTTATATTCTATCCTCCTTAAATCTTCAAACATACGTGCTTAGATGATCCTTCCATTTATGTTTAAAATAACTGTTACATCCGTAACTAAAATTTATAATTAATATTTGCATCCTTGATGCTCTCAGGAGATCCACAGAGATATCTCTAGTTATTCGCCAAGCCATGGAAGAATGCATCTTGACAAACTTAATGCCTCGGTCTCAGGTTTGTGTCAGCTTCCATTGTGTCATATTGGGAACTTTTCCCTGCTTGATTTTGTAGTTTGTTTTTGTCTGAAGCTTGTATTTTTTTTTTTTTTTTTTTTTTTGCAGATAGATATTTTTGTGCAAGTTCTTCAAGCAGATGGAGGTAAATATGATGTCTCTGTGCAGTCATAAGTCCTATATGATAATAACCTGCATCCAGGTTATGTGCTCTAGGCTGCCCTGTATCTTTGTTTATATGTGTGCATGCATGCTTGATCCTATGTTAATTTATAATTTTATATATTAGTAGATTCATGCTTATTTGTTGAGAAAAAAGGCCTTAACTAATTTCATCAAACCGGAATTTAATATGAACCACTTACATTTGTATCACAAGCTGCCCACTAGTTTGCAATGTACCACTACTATTTAGGCAGTTCTTGTATCGGGGCCAAAGTACTGCTGAGAGCTGACTGATTGTTATTGTGGTTGGTGCATTATATTCAAGTGCACTGTTCCCAGAGTCTGGTCCAAGCTGCTTGCTGTGTATCACTTTGAATATAGTTATTCGAGAATTATCCTTCAATTATATTAATTATTGATCAGTCTGATTTTTATTATTATTATTTTTCTAACTTGGTAACAGGAACTAGATCTGCATGTATCAATGCTGCAACCCTGGCTCTAGCAGACGCTGGAATTCCGATGCGAGATATTGTTACTTCCTGCGGTGCTGGGTACCTCAATAGCACCCCTCTGCTTGGTAATATTTACTTAAATTCAATGTTACTAAGAATATGTTATTAAGTTATTTGGGGGCTCCTATTAGGCCTTTTTACTAGTATGATAATACAACTTTTATATTACCATGACCTTATTGTTCATGGACAGATTTAAACTATGTAGAAGATAGTGCTGGAGGCGCTGATGTGACTTTAGGAATTATGCCGAAGTTGGACAAAGTGACTCTTCTTCAGGTTTTTAATTCATAATCTAGTTCTAATTTTCCTGTGCACAATTCTGAGTTGCAATAACTGTATCAGCTGTCTTGGATATATTATCCTCAGTCCCATCTCCTCTGAACCATGCAGATGGATGCTAAGTTATCTTTGGATACTTTTGAAAATGTAATGCAACTTGCAGTCGAAGGCTGCAAGGCAGTTGCAGATTACATTCGAGAAGTAAGCACCCTTTTTTTTCTTTTTCCTCCTCCTGGTCTTGTGGCCCATGTATTTGAACAATGCTTATTGTGTGTTAATGATAGATATTGCAAGAGAATACAAAGCAATTGGAGTATCGTCGAGGAACATAGTAAGCTGATTAGCAATCTTTATTTATTGTCAAAGGAAACTCTGATGAAAACAATTTTACAAGGCCCAATGATCAGTTGTACGCCCAATTGCTCTTTCAGAATTTGTGTTTTCTGATCCACTTGTATCAGTTGTATGTTTCTTTGATGATGAATCTCGAGGATAGCTATACTATGCAGATGTTGTTCAATGGCAGTAAAGCTTGGAATTGACAACACTCAGTTTCTGTATTGCCCATTCTGAAAATAGTATAGTAGCATGTAACATGGGCAAATTAGGTAAATCTTTAGGGAGGGGCTGATATTAAGCTACAATTAGCAAAGTATTTGTTGGGTTTTATGTTATCATACAATTGGTGTAAATGAAGAGGGAAGTGAAATTCACACTGTTTATTTTACAATACACTGTTTCATTTTTTAATTTTGTCTTTATTAACTTAAATTTTATCTTTCTATAAGAATTTTAACCTCAAAAAGATAAGAGGAAGTGTGGGTTGCAAGTTAGGGAGTGAATTTCATTCTCCATGAAGATTTACAGTAGTATTTTATGAATCAAAGTTCATTTTCAGAATTTCTTTACTTTGAAGTCAAGTAAGAACATGAGTTATTAACTTTAGAAGACCATTGTTTTAGTTGCAAATGTTTCTGTAACTCCATAAAAAGCAAAAGCTGCCTCTATGAGAAGCTGTTGTATTGAGAATAAGTAGGGCTATTTACGACTAACCTAAAACTCCCCAATGATTGAGTTGGTATATATCACGAGTATACTCATGATTTGGTTAAGGCTTCTTTCTGGAAAGATTAATGAAGAAGATGGCAGATGGTAGAATACGTCGGTTGGAGTGAAGAACAAAGTTTTGATTTGCTCATGGGTTTGTTGCAGTAATGTGAAACCTCTATTAGAATCAACAAGCAAAAGTGGCTTTTCTCAACCTGGCATTTAATGCAAAACCCTCACTAATTGATTCCAAGATCAATTGCTTTTGTTGCTTTATTTCAAAATTTGCCTTCAGACAATTCTATTAGAAGACTGATACATAATTTGTTGCTGTTTCGGTACTCAGGCCACAAGCCACAAGAAGAAGGCACACCAAAACGTAAGCGATAGCGAAGCAAAAATGTAAGTCCAGAGCATGATAACTGAACACTCACTCTCTCCTTGTCCGAACAGTTGAGTGATGGTTCCTGCCATATCAATAAGGATAAAAACACATCTGTTAGGAGAAAGAGCACCTTCAAATTTATGTTGCTAAAATTACAGTGAAGCATGAAGAGATTTCTGGTATATGTAATCTGATATTTACCCAAGTTCATTGCAGGAGGGACAGCAAACTGAAGCAGAAGAACAAACAGATACAATGGATCATTGCTTACAAAGCCAAATTTTACTGCCCCTTTAACAATCAATATTCCTGTAAGAGGCGCCGCAACATATTTAACAATTATGATGCCAATAAGGATAGATTTTTGTATCCCTCCCACTCTCAAACCTGAAAGATACATGTTAAAGTATGTTAAACCGTAATATTTAAGAATACATGAACACTGAAAAGGATCAAGGAATCTAGCTAATATGAGTTTTATTACCTTTAACAAGGTTGCCTCCTATTATCAAAGTAAGAAGCGGGATAGCAGCATCTCTGCAATCATATCATCATAAAAACAGCAGTTGAAGGCTAAATAGTAATGTATACAATGAACGCGTCAACTTGTACGTAGTTAGATACAGATTGTGCATAAGTTTATACCCTAACAACGAAGTAGTGTCGTCGATCACCGCTAGAGGAGCGTCGTCTCCAATCAATAAGTTTCGAATTGGAGAGATGATTCCAACTGCAAACCCAATAATCTATAGAAGAAAAAAGCATAACTTGCATGTTTCAATAATGTAGAGCTAAATCAGCATCAAAATGAAGTGCTAAGAGGTCATACCACTGCAATAGTTGAAGGGGAAAATACTGTTTTCAAATTGAGCTTTTCATTCACCATCACCATCCATTCCTTTGTTTTACCTAGACATGTCATCTTTAAAGAAACGACAAAAATAAGCTATGTCAGATATAACAAAAAGGTCGCAAGATATGTTAAAATGGATCATATGTTAAAATAGTAATCCACTAATTCATTTTATCAGCAATCTATTGTTGATAATCTTGCAAGATAGCATAGCCGACTATTGGGAAAGAAAAATTAATTCGTTGTAAGCAAATTCTTGTAGAGTAAATAAACAGAGCCAAAAACCATAGTCAAGTGAACAACCTTAGCATCTCCTTCGGATACATTACGGGGAGGTTCACATTGATCCACATTGTCCTCTATAGAAAGTAGAGGCTCGGTGTAACTTATGTGGCTGGATGTTGACGAGCTGTCGGTGGTCTGCAGGGAATCTTGGACGCTCATCTTTGAAGATATCCGCACAATATTATACACATAGGTCCACAAATAAATGGCTCCAATCTGAACAACAATATAGTATTGTCTAAGGAAAAATAAAAATAGAAGTCCATGGCAGTAGAATGTACTAAGAGATTTTCCAACAACTATCCTATATATATTTTGTTTACTCGTTATTATAGGAAAAAAATTGTCATTTTTTCTCCAAAAGATACCTATTGTAGGAGTTTTCTGTAGTGCTTATGAGGATTGAAACTCAGAAGAAGGAAACCATTAGATTACTTCGTGGTGTGAGGCATACTTCAAACAATGATTAATCTAATAGCTCTTAACTACGAAAAAATTTCAATACTTCATAACACTATAAACATTAACATAGAGATACTATGACAACAAACAAATTGTACATCATATATTATTTAGTTTTACCTATATGAATGCTAGTGGAGTTAAAATTTTATAAGAGATAACAAAGATAGCTCTAAGGAGAAGAAAAAAAAAGCAATCATTTTGTTGGAAAATTGAAGTCCGCGCTTATCTACATTTGGATTTGTTTATGTTTTCCTATCATGTAGTACGCAAAGGATAAAGAAATCAAAACAAGAACCAAAAATACTAGAGGAAGAAGAAGAAATGTGCATACCGCCATTGAAAGTGAAGCATAAGTAGTTCCAGTAGTATCACAGGTATCAGCATCTCCAAATGGACTCCCTGATTCTTCACAAACTGCTGGAATAATAATGAGGAGAAGGTTTCCCAAATTTCCTGTTGACATCAACTCAGTACTTTATAAGGTATATATTGTGACAAATTAAGATTTAGAAAAGAGGAAAAGAATATACTAAATAATACATATTTATACGTACATTACATTCAAATTTGTGTAATGATGTGTTAGTGTTTACCTGCAGCGCAACAACCCAAGACGAGACCTCGCAAATGTGGAGGAGTTCTTGTTAATTTCATGAGAATCCATCCAAAAATTGAACCAACAATGAATGTAAGAAGAATATTCACCGGCATGAACCACCTACAAATTCATTAAACGAACAATTTTTAGTAGTGAAAGTGTATAAATGGTGAATAAATTTGCTCATCGTGGGAGTTGAAAGAACTCGTGTTGTCCTAACGTGACAGAGTAGTCTAGAAATTAAAGAGTTATAAGTTAATTTGCTTTTATGGAGTAGGTCAACTGCCTAAGGCCTCATGTTAATGGGGGAATCGAAAAATTTTCATAAGTTATATATATTAACTACAAGGCCTGCTCACCTAATGAAATTATAATCTGATTTACTTTCATTTTTTTTTCAATTACTTTTTTTAGTTTCAATGTTCTTCTATTTCAATCCACGTCAAAAGATTAGTAAGTTAACAACTATGAGCAATGAAAAAAAAATTGATTTTTTTTTCGTGTTTTAAATTTTTTTACTTTCAGCGTTCACAAAGGGTATTACAAAGATTTTGATAAAATTATTGCTAATAGTTTTACGAATTGAATAATGAATTAACAATGAGAAGGCAACAAAAAGACAAAAAGAAATTTATTACTAATTTGGGTGGAGAAGATGAAAATTGATGTTATCTAACAAGAAATTAAGTAGTTTTTATATTTAATTAATTAGTTATGTATTTAGTTTTCCTTACAGATTTGTATTTTTAAAAATTAGTGTACTTATTAGTCATTTTACACTTAAGTTATATGATTTTTTAATAATTCAAATATTTGTAGGATAAACTAAGAAAATAATAGAGTGGCAATAGCCGCGCCCTTTGCCAAATCTCTAGTTTTGGTTTCTTAAATGTGTTGTTGCCTTAGGTATACTCAGGGACGGAGCCAGAGATCACAAATGAGGGGGGCCAATGTAAGATGGATAAAAAAAATATTAAAAAAAATATTTAAAAAATATTAAAATGATTAGATTAAACAAGGCATGCTCTAGGGAGGCGTTCTCCAAATACCAAGGTGCAACAGGCGTGCTCCAACTAACTTCTAGCCATGCTTCTGCTTCTAAATTAAATATTTTTTTATTATTTACTATTATTCCAAACTAACCAATCAAAAAATAGGTGAGACCAATTACTTTTTCATGTGAAGCCAATCACGTGGAGAACTAGGGGGTGCCAATATTAATAATTGTATGTGTAGAAACTCAAGTCAACTAGATTACAAGCAACAATTACATATGAAGTCAAAAGTTAAGGGGTGCCATGGCCCCTGCAGGCCCTTGAGTAGCTCCGTTCCTTGGTATACTCTAAAACTTTTGTCTTCTTACCATTGAGAAAAGAAGCTGTTTATTTATTTATTACTGACGATTTGCAAGACACATTGTTTAATTCCCACCCGGCCCTAGGCCTAAAATATCTCAAGACCGCCATTGCCATGCAGAAAAGCATTGGATGCAAATCTTTAGGTCATGGAGATTGGACTCAAGGGTGTACATTTACACGACAAAATCCACAATACCACCCGAATCAGACTGAATTAGACTGTTTGGTCTGTCCAGTTAGTGGTTTAGCATGTCTCAGATAGAGAGAGAGAAGGCTAATCGGATCTTACTCTGCACTAGATCTATCCTCGTCTTCAATGATCAGGGTCGCTCCTACCATATAGCATTGAATATGGGTTATTGTGATGGGGCTCAACCACTTACATTTACACTACAAACAACCAAAATAAAAATAAACGAGTCTAGTTCGTGGTTTAGTATGTCTCAACTACAGAGGTCTGACAGTCTGACTGGATCTTACTCTATACTAGGAGGATGCAGATTTGCTGACCAGAAACAATTAAGTGGTGATACCACCATTATATATGAAGCTGCCACGTGTATAACAATCTAACTATTATTAACTATGTCTAACTCAATCAATTAAGAATGAGAAAAAAGCATTTAACATTATTAAAATCTTTATATTTTATTTATCTTACCATTCATCTCCATCTTTCATCATTCATCCTTAATTATCATCATTTTTTCTGGGTTTTCTCTTGGATTCGTTTCGGCCCCCCACCCCACCCCACTCCAAAGGCCAAAGCCATGACTTTCGAAGGAGAAAGCAAAAGAAGAATCAGAAAGCTTCTCAGGCCACCGCCAGGGACGTCAGCGGCGGCGACGATGTGAAGGAGAACAATGATGAACGATTCTCCACGGGTTGTTGGGAAGTTGAATCGAAGAAAGCCCGAGCTAAATGAAGACATCATGGACGAGGAGTTCAGAAAAAATTTCAAAAATTTACGTTCAAGAGTGCTGCCGGTGTTGTGGAGGAAGCCTCAAGGAAGAAGGTTGATTCAACAGACTGCAGAATTGAAACAGATCTGTGCAAGGCCTGTTGTTGTTGAGGTGTGGGAATGTAGGATGTAACTGCTGATCCTAAATATCTTTTCTTTCTAAAATCGTATATTTTCTGGGATTTCTGGGTGTTGTGGTGTTGGAGAGATTAAAGGTTTGGGGATTTGGCGAGCAGCCATGAGATGGCTTATGAGAGTCTGCAGATGAGACTGAGAGATCGATACCCAAACGAGAAAGAAATAAGATGGATTAGAGATGGGCAGATGCAATTAATTGTAAAACAGACCTTTATTATTACATTTAACTATAGTTAACTACAGTTATCTTATTTTACACATGTCAGTATCTGAGAGAGTGGTGACACCGGTGGTGGTGAGCAAATTTGATTTCATACTGGGACCATTATCGTTGTTAATGATACGTGCTAAATTTACCTTTTACATAATTTTATACTAATTGTATATGGACCAAGAATAGATTCTGAAGCGGAACGTATCAATTTTTTACTAGACGTTTCTTACTCTGGTTTAATCAACAATATAACGTTTTCGGGTTGATCCTTACTCATTTCAGCGAGACTCTATAAAATCATATTGTTTCCCTAATCAGGCTTGGAAAATAGCTTTTGTTTGCCTTCAAGGAACGGCTTCCGTACTTTGGTGCTTATCTTTCTTTGTGAACATATTTGTTCATTGCTCCTGTGCTTGGGTGTTTGCTAGTTTTCGTTAAGAACCCAAGAAAAAGTCTTTGTTCATTTGCCCTGGTCTACCCATTTACCCCCGTCTTTGTAATTCTTTGTTCTTAATATATTTTTATGGCGAGCTAAATCGGCACCCCTTTTTTTTTTTTGACAAATCACACTCTTCTTCATACACAAATTAATTTAAAAGTTTCTCATGAAGGGGGATGTCGTTTGTAAAAAAAAAAGGTGTCAATTTCAAGCTTTATTTAATTTACCAAAAAATAAAAATAGAGAGAAGTCAACGGTTAGTAATTACTTTAGTAACTTTTATCTATATCTATATTATTATTCAGAGAACTCATTTTGGCGGTGTGAAATAACATAAATATCCTTTAACTATAGGCCAATTTTATATGAATGATATTATAGTAAATTGTAAAATAATAAATGAAAATAAAAATTCAAAATAAGAAGGAAACTGTCAATCCCACTATCTACATATATAACCTCCCATATCCACACATCCTACAGGCAATCTAACAAGTGAAAAGATAAAACAAAAATGTTTGACGCATGCATTGTATGTGTCAATAGAGAGTAGTTATATTTAAGAGAAACCATTTTGTTAGCCAAAGTGGGCGTGAAAAAACGACTAAATGCTTAGACTATAGATTATCTAAAAGTATTTTTTAATAAACAAAGAACGTAATTGTAATAAACAAAATAACATAAAAAAATTCTAATTTATTTCTTCCTGAAATCTCTCTCTATAACTTCCCACTTTCCCAACAAAGAAGGAATAAAAAAAAAAATTCCAAACTTCCCGCGTTTTCTCCAATGATTAGTTTGGTTTTCTCTTTTTTTGATTTGAAATTTACCGACACACAGGGTGTGTGTTCTGGGTCCAGTGTGTATTAAGCTAATGGGTATAATTGAATCTTGAAAGTTCGTTACAGAAGTGATGGTTGATAGTTAGTTATACAATAGTACTCTAGTAGGCATCCAAAAAAAACAAGTTGGTTACAATAGTCACAAAGCATCGTGTTGTGGGCTCCTATATTAATTAAGGACTATGCAGACATGTGATATAGGTGATTTACAAAAAAAAAAACAGAAAAGAAAAAGGCATGTAATATATAGACAAGTTTTCAAAAAGGGGTTATTCTCTGGGCTATAGCTCAGAGTAAAGACTAAGAACAGAAAACAGAGGACAGAACAGAAAAGTGAGAGTGATACGGTGACAACTAATATCGTAATATGGTAACAAGAAGAGTGCGAAAACCATTTCCCAGTGAACAATTACTGAATTGGGAAATAATTCAACAAATTTAACTAAAGAATTAACCATGTTGTCATTTATGAATGATCGATAACTGAACTGGCCGGCATGGGAGATTAGTTAAAAAAAAAAAAAATTGAACTCACAGTTTAACCAGGCTGTCATATGTTATTGTCTCTGCAAGGTTGGCAGCAATCAGGGCTGGAGTGTTCACATAGAATACAATCTGTTCTTGACAAAAACAAGTGTATATATAACTCCATTATAAGCAAAAGATCGAACAAAACAAGAGAGGGAGAATCGTGTTCAAGAGTAGTAAATAAACTGAAAGAAGTTGGAAAGAAAGAACTGATTACAGTGTTCAAGTACTTCCTGCAATCTGGACCCAAAAGGTTCACGCGATCAAGTGCAAGATATGAGCCAAGCGCAGTAATCAAGAACGATTCCAAGACCGGAACTGATGCGGTGACGAAGAGCGTCCAAAGTCCCATCTTTCCTCCTCAAAATTCAGAGCTCGAACAAATTCAACCTGGAAATGATTAATGCTAGCTAGATAGATATATAGCAAACCATTTTTCAAATGAAGAGCCAATCTGAGAACCTCAGCAGGAAGATATGGAATTGGGAAAATATGGATGCGATGAGGGCCGGTGGTCTTTCCCTGGCATTGATGACTGCGTCTGCATGGCACATCGCGGGTCCATATATAATGGGATTAGCTATAATTAACTGCCCGCTAGCGTTTTAGTCCTCACTATCCTCAGTAAAGAAAGTGGGACTAGCTATGAAACTTTGGTCCATGCATTATTAGTCTGTCAAGAGGAAGTGGTGTCATCACTCTGGAAGCCACCACAAGAATCACAAGCCGGATTGCTGAAAACAACCAGTCTAAACCCGTACTAGAAAAACACTATTGTATTACCAATGTGTTTCGTTTGGCGTAGGTCTCGCATTAATAGTAAAATTGGCACTTATATTAGAATCTCTTAATTAATTTCAGAATTTTTTTTTTTTTAGAAAATAATATCACGCATTTGAGTAACGCAAATGAAAATGATTGTTGGCCTCAATGAGGCCTAAGATTTGTGGTCTCAATCTTAGTTGTCATGTCATGTCACCTACATACATCATCTATTTGCTAACTTATTTCATGTTACTTAAAAAAAAGACTATCTTATATTTCTAAAATCTAATGACTCTAAAATATTTTAGTTTTTTTTTTGTGAAAGTAATTTTTATTTAGTTGTCTTTAGTTCTAGATTTTGTTTCAGTTATGAAATGAGATTAGGAGATAAATCTCATAGGGTACTTGAGAAATTTTTTTAACAAAGGCAACCTAATTGTTACCATAATTATTACTGGAGTCCTCTTCTTCACCGGTGACCCTGTGACACTCAATAAAAAAATAAAAAATAAAAAAAAATTACTGACAGTCAAATTTCTTTTTATTGGAGGTTAAAATTTTTATTGAGGAAGAAGATGAGAATAAATCAAATTTAGAGGTAATTTTGGGGCTTTAGTTATTGGTGTTGTCGGTACTTTCATATTAATTGTTGCTGTTTCTGGGTTACTAAAATTTTATTGACCCTGAATAAAAAAAAATATTGACCCTCATTTATTACTAAAATTTTATTAAGGGTCAATATTTTTATTAAGGAAGAATAAGAGAAGAAACCAAATTTGGAGGTTATTTTGGGGTTTTTTTTTTTTTTGAGTTCAAATAAATTCCATTGATAGAACAGCCAGAACGTCAAATACAAACGGTCCATAAGGACACCCGGTATCATTCACTATTACAAATCTTGCTCTAGATATCCAAGAGCTTGCCAAAACTAAACTTGAAACTAGGCTTACAAAAAATACTTTTGATTTGAGCCTCCCTTTGCTAATGCACGCAATTGTGGTGTTCCAGGAGGTTGCAAAAACATAGCAGAGTTTAGTGCACAAGCTAACATCCAATCTACAAATTGCTTAGCTTCCTAATACAAGGAATTATTGTAATTTAGACAAAACTAAAAAAACATAGAATTGGGTCTAGGGAAAAACACCCCAGCCCAAATTAAGGGCCAAGAGGGCAGCCCCAAAGAATGGTCTTGTCCAAGGCCCAGCAAAGAGGACGTTGACCATGCATGCCACCAAACTGTCCCCTTCAGCACTGCCGATCACAGCCAGACCCACAGCCGTCGCCACGCCCACAAGACCCGGCAGAACCGCCTAGTCACGTCACCACCACGATCGTTCCAGATCCACCATGGCCCCACCCCAATCCAGCCAGGAAAACTGCAATAGCCACGCCACCACCACATGTTCGGAAAGCTCTTGATGAAGCCCCGCCGCCATCGATCGTGGAAGCTTCCGACGACACCCGCCAGACCTGCACAAAACCAATTAGCCCGGACCCCTCCGCTAAACCTCAAGCCACCCCCATTTAGGAAACTACTCGGCAATTGCTTTCAAGACCCGCCCGGCAACAGCCCATACGGCATGGCGAACCACCACCAACGAGCGCCACAGGACGAGAAAGAAATCAGGAAAAAAAACCCTTAGACGTAGTCTGAGTTTTTTGCCCACAACACGTCATATGTGATTTTGGGGTTTTGGTTATTAGTATTGTTGGTATTTTCACATTTTTGCTGCTTCTGTATTATTAAAATTTTGTTGACCTTCAATAAAAAAAACTATTAACCCTAAAAAATTAGGGTTATTTACATATAAGTGCATCTTTGAATGTTTTTTTAGCCATAAGGCCACCAACAAGTTTTTTCCCTCATAAGGCCACTAGATTAAAAAATGTGTTATATTTTGGATATTAAAAACCAACATATTTACATAAATGCCACTGGAGTAAAAAGTCAATAATCATTCTCTATCTCCTCTCCGGCAAGGTGTCCGGCCAACTCCGGCGGGTCTCTTACCGACTTCCGGCGAACTCCGGCCGACCTCTGGCGGGTCTCTGGCGAACTCCGGCGACCCCAAAAGCTACTGTCACTGACACCAAAAGCTACTGTCGCCAGCAATAAAAGCTACTATGGTGAGATTTCCGGCAATCTCTGGCGAGGTCACAAAAGCTACTGTCGCCAGCAAGAAAAGCTACTATTACCAACAAAATCTACTGTCATTAGCAACAAAAGCTACTCCGGTGAGATTTCCCACAATGTCACAAAAGCTACTATCACCAGCAACAAAAGCTATTGTCACAAACAAAAACTACGCTGGTGAGATTTTCAACGAGGTCAGAAAAGCTACTGTCACTAGCAACAAAAACTACTATTACCACAAAAAAATCTACTGTCACTAGGAACAAAAACTACTCGTGAGATTTCTGGCGAGGTCACAAAAGACTACTGTTACCAGCAATAAAAGCTATTATGACCAACAAAAGCTACACTCCTCAAAACCAAAATCTACTATCCCCACCAACAAAAGCTACTGTTACAAATACCAAAAGCTACTGTCATCAACAATAATAACTACTGTTATCAACACCAGAAAACTACTATCACCAGTAACAAAAACTACTCTCACCATCACCAAAAGCTACTCTCATAAATGTCAAAAGCTATAACCAAGCAGAGTCCATAAATCAACCACAAAATCTAGTGACAAAAGCCAACAATGCATGAAATCAGGCACAGGGAACAAATGAGTTTCTACCTTCTCCAACAACAGTAACAATACAAAATTAAAACCACAAATCTATACCAAAGTAAAAAAACTCAGCAAAATGAATGGCATTGAGGACAACTCGTCACCGGAAAGAAGCCGAACGAAATCGAATCAGGGACCGGTGCCAGAATCTCATTTTCAGATGCGAAGGACGGCGGTGTCAGCCACAATTCTCCCAGGTACACGCTCAATTTCGAGGACACCACCACATGCGTCGATGACATCCTTCTCCGGTTGCAGCTATCGGCCTTCGCCTCCTGGAGTTTGACCCCGCCGGAGAAGTCGACCACGATCTGGCGTATTCTGGACGACTTTCTAAAGGAAGATGAGGACAACCGGAGCTAGAGGTCACCGACGAGGAACAAAGCAGGAGGTCACCAAAACAGAGGATTCTAGGGCTCCGAAATGAGAATCAGAAGCAAACAGAGCCGGAATTGAAGAAAAAGCGAGAAGGAAAGAGGTACTACCTGAG
The DNA here is from genome assembly GCA_024704745.1 of Rosa lucieae. Taxonomy (NCBI): domain Eukaryota; kingdom Viridiplantae; phylum Streptophyta; class Magnoliopsida; order Rosales; family Rosaceae; genus Rosa; species Rosa lucieae. The sequence goes on along the minus strand of CM045498.1, from coordinate 32,791,025 downwards.
TCAGCTTTCGGTGAACAGAGTCCGAGTTGGCATTGTTGAGGCTTTGTAGGAGGAACTGATAGAATCTGGTTCGCAGTAGTCTGCGAAAACTTCAGCATCGCGGAGACGACGAAGCCTGGTAGAGGGAGATAGGGTTTGCTGAGAGAGCGAGCGAGATTGGGGAAGGCGCCGTGCCCGTGGTCGCAGGAATCGGAGGCGGAGATCACGAGGTGATCTGTGATCAAGGAAAGAGAGAGAGCGCCGTGCCGGTGGTCTCCGGAATCGGAGGCGGAGATCAAGACGTGATCTGTGATCGAACGTCGACGATCAGGTGTTTTTCCGGCGAGCTTGTGAGGTCTGAGGTCTGCAACGGTGAAGGGGGGAGAGAGAGGCAACGACGTCGTGTGGGTTTGTGAAGGGGTCTGCAACTAGAGAGAGAGAGAGAGAGAGAGAGAATGTGTGGAGCAAAATGGTGGCAGTTATTTATCGAAACGAAGGTGGAAGGGCAAATTGGTCAAGCGGGGAAAAAATTGAAGCATCAGGTGGCCTTATAAAGACAAAAAATATAAGGTGGCTTTATGACTAATTAAAGTTTCAAAAAATCACTTGTGTGTAATTTTCTAAAAAAATTATTGCAACTTTGACACAATTTGCTTTCTTAGGCCAACCCCGCCACGTTTCACTTTTCAAGTAATTGGAGACCCTAGTCTGACAAGAATCCAACTGTTACAACACTTTCCTCATACAGTAACACTTATTGGATTTTTCACAAGTAAAAATTCCCCCCGTGACTATCTCAATTGTGTAATGCAATTTTCTTCCCTTCTCCAAAAAATGAAGGAATTCCCTTAATTATTGTAAGTAACCAAGACGTCATTTCTTTAACCCTTCTTAGATATTTTATCGTCTGACAATCATTCTTCAATTAAAAACCTTATGTCAATTCCAATTCATCTCCATTCTCAACAATAAATACAGCAAGTTCACTACCAAATGGCAACCAAGGAAAGATAAGGATATTCGTATACAGTAAACTGATAAATTGGCAATAACTCTCTTGAAGTTTTATTCGCAACCATTTGACATCAACCAATTACAATGGAACCAAATACTCTGCCAACTGAACTTTCAATGCACTTTCCAATACGGACAACAAGACAAGTTTCCAACTCAATTATTGAATTACCTTCTGGAATATCTACTCAACAATTCTCTCCCTTGCCAAGATCAGAATGACATTGTCATATTTGATACCGGAGACTACACATTGGATTGAAAACAACTTCTCTTTTCGTCACTAGCAAAAGCACCATTTTAAGAATTGATGAAAGAGTAATCAAAACTTACCACAATGTCTGCGGTATTGGTTGAGAGGGTTCCATTAACGATTTAAAAAAAAAAAATAGCAATTGTCACTCCAAAGCGCACTTAAAGAAAGAACTGGAAAGTGAAATATATATGAGCCAAGTAATGGAACACTTATTGCACCAGCACACGCGCGTACTTGAAAGTCTTTGTCTCTTTCATCAAAAGTATAATTGTATTCCATGAAAAGAGTGGGCAACACTAAAAGGAAATCAACTTGCAATTAACAATATCAGCCCCTGATAATATCAGAGATTCAGAGAACCTTGCATATGACGTGCTTGATTTTGCTTTCATTAATTTAGACTGAAATGTAAATAAATCATGTTTCAAGCTCATTAGGCTAGAATTTGGTTTGGTTCTGGCCAGTTTCCGTGACCATCTCTATTGATGAGCAAGAGTTCAAGCATACATGGGTAGATTTGGTTACGAGGAGAGCACAATTTGAATTCAAGCCGATAGACACCACCTCTATAAGTTGTGCACTTGTGGTATCATACTTACTTTAGTGATTCGATAGTGGCTCTCTTTATATGTGGATTAGGATCATGGCCTTCCCTTGCACAAGGCAACTAAGCTGACCGTCTTAATTAAGCCTCGGTCTCAGAAGGGATTACTGACTATATGTATATCTACATACAACAAAACCTCGAAGGAAAAAAAAAAAATTGCTGGCAAAAGAAAAATGGAAATACGAGATAGTATTTAAAAACTGAATACATGGATACATCCTTGGTTTAATAAAGCCTGAAAAAATCTCTTTGTTCATTAACCAAGCACTTTTTCTCTTACTCTAGCTAGCTTCACCTACGTAGTCAACAATGTAAAGTTTGCTTTCGGAAAACTTGTAATGTTCTCTCTTATGCTACTTTAACCTATGTGTCTATCTACTCTCAAGTCTCAACTCTTAATTTGTACTATTATTTTTTTTCTTTCTCAAATTAATACTCGATTGGTAAATCGTAAATCAAGTTCTTTCATATCAAATAGAGTTGTTTCTTCTCAGATCCAAGAGTTCTGGATAGAGGTACTAAGTGGCTGGCAAGGGAGATCTGGATAGAGGTACCAAGTGGCTGGCAAGGGTCGGGTGTGCGATCAATCTGGTTAGGGAAGCGACGATCACATGTCAAATTTAATACAAGGGCATCAAGAAATGGCTTGAAATCCTCTGTCCCCATTTCTCTGTCTCTCTCCCTGCCTCCCACTAGTGTACTGACACGTGTCATTCCACGTCACAAGACTTTAACACCTGTTTGACAGAGTTAAGTCTATATCTTCTAATAATAATCGATTGAAATATAAATTAATATTAACACCTCCTAAGAACTTGCACTAACCCAGATTCATCATCTTCTCTCCTCTAATAATATTCTAAATTGATGAAAGACAGATCTGGAGTGATTCAAAAACCTCTTTCTTTTTTTTTTGTCAACTCAAAAACCTCTTTCTTAGCACCCCGATTTCTCATAGACAAGTACTTTTGGCATCTTTTTCTTCCCTTATTCTACGAAGAGTATAGCAGCAAGAATTCACCAAATCCAAATTTATTTCCCATCATCCCAATCCAGATTCCAGAATGCAGCAAGAATTCACCAAATCCAAATCTATTTTCCAAGATCCCAATTCTGAATTCAATCATTGTCATTGAGCACTGTGCATATCATCGCAAACCAAAATNAATATATATATAATTTTTTTTTTTTTGGTTTTTTTTGCCCTTTTCAATACACTCATCATCTTCCCTCCTCCAATGAATCAACTATTCCAGGACCCGGCCTCTCGCCCTTCACCGGCCACTCTTAAAATTCAGAGCTCGAACGAATTGAACGAATGAAACAGAAATAATGGCAATCTAGCTAGCAAACCATTCCACTTTTGAAATCTTCAGAAACAGTGTAGTAGGAACTGAAATTATAGAGAGCAATGGAATAATAGAGGTTCTGAGAATGTGATGATGATGAGCATCTCAGAACCTCACAAGGAAGATATGAAATTGGTTATTTTTTGGATCCGAGCCATCATATTGTCTGCAAATATGTGCCACAGTTTTGATTGAGAACACTGATGATTGCGTGATTTGCGTCTGCATGGCACATCGCGGGTCCATGTGAGCTGCCATGTATAGAAATCGCATCTACTAAAAGGCAGTGGTGTTGTGAAACACGTGCTGGAATTTCAATTATTAACTATACATTAAATAAAACGCAGGGAAATCTCAAAAATATATTCTTTTTTGGAAGCCATCATAATGTAAACATAAGAATTAGAAGCCAAATTCCTCACAGCTGTTGTAAATATTATTATCTATGTGGATGTCCATGTAAATACTCATTAGTTATGTGCTTTGTTGTAAACCCTACCTCTATATAAAGGAGGCTAATGAGACTGAATGATACACTTCTACTTCCTCCCTACTATTTTCTCTCCATATCTTCTCTACTTTATAACACGTTATCAGCACGCTCTGCTCTAAAATAATTCTTTCTTATAAACTCTATGATGATCAAAGAGTTCTTGGTGCAATGTTGTTACTTCTAACCAAGATTCATGATCTACGAGTTTTACTTATTTGTTTTTCTATTGATATGATTTCTTTTTTAAAATCACGAGGATGAGTACATACATATTGGGTGATGCAATTTTAAAAATCACCGAGAACTCTATGTGGTTTCATATCTATTTTCTGATTATGTTTTGTTATATATGTGGGCATCTTGTTTCACAACCGTATTGATCCCAGATTATCTTATGTCATCCATCTTTCCATGATATCCATTCATTTTGTAAACAAGTAAATTGCGAGTTCTAATAGGTATGGTACTTATCATATCAAGGGGTATTTTTGATTTTCCCATATACATATGCGAATATCTAGCATGTTTTACTAGATGCATGATAGACTGAACGTTTTGATGTTTTACTAAAACTTAATAACATATCAATCCCGTTTGGATAGTCATGATTCGTTTTTATCTCCTATACATCTAAAATGGGCATGTGACCATAATTGCAGTTTCATTTATCAATTAATTTTGTTTCCTACAGAGAAAGGTTTAGCATTTATTGGTTCAGGCAAGGTTGGTAAGTTACTTCAATGCCGGGTAAATTTTGATTCGTTATAATTAATTATACCGCTGAAGATACATCCCTGATTTATGCTTCACAAATGTTATCCCATGGTCCAATTGAGCATACATTTTTATGTTCGAAAAGAAGGAGTTTATATATATATATATATATATATATATATATCAATACTACAGCATATCAATTATTTAATTCATATATGCTTTGTTACTGATTATCTTTTTACATATGCAATGTTAAGTCGTACACAACGGAGTTATTAACTAAATTGGTTGATAGAACACACAGTTGATAACTGTTGCAGACTTGCGGTGAGGAAATAAATTTGTTTGGTTCTGTATCAAAACAATTGATTATTCCAGAAATAGTGGACTAGTTTTCCACTGGTCTACAAGGCCGGTATGGGTGAGCTTAACTGATCATACCTCTATTTTAACCTTTGTTTTATTGATTTATTGCTTGATCTGACCACCTTATTCTGTAATCACAATTGATCGAAACTTCATGTTTCTAGATTCGATTAAATGAGGACCTGAAGTTCCTCCAGAATTATACAATGAGAAATTACGACATGGAGTTTCTCACTACTTATGCAATTAACGAGGGCCAGAATATCCTCAACGTTATATAAACTCATCTTAATCCCCAATTATAAGAGGGCCTGAAGTTCCTCTAATTTTTTTTTTCTATAATGGGGTTCAAACCACCTCCAGAAGCTGTAGTTTGAGGATGGAGACTAAGTCAATGTCAGAAGCCTCTTGACTATATATTTTTTTTATCAAGAGAATTTTTCCAGAAGACAATATTGCTTTCTTGTGGAATTTGAAAACAGATAGAAGATTTTCATGAACCAGACCAGAAGTTCTGTGTATTCTCTTCATTACTGGAACCAGAAGTTTCCATTATTATTTTATTTAGGGCTAAATACTAGTTAGTACCCTGTGGTTTAGGTCCAAAATCAATTCAGTCCCTGGACTTCTAATTTCATCAAAAACACCTCTGCACTTTCAATTTTGATCTAATAGGTCCAATTTGTTAATACTCTGTTATGAGTTCAAGTTATAGTTGGATTATTTGTTGAAAAACTATTTATTTTTAATAGTAGGACTCACTCCTAAATTGACTATGCAGACCACCTCGACACCACATCATAAAACATAGGTCATTTATGAGCCACATTAACAAGTTAAATAACTCAATTGTAGGAAAACTAACAAATTGGACCTATTAGATCAAAATTGAAAGTGCAGGGGTGTTTTTGATGAAATTAGAAGTTCAGGGACTGAATTAATTTTGGACCTAAACCACAGGGTAGTAATTTGTATTTAGCCCTTTTATTTATTTGCTCGCTATCTATTAATTTCTTTTGTTTCATCGTTTCCTTCTAAGTAAATGTGGATGTATTATTATCATAAATGCATCGTTTCCTTCTAAGTAAATTTGGCGAAAGAAAGAAGGAAAAATATGTGCTGCAATGATGCGCAGATCTCTAAAAATCATAAGTAGCTCTCAACATTTATCTTTACCAAGGTAAAGGTAATCTATCCCAGATCCTATAGATCTTGGTGGATAGCTCTAGAAGAGCTCGCATTTATGCTACCAAAATGAGAGATGTTTTTGTGTTTGGTACCTTTATTACTTAAAGTCCGTGGTGTATATTGGAAAAAACATCCGCTCTCGCATTTGGATTATATTACACAACAATAAGAGGCATATATGGTTATGAACCAGAAGTTCACCAAGCCAAATACATTAATTTGGCATGACCAAATTGGTCATTCATGTTGTGTAAGATTACCAACAAGTTCCAATGAGATTTATTGTCGAGTTCAAATTTTATTGTGTTAAACAATAGTGATTGCAAAATTTGCTAATGAGGAATTTTGTCAATGAGCAGTATTGCACATATGATTTGTCACTTCAATGAGCAGTATTGCACATATGATGTATGTAGCTCCAAGAAGAAGGAGTTTATGTTTGAATCACGTTCTCATACAAAATTCGACATTATTATTGGCCAAATTGGAAAGAGGCAATTCCAATGAATTTGAAACGTGATGAAATACTTGGACCTTTAACCCTACATGGTACAAAAGGGTATTTATCAAAAGTGAAGATAAATCACTATGACACAATGTCTATTTATAGAGACATGAGATTATGAATATCTTCCCTTATATGAATGACAATTTTCTATAAGTACAGTGTTACATATAGCTGTTATATTGACGAGAGATTTATGGCACTTTGTCATCGTATACTGTGAAGACACATTGCTAAAAGCAAAATCTCAAAAGCAAAGTGTCATAATAAGTGTATTTCTTATCAAATCCTCAAGGGATTCAAATACATGAATGATTCAAATGCAAGTCCATGAAAGGTTGAAAGAGCCTGAAGCTCACTCATGGAATCAAAGAGTCTAAAGCTAGCTCATATGTACTCATTTTGTTCTAGTAAACGAGATCTAAATTGCCTTAATGAGTACTATGAAGAGACTACTATCAAATTCGAATTATGAATATAATGTTGCAACATATTCTAACTTTCACAAAGTTATGAATTACTTAGAGCTCTTGAAGAGCTTATATGGACATATCAATACGCAAAGATATTGATGAGTATGGCTAGGTATGTCATGATGATTTTTCAATGTTTTAAACTATACAAAGTTAAATGTGTCAATTTCTTTATATTGTTTAGCTCTTACTTTGTGTATGAATTTGAGCATATGAGATTGTTTCTAACCTTATCATATGAGGTAAGGCTTATTGAAAATCGTCTAGTTTTGTTGGTATTGCTTAACCTTTGCAGGTATGAAATTTTGTGATGAGCCCTATATGCAAAGCACACATGGTCTCACTTCGGTGATAGACACATCAATCTACTATATATGGTACATGTAGCTTATCGCATACATAAATGAGGCTTGCAACAGTCAGGGGGAGATTCTCATCAGGGGGAGCATCCAGAAGCATGCTACCTAGGACATATGCGCGTTATGCTCTTTTTGTCCTTCGATCAGGGTATTTTTGTCCTACTGGGTTTTTGTTACCTGGTAAGGTTTTTAACGAGGCAACAATAAGCGCGTCCAAACCTCATTCATTGATGGACATCCAAGGGGGAGTGTTGTAAATATTATTATCTATGTGGATGTCCATGTAAATACTCATTAGTTATGTACTTTGTTGTAAACCCTATCTCTATAAAGGAGGCTAATGAGACTGAATGATACACTTCTACTTCCTCCCAACTATTTTCTCTCCATATTCTCTCTACTTTATAACAACAGCAACTGGTGTTACATTTTAATATTTTATTATTTTAATTAAATTTGAGTGAATTTATTTTTGTTTAAATTTTAAATTTATTTGTGTGTTTAAATTCAAAATTTATTTTGAATTTTATTTTTTAACTCATGGTGTTTTATTTTGATTTATTTTGGGTTTTAATTCTTGTAATCTATGGTTCTGGTTGCTACTTTATTAATTGTAGGGAGTGTCCTAAGAGCCTATAAATAGCACCATTTGTTGCATGCTAATTTATATCTTTGTTTTTTACGTAATACTATTACGAAACAATACTATTCACCCATCAACTTCTTTCTAAAATCTCCCAAAGTGTCTTGTGTGCTTTTTGGCCAAAGAAAAGTGTTCTTTTGGTGGAGCTTCGGGTTCCTCCAATTTGTGCAGATTGGTGTGAGCCACACAACTTGTTGTTGGGCTGTTGTATCTTGGAGGAGACAAGTCAAGAGATTTCTAGTGCACCGGCATTTTCGCAGAGGGCTTGAATCTCCTTAAAGAGATCGAGATACTCGTGCCTCAGCCTATTGTCAAAGAGTTTCTCATATAGAAATTAAAATTTTATTGTAATTTCACAAGCAATTTTAAGGAGATTCATCGAAGATGGAGCATGCACAAGAGAAACCGTATGACAATATGGGCAATCTCAACTTGAGAAAGATGAGTATAACTATTCTTTTTTATCGCTCGACTTATTTCTCATATAATGTGTATGATTATGATGACTTACTCACTGTTATTCAAAGAAATATTGAGAAGTTTTGTAAATTAACATGGAGAGAGTTCCAAAAATCCATGCGTCACAAACAAAATGAGATTTCTTGGAGACTTTGATCACTTGCGTCTGCATTGAGGAAGCAAGAGTCAAGATGTTCTTATGCAAGATACAAACATTAATGACACCTCCAAGGTAAATTTAGTATCTTCCAATAATAATATTCCCAATGATCATTTTCATAAAAACTCTCATATGCAGCCAAAGAAGAAAAGTATAAAAAGTTGTAAACCTCACAAAGAATAAAGGCAAACCAAGCTATGTGAATAAGAATGTGCATATTTAGGCGATATAGAATCCTTGAGACTTATTATCAATGGGAATAAAAATGAAATGCAAAAACCATTGATTTTCACTCAAATAAAGTGTATGTTTAGGGTTTGAAGAACCTGCCTGATGGGTGGAGTTTATGTAATTTTCTCCATCTCGATGGAGATCAATGTCGGCTCCTCTTTTGGTGTCGTATACCTCGAGTGCGGTGCAAACCGTCTTTCTATCCTTCCAGTTTGCCTTTCTCTGACCATGAAATCCAAAAAAAAACTCATCAATTATGATCATCTTCTTCATCCTCTAGAACATGGATTTCGGTTCTTCAGGAATATATCAATGCCGTAAAAATTTCATGGCGCACACTTGAAGAACGAATTAATCAAGGGTCTTCCCCTCCGGCTCATCGACGAGCCTTCCTTTTTAACTAAGAAATTAAGTAGGATTTGATCTGATCTGGGATCGTCCCGATCTTCTTTTTCATCCTGATCCTCTTTTGTCGTGTTTATCTGGGTTCATTGATATTAGTCTATCTTTTAATTAATTATTATCAGAAAATAATAATTTTTCTCCAAAACTTAACTCGGTCAAGTGGCTGTTAAGTCTGTGACGTGGAAGAACAGGTGTCAATATATTAGTGGGAGACAGGGATAGAGACAGAGAAATTGGGACAGAGGATTTCAAGCCTCAAGAAATAGACCGGCTTTAGACCGAGTAAATGAATGTATGGATTTTGTCAGAGTAATACTGAGTAAGTAATAAATGCATACCATTAATGAGACACCGTCAATGCATAGAAGAATTTTCAATTCTTTAATCGTTAAGTTTCTCTTAAATTTGTCTAAGGAGCTTTGATAGTAACTCTTCCATCTGTGTTTCATTGGATTTAAATTTGTTCACTACTATCCCTTAGATGGTGATACTATCACTCAATAAGAGGCTGTCATATGTGATAAATCATGCCATGGTTAATCTAATTATCAGAAAATAGAAAAAAAATATTTAAAAATAATCCAGCCTTTTCCCGAATTTCCAGCCCCCTTGTGGGACAAAAAAAACCCTGGTCGAATGACAAAAAGAGCACAATACGTCATTCACTCTTCGATATCAAACATGTAGACATCATACCTCCCCCTAATGTCAATATCTCCCCCTGATTGCAACAATCATGGGAGTTTTAATAACTTTCTCAATCCGATGCTCTTCACATGTTTCTCTAAGGTGGATTTGGGTAATGACTTAGTAAATAAGTCCGCTACATTATCCTCATATCAGATTTGATTCACTTCAATATTTAGAAGTGCTTGTTGTTGCTGATTGTAAAAGAACTTAGGCGATATATGCCTTTGATGAAACCTAATTTCATTTACTCAATACAAGCTGCATTATCTTCATAAATGCATGTAGGTTCATCTGTGGTATAAATGTGTCTAACTACAAACCTTAGCCATATGCATTCTCGCACGGCTTCATGTAGAGTAATAATCTCTGCATGATTTGAAGAAGTAGCAATAAGGGTCTGCTTCGTAGAGCTCCAAGATATCGTTGTGCTTCCCATGGTAAAGACATAACCCTTTTAGGAGTGACCTTTGTGAGGGTCAGAGAGATACCCTGCATCAGCAAAACTCATCAAGACATCGTTGTCAATTTGATGGAGGGGAGAAGGAGGATGTCGGCCACCATGGACAGTGGCGCCAGCGTCAACATCACGGAAGGTGGCATTTTGCCTTGTCATACTTCTGTAATTTCTTTTCTCTCTGTAGGGATAAAATAAGCTCATATCAATCGTACCTCTCAAGTATCGAAAGATTGTCTTTATACTAATTCAATGGCAGCGTGTTGGCGTAAAACTAGGTCGAGCTAACAAGTTCACTGCGAACGAGATGTCCGGTCTTGTGCATTGAGCTAAGTACAATAATGCTCCTATTGCACTTAGATAGGGCACTTCGATCAGCCTTTAATAAGTCTTCGTCCTCATCCCTTGGACCAAACAGATCTTTTCAGGGCTCAAGACTACGGCCGAACATGGGAGTACTCATAGGCTTCGCTTTATCTTCATTAAAGCGCCTTAGTAATTTTTGAGTATACACTAACTGATGGATTATAATCCCATCACTATGGTGCTCTAGTTCTAGTCCGAGACAAAACCGTGTTTTCCCAAGATCTTTCATCTCAAATTCGGATTTCAAGTACTTAGTAGTTTCCTTTAACTCATCTAGAGTTCTAATTAGGTTCATGTCAACGACATAAACTGCTACGATTGCAAATCCAGAACTTGTCCTTTTTATAAACACGCATGGGCATATTTCATTATTGACATATCCATTCCCAATCAAGTAGTCACTTAGATGGTTATACCACATCAGTCCGGATTGTTTTAATTCATATAGTGAGCGTCTCAATCTTATTGAAAACGCGCTACGTGGTTTAGAGCCACTTGATATGGGTAATTGAAGTCCATCTGGAACCTTCATATATATCTCTGAATCTAGATCCCCATAGAGATATGCTATAACCCCATCCATTAGCTGCATGTCAAGTTTTTTGGAAACTACCAAACTAACAAGGTAGCGGAACGTTAAAACGTCCATTACGGGAGAATATGTCTCCTCGTAGTCGATTCCAGGGCGTTGTGAGAAACAATGCGCCACAAGGCGGGCTTTGTATCTAACAACCTCATTTTTCTCATTACGCTTTCTAACAAAGACCCATTTATGGCCAACAAGCTTTATACTTGGGGGTGTCAGCATTATAGTCCCAAATACCTGTCTCTTTGTTAGTGAATCTAATTTAACCTGGATCGCATCTTTCCATTTAGGCCAATCTACTCTTCGTTGACATTCTTCAACGGAGCGAGGTTCAATATCATCGTGTTCTGTAATTCTTTGAGCAATAGAATATGCAAACACATCATCAAGGATAATAGAATCTCTATTCAACGTCTCATGTACACTAGTGTAATTCATGGAGATCTCCCTATTCTCTGGAATTGGTTCTAACATTGGAGCGTCCCCCAATGATGTCTCTTGGACATAATTATAATCTGGAATATCTTCATGAGACGGGTTATTTATGTCGATGATTAATGGATCTTTTTGTGCCAAACTCACTTTCTTTCTCGGGCGAGAATCCATCGACCTTTGGGCCTCCCATGTTTCCTTGCTAGGAGCCCGGCCTGAGCCACATTGCCATCACCATTAGTGGTGGCAGCGCCATGCCCAATACCTCTAAGGGTGGCGCCATGTCCATGATTTTTAGGGACATCAATCCTTACAGACACGTTTGCAGCAGGTATATGTGATCTTGTCACTTTAGCGATATCAAAAAACGCATCAGGCATTGAGTCTGCTACATTCTGAAGATCGAGAATTCTCCGCACTTCAATTTCAGACTATGCAGTTTGGGGATCAAGATGAGACAAAGTAGGGACAGACCACGACAATTCATGTCGTTCCTGTTGAGCATTATTGTTCTTATCTCCTCCTAACCATAGGAAGACTGTCTCATCAAAGTGACAATCCGCAAATCTAGCTGTAAATAGATCACCTGTCAAGGGTTCTAAGTAGCGGATAATGGTTGGAGAGTCGTATCCAACATAAATGCCTAATCGTCTTTGAGGACCCATTTTGGTGTGCTGTGGAGGCACAATTGGCACATAAACTACACACCCAAATATGCGTGAGTGTGAGACATCAAGCTCATATCCAGTAACCATCTGGGACGCAGAAAATGGTTGAGTGGCAATAGGTCTCAGACGAATGAGCACAGTTGCATGCAATATTACATAGCCCCAAGTAGAAATAGGGAGATTGGTGAGCATAACCAATGCTCTAGCAACCATTTGAAGTCTTTTAATGACAGCTTCTACCAGACCATTTTTGGTGTGAACATGAGGAACAGGGTGTTCAACCTCAATCCCAATGGACAAGCAATAGTCATCAAAAGTTTTTAATGTAAACTCTCCAGCATTGTCAAGACGAATTAACTTAATAAGATGATCAGGGTGGTGAGCCCTTAACTTAATGACTTGTGCTAGGAGTTTAGCAAATGCAGCATTTCTTGTGGACAAGAGCATGACATGTGACTAGCGTGTCGATGCATCAACCAAAACCATAAAATATCTAAATGGTCCGCAAGTTGGTTGAATAGGTCCACAAATATCACCTTGGATTCTTTGCAAGAATGAAATATTTTCCTTAGTGTCCTTTGCATAGGATGGTCTCGATCCTAATTTTGCTAAAGAACAGGCTTTGCAAAACGAAAGATGGGCTTTAGAAGCAACCAGGGAAGAATCCGGTTGAGCCATGAAGTCACAATTGACTTTAGAAATAGAAAAAGGAACCAAGGAGGCATTGGTGGTGTCAATACCACTTTTGGGCCACAGAGGGTAGGCGGCGCCAGCCCTACCTTGGAATGAATTTAGGTTCTGACTTCTTTTCTTTTTGAAAAATGGATGTCCGTGTGAAGTGTTTAGTATACGGATCATCATATCACGACCTGGATGTCCCAAACGGTCATGTCAAAGCCTATATGTGTCAGAATCCCATAAGTCATCTCTCATGACATGGTTGGATTCAATGACTCGAATAGTGGTTGCATACAACCCACTAGAGCGACACATAAGTTTCTCTAATTCTCATTTATGTCCGTAGTCATTAGAGGTGATGCAAAGGAACTCTTGTCCATTCTCACAATGTGTTTCCACATGAAAACCATTGGCTCTTATATCTTTAAAACTCAATAGGGTTCTTCCAGCCCTAGGAGTATATAGAGCTTCGGTGACATTAATACTTGTGCCATTTGGCAACATAAATTGACATGGTCCTCAACCATGAATCAATTGTGATGGTCCAGCCATCGTAGTCACTGAAGATCGACTAGGCGTCATCCATAGAAATAGTTGCCTATGTCGCAATATAGTATGTGTGGTGCCACTATCAACAAGGCATTCCAACTCTCTAGGAAACATACTGAAAAATAATAAAGTTCGGAATTAAAACATGTCCATGACATTGAATAATAATACAATACTTTATTAATAAAAATAGCCAATGATTACATCAAAGGTCCCAAAAAGTCTAATCCAAAATAAAGAAAATCAAACTTAGACAAGTTGTAGTCACTCAATCCATTTGGTAACTCCAATCAAATATGATCAGGAAAATAGAGAGAGATGTTGGTGGAGCGAGGTTCTCTTAAGTACCACTAATCCCAATTGTTTTCCTAGACATCATATTTCACTAGGTAGGCCACATGAGAAAGAGTTAATACAATTGTCATTTATTAAATAAGGCATATTGCCATTACAAAATTCTTGGAAAATAAAAGGACTATTCTAATCAAAGTCTGCAGCATCCTTGTGCACTTCATCTCCAGCTTTGAAGTCCTCTATGGTGAGATTGACATCTTCACCATCTTCTTCTTCTGCAAGGTATACTTCTTGCCCCCTCAGGTCCCTGTATGCCCTGTATCTTGCAGCTAGTTGCTCGCTTGCCTTGCATTGCTTGAACCAATGCTCACTTGATCCACATCGATAACACACATCATTGTGGTTGCCTCCCTTCAATTGAGGTGCACGTTGTACACATTGTGGGCATTCCCTAGGAGGGTTGGCGCCACCACCACAACCCATAGCTCCACCACCATTGCCAGGGATACCACGACTAGGCCTGACAATTCAGCCCATGACCTGTTAACCGCCCATTAACTTAACGTGTTAATGGGCTGCCAACCTGTTAACAACCTGTTAGTTAACTGGCGGAAACAGGCTTCACGACGGAACCCATCAAGCCCAATTAGAAGAAGAAAAAAAGGTCTAACCCTCGCAGCCTCACTTCTCTCGCAGTTGCAGATCACTCTCCCCTTCTCCACTTTAACCGCCTGAACCCTCTACCCATCTCTACGCAGCCACTCTTAGCTGACACTGCCAAAGAGTTCGCCGACGAGCTCGGCTTCTTTCACTTCTCGCAACTCTTTCACTGTTGTCTTCCATACTCGAACAGGTATGTAGTGCTTAGTGTGTCAATAGAGCTCTGCCTTTTATTAATTTGTTTTTGGTGTGATTTGTTCATCTAGGATTTGGTTCTACTTTTCTGGGTGCCCATTTGTTTTGGTTTTGGTTTTGGGTCGTGACCTTGTTGTGGGTTTTTCTTGATTCTGGGTTCTATACTCTTAATGGTAGTAAAGCCTTGATTGCTACAAGTTCAAAAATCATCTGTGATAGCTTGTTAGATATTTGATCACTGCAATATCGATTCAATATGTCTCAAAAGGGTGGAAAGTTTGGTTTTTTTTTTGTAGAATTTGAGCATGTGGGATTTTGGTGGTAGTGTTTGATTTGAATTGTTTGGGCAAATTTGAGGGCTTTTGGTGGATTGGGGTTGTTCAGTTTGCTGCTTTCATACATGCATTTATCAAGTTTTGAAATTCTGTGATTTATTGCTCGAACTGCATATCGTTTTCTGAAATTTATTTACCTTAACCTTATATATATATATATAAAGTTTTAATCTTTTGGGTGTTCAAAGTTTTAATCTTTTGGGTGATCAAAGTTTCAATCTTGTTTGTTGTTTAGGATTGGGGTTTCTGATATATGCAATTTATCTTGTATGTTATTGATTGGTTGGTGTCCGGCCTTGCTTTCTGAGAATGAGCTTAATTTACCTCTACTTTCCTTGTTGTGAATATTGTGGCATGGCTTTAATTACTTAGCTTTCTATATATTTATGCAGCTTGATTGATTTGATTTTTCAATACTGGTATGTATTGAGCAGGGTTGTTGAACCCTTGTTGGTCCAGTTATGACATTCGATCAGTTGGTTGTCTGTGTTTGATTTACGCATTTTGATATGTATGTAGTACTGCATGGTTATTGACTTATTGTGATGGAACATACTGAATGGCTGGCATTTATTTGTTCTGTGCATACTGTATAGCACATATTTTTTTTAGACACATTGTTCATCTTCAATTAACTGTATATGCAATTTCTCTTGTATACTATTGATTGTTTTCTTGATTGTGTTCAGACAAGAATGAATGATCAGACAATTAATACAGGGGAAGAAAGAGGAGAAGTTGTGGCAGAAAGTGGACATGGAACTAGTAGAAGACTTCACACTAGAGGTGTTCCAGTTAGGAAGCGAAAGAAAACTTCTCGCTGTTGGATATCATTTAAAGAGTTGCCTGTGACTGAGGATCAAATAGAGCGTGCAGAATGCATAAAGTGTGGAGCTGTGTATAAGTGTGATTCTATTACGGGAACAGGTAGCCTTTTACGTCATCATGATACTTGTTATAGTTCAAGTAATGTAGTGTCACCTCAGTCTTCTATACGTTCTTCAAAATTTCAGTATGAAAAGTTTTCTGAATTGTTAATCGAGGCCATTGTTCAACATGACTTGCCATTTAGTTTTGTGGAGTACGAGGGAATCAGAGCTGTCTTTCAATATATTTCTCCTTCACTTAAGTTACCTTGTAGAAATACCGTAAATGCCCATGTTTTGAAGCTATTTGATAGTGAAAAGTTGAAACTTCAGAATCTGTTAAGTTCAGTTAAAGGGAGAATTTGTTTAACTTCTGATTTGTGGAGTTCTCAAGCAACTGATGGCTATTTAACACTTACAGCACATTTCATTGATTCAGAATGGAAATTGCATAAGAGGATACTTAGTTTTTGTCATATGCCTCCACCACATAATGGTATTGCCCTAGCTGAAAAGATCAATTCATTGATATGTGAGTGGGAGATTGATAAGAGATTTGTTTTCATTTACATTGGATAATGCATCTGCTAATGATTCATTTGTTGAGAAATTGAGAACTCAATTGAAATTTAGAGGCCTTCTTTTGTTAAATGGAAAATTTTTCCATGTTCGATGTTGTGCTCACATCTTGAATTTAATAGTTCAAGATGGATTGAAATCAATTGATCATTTAGTTATAAAGGTACATGATTGCATCAAGTACATTAAAGGTTCTATGACAAGGAAGCAAAGATTTTTGGAGTGTATTGTACAAGTGGGAATGGGAGGTAGTAGAAGAGGCTTGAGACAAGATGTGCCCACTAGATGGAACTCCACCTATCTTATGCTCGATAGTGCAATTTACTATCATCGTGCATTGATTAACTTTGCATTAAGTGACATTGATTTTAAGTGTTGTCCATCTCCTGATGAATGGGACAAAATAGAGAAGATTTCTAAATTTCTTGGATATTTCTATGAGGTCACTCTCTTATTTTCTGGAACCAAGTATCCTACTTCAAATTTGTTTTTTCCCAATGTATTTTTTATCCAGCACAACATTCAACAAGCCATGAGACACCAAGATGGCTTCATGAGAAAAATGGGATTAGAGATGAATATGAAGTTTGACAAATATTGGTTGGATTACAGCTTGATCCTTGGCATTGCAATTGTGATGGATCCTCGGTACAAAATGGAATTTGTAGAGTGGGCCTATAGCAAGCTCTATGGTGTGAACTCTGAGCAGTTGAAGCAATTCACTGATACTTTGTTTCTCTATTTGATGTATATGTGGAGAAGTGGTCTAATCCCAATAATTCAAGTGGTTTCATGAGTAAGAGTTGTTCTCAAACTGAAGGTGAAGACACCATTTTGGAGGTAAACACCATTATTAGTCATCTACTTTCCATTATTAGATATCAAATTATTTTTATTAAATTATGCCAATGAATTATATATTATCAAACTGAATGTGAGTAGCTTACTATTTGGTTTATTTTTGTCTAGGAATTTGAAGCTAGCTACAAGAATGGTTCAACTTCGAGTATGAAGAATGAATTTCACAAGTATCTTGATGAAGGAAGGTTGGAAAGACAGAAAGAGTTGGATGTTCTTTCTTGGTGGAAAATGGAACAATTTCGGTATCCTATACTATTCCATATGGCTTGTGATGTGCTAACGATTCCTATTGCTACGGTTGCATCTAAATCCGCGTTCAGTACTGCTAGTAGAGTACTAGATCAATACCATAGCTCATTATTGCCTGACACTGTTCAAGCATTGCTATGTACTCGAGATTGGATTTTCGGTAAAAAAGGTAAATTCTATATCACTTGGTTATTGTATTAGCTTCTTATCTTTTCATCATGTGAATATTTATTTTAATTTGCCTCTCTTTCTTTTCATGTGAAAATGAAAAGCACTAGTTCGGTCAATGTGCAAGAACCTAGAGCTATATAGGCATCAAAATAAAGTGCTGAAGGTCCATACCGCTGCAATAGTTGAAGCCGCAAATATCGATTTCAAATTGAGCTTTTTATTCACAATCACCATCAATTCCTTGGTCTTACCTAGACATGTCATTTGCCATGACAAAAGACTGCTACATAAGAGATTAGAAAACGGTATTAATTATTCTCATGCTCTTATCGGAAATCCAAGTTGTCAGAGTGTCATTACCAACCATGCATTCAAACCACATCGGATTAGTAGTTCACATTGACAGTCTACCAACACAGCGTTCCCGAGTATTTTGGAAGAGAAACTCTAAATTAACAAATCTTTAAAACGTAAACAGAGAGCAAAGGATTCATGGTATTTTAATGAAGTGAACAACCTTAGGTTCTCCTTTAGATACAGTTCGTGCATATTGATCCACATTGTCATCGTCTATGGAAGTAAGCAGAGGCAGAGTCTCAGAAGACTGGATAGCATCTGGAGTGCTAGGCTTTGAAGATATCCGCACAACGTTATACACATATGTCCACAGATAAATGGCTCCTATCTGAAGAAGTAAAACAAGTTTATTATGAAAATTAAAGACAGTTGTGTAAAATATTATTTGGACCTAATATTATCTACATTAAGTAAATAACAAACTGATTAAACTTATTACAATAAATGAGAAATATATGAATTAGACACCTAATGGGCTTTGGTATGTCACTCATATGGTTAGGAATCCATTTTGATAAAGATAAATATCTAATTAGTTGATATGATAATTATAGCATCTTTCAGAAATAACTCATTGGCTAGAATCAATTATTCTTTTATGGAAAGACCTATCTAGTTTGTATATATAGGTGCTTGAAGCCCTTATTCACTATGTGACAAAACATTCAGTCCTACCCCATAGAGAGGAGTTAAACACATAGTTGAGTAGAAGATTTCTTGCGTGTGGCTGCTTGAAGTTTTGGAGCTCGGATTATTTGTGTTGAATAGCTGTGTTGCTGCTACTGCTTTTGAAGGAATGGCTGTTGTGCATGAAGCAGGTGGTGCATCTCCTCTTGTTGTACTCTAGTTCATATTGTATTGATCATTTGGTTGTGTTTATGCATTTTGTGAAACGATCTTAGTTTGCTCATTAAGTTAACAAGTTGAACAAGGTGGAATGTATTAAAAGAAAACAAAAACAGACATCATACCAAGAGAATTGAATCATAAGGGAAACTGTATGCACAGATCATATATGCTTGTCCAGAATTAGAGTTCTATACTTTTTTTCTTCTAATAAACACAGCACACACAATTAAGATTGAATAACAATTGGGTAATTGCAATTTTTATGTTGATTTGGGTTATACAGTAGGATTGAAAAAAGTTTCATTAACCCATTTAAGAGATTCTCATAATACATACATATTAGTATATTACAACACAAGCACACGCAGCACTTACTCTGCACAATCATGAGTTCAAGTCCCAATGATAATTGCAACATCTCAATTGAATATTGAATTCCACATGTGATGAGAGAATCCAGTTTAGGTTTAGTTAAACCCATACGCTAATATTCAAGAAGCAAAATATTTAAGGAAGAAAACGACATGTGTGCGTACCGCCATTGAATGTGAAGCATAAGCGACTCCATAAGTATCATAGGTGTCAGCATCCCCAAAAGGGTTCCCTAATTGATCACAAACTGCTGGGATTATAATGAGGAGAATGTTCCCCAAATTTCCTATCCACATCAACCCTCAGGAAAACCTTAGAAACTATTTTAGTTCTAGAACAGTTTACAAGGTGCTGGTAGAAATGAAGTTCAGAGAGCACTTAAAAACGTAACGGGTGCCATATTCGTATCTGAATCCTAGTTGTGTCAGGTATTAAATTATTCGATCAAATAATCCAACATTTTATATAATCCTCGATTCAATTATGTAATAGAATCTAATCTGTCAATTGTAACTGTTGATTTTTAAATTTCTTAACTGATGTTTTTGTCCTTGATGATTAAGTTGTTGCTAATAATTTTTCACTCTTAGAAGGTTTCTAGGAAAGAAAAAAAAACAGCTATAATTAACTTGTTTTCTCTTAATAATAGTATAGATAATATGAGTACTTACTTCCAGCACAACAATTGATAATGAGACCTCGTAGATCGGTCGAGTACCCATCCCAGTATTGAGCCAACAATAAATGTGAAGTGGATATTGATTGGCATAAACCACCTACATATTCGAGAACAAAAATACATGTCACGTAATGAAAGTCGTAGAGAGAATCCATCATTTGACATATTCTTAGTCCTAACTCAGTTCCTCACCGACCATAATTCATTAAAGAAATTTGAACTTACAACTTAATCATGCTCTCATATCAGTCATATGTTATTGTCTCCGCTAGATTGGTACCAATGACGGCAGGACTGAATACGTAAAACACAATCTGTTCTTCGCAAACACAAGAGAAGACCATATATATATGTGGTAAGTGACAAAATCTCTATCAAGTAAAAGAAATGAATGTGAAAATGAAAAGAGAGGAATAGTAATTACAGTGTTCAAGTGCTTCCTGATCTCTTCTCCCAAAAGGTTGACGCGATCAAGCGCAAGAAACGAGCCAAATGCAGTAATCAAGATCGTCTCCAAGACCAGAATCCACGTGGTGACAAAGAGAGTCCAGAGCTCCATCGGAGCTCCAAATCGAACCAAGAATGGGCTTTAGTTAACTCCAATGTACCCAGGGGCGGATCTACGTACAACATGGGTTGGGCTCAATCCCCACCGGGCTTTTTGGGTCCAAAAAAAAAATATTAGGTATATGGCTTGGTTATACCTATTTTTTTTTTTTGTTTGGGAACACTTCTAGCACCTCAAGCCCCACCGCCGAACTCCCGAGTCCCGATCCAGCTTCTCTCCTTTCAAGTTCCAACCCGTCTCGGCGTGAGGCATCTCCAGTCTTTCAAGCCCCACCCAGCCCCAACCGCCGAGCTCCTTGCCCAATAACCTGCAACTAGCAAACCCGTCTCCGATCTCCACCTCCAGCCCTCCAGGTATCTCTCTCCCCCTCTCCGTCTTCTTCTCCTCCTCTTCTTCTCTTCTTCTTGACTTCTTAATTCTTATTAATGTGAGTTTCTGAATTCTGATTTTTCGTGATATGTAAATTGGGTTCGATTTCGAATTTTCGATTTGATGTTGTTGGTTTTGAAGTTTGAACTAAGGTAATGGTATGGTCAATTTGTTGAAATGGTTGAAAACTTGAAATGGGTTCAATACTTCAATTTCCTTTTGACTCAGGTGGTTGTCTTTGCAAGTTTGCATTGAATGAAGAGGACAGAGGCGGACTGCGGACAGGGTCGAACAATGCTGAGGAGAAGTCAATGACTAAACTGACTGAAGTTTTGATCTTGATTTCTTGATGTTGAATGAATTGTTGATTTTAATTCTGGTCAAGGGCGAATTAGAAATGGGTTTGACACTTTGACTGTTTGATAACTTGATTTCCATTTAATTAAGGTAACTTCTTCTTCAATTGCAGTTTGTAACTCGGTCACTGAGTTTAGTGAGGAGAAGCCCTCAAAAGCAGAGGACCAGAGGCCACAATTTCATTGAGAAACGATGAAAAAAAAATAAAGGTAAATACACTCATTAAATATTTAAATCTTGCTATTTTGATAAATGTATTGGCATTATTCTCATAATTGTAATTTAAGTTGTTACATATATGTGAATTATAATTGTATTGGCATAAATCATAATAGATTAATGGCATTGCTCTCATATATCTAATATAAGTTAACCACTGAAAGAGCATTTTCAGCTATGAACATTGTTAAGAGTAAAGTTAGAAACAAGATGGAAGATGAGTTTCTTGGTGATTGTATGGTCCTTCACATTGAGAAAGACTATGCTGAATCTATGACCAATGAAGAGGTGATTAAAGAGTTTGAAACTTCATGTACTCGTAGAGTTAGATTTAGTTAGTTTATGCTCTTGTATTATATTGCATTGCACGTTTATTTTATTGTTCAGTTTATTGTTTAATTTTGTATATGCATTTGAGGGGTAAGGCTCATTATGTCCCCCCCCCCCCCTGACTAGGTGTATATTTTTTTCATTTATAAAATTCTCTTGCACCGTCGAGATTCTCTACTATTTTTTTCCCCTTTGTTAAGAAGTTCAAGCCCCACCGAACCTAAATTCTTGGATCCGCCACTGAATGTACCTACTGGTCGGAGAAATGATACTACTGTGGAGCTAGCGTCAACCTTGGGAATGTGATCAATAAAATAGCAACAAGTTTACCAACCTCCTCAGAAACTCAGAAGCCCTTCTTGCTTTGGCCCTAAGGCGTAATGAGTAGTACATACATTACAATCCCACATCGAGCATATATTATATAAGAAGAAATATAACATGCAGGGTTTGTGGGCTTTGCCATTTATGGCTATATCTACGTGGCAAATTCTTTCCTAAGAATAAATATATAATAATCTAATTAATTAAACATAGCCATCTGCTCCGCTCGCGGAGGGAAATCTATAGCTCAACCAATTGTTCAACGTAACCAAGCATGCATTGACTTGTAAGCTATGTTAGCGTGAGTCGTGGTTTAACGTTAGGAATAGAATATATTGTAATTATTGCGTAGTTAGTACTTACCTGTTGTATTCCTGTAATCTTCTTTATATACCTCCACTGTGAGATGAATCAAATATCAGAAAATTCATTCTCTATATTCCGTCTTATTTGACTTGGTATCAGAGCAAAGATCCGAAAAGGACTTTGTCTCTTTACTATATCTTTTTTTTAATTTGAGGAGAATAGTTTTACAACCCCATCTGTTAGGGTGTTATCTCCTTGCCGACATCAGCCTTCATATTTTCAAGATTGACTATGTCCTCTATCTCTTTCAAGGTCGTCTGTCCCATTCAAGGTTGACTTCACCTCATTGATCTTTCAAGGTTGACCTCACATCATCTTCATCTGCCCAGGTCAGCTTCCATCTCTCCAGAACGAACTCTTCAGTTCCCGGTGTCATTACATTCCACCAAGATCGGTCGGATTCCTCTTCCAGATCGTCGCTGCTCAATTCAGCCATTGTTGCACCACACCGGCATCTTCGATTCACCAAGATCGCTCCACTGCGTCAAACCCAACGCCATGATCTCAAACCGGCGTGAAATCCGTGTTGTCCAAATCCGCGTCACACCCGACGCTGCTCATCCTCAGACCAGCTCCTCATGATCGATCGTCCTCTGACAAGCGGTCAACTCAATCACTTTAACTCGGTCAGAGTCAACCCGCCTCACTCGGTCAACTCAGTCTCACTCGGTCAGCAACAGGTTACTCTAAAAAAAAAAAGGGTTTCTGTTGTTGTTATTTTGGAGCCTTCTGTTCTTCTTATTTCCGCTGCATACTTTGGGATTTGTGTGTTTTTGGCTATTGTACTATTGCAATGGGTGGTGATGACAGTCAAAGTTCTAAGGCCAATGAGGTCCAGAAGGTTGAGGTCTCTGTCAAGAGCTCAAAAAGTGGTTCTTTCGGGGGTACCAAACTCACTAGTACCAATTTCAGAACATGAAAGAAGATTATGTCAGTTTATCTCCGTGGAATACACAGAATGGGGCATGTGACTGGAATAATCAAGGCTCCTAGTGAAGATGATGTGGAGGCCTATGCTAAGTAGGAAGATGATGATGGGTTTGTAATGTCAATTCTATTTCGAGCCATGACTGATGATGTGCTACAGATGGTGGAGGAATGTGAAACTGCTGAGGCGATATGGAAGACATTGGGGGATTTGTATACCAACGAGTCTGATTTTATACAGGTTCATGAATTGATGTGTAAAGCTTCTAGTATGCAACAGAATGGGTAACCAGTAGCTGTGTATTTCACCAAGCTGAAGAATGTATAGGCTGAAATGGACCAGAAGCGTCCTTGCAAGATCAAGAATCAGGAAGATCTTTGTGTGGTTCCAGAAGGAGAAGGAGCTAGAAAGGGTTCATGTATTCCTGAGAGGGCTTGATAAGAAGCATAGCAGTGCCAAGGGAGAATTGCTCAGAATGACAGACTCTCCTAATTTGAACACAGCCTTTACATACATCCGCAAGGATGAGTCTCAGCAGGAAAGTGTCAAACATGCACAGGTTGAAGTATCTAGCCTAACCATTCAGGCCAAGTCACCAGCACCTTTCCTTCAGCAGCAGAGTTCAGCCCCACTTCATCAGCAAGGTTTCCCATAAGGCTTCACCAACCGCTCGCATCCTCAATGTTCTTATTGCAACGACCTTGGGCATGTTCGTGAGACTTGTTGGAAGTTGAACCCACACCTTAAACCTAAAAAGCAAGGTTATCGTCCTAAGGCGAAAGTAGCTGCTGTTCAATTGGTCCAAGGACCGGATTTCTATGAAGTGGTTGGCCAAGATCATCATACAGCAGGTGGAGTTACTCCTACAGCCTCTATAGCTGGTCGAGGTAAAATTGGTATGGCTTTAAAGGTATCTAACTTTGTTGGTTCTGATACATGGATTATTGATTTTGGTGCCTCTGATCATATGACTTATGACAAATCATATTTTACATAATTGTCTTCCCCACCAGTGTCCTATGTAACCAATGCCAATGGTGAGGTATTTCCTGTGTTAAGGTCAGGGTCTGTTCGTATTACTCCCACCTTAGAACTTCATAATGTGTTATATGTGCCTGACTTGTCACACCATTTGATATCTGTTCCCCAGTTGAATACTGAGTCTAAATGCTCTGTAACCTTTTATCCTATGTATGTGAATTTTCAGGATCTTCTCACCAGGGAGATAATCGGTCGGGGGTATCTGAGGGGCAGGTTGTTCCATCTGGATCAGACATATGCAGGAGAGAAACCCGGAGCACAATCCCACGCCGCTTTAACTTCGAGTTCTGATAAGCTAAGTGAAATTTGGTTGTGGCATCGCCGTTTAGGGCATCTTTCTTTTAGTCTTATGAGAAAAACCATGCCTACTTTGTTTATTGGTGTGGATGAGTCTATTTTACATTGTGAAACATGTGTTTTGGCCAAGAGTCATCGTGCTACTTATTCTCCTAGTATTTCTAATAAAAGTGTTGCTCCTTTTGAGTTGATTCACTCTGATGTTTGGGGGCCATCTAGAGAACCCACTGTGTCGAGTATGAGATACTTTGTGTTGTTTATTAATGATTGTACGAGATTGTCATGGGTTGCTCTTCTAAAAACCAAAGATGAAGTCTTTCTAGCTTTTCAAACTTTTCGTACTCTCGTTCAAACACAATACCATAGCACCATTAAAGTCCTTTGTTCTAACAATGGGGGGGAATATGTTAATCATGTTTTCCAAGAGTTTTTTACAACCCATGTGATTGTTCACCAACAACATGTCCACAAACACCAGAACAAAATGGAGTGTCTGAAAGGAAAAACCGTCATTTACTTGATATGGCTCGTGTCCTTCTCTTTAGTGCTCATATGCCTAAGTATCTTTGGGGCGATGCTGTACATGCTTCCTCCCATATGATCAATCGTCTTCCATCTAGCGTTCTTCAAGGAAAAATTCCATTTGAGGTTCTTGCATCTCATGTTTCCTTACCTTCATTTCATAATCTTCCAACTCGTGTCTTTGGTTGTGTTGCCTTTGTCCATGTTCCTAAAAACCAGAGGTCTAAGTTGGATGCCCGGGCACTTAAGTGTGTGTTTGTTGGCTACGAAGGGTATCAGAAGGGGTACAAGTGCTAGCATCCACCTACCAGGAAGTACTATGTCACTATGGATGTTACCTTCTTTGAGGACATGAGTTATTTTTCCTCTTCAGATACAGCTCTTCAAGGGAGAATTCATTTTTTGAAGAACTGTATCATGGAGAGGGGGAGGAATCAGAAGAGGGAGAAGAAGAAGTCACACAGGCAGGAGGTATTTTGACGGATCCAGTTAAGACCATCAGCTCGCCACCTCTTGCAGCAATAGCTCCAAACATCCACGCACTAGTTTCTATGGCTGAAAATGAAGTTGAAGACACGACTGCCCCTCCTACCATTGCTTCTACCCCTGACCCACAGCTTCCTGGTACTGAAGATCACTCATTTGAGGTATGTCCACCCACTAGTACTAATAGTAGTGAGTCTAATGTTGAGCAATGTGTTACCAAATAGGACAACTCGGGATCAATCAGCCAAAAGATATGAACCTACTCTTACTGCCAAATCAAAATACCCAGTAGCCAATTATATGTCCATTAGGAGGTTGTCTAAGTCATATGAATCATTTGTGAATCAAATATCTGTTGTGTCAATACCTAACAAAGTGCAGGATGCGTTGGGGGATCCAAAGTGGAGGAAGAGATGGAGGCGTTGCAAAGAACAATACTTGGCAACTTGTACCTCCACCACAAGGCAAGAAGGTTGTAGGTTGTCGTTGGGTGTTTACTGTGAAGCATAATGCAGATGGATCAGTGAGTCGGTACAAAGCACGCCTTGTAGCAAAGCGGTTTACCCAGACGTATGGTATAGACTATGATGAAATATTTGCCCCTGTTGCCAAGATGAACGCTATTCAGGTTCTGATCTCATTTGCTGCTAGTTTAAACAGACCAATCTAACAGTTTGATGTCAAAAATGCATTTCTTCATGGAGAGTTAGCGGAGGAAGTGTACATGAGCCTTCCACCTGGGTATGTAGTTGCTTCTCCTGGTGATTTTGTCTGCAGATTAAGAAAATCTCTGTACGGTCCCAAACAGTCACCTCGTGCTTGGTTTGGAAGATTTTCACAATTCATGCGGAAGGTTGGTTACAGACAGAGCAACTCAGACTATACCTTGTTATTCAAGCATCAACAAGGGAATGTAACAGCTCTAATTATTTATGTGGATGATATGGTAATTACTGGCAATGATACTGTTGAGATGGATAGACTACAGAGACAGCTAGCCTCTAAGTTTGAGATGAAGGATTTGGGTGAACTTAAGTACTTCTTAGGGATTGAGGTAGCCATGGGGAGAGAAGGAATCTATCTGTGCCAGAGGAAGTACGTTCTTGACTTATTGACAGAGACAGGTTTGTTGGATTGCAAACCGGTTGATACTCCTATTGAGCAGAACCATTATTTAGCTGAGTGTCCAGATCAGGTACCTACTGATCGAGCTCGCTATCAAAGATTAGTTGGGCGCTTTATTTATTGAGCTCATACTAGACCGGATGTTGCATATGCAGTAAGTGTGGTGAGTCAGTTCATGCATAATCCGATTGAGAGTCATATGGATGCTATTATGCGGATTATGAAATACTTAAAAGTCAGCTCTAGGAAGGGGAGTACTATTTTCTAAACACAACAATATTCTTGAGGTTTGTGGCCTCACATATGCAGATTGGGCTGGAAATATTACAGACAAGAGGTCGACATCTGGTTACTTTACCTTTGTGGGAGGTAATTTGGTTACATGGAAGAGTAAGAAACAGAAAGTTGTGGCACGTTCTAGTGTTGGGGCTGAGTATAGAGGTATGGCTCACGGAGTGTATGAGTTGCTGTGGCTGAGAAATCTGTTACGTGATCTGGGTTTCAAACTCAAAAGTACCATGCAGTTGTATTGCGACAATAAGACGGCTATTGACATATCACATAATCCAGTACAACATGATCGTACTAAACATGTGGAGGTTGATCATCACTTTATAAAGGAGAAGCTAGATGCCAAAATTATTAGCTTTCCTTTTGTTCCGACTGAAGAGCAACTTGCAGATATACTTACCAAAGGAGATTCCAGGAAGGTGTTTTATGACTCACTAAGCAAGTTGGGCATGGTTGATGTGTATGCGCCAACTTGAGGGGGAGTGTTAGCGTGAGTCGTGGCTTAACGTTAGGAATAGAATATATTGTAATTATTGCGTAGTTAGTACTTACCTGTTGTATTCCTGTAATCTTCTTTATATACCTCCACTGTGAGATGAATCAAATATCAAAAAATTCATTCTCTATATCTCGTCTTATTTGACTAGCTGTAACCCATCGACGGATCCATTACATCCTAGCTGGAGCAAAATTTACAATTTACTAAAGCTCAGTTGCCCGGTTTCCTGTTCATCACTGTTCAGTGTTCACTAAGTTAAGTCAACTGTTATGTGCTTGGTTTGGTCTTACATGTTTGACACGAGTTACAACATTTGCTGAAGACAAGTTCTTTAGAGATGGTATTCAAGTAAAAATAGGTTCTCAAGTTGTTAAAGTAGCAGATCTGTGTTTTTTCCTCTGTTTGATATTGTTGACTTACTACATCTATTTTTAGCTCTGATAATTTGTGTTGAATGTTTTTTCGGGTCTTTCTTTATTTTATCATATGCCGTGTCTCTATTTGGTATTTCAGAATCCTAATATTGATGACTGGATACTTGAGTGATGCAACAATGGCTGAGGATGCCTTATCTATTTGGTATGTGATTAATTTCCAAGTACAAGCCTCTCTGAAATTTCTGCAGTCTTTCTTCTACTGTGTTTGGTAATTGGGTTTAATTTTTGCAGCATGACTATAATGATTGGGAGCTCATATTTCCTTTAACCTTCTTTGCGGGGACAGGGTATAGTCTCTTCTATCTCTACCTCTTATGGCTCCTCCTAACTTTCTCCTTTTGTATTATTGGGAAGTGATACATTCCAAATGGGGATCCCTATATGAACCTTATAAAAATCTCAGTAGTGAAATGAAGCTTCTGATACCTGCATATAGGACATTTAAATTTGACAATTGAGACAAAAGTCCGGAATTGGTCCTGTTAAGTTGTTGTTAAATATATATTGGCAAAACTGCCAGTCAACCACTCAAACCTGTTGTTACAAAGCGTGCTGTAGTACTTAATTTTACAAGTCTATTTCTGTTTGGGTGGATAGATGAATTGACATTAGTTACCTTATGGACCATGCCATTCCGGATAACCTTAATTAGACTAAAGTTGTGACCTTTTCTATAATGAAACCTCTCTGTATATCTTGCAAAGAGCAAACATTGAATATGCTGGCTTCTGTTTCATGACTTCCATCCATTGTTTTTGTTTATAAATGGTGTATGTAATTTTTAATCTCATTGATCTTTTTTGTTGTTTAGTAAATGGTAATGTTTATGATTTTGAGTGGAAAATACTGGATTCATGAGTTCTTTTTTCTTTTTCTTCTTTTCTTTTTCCTTTTTAGTTATACTGTTTTTGAAACAAATATGACCAAATGAAGAAAACGTTCTGAGATTGATGATTTCCATTTAGATATGAGTTCCATTAGACAATAATATTACATTCTGAAGATCAATGAACTCTGTTTAGATATGATTTCCATTTAGAGAGTATGATTACATTCTGAAGAAATTAGACAATAAGATTACACATGACAGGAACTTTCGAAGTTCAGTTAACTTGCAGTTAGCATTATGGTTGACACCTGAGCATATTTTTCTCTTTATCTACTGATACATTTAAACTCACTATTAAGCTAGATCAAGATCCACGTTACCAATTAAAATGCAGTACAATTTCATGTCTATGAAAGAGAAAATATAAAATACATCATGTGCTCCACAACCAAGGAGATTTTAATCCAAATGTGGTTTTCATAAATAGTTTAATGCCAGCTGTTCATAGACCCTATATTTCAATCCTAATTGTATTATGTTCATTACAAAATAAACAAGAGATCATCTATTTTTAGCATAAACAAGAAGATAGAAATGTGTTTTTTGCTTAAAGTCTCAAATTTGCTATTGCTCGGTTTATTCTTGAGGTATAGTTGATTCCTTTTTTGTTGCCAAAACAAAAACTCTTTTTTCTTTTGAAGTAGGTGACTTAACGATTTATTTCAGGATTTCATTATTGTTTTGTTTGGCTTTTGTAGATTTCATGCGAAGGAGTGTAGATCTCACTCCTTTTGCTGTTAAAAAGGAACTTGCTGCTTTACACCATCTCAATCACTTATTCTTATTCAAGTATGGGCTTTTTCCTATTCTCTGGTTGATTTTGATATAGAACGTGAATTAACTGTTTTGCATGGCTATAACTGAAGTAGCCAGTTTTGAACCAGCTCCAACATTTTGTGCAGCTGCAACTGGACCAATTACCCCGTTTGTACAACTACAATTTGAGCAGTCACTTTTTTGAACCTTGCACTAACTAGCTCTTTGGATATACTCCACCTGCTACTTTTTCTAAAGGAGCAACTAATCTTTTTGTACAACTAGCATTTTTGAACCAGCTTCAATAGCAAATAAAGTCTAAATTGTATGAAATTTCGCTATTTCAATATAATGCAGTAATTTTCCTTTTGTATTTCATAGATCTCATTTTTTTTGCAAGCACAAATTCCGCAGCAAAACGCGGGTACAATTTCTAGTATCATATCATATGGATGGTGGCTGTATTACGAATCTACCGTACAAGCTATCAAAATAGCGAGTTTCTCGGTTTATCTGTAGCCTGTGAGGTTGGGCGAAATAGGTGGTTAGAGGTTGGGCTCTTTTGGCTCATGGATGTCATTCTTAATGACGGACCCGTAACTAGTTCGGTTTTTAGGGAGGAGAGTGGGGAGTTCTTGTCCACCATCGGTCATTCCCATCTTGGTTATTTTCAATAAAGAATTCTTATTCTCAAAAAAAAAAAAAAAACTAACAAAATAGCGTAACTGCCAAATGACAGTTTTTAAGGACTAAAACTGAGTGAATCTGACAGTTGAGAACAAATGTGTACTTTAAAATTATTATAATTTCAAATTTAGAATTTAATATGAAATCTACGTGTCTATTACCGTCACTCAAAACTGTCATTTAGGTGAGCATGATTAATCAAAATAGTATCCCAATTACATATTTGTCATACGTTTTTAGCACTTGATCCATTTTTGCATTAAATGTACATGACATTAGTCATCGAAAATCAACTATCGGACCAAGTGAATGATGGTCAATTGTTGGAGTAGTTTCAACCTTTGATGGAGAGGGCAAATGAATTTCTGGAAGTTTTAATACTCTTCACCTTCAAACTGGCAGACTATAACCGCACGCTCTCTGGTGATCCATCATTTATGGCTTCAAAGATTAATTGTACTACTGTGCATTCTGAGAACATCATCATGTTCCAACAAGTGCGACTGGTAGCGAGAATATGACTCTTACGTTGGTGGAAGATGATGGACCACACCGCCCCTTAGCATCAGAGAGGAGCTAGGTACAAGAAATTCCATCATTCAATGCAATTGCGGCCGCGTTTGGTTCGCGGAAATGAAAGGAAAGGAAATCAATTCCTTGCTCTTTCCATAGGCATGGGAAATTGCAATTCCTAGCCATTTTCCTTTCCAGTGTTTGGAAACAATATGAATGTAGTCAGAATATACATTTTAGTTTTCATTGCAGGAGTAGTGCAAAAATCATATAAACAACAAATATAGTTGGCTATATTAGCAAATAATAATTTTGAGCATGACCAAGTTAGTCATATAAGTTTGCAAGTGGGTGGAGCCATGGGGGGAATCAGTTTCTTCAGGTAGGTGAGAGGGAACAAGTTTCCTCCTCTTTTTCATTTCCTTTGGAAATCATTTTCCCTTTCTTGGTCCATCCCAAACGCATGAAAATACAGGAACCCAGATTCTGTGAAACAAACACGGCCTGCATGTGAAAGAAATATCCATCAATAATTGCTTTTTGAGAGCTCACATGCTCACCAGTCAATTTTATGATAAGTAGCCTCATCTGAAATTAAAAGGCCGACAGAAAATCATCAGAAAGCAATAATTGTCCTGATTTTTCCGGAGGATTTTTTGAGACTGCATAACAGTATCTCGTTTCTTTATTGAGTAAAAATAAAGCTAGAAACTCATTCACTAATTTAATATGCAATCAGATCTAAAGATAAGGTAAAATGACTAAAATCAAGCTGCAGTACAGATGGTTAGGCTCGATATTGGTTTCCACCCCTGTAAATGAAAATACCAATTCTGTCATTCACATGATTCAATTCAATTCCCTGGGTATCCTAAATCATGCCCTTATCTCCTTAAAACTAGTAATGATTTCTTACCTGTTTCAACCTTCATAAGCATCACTACTAATGTTTCGTTCCATTTAACATCTCCATTGCCAATTACAGACACAAGAAAGCATCCATTCTAAGGTCCAACAAGGGAGGCAAATTAGAAGTATTAATAACAATACGGATAGGTTTACTACAAAGTAGAAGGCAGAGTACACATCAGATCATAAAAGAGTTCACAACAAATAAAAATGACGGAACAATGGAATGGCAAAGAAGACAGTTAGAAGCATCCGTCAACTACAGATTTGAAACAGTGATGCAGCATGCCAACAAAGCAGGAGGTGCAGGGCTAGTGATCTCTGTAATAAGGAGTTCACTGATGTAGCAAGGAATCATGTATATATAGTAGCAGTTGCCTCCAACAAAGAATTTCCAGACAGCCTAGTAAAAAAAAACACCAAAAAAGGATTAATCAAATGCATGAGTGAAGTAATTACAGATCCCCCAAACTCATTGAACACAACCAAAACAGAACACGCGCTGAACACATTTGTTTAAACTGAACAATAGTGGCATCAGGAGCAGGTGTCGCACCACGGTCGCATCTCTTGGACAGCTTTGTAATTGGAAGACCATATGCATATAACATCCCTCGCGCCAGGGGAAATGATAAGCAAAAGAAAGAAAAGAAAAGAAAATCAAAAGGTGCCGATAAATTGTGCAAATCAAAACAAATTCATAAGAACTCACAACTTGAATCTAACATTTGATTACCCATTGACATATTAAAATGACTCCCAGAACAACAACTGTAAATCAAGTTAATTCATGATTCAGTATAATGAATTTCATTATAGATTAACATCAGAGGTCAAAAGTTGAATTTAATCAATCGAGTCCAGGAGGA
This sequence comes from Rosa lucieae, assembly GCA_024704745.1. Lineage (NCBI taxonomy): Eukaryota > Viridiplantae > Streptophyta > Magnoliopsida > Rosales > Rosaceae > Rosa > Rosa lucieae. The sequence goes on along the minus strand of CM045498.1, from coordinate 32,758,149 downwards.
CAGATAAGACGTGCAACACATGCAAAGCAAGTAAACTAGAATAATTCCTATAAGGCCGTTACGTGACCGACCACCAACTAACAAGTAACTCAAAGTGATCAGCATACACAAATAACATCATACCTAGAGTTGGGATTAAGTACTCAGTACTCACGCTTATATAACTTGATATCTGCCTTGCTGATTTCCTCCAGGGAGTGATAATGCCTGATTTGAGATCTCTTCCAAAACACCTTTTAATTCTGCTTTAGCTCTCTTGACAGACTGTTCGGTAGGGCCCTCAATAAACAAGTAGAGCTTGCGATCTCCTGGTCCTGGAACCTTCCCTGGTGGGAAATACTGACCCCTGGTAGTAATCGCAGCTCCAGTCCACTCTGATATAGGGCCCAACGTTTCCTTGTGGGTGACTTTCCATCTAGCATTCTGGGGAAAATCATTTATCTCCAACTCTGCTTCATAGTGTTCAGGCATTGCATCAGCGTGGATCTTTGCCAGGTTATGCTGTAAGTTCATGGCAGCCGCAAGTGCTGCAGCCCGAGCTGCCCCATCACTGCCAACAAGAGGCAGACCAGTCCCAGGCACAACTGCTGCTGTGCCTGGTAATGCACCTACACCACCAACGCCTGGAAGAGCGACAGGCAGTCCACCGTTGGGAAGCAGTTGGGCAGCAGAAGCAGGAGTCTGCATTGCTGTAGTAGCTTTGGAGGCAGCAGCAATAGCAGCTATCTGAGCAAGAGCAGCCTGCTGAGAGATATCACCCCCTGCTTTTCGAATACCTTCATCTTCATCTTCTGAATCTGACTTGTCTTCCTCAAAACCATATTCTTTAGCCTGTGCTTTCTTTGCCGCCCTCCTTACTTCATCTTCCTCTACATTAAATTTAAAGCCACTTCCCCCATAACCAGTCCCATGGGCTTGTGCAAGTCCCTGATTTACTTTTGACATAAAATTATCAGCAAGAGATTTCAAGTCATCTGGAACAACTTGCTCAGAAAGTTCCAATGCTTTCACAAGATCTGGAGCATATCTAGCATCTTCCTCAGAGACAAAAGTTATAGCACAGCCTTTCCGGCCAGCACGGCCGGTACGTCCAACACGGTGAACATAGTCCTCATAGTGATTTGGGACATCAAAATTTATCACCAGTTCAAGCTCCTTGACATCTAGCCCTCTAGCAGCAACACTGGTTGCAATCAACAAATTACAAACATTGCTCTTAAAATCAGCTATGGTGGACTCACGATCTGTTTGATCTTTGGCCCCATGAAGTGAGAGACAAGGATATCCATGCTTAAGCAGATCTCTAAATAAAGCATCACATTTGTCCTGTGATTGTACAAATATCAAAATTTTTCCTTTTTCATACCATTCTCCAAGTAACTCTAACAATCTCAAGAACCTTTCATGTTCCTGCCTCACTTCGACCAATTGCATGATGTCCTTATTCACAACACTCCTTCCGCCAACTTGTATTTCCACAGGTTTATCTAAGACTTTACGAGCCAAAACTTCAACCTGCCGAGGGAAAGTGGCAGAAAATAATACGGTTTGGCGATCTGGACGAATATTTTGAACAATTCGAGTGATTTGAGGTTCAAAACCCATGTCAAACATTCGATCAGCTTCATCCATGACCAAATAAGTAACTCTACGCAGATTTGTAATTTTTCCTCCACTTGTGCAAAGTATGTCAATCATCCTACCAGGAGTACAGACAACAATTTCAGCACCCCGCTTCAGTTCACTAATTTGTTGTGCAACACCTGAACCTCCGTATACAGGCACACACCTGAGACCCAGAACCTTGGCAAACTTTTTGATATCACCGTGAATCTGCTGAACAAGCTCCCTGGTTGGTGCCATAATAAGCCCAATAGGCCCATCCCCAGCTACCACAGGTGGCTGGTCCTTGATATGCCTCAGCATTGGCAGTACAAATGCAAGGGTTTTGCCTGATCCAGTTTTTCCAACGCCAATGCAGTCTCGACCACTCATAATTATGGGCAGTGCCTGAGCTTGAATTGGCATTGGCTTTTCATAGTTGAGCTTCTTTATTATATCCAAGATTTTACTTGTAAGTCCAGTTTGGTGCCAGCTCTTTATGGGCTTTGGCACATCCTTACCATGTATCTTCAATTCCAATTGTTTCCGGTATGCACCAACCTCATCTGGCATCATCCTTGAGATCTCCTTCACCTCGATATAAAAATTTTTACGGAATGGTATATAATCTATCTTCGAGTGGTCAACTAAGGAAAGTTTCTCAGCTTTCGTCTTTTTCACTCTTTTTATGAACTCATCATCATCTTCATTTTCTAAAGGATCGTCATCATTCTCAAGGTCCCCGTAATCCGAGTCAGAATCCTCCCCAGGAATTATTCTGCCAATAGATTTATTTGAACCTGCCCTCAGCTTTTCACCATTACTTGTATCAACCTTTTTCTCCTTGTTCTTGTCATCAACAATTGAGGCTTCCACAGTAGCATTCAGCTTCGCAACTTCGGGCATCACCACAGACTGCATAAAAGCTTCGAATGGATCATCTTCCTCATTCCCTGCAGCAGCTGTTGTATTAACATCTGGCACAATGGCATCTACAACTTCTCCATCAGTAAGATCATCCCCATTGACCTCCCTATCAACGTCCATACCTGACTCTGATTTGCCTGCTTCTTCGTCATCAGATTCTCCATCAAGAGTCCAGGTCTTTCCAGACTTGGTGTCATCAACATTATCTTCCCCACGCTTCTCTCTCTCATCTTCTTCCTTCTTTCTCTTTAACTCTTGCCACTCCTGAACTCTCCTCCTCCGCTTTTCCATTTCCTCATCCAATTTCCGTTGTTCGTCCTCTAACTCCTCCTCACGGGTTGGCTTCTCCTTTTTATCTGAATCATCTTCAACACTCCTCTTTCTTGGGCTCTCAATTCCATCATCCCTATGTCTGTTTGACCTACTAATACTCCTTTCCCGATCTCTCTCCTTGTACTCGCTATCACTCTTCTTATGCCGCTTCCTACCACGCTCCTTAAGATCATCCTCAGAATCATCAGTATCAACATCCCTATGCTTCTCCCTCTCCCTCTCCCTTATCCTCCTCTCTCGATCTTTTTCCTTTTCCCTCTCCCTCTTCTCCCTCGCCCTCTCTTCTGCCTCCCTTTCACGTTCCCTTCTCTCCCTCTCTTTTTCTCTTTCCCTCTCCTTCCGCTCCCTCTTCTCCTTTTCTTTGACTCTCTCCCTCTCCCTCTCCTTGTCCCTCTCTTTATCTTTATCCCTTTTCCTATCTTTGCTTCTCTCTCGTTCATCATCTCTGCCTCGTATGCTATCAACCTCCTTATCTCGATGCTTCTCTCTCACGTACCTCTCCTCAGAATCAGAACTCTTTTCTCGCTCATATCTTCGGCTGTCACGACTCTTATCTCCTCTATCTTTTTCTCTGTGTCTATCTACTTTCTTCTCCTTCTCACGATCCCGCTCCCGATCTCGATGACTCCTCTTAGCTTCCCCTTCCTTCCTAGATTTATGTTTGCTCTCTTCCATTGCTTAGTCCTGTGTCATTCACAAACCAAAAAAAAAATTCATCACTGATCCCAAAATAAATAATGGAAGCAAGGACAAACAATAGCAAAATCAAAACCACTTTATGTCTGTGGAATCACAACAAATTAGATTCCTTTCAAAAGCCTATAAAAGTTGATACACCTAAATTTTAAAATAAAAAACAAATACAAAAAAGACCTTCAATTCATTATTAATCAGACCTCATTCAAAATGAACCCAAAAAAAATGTAATTTGAAGTGTAAATTTAATATGCAACCAATTAAAAGAAATGAGACTCTTCTGCCCCACAACCTAATTGTGTGTATTTGAGGATTGCAATGCAATGTCAATAAGCGAAACAAAACCAACAGTGTCAATAAGCAGTAGCATTATCTGAAGAAACAAGGGTCATGCATGTGTATATATTTATCATTGATCAAATGGCAAGCCTGGCTGTACCCAAACCACAAAAGGCTAGTATGTCAGGGCTCCATTACTTAATATCTGGTGCACCCATTCTAAATCCTAATTACAATTCACAACACATGGTTCATCCCCATCCATACCCAGTGAACTCTCTCAGACCAATTCAAATCAGCAGACCTACTTTATTCCCAATTTTGTGACCGCCTAAGCTTCACCTACATACCTGTACCTAAACGATGGGATTACAGAACATTAAACTGCAGACACTGAATGAACAAATCATGAAGAATACTAGATGAGATGAACATGCAAATCAAAGGTAACAAACATTAATACTGGTACTTAACTGAAAAAAAAGGTTCACACTACACTTGTTAGTCATGTACTATTTTGATTTAAATATCAGGATTATGATGTGTTGAATATGCTCAGTAGTACAAGACCGGGTTACATTCCAGTTGTCTGCGTCAACTCTCATAACTTTATTCACACTTCAATTTTCTTTTGTCTGGTTACATAAGGTGCCTAACCCCAAAACAGAAAAGAACTAAATACATATTAATGTCGGCCAAGTAAAGCCTTCTAGAGTCCTGATCCATCTGATCCAACACAGAGCAATTACGGAGCGACCAAAAAGTGCTAGAGCATCTGCGACTGAGTTGCACTTTCTATTTGTGTTTGCAACACCATCTTAACTTGAATCAAATTATTTCCAAGGGGCAATTACACCAATTTCCATGTTAATTTTACAACCCTAGATTTACTAACCGTCAACAATTCATGATCATGCTAGAACTTGCTGATTTCCTAAAGATTTGACGAGAATCTCCGATAACTCTCACAGTTTAACACAATCGTAAACCTAATCATGAAACCAAGACCGCTGGAACGAAACAGAAAATAGGACTCATCGGCCGAAAGCCAAAAACCATGCAGTACAATCCATAACCAACTCAACATATATCAAACACGCAAATCTCAATATGAAGCAGTAAACAAACAGATATCAGAGAAGAGAAGGAGAGAAGGGGGCTTACAGGAAACCCTAGAAGGGGTATCTTATTGCGGAACGAGAAATCTGAATTGGAATCCTGAGAGGCGCTCTTCAGAGTTGGCGCTTCCGTTCGTCGAGGATAGATCAGAACAAAAGGAATTCTTCGACGAATTGGGGTTTCGTTTTCCCCTCGCTGGCGAGGACGATATCAAGTTTTTGTTGTTTGTTATATAGTTTTTCTTCGCATTAAAAAATAAGAATATATAGTTTTTTCTGATGTTTTTTTCCTCTGTTATCGATCCAATAGAAACAACCGACTTATTGCATAATAAATTTTAAGACTAAAGATAAATAATTTTTTTTATTTCAAAAAAAAAAAAATTTGGTTAAAAAATAAAGGGTCTTTGACCCAGAGCATCAAAATAAACCAAAGTTATCCCACTTACCCCAGCAATAAATTTTTATTCTCATCTACCCAATTTAACACCAAATGACCATTTTACCCTTAATCTAATTAAGAAATTACATCCTCCCATTGTCTATCTCTCTCATTCCATCCGGCAGATCGATCTGTCTCCTCTCTCTCTCTCTCTCTCTCTCTCTCTCTCTCTCTCTCTCTCTCTCTCTCTCTCTCTCTCATCGAGCTCGTACAGCTTCGGCGAGTTTGCAATGCGCGCAGGCAAACACCCCTCAAGTTGTTCTCGTAAAGATTCAGGCCTTCCAGCTCCACCTGAGTCAACTCGTCGGGAATCGGCCCCGTCAGTCGGTTCATGGACGCGTCGAGCAGCCGGAGCTTTTTCAACTTCTCTCTCTCTCTCTCTCTCTCTCACTGCCGGTGCCGACTTCTTCTTCTCTCTCTCTTGGAACCACCGTCTCCTCTTCAAGGTCTCCTCCGAATTCCTCGCTAGGGAGACGACCAGGATCATGATCGAGATCCACAGCCATCTCGTCGGCATCGTCCGATTGATCGTCAGCAACTTTCTTGACCTGCAATTGAAGATCCAGTCGTTCACGACGCTGCAGATTCCGGCCTTCTGGAAGATTCCAAGGCGTGTTGAACGTCGCCGCGTCGTTCAATCACGAGTCGGAGTCGTCCAAGGAGCTAGACGATGTCTCAGGGATTGGGCAAGGGAGAGAGCTTTCGGCACTGACACCGAAGGGACAGCTTGACGAGGTCGACAGAGAATTTCTCCAGGTGGCTCCATGTTGAACATCAAGGTCTCAATACTTGAAATCCAATTTGAACAAGGCAATTGCAGAAATTGCTTCGTCAAAAGCAAAAAAGGATAAGAAAATGATTGTTCTGGTGAAGTGGTGATAAAAAAAAAAGTGACTGTTCTGGTAACAAACTTACTCTCAATGTCTTCTTTTTTTTTTTTTGGTAAAATATATAGAGGCAGAAGGCTTAGAAAGAAAGGAAAAAAAATGTCTATTGGGGGGTAATAAATGTTTTGAATTAATGTAATCTCTTCATTTTTTTCCTTGATCAAAGTTTTATTTGTCTAATTTTACGGAGATTAGTTCTCATTCCAGTGACCGAAAGTTCTATTGGGGGCAATACATGGCTGATAGTCGTCTATTGGGGGGGGCAATACATGGTTGATAGACGTTTATTGCCCCTTTATTGGGGGGCAATAGACGTCTATTGGGGACCAATACATGACTGATAGTCGTCTATTGGGGGGCAATAGACGTCTATTGGGGGCAAAAAAACTTTCCGGTGGGTGGTAGCCTGTGATTGGAATCCGGCGAAAATTGGCCGGATTCCGGCGACCGCTCACCGGATTCCGGCGAAGTTGGCCGGAATCTGGCTGCCGGTGACCTGACTCCGGCGAAGTCCCCTATGGTTTCTCTCTCTTCCATTCTCTCTCTCTCTCTCTCTCTAAGTAACAAAGGTGAGGGTAAAATGGTATTAAAAAAATAATAAAAACAAAAAAAAAATCTTAATGGGGTATTAGGGAAGACCTCCTTAGAGTGTTTTGGGTAAGAGGGAATTAAAAAAATTTAGTGGGGTAAGTGGGAAAAAAATCTCTAAAAATGGTGTAAATAGACAAAAACCCAAAAATAAAAATAAACGACTAAAATTTTATATAACTATATTAGCATTTCGACCTCCCAATTTTTTTAAATCTTGTTTTACCCTTAAATCAAAAACCCTAATCTCTTTCCACCTTTGTTTAACACTTCTTTGTGAGTTTGTGTGGGTAAAGAATCAAAAATTAAACTGTCAAGTATAAAATTAGAAATGGATAATAAAAATCAATAACTGAGGATATGTATTTTTTTTCTTTTGAGTAAATAAAGATTTAATCATTATCCACAAGTCATAATGATACTTATAAATTTTCCAAAAAACGGGAATCCTGCACCATTCGCTTAAGACATTGAAGCTCACTTCAACAAAAAGCCTAACAAACTACAACATTACCCTACAAAGAGATAATTTTGTGTGAAAACTTCCTTTGCCAATGCGTTCAATTGCAATGCACCAGAAGTTTCCATTATCAAAATATAAAGAGAAACCAGGCTAAAAAAGTCAAACATAAACGTAGTTTGTTGAATGAACTCACCGGAGTCCCAAATAGGAAACCCTAGGGAATTAGCGCCCAACTGAGGATCCATATAAATGTATATATGTGGTGGTTAAGATTTTTATTTTTATTTTATTTTATTTTTTTGAGAATTGATACTTCATTCAGATAGAATCAAACAAGTACAATAGGATGGAGCAGCCGTCCTTTGACTTCAGTCTAGGCACGTAAATCAGCCTGATTACACTCTATCAACCACAAAGGTAATGGATCAGACCAAGTACAAGTATATCGGTGCCTAATTGCATGACCTACTAGTTCATGAGCGACTTTATTACAATCACGTGGTGCAAAACCACATTTTATTGTGTCAAATCGTTGCATCAACTATTTGATTCCATCTAGTAAGTGCCTGTCAAGTGCAAAGTTCTCCTCTTCTTCCTGTAATGCTTAAATTATCGCATGTGCATCTTATGCAAGATAGCCCTACTCTAACACCAGTTGTAACCCACATGCGATTGCCATTATAGGGTTATTATCATAAATGGTACCTGAACTTATCTTCTATTTTATCGATGGTACCCGAACTTCAATTTTGATCACAACCAGTACCCAAACTTTTCGATTTCATTTTAAATGGTACATAAGGCCACCTTCGGTCACTATTCCGGCCAAAAAAGCCAAATCTAAAAAAAAAAAAAACAAGATCAAGGCAAGTCTATTACAAAAAATCATCACTATATATGATTGCAACCCTTGAAATCATCAAAAATCATCACTATGATTGCCTCCCATGCAGTTTTTAATCGGAATAGTGATTGGAGGTGGCTCTAGGTACCATTTAAAATGAAATCGAAAAGTTCGGGTACTGGTTGTTATCAAAATTAAAGTTCAGGTACCATCGATAAGATTGAGGTATAGTTCAGGTACCATTTGTGATAATAACCCTAATCTCAGCATGTCTAGAAGTAGTGACACCAGAAAGAGGAATGGTTCTTGCCACCGCGATTTCCCCTTTGTCGTTTCTAAGAACGACACCAGCACCTCCCACTCTTTCATTGGGTACAATAGCACCATCAGTATTCCACCTCTTTTGTTTTTCTTTTGCTCCTCTACCTCTTGATAACATAACAGAGTTATACTCATCATAATTACTTTTTGCCGTATGATAAGTAAAAGCCTCATCAATCAACTTGTTCTCGTGTATCCATTTGTTTTGATCAATACCAAACTCTCCATATAATAATAATAAACGCAAATAACTTGTAAGAGTACCTCACTAGCATGTTAAAAAAAATTCATTTTTCCAAGTAGAGCCAAAAGATGAATAATTCCGCACTAATTTTGCAAATTTGCATTGAAAAAGGGCATGAAAACTTGATGCTATATGACAACCACATCTTGGACAAGTTGCTGGCACTGGTACACGTCATCTATTCAGGTTGCCATTACAAGGAAATATTTCTTTCATAGCCCGCCACATGAAAACTTTAATTCTCTTAGGTGCCCGTAGTCCAAACCTTCTGCCATATTCCCTTCGTTCTCTCATTATCAGAACCTTCCCCAACTGCACTTTCTTGTCTTTCAAAGTCCACGACCAACTGATAACCACTAGCAACCGTGTACATTTCCTTTGTTATACAGTGCCAAACCCATTTATCAGCATGTTGTCTTCCTGGTAAAGGAATTGATAGAATAACATCAGCATGCCCTGGAAAGAAATTAGCATGTACAAAAGCTTCATTCCAACCTACGGTCGCTGTCATCAATATACTCACCGGATGATCCATAGCCAAATAAGGTGGGGAGTAAGGCTTAAAGTTTCCCGGCCTAGGGATCTATGTATGACAGTATATCCAGATAGATTTCTCGTTACCAATGCTTCTATGAAGGCCTCGACTCAATATCTCTCTCCCCCACATAAGTGATCTCCAAGTGTAGGAGGTATCTTTTCCTTTGTTCGCTGCAAGAAGACATGAACTTGGAAAATATTTGAATTTCAATACTCTATGCACCAGACTCTGCTCATCATGAACTAACCTCCATATTTGTTTAGCTAATAATGCTTGATTAAATAGACCAATATTCCTGAGACCCAAACCTCCCTGCAATATGGGTGTACAGACAGACCTCCAATTTAACTAGTGTATCCCTTTTGAGCCCTTTGAACTGCTCAACCAAAAGTTACTCATCAAAGAATTCATCTCTTGACAGAGTTGTTGGCACCATTGAAAACACTCATTGTGTAAGGCTTGTGCTACTGACTTAAGAAACACAAGTTTCTCGGTCTTAAACAACAAATTTTCTTCCCACCCAGTTATTCTCTTGCATAATTTGTCTTTAACTTTCTTGAATGTAGATTTCTTGTTTCTTCCAACAATTGTCGGTAATCCCAAAGAGCTCTCATGGAATGGGACTATCGGCATTGGCAGCAAACCACTATAAAATTGTTTTTATGATTCCCCCACTTTAGAATTGAAAGCCACTACTGACTTCTCACAACTAACCATCTAACGCAGTCGGAAAGATCACCTAGGGTTTACAAGCAATAAACTTAAAACAAACGTTTTGAAGTCCACCAGAAATAATAGAGAAAAATCTCAATTTGATTTTATAATATGATAAAAGATAGTTCTGCAGCCGTTTAAGGTTGCTTATATATGAGAAAAGAAACCCTAGGGCAACTAACAATGAAATCCTAAAGCTCACGGTAAAAAAAAAAAACAAAAAAAAAAAAAAACTAGGAAACCGAAATTTCAAAAAAAAAAACAGTAAATTGCAGTTTTAAAGCCCTAAACGACCCAAAAAACCCAAAAAAGCCCACACATCGTGTCATAGACACGAGTTTTGTTTCTGGCGCTATTCCCTTTCCGGAAAGCTATGGCACACTCCAATCGGACACCGAGCTATTTCGTGGCTACTAGTAACTTTTCGTTTTCCTCCTTTTGGACGATCCAACTGCTCTTCGAATTGGGCTGTCATCCGTTCTGCGTCACCATCTGTCCTAAAGCCTTCTCATGCAAATTAAGAATAGCTTTTAGCTTCTGACAAGTCTGTTTTGAGGCTTTTCTTAGTACCAGACTATTATCTGCAAAAAATAAGTGTGTTATTGTCACACCCGAACTTGAGGCGTTTGACTTTGTGGTTATCATGTTATGAGGTGGTAGAATAGGTTGGCTGGTTATGAAGTGATAACCTAGTGAAGCTTTCGGTTCTATATGTGATGGATGATTTTGAAACTAAACTTGCCTTTGAACAAAATGTAATGCTCTGTTTAGTATTTTGTTTTTAAGATTGTTTAGTTCACTTTGAAACTTTAAAGGCAACAGTACCAAAGAAAGAAAGTTATACTTAAAGCTTTTTGCATCTTCTTGGTGTATTACTGGTGTAGTTCTTCCAGATCCTTGAAAAGAAAGTACAGTTGAGACAAAAGTGTATTTCAAACCAACCTTTCCAAAGTTAAACTCGAATTCAATGTTCACGTCACAAACCAATCAATATATATTGTAAACTGAGATAGAATGATACTCTAGCAAGAAAAGCTTTTACTCAACTCAAAGCTTTTACTCAACTCAAGATTTGATTTCATATAAGACTAGAAGACCAAGATATAGTGATTATAAGAAGCAAGGACGTTCGATACTGAAAGTATGTTTACCCATCATATAATTGCAGATCAAGACAAGGTAAAACTCGACATAGAGACATATGTATCAGTACTAAAACAAACAAAGATGTAGAATTTTGCGAATAATAAGGGGCATGATCAGGGAGTAAAATTTGATCTCAAGTGGTTCATTCTTGGATTTAATTCCAACACAGTTCCATTCCTTTTCATACAAGGATTTTAACAATTGATTTACTGATTTACTCTTGTTTTCAATGTATAACCCCTCATACTTGAAAAAGCTGATTTGAAACTAGCATTTGAGCCATACTTGCAGAAATTCTCTACTCTGTGCACAGCAAGTTATATCCTCAATTTTACTCTTTTCCTTAAATGCTTTCTCGTATCAAGTTCTCAATTTGGTACATATGATGTTGTGTTTTGGTATGAAAAGTCTGATTTGAAATTCACTCTTGTATCACGTTCGTTGAGTCAAACTTGGAACCAAAACTTTCATTATTGGGCCTATATTAAAACAAAGCTTCTCAATTGTGGGATTTACTTGAATCAAAGTTTCGTTCTTTGACTACAGCTAGATTGAAGTTACGAGTTTACAAACTCAAAAATAGATCACTCAATGAAGGTCTGCTTATATTAATAACTAATAGATGCTCTTGGCTAAAGAGACTTTACATGTTAGTGTTTGAACTCAAAATTAACATTTTTTCCGACAAGGGGGACTCGAAGAAAACCGGGCCAATATCGGTGGCCCAAGTTATATATTTCCGACGACTTCGGAATATATTGTTTAGAGGCTAAATAAAGCATACTTTAAGGCCAAGCAATTTTGAAGCAAAATTGGATATTCATCGGTTTACTATTAATTATCATATATTTAGTAATTAATGGTGGTTTATTTGGTTGATTATCAAGATTGTGCAAAGAGAGAGCAATCACGTGGCCATGCAATATTCATATATTCCCATGCAATTAATGTGCAATGGCATATATAGGATAGCATGCAATCATGCTTGATTGTGGTCATCAAGAAGATATATATATATATATATATTATCAGGCATGTATGTATAATTGCCCATGCATGGTTCAATTAAAGAAGGTTCCCCATGCAATTAAACGTGGCAACATGTTGTGCTTCTCTACCTATATTCAAGAGTACCCATACAATTAATGATTGTAGAGTCCCCGCGAGGAGTCCGCGCGAAGTCGCGAAGATATATATGAACATATATACATGCATGGCAAAAGATCAATTAAGGAAGGTATCATCCTTAATTGCATGAATAAAAGGTATGTGCATATCCTACCGCATCCAAGATCGAAGAAGATTACGTCCAGGACTCTAAAATGTAATTAACCTTGCCTAGAAGATTGTTACGATAGAGTTAATCTCTTATCGCCTACGATATAATATCAAAACTATTAAGTGTTTTGATTTGATTCAAAGGCCAATAACTGTGGCCTAAAATATAGTATTTCATTCATATTAGGAAGGAGAATCTATGGGCAGCCTATATATAGAGGCTAAAGCGATACAACAGGGGACAACTCTCAAATCAACTAATCATATAGATTATAAAAGCCTCTCCGGAGCAAACCTATCCGCAACCTAGTTGCAAACCAGCGAAGCAAGGGTAACGACCTCGTAATCCAGCGAAGCTAAAGTCACGCTTTAGCAAAACCCGTGCTTTCTCCAAACTTCCCAATGATTGCTCTACTCAACCTACAACGTTGAGTATCGATTCGGTATCGCGAAGAGATCACAACCAAAGCCCTTATCCATAAGGCAAGAAGTCTTTTTCCAAAAGGCATAGAGAAGAATCTGGTGACGAGGTTGGTGCTCTACTCGTCCACAACATTTGATCAAGAAGTCAGGTCAATGGATTCTCCGACGACTGCACCCCACGGTGCTGGCACGCCTGCGCACACGCTCAAAAGAGACAGCTTGCACCCATACTGGTTTTGGAGCCAAACAGTTAGTTTGATGCCAATTTCAGTTTTGCTAATGAAAAAGCTGATCTCTCATACTATCGAATAAAAATATGGGTAAACTTTTCCTTTGTTGTATCTCATCGGAAGTCTAGCTATGCCTATGGAAACCAATCATTACTTCAATGTACAAGGTATATATATATATGTTCACTGATTTGGCTTTTCATTAAAGTTTCTATGGATTATTTACTTGAGAAAAAAAAAATTCCAGCAAACTTACATTTTCGACTCTTAATCCATCACTTTAGTCATGCCTCAAGTTCGGGGTGTGACAGTTATAGTTGGTGCACTGTATGCCACTTTGATTCCACTTATTTCCCCCATAATCTTAGCTTATTGTAATAAGTGAGTGAAACCCTCCGTGCATAGTAAGAAAATGTAAGGGGATAACGGATCTCCCTGAGGATTCCTCTTGTGGGGATGATATTCGTTGTAGCCCTTCCTTGACATAGTGTAGAGTATGATACCATTGAAATACATTCAATAATTAGAGCGGTGAATCTCCTATCAAATCCTAGTCGATCCATCATTCGCTGAATAAAGCTCCATTCTACCCTGTCATATTCTTTTGCCATATCAAGTTTGATTGCCATACTTCCTTCTCCTACTGGCTAGTCGTCTTATGCCACTTGGAGGGTACTGCCGACTAGGTGACGCATTGGAGGGTGCCTACGGAATACAAAGAGTCAATGGCTAGAGGGTACTGTCATCTGCCGACTAACCATCTCATGCTATCTAGAGGGTAATGCTGACCACCTGTCAGAGGGAACTGCCTACCGGAATACAAGGAGGCAATGGCTAGAGATTACTGCCGACTGACCATCTCAGAGCAATTCCAACAGATTCCCCATATTTTAATATTTCTCTACTTTATGAAAAAATAAACATTTTTTGCTCCAACAGATTCCCTATATATATATCCCTATTTTAGGGATAGTGATGAGAGAGAAAATAGAATTCTCTAAATTTACAACAATCACTAAAATTTTAGGGAAGAATATGAAATCTGTAAAGTAGGAAATTTGTTGAAGTTGGAGCAGAAAAATTATGGAGATTTTGATTTTTGCTTTCCTATAATAGAGAAATAAAGAAACTGTTGGAGTTGCTCTCATGTCATCTGGTGGATACTGTGACCAGAATTAATATGACCCAAATTGAATTTCACATTGAAATCTGAAATGACCCTACGGGGCCCACCTTAGAAAAAATTTCACAAAAAATTGGCGGAATTTCTTCTAAAAGTAAACTACCAAAAACCTGTAAAAACATTCCAGCACTCCTCATTTTAATCTACCACTTTACTAAATCTCAAAATGAATTCAAGTCCTCTCTAAATCATTTCAAAACCTCTCATAAAGAAATATCTCGATCGATCAAATCACTTTATAAGTCTCAGAAATCTTAAACATGTATTGTAAAACATCTCGAAAATTGTCTCAAATCATGCTGTAAATCTCATCTCTTAAAATAACTTTAAATCATCAGTGAAATCATCTCGTAAAACTCTTGAAAATCTCATAATCTCAATAAACACTCAAATCTCAAAATAGGCGATGACTAGAGGGAACTGCCGACTAGTCTTCTCATGTCACTTGGAGGGGATTGCCGACCAAGGATGCATCGGAGGGTATGCGATCGGACAAGGAGGTGATGGCTAGAGGGTACTACATGCCCTCTAGCCGACTAACCATAGATAGTTAGAGGGTACTGCCGACTAACTATCTCATGTCATTTGGAGAGTACTACGACCAGATAACACATCGGAGACTACTGCCGCCGGAATATTCTAGGTGTACTGCCAACAAGAATATTGTCTGGAGGGTGCTGCCGAGCAGACTATAACCTGGAGGGTACTACCAACTAGGTAATGCATGCATGCGCTAACATATTTACCTCCTCGAATAAACTGAAATCACTAAATCATAATATAGCTCGTGATAAATCCATACTCAAATATCATCATCAGTAAATCATTGAAACCATAAATCAAATACTCGATAAGTCAAAGCTCATAAAACTCAATATCTCAATAAATCCTCGAAAACATAAAATAAATACTCGATAAATAAATAAATGCTTTCGGAAAGGAAACTCAATATAAATTCAAAGTCGATAAATTCGAATCTCATAATTCAAGATAAATTCAAGGCCGATAATAATATCGAAAGAGAAATCAATATTAAACCTCGACTATTATCATATCAGCACTCAAATCTCAACAAGTCATTGAAAACATTAATTTCGATAAATCATAAGTAAACCATGAAACCATTATAAGTCTCTAACATTATTAATTTAAATCAATAGAAAAATGTAATAATTGAAAGTATAATACTGCATGCATAATTATTTAAAATCAAATGTCCACTCGTAGAATTACGCTATGACGTCAGTCCAACAATTTCCTCCTCGAGCTCGCTCTACGTGTCGTCCTAAATAAATTAATATTATAAATAACTATTTTTCGATAATCGGAATTCAATTTTTATGATATGGTGCGAGGTTTTGCATAGTCAATTTAGGAGTGAGTCCTAGTATTAAAAATAAATAGTTTTTCAACAAATAATCCAACTATAACTTGAACCAATAATAGAATATTAACGAATTGGACATATTAGATCAAAATTGAAAGTGCAGGGGTGTTTTTGATGAAATTAGAATTCCAGGAACTGAATTGATTTTGGACCTAAACGACAGGGTACTAACTAGTATTTAGCCCAATTTAAATCAATAGAAAAATGTAATAATTGAAAGTATAATACTGCATGCATAATTATTTAAAATCAAATGTCCACTCGTAGAATTACGCTATGACGTCAGTCCAACAATTTCCTCCTCGAGCTCGCTCTACGCGTCGTCCTAAACAAATTAATATTATAAATAACTATTTTTTGATAATCGGAACTAAATGGACGATAAAAAAATCGAAACCCTAAAACCGATAACTCATCTGAAGCTCGAAATCATGTTAGAATGAGCTCAAACTTCTTATGTTACATTGACTCAATCTATCGAAAGCTAGGGTCGATCCAAACGGTTAGATCTTCCCGAATCGAAACCCGAATTTCTGAAACTTCAAAAATTCGGATCATTTTCAAAACTTGCACAGATTGATACAAAATCCATATCTAAACGATCCTAACGACATGCTCGACCCAAAAGACCAAAATAAGACGTCAGAAAAGGTCGGACGAGCCCCCAAGAGCTGCCATAGGCGGCTGCTCGTGGGCCCCACGAGCCGCCAGTTGTAGCCCCTAATTGGGTCACCAAATTTCATCACCATAATCCTCTAACCATCCTTAACAACTTTCTCAACTATGACAAAGCTCAATTTCAAGTCTATAGATGAGAATTTATCTTAGAAACCCGAAAACCCTAGATTTTCCTGTCTCCTTCGATTCTCCTTCCTCCGGCTGAATTGGAGCTACCCACTGGTTGGCTTTGAACCGCAAAGAAGAGAGCTTCAAGATGTGAGTGGTGGCGTGGTCTGAGGTGGCCAGAATAACTAGATTTGGCCGGAAAACCTCAGATGATGTCGTCACAGTTCTTTGCTTGCTATGCCTCCTACCGTGGGATTTGGCGTGCCTCACTACCACAGATAGGAAGAGGAAGTTAAGGCGGTCTAGATGGGACTGGTTTCACGGCCAGTGGTGGTCAGAATCGACGCCGGCGAGCCCGGGGAAGTTTGGCGCTGAAACTACTATCTCTCTCTCTCTCCCCAGTTTTTCTCTCTTCAACTTCCATTTCCGAAATGGAAGACCCCATAATAGCAAGTTTCCCTTTCGAGAAACACCTAAATATGCTTAAACCAATTTCTCAAAATTTACAAAACTGCCACTGAGTTTTAACCTTTATATCTTCTTTGTTACAACTCCAATTTTAATGCGCCGCATGTCCACAAACTCAGTTTATTGTGCTATATAACTTTCTAGAGGAAGTTTCCTAAAAAACTGACCCGAACAAAAGTCAACTCTTGAAACCCCTAAAAAGTCCGAAACGAAGGTAAAAATAAAATAAAAATAATTATCGTTTACTGTCTAAATGACTAGTAAACGGGTAAATTTGGATAAGGGGCATAATAATCTACCCACCTTATAAAAATTTCATCATCGAAATTGCGTGCCTGTCGACTGAAGATATTAGGAGACATGAAATATTGAGTATATGTATCGAAGAGAAGGAACATACAAATCCTAAGAAAGAAATGTCGATGACATAATGAAGAGAAGTGCAAGTTACCAAAGATAGAATGGAAGTATCACTCGGCTCAAGCAAAGTATAATAGTTTGTTCGGAATTGAATAATATACTCACACTAACCTCCGATGTAGGATGACTCCCCTGATGAAACATACCATGGAGTCTGGTTTGAGTTGCTGGACGTCTCCACTAACCTCTACCTCGTCTAGTGTTAGATCTGTTTGATCTACTAGTATGGGTGCCACTGCTCGATAGACCACCAAATGCATTACCAGAAACGCCACCTGATACCTGATTGGAGTTTTGCCTAAGTCCCGATGTATTCCTCTGAATCAACTACGGGCACTCTCTCATACAGTGACCCAACTGGCCACACTGATAACACTCTCTACTACCTGCTCGACATTGACCCTCATGGTATCTACCATAAGTCTGACACTGCGGAAAGTAGTTGTGACTCACGTAAGAGTCGTAGGGATCACTAAAGTCACTAGTGTGGTCCTGGAAGTGCCACTCATCTATTTGTTCATACCTCATGTCATGACCACCAAAACTCAGTCTAGCTCTGGAATCATAATTGCTAGGTATACTGCCGCCCTCAGACTCAGATCTCGATGTAGAAGCAGCTCCGACTCCCACTTGCCAAAACAGAGGGCCTAAAGGTGGCTGGAGGCGTGGGCCCCACGCGTCGCTGACTCCGACCCCGAATTAGGTACCAAGACACATGCGAAATTGTTCATTACAACAACCCCAACCATTCTTAAAACTACAACAAAGTTAGAATTGAAGCCATTTGGCCATAATTTACCTCGAAAGAAAACATGGTCCGATTTCTTCAAATCTTCGATTGGCACTCCTTGCTTGGATTCGAACCACGCCGTTTGGAGGGTTTGCTCTCCAATGAATGAGCTTCAAAATCCAATTTGTTTCGTCGTCGGAGATAGCCAGAATTGGAAGTTCTGGCTAAGTTGGCCTGTGTGAGTTGTCGAGTTGGAAATTGCTTCGAAACTCCTTCTCCAGTGCAAATTGAGTCAAATCAACACCACCGACCTCAAGAGGAGGAAGAGGTGGTCCAAACCTGACCGGTGCCACCTGACGGCTGAGAACATGTCGGGTCGAGGAGCGGGTAGAGTCAAAAATCCGGGTCGTGCTAGAGAGGAACAAAAATAGGGTTTTTGACCGAAATAGAAACTTTCCCAAAATGGAAGGTAGAAAATGCAGGTTTTTTGAAATAGTAACTTCTGCTTTTCAAATCGTAACTCTTCATACAAAGTCCGATTTTTGCATGTCGCGTGTCCATAGACTGGGTTTAACATACTCTACAACTTTTCAGAAGGAAATTTTCTAAAAAAGTGGATCAAAGAAAACGTTAAACTTAGAGACCTAAAAGTTCGAAATGAAAGTAAAAAATTAAGATTTTAATCGGTTATCATCTAAATGACCGGTAAACAGGTAAATCTAAATACAGAGCGTAACACATATAGTTGTTTCAAAGTTGTGTTCTATTATATAAAGACAAATTGTTGGTGTAGTACACTCTCTGGTTTATTCTACTTTACCTCTATTGTCAAGTCGACTCTGACTTTTATTTGGGATTCCATGTTGAGTGATTTCTATTGCTGATATTTCAATGAATTATTTCCTTTAAGACAAAAAAAGAATTGAGTGTAAACGGAGCGTATAATTTCATCCAGTAGACTTGTTTCTAAAAACAGGTTTTGTTGGTTTCAAATCCAAAAAGAAAAGAAGGGAAAACCCAACCCAACCAAAACAACCGGGCCGGGGGGTCAGTTTTCGTTGGTCCAGGTATTCAGCTCAAGCATGAAGTGTCACTCTGTGTCGAGTCAGAAGCGCTTTTAAGTCGGAAAGGAGTGAAGAGCAGAAGACTCTGTGAGCCCTGAGAAACCCGCCTTGGTGAGCTTTTGTCTTCTTCCTTCCTCCACCGTCCACCGGCGTTAAACAATTTTCGGACTCGGCCTGACGGAGACCCGCCGCTGCCGTTTCCGAAACGGTTCAACGGTTCCATGTTTCCCGGGTAACAAATTCAGTTCCTTTCCATCTATCTCTGCGCTTCCGTTTTCGACTTTCCACCTACATTTCCAGACCCAAAGCCCTAACTCTAAAACGACGCCGTTCCGCCCTTCTAGCTTCTCCACCGGCTGCGAATTTACCCTCACGGGCAAGGCAAGCTTCACTTCACTTTTCTCATATATGCTTCGCGTCTCTCTAGTTCTTCTTGGTATTATCGTTAATTTTGAATTTCTTTCCTATGCTTTGATCCCAATTTTTAGAATCATGTTCCATAGGAAAACACCTTAAAAATTTGGCGGTATTCTGCTTCGTTTCTTGTGAAAGAATGAAAATTGAGATTTTTTTTTTTTTTGGGTATATTACTCACTCTATGCTGGGACCAGACTCAATGTTAGGGTTTGGATATTCAAGAAATGATTTCTCATGAAGAGGGAAACAAAAAGAGTGTTGCTTTTTGTTTTTTGCTAGATCATCCATTTTGTTAATCTTTGTGTTTACTTAAGAGAGCAGTATAATAATGTAATTTATTAGTATGTAGATATAGGTTGAGGTAAATTATTTGTATTTTATTTCATTCAGATTTCAGAGTGTAGAAACAATATAATTTAGATGGAGGGCAAGGAAAAACTGGGCAAAGATCCGCAGAATGGTTCTGATGCTAAGGAGGAACCTACTGGGCCCAAGGAGGAGCAGCCACCTCAAACAGAAAACGATGCAGACAGTAATCCAGGTGATGACCAAATTATGAGGGACGCATTTCAGGATCACATGGCTATTGATGAGCTAAAGGTTGGTGATGTTAAAGCTAATGATCCTCTGCTTACTGAGGTGCGCATAGGAAGAAAAGGCAATGGCAGTAGTGCCAGAGTCGCAAACAAGCTCAAACAAACTGTAGATAAACATGTGGGGGAGTCGAAGAGTTGGTTGTCTGATTCCGAGGTACTTTACTTCCAGACACAATGTTGTATATATATGCATGATTGAATAAAATGAATACCGTCTGTCATGGACTAAATTTCTCAATTGGATTTTCCTTTTCCTTCACTTTTTTATTTTATTTTTTATTTTTATTTTTTAATCTTTTCTCTTTTAATTTAGGGTGAGGAATCGGAGGATGGGACACCGTTGCAGCAAGCAGCTTTTATGAGGGAGCTGGAGAGTTTCTATAAGGAGAGGTCTTTGGAATTTAAGGCCCCTAAGTTTTATGGAGAACCACTAAATTGCCTCAAGTAAGTTTTTGTTGATAAGTAGTGTTTTTACTGTTGGAATTATGTGCGTTTGAAATGAGAAGTGGACTAAATTTCTGCATTCTTTTTTTTGCGATAGGTTATGGAGAGCTGTCGTTAGAGCTGGTGGTTACGATGTGGTATGTATTCATACCTTTTGAACTTGGTACTTGGTAAAACCAGTGTTACCTCTTTTTTTGGCCGTAGTGAACATATTTACAGCATTGCAGCTTGCACTGAGTATCTTATCACAAAAAAAAAAAAAAAAAAAAGGAAGAAGCTTGCATCGAATTAAAACTGAATTGAAAGTTTGCATACTTCACTGGATTATTAATAGAATTGTTCACCAAACTATGAATAACTTCTCAAAATTTTGTTGGCAATTAAAATAGTTTTCTGACATAATGCATTAAGTTGATGGCATATGTTGTATGGTACATGAAAATGAATTCATTATTTTTTCTCCAAATTTGATCTAATCAGTTAGAGTTATATTGGTGACAGTAGGAATGTAATGTGGTCATTTATTGTATATAAAATATTGTCTAAATGTATATGTGAGGGAAACTTTGAGCAACTTTATTCAATGTTTTTGGTAAGTTTTGGTTGCTTTGAACAAATCAGGATACTATTTCACTCTTTTAACTCCCAATCATGGTTGACGAAAGAAGCATAGGAACTAGGAAGAAAGAGTAAGCAATGATTGTCCATACATTGTGGTACCTTTTCTGTGTTTCTCTTTCTGGTGTCCATAGGCTTTGACTTGAAATTTTTTACTCAACTTCAAACGCTTCAAGTTTGACAGGAAAAAAAAAAAGAGACAAACTTCTGATGTGATTCTGAGAAAAATAGAAGGGCGTAAAGTTCCAATTGGTATTGGTTTATTTTGTAGTATTGGCTTAAAGCTACATCAACCAATAAGTTAGGCTTTACATCAGAGGTTATTGATTACACTTCACAAGCATTTGCTTGAACTAAAATAACTTGAGACAACAAATATGTTTTAAGCTGATTTTTTTATAAAGCCAGTATTTAATCTTTTAGATTGGAAAATGTTACATCCTATTTTGGGAAGCTTCCTTCAGTGTGTTTGATCCTAGAAATTGATCTTGGATGGTAATGGGGTGTGTGGTGAAGTTCTTGTTATAAGTGGTGTTTGGGTTTCAATTTTATCTTTGAGTTCTTGAGAGAATATTCTCTTAAAGTTGTTGTTACCCCTTGTCTTGGTTGTCTTTCCTGCATGGGTTTTTGATGGTGGTGGTTGGCAGTTTCCTAATTCTTTTCAAGAAAACTGGGCTCAGGTTATTACGTTCTTGTGTGTGACTGTGTGCTAAACTGCTAAAAAAAATTGAAAGTATTTGACAGATCAAATTCACCTAACAATTGCCACAAAGTTCCTTTTTTTTTTTTCCAGGTCTCTTTGGGATGTATTACTGTGATCAGTAGGGATGGCAAAAATACTAAGCCAGGTACCAGCCAATCACCACCTTGCTTCCCCCCTCCCTATAGGGGGGAAGCAAGGTGGGGGGAAGAGAGATATGGGTTGTGGGCGAGAGTTAAAATTCTCGTATTCTGTTTTTTGTTGCTTCCCTTAATTTGTTTGGGAAATTTCATTATTCTAGAGTCTAGGTATGATGGGATTTAATTTGATTTTGGTTTCCTGTTAGACTTGGTCTGGTCTCTAGCCTTCTGGTAACTATTTAGAGAAGCTTCGGTATGCTCCCTACTGTTCCTTACTAATTCAGGGAGAAAGTTGAAAAATTCATGCTCCAGCAAGCTGCTACAGGACTCTTGTATTTACAAGAAGAGTAACTCCCTATTTTATTTCACAAACTTAAAGTATACGATGTTAAGTTGCTTTTTACATTATGTCAAGTAGTCTCTCCCTCCCTTCCTCCCTAGTTGCTACGTTTTGAGGTTTAAATGGTAGCAAACCCCCTCAATTTGGCCGAAAATGGCGATTTGCAACCTGGCATCCCTAAATGGTCAATTTATAGCCTGTTCTTGGTTAAAACCATGTCAGTGTTCACCCTTTCCATCAATTCCAACAGCTGGAATCCTCTACTTGTCTCTTAATCTCCCTATTCTTTAAGCCAGCTGGCCCCTCAGAACGAAGTCCTGGATCCCACATTCCATTAAATCTACAACATAGTGAAGTTGATCTCTAATTTTGCGTTTTAAACTAGTTAGCCACTACACTACATCACCTTGCCATTCAGCATTAGAGAATCTTGAGCATAAATTCAAAAATGCTAGGCTTGTGTGGAACCGAAAACCAAGCTCCTAACTCTTTGTTTCACACTAAACTTGATATGGATCACATATGTCCTATTTAATTGGCCTTCTTTACAAATTTGTGCCTAGGCTTGATTGCTTGACTAAACCTTGGCCCTGATGTTGCGTGAAAATGTTCTTGAATTCTGTGATTCCTTCCCTTAATTCCTCATGGAGGTGTAAAGAACTTGTCCTGTTTCCATGCATGTTATATTGATATGAACGACTACCGGGAATTATATATTTTTCATCCTTTTGATAATGTGATCTTGGAGCAGATTATTCTGAATAACAATTTTTAATCGATATCTATGGGTAAATGTAGGTGACTTCATCAAAGTTATGGCGGCAAGTAGGAGAGTCCTTTCATCCCCCCAAGTAAGGAACTGTGACGGTTGTTTTCTAGCAATCATTCAGAACCAGCTTTCCTCTCAATAAATTTTTTTGAACCTGCATTATTTTCTAGTAATAATTCGAAACAGAAAAGAAGTTGCAAACAACTAATGCATTGTTCCATGTTATGCCCTGTCTCTCTTTCCTTCCTTCAGGACGTGCACAACAGTATCTTGGACGTTTCGCATCTTTTATGAGAAGGTAATAATTGTTTAGGGATGAGATGATCTTGTTGGTATACTTTAACTCATGATCATTGTCAGCATGTGTGTGCTTCTATTTCTATTTGATGAGAAACAGACTTTTAAATAAAGTGAGAAGTTAACAAAATAGGGGACAAGGGTTTCTCTTTAAACTCTAGTAAACTGAAAGTACCTTTTGAAAACAGAAAAAAGCATCAGACTAATACATGAAATGGAAAAGAGTCATCTTTGTGGTCTGAAGAAACCAATGCACAAAGCGGAGGCAAAGGACCACAGCTTTCCAGTCCAAAAATATAGCTTGGAAAGAGCCATCTTTGTAGTCTGACAAAAACCAAAGCAAAAATCGAAGCCAGATATTAAACTCTGCCCACAAGTGTTCTACCTCCTCACCCTAGATTCCTCTCCAACAATCCTCCAATTTGGTTCCATTGGCACCACCCAAAAATTTGCTAACACAGCATGTCTTTCCACCAGCATTCCCCTCATACTTTCAAAAGTAGAATAAGGCATTACAAAAAACTGGAACATCCCATCTACTTTGGAGTCCATAAACAATTTCTTACATAAAGTTATTGCAATCAGGCAATAGAGTAGCAAATGATCTGAACTTTCACCACCCTAAACCCTAAACTTTCATCAGCCTTTTGCTTCTATTTTCCTTCAGGTATGGGAAATGCTAATTCAAAAGTGGTTAAGTTGCACAATAGTTGCTTAATTGGCTTGGAGAAAAACTGGATTCATTATTTCATATGATTCTTGTATTTTTGCCCCATAGGCAACGTGACCCCACTGAAAATCTGTTGCAAGCATCTTTTCTTATCAGACCCTCTTCCAGCTGTAGTTAAAGCATGTTTCAGTTGTATAACAAGATTACTTTTCTATTATTTTGCTGTGTCTTCTATTCCCTAATGACATCAACTTTGTGCAGGCACTTTTGGAATATGAAAAGCATAAGAGGCAAACTGGGGAGATTCAGACAGCCATTGGATCGCTCACTCAGTGTACAACTGCTGTGAAGGAGGTTGAATTTGTAATTTAGTTCTTTGATGTGTCAATAATCTTTTAGTACTAAGGTTATAAGGTTCTTGCTTATTTTACCAATGCAGAAAAGTTTCATTGTGCCTTTATGAATGGTCAGAATATGGCCGTATGTGCAGAGCTATATGCATGAGACCTCTCGTTCACCCCGCTCTTTATTTTTTTTTCAGGCAAGTAGTCATCAAGCACCTGGATCAGGTAGGGCACGGAGGGATGCTGCAGCGCGTGCTATGCAGGGTTGGCATGCACAGCGTCTTGTTGGATATGGTGAGATTGCTGAGCCTATTGTTAAGGTCTGTTAAAACTCTTTCTTACCATCCCGACTACTTATTTTGTGTTTTGTATGTCTGAAAAATTTGTACGTCATTCAGTCTAGTTCAACCTTTTCCCTTTCATTTACTTGGATAGGACAAGAACTTAAGTACTACGCCAAAGCGTGAAAAGAATCTTAAAAGCATTGGTATGTTCCCCTGCAATTAAAGATTTTCCTGCCATCTATGTTTAATATCAAGATGCATTTACTCTCTATATTCTCTTGGCAGGTTCTATTAAACACAAAACACCAACCAGCCTGGATCATGCTGAGAAAACTGCAATCGTTGAGGCAGATAAGCAGTTAAGATTGCTACTTGCCACTCCAATTTCTTTATCCCAGATAATATTTTTTCTCTACTAGTGTCAGTTCATTGTTATTTTATTTTACGTCACGCACTGCTACAAAGGTAACTATGTCAGCAGTGTTAGAGTTCTTTTGGAGTTCATGTTATACTTGAATTTAGAATAAATGTCCTTGAGAAAAGTCATGTGTATTGTTTTGAATGTAAATCTCCATTTGCCAAAAACAGCACATAACCTTAGTAAGAAATGAAGATTTTGCCCATTGGCATTGGCTGCCCTCTGTCCTTTTGTGCTGATTAGTTGACAATAAGTTCACCTTTTAGAAGGTTGTAATATGTAAGACTTCTTGATTGCCTCAAACATCCTCATCTAAAAAGAAGGTTAAGGTTGTTCAAAAAAAAAAAAAAAAAACAAACAAAAAAAGAATCCTTCAAGCAACAAGTCTGTAACTCTGCATGCACATTGGGAATTATTTTCTTTCTCCTTTATTATTTTCTGATCAAGGCAAGACTACATTGTTTGCATCTCATAGGGTAGTCACGAATATTGTGGATCTTGGACCGCCAGCAGATTGGGTGAAGATCAGTGTACGAGAAACTGTAAGTGCATTTTATTTTCCTGTTCCTGCTCTCATTCCGTCTAAAGTAGATTTTATGCAATTTCTGAGTGTTTTTTGTTGGTCCTAATTAATTTCACTGTCTATGCTCAGAAAGATTGCTTTGAGGTATATGCTTTGGTACCAGGTCTTCTGCGTGAGGAGGTGAGTCCTTGTAAAACCGTCTTCGTCTTACCTTTATACTCACCTCTCCTTTGTGGTGATTTATGCAACAGTAATATGTCAATTTCCCCACTGAACTAGGTGTGTCAATTTATCCTTGCACATTTTCAGTGGTTAATTTGCACCTGAAAATATTCTGATATAGCCAATTAACCTCATATCACAAATTTTTTTTTAATTTTTTTTTTTCCTTCAAAAAGTTGCACAGAAATTGCAAATTGGTCAGCCTATGCCTAAAATAACTATTTAGCTAAACCAAAGATATGTTTCATCATCTCTATTCCGGTTCCAAATGGAAAAGACCTACTGATGTAATCCCTTACCATTGGACATGCTAATGGAAAATCGTATCCAGCTGGTTTTAGTTTAGCTAAATGTAATTTAGGGGTTGGCCAATGAATTTGCCTTCCAAAAGTTAGTCATGTGACTCACATCTAGATCACCTGGTCACATGCCATTTGATGGGAAGTTAGCTATGCAGTGTAATAGGGTATTAAACATTAAAGACGTAAAAGGGGGAATTTACACACCTCATAGCTCAGGGAATCAGGGGTAAAATGCATTTTACTCTCTCTATAATGAATGGTAAAATGAGGATCTTGGCACTAGTTATGATAGTTGAGATTTTTTTTTTTAGAATGTATGATAGTTAAGTTTTATTACTACACTGCTGACAATAATCAACTTCACAATTGATTATGGCTATCTGTAATGAGTTCTATTATACTTTTCAATCTGTCGGAATATAGTTGCTGATTTTACAGAATTGCAGTTATGTGGAGCTTGTGTCTGAGTCTGCTTGTGCTTAGTAGGCTTATATCTATGTCTATTTGAAAATGTGTGCAACACATGTTTCAATGTATACCTCTAATCTCTATAAGTATTTATGCATTTATGTAATGTGTGCCTTCATGTGTGAGACTACAAAAACAATGAATGGCAATGTGGATAATTTGTCGTCAGTTGATGTATTGGAAATTCTTAAATCTTCTAATTGAATATACTAACTTGTCATACTCATCTCCAGGTGCGAGTACAATCAGATCCTGCTGGACGTCTGGTTATAACAGGTCAGCCAGAGCAGCTTGACAACCCTTGGGGCATTACACCATTTAAAAAGGTATCTCTTTAACATTGACCGGCTAAACTTATTGCTGATTGCTTAAGGTTTCATGGCCAGAGGTAGCCTGTGGAAAGGCATGGGTTTGGCATTAAGAAGCACTTGTGCCACACACACTACTAAAAAGAAAATGATGTCTGCTGTTGGGAGTTCAATGTCAAGCCCTGTGTATGCAAAACTTTGGGATTGGTTGGTCAATTGGAACCCTTAATTTGTTCATTATTCCCACAAAAAAAAAAAAATCCTGTTTATCCCTGAACAAAAATTCTATTTTTACTTCACTTCAGTTTTCTTTAATTTTCTCCTAAAACCAGTGATAGAGTGCAAGCAAGGCACTGGTACCCCTTTGAACAAGAGAGGAGTGGGTCCCTTTGTTTGATGCTCCTTCTGAACGAGGGGCTTCTAAATGAAAGATATGATAGAGAATACGGAAGGGGTAGTACAGAAGAGAAAGGGGATAGCCGAGATTGGTCAGAAGAGAGGAAGATGAGGGTGAGCTTGAGGAAATAGAAGTAGTAGACTGGGCAAACTAAGGGGTTCAAACCAAGCTACTTTTGATACATTTTCTCTTTACAAGCATTTGTGGTCTTTAGACCATTCATTCTATGGGCCATGAGCATTTGGCTTGTTATAATATCTTTAGGATATCAAATTTTATTCTTATGAGCATATATTCTTTATAAGCTTGTAAAACTACAAAGAACAAAAATTTATAATTACGGTCGGCGATATGATTTCAGGTTGTGAGCTTACCTGGAAGGATTGATCCAATACAGACATCGGCTGTGGTTAGCCTACATGGCCGGTTATTCGTGCGTGTTCCTTTTGAACAGGGATCATTTTGAAAAGGGATCGCGTTGGAAAATTCCTCTCATGGGTCTATTGATCAATTTTGAAGGATAGGAATGACAATTTTTCCTTTGGGGAGAAATTTAGGATGTATGTTAAAATTAACCGAGCTAATGTAATAACGCATGATCAGTAATTAATTTAACATAATGTACCGACTTTAATGCAAGTTATGGCTATTTTAGTCCATGCTGTGCCTTCATGCCTGATGGGAAGAAATGAAATATGATGTACTGAGTTGTACTTCTCATCAGCAAAAGTGCGGCAGATTTCCATTTAACAGTTGAAATTCTGTTTCTTAACCATTTCTTCGACTTGTGTTTAGCAGTGATGCTTCATCTGGGTTGATAACTCTGGGGCTTCTGTAGATCCATTCGGCTTTGCTCGAGAATCCTGTGATATGTAGTGGTGATTTCTACTGACTACACTACTGATAGTTCTGTGCCGCGGAAACAAAGTTTTGATTTTTCTGCACCTGGTTTTGCACCAGAAAGGATGCGGAATACATGTGCATGTTTGGTTTGAGCGTGCTATTATTAAAAATAATCATCCTTATCTTAGAGAATAGAAAACCAAGCCAGAAATTCCGGAGGAACCTGGTTGGACTCCAGAAGCTCAGACCATGTCAATTATTGCGTTATGTTCGCAAATGCTGGATTAGTGGATTTAATAGTGTGCTGTCTAGTGTTTGCCAGATAGTCTGATTGAAAAAGATCTAAAATGCATACAATATTACAATGTGCTTGGTTTAAGATCCTGTCAATAATTAAGCTTTTAAGTTTGATTATTACATATATGAAACCTTTAAGAACATTCAAACCACTGAATCTGTTTGACCTTATTTTAAGGGGACATTACTGTAGTCCACTGGTTTTTTTTTTTTTTTTTAAAGTGTCTTTTCTATTTTAAATGTGGTTTGCTTGGCTAGAGGTACAATTTTTTTCTCTATGTTAATGCAACTGTTGATTTCCCTTGCAGGCATTATTACTTATTAGAATAGGATAAACTTTGTATGAACTATCCTTTTCTTTTTGTTTTGTATACTTCTTTCCTATTATACTAAAAATGATACCCTATAACTCTCCATGAACCAAAGTGAACTTTTTAAGATGTCAACAGCAATAGCAATGAATTTTCGCAATCAAATTGTAACTCTTCCGTGAGAAATGCACATTTCTATTACAATTTTGAAACAAATATAGTGACTTTATCGCTTCACATTTCAATAATAATGCTCTTGCGCTTCAATTTTTAAATAGTTAAAATTGAGTGTGTATGTGAAAGCGGAGAGTGAAAATCACCATCCCTGTTAAAAAAAAAAAGAAAAAAAGAAAAAAAAAACATCTATATGCTTACATTCTCCTAAATTAGATTATGAAGTTTTGGGGCAATGAATTATGACAGTAGTCCACGATGGTATTGACAAGGTCCACTATACTCCACAAAGGGCACAAGTATCATCCTTGGGATCTATCAACTTTTTGCTTGGGTTACTTTTGCAGTACTTCTATAATCAAATCCAGACATATATATGATCAGGCTTGATTTTAACACTTTGATGAAGTTATAGTTCTGCAATATATATGAGCTACGACATGATAACCAGCAAAAGGTGGCATCATCGAGCAAGAGGTTTCAAGTTGAAGACAGTTAGAAGGAGACTGTGTGTTCAGTGGCATCGAGTGAGGTTCCTTAATTACTTCATCAGCTTCTTCTATAAGCTCAAGTGGAAGTTTCCTTACGTTGATCGAGTTGCAAACTTGCTCAAGAAAGGTAGACTCGGAATTAGAAGCAGTAAGTGCAACAGCAGCTATTGTGACCAGGCCAACAGCACGAATTCCTTGAATTCATTTTATTCAGACGCAATTTCTGACTGCTTAGAGTTCATCAAATTGTCTGCTGATGCTTCTGCGAACGAGCATAGATTTGATTGCATAGATTTGTAGTACGTTACTACATTCATTAAGAAGCTAGCATGCATGGTTTAGTTTTCAATCCTTTTGTAAGGTGTGTGGTGAGATTAAATGTGTAAGTATGCCAAATGAACAATTTGTAATAATGTTTGGCTTGTTACAGAACGATCGAGGTGGAAAAATTTTCCCAGGTGGACCATTAGTCATCACTCGAAATTGATTCCATTGTTTTCCCATTAAAGCATGGACTCCATCTTTTGTAATTTGTTCCGAGTTAATTAGATGCTCTAAAATTTCTAGAAATTTAGTGTATTTTTAATTTTTTGTGAGCAAATATTTCACTTCACTGATACTTCGACATTTGGAGATCAACCCAATCAAACAAATAAGTGCGATACGCATATGGCATACATCTAGACCAACAAGTAAATCCCTTTATCCTATTTCTGGAGTGCCAATTGAAGAAACTAAGCAAAAAGTTGAAAAGGAAACAGAAAGAAAACTAGTACTAACTCAAACCGATGAATTTCACAGTCAAACCAAACAGAGATGGGTGAGGCAATCCACAATGTTCGATAACCAACGATGAGAAAGAGTCACAAATGTGCAATGTGCCAGGTCTCGCTCTGGTTAATATACCTGTTTCAGCCTCAATCTGTACTAGAGGAAGCAAACCCTAACTTAGGTTTTGCCACTACCGCTCGAGAAAAACTGACTCCTTTTATTAGAAACTTTTCACTGTCTATGTATCAACAATAGCGTTAGTAAAGATCCATGTGCCTTTGTTTCGATCGGTTGATCTTCGGTTCACTTATGAGAAAAAGGTTCGTGTTTTGTGCCCTAATTGTTGCTACTTATTTGTTCATGGGCCGCATGGATGTCATGTTCCTAGCCGGGCAATGATTTTCCTCTTGGTGTCGATAATGCAGTTATCTGTAGTTGTGATCATGCCTTGTAATTATTGAGGAACAAGATTCAGTACGTGGTACCAGCTAAGGAAAGATAACGTAGATAACGTAGAGTTAGGGATTTGATAGCTATTCATATGCTGTATTATATCTGTTGGTGCTTTCTTCTAGGCTAGAATTGTGGATCGTACTAGGGTGTAGCTTGTATAAAGATGTAACTTTCTATTGTGAATGATAAGAATAGAATTCTTCAGTTTATCACTTTTGTCATGGTACCAGAGCATCGATCTGGAACCCAAGAGTGAAACAATCCCACCACAATCAAATTCTTAGAATTACTTTATAAGCCTTCATGCCAGGGGACGAAGAAAGAAAGGTCGTTCAACACGACAACTCTTCGACTACGCTGACGATGTCAGAACCTTGGGAAAATCCCAATCATCCTTTGTTCATTCATCATTCTGATCAGCCTGGAGCGGTCCTTGTTGCACAGCCTTTGGTGGAAGACAATTATACCACCTGGGCTCAGTCTATGAACATGGCCCTCACAATCAAAAACAAAAAGGGATTTATTGATGGCACAAACCAACGATCAACCCAGAGAGTTGAAGAACAGATGCAATGGGACCGGTGCAATACTTTGGTTAAAACCTGGTTGCTCGGGTCTATGTCCAAAGAGATATCTAGTAGTGTCATTCACTGCAAGACTGCAAAAGGCATGTGGGAGGAGCTGAAAGAAAGGTTTTCCCACACTAATACGGTACAATTATTCCATATTGAGAATGCTATACATGATTGTGAACAGGGTGCTAGCTCTGTGACTACTTTCTTTACCAAAATTAAAGGCTTCTGGGATGAGAAAGATGCCCTTTGTGAGATTCCTCCGTGCACTTGTGAAGCATCCAAGGAAATCAAGGATTATATGGATACACAGAAGACAATGAAATTTTTAATGGGGCTTAATGACAATTTTGCAACAATTCGCAGCAGTGTGGTGAACATGGAGCCCTTTCCCACCGTCAACAAAGCATATTCAATGGCACTCCGTCATGAGAAACAAGCAGAGTTGTCTAGTGGGAAGGCTTTAGTGCAACCAGAAGCAGCAGCATTTGTGGTGAAACGGAGCAATCGTGATTTTGAAACTATCGAAGGAGGAGTCAAATGTGAAAAATGCAACAAGACAAATCATTCCACTAAAAATTGTCGTGCTCATCTCAAATGCAGTTTCTGCAATTTGAGGTACCATACCTTCAAGTATTGTCGAAAAAGAAAGGCTCTGATGGGGGAAGGTCAAGGGAGCTCCAAAGGAAATAATGTGGCTCATTACAGGACAACAAAAACAATGCCATCAACTTTCCTTTCTCTCAAGAGGACTGCCAGAAATTCTTAGGGCTCATCAAAGATAAGGCCACTACTACCACTGTTAATCAAGTTGGTAACATCCCAAACTATGAAGAACTTTCAGGTAAAACTTATCGTATGAGTC
This sequence comes from Rosa lucieae, assembly GCA_024704745.1. Lineage (NCBI taxonomy): Eukaryota > Viridiplantae > Streptophyta > Magnoliopsida > Rosales > Rosaceae > Rosa > Rosa lucieae. Next base: position 32,726,004 of record CM045498.1, on the reverse strand, counting down.
AAAATGGTAAAGAAATCATATGGATTCTAGATAGTGGAGCTAGTGATCACATAGTTTGCCATTCATATATTCTCACTTCCTTAAAGCCTGTAGTCAATCGCCTTGTTAAATTGCTGGATGGCACCACGGCTCAAGTCACACATGTTGGAAAAGTTGTCTTCTCACCTCATTTCATTCTTCATAATGTCCTTTGTGTCCCGTTCTTTTATTTGAACCTGATCTCCATTAGCAAATTAGCTTTCGATTCCTTTTATATAACAATATTTCTCAGACAAATTTGTTTTATACAGGACCTACGATCGGGGAAGATGATTGGGACGGGAACTGAGAGGGAAAGATTGTACTGTCTCGACCTGATCAAGAAAGGAACATGCAATGTCTTCAAGGTGTATTTTCCTAGGCTACCCCCACAGTAAAAAAGGCTACAAGGTTTATGACATTGCAAAAGGTAAACTCATGGTTTCACGTGATGTTGATTTTTTTGAGGATTGTTTCCCATATCAATCCGCTGTGCATTCAAATAATTCCAACCATTCACATCATGATCCTATTTTCATGCCACCTAATTCAAACCATTCACATCATGATCCTCTTTTCATGCCACAAAACAATGCACCGTACTTGGACAATAAAGAGCCACCAACCACACATGACATTACCCAAAATACCCCTCTTGAGAATCCTCCACTTGACCACAACATTCCAGCTCATTCTTCCTCTGATATCGATATCCTTTCATCACCAAAACAGAGTCATTCATCATCACCATCAAATCCGGCCTTCCATCCAAATACAAATCCATCTCTTCCTCAACCACTGCGCTCCACCAGGGCAACCACACAACCATCCTTTCTGCAAGATTTCCACATCGAGGCAGCTCTTCCCTCTCGCCCTGCACCATTGTCTTCACCGGCCGAGGTCCGTCTCCAAGGTACTCCTTATTCTCTCTCCCATGTTTTATCTTATGATATGCTTTCTCCCTCTCATCGAGCTTTTGTCACTCAGCTCACTATCGAAAAAGACCCCACCTCCTTTTCACAGGCAGTGCAACACCCCAAATGGAGAGAGGCGATGCAAACAGAGATCAAAGCATTAGAGGCTAATCGGACCTGGAACTTGGTCCCACTTCCTTCACACAAATGACCCATTGGATGCAAATGGGTTTACAAGATTAAGCTCAATCCTGATGGTTCAATTGAATGGTATAAAACACGATTGGTGGCCAAAGGCTATAGTCAGGTTGAAGGAATAGATTACCGAGAGACTTTTGCTCCCGTTGCCAAGTTAACCACAGTCCGAGTTCTTCTCAGCCTTGCTGCTATCAAGGGATGGCATTTACATCAATTGGATGTAAACAACACATTTTTGAATGGTGATCTTTATGAAGAGGTGTATATGCATCTACCTCCTGGTTTCGGACGAAAGGGGGAGACACTAGTTTGCAGGTTGAATAAGTCGATTTACGGCCTGAAACAAGCCTCACGGCAGTGGTTTATCAAGCTTTCAAGTGCTCTCAAGTCAGCTGGATTTCAACAGTCTTGGTCCGACTATTCGTTATTCGTCCGAAACTGTCAAGGAAAATTCACGGCACTGCTGGTATACGTGGATGATGTGATTCTAGCTGGGAATAGCTTGGACGATCTTTTGCAGACCAAACAATTCCTTTCTAACTGTTTCAAATTGAAAGATATGGGAAAGCTCAAGTATTTTTTGGGTATAGAAGTAGCAAGATCACATAGAGGAATTGTGTTGTGCCAGAGAAAATATGCATTGGAGATCTTGGAAGAAACAGGCTTCTTAGGTGCAAAGTCTTCTCGGTTTCCTGTAGAACAAGGTTTATCACTCACCCAATCTGATGGCAGCTTATTAGATGATCCTTCTCAATATCGCAGGTTAGTGGGGAGGCTCATATATTTAACCATTACGAGACCGGATATAGTTTATGCTGTTCACATATTAAGCTAGTTTATGGATAAGCCACGACAGCCACATCTTGAGGCAGCACATAAGGTCTTAAGATGCATTAAACAAGCTCCAGGGCAAGGGCTTCTCTTGCCTTCAACATGCTCATTGGAGTTAAGAGCATTCTGTGATGCAGAATGGGCACGATGCAGAGACACAAGGAGATCGATGTTAGGTTATTGTGTGCTTTTCGGTAATGCAGCTGTCTCATAGAAAACAAAAAAGCAGAGCACTGTAGCACGCTCAAGTGCGGAAGCCGAGTATCGATCCATGGCCACGGTTTGTTGTGAGGTAACTTGGTTACGCAATTTATTGCGTGATTTGAATATACATCATAAAGAACCAGTTAAATTGTACTGTGATAATCTTGCTGCAATTCACATAGCTTCAAACCCTGTGTTTCATGAGCGCACAAAACACATAGAAATTGACTGCTATGTAGTGCGTGAAAAGGTGCAACGAGGCGTGATTAAGACGGCTCACATTCGAACCAAAGATCAGCCGACCGACTTATTTACTAAACTAGTAAGTGCTGCACAGTTCAATATGTTGCTTGGCAAGTTGGGTGTAATCAATATACACTCCAACTTGAGGGGGAGTATTGAGGAACAAGATTCAGTGGTACCAGCTAAGGAAAGATAACGTAGAGTTAGGGATTTGATAGCTATTCATATGCTGTATTATATCTGTTGGTGCTTTCTTCTAGGCTAGAATTGTGGATCGTACTAGGGTGTAGCTTGTATAAAGATGTAACTTTCTATTGTGAATGATAAGAATAGAATTCTTCAGTTTATCACCTTTGTCGGTAATCCTTCCACAACCAGCTCTTCTTTTGCTCATGGGATTGGTATTTTTATATGGCCGAACTATGCGTGTTTCAAGCTCGTGGCTTGATCTCTCTTTTGGTGGCATGACTAATATAGCTGCTCCTTTGTCGAATGAGCTGGATGATGTTTTCACTTGTTCTTTGAAACCCGTATAACAAAACCAGTTGAACCCAAGGTACAGTAGAGATCAGGGGATATCATTCGGGTAGTAAGAATAAGCCAAAGGAGAACATTGATTATATGCTGAAGATTAAAAACTAGCTTGATCTTCTTATAGAAAATAGGGTAACAAGAAGAATGGAAGCGGACGTACAAGGGGAAACATGTATTCATGTATGAGACATACAAGGGGAAACATGTATGTGACTGTTGTAACAAAAAAAAAAAAAACATTCATGTGACTGATGTCTGACAAGGAATTCCTAGAATGACAAACAGTTGGGAATTGATGTATAAGATATGCAAGGAAAGAAAGAATCCATGAGTAATGATTTAAGACCAGCAAAGATTCGAGGGAAAATCTCGCGCGACCAACGAACCACAAAAAATGTAGTCGTTTATATGCTTGTATGCCACACCTTTACACATCACCCTATCTTTAGATTTTTGGTAAAAGATTAGTATTAAATAAAAATAATATATTAGACTTCCTAAACTCTTATGGCCATATAAGATCCTATGCAGAGTGAGGCCTCACTCTGAAATTAATGTGTGAGGTTGGAGTTTATGGTCACTTTTAGGTCTCATGTTCACATCTCGACCGTTCATTTTTTAGGTACTAATTTATAGATCATCTCTGCAAAATTTCAGCCAAATTGATGGCTATTAAGGCATTGATAACTGCCTTAAACCTAGTACGGTTCAGGGTGGACAGATTCAGTTTGTCCATTGGTTTAAGTGAGTTAGATACCTTAAAGATTATCAATTTGGCTGAAATTTTGCAGAGATGATCTATACATTAGTACCTAAAAACTGAACAGCCGAGATATGGATATGAGACAGAAAAGTGACCCTAAACTCCAACCTCACATGTTAATTTCAGAGCGAGGCCTCACTCTGGATAGGATCTGTGTGTGTGTGTGTGTGTATATATATATATATTCAGTTCGTCCATTGATTTAAGTGAGTTAGATACCTTAAAGATCATCAATTTGGCTAAAATTTTACAGAGATGATCTATACACATACATACATACATACATACATACATACATCGAGAGAGGACGTTTGTGAGTATCAGAAAGTGTGGACGAAACGTTCTCAGCCATTGATTGGTTTCAATGAAAAGCAATGGCTCAGATCGTTGCTTCCAATAACAATTGCGGGTCGAGTCTTGTACTTCAAACCTGACTGTTGAGTCTTTACTTCTCAACGACAAAACCAAAGTTTCTCTCCTTCTCCTTCTCTACCCAAAATCCATGTCTTTTCACCATTGATGTTTAAAACTCGTCTCAGGTTGCACGATTGTTGCAACCTAAGTTTTTTTTTTTTTTTCTCTCTCTCATGAAAATTGTTGTCGAACCTCGTCATCTCCTTAGTCCTCCTCACTGCTGCAGTTTGGGTTCGACGATGACGTGGTCACCGGAGTTCATCACTGGTGAAGACCTCGATGAAGCTCCCCAAGTCTTCGTTTAAGGTAAAGTTTTGAGTTTTATGAGTTTGAAGATTTGGGATTTTTCAGACTTCCCTTGAAGTTTTCACACCAAAAGTTGGAGACTTGGAAGCAGAGAAACACATCTAGAGTACGGGTTCTCTCTTTTTTCTGATTTGTTTGATTTCGAATTACAAAATGTTTTACCATATTGGGGACTTTTCTTCTTTCTGTTTCTGGGTTTCTTCTTTCTTTCTTTTGTCAATTTTATGGTGTTTTCATTGATTGTCTTATGTATCTTTTTTAGTTTTGGGCAGCAATGAAAAACAGTCATGGGTATTTTTTTATTGACATTGGTTGAATTTCTATCTTTTCTTTTCATCGGCACTACTGACTGACAAATTTAGGTTGGGTGTATGTGTGCTTTTGCTCATTTATGTAGACCTGCTATTGATGAGTATGAGGTTTCAAGTTCCACTAGTATGGATGAGGATAGTTGTTCATCAACAGGTGAACTCAATACATGTATGATAATCCACTTTTGTTTAATTGGTTAGTTGTTTTATTTTTATAACTGATAAGTTTGTTGACATCTTATTTTGCAGAATAAAGTCCCAAACAGATCAGTTAACTACCACCAAACATGATCTCTTAAGGTAAGCTTTGGATCTGATTTGGTCCTTTTTAGGGTTATGGATTTTGTGGTGTGTTTGATTTTTTAGGTTTTGGATTTGCAAGATGATATCAGGTTGAGTATTAGCTTTATTAATTAACTACTGTGATGGTTTCGACATTGTTGAGAAATTGTTGCTTTGATTGGTGATTTAGCTTATCAATTTTGTGGTGTGTTTGATTATTTAGGTTTTGGATGCACCGGCCTTGCAAGATGACATTACTGATTTAGCCTCTGTATGGATTGTAGGTTGATCGATGTTTTGGAAGACATAGAATTCATTTCAAGATTATATGGCAGAGTCTTGTTGATAGTCAATTTTGTATGTAATGGTTTCAATTGTGAATGGTTGGTTGGACACTCAGAAGATTCTTGGAAGATTGGTTAGATATGGATCATTGAAATTTTGTACATGATCATTATGATCTTTCTTGTTTCATGAATGCCAAACTTGGATTTATAAATTGACAAATTTATTGAATGAGAATCTAATGATCATCATTTCAGTAACTAGCTATCTCTTAACTTGTTTACTATAACGATAATATTGAATTTTAGCACTTGAAAGTGAGTTGATTTACATGAAAGAAGATGGAATAAAAGCAGGGATATGATACCATCTTGAATATACACCTAAAGTCTGAGATTATTATGGGAGATATAACAAATAAAAGTTGCTGTTTTTGTTTCTAGGGAGATTTAACTTCTTTCATCAGTTGATATGTAATGATTCCAAAAATGAATGAGGAACTATGGGATCAAAAGTTCAATTCTGGAGTTATATGCAAATCTAGACCCAAAATGGTTCCAATAAATGTCTGTTGCCACAGTTGACAACAACCACAACCAATAAACAAAATGCTCTCAAAGCAAAGCTGAACCTTTTTGAATCTAATACAATATACAACATACATGGATTTCATTCCTTCTATAATACTATAAGTACAACAAAATGAACATTCTCCAAAATAGCAAGAGCAAAGCTCTATGTTATGAGAAAATGCACATTACATTCACACTTTCAATACATTGATTTCGTAAAGCTAAGAGGTCACCTTACTACTACAAGCATTCCACAAATAAACATAGTTTTCCTACCCCACATCCAATAAATTATGCAGCAATCAGTCCACCAGCATTAGCGAAAATAGTCTTGCAAAGTCGGTGCAACCAAAACTTGAAGAATCAAACACACCAAAAAATTCATAAACTAAATCACCAATCACAGCAACAATTTCTCAACAATGTTGAAACCAACACATAAGCTAATCAATAAAGCTAATACCCAACCTGAAATCATCTTGCAAATCAAAACCTGAAAATCAAACACACCACAAAATCCATGCCCTGAAAAGGACCAAAGCAGATGCAAAATTCGAAAAATCCCAAATCTTCAAACTCAGAAAACTCAAAGCTTTACCTTAAACGGCGACTTGGGGACCATCATCGGAGTCTTCACCGGTGATGAACTCCAGTGACCACGTCATCATCGAACCCAAACGGCAGCAGTGAGGAGGACTAAGGAGGTGATGAGGTTCGGCGAGGACTGATATCGGGCATTGAGAAAGGAAAAGAAGAAAGTTTGTGTTGCGACAATCGTGTAATCTGAGGCTAGTTTCAAGCGTCAATAGTGGAGACTAGGAGCTGGATTTTAGTCGGAGAAATCGAGATGAGAACTCTGGTTTTGTTGTTAAGAGAGTGAGACTGAGGATTCGGGTTAAAGCACAGAGCTATTTGACCTGCGATTGTTATTGGAAGCAACAATCTGAGCCATTGCTTTTCATTTAAACCAATCAACGACGGAGAATATTTCGTCTGCACTTTTTGATACTCACGGACGTCCTCTCTTGATCATTAATTGCTGTATGTGTGTGTGTGTGTGTATGATTTTTCTCAGGTGCGGATGTCCGTACTGAAATTTCGGTAGTTTCGGTACGGATTTCCTGTTTTCACCCACTTTTCGATCACATATTTTGATCTTAACCGTTCAGTTTTTAGGCCCTAATGTATAGATCATCTCTACAAAATTTCAGCAAATTTGGTAATCGTTAAGACATCCAAAACTGCAATTTACACGAATGAACTGAATCTGTCGAATCGGAACTGTTCGTGTACATTGTTGTAATTTGCAGTTTTGGATGCCTTAACGATCACCAAATTGGCTGAAATTTTACAGAGGTGATCTATACATTAGGACCTAAAAACTGAACTGTTAAGATGTGAAAATGTGATCGGAAAGTGGGGGAAAACGGGAAATCCATATCATCCGCACGGTACAGACGTCCGCACCGTAGCCGAACTTATATATATATATATATATATATATCAGTATTAATTAAGCCAATAAGGCTTATGGTTAAATTTTCAAAAACCCACAATTTACCCTTCTTTGTTAATAGTTTAAAAATTTATAATTTAACACATGAAGGATAAAATAGTAAATATAATAGCAAATTGAATTGAAGAAATTACAAAAAAAAAAGGATCTTAGACGTTTTGTTGTTTTGTTAACTGCAATAGTAGTTTTTTTTGGAGTTGGCAGTTTAAATAAAAAAATTACTTATTAAACAAAAAAGTTAACTTTTTTTTTTTGAAGAAAGAAAAAGTTATTCATAATTTCATAAAAAATAAACATTTTTTTAGAGAAATTACTAAAACAAACTCTTTTTTTATAAATAAAATATTATAGACACAAATAAAGTATAAAAAAAAAGAAAAAAATGTCAATTGACACACGTGTGAGCGTGTGTTAAGAGGCTAGTCTATATATATATATATATATATATATATATAGTACGGTGTGTGCTTTAGGCCCCTTGAACAACACTTTTAGCGCAAAATAACATATAAATGTGTTCGATTTGATGTTATTTTTCACGCATTGGTTTGCGCTTCTACACCTTGGCATCAAACTGAAGAATTTTTATGTTATTTTTACGCATAGGATGCATCAAGGCGCGCCTATTGATAACCCTAAAACTAGATTCTTGCAAATGCATGTTGTCATAAAAATCCCAATATAACTATAAAACATCAGCTGGAGCTTAATAATTATTTGGAATTCATCATGCATTAAAGGAGTTGGAAAAATCATATGTAATATTTTCAACACGTCTTTGTCCCCTACAAATGTTGAATGATTTTATAGAAAAGAAAAGTGACACATGTTAAATTTTGATCTCATTTAGAACAAGAAATGAGGTTGACGTGCTATGTGACCAGGTTCCACTTGTGAATTGTGAGCGATGATTTTCATCTCATTTTTCCTTCAATTTCCCATCTTTAAACATTTTCTTGTTAACTTCAAGCTGAGACCAAATAAAACATCCCCTGCAGGTTAAAAGGAAACATTAAACCACTTTACCTAAACCCTAGTTTTACACCAATTAAAGCAAGAACCACGTTTTTTTTTTTTTTTTGAATTAGGGAAAATGTATATTCATCGCAAGCCAGAATAGACCGTTACATACCCTTTTGCTGTGATTTAAAGGCATAGACAGACAAGAAGCTAGTGGTAGTACCGACAAGTACTGGTACGAACATACAGTCCTACTCATTATACATTTAAAATTCGTAGAGGTAGCGAAGACCCTCCTTTGGTACGTACTACTCCAGAGGCGCTAGAAGTACAGAGAGTGCACACAAGTGCTTAGCTTCCTAATACAAAGGAAATAATTGTAATTAGACATAATTGTGGGTGGCGCGTGGAGGTGTGTTGGGCTGTGTTTTAATTCCAGTTTTTAGCCCATTAAATCCTATAAATATTGTAGAGCTTGTATATGAAATTTGGTGAATTTTGGAGAAGCTTGGAAGTAATTATGAATTTTTGAAGTTTAGGGTTTCGATTATCGAATTACGAGAATCCGGCCGTCGGATATCTCTCGGTTCTGCCTTGAAACCTTTAAATTAACGAATTGGTATTAGTGGTATAATTTGGGCTAAATCCGAGGAGAGTGGGAGATGTAATTATGAGGAATTGATTTTAGGAATCATATTAAATTATTGAAGAATTATTCACGGAATATAATTGTGTACAGGACGATGTACCGAGCTATTGCTCGATGACGGAACACTAATGCGTGATTGTCGGAATAGTACTGTGAGTGGACTTTTACTTTTAAATATTGATGCATGCATTTATTTTCTTAAATAATGCTCTAGTTTTAATCATATTACTTATTGAGCAAATGATTTGATTTTCAGAAATTCGATCTCGGTTTATCTCGTGGATTCGCTCTCGATAATGAGTTTCAAAGGTTGATTATGATTTGTAATATTATTTGACAAATTGCTTGTTTCCGAGGTAATTTTCCGGAATTAAGTATATTTCTAATTGCCGATTTAAGTTCCTGGAAGATTCTCGAGATGAGTTTCGATGGAGTTGGATTTTCTTATATATTTATCGGCTTTCGGTTTTGGCATTGGGAATGCCTTAATGATGATTTCGAGATTTTCTGGAATATTATCGGAAATGGGATTTCCTAAAGAAATTATAATGATTTATTAATTCTCGCCCATTTGTTTATGATTTCGAGACTATTTTGGCGTGCGGGGTCACGTCGTTGAATACATGGATTTTATCTTGAGAGATTTTGGAGAAGCCTTATGGATTTACGGATTTACTGGTTTTCGATGGTTTCTCCTCACCATACGCGGGTCATGTGATTAGGTCTCCTACTCACCGACTTTGTGTTGGTGAGTGGCAGTTGAGGTAGCTTATTCTCCTCCTCACTTACTTTGTGTTGGTGAGTGGCAGTAGAGGTGATTTATTCTCCTCCTCACGTGGGTGGCAGTCGAGGTAATGTTCTCCTCCTCACACAATCTATGTGTGAGTGGAAGTCGAGGTTATTAGTTCTCCTCCTCGCACAATCTATGTGTGAGTGGCAGTCGAGGGTAGGTAGAGCCTGGGAGGCTCCATTACCCGTATGGTGATATTTCTTCCCCATATCCTATCATTACTTGACTAGCGGGGCCTAGTCTGATTTCCGTTTAACCAGCGGGGCTGGTCTTATTCTGTTGAGTATCGGAGTTTCCATCCTTCCTTTCAGTTGTTTGGGACTAGCCGGGTTAGTCAGTTTTCTTGAGCGGAACTCCTTTTGTTTCGTTTTCCTAAATCAGTGCATGCATCGGGATATTTTTTTTTAATAAATTAAATGTGGGGAAGTATAAAATCTCTTTTGTTTAAAATTGCTTATTTTTGTCCACTCACACTAACGTGTTTTCAATACTTTCCCCTGGGCCATTCGGTTTCAAATGCCCAGTTTGCAGGCGAATTAGTGAGGTCGGGCGTACACGGAGTTGAGGCATAGTCAACAGCATGGCTTCCGCGTTTGCCTTTGAGTTAGGTTGTCCTTATTTACCTTTCTATTAGAATTGCTCTGATTACCTATGGGATTTATGTTTTTCAAGTTGAGGTTTGTGTTTTGTGAATTGGAGATTGATGTTGAGTTGGGGAGCAGGGTGGCTCCAGAAGTATAAGGATGATTTGATTTAGAAGTGTAAATGCTTTCTACAGGTTTTGGGTAGCCCATTTTAGGGGAAGTTTCGCCAAATTTTTGGTAGAATTTCTTCTAAGGTAGGCCCCGCAGGGCCACTTAGGATTTTAGGGTGAAATCCGGAGCGGGTCCTGTCAGGTATAGAGATTGTGGAGGATCCCGGAGATGGGGATAGAGATAGATTTTGATCCCCAGTTCCTACCCTCCCAATTACCATCTCTACTTCAACAAAGCTCTTTTGGTCAAAAATAGAATTTAATTGCTCCTAACAAAGACTAATATAAGGACATTACTTCCTCGTGTGTCATATATAATAATTTTGCTAATTGGACTCTTCGTGATAATCTATAGTTCTATAATTATTCAAAGTGATCCATCGATTGTCATTCTGCAATTTAATCATCATGTCAATTATAACGTCTTTAATATCACAATCCAACAGTGGTGACCAATCACAAACTTGAATTCTTATTGTAATATCAAGATCAAGATGAAGTTAATAATAACGAAGTTATTATTAATTAAAAATCTATCATGACAATTGACATGCAATTAAATATCCTTTATCAAATTTGGTTGTGATAAATGAGATAAGTATTTTAATGTCGTTTCTTCTTTATATAAAATGAAAATGAGAGGAAAAAAAAAATGAAGAGCAGAACCTACATGGTTCTTATGACTTGGAAAACGAAACTACCCACTTCTTAGACAACATGTTATAAACTTATCACATGCACAAATTGACTGCTAGGGCAGTTAATTATAATGCCAAAAACATGGATCATAGTAAGTTTCTCGTGCTCAAATTAAGTCGATTAAAATTGACCATTATTGCCCTCACCTGCTATTATATATAGCTCTAAGTACAAGCATGAATCCACAAAACCATTCCGTCAAATACTAAGAGAAAGCTAGCTATAGCTGCGTATCTCTTCAAACTCTTCTGATAAATTCTGATAGCACCAGCAAAACATGACGATCAACTCTCTGCTGCAAAAGCCGACCTCCTCCTCCTCTTTGCCCATAACAAACACAAAAAATAGCATTCTTGCCGCTTCCGTTGAGGTTGAAGAAGCTGAAGCAGCAATGATGGATACTAGTATTTCATCAGCAGAGAATAACAACAATAATGAGGCAGTTACGGTGAAGGCAGTGGTTACAGTGAAAATAACAACGGGAAGCCTGCTTTCCAACTTGTTTGGTTTGACAGCACCCCTCGATCTTTTCACTGATTTGCTCGGAAAAACCTTTCTTCTTGAGCTTGTTAGCACCGAGCTTGACCCTGGTAAGCAGTACTGCCTCTGCAATATATGCATGATATGAATGGCCACTCTTCTCTTTTACCATGACATATGCATGCACAAATTTTCGAATCTATTATTAATTTCCTTTTGAGTAGTATAGAAGTATTGATCGTCACATCACGTTCAATCCGTATGTGTTCTATACTTCTATAAAACAAAAGATTAGCCATGCATAAGATGGCAGCGTTCTATTTCTAGCTACATGATCATCTGCCTAAAAGCAAGAAGAAGAAAAGATGCAATGAATCTAGTTTGAAGGGCATGTGTTATTTGTGCATGTACTGTTAACAAATGTCCCAAGTGATGTTCATATAATTCTCGATTGCCTGTCCTTTGGTGAGTGCTGACAAATCATTAGGGGTATTTCAGAGAACTCACTTAATAGAAACCAACATGTTTTTTACACCCATTAATTCTTTGGTGCGTCTGCAAAATGCCATGTTCTTGCAGGTGTTTATTCTTTTTTATTTTACATATATTAAAATTATATTTACAATTTAACTTGAGAAACTTATTTCTACTAGAAAAGGCAACCGCGCTATGCCGTGAGAATTTGATTTATTAGTTGTTAATAATTTTTTATATAGTGCTTAGTTGTTAAACAATTCTTTTTGTAATTATGATAAAAAGCATAATATATCATAGTTACATAAATTTGAGAAATTCAATTTTAGATTGTAGCTTAAGCAAATTATGGCCGATTCATAAACAAAGTGTCTATTGTGCAAGTTTTAATAAGCTGCTTGAACAGATTACACATTTGCGAGAACTACAATTACGAAAATATGATTAATGAAACTCTTCCATTTTTAAGATTAAAAAAAAAAAAAAAAACTTACTTAAAGTATCATTTGTAGAAATTTACAAATACAAAACAGAATTGTTCAAATAAAAAAAAAATACTGAAAAGATATGGCAAAATTGAAAAAAAAGAAAAAAGGACAGATTGTAATTTTAGTTAAAAATTGGGGGCAAAACCGTCATTCCACTGTTACATAAACAGTGATGAATAGTGATGAACAGTGGATCTGCAGGGAGGCGGAAGGGAGGAAGATAGAGGAAAAAAGAACAGTGGCAGAGGCGTTAAAAAAATTTAAATGAGGGCAAAATTGTCTTTTTAATAATGAACAGTTATTAATGGCAGTTTCATATTTTTTCATAAATGCAAGGGTAAAATCGACTGTTCACTGTGCTTAGCACAGTGTAACAGTGCATTCATGCTTTATGTATGTATAATGGGTTTAAGAGGCTAATTAATGGTGGTTTTTTTTTTTTTTTTGCCTTATGTATGTATGCTTTATGTATATCAGTGTAGCCCTACAAATATGTCCATACATCTATTGGTTATTTCTATTGCACTTGGTTAATTTCTTCCCAATACAAATTGATTTCAAGTCATACAATTCTATCTAGGATTTCAAGTCATACAATTCTATCTGGGTTATAAAAAGTAAAAGTGACACCCACATTTGCAAACAAATAGCTACCGTATCAGTGGTAACTATCCATCATATATATAATCTCCTACCTTTTGTTTTTACCCAATAATTTCTACTTATTTTCTCAATAGAAATACTGCATGTATTGTAAATGCACAACATGGTCACGTACATAGATTATCTTTAGTAGTTTTACAGTAGTGGGTTAAAAATTGAATCAAAACCCAAAAAGTTCATTGCATTTTTATCCGCTTCAAAAGTTACTTTTTTATTTTTTTAGTTTTTTTATTTTTTTTTTAAATTAACAGAGGATTAAGCGATATTAGCCCCTCGTTATTATCACAAATAATAACTCAAATAAAAATAAAATATCCTCTATCTTATGGAGTACCTGAACTTCAATTTTGATCATAATCAGTAACTGAACTTTTCGATTTCATTTCAAATGGTACCTATCACTAACTTCCGTTAATGTTTTGTTAAAAACTGACATGTGTAGAGCACATGACCTATATTCAAGAATAGTTTGACGAAAATATCCATTTAAATAATCTTGTTTGCTAGATGTTTTAATAAATTAATATGTTAATAAAAATAGAAGTTCAATTAAAAATTAAACCTAAAATGTATCTTTACCTTCTTACGAAAATAAAATTTAAAAACAAGATCTGAACAAAAATTAATTTGTTTTATAGATACAGAAAGAACATTTCAAACAAAACTATACAACTTTTTTTTTTTTGGACAAATTATAAAACATTGAAAACAAAAGCTTTTAAAATTTCTTAATTTAAAAAAAAAATTTTCGTAAGTCTTTTTTTTTTTTTTTTCTCCGGTCAATCATAAGTGAAAATAAGTGATATAATAAAAAAAAGAAGAGGAAAAAAAAGTAATTTTACAAATTTATTTTTAAATAATATGGTAGACAAATATCAGTTTTTAACGGAACATTAACGAAGGTTAGTGATAGGTATTATTTGAAATGAAATGAAAAAGTTCAGGTACCGGGTTGTGATCAAAATTAAAATTTAAGTACCATTGATAATAAGATAGATGAGAATTTCATGTAGTATGTGTGATAATAACTGTTTTTGTTTGTTAATTCCAAATGTTGAAGGAGATTAGCCTAATGCTTCTGGGTCATTCTGGCAGATATTGGGTTGGAGAAGAAAACAATCCAGGGATATGCGCACAAAGTGACCAGAATTGAAGACGAGGTGAAGTATGAGAGCTCCTTCACCCTCCCAGCGGGTTTCGGAGAGGTGGGAGCTGTTCTGTTTGAAAATCAGCACCACGAGGAGCTTTACATCAAGACCATACATTTACACATCAATGGCTTCCCAGACCCTTCTGTGGTTACTGTCCCTTGTGATTCATGGGCTCACTCCAAGTATGTAAATTCAGACAAGAGAATCTTCTTCACCAGCAAGGTTGGTTGGTTGGTCCTTTCATTTCATGTTTGATTTTCCTTTATATTCAAGTCTGCAATCCATTAATGCATCAATACATTCATTCTCTGATTGTGGTAGACTAGCTAGATATATGAATGCAGTAATTAAATCTCTGATTGTGGTATCCAGTTGATCACAGAGTTCGCTTACATTCTTATGACGCAATTTTATATATGCATACTTCTAATGTACGTGTTAATCACTCTTTACAATGAAACAGTCTTACTTACCATCAGAGACACCAAGTGGGTTGAAGAGGCTAAGAGAACTGGAGCTGCAATATTTGCGAGGAAATGGGGAGGGTGAAAGAAAAACGTCCGACAGAATTTATGATTATGATACATACAATGATCTTGGAAATCCTGATAGCGAAGATGATTTG
Organism: Rosa lucieae; assembly: GCA_024704745.1. Lineage (NCBI taxonomy): Eukaryota > Viridiplantae > Streptophyta > Magnoliopsida > Rosales > Rosaceae > Rosa > Rosa lucieae. The sequence goes on along the minus strand of CM045498.1, from coordinate 32,710,880 downwards.
GCTAGGCCCGTGCTTGGCGGCAAAGAGCATCCATACCCGAGGCGCTGCAGAACAGGACGACCACGAACCAAAAAGGGTAACCACTAATCAATTGAAATTTCAGATGCAAAGATAGGCAATGGATTGTAATGGATATATTTCGGTACTAAGTTTCTATTGAAATGTTTCTTACCTGCTGCATATACATGGATAAACAACCTTATACTAATAGTCTAATACTTATATTCTGATATCTCTGCTACAGCTATTTAATTCTGTTCTGCATTATGAAAGTAATATTGTTTACAGAAATAAACTAATCAGTAATTGTCCCCATCATTGCTAAAAATTAGAAGAATATTAGTCACCAAAAAAATTTCCTAAGTTTTTGGCTTGAAATAGTGACTGTATTTTACTTGTTGGGTAGAATGAAGGTATCCAAAGTGAGCTCAAAGTACAGAGAAATTAATGAAATCAGTAGAGATACAAAACTTGGGATTTCTTTGGGTGCGAGCACAAACAAAATTTGTTTTCTAATTGGATAATTATTAGCATCACTCTTGTAGTCTAGTAATGGAAAGTATTTTCATCTTGGCATATACAAATAAAATATGTCACATATGTTTTTGAAGATGGAAATTTGTCCAAATTTAAGGGTAATCGCAATGGACGATTTCTTAGCTATTTGACTAAGCATGCATCTGTAATATTGAGCAACGATCTGAAAGCTATATTGAGTTATATTGTTACATCAATGCAGATCCATTATCGGAGGAAAGAAGCAGCAGTGTGTATGTACCAAGAGATGAAGCTTTCGCAGAAGTGAAACAACTGACATTTGCGGCAAAGACCCTTAAATCCGTGCTGCACGCATTGCTCCCGCAGCTTGAGATGTCACTTATTAATCCAAACCTAGGATTTCCCTACTTCACAGCCATAGATTCGCTGTTTAATGAAGGAGTCACACTGCCTAAGCCAAAAACTAGTGGGCTTTTTCAGTCTGTCATCCCAAGGCTAGTGAAGGCTGTTAGTGACAGCCAAGACGATCTTTTGCTCTTTGAGACCCCTGAAATAATCGATCGTATGCCTCCGTTCCTCCCTCTTTCTGTCTTACATGTGTGAAATTTATAAAGAGGACTAGGATCTTCCTTTACGAAAATAAATGACCATGTTGTAGGCTTCATCCTGTCATATATGCAACTAGTGGTATTGCTAACTCTCGATGATTACGTAATCTTTGACTGGAAATTTGCAGGTGATAAATTTTCCTGGTTTAGAGATGAAGAATTTTCTCGGCAAACTCTAGCTGGTCTTAATCCATTTAGTATAGAGCTAGTCAAGGTATGCTTTCTTTTATTATTTGCTGATACAACTATAATTCTTTTACTTTTTACCGCTCCTTCTTGATGATATTGTTGTCTTGCCCCCAAGATTTATGAGCACAACTGTGTTAGCTAAATCCTGTTCTTTTCTGTATGCAGGAGTGGCCATTGAAAAGTAAACTGGACCCCAAAATTTATGGTCCACCTGAATCATTGATCACAACAGAACTTGTGGAGAAAGAAATCAGAGGTTGTATGACTGTCAATGAGGTAAAAGAATAAAATAAACTCCTGTTTTGATTGTCCACCATATAACTTGAATCATATGAGGTCGTGCGTGGTTTATTTTTCAGAAAATAAAAAATGTCCGAAATTGAAATGCAGGCCTTGAAAAGAAAGAAGATGTTTATGTTGGATTATCATGATCTGCTCATGCCTTATGTAAACAAAGTGAGAGAGATTGAAGGGACCACATTGTATGGTTCTAGGACACTGTTCTTCCTCACTGAAGAAGGCACATTGAGGCTTGTTGCCATTGAACTAACTCGCCCACCTGTTGGTGACAAGCCACAATGGAAGCAAGTGTTTACTCCTACCTGGGATGCCACTGGATGCTGGCTGTGGAGACTCGCTAAAGCGCATGTTTGTGCTCATGATGCTGGCTATCATCAGCTTGTCATCCACTGGTAAGAAATTAGTATCCTACATATGGACCCGAATCCCATTCTAAAATGAGTTTTTGTTTCATCGGTTTTGTCCGAATCCTCCTTTCCTTCCCAAAAAAAGGAAGGGGAAGGATTTTCTGCTTTAGTTCCTTAAGCGCACCATGATGAAGGAACTTCAACTCAAGCCTTTAGATTAACAATATATTAGGAAATATGTGCCTAAGCCATGAAGTGTAACTTACTTGCTTCTACTTTTCCTGTTTTCACAGGCTGAGAACTCATTGTTGTACGGAGCCATATATAATTGCCGCCAATCGCCAATTAAGTGCAATGCATCCCATCTATAGACTTCTACTTCCTCATTTTCGGTACACAATGGAAATCAATGCCCTGGCTCGAGAAAGCCTCATCAATGCAGGTGGAATCATTGAGACCTCCTTCTCACCGGCAAAGTACTCCATTGAGCTCAGTTCAGCTGCTTATGACAAGTTCTGGCGCTTTGACACGGAAGCTTTGCCAGCAGATTTGATCAAAAGGTAAACTAATATACATTGATCCGAGTTATTATGGGATGGAGGCAACTAACTACATTTACTTGATTGAGTACTCCGTGTAATTTATTGTTTTAATTTCAATTTTAGGGGAATGGCAATTGAGGATCCCACAGCTGAGCATGGCTTAAAGCTAACAATTGAAGACTACCCATTTGCAAATGATGGTCTCATTCTTTGGGATGCCATTAAGGAGTGGGTGAGGGACTATGTGAACCACTACTATCCAGACCCAACTCTTATTGAGAATGATCAAGAGCTTCAAGCTTGGTGGACAGAAGTTAGAACAAAAGGCCACGCTGACAAAAAGGATGAGCCATGGTGGCCAATTCTGAATACCCCAGATAACCTAATACATGTTTTGACAACAATAATTTGGGTAACAGCTGGTCATCATGCAGCGGTAAACTTTGGCCAGTATATGTATGCCGGATACTTTCCAAACCGACCTACAATAGCTCGAACCAACATGCCAACTGAAGATCCATCTGAGGAGTATTTCAACAACTTTTTGAAGAAGCCGGAGTCTGCATTGCTAATGTGCTTCCCCTCACAGATTCAAGCAACCAAAGTGATGGCTGTCTTAGACGTGTTATCGAACCATTCACCTGATGAGGAGTATCTTGGTGAGAAAATCGAGTCCTCTTGGGCTGAAAATCCTGTCATCAAGGCTGCATTTGGGCGCTTCAATGGGAATTTGAAAAAGCTAGAAGCAATAATTGATGAGAGGAATACTAATATAAACCTGAAAAACAGAGTTGGAGCAGGGGTGGTTCCATATGAGCTTTTGAAGCCATTCTCAAAGCCTGGGGTCACAGGAATGGGAGTTCCTAATAGTATTTCAATTTGAGTAATGATATTGATCCTAAATAAAGTGGATCGGATTTAGGCCTAATGTTTTACAAGTTAATTCTTTCTCAGTGTTTCTATTCCCAGCAATTAATAAATTGAAATATCTCGTAATATTTCTGTGGACAATTGGCCCATGCTGTTACGTTGGGGATGCCTAAATTGATTTACTGTCAGTCTCTGACTAACCAACATTTCTTTGTTTTTCTTTTTCTTTCTTATTTGACCACGTTTTTCTTACGACAGACATTTTTCATCTGAATCTTTTCTCTTATTTTCATGAGTCCTTGCACATTTTGTTGGTCTAGTACGTAACTCTAACGTCAGACTTAAGTTATTACCAATGAAAGCAAGAATCACATTGGTGACTAAAAGCAAAATTAACGTAGCAAGGATCACATTGCCTACTTTTTCTTTTTATATGTTTAATTTTTTCATATTTCTAAGAAATTAATGGTTCTATGTTGAAATTATAATTTGCAAAATTGCACATCATACGATAATACGACTCAAAAATGAATGAAATTATAATGATTTGGTTTAATGTTTATTTGTTGGTTCCATATAGGATCACCACGGTAAGAACACGAAATTTAATGGTTCGATTTAGTATTAATCAGTAAACACAATAAAATTCATTAACATAAGGGTATTCTTGTAAATCTTGAGTTTATCTAATATATATTAAAAATCCTAATGCATCTCTCTAACTTACCATAACCTCTTTCTCAATTTTTATGACAACAATCTCAACTCTCAACTATCAAAAAGAAAGGGGTACATCGACTGTATAAAATTTACGTGTGCTTCTTATGTTATTCTAAAGCTATGTTTGGTTCACGAATGTGAGGAATCAAGAAATGAAAATCGTTCTTTTCCTTTGTTTGGTAAGCACAAACATGTGAACTATTTTCCTAACAGAGAAGAAAATAGGGTGGAAGATGGTTCATTTTAGAACCTTTGGGATTGATTTTCCCTTCTTCTTTCCCAGCATTTATTACGAAAGTTTAGGACTACAATATCCCTCTCAAATGTGTTATTGCCAATTTCACCCATGATGTTAAATTTTAAAAGACAAGGGTATTATTGGAATATATATATTTTTTCTTTCATTTCCTCAACCAACCAAAACACTTATCAAATACTCTTTCTTGAATGTTTTCCCTGCTTTACCAAACACCGGAAAGGAAATCTGATAGGAATTTTAGTTTTCCATTCTCATAGGAAAGACAAGAGAATTGATTTTATTTCCGTTAACCCACGAGTTCTAAGCTTATAAGATGTTGTAAGTAAATATTTCATTATTTTTGTAACAGTTTTTTATCGTATGATTACACGCATTTTTATACGTGTAATTATATCTAAAATACTAGAATTAAGCTAATCCTCGAGTCAATTATTATGTAATTAATCTATTTTTATTTACTTTGTAGGAAATAAGCGAGTCACGGAAATCAACAAATTAATGAAGCAAAATGATGAAAATCGAATTTTCAACAAAAAGACGAGTTGGTAGATATCTTAATTAACCAATTAAACTTAATTGGTTAATTAACTAATTAAGCTTAATTGGTTATCAACTTGCCAACGTGCAGCACACAGAAAGTATGGGTTAATTACCCATTGATTATTTGATCACTTGACACGTGGCATTGTGACAATTCTTCATTTCATTATCAGCCAAACCATCACCACGTGACTAGCAAAAACTTATCTTCTTCTCTTATATATAAATCATGCCATCCTTTTCAGAGAGGGAGGAGAACCGAGCAGCTCCGCAGCACTGAAGGGAAGGGCTTTGCCCTTTCCCATCAGATCCATTCCTTCCCTTCTTCCCACAACAGACCACCACCATTCTTTCTCTTCTCCCATACCCATCAAGACCACAATCTCACACCCAATCAATTTTCATCATCTTCTCCAAGAATTTGGGTTTAGGTATAGAGGTTATAATTCCAAGCTTGTCATGCTCACTCTCTAGGGTGCGTTTGGGGGGGCTTTTTTGCTCCCCCGCTTATAAGCGCCTCGACCTCTTGCGTTTGGTAAAACAGCTTCTCCTCTACTTTTTCCAGAAGCCAGAGCTTATTCGGAGGAAAAGCCAAAGCCGCCAGTGCCTTGCTTTTAGAAGCAGGAGGTGGCTTTTGTTACTGTAGCGGTGTTACTGTAGTTTAATGAACTTTCAGAAATACCGATTTCTATCCTCTCTTCGTTACAGCAATTACACAATGCCATAAAAATTTTCTCTTCCGTGTTCACATCTCCATTTCGGAAATACCGTCTTCATGACTGTGGTTTGATCTCTCTCTCTCTCGCCTCTCATCTGTGTTCCAAATCGAAGCCTCAATCCTTGATGGCTGGCTGCTTGGCAATTTGATTCCGGGTTAGTCTTGTATCTATTTCAGTTTTAATTTGTTTGAATTTGATGAATGTTTGGGATAATATTGTTCTGGGTTTGACGGATATGAGATCAATTATGCTTGAGCATAGTTCGTTTAGATCAATTATGCTTGGGTAATGAATCAATGTGGGTTTAGGTTGATTTGGGAAAATGGGAACCAAATCCAGTAGCTTCGATTTCTTGTTCCTCTTCCTCTCTTTGTTCACTCAATTCAACATTGATATATTCTGCTAGCATCCTGCAGCATATTTACCTTTTGTATAGGACATTGATATATTCAGCTAGCATCCAAATACAACAGATTGGAATGAAAACATTGAATGGTTACTGGCATGAAGTTTGCATGACTTGTGTGTTTCACTCGGTATTGCATGACTTCATGATGATTTCAGTTTTTTTTTAGCAACTGTTATCATATAATGTTATTTGCAGATTCTCGATGTGTATTTTAGCTGTTATTCATCTCCAAATAAGAATTTACGAGGATGATATGCAACATTGATAACTTAAGTATTTTGTTGACAATCTGCCTCCTACCATGAGCATAAGTAAATGGTTGGGCTTGTTATGAAAATAAGATTGGCAGCCTTGATGGGTTTCTTGTCAAGAACCGGTGGGAGATGAATGAGGAGCTCTGTACAGTTTTGATCGGCATGTATGCGAAATGTGGGTTTTTGAATGGAGCAGAACAAGTTTTTGAGTTGTTGCGAGAGAAGAAAGTAATGGCATGGACTGCATTGATCTGTGGATCAGCACACATGGCTCCAGCAAAGAAGCTTACCTGAATGATTTATCCTAACTTATAAAGCTTACCTGAATGATTTATCCTAGGCAAAAAATGATATTGAGGCACCTCAATGGCAGGAGGCCGGTAGCTTTATTGAGATCAGAAGCATATTGTGCAAAGGCACTTCAACCATGACCCTCTTCCTTCCCAATTCTCTTCATCTTCGAATTGCATTGGTAGTAGTGATTTTCGGAGGTTCTTAGGTCCAAGATGCGAGGGAGTTGACTTGTTTGCTAATAGAGCTCGTTTGAGAGCTGTAGGTAAAGTTAGTGAGAGTTCTAGTGGTACAAATGCTGTTTCGGGTTCGAGTTTTGATTTTGTTAGGGTAATGGTGAAGTGTGGAGTTGTTTTGGCAGCTATGGTTTGTGGGGTTTTGGTGTATGGGTCTAGTAGAGCTTTTGCTGTGGACGGTGTGGTCAATGCAAGCTATGGGGTAGTTGACAGGTGCATATTGATGTTCAGAAATGTTTGTGACATACTGGGTACTGGTCAGTTTAAGTTTTAGTGGTCCTTATATCATAGATATTTTAATTTTGTATGATCAAGCTTGTAATGTTGAAAATGCCAATAACTTGTACTCTATCTTATATCAGTGATCTTATAAAACATAACACTAAAACATATTTGGTATCTGGAGTGGACACTGAAGTGATGTTCTTTCATTTTTGACTGAGTAGTGTATTTTCCATACAAAAAGGATAACCACATCTATCAGAATTACAACCTTAGTTGCTTCAATTGTTATAAGGGTTCAATATTTTAAGAAGTTTTACAGATAGTAAGGTGAAGACTAACAAGAATGAGGAGGCAGAGGTATTGATCTTCTGACATAGATCACATCAAAGTTGTATCCATTGCAAACCAATGGTTTCTCTCGTCAATGTATAATAGGATTCATCCTAGTGACCGTCCTGTTTCACCCCTTCTCCATTTGCATAATTGAAGGCAGTATAAATTTGTATTAATGTAGTGCTCCTACCTTTGTCTATACATATGTTTCTTACCTCAATCTATCTCTGTTAATTGTCCAATAATAATCATATGATCACCATGATTTATAAAAGTTGAAAGTTAACAAAAATTTATAAGGAATAATAAAGATTAAAAATGATAACAAGAACATTTGAACAACATTGTATTACCAAACAATCAAGGCAAAAAAACAATATTAATCATATGCTCACCATAATTTTTAAAAATTGAAAGTTGACAAAAATGAATAAGGACATAATAAAGACTAAAAATAATAACAAAAGCATTTGATCAACATTTTATTACCAAATAATCAAGGCAAAATAATCTCTCATGTCTAATTTGGTCATTCCACAAATAAAAAGCACAAGCCAGTTTGAGTTTACCAAACACTTTGCCACTGCTTTTTGCCAATGACAGCACTTAAAAAAAGCCAGTTTACCAAACACTCAGCTGCTTTGCTTTTCAGCTACTTTTTCTCATAAATAAGCAGAAGCCAGCTTTTCTGAAAAGCACAGCTATACCAAACACACCCCTAGTGTTGTTGTGACTAGTATTGGTTTCTCTCTCTTTTCTCAACTCTATACTCTCTTAATTTATTGTAATTTGATTAATTTTGTTGTGAGTTTGTTGATGGGTTGTGAGTAGTGTATTTGGTAACTAGGGTTTGAGCCCTAGTATGGATTTAATGTAATAAATATGTTTTGATTCAATGGTTTTCAATTTCATGTTAGGCATATGTTCTAATCTATATTATTTGGCTTAGATGCATGCTTAGGAGCTTGATTAACTCTTGAATGTGTAGATGAGTATGTCTAGAAAAAATTAGGGAGCCTAATCACCTTTCTAATTTATAGTTAGGACACTAGTTTAGAACATGGTTAGTTACAATATCAATTTCGATTGCCGTATTGGCCAGCTTAGGAACCTTGATTCTAGAACTCTTCACCTTTTGGTGCAACTAGAGGCCCTAACAAGGCTCTAGATTGTCCCAATTGAGTTTCTATGACTCTTAATCCGGAGTAGGAATACCCTTTAAGGAATCTAATGATCCATGAGCCTTGAAAAGCCTTGGGTATGGTTCTTGATGCTCTTATGAATTGATCAATTGAATGACCATTGTCGGAATATATTTGTGCATTGAATTTAGTTAGGAGGATACCCTAGTGACCTAATTTCCATTTCTTACTTTTCTTTTCTTTATTTAGTTTAGTTGTTAGCTAAAGATTTCATATAAATTCTTGCAATTTAGTTATTAGAAAATTACAAACACAATTTTGAATGACAATTTCTCACTCATTTGTACATATCCACGACTAGGCTCTTAGTTTTGATTAGGCTTTGGTGAAAATCAAAGCCGAGCATTGCTAAGGCTTGGTGCCTTAGAGTAGCATTTTTATTTTATTTACTTTATTTTTCTTTTGTTTGCGTAGTGACTTTAGTTCCGACCACCCAACGATTGTGGGTTAGCCACTAATCCCTGTGGTACAATAACTTTGGGCATAATATTTCCCTATCTTGACAATGATACGTACGCATGTGTAAATGTGTAAATGTGTATCCAAGTCAATGGCGCCGTTGCCGGGGACCTAACCCGGGTCACCGGCGTGACAGGCGGGAATACTTACCACTATACTACAACGACGCCATTGACTTGATACACATTTACGTAAGCGTACATATCATTGTCAAGATAAGGAAATATTATGCCCAAAGTTTATCGTACCACTGCGATTAGTGGCTAACCCACAATTCTTGGGTAATCGGAAATAAAGACACTTATCAAACAAAAAAAGAAAAAGCAAAACAAAAAGAAAATAAATAAAAATGTTAATCTAAGGCACCAAGCCCTAGCAATGCTCGGCTTTGGTTCTCACCAAAGCCTAATCAAAACTAAGAGCCTAGTGGTGGATATGCACAAGTGAGTGGAAGGGTTCAATATTTTGAGAGAGGATTTTAACATAACAAAAAGTAATGCAATGTAAAGCAACTAATAAAAATGCAAAGAAATTAATAAAAGCGTAAACAATATAAATGGGAATGTCGGGTGCTAGGGAGGATCCTTCACCAAATCTCATGTGTCGGAAGCTAATCTAATGTAGATGCAAATTTTCTACTTTGCGTTAGTCATATCCAAGGCGGTTCAAGGCTCAAGGACCGAAATTCCCTTTGATGGTATTCCTACTCTAGTTCAAGGGTCGTAGGAACTCACTTGATTTGAATTAGAGCCGGTTCAAGGGTCACTAATTCACATCAAGAGGCATTGAGATCGAGGAATGAGACTACTAAGCGACCCACCCGCGCAATCATGCAACGAGTGTAAATCACCATGCTTATAACCCCTCGAATACGAAATTGAAGGTTTCTAGCTTAGGAATTAGAGGGGGTCAAGCCTCTAATTCGGTCATAGATATGCTCATAATACACACCCTAGAGTTGACTAGGCTCCTAGACATGCATTTTAACCAACAAAAATATATATAAGCATTCATCATATGAAAATTGCATCATTACATTAAATTAAACATCTTTTACACAAAATTTGGGTAAGGGGCACAACCCTAACCCCTAACAAGAAAATACTCACAACCTAATTATGAACATCAAAGATACAAAATTCAAAGGGAAAAGAGTAGAGAAGTGTAGGAGAAAACAAGAATAATCACAAATAGCTAAAAAGCAAGCATGACTAGTCTTGAATTACAACTCCCACAATTACCCCAAGTCTTGAATCTTGTAGAGGTTGAGGCCTTTGATGAATCATTGAAGATTTGAGTGAGTAATTATTTAATTCTCTAAAATAAAACTAACAAAAATCTGGAAAATAGAGAAGGAGAAGAGGAGAGAGAGCAGCCCAAAGGGGCTGCCTCTGTTTGGTGCGGCACTGTAGCTCTCTCGGGTGATCTCTCTCTTGATTGTGATTGAGTGAATGAATTTAGGCCTCGTTTGGTTCACGGAAGGGAAATCGATTCCCTTGTCTTTCCTGTGGAGAAGGGAAATTAAAGTTCCTGTCAGATTTCATTTCCTGTGTTTGGTAAAGCAGGGAAAGCATCCAAGAAAGATCATTTGATTTCCCTTTCGATGTTTGGTTGGTGCAGGAAAGGAAAGTAAAAATATATTAATATTTCAATAATACCCTTCTATTTTAAAATAAAAACAACCTGAAATGAATTTTCAACACTACCAAGGGTACTCAAGCAATAAATGCTAGGGTATTATTGTCCAAAATTATTGCAATTAATGCTGGGAAATGGGATGGGAAACTCAATCCCATGAAGTTTGAGTGGAATGAGTTTACCCCCAACTTTCCCCTATGTCAGGAAAGCATTTCCGGACTTTGTGGTTACCAAACAAAGGAAAGGAACAGTTTTCCTTTCCCAAGTCCTCAAATCCGCGAAACAAACAAGGCCTTATATGAGAGGGGTCAGTGTCGTGTGAAGGAGGAAAGGAAGGGAATTGAGTGCATGAGGGCACGTGTGAAGGGGAAAACTTGATGGGATTTTTTTTTGGTTAATTGGAATGGGGAGAACGTGCAGCACATATGGCCAAAATATTGGCTAACAATTATGTTTAATGAGTTAATCAAGGATTAATTAATTAATCAAGGTCCACTTCTCTTCACTTTATTTAATCCTTCTTTTCATTCAATTTTTTTATCGGAGATAATTAGATTCCGCTCCCCTTTCATGACAACGATCACGGTTGACTCGGTGTTGACTATTTAGTCCTTTTCTCGGAAACTCTAATTTTGGATCATTTTCTCTCGATTTCCGTAATTTCGCTTATTTCCTACACAATAAATAAAAATAAATTAATTACATAATAATTGACTCGAGGATTAACTTAATTCTAATATTTTAGATATAATTACACGTATAAAAATGCGTGTAATCATCGTGTTCCACAATAAATATACAAAACAAACATAATACGACACGAAACTGTTTTGCCAGGTCTAGTTGAAACTAGACTTTTTCTTTTGGAGGCCAGGACTGTAGGGTTATAAATAATTGGGGTCAATTACAAATAAGACCAATTTTAATAACTTCATTATTCTCTAGGCCAATTTTTTTTTCCTCATAAAGCCACCAAAATATAAGAAATATCAATATTTACAAAAATGCCATCGCACTTTTAGGGAATTTCTTTTCTAATTCTTCAATCTCAAGACATAATCCCGCACACACGCATATGGGTAGTCAGACTTTACTTCTTCGTTACAATTGGTCGTGGTTAACCAATGTTGACCACTTATCCTTATTGCCAAAAACTCTAATTAGCTCCAATTTCACACTATTTCATCTTGTTTCCGCAGTTCCGCTTATTTGCTACAAAATAAATAAAGATAGATTAGTTACATATTAATTGACATGATTAACATGGGGATTGACTTATTTCTAGTGTTTTAGACATGATTACACATATATAAATGCGTGTAATCAGTGGACTGCGGGGGAGGAGGAGAGTCGTTGCTGACTGGGTCGGTGAGGAGGACCAGCGCCGGTGGCGAGTATGCAGGGCTCCGGCGACGGGCTTGGGAAGCAGAGAGAGAGAGGGAGAGAGAGAGAGAGAGAGTATGAGGGCAATACTGTCAAAGACTATTGGATTTGGTAAATGGGGTTAAAAAACTCTTAGTGAAGTAAGTGGGAAATTTTTAAGCTAAAATTGGGTAAGTGGTTACAGCCCCCTTAATTTAGACATAAGTAATTCCCAAATTCAATTTATTAATGTTATTTTTTTTTTGGATGAAATTAATCAATATTTGGAAAGAAAAGTTAACGTCTATTTCTTGGTGCACAATTCACATTTGGAAAGAAAAATTAAAGGAAAGAATTTAACTAAATGAAGAAAAATATTGGTCAAAAAATCTGTAGACATATCTCTTAAATTAATACATAATTAATAGCTGAATTTTTTTTTCGTCACCTTATTAAATTCATTAATGCAATCGAATCACCCCCTAACATCTAAAAGGAAATGTAAAAGGGTAAAGTTGGTGTTGCAATAGTATGATGTGGCAAGATATATTACGTGGAATTGAAAATAAAATTTGTATTTGCTTACATGGCATGACACCTAAGATTTGAGGCCACAAATCTTATGCCTCATTGAGGCCCCATATCATTGCCCATCATACAATACACATTCAATTATAGAGTCAAATTTTGAAAGGTAGTTGTAAATTTTAAAAGTTGGTTATTAATTAGAAAGTTTTCACCATCGTACAAACACACATATATACAAATATAAGTTACATATCTTAATCATATGTGGCTCCAGCGGAAATGGTTAAGTCACTATCGTGCTTCTTAACCAAACAAGTTTCGAAACTCACTGACCACTAGTTGCCTTCTGAATTTTAAGTATAGATAAATGGGAACAAATAAGGAGCATGTGGCATTGTGGCAATTAAGTTGAGACAATTTAGGGTCATTTGGCGTGTAATTGGAGAGAGAGAAGAAATATTCACAAAATATTCTAAAATCTCAAACATATCGCGAAATATCCCAAAATTTCCAGAAATGTCGAAAATATCTCGTGAAATCTTCTTGGTACCCAATAGAAATATTGAGACTTCAAAAGAATGAAAATTTTGCCGAAATTTCAGCGATGTTTTCGATTTTTTGGTCGTTGTCAGAGAGTGAGTGCACCGAACATGAATATATATATAATATATGAGAGTTTACCAACTTGTCAATCGTACATTCCTAGGTTATAAATGCAACTAATTCACTAATTCTTAAACCTAAGACATTATTGGTTATCTTACATCCTTCATAGGTGGGATCTTACCACAACTTGAAGCACGCACGTATGAGATGCAGGCCTATAATGCATGTGTTGGGATCATGTATATGCATGCGAAGATACATGATGAATATTTAGGGCATGTTTACTTACGTGGAATGAGAGGGAATGATTACGGGGTAAAAACATTCATGCGTTTACTAACACATAAAGGAATCGGAATGGATGTAGGTCACACCTCCTTATCAGGAATCGATTCCTGAATACTCAGGAATTCGATTACGAAGGGGGGAGATGGGTTTAGGAATCATTCCTCCGGAATCAATACCGATTCCTTTCTTCTCTCATTCCACTTGTCTCCGATTCATGATTATTTTTCATTCCAAGTAAACGTGCCATTAGTGTGTCTCCACAATTTAATTTTGGAAGTCTTTGGCCAAAACATTAGGATAAAGTTATGGTACATTAACATTTCTCATACATGTTCTATTTCATGTAATATTTACCACTTTAAAAACTCATGTTATGACTTTAAGGACTCATGTGGTAACTAGAAAAAGGTCATCATCATGGTAAATAAAATCTTCATTAGAGTAAAGTAAGTAACTATAAAAACGTCCTCATTAAGGTAAATAAGGTCCTCATTTGAGTAAATTAGGTCCCCCACTTTGCGCCATCTGTTTTTTGCTGACGACAGTATTCTGTTTGGACAGCTACCAAGGAAGAATGTTTGCAATACAGAAGATTGCTAAATGTGTATGAGAAAGACTGTGGCCAAAAGGTTTATTTTGAAAAGAGTAGTGTTGTATTCAACAATAATGTGCTTCCTGCAAGGCAATAAGAGTTGGCTACTATCCTTGAAGTCAAGTGTGTAACTGAACATGACAGATACTTGGGACTACCGATGCGAGTTGGAAGGTCTAAGATAGCTATTTTTAGTACATCAAGGAAAAACTCACAAAGAAATTAGTGTGGCAGGTAAGGAGACGTTAATTAAAGCAGTGGCACAGACCATGCCAAAAGGGCTACTACTTAGTACAATGAACTGTTACTTACTTCCAAAAGGGCTTTGTGATGACATCCATCAATTATGTGCATCATTCTTCTGGGGAGATACAGATGAAAAAAAGAAAATACATTGGCATAGCTGGGAAAAGTTGTGTCTCACAAAGGTTGAAGGAGGTATGGGCTTCAAAATTTATATGCTTATAATTTAGCAATGCTAGCTAAACAAGCTTAGAGACTTATGTACAATCCAAACTCGTTGATTGCGAAATTATTCAAAGCTAGGTATCACCCACCGTGGTCATTTTGAGAGGCTGAGTTAGGAGATTCTCCATCCTTCTCATGGACAAGCATATTACAAGGAAGACCAATTCTACAGGCCGGTGTACATTGGCGTGTGGGAAATGGCATGCACATAAACATGTGGAAAGACCGATGGGTTCCTGACTGTCAACAGTTCATGATACAAAGGCCAAATAATTGTCCTTTTGAACAAGTCGCTGACCTTATTGATCACCGTCCTTGGCAATGGATCCCAGCATTGGTTAACATGCTTTTCTCTTCTGAAGTAGCACAAAAGATTTTGTGCATTCCACTTGGCCAAAGGTACTTAAATGACAAGCTATGTTAGAGCACGGAACGCAATGGAATGTATTCGGTAAAATTAGCCTATTGGATTTCTCGATCAAAGGTTCTTGAGAATGCTTTAACCTCTTCTTCACTGGTCAACCCATAAAAAGTCTTGTGGCAGAGCCTATGGCAAGCTAAAGTGTCGGGCAAAGTGCAGATATGTGTGTGGCGTGCGTGCCAAGATTTGCTCCCCACCAGGGCTAGGTCACAAACTAAAGGCTATGA
Organism: Rosa lucieae; assembly: GCA_024704745.1. Taxonomy (NCBI): domain Eukaryota; kingdom Viridiplantae; phylum Streptophyta; class Magnoliopsida; order Rosales; family Rosaceae; genus Rosa; species Rosa lucieae. Next base: position 32,695,749 of record CM045498.1, on the reverse strand, counting down.
TGGTGATCTACGGTGCCTTCTCTATAACCACCAATTTGAAGATAATGCACATGTGTTATGCAAATGTCCGCTGGCTACTGCTGTCCTATCATCGCCCCCTTTCAGCCTTGGCAATAGTCTACTGCCAAATCTCAATTTCAGAGAATGGATTCTTGAAAGTGCTTTGTCATTGAACAAAGGAACCTTTGAATAGTTGATGATGGTTCTTTGGGCAATGTGGAAGAATAGAAACAGTCGTCTATGGCAGAACAAAGGACAAAATGTAGGTAGCATAATTTGCAGCTCTCTTGCTTGGCTTGAAGAATTTCATAAAACTAGAAATGTGGATCGCCGAACAAAGCAACAAAGGAAAATGAAGTGGAAGCCTGCGGAAAATGGCCAGTGGAAATTCAACGTTGATGGCAGCTATTTGCCCAACTGTGTCAAAGGTGGTGTAGGTGGCATCCTTCGTAATAACACAGGACAATTCAAAGATGGCTTTGCTATACCTGTATTAAACATGGCTTCCCCGAAGCAAGTCAAGCTGCGGGCTATCAAATAAGGATTACAACTGCTTCAAACTCTTCAAGTTGGCAACACAATTGTCGAGACTGATTGTCTCCAAGCTACCTGGGATATTAGTCATGAAGCTATTGCTAATGTGGTTCTTATTGACGACATCAAGGTTGCTGTAGATGCTTTGCATAATGTCTCTATTAGTTATGGGCCGAGTACAGGCAACGTAGTGGCCCATCGATTGGCTGGAATCGCGTATGAAGCCAACACCAGTATGTTCTGGTTTGGCCAAGTCCCAGAATGTATTCTCAATGTATTAAACTATGATGTAATCAACCCCACTTTGGGTACTTCTTAATGAAATCTCCCTTTTAACTAAAAAAAAAAGGTCCTAAAAGTGGTAGTTGTATGTATTGTCATAGATTAACATATTGTAGAATTTGTCAAATCATTATATGAACATTAAATTAGCGTTATCACAATAAAAATATATTACAGTTTGATGAAAGTTTCATGCATGTCCTAATTCATACCATTGAAAAAAGAAAAAAAACGAATTGCATGTATTGTAACCAAAATTAAGTTTTGGTTCAAGAAATTAATTAACCCTTGAAGCTTAATGAAATAAAGAAACCCGAGTCCAAAAGGAAAATTTATTAGGATAGCAATTAAAGGGCAAAGACTTCGGCCATTATAAGTAGTGGTGGAGCCACATTGGGACCAGGTGGGTTCCATGATCCACCTGAGTTTTTATATTTTAGGAAAATTTCTATCAAATAAGAAAAGGATAATGACTTGAATCATAAACTCTCGCAAGCGTATGAATCGTTGTCAAGTAAGGGAAGTATTTGGACCTTAGTTATCGTACCTCGAGGATTAGGCGTTGGACCTAACTGAGGTAATTAGCACTAGAATAACTTAAAAGCATACAATGAAAAAAAAAAATTCACAAGGCACCAAGCCTCAGCTTAGCTCACACTAAGCCTAACCAAATTCACTAACTTGTAGCCCAAATGAGTTATGCACAATGGAAGGTAGAATTTTGTTTGGGAGTTTTGAATTGGGAATTAACTAAATTAAATTAAAGCAAACTAAAATAAAAGCAAACAACAAATTATCAAGCAAGAAATTAAATTTGGATTTTCAAATTAATGGGAACATGGGAGTGTCGGGTGATTCACACTAACTATCTTGTAAACATCTATGCCAATTTCACAAATGCATGCATTTGCTATATGTGTCGAGTCCTGTATCTAGTACCGGTTAAGGCTACTAAACCAATTATCATTTCCGTTTATTGACTATGCCGGTTAAGGCCACAATCAACTCTTTAATTTGGGCATTACGCCGGTTAAGGACGTAATATCCAAAATTAGAGGCCTAGAGAGCAAGATAATAGAGACCCAAGCAAGATTAGCTACAATTAAACTAGCTAATGGTCACCACACTTAAATCCTAGATGTCGCAAGACTAATAAGTTGTCAATTTATCAATATATTCATCATAATTGCCCACAACATAATTTCAAAGGTTGACAAAGCCTAGAAACATGCTTCTAAGGACCAATAAATTTGGATTTAAAGCATACACAATGGAAATTGCATTTATTGAAGATAAAGCATCAACATTTATACAAGATGAGTTAGGGCTTCACAACCCTAACTCTCAAAATTGAACTACTCGATCACTACCCATACTCAAATACATCATCCAATACATAAGAAAATAAAAGAAATGTTTAGAGGAGAGAGGGAACACAAATCAACCTCACAATTTGCTATAGGAAAATATTAACCCAACTTGATATTAAGCCCCTACTCTTTACCAAAAGTAAAATCTCTGTGTTGATGAGCAATTGATGGTGTGGGTAGTAAAATCACCTTGATTTTCCTTGAAAAATAGGAAAATGGCAGAGAGTGAAATTGGGAAGTGAGAGAAAATGGGAGAATAGAAATGGAATGGAGGTGGTGTGGTTCTTGGTGAGGAGATGTGGATCTTGGTGAGGTGTTAGAGGAAGGGTAAAGGAATATAAAAAAATGGGGAGTGCGGCCGGTGAGGAAGAGGGGATCGAGAATAGCTCTAGGGTCTCGGCTGTAGAGAAGAAGGAAGAGAGAAAATGGGGTCTAGAGGAGTGTGCGGCCGAATTGCAGGGTGAGGTGAAAGGAGAATATATATATATATATATATATATATATATATGTACTCTGTGAGAGAAAGAGATAGAATGGGTGGCTGGCGTCTTCCTAAGAGACAGGATCATGGGACGTGTCGTTCACTGGGAGTAGAGGAAGACTATATGATAGTGCAGCTGGGCAACTTAATTAAGCCAAAAAGAAATGGTGCGGCTAGGCAACCTAATTAAGCCAAAAAAGAAAAGTAGAAAACAATGCCCAGCTCTCTTTTTGGTTAATTAAACCAAATTGGTTTATGTTAATGTTTGGATCCGTGGGGATCTAATTAACGATAAATAAAGAGAGAGAGAGAGAGTGTGACACGAGATGTATAGTGGTTAGTCTCCCGCCTTAGCGGGAGACTACGTCCACTTGAAAGCTTAACTAATGTGTTGGGCCGCAAGGCGCAAGAGGATTACAAAGTGTGTAATGGGATGGTGTTTAAGGAGGAGGAGGGGTCCCTTTTATAGGTAAGGGAACCCCTCCATCTGACATTTTCTTCCATGTGGGATGGTAAACCCACTATTCTAGTGTAGAAGTCATATTATGAAGGTAACTTGGCAAGGCCGGGAAGGTGGCTTCCCAGCGAGGTATTTGCCTCTTCCGACTACCGTGGCGTAGCTTGGACATAGGGCTACGGATGCATGTCTCGGTTGGGCCCCACCATGGCTTGTGGGCCCCCTCAAAAGAGTGTTACTTATGCTTGGTGATGTAGCAAATCCTCCATGTATAGTGAGAGGTATCTACAGTTTAATTAATTGTTAAGCTGTCCCCATTCTCCAATTAAACTAAAATTAATTAGTTTAATTAATTCTGTTGCAATTCCATCAAGTTTCGCTCTTTTCAATGTACTTGTTTTTTTGTTGTTGAAAACTCAATTTGCTTCAATATCACTCCATTTTCTCTTGATTTCCACAATTCTACTTATTTCCTACACAATAAATAAAAATAGATTAATTACATAATAATTAACTTATTTATAGTGTTTTAGATACAATTACATGCATAAAAATGCGTGTAATCAAATAAATATCTTTCGGTTACCTAACATCCTACACTGATGGGATGGTGCAGTGGTCAAACTTGCTTTTACTATGCAGTTGGTTCACAGTTAGAATTTGGCTAGCAATAGTATTTTTTTTTTCTTCAAATGTTTTCAAAATTTTAATTCTAGCTTGCAGCACTAATGATTGTTACTATTTTTTTTTGATGTGGGTTGGTATTATAAATTTGAAAAAATTATAAAATATTCTAATCTTATATTAACCTGATTCTAAATTATTATAATTTAATTAAATTATTTTTTATTAAAATTTTTATCAAAGTTTTGGTATATAATTTGAGTTCCAAATTTTTTCTTTTCAATTTCTAAAGATCCAAATTTCTATATTGACCCTGAATGGATTACGATTGTAGCCTTAAGAGCTGCAAGGTAATGTTTTTTTTTTTTTTGAGATGATATTCTGCAAGGTAATGTTAACATAAAATAAAACAGAATAAGTAGTTATTTAAATTGGTTCGGGGTTCGGGTTTAGTAATTACTCTTTAGAATTGATGAAATAAAGAAACCCGAGTCTAAAAGAGTTCGAAAGAAAGTCGATTAAAATAACAATTAAAGGGGAAGACTTCTTGGGCCTTTATAAGAGGCATACGTCCTGCTATATTGATCCTAAAAAGTTTAAGGTTGTGACATTAAGTGTACGTAGTGAGGTTTAACAAGATCATTGGGCGTTAAACAACCTTCTGGGCTTTATAAATTATTTCTATTTATCCTGAACTATCATGTCACTAGACCAACAAAAATACGACTTCAATAGTTAGAAATTACACCTTAGAGAGAGCTTAAGAATAGTGCGCAAGAACCTTAGACAAAAGGAAGAATAAGGAGAGCTTCTAGCAAAGCCCAACGCATCCTCTCCTCAACAACTGAAGAACCGCTTGTGTGCAGGGGCATAGCTAGGATTCGACAATGGGGTGGGTTAAATTTATTGTAGCAATTTTTTGGGCGAAGTCCAAAATTTTTTTTGTGTGACCTACATAATATCAATGAATGTTATCAACCCATTGCCAATTATCAATGGCTGCTCGGTGGCTGGAGCCTGGAACTCTGGAAGGTGGAATCAAAATTGATCTGAAGTTTTGAATAGGGAGACGAGGAGAGTGAGAGTAGGAGGTGGCTCGGTGGACTGAAACTCTAAGATTGGAGGTGACTCCCGGTTCGGTGGCTCGCAGCGATTGGAGGTGGTCCGTGGCTGGAGCCTGGAAGCTGGAATCTGGAACTCTAGAATAGTGGAAGGTGGAACCGATCTGAAGTTCTGAACGGGGGAGACAGGGTTGGTGTTTGAGAGTCGGGACAGACTGGTCTTGGGACCGACTGACCGATAGCAGCAACCCAACAACTCTTCGAAGCATTAGTATTTTTTTTATTTTTTTATTTAGGCTATACCCATACTTGACGCATTTTGGGCGAAATTCTCCCTTGGGCTATAACCCAAGTAGCCTTGTGAGTGGCTACGCCCCTGCTTGTGTGGATACTAGTGTAGAGCTTACACTTGTGAAAATCTTGGACATCGAGCAGGATGCTCCATAAGGTTTGTCATCGAATCTGTTTTGGTTAATTAATTCGATGTAAACATGATAATGTGGATAACATGGATGCGTGTTATTTGATTTGACCATAATATTTGACTTAATAAAATTCAAAGTCTGCTAGTGAAACAAAATTGTTTTGTTCCACGTATACACCACCACACTTTCACCATGCAGAGTAAAGTACTCTATAACTCAGTAGGGAATATGTGACATATCGTTACGTCATGTACCTCAATTTACTGATTTACTGGTCGATCGGACAGTAAACTATAATTAGATTCACTTTTAACTTTGCAAAAGTTGACTTTTCATATCATTTGTCTTTTGAGAACATTTTCTTCATGATAGCTGTAGAGCACGTTAAACTGAAACTATGGACATGTGGCACGCCCAAATCAAAGTTTGTATGCAAAAGTTACGATCTACAAAGTAAAAGTTACTGTTTTGAAAAATTGACTATAAAAAGAAAATCCCACTTTAAAAAGTTACTATTTCCGGAAAGTTACTCCAAAAACCATTCACATTTTCTCTCAGGAATCTCGTGTTTCGACCTGACCTGAACTGGAGACCTGATGGGTTGTCCGTCGTCCGAACATACAGGGTCACCGAATCGGTGCCATTAAAGGTTCTTCCTCCTCCTCGCTTGCTTTTTGGCCTCAGATCCAACCAACAGGCAACAACAACGACTGATTGACCCGAACCCATATCGATCGGCAGCTCGCTCGGGTCGAACCGACCGGAACTCTGAATTCCAGCCATCTACAACGATGAAGCAAGTTGAGTTTTGGAGAGCATTAATCACTTATCAAACCCTCTAAATAGCTTGAAGCGATTTGAAGCGAGGAGCAAGAATCGAAAGCTTGAAGTCACAGTTCTAATTCTCGGCCACCTAGCTTGCTTAGGCCCTGCCTAGAAGCTGGGCGGCAGGTGACCTCCGTGAGTAACGCCAACTCGGTGAGGTAGGTGGCCAGGATTTTGGGTAGCCAATTAGTCGGCTTGGGCGGGAGATTAATCGGCCTAGTCGCCTGGGTGAAGGAACTTTCTCTTCCCCGAGGCTTTCTTAGTGAACCTAAACCACTGATTTGCTCAACACCCACCACAATTAAGGGTTGGGATTTCACAGCTCGATTTCCAGAAACACAGAAATAGCAAAGTCGGAACTCAGTAAATTGGCCAACACAAAAATGAAGAAACAAGAATTGGATTTTGATTTTGGGTGTTTGACATTTCAAAGAGAGTACTGCAAAGTCTCATAGGGAAAGAATATGGATTGGGTTTGCTTTATTTGTGATATGAGGTTTTGGGTTGCTTAAGGCGAAGACGTTGGGGATTGAAAATCAACAGAAAGCACTACAAAGGTTTGAGCTTTCCACTAGGCCATGTTTGTTTCCCAGAATCTGGGCATTGGGAAAGGAAAGTGTTTCCTTTCCTGCGTTTGGGACAGCCAAGAAAAGGAAATTGGTTCCCAAATGAAGGGAAAAAGTGAAGGAAATTGGTTCCTCCCCTCCCCCTCAGGATTCATTTTCCTAATGGAAAGGAAAATGATTCATTTCCTTTCCAGCAACCAAACATGGCCGTTTTTGCTTTTTTGGCTTAATAGGGTTTAAGAGAAGATGGGTGGCTCTGATTAGCATTGGGCTAACTAGGATTTAAGGTTTAATTATAGATGAGACGTCCAGTTTAAATAGATGGAGGGGTCAATTTTGCCTACTTTTACATGTATTTAATTAATCGTCTGACTTTAAACATTTTTATTTATATAATTAATTAACTATATGCCATAAAATTAATTTAAAAATTAATTCCCTCCTAGGCTGGGCTCTGGTCTCCGGATCATCACCCGACTAGCGCCTAACATTTTTTAGAACCTTCTTTGAAGTTTTAGGTATTCCTGTGGCTTTCCAGATAAATTCTAACTCCCTCGACTGAAATTGGATTTTGTGGTAGTTGTAAAATTGTTGGGGAAGTTTTAAGAAAGATTTTGGCATAGGTCTTGCTACCTAAATTGGAGTTTGAGTTGGTGGCAAGCGTGGCCCACACGCCGCTGCTTCTGGTTGCGTGTAGAGGAGCGTGGGTCCTCTTCTGGGCTTCTGCTTTGGCCTGTCAGAGAGAACTTGGCGATACAAACGTGTCGATATCATTTTTGTTGTGATTGGTGAACTTTTGAAATCGATTTGAATTTCTTAAGTGTTGGATTTTCGAGTTGTGTTTCGAGGAAATCAAACCGTTGGATTATCTTCATTTTTCGATAAGATGTTAAAATAATTAAGATGGTGAAACTCTTGAAGTTTGAGCCAAATCCGATGTGATTTCGGATATTCGACGAATTAGTTTGTGCGAGTGGTTTTCAGGTTCCGTTTTAGAACCGTATTTAACTTTCGAATTTGTGAATTGTCGTTTACGAATTTGAATTGTGTACAGGACGACGTATTGGGCCATTATTTCACAAGAGTCTCTACACTTGACTACGTTAGCTTTATATTGTGAGTGAACAATTTGATTTTAAATAATATGCATGTAAGAATTTTTATTAAATGTCGTATTATTTATTTAACGCGCATGATTTGGTTTTTGGTCATTATTTTCATAAATGAATTTAGAATGGCTACAATTGAAATAGCTTACTTGACTTGACTTCTGTTATGAAGGTCGGAATTAAAACTGCTTTACAGATTTAAATAACATTGAGCTTGTTGATGCCCAAAATTTCAGCTACCAGGCCCAATTCATATCTCGAGCCCAATAAATAAATTACAATGACAATCATCATGCCACGCATGTGGACCCAGCCACATTCACGCATTTGGGACTTGCAAGAATGGGTGTGGCGTGGAAGGTAACGGAAATGCATGAGGCCCTTTATTAGTTTTAGGCTAAGGTAATTTTGGACTTAGGGATCAAAATTCAAGCCCAATAGCCCTATTCTAACTATGGGTAAGTGAAGAAGAAAGAACCCAAAAAACCATTCAATTACAATAACACTCCTCTTTACCCAACATTCAATTATTTTTCTTAAAACTAGACATCTCAAATTCTATATTACATTCTTTCACACAAAGCCAATTCCCTCCCTTTGACTTCTCTTTTTCAAGCAACAAATCTCGGAACCACAAAACATAGCTAGATTCTTGGGATCATAGCAGTGGGAATCCTAGGATCACAGCAGCAGGATTCCTGGGATTACAGTAGTAGTATTCATGGAAACATAGAAACAGCAATAGCCCTAAGCCTAAGCCACCGCCACTCTATAAATTAAGAATTATATTTGCTGTGGAGAGGAGGGCAACACAGGCTAACCACAAAACAACAAAGCAATTCCCCAATTAGAATCATAGAAACCATTCCCAAACCCAGGAACTCCTTTACCTGCATGTAGATTCAAACTTATCATGCTTGATCATATAAAGATCTTCTCTGTCATACTTCTTCTCTCCCAAATCCAACCTTAGTCCTCTACCTTTCCAACTCTTATCCCTTATACCGAATACCTCAACCAATCCACCAATTACTACCGGAATCTCTTTTTTCGAAACTCATGCTTTTCTAGCTCCCACGCCACACACATATTGCTAGGCCTTTACTAAAATTAAAAACTAATTCACTGTTGTGAACATAAAGAATAGCTGCTTGGAGGGACACAACAACATACTTCCTAGGATTTTCAGTCATTCGAAGTTTGTTGGGCCTAATCTTCGCTGACTCAGACAAAGGGGACCAGATTTTGGGCCTGATTCCACTGCCGTACAACTCCGATCAAAAGTGCCCCTACATTTTTGGCGACATCACTGGGGATTAGGTTGTGATTCCACTTCATCTTTCTCAACTACAGCATTCTTTGCTTCAAAAAATTGCCCATGCTCGCTTCAAACCATTCATGCTTTTGCTGCTGAGAATATGTACTAGATGTAGTTGGTACTCAAGCGACCTGGATTCTCTCATAAATGGTTTCTTTCACGCTATGAGTTGCACTTTGATTCCACACCTCTACCATGGACTAGTTATGCGAAAGAAAGAAAAACTAAGAGTAACTTATTCAAGAAATCAGAAAGAAGAACAACTCCAAGCAAGCCTTTTATCATTGTATTCCTCGATCCTTATTTATCCTAAATTTAAGCAATTCAAGTATTCAAGCTGTAAATTTCTTACTACCTTATTCTTATAGTCATGCTAATATGCTTGTGGCCTGAATGACTAATTAAGTTCAAGGTATTTGCCTACAATATATCCTGTCCACTGCTGGAATTCAAGCATTCTCTTCAAGCGTCTATGATCCTATATGAAAGAGCATAAACAATATTGAATCAAAACCCGACTCGATCATAGCCTTCACAGATTATTAGCCTTGTAATGCTGCCATAGATGCAGATCTAAATTCTACCAACTCTAAAAACCAAAATCCTCACTTGACACCTCTTGCAAATCACTCATACTATGAATTTTAATGGTTTCTGTTGCGATCTGCAAGCGTACCATTGAAAACCCAGAATTGACATGCCAAGCATATATACTCTTACTCAGGCTTTTACCATATTTATTTCAAAACTCTAGAATGCCATTCCCAACCCCAACCTTGATAGATGATATCCACCCATACATTTTATCAAAATCAAGCTACTGATATGATGTCCTCTACTTCCTCGAATGAAGAAAATAGTATGTTATTACCCTGAGCTCAAACCAAAGTAAAAGAATACATAAGAAGAATTCATGCTAGATACTTAGAAGAAAACTCACAATAACAAAACATGCATGTGGGTTTTCTCTAACTTATTTTACACTACCTTGAAATATTAAACGCATCATCATGGATTTATCAAGCTAGAACAATCTTCAAGAAAGACTAGTGATGATAGGTTCACTAGAAAAGTATTGATGAATCTTAAGCTGGTAAACATCAAGAAAATTCATGCAAGTCATGGAAGCAGTTAGCATTTGAAAAAAAACAAAATCAAACAAAACAAGCAAGAGGGTGGCTCTCATAGTTGTTCAATAATCACTATATAGTTAAACAAAGTTAAGCCAAGCTAATTTAAAGATGTCTTACCCATGCCTAAGATTGAATCAACATATATATATATATATATATATATGGATTATGAAGAATGTAAATTCTTTAAAGCCAAAGCCAAGCAAGAAAGAAAGTTAGGGATGTAAGCAAGCCAGGAAAGATCGAACTATTGTTGCAAAGGCTCGGTTCTAATTCACTGGAGCAGTCAACCTATGATCGCTGGTGAAGTAAACATTCTGGTCCATGAAAGATTTGTTTGAGCACAAGATGTCTCAAATGCAAAATACAAACACACAAGCACAGAAAGCATATTTCAAAATTCCAAGTCTTTTAAAAGCATGCCTAGATATGTCTAATCATGAACTTCATTGCTACAATACAATCAAACACTTACAAATTGAAATCCAAGCCCTTGAATGTTATAATTTTAGCTCTTAACACACACGCTCTTGAGACCAAGCTCCAATTTCATTTCCAATACCCCCAAACAGTCCCACTCTTAAAACCAAACTGTAAACACCATACCAATGACTAAAATATCGAGTTTCGAGGAAATATCGATGGTCCCGAAAACGAAAATTTAGACGGAAATATCAAGGATATATCGATTTCGATAAAAAATAAAGAAAAATGATGGAAATTTGAAGAAAAATATGGAAATTTTAAGTGAAACTTTTGGATATGTTTGTTTTATCAGTTGTCTACTATATATGAAAAGAAAATCTTGAATAAACATTGTTATATAGTAATTTGTAATAATTTAAGATGAAACGGTAAATGCTGAATAAACAATAAGAACTAAATGATTAATAATATTAACTTATTACTTACCATAATTATAGAGTGAAGAAGTAGTAAAAGAAAGAAGAAAGAAACTTTGTTCTTTCGGTGCAAGGAATGAGTGGAACCCTAAACCCTATTTATAGAAGTTCAAAATTTGAAATGTTGTTGTAAATTTTTTGAAAATTTGGTAAATAAAATTCAAAATGTAATAGATTGTTCTATGTTAGTTATTGATTGGACATGTACCTAAGTTTTCAGATTCGTAGGCTAACTGAATATATATTAGAATGGTGCAAAGATAACATGAGTGTACGTGCAGCAGAGTTGGCCAAGGCTCTCAAAGGGCAATGGAGTGACCAAGGTTCGAGCCTTGGTGACCTTGTGGAGAAAGAGTGGTAGAGTGGGAACTGGGAAGAGACGGAAGGTTCCAAAAAAAAAAAAAAACCCAAAATTTAGCAAAATATTGCCAAAATAGAGATATTTTCGGAAATTTTGGGAAATTTCCAAAATATCCTTTGAAGGTTCCAAAAAAATACCCAAAATTTCGCAAAATTTCACCAAAATCGAGATATTTCAGGAAATTTCCAAAATATCGGTTGAAATCTACACGGAAGGTTACGGAAATTTCGACAAGTGAAAAAACCGAAAATTTCGGCGAAATATCGCCTAAATTTCGATTTTTTAGTCCTTGCACCATACTTACAACACTATCGCACACCCGAAACCAGAAAAAGAAGAATTTGTAAGAAAGAAATTGTTTCTGTTTACCTTCATGCCGCCAACATGCAAAGAGAAGGAATTTACTTGACTCAAGCACCCCTCATAGCTCCACATATGTGTTGCTAGCAGAAATCCGATGTTGGGAATCTAAATCACAGAATAGATACGAAAGTCTTTTTTTTAGTTTTTACCGCTAGTTCTAACGCAGACAAAGAAAAAAAGTTTTCTATCTTGAGGCTTTAAAATCAATGTGTGTGTGTGTGTGTTTCTTTTTGTCTCTTCCGCTTTCTAATAACTCTAAATTTCTTCTTTGAACTCTCTACATAATTCTTGCCCAAAACAACAGTATGCTTACTTTTATTCTATTTTTACACTTCAATGCAAAATTACAAGCCTTTATACTGATTTGGTTCTTTAAGTGATGATTTCGGTGCCACTACTTTATCATTTTGCTCATCCCTTACTGCTTGATTTCAACTTGTTGCTTTATCAATATAGTTTTGTCTCATTTTTCACTCTAACTCTCTAACACAAATCATTGCTGGCATCCCTTAATTTACTATAACTTATCTTGGTTTATGCATTTCATGCTCACAAAAAATTGCACAAGCCAACAAGTAAAGCCTCATGCCATTGCTAAAGGTGGTTGTGTTCCATTCAAATCAGTAGTCATACTTAAGAATATTTAAAAGTGCCATCATTACCAAATCACATATCCAAGCTAGGCTGAAGATTCTCAAATTCTCCAAGCTAAAAATCATATCATTCTCATGCCAATTCGAATGACTCGATAATGACAAAGTGAGCAAGCTTCTTTTGGGGGGATTACTACGAACCGAAGAAAGTTAGCATCTGCAATATACATTCTTACGTGGGGGCTGAGCTACTAGAATTTACTGCCGGGAATGAAGCGTTGTTTTCCAGTTTTCAATTATTGATGCTCCATTAAAAGAAAACCAAAAGAAGTGTGTTATGGTCATTCAATCAACAACTCAGCCACTATAGAAACAAAGTGATTGAGATGTGAAAATGAAGGTACTTCTTCAAAGTGAAGCCAAGCCAAGTTAGTTAAGACCTCATGCCGAAGATTGGATCAAACTTCATAAGAATCATAAGGGTATACAAAGAATATTCAATCATGCCAAAGCCGAGCAAAGAAAGAGCTCATTGGTAGACACAAAAAAAAAAAAAAAAAAGTTACCAAGAGCTAACAAACACCTGAGTCATCTATTTGTGCTTTTTCGTAAGATTTACTGTCTCAAGTCATGTCTATGCCAAATATCAAATTAGCTGTTAATGTTTGAACCGAAGGCTCTAATTAACATAAAGAATGTGTGTGAGAGAGAGAGAGAGACAAGAAGTATAGTGGTTCGTCTCCCGCCTTAGCGGGAGACTACGTCCACTTGAATATTGTACTATGTGTGTTTGGGCCTTGTGGTCCAAAGGGGATTACAAAGTATGTAATGGGATGTGGAGTAAGTGGGAAGGAGTCTCCTTTTATAGGAGAGGGAGGCTCATTCCTTTACATGTTTTCCAATGTGGGACAAGAAACCTCTACTCTACTCTATTGTAGAAAGTATATTGTGGAGGCATGTTGGCAAGGCCGGGAATGTGGCTTCCCAGGGAGGTATTGGCCGCTTCCAACCACCGTGGCATAACTTGGACATCGGGCTACAGGATTCATGTCACGGTTGGGTCCCACCATGGCTTGTGGGCCCCTCTAAAATGGTGTTACTTATGGTTGCTGAGATAGCAAACTAGCTTGCTAGTAGAGGTATCTACAAGTCCCCGAAGTCCCCAAGTAAGAGGAGCTTCTTGGTTGGGGAGTTATAAACATGATGTCATCAAGAATAAGTAACGTCCGAGAGGTGCCTAGCCCCTATAAGTCCCCGAACTCAGTAAGCAAGAAGGGACTCGTTAACCTGCACAACAAAGATAAAAGCACGCATATGTAGAATGCTTGTTGTATTTGGGCAACATATGTGAGTTGCTCCGATATGCATTGGCATATACGAATGTATGAGGTGCATGATACATGTTGATGTATACATGTGAATGGCGTTGAATACAATTGATTATGACGTATAAACTTGAGAACGCGTATAGTTGTGTGAACATATCACGAATAAGCATATGAATTGTATATGATGCGCGTGGTGCTCGCAAGAAAATGAACGAGTCCGGTTGATGAGGTTACGCTTGGTGTAAGTTGCATGAGTGCCATGAAGGCAAGAGTTTGTGACTCATGAACGATGTTGAATATGCGAACGCTTGAGTTTGTTTCGTTTTCGCTCGTATTAATGGAACGGGAAAAAAAATTCAATTTGTGGCAAACGACAAATGGTAGAAGAATTCAATGTTCCATTAACGTGTACTATTTCAAGGGGATATAAGTGTAAACCTCGAGAGTACCGGGAAGGCGTGAGCGGGAAGCTCGGGGGTGCCAGGAAGCAGTGAATGGGAGGCTCGGGGTGCCGTGAAGGCGTGAGCGGGAAGCTCAGGGGTGCCAGGAAGGCTGAGCGGATGCTCGGGGTTACCGGGAAGGAGTGAGTGGAAGCTCGGGGTTGCCAGGAAGGCGTGAGACGAAGCTCAGGGTTGCCGGGAAGGCGTGAACGAAGCTCGGGGATGCCATGAAGGAGTGAGCGCGAAGCTCGAGGGTGCCACGGAGGTGTGAGCGTTAGAGCTTGTGAGTGGAAAGCTCGAGGGTGCCGTGAATTCATAAGTGTGAAAGCTCGAGGGTGCCGTGAAGTCATAAGTGTGAAAGCTCGGGGTTGCCGGGAAGGCGTGAGAGGAAGCTTAGGGATCCCGTGAAGGCATGAGAGCGAAGCTCGAAGGTGCCGCGAAGGCGTGACCGTTAGAGCTCATGAGCAGAAAGCTCGGGGGTGCCGTGAAGGCGTGACCGTTAGAGCGCGTAAGCGGAAAGCTCGGGGGTGCCGTGAAGGCGTGACCGTAAACTCGGGGGGTGCCGCGGAGGCGTGAGCGTTAGAGCTCTTGAGACGGAAGCTCGGGGAGTGCCGCAGAGGTGTGAGCGTGAAAGATCGAGAGGTGCTGCAGAGGCGTGAGCATTAGAGCTCGCGAGCAGGAAGCTCGGGGTGTACCGCGGAGGCGGGGCGTTAGAGCTCTGGGATGCTGTGAAGGAATGAGCGCGGAGCTCGAAGATGCTGCGGAGGAGGTGGGCGTTAGGTAGTGAACCTAATCTTTGATATCCAAGCGTCGGGGGTTAACCGCCGGATCAATGGTTGCCGTGGGCTGAGTTAACGGGTCCTTTACTCTTTCCCGAAGGAGAAAAGCTTGATTGTAATGCCGCGTAGCGGTCATTGTCACTTATGAGGTGTTGCCTTACCGCTTAGCGGTTTGGTCATAGACCAAGACTCGTGGAGTCTAAACCCGTTTAGGTCTCTTTCCCGTGAGAAAAGTTTGAAAAAGTATGGTGCCCGGAGGCTAGACCATATGTTTTATACTTACATGAGCATTTGCCAAACATAATTAGCTATAATGAGCCACACTCATGCTACCGCCTGCGGCCCCAATCCTACCAGTGGAGTGACCTACGGAAACACAGCCAAGCAGGCTACCACCTGAGCCCGGCTCACCCCCATATCACCTCCGACTTGCTGCCACGCGCCGCGTCAAGATAGCATCAGATGCTCCAGAAGCAGGGAACTGAAGCATATCATTCCCACATAGAAAACATGAAAGAGGTCAGCCTCTTCCCCACCTATAAAAGGTTCTCTCCTCTCTCATCATTAATTATGCATTTACTACTTACCTACGGTTATTTTGTCAACATAAATACATTGACTAACTTAGGCATCGGAGAAGAGAAGATCGCCCAGTGTGGTCTCCCTTTGACTCCCTGTGTATTTTACTTGACAAGTAGCGGAAGTACTGATTACATCACAAGTAGCGGTCCGCCCATCAGACCAGCGTTAACCAAGATTTAGCCATCGCTGAATCTTAGACATTAACATTGGCGCCATCTGTGGGAATCCTTGAACAAAAGGCCATCCCACCACAAAAATCACCATGACTAACGGTAGCGGGGAAAACGCTGAGGAACAAGTGGATCAATCTGCCAACCCCCGTCCCACCAACTCCGCGGCTAACATTCACCTAGCAGTTAACTTTAACCGAGCACTATTCAACACTCTGGTCAACCCTAGCGTGGAACCCAGGGCTCATCCCAGGTCCCGCTAACCCAAACTGCAGTAAAGGCTCGACCGGGCAGCAGTCGACCACCAGGCTAGGATCTCACCGCTATGTATGAGCTGGCATTTGCGGATCTCCACAAGGCAAACAGGGAGCGCAAATAGGAATGCAGAGAGAAGGATGAGGTCCAAAAGCAGGTGGCCACGCTGATGTCAAAATTCAACGAACTAAAAAAGGCACTAGAGGCAAACGCTAACCTAGCGTAGAGTGAGCAATCGCGGAGCACCAGGCGTAGTCGACCCAATACCGGCGGATTGGTACCCGTACCAGTCATACAGATGCAGGTACCGCTAGACCCACCAAAACTATTAGAAATGGGCCCACCTTCCCTGCCCCCCCTAATGTTGGAGCAGGAAGTGGAGTCACAGCCGTACACCAACCACTCAGCAGCTAGGGCTAGAACTGAAGGTAATCACTAGTACAAAATTTGAATCATACGACGGCTAAAAACTGTTGTCTGATGTGGAGCTGACTGTCGTATATCTCTCTGCTGTCTGATGAAATATGATTTAGAGAACCGTCGTCTGAAGAACTCGGCATCCATGTCGACAGGCTGTCGATAGCTTGTCGACATCATTAACTGTCATGTGAACGTCACTCAAATGACGGGCACCTTAAGAACCCGTTGTGTGATTCTGATTCAAAAGTCATTTTTTTTCTAATAACCGTTGTGTGACTGTTATTCACACAACTAAAACATTGATAGCATCTGTGATCTGTATTACTCTCACACAACAATTTTTATTGTATGGCTGTTGTGAACATTGTGTACGTACAACAGAAAAAGATATGTTTGCTTTCACATGACATGCCAAAAACATGAGAAGAAATTGACCAAATTAAGAGTAACTGATCAATATATAGAAGAAATTGTTATGATCCACATCATGCACCAAAATGGATTGTGCAAAGGTAATCTTTTATCCACAAAAGAAGTACATCTAATACTACTTTTTTTCTTTCAACTTGGGTCTTTGGAGGAGGGGCTGGCGTAGCATCTGGTGAAGATTGGAGGGAACTAAGAGGTTCTCATCTCACAGACTCCTCCAAAGCTTGGACCATATTTTCAGACGACTCAGCAAACGATGCCAGCTCTTGCTTCTGTAACCTACATTCAGAGATGGAGTTTTCATTGTCAAAATTAGCAACTTACAACATTGAAACCAACGGTAGCCAAAACATGGAAAACCATATCAAACAATAGGAATAAAGGTTTAATGTTTCTTTCTATATAAGATGGTCTGTTCTTCTTAATTTCTGTTACAGATTATATCTAACCCAGCAAAAGAGAATGTCCTCTCTTTCACCAACAGAGACCAATTTGTAATTTTACGGGTATTGCTGGGAAATCGTCGGCCGTTTCTAACATAATTACGACTTTATATTTTATCTTATTAGATGGCTGAAAGGTATGCTATGAATGTTCTCCTGGAATGCATGACATCTTTAAAAATAAAATTAAAAATAAAGAAGAAGAAGCAAAAATATGTAAGCAACTAGGCACTGATAGAAGCATACAGCTGGGGAGTCGAAGCAAATTTGCATGGAAGGTGACATAGTTAACATATTGATGTTAGAAAAAGGCCTCTTGAAAAGACTATATCTTATTCCAGTTCCATCTTCTCCCCTTCTCATAATATCTACTCAATACAACAAACAAAAACCATTCAACAGAAATGTGAGAAGCTCGGTAAGCAGATCCATTGACAGAAATTTAGACAAATCTCACAATGGCCGGCCAGTAAACTTCTCAACCATTCGATTTGGCTACAACCAATTTCACAATTCAAGATCAAGGGTACTTACTTTTGTTCAAACCCTTCTCTTGGTACATGTAGCTCCATAAAATCAACTCTTTTCAAAAACAAAAAAAGCATATAAATAGTTGAACATTAAAAGAAATGTGAGAAGCTTGGTAAGCATATCCATAGACAAAGATTTACAGAAGTCTCACAGTGGCCAGCCAGTAAACTTCTCTAAGGCCTCAATATTTCAAATTCATGAGAACAATTAAATTAGCCCGAGTATGATTAACCATGCACATAAGAAACATGGAGAAGAAGGAAAAAGAGCAAGATGATACCATTAAGACGTCATTTGCAACTGCATCCCTGAATTTTGTAGTGCTAATAACTTCTGGGTTATAACAATTTCCCCGAGCAAAATCTACATGGACAAAAATCAAGAAATTCAAATCAACGGGTTCAATTGAGGTCCCAAAGAAGAAAAAGACCAATGCTTTACAGAGAAACCCTAAAAAACAAAAGGGGTTTTCACTAAATTACCTTTATTTGCATCAGAGCAAGAAGAATTGGAAACCACCATGGTCAAGGCTTTTCAAGGTTCATGGGTCATTAGATTCCTTAAAGGGTATTCCTACTCTGGATCAAGGGTCGTAGAAACTCAATTGAGACAATCTAGAGCCTTGTTAGGGCCTCTAGTTGCACCAAAAGGCGAAGAGTCCTAGAATCAAGGTTCCCAAGCTAGCTAATATGGCAATTGATATTGGTATTGTAGCTAACCATGTTCTAAACAAGTGTCCTAGCAATAAATTAGAGAAGTGATTAGGTCCCCTAATTTGTTCTAGACATGTTCATCTACACATTCAAAAGTTAATCAAGCTCCTAAGCATGCATCTAAGCCAAATATTATAGAATAGAACATATGCCAAACACGAAATTGAAAACCATTAAATCAAAACATATTGGGTAAAAATCACAAATAGTACCTGAACTATACCTCAATCTTATCGATAGTACCTGAACTTCAATTTTGATCACAACTAGTACCCGAACTTTTCGATTTCATTTTAAATGGTACCTAGAGCCACCTTCGGTCACTATTCAGACTAAAAAAGGCATGTGAGGCGATCGTAATGATGATCTTTGGTGATTTCAAGGGTTGCGATCATAGTGATGATCTTTTTGGTAATAAGTTTTCCTTGAACTTTTATTTTTATTATTTTTATTTTTTTTGGATTTGGCTTTTTTGGCAGGAATAATGACCGAAAGTGGCTCTAGGTACCATTTAAAATGAAATCGAAAAGTTCGGGTACTGGCTGTGACCAAAATTGAAGTTCAGGTACCATCGATAAAATAGATGATAAGTTCAGGTACCATTTGTGATAATAACCCAAACATATTTATTACATTAAATCCATGAGCTTCCTAAATAGACTACTCACAACCCATCCACAAATCAACAACAATATTCATCAATTAAAGAGGTAAAGGTGAAGAAGAGTGAAAAGTAACAAGAACAAGTCACAAATTGATATGGAGCAATTATGACAAGCCTTGATTTATGGCTTCCCACTATATCCAATCTCAAGTCTTGATGTAGATGAGATCCCTTGAAGATCCTTGAAATCCCTTCAAGAAATTGATGAGGATTTGATGGAATTTTTAGTGAGGTGAATCTTGGTGAGAGGAAAATGATCTTGGTGAGGAGGAAAATGGATCTTGGTGAGGAGGAAAATGAATCTTGGTGAGGTGATGGTGGATCTTGATGAGGAGGTTCTTGGTGAGGAGGAAAGTGAATCTCGGTAAGGAGAAGAAATGGTGTGGAGAGATGGTTTTGGGTGTAGGGTGAGAGAGAGAGAGAGAGAGAGAGTGATGGGATTCTGGTGGTGTGTGCGGCAGAAGGGGAAGAATGTGTCTGGAAGAAAGAAAAAAATGGAATGGGTAATTTTGGCTGGTCGTGCAAGTGTTAGAGAGAAGGGTAGAGATAAGGACATGTGTCAAGAGAAAGGAAGAGAGGAAAGAAAAAAAAAAACAGCCGTGTACAATTATGCTTGATTAAGGATGACATCACCATGACGTCAACATGATGTCATGACCTCCATTTTTATTTTATTTTCTTTTTCTTTTCTTCTCTCTTTCAAACTTCCATTTTCTTTTCGCTCCTCTATCTACTTTAGCATATACTATCGGAGCAAATTGTATTCCGATCTCTTGATAGTGTTGACCATGATTGATCCTCATTGATTATTTAGTCAATTTGTCGGAAACTCAATTTGCTCAATTTTCACGTCATTTTCTTTCGATTTCCGCAACTCTGCTTATTTCCTACAAGTAAATAAAAATAGATTACTTACATAATAATTGACTTAAAGATTAGCTCAATTCTAGTATTTAGAGTGAAATTACGTGCATAGAAATGCATATAATTACACCCCCCACACTTGAACTTTGCTTGTCCCCAAGCAAACTAAATAAAATATAATCCGAAAATGTAATAACTCTAAAACATGATGATAGTGTAGTATTAGCCTTTCCAACCATAACCCTCGGAGAACTAATTTTGTAGATGACCATGAAGTCGATGTAAGCACAACATAAGATTTTTGAATTTGTATGGGAATTAAGATGTACTGTGAGAAATGCTCAAGTATATGCATGTGATATCCATGTATCAAATCAATCCACCAAAATCAAATAGGCACATAGAAGACCCGATATAACCCATTAAACTCACAAAGGTTCACTAAATATTACCGCTCAAGTGTTTAGGGGTTACATGTGTTTCACTCAAAAGCAATTTCACAACACGCGGCGCCATATGCTTGCTTTTCGATCTCATCTCCGCTAGGTATCTCACAACTTTCAAGATCAAGAGATCTTTTATTTGGTTGTAATGGGGCTAATGGCAAGTGGCTAATAGAAATGAAGGATAAGGAATACAAAGTCCATGAAGCGACTCTCTGTTGTAGAGATATATGACTTTTGTTTTCGAATGCTAACTCACTCACTCTAAAACCCAATGTACAACCCATAAAAATAATACTAGCTAATTTTTTTTTTTTCAACACTTTTTTTTCAATCACCCTTTTCTTTCTCTCACTTTTTCTATTTTTCTTTTGAAATTCTTCTTCTCTGTTTTTTTTTTTTTTTGAGAACTTTCTTTTCTAACAAATCACTCACCCCCACACTTATTCTTTTGTAACCTTACACTTTTGACTTCTCTTTTCTTTTGAAGCACTCAAACATAAAGTCATTCTCTCGAATCGCTTCACCAACTACCGTTGAAGGGTAGGATAAAAGTGTTTAGGGTAGGTAGGGATTTGTGGTGCAAATGAACAAAGAGGCTAAATATATAAATAGACTCAAAGTGGCAATCTAATGGTAAATATCTTTGGGCAAATGCTTCTTTGGCCATGGTGGTATTAAGCCTAATTGCCCCAATCCTTTCTATCCCGTCATAAGCTAAAAGTAGCCTCGAGAGGTCTCAAGCAAGTTCTAGATACGCAATGTCATGAAATTGTATACACATGAAAGAATAAGTGAATGAACGATGCATACACTATAGATATAAGCACAAAAGCTCACAAATAAGGGTATGCAAGTCAATCAAATCATCTATATGCTTTTCCAATTATGATGAACCAACCTAACCATAGGCTATATGCACACATATAGTCAAGCATAGATCACATATGCACTCAATTACAAAACAAATTCATAGTCTTAGATCAAGCTCAATCTGTCCACAATCACAACAAGTTAAGTTTATGGCTCGTCGGGTTGGAAAATGCATTAACCACTAAAATGTAATTACAAAAAGCTAATCTAAAAGCGATTTTTTTTTTTCATAGGTGCCCGAGCCCTCACCCCCACACTTAAAACCAACATTTTCCCCAATGTTGCAAAGTGAGCTTGAAAGCTAAAATCCGTGTCAGATTTAGGCATGAGTGAAGTTCGGGCGGAGGCACAAAACTTAACTAAGAAAGTGAATATCTAAATGCGGAGAAAATTTACGGAAAGCCCCTTTGTAGACCTCCATTGCTCACGACCTTCGGAGAAGACAAATAGGTTAACTGCAAACTATAGTTGGTATTAGTGGCCTTCTTGAGTGAATGACCACACACACACACACACACACACACACATATATATATATATTTACGTGGAATATTTATATTCTTGTGGGTTGATGAGTGAATTGAAGCAATAGGTATTGATGGGTTTCATTTCTATTGTTTTGGGGCTTGACTTTTCGTGAAACATTGTGTAGGAATTGGGAATTTCTATTGTTCGAAAAGTGTCAAGATTTGATGTGAGTTGCTTTGATGTGATTTGAATGTTTTGATCTAACCACCGGGGGTCAGAAGATCTGAGAGTTACAGGTTGTGATTTCTCCTTTCGGTTTGATTTAACGTTTTGATCCGACGACCGGTGGTCTGAGGATGTGAGAGTCACAGGTTGTGATTTCTCCTTTTGGTTTGAGTTAATGTTTTGATCTGACGACCAGGGAGGTCTGATGATTGGAGATCACGGGGTGACATCTCCTTTTGTGTGAGTTGAGTAACTTTTGGGTCCTGAGTGACCGTTTTGAAAGGTTTTGATCTGACGACAGGGGAGGTCCGAGGATTCGGGGTTGCTGGGAGTGACCTCAGGCATATATATCGGGACTCCACATCTTTGGCCGGGTGAGTGGATAAGATCAGTTAAAGCTCTAGTCTGTTGTCATGGTACATCATGGGGGGTAGCGGGGAGCTATCTGATGCTCATGAGTACGTGTTTTAAAAGGGAGTTTCGGGGATTCTTTCTTTTAAATGTCTTGTGAGGACTTGTGTATCATATTTAATTGTCAAAGTTTCAATTTATATGATTTGATCACAGTATGACCTTTATTGTGATTTTTGGGAAATGCATATTGAATTGTCAGAGTTTCAATTAATATGACTTTGTCACGGGGTGACTTGTATTTTTTTCTTTTGGGAAAAGAATGTGTTGTTTTGGGAAAACAGGGTGTGTGTCTCTTTTTACGAGTTGATGGGTTTCCTCGTTGGGCGAGTTGTGCATGTGTGGTTTTGAGTTACTCATATAGGCTTGTGAAAGCTTACCGGGTTTATTGTGTGGCAACCCGATACACCATTCAAACAGTGTAGCGGTTAATCCTGCAGGTCAGGGTAATCGTGGCTGAAGCTGAGGTAGCGTGCTTGCAGCTTTACGGTAGGAAGCCAATTTTGTGACTTTACCGTTATTAAGACTTCCGTTGTAGTGAGCTCTGAGGAGCATTTACGTTTTATTTTGTTGTTGACAATTTAATTCGTAAGTTTGTGTAATATATAACTCTGTCGAGAGCGCGAGTGTATATTAATTTTAAGGGTTCAGGGCATCAGTATGTACTTGGTTTAAAGGGAAAAAGTTTCCATGTATTTTGTATTGATGGCTGAACGATCACGCATGTATAATTATGAGATTATATATCGATTTTTATTTATGTTAAAAATCAGGGGCGTGACATGATCGGCGGTATACTTCATATGGCTTGAGATGTTAGTCGGCAATAGCCTCTAGCATCAAATATTTATGTGATGATCTACATTTGATTGGTGATTTAAAAAGGGTTTTATCGAATTTCTATTGCATGCTTAGTTTTTAAGAGATTGAATATTAGAAAAACATTCTACCTTTATATTTCCCTTTTATTATTCATTTACTTTTCGTCCACTCACTAACGGTTTTTTAAATACCTTTTCCTAGGCTTTTCAGTTTTTCGTGCCCAAGCTGCAGACTAGTTAAGACATAGTGCACCACTTCCACCTTTGTTGTAGGTTACATGTTTAACCTACATGTTCTTGATTTCAATCAATGGTCTAGATTGCTGTAATTGCCAAATTTCAGTTGTAGTAATAATTTTGAGATTGAAGATTTGTGTTTAAGAATTCTTGCAAATTACTTGTAGGAGTTGACTTGTTGAGGAGAGCATGTAAGCTTTTGAAGTTTGAGTTGTTGTTGGCTATTAGAAGTGTTTCTTTTGTCTTCATGGGTTTGAGAAGTCCATTTTTAGGGGTAGTTCTGCCAAACTTTTGGTAAAGTTACTCTTAAGGTGGGTTTGATAAGCTCACTTCGGATTTCAGGGCAAAATCCGGGACAAGTCTTGTCATATATACACAAATTCCGAGATTGACTATTAGATCAAATGTGAACTTGCTAGCATTTACAAATGTTTGATAGCTCACTCGAACATCGATCCTATGACAAAGAATAGAATATAAGAATTAATTAAGAACCATAAGGTGCAGTTTCATCATTGTAACTTTTTTGACACATCTATTAGGTCACACATTCGAAAGACAGATGTTCTACTTGCCTTTGTAGTCGTTAACGCAACAACATATCACCACAAAATACCTAATTACATGTCAAATAAATCACTTAATTTTTAGAGAACATAGTACAAAGTCAACACCCTGGGTTTAACCTCATCAAACTCAAAAGATCATAGGTCGGTAACCTATGATACATCTTTTCGACAGTCCTAAAAGGACCACCATAGACTTGGGCATGAGACTAAGAGTTAGTAAGTTATACAGTTAATTTGTTTTTTTTTAATGGTCAAAATATCCAGTTAATTGAAAGAAAGGAAGTAAGGATATGGAAATTATTGTAGGGGTGGGCATAAACAGATCCGGAAGTGCAAAACCGGCTGAACCGACCTAAAAAAAGGGCTCGGGGACCGAAACTGGACTAAATACTGCAGAAAAAGTGTCATTTTCGAACCGGACCAGATTTTTCCCGTTCGGGACTGAATTCAATCTCTGAACTGACCGAAATAAAAGTGAACCGGCCAAATAATCAATTATTTAATTTTTATTTAAATTATATTAGTTTTTATTTAAATTACTAAAATTTTTAATGGTTGTCAAATTCTTATTGGCTAAAATCAGGTTACACATAGAACCTATTGCACCTAATTCCTCGACTTAGAACAAAACCCTAAACTCTAATTCAGCCTCATTTCTCCTCTCATCTCTTTCAGCCTCTCATCTCTCTAAACAAGCACTCTCTCACAATTGCCGATCAACGACGACCAACGAGACCATCGCCGCCTATCAACTCCTTCGATCTACACAACGCCGAGTCCGACCTTCAGCCTTTAATCTGTAATTCTACACAACTCTGCCTACCAACAACAATGACCAACAACGATGAGCGACAACGCCGATCAACCGAAACTGAACCGAGCCGACTTGAAAATTCTGGTCACCCGAATTTTTCGACCCAGCCCATTAACATTCAATTTTCGGTCCTATAATTCAGCCCACCAAAGAATACAAGTCGGATGAGGTTATGGCCCAAAAACGATTCAACCCGACCCGCACCTACCCCTTGAAATTAAAATATCTCTAGTCAGCCGCCTCGATTAATTTAAGCAGCACCTAGCTAGATGGGTCAAGATTAAAGAAAATTTTCAAAAAAAAAAAATTTTGGTCAAATACTTAAAAATAACTCTTTATTTTTAAATACTCAATACATATACACACACACATTTTCTAGTGTTTTCAATCAATTATACTAGTAAGTATAATTTTTTGTTTTAGTTGCACATATTTATATGTTGTACAATAGCATTCAAATAAAATAAATAACTGTCTATAGGACCTGCCTAAACTAAGTGCCTCATCACCATCCGCCTACTCTCTTGTGATTTTTAAAACATTGGAAAAGAGATCTTGGCTAAAAAGATACGATCATTTTGCCAGATGAACTCTGCAACAACTTTGTAATCAACGTGTAAAGGGCAAGGCCACTAGAAAAAGAAAATAATAAAACAACGATAGAGGCTATTTGGCTAGCTAGCTTGTTCTTGAATATTGTGAAGTAATCAAATAATAATTAACAACAAAACAAAACGATGAGCAAGCACCAACTAGTTTATTTCTTCAATTTAATGTAGTCTAATGCTATCTCCTCCTGGATGCTGGTTGCGTCAATATTCACTCGCAAAACAAACGCCTGCACCGGTATACGTACCCAAATACAGTGGTCGTACTGATGAACATATGCACTAGTGTTTTTTCTGCTTCGATCAATAATTTGATATTGGCCAAGCAGCTAATCAGCTAGAGTAGAAAACCTTACGGTCATATGATCTAGGAGACTGTACTGTAAAAGTGGGAGTTCATACACTTCATCAGAGCACCGCCGTGCACTTGCACTAACATAAATGAATGGTTAGATTGCATTAAATACACTTTTTGTTTATTAAAAATAAAGTTGATAATAAATATCAAGGGTTGAGATTATTTTATAAAGGTTGGGTCACTTACACCGTCGGTGCATAGAATAATTTTCATTCATCATATTGCCTCAGCAAATGCAATAAGTAAAAAGATTAAAGGAAACATTTCCTCACCTGCACGTATTTTTCAAAAACCTATCCTTTCCCAGTTTCAACAAATTATCATAGAAGCTGCAATTTTTTCTGGGAATTTGAAGTTAGTTAGAGAAAGACAGATGTAGGGTTCTTATGTTAATGCAGTCTGCATGCAGTAGGCATGTTTTAACGTGCAAATATTTTTAACTGCCCTTCAACACATTACTGTAATTAATTACGTTTTGTAACTGACTAAACACGACACAAAGAACGTTCATTTTCAACAAGTAATTTCGTACTTTTTAGTTTCTACTGTAACGTCTAGTCAGAAAATTACTGCAAGTTTTAAGAAGACCGGTAAGATTGACAGATGCTTTCTTTGCATTGTTTCTCGGAACTCATCAGTTCTTTCATTCTAGGGTTCCTTTTTTTCTTTTCTTTTATTTTTTTCTCTTCGACAGGAGTGAAACCAAATAGCTGCGAGAGTGAAGCAGGCTCTCCAAGTTCTCAATAACTTTTTTCTATGTTAATTAATAAGCAGAAAATTAAATCAAGTCAAAGAATCTTAAAAAGGTACACCACATGCAACACAAACAACTATCGGGAGTTTGGGTAAGGCAACTCATCAAGTGACTACATGAAGTTTAGAATATATACTTCAAGACTCTTTTAAAAGAAAATTGAGCAGGTTTTTACTCCCTGATAAGCTAAGCTAATGTCTATACCCATTTATGATCTCTTTGCTTTCCTTGAAATATTGTAAAGAACAATTCTTAGGTTCACCCAAGGGTGAACTAGCATATTCACTCCCATTGTTGATTAACATACTTTTACTTAATAAATTTATAATCCAACGGTCCATATCTTAAATTAGCATTTAAAAATCATCACTGTAAAAAATCAATCGAATTGAAAATCGTTTAATTATCTAATTGAACCAAACAAATAGATGGTTCTAACAACACTTACTACTATTATGATGAACCGTCCATGTATTTCATAGAAATGAATAACTAAAAGTTCTTCAATTTAATTGAATTTTTACAGAGCTAATCTTTGTATTACGTTATACAACATAAATTATTGAATTATAAATTTATTAAGTAAAAGTATGTTAATCGACAATGAGGATGAATATGCTTGCTCACCCTATGGGTGAACCAAAGAATTGTCCTTTGACAAAAAGTTATTTAAATGGGAAAAATTTTGGGCCGGATTAATATGTTTATAATCTTAGTTTTAACTAACAAATACTGTTTTTAGTATAAACTCTACATCGAATAGATGATCAAATGATCTCCAATTTGGCCCATTTTTTTCACTAGTGGTTCCTCAAAACAAACTTAGAAGATGTAAAGTTGCGATGAATGAGTTGTATTGTAAGTTGTCCTATAAGAGATGCTCTAGTGTTTCTAAAAAAAAGATATTCTCTCTAGAAGTAAACTCATTAAGGTGAAATTAAGTAGTTTGGTCATTAATTTAGCCAAGGAAAACAAGGAATCTCTTATATTATCAACACAATCCAAACCAACATGAATATACAAATATTATGTTTTCTATCCTGCAAAGTACGAACATTGAATAATAGATGGAAATGTATAGAGATGACTAACAAATATTGTTTTTATTTTTTACCAATGAGGGTGAAACTTATGAACTCTCTACAACACTTTGTTGAACTAACATTTCTTATCACAAATATTATTCAGCTATGCATATCTAATTACAGCGAATTCACTTATAATGTAGATGAGTTCTATAGAATTACACATCAACTATCCATGCTACTAGTTTTCATCAATGCATTTCTAATTAAATGTTCATATTATATATTTTATACACATAATTGAAGATTAAACATTCCTCATATTCAATTAATTTAGCAACAAAAACTGAATAACACAATTTATATATGATCGATAATGAAGTACTAGTGGTTTCAGAGGTAAAAGAGTCATGAAATTGATTGATAAAACCCTAGAAACTTGATATCAGCAGTTTACCACAATATACAACTATCATTTATAGAACTGTCTGACAATATTAATGAAGAAAGTACTCGGGAAAGAACTCTGATAATCTATAATCAACTTACTGACCTTGTTCTTCCTGTGACTAAAAAGTACTAAACCAAAGCCTCAGTGAATATGGAGCGAAGGAGCTTAATTTTCCCTTGGATCCAAGAAATTTGTTGAATCTGATGGCATACCTTGCTTCATTTTTGCTCAAAGATCGATCATCTCGTGCATATATATGTCTTATTCCAAAACACCAAACATTCACTCTAGCACTAAAACGGAGGCCGCGGATGAGTAGCTCCGCCGCTACCCCACCCGTACAAATCAGTTCCCGAAAACGCCGGATAGCTCCCCGCCCCCATGTTCCCTCCCAGATTAAAAAGACCGCCGCTGCTTCCCTCACCAAGCTGCTGATGTTGTCCTCCACCACCACCACCTGTCACTCCTGAAGATTGTGAAGCCGTCGGTTGCTGGACTTGTAACCCACCACCGCCCGCTGCCTCTTCCTCCTCCAATGGCAGCCTCTCAAACACCGCATTCGCAAACGACGCAGCCATCAAAACAACCGGCCCCGAAGCCAGCAGTGGGCCCACCACGCTGCCCCCAACCACCTGACCCTGCCCGCCCGCCAGGAAAATCGACAGTCCCCCGGCGCCCGGGGGGGCCGGAGGCGGAAGCACGGTCCCCGAGAGCGAAAGTATTTCGAACCTCCCGTGGAGAGTGACCACGCTCCCCACGGGCGCCGCCGGCTGACGCAAGGTGACGTTAGCAACGGTGCCGGTGCCGCTGAGCACGCACACTCCCCTCCCCCTCCGCCTCGCGTAGTGGGACACGCTCTCCACCACGTCTGTCCCGGCAGAGACCTCCAGCACGTGCGAGCGGAGCGCGTTGGGGCTGTCGCGCGTCACAATGATCGGCGGCTTCGGCTTGTTCTTTGACCCCGCCGGACGCCCCCGCGGACGACGTCCTGAACCCCCACCGCTACCGCCACCGCCGCCTCCGGAACTTGTGGCTGCGGTGTCGGACTCGATCTTGTGTTCTTGGTCTCCTTCGGGCGAGTCTTCTTGCTGTTGAGAATCGGAAGAAGGTTGAGGTTGTTGTTGCTGCGGCGGAACAGAGATGGACGGTGACGGTGGTCTCTGGAGGTGCAGTTCGGGACGGAAGAGTTGCATATATTCTGATCTGCCATTGTACCCCGCCATCGCCACATCTATTCTCTCCCACCACTTATTTGCCAGCTTTCTTTATATAACTATATAAATATATATCTCTCAACTACAAGTACGAACCGAGTCTCGATCGAGTTGTCTGAGACTCATCGGTTACAAATGTTCTCGATCAGATTCATACAGGTGCTTGCTCCTTGTCGTTGTGCACAGTCTTCTATGCTGGTCAAACAACAGCCAAACCAACAGTGACAGTTACAGACCCCAAAAAAGACCAGCTCCTTATTTTCCAAATAAAGCTGAGAGCTATACGTAGGCCGGCTAAGCAGATAGAGAGCACTTAAATTCAACTAGCTAGTACAGCCTAGAAGAGCAGATCCCTTTAGTGCTGCTTGTTTGGGTTACTTTCTGCAACCAGGTCAGATAAGCCAGCCGTAAAATCTAAACCAAAGCTCGGAAACTTGAGCTGCGGTCTCCCTGAGAATTAGATCTTGAATGAGATCAAGGGATCGAAACGATATTATTTGTAAAACAGAAAGAGGAAGAGTTGGTCACTTAACGATCAAATAAGTTGGTGAGCTGTGGACTGTGGAAAGAACAAAAGAAATAATCAAAATGAAATTCGTCTGAGGAATCGACGCAATTTAAATGCTGAACTTGGAGCGCTCTGTGTGTGTGTCTGTGTTTATGAATGAGTTCATGATGTGAGAAAGAGAGAGATACGAGAGTTTTGTGGAGGAAATGGTGGAAAAGCGTGCGGTAAAAGCAGGATTCAAGCAATTACCAAGACAAAACAAGGACACATTGTTACTACTACGCGCTAACTCATGGCGCGTGCCCATTTATATCATGTATCCCTTTTGCTCGAGAACTTTTTTTTTATTTCACGGACAAGTTCATTAAAATAGGGTACAAACTAAATCATATATCATTTTTTGTCCAAAGAATGGCATCATTCAATTGAAAATCCAAACCGGATCATATGTACATTTGTAAATACACACACAAAGAAAAAGAGCAAAGCTGCAAGAGGGGCCCAAATAAGGGCAAGTACAAAGAAAGCAATAAAGCCTGACCAACAAAAAAAGCCCAGCCCACCTAAAATCACAAGCCGAGAAACTGCCGAAACAGAAGCAAACGTTGCTGAAGAAACAAGGCAGTGTCCAAGAAACATAAAGATCCAAACAACCAAATCATTAAAACACACCATAGAGGCCAGAGCACAACGCCAGAAGCTATCAACACTCCGACTGTCACTAGGCGGTCAAAAATGATCAACCACTGAAAAAGAGTCGTTGAAAGAGGAGATCAGCATCGAGGAGTCTCGTTGCTTGGTCAAGGTCATCAGGTGACCATCATGGCTAACACTATCAAAGGTAACGCTCAAAAGAGCAACAGTGATAATGGTTGAAGACGTTGGTTGAACTACGGAGGCGATGGTGTAAAAAAGCATGCAAATGTAGAGATCGATCATTGGAGGTAGAGTAAAAGTGTAGAAAGTGAATAAGGAAACGAACGAAGTTGAGGGAGGAACAAGATGGAGAAATCAGAGGTATCAGAGAATGACATGATAGGCTAGAAGGACAAGGCAGTAAAGGAAAAGTCGAAGAAAGTGGCAAGAAGTCCCAGATATGGGATGGAACCTAGAGAAAATTGCCTAGAAGGGGAAGAGAAGAAAGCTAGCAACTCTCAAGGGGAATAGAGGCAGGTTATTTTTTTTGTTTTGTTTTTGAATAGAGGGTGGTGCAGCTACCCTCAAGCCTTCATTAATGAAATTGTCGAATACAAGGGGGGGATAATGAACCAAAACCCCTTATTACAATACGTCACTAGAGAACATCCTGAAATATTATCATGAGTCTCTACTAAACAACTGTATTCAACAAAGCACCAACTAGCAAAGAGGACTCTACTGGCGTCTCTATTTGCTTTGACATAAGACACACAACGGTGACACGACGGAAAGATAACTTGGTCTGCAACTTGATTACAGCTTAGCATAATTTCCATACGCACAGCTTTCCCATCATGTTGCCACTGGAAATTAAATCCAGTGGCACTCAGTTTTACCCTGCCACTAGGAGGCAACGACCATTTGACCAAGCAAGTAACTCACCTCCTACCTGGAGCAAATGCATTACTGCCAATAGAAGGCTGTGATCATTTGCAAAAGTAAGGAACTCGCCGCCTACCTAGGGCAGACTAGGCACACACAAGGTGCAGTCCGGGACCAAGCCCACGTTGCCCTACCACAACTCGGTAAGGACTTATTACTGACATAAAGCCATAAACTACTACAAGTAAACAACTCAAACTAACTACAACAAAAACAATTGAACACAAAATCTCGTCCAAGCAGCAAGGCCCAAACACCAAGGCTCGGCCCAACCTCCTCTGCCAACCAGAAACCAGCACCGCACTCCACCAAGTTTGCTACCAACGCCCTTCGCCAACATGACACAGCCACCATGCACTGCCCGGTCTCCTCCACGCATCCCTACGCCACCCATTCCACCACGGTGCAATGCCACGCCCTGTTGAAAACTGCCCCAAAGCCCGGCTGAAGACCGAGATCAGAGCCCCAAGCGAAGCAGAACCTCTCTGGGCTCATCTCCGCCGTGAGACCGAAGATCCAACCACAGACCAGATCTTCGGGATAAACTGATTTAGTTCTCCCAGACCATAATAATTAATGCAATTGTTCTCCCAGACCATAATAATTACATGATTTCGTTCATCTCCACCCTAACCTAAGCTAGTAATGTCATTCAACTGAAATAGTACCTTCTCTTCCTTCCGCTTTCTCTCTCTCTCTCTTTTGCTTGTTCTTTCAATTGCATTATGTGTTTATCGATTATCTCCTTGCAGGAGCTCTATTCATCAATAGCACTGAACAAGACTTGCAACATAATCATGCAATAGACAGTTAGAAAAGGAACTAGGATTAAAAATATAAAGTGAGGTGTAAATATCCCAATTGAATTGAATATGTTTGCTATAGCAACTAGGATAACACTGAGAGAGCTATAGCAAACATATTTAATAAAGAATTGTCCTTTATTGTAATTTTATATTCGATATTTTAGTATTTCAATGAATCAGATTATTGTAACTTGTAAGGTGAACAAAGTAGTCAGTATGGTGGCAATAACCGCACGCTTATTTTATAACTTTTAGTTGAAGATCACAAATGGTCTAAAGTAAAATTAGCACTGAAGTTGGCATCTTGCATATTGAGCACAATATTGACAATTCAAGTACCAAGATGGTAAATAGCCAAAGAGTACCGAGATGGTAACTTTTATTTACAATATTGTCAAGTTATATGTGAGTTTGTCTAGTCAAGAAAAAAGAAGAGAAAATCTTTCAACATAAACAACGTTTGATTTGGTAACATTGACTAATTATCAATTGAATCATGCACATCAATACAGTTTTTATTTATGGAAATAGACATTACCTATACAATACTACTGTTGTTTAGACCATAAATATCCAACTAATTGAGAAATAATGTGTTTTAATCAAAGACATTATCTTTAGCAGACTCTCTATTTTGGCTCTTTAGCTATTTTGGAGAGCATGTTTAGTTTTTTATTTATTTTAGAGCATCTTTAGCAATGCTAGTCATTTTTGAGTCAAATTTTAGCAAAAGTAGCTAAAAAGTTATTTTAGCTAGCCACTTTAGAATCACGTCTGCATCAATGCTCTCTATTTTAGCTAGTTTTGAATTTATATTATTTTTTAGATGAAGATTAAATAGTTTAAATGTATTTATAAATTATGTAAAATAAATTAAAATGAATGTTTTAAATTATAAGGAGCCTCATCTCGCTCTCTATATTTAGGAGCGAGATTGCTAAAAGTTATAATAGAGAGCCATTTAGGAGTCTGGTGCAGCTACTAAAATAGATAAAAAGCTAAACATGCTCTTCAAAATAGCTAAAGAGTCAAGATAGAGAGTCTGCTAAAGATGCTCTTAGCAGTTGTAACAGACTCCTAAGAGCATATTTAGCAATGATAGCTATTTTTGAGTCAAATTTTAGCTAAAGTAGCTAAAAAGTCATTGTGGCTAGCCACTTTAGAATTATGTCTGTATCAGTGCTGTCTATTTTAGCTAATTTTGAATTTATATTATTTTTTAAAGGAAAATTAAATAGTTTAAATGTATTTATAAATTACATAAAGTAATTCAAAATGAATGTTTTAAATTATAGAGAGGCCTCATCTTGCTCTCTATATTTGGGAGCACACTACTACAAAAATTGAAACACACAACACTCATCACACAACGGAACAGAAATCTGCTGTTGTGTGTTAACACAAACTCTATCAGACAACGGTACAATTCTGTTTCTGTTGTGTGAATGTAAGCAAATTGAAAAAAAAAAATTAGGAAGATATCACACAACTGAGTTAAGACATTTCTGTTGTGTAAATGGGAAGCTGATTTCCCTCCATTCTGAGCTCATAATTCCCTCTCAGAACAAGCTCACCAATATGGAATTTGAACTCTACACACAATAGCTTTTTTTTTATCCGTTGTGTGATTGAATGTTGTATGAAGTTCGAAAAATCCTACTAGGTGTACCTTGTGCAAGATGCAAAAATTTGTACAACAGATTGTTAAAGTTCTGTTGTCTGATCATGGAACTTGGTTGCAGAGCGCGGCAAAGTTTCACTCAAATCAAACATATGTAGGCATAGGCGGCAATTTTCCCTCCCCTTGTTTGTCCAAATTTTTACATGTATACATTCACACAACAGATTCTTAACTATGCGTTGTCTCACAGACTTAAAAAAAAAAAAAAAAAAAAAAAAAAAAAAGTCACTAGCTTACCCACAACCACGTTTCAATAAACTTCTCTATCTTCCCCGACTCCCTCTCTCTCAATACTCCCTTATCTCTTTCACTCTGTCCTTTCCCTCACACCTTCGCCACCTTCCTCTCTAGGAAGATGTCGTCGCTAGCCAAGCCTTCTCTCACCGCCTCCTTCACTCCTAGGTCCGCCTACCCCACCTTCCTTGCTAACCTACGCGCATTTGCATGCACCCCATTCCTTGGTGCCTTGTCAAATCCCCGCAAGCTGTTACAGGAGATGCAGATCCTTGTCGTTATGGGTAAGTGAGAGAGAGTGGCGAAAGAACACAACACCTAGCCCCCGCCTAAAACCATTCCAATTTCCACTGCTCCCAAAACCTAGGGTTTTGATTTTTTGAATTTCTCAAATTTTCAAATTAGGGCTCTTAATTTTTCACCTGAAATGCATAAATGGTAGCTTCAGGAGAATCTATCTCACAACTTGTTCTTTAGATTCCACTTTATCATGGCTTTAATCCAACCCTATGCGATTATCAATCCTTATTTCAATTTGGCAGTGGGTCTATTTCCAGAATCGATTCTATTTGATTTGTGGTTTTTGTGTTTTGATATGATGTTTTCGATGTGATATTGTTGTTGTTGAGCCGAGATTTATGTTCATTCCATTTTGATCTAGGCCCTGCAAAGTAGACTTTTGGGATTTTGGGGTTTTCAGCAAGACGACGCAATCTCTCACTAGCTCTCCCTTTTTAACTCTACAATTGTGCATATATGGCCATGACTGCTCAGACCCAGGAATAGCTCATTGCCGCCTATCTCAAATAGCAAACCATCGATGTAAGCTTTAACTCTCTGTCAAGGTTAAGTCATTATATGGTGCTTTTTAGTGTAGAAATCCAATAATTGTTTATCAAAGTTTTAAGATTTGTAGGTGGGTATTATAAATGTTAACATGTGTTAAGATTGCAAAGATTCCAATCTTAACATTTACTCTAAGCTTTTGATATATCAAAGTTTGATAAACAATTATTCGATGGGTATCAAAGATTGCAATGATTGTAAATGTTAAGAATTATTCTTTTGAATTGAGCAGGTATGCCTTGTTTCAAATCAGATATGTGAGCTGTTGTTGCCATGGCGCTTCCTAATTTGCATTGTCTATCTTAAATGAGTATCAGAATTGCAAGTGTGATTCATTTTTTATGTTTTAATGGGATAACTTATTGTATATAATCAGAATGATTATTCAGTTTTAGTTTAATAGTTTATATCTGAATTTTTGGCTCAAATGACTACTGTCATCTTCAACTTATTATCATCTTCAACTTGTTTCAGGTGATGCTTTTATCAGGGTATTTTGTGAGTGAATCTGCCATCGCATTATGCAGCTGGTTTGATATTGGTTGCGTGCTGCGCGGTGTATGTCTTCATATGATATATACGTTTGTATTTATATCCTTCACTTCATCATCTTTCTCTCTGAAATTAATTTTTTGTTTGTTGACTTCATGCAGGAACAACAAGTAACATTGTCACTTATATCGCACGGTATATATACTCTCTTCTTATTTAGTTATTTCTGTCAAAAGGTCTGGTTTTATTTCCTGTTGCTGAAAGTTCCAGTTTTCTGTCAATACTTTCTTAGGTCCAAATTGTCTATTTCAAAAAATATTTTTGTGTAAGCAGCATGTGGTACTCATCGCACTCCTCCATGTTGTGAGCAATAAAGTTTAGGCAAGTTCAATAAGTATAGTTATCTTCCTAGATAACTATACATAGATTTATGTATTTCAGCAATGAAAATTTTAGCACTTATCGTTCTTAAGGTCAATGTGTGCTGCTATGGTTATTCTAGTTCAGAAATTAGGTTAATTGTGAGAGTTGATGATACGAGCACGTACCAGAAAGTTGTTTTCACTTTGGATTGTTAGTGTTGTGAAAGCCTTGATCACTGTGGAATGATTTATTGTTTGATTTCCAAATACTATAGGGATATGCAGCTTGGGAGTTTGCCAAGTAGGGGCTTAAGCCAGGCAAACTAGCAGTAATTTCCAAAGAGGCGGTATGGTAAATTTCACTTTGTTTATATCTAGTTGATTGTGGATTTTGAGATATTTTATTCCATTAGTTGTCAATTTTTTGAAGAGTACATCAGAAAATAGTTTATATGCATGATGACTGCCCACTTTTTACATTATTGAAGATATAACTTTCATCATTCATGTGGATGCCGTGCTTACTGATTGTACTTTATGTACAGACTAGTCACTATACTTTATATTATAGCTGCTGTTTCAAATATGTTTCTTTATAATGGCTATTGGTATGTTGTTTTTTTTTTTTTTAAATTATGAATCAATGATCATTTTGGTTCTAATTCTTCTAAAGCAATGCATCAGTGAGTGTATTAGCTTGTTGTATTGTTTATATGCAACTCTTTAATGTTCAAATTGCTCAATGTCATAGTTTATTAAGTAGCTGATCATCAATATTTTCCTAAGTTAGGTAGGATTCAAGTTAGTTGTTTTATATATGAATTAATGTATAATATATGATCCAAAAACACAAGTAAAGCCGTTTGGAAACTGTGGTGGAGTTACCTTAATTTTTCAGTCCACATTAATCTGATAAATGTATCTTTCACGTTGATATTTATCAGATTAAGGTGGACTTTAGGATTCAAAATCACAAAATTGTAGAATTCTGATACAGTTTAGATTTTCTGATAAATGTAGAAGGCATTCTCGCTGCAGGTTTTGCATCTTTGTAATGAAACATATCAATTTAGAGCTTAAAATCCTAAAGTCCACCTTATTTATCCTTCTGTATTTTATTTTTGTTTTTTTCATTGATTGTTTATATACTGCTTTTGAATTAAATATCAAGTGCCCCAATTGTTGTTTATTTGAAAACTGTGGCTCCCTGTTGCTTTTGGATTATCAATCATTCAAGTTAATCAAACTTGTGTAGAAGTAAAATCTTAAAAAAATTTCATCACAGTATTGTGAGCAGCTGCTTAGGCAATGAGTTGAGTAGGGATGAGTTTTCTTGCTTGCCTATCCGAATCGAATTTTCTTGCTGCATTTTTCTTGAGATTATATTGAAACTACTAGATTCTACTAGATTCTTTGATTAGTTCACATCACGGCTACTTTTGTTTTTTTTTTTAATTCCATATGTGCATCTGCAATAGTGATAAGTAATCATAAATTTTCTCTTTGATAAGGAGTTATAAGCTAATATGGTGGTCAATCTTAGTGATTCTGTAGGGAGAATAAATCAAGAATTGTGGAGGAACGAACGATATGGGCTGCTTTATGAATTTAAGGACTCCACCCACCCCTAAATCTCTCATTCGCACCTAATTAACAAGTTGCTTACTTGATTCAGTTTAGGATTTCAAAGATTAAATCTTTCTGGTGGGAAAACAGAGAGTTTGTATACCTCTATTTACTTATTGGTTCTTTGTGTTCTCTTTGATTTTTTTTTTTTTTATAGCACATACTGATTCGATAACTCATTTAAGTTGTCCAACTTGCAGGGTTATTCCTAGTCCTTTTTCATATGACACAAAGACTATGCCGGTATATGAGAGTGAGCACTGGGATGGAAGACATCAGAACCATAACCAAGGATACCTCCTCTGCTGTAATAATCCAAAGCTCAAGAAGCAACATAAATGAGTTGGAGTGGGATCTTAGAGCATAAGAAGCAAGTACTGTGGATTACCTCCTTTCAGCATGTGAGCTACCAAGTTTGATTCATGGGTCTAGCCAGCAGCTAGGAATAGCTAGGGATGCTTTTGATTCATGTGTTGGTAGAAGCTAGGAATGCTTTCTTGTTTGGTATATTATCTAGTAACTTGAATGTTTGGATGTTTGAAAAATGCTACTTGAATGATATGGATTAGTGTGGTTTTATATGCTAATATGGAGCATTTTTTTTTGGAAAGAGATTCCAAGTATGAATTACATAATGAACAAACAACAGCTCCAAATAATGTTGTGAGAACCAAGCTCAAACAACAAACCTTACATTGCTCACACAATGGTTGATACAAAGAATTTGTTGTGTGAACTAACAACCAACAACAAAAGAAAAAAAATTCTGTTGTCTGAGATTAATATCACACAACAGAAATCAAATCATCTCTGTTGTCTGAGTAATCAACAGACAAGGGAGATAATTTTACTTCAGTTGTGTGTTACTTACCTCAGACAACAAATATTAAGTTATATCCGTTGTCTGTTATTAGTCTCAGACAACAAAGAATGAGTTATATCTGTTGTCTGTTATTAGTCTCAGACAACAAAGAATGAGTTATATCCGTTGTGTGTTATGAATCTCAGACAACAAAGAATGAGTTATATCTGTTGTGTGTTATGAATCTCAGACAACAGCAAATTTCCTTTTCTGTTGTCTGACTGTGCCGCGGCATCCCAGCGCATGCCATGGCAGGCACATGCCTGCGCAGAATTCACACAACGGAAACTAGTATTCTGTTGAGCAAAGTGATATCACACAACGGTGAAATCACCGTTGTCTGATTTTTTAATCACACAACACTCACTTAGACCACGGTGAGTTTGGTCATCAGACAACAGAAATTCACCGTCGTCTGATGACCTTTTTGTAGTAGTGGCAAGATAGTTAAAAGTTATGATTAATTTCAGTTTATCCCCCTGAGGTTTATGGGTGTCATCATTTCACCCCCTCTACTTTCAATTTTAAATTTTTACCCCCTAAACTTTCAAATTTCAATCAGTCATGTCCAATTTCTACTATTCCGTCCAAATTGGACGTTAAGTTTGACTTTTGAGGGCTAAAATGGTCATTTCAACATTAAAAAATTTTAAAAAATTAAAAAATAATTTTTTTTTCTTTCTGTTTTTTAGTTTTTTTTTTTTTTTTTTGTCTTCAACCTATACACCACAAGTTATAATAGGTTTATAAAAACAAAAAAAATCTCTACGTGGTTGAAAGCCGCTCGCTGGTCTACGATATTTGTGATATATTTTTGATAAACTGAAGAATTTTAGGATATATCCTCAATAAAGTGAAGAAATATTTGTAAAAAATAATTTTACACTTTATCTGTAAATAAATATATGTATATCTCCAATAAAGTGAAGAAATATCTGTGTAAAATCATTTTTGGTCTACGATATTTGTGATATATCTTCAATAAATTGAAGAATTTTATGATATATCCCCAATAAAGTGAAGAAATATTTGTAAAAAATGATTTTACACTTTATCTGTAAATATCTATATATCCCCAATAAAGTGAAGAAATATCTGTGTAAAATAATTTTTTACAGATATTTATTTACAGATAAAGTGTAAAATTATTCTTTACAGATATTTCTTCACTTTATTAGGGATATATCTTAAATTCTTTGCTTTATTGGAGATATGTCACAAATATAGTAGACCAGCGAGCGGCTTTCAACTACCTAGAGTATTTTTTTGTTTTTATAAACCTATTATAACTTGTGGTGTATAGGTTGAAGACAAAATAAAAAAAATAAAAAAAACGAAGAAACAAAAAAAATTTAAAAAACGAAGAAACCAAAAAAAGAAAAAAAAAAACTAAAAAAAAGGCAAAATTTTTTTTTTTTTTTTTTATGTTGAAATGACCATTTTAGCCCTCAAAAGTCAAACTTAACGTCCAATTTGGACAGAATAGTAGAAATTGGACACGGCTGATTGAAATTGGAAAGTTTAGGGGTAAAAATTCAAAATTGAAAGTAGAGGGGGTGAAATGATGACTCCCCCAAACCTCAGGAAGGTAAACTGAAATTAATCCTAAAAGTTATAATATAGAGTCATTTAGGAGTTTGGTGCAGTTGCTAAAATAGATAAAAAGCTAAGAGCATCTTCAGACTCTCAATTGTGGCTCCTTAGCTATTTTGGAAAGCATGTTTAGCTTTTTATCTATTTTAGCAGCTGCACCAGACTCCTAAGTGACTCTCTATTATAACTTTTAGCTATCTTGCTCCTAAATATAGATAGCGGGATGAGGCCCTCTATAATTTAAAACATTCATTTTAAGTTATTTTATGTAATTTATAAATACATTTAAACTATTTAAAATTCATTTAAAAAATAATATAAATTCAAAACTAGCTAAAATAGAGAGCATTGATTAAGACGTAATTTTAAATTGGCTAGCTAAAATGACTTTTTAACTACATTAGCCAAAATTTGACTCAAAAATGGCTAGCATTGCTAAGGATGCTCTAAAGATGCTTTCTAAAATAGTTAAGGAGCAAAACTAGACTCTGCTAAAGATGCTCTAAGTGTCTCTCCATTATTACTTTTAGCTATCTCACTCATAAATATAGAGAGAGATGGAGACTCTCTATAATTTAAAAAATTCATTTTGATTTATTTTATGTAATTTATAAATATATTTAAACTATTTAATCTTCATTAAAAAACTAATATAAATTCAAAACTAGCTAAAATAGAGAGCTACTGCCAAACTATTTAAATGCAGACGTATTTTAAAAGTGAATAGCTAAAATAACTTTTTAGTTACTTTAGCCAAAATTTGACTAAAATATAGCTAGTATTGAGCATCTTTAGTAGACTCTCTATCTTGGCTTCTTAGCTATTTTAGAGTATGTTTATCTTTTTATTAATTTTAGCAGCTGCACCAGACTCTTAACTTTTAACTTTTAGCTATCTCGATCGCTCTTTAAGAGCGAGATGTGGATCTCTATTATTTTTGTTAATTTAAAAATTCCTTTTATGTCATTCTATATAATTTATAAATATATTTAAATTATTTCCCTTCATTCAATAAATAATAAAAATTCTAATCTAGCTCAAATATAGAAAATTGATATAGACGTATTTCTACAAGCAAGAGCTAAAGATGGGAAATTGATAGAAAAGCGACTAACTAAAATGACTTTTTAGTTATTTTGGCTAAAATTTAATTAAAAAATGTCTAGCATTGCTATGTAGAATAGCAAAAGCTAAAGATTTAGAATTATCTTACAAGCAAGCTAGCTACTAGAAGATTATTTTTGGGTTAATCAGGATTTTGGAAACCAATTATATTTTGAATCTGATATATAATCGATCAGCTTCTATAAATAGATGAGAGCATAGGTAATGAAGCAGTGATTGACCTAAACAATAGTGTTGGTGACCCTAATGAGAATTAATACCTCAACTCCGAAAGAGAAATCTCCCCAACAAAAAGTTTTTTACATAATTTACTTCAATACTAGCTAGGAGCTAGATAACATAAACACACTGAGAGATGATGGTGCCTCAAACTAAGATAGTCGAGCGATATGCAATATATAAGAATGCAAAAATAAAGTAAGAGCCAAAGTTTGGACTCGAGAATTTACACTTAAATTACTTCGAAGATTTTTCTTCTTGTAAAATATGTTGAAATTTTTTACAATGTGGGTTATTTCAAATAGTTAGCGAGGCAAGAATTTTTTTTTTTTCCTGTTTTAGTTTCCTAAATTTTTGCCTCTGTGATATGAGCTAAATAACTGACTTTTAGGGCCGATCATTGTAGTTACTGCATGTCAATAACCTTAGAGAAAACGTTTCTTTAAATAGGAGGCTTTATATGCATAATAACTATACAAATAATTTATTGATATATATGTAAATTGTACATCAAAATGTGGTTCACTTAACATTACTAAATATATATTCCAGGTTCTATTAAGGGAAGAGCCTCCCGGGTGTGAAACTACAACACGCTTCGAGAACCTGTAATGGGGTAGCTCACCGACTCGCTGCTGTTGCTTTTGAGTCGTTTCCTTGTTTTGAGGTCTGGTACCAGAGACGTCCTAATCATATCCATGATGTACTGCAATATGATCTCATATTGCCTAACTTCTATCAATGAAATTATCTTTCTCCTCAAAAAAAAAAAAAAGGAGAGAGCTTCGATCTAATTGAGAACCATTAAAATGAGGATTTTCTAATTAATGGTTGTGAAACCCACTTTCAATGACATTTTTGCAAATCAACCATTAGATGTTTGGATATTTATGAGTAGATTATTTCTGCAAATTTTTAACTAAATTGAAATTGTGAAAGTATTCATAATCGTGATTTATCATTTATGAACATGAAAGGTTTAGGTTTGACAGATTTGGTTCGGCCATTGATAATTTTATTTATTTTTGAATATGATTTGATATTATTAGGAATCAAAGTCATGAATACAGGTCAGA
The DNA here is from genome assembly GCA_024704745.1 of Rosa lucieae. Taxonomy (NCBI): domain Eukaryota; kingdom Viridiplantae; phylum Streptophyta; class Magnoliopsida; order Rosales; family Rosaceae; genus Rosa; species Rosa lucieae. Next base: position 32,653,445 of record CM045498.1, on the reverse strand, counting down.
GTCTAACAGAAACTTACATAAGAAAATCCAGACATAAACCGGATACCCTATCTAAGTCACACATAAACTCATTAAAATCTAAATGGTCGCTCGTTGAACAACAAGCCAACAAATTAAGTAAGAATAATCTCGCTTTCTAAGGCAAAATCAATCATCTAGTTCAATACCTTAATGATTAATAATTTGAAGAAAAAAAAATGTTCAGAGGTAATCTACTCGTGCATACAAAAATATTTGACAGTTGATTTGCCGTAATGCAATCGAAAAGTGTGTCTCACAAGCGTAGATTAGGAAGTCCTCATGAAGACCTCATTTTAATGGTCCTCATTAGAAGGTCCCCATCTATTAGATACCCAAACTGATAAATTAACAACAACATGTACTTATGTAACAATTCGATAGAATTTAGAACCCCTTCCTTTCCTTTGATAGGATGGGCAACTAATTCATTTGGATGGATAAGCTCAACAACATGTACTAATGTAACAATTCGATAGAAGTTAGAACCCCTTTCTTTCCTTTGATAGGATGGGCAACTAATTCATTTGGATGGATAAGCTGTCCAAGTATCTGACCCTAAAAAGAGCTTTCAAGTATAGGTATTGCAACGTTATGAGTTGGTTTAATTTGCGTCACAGAAACGATCTCTTATTGATTAATAGATTAGGATCGATATCATCGTGATTATTCGAGGATTTAACATAAAGATGCATTATTTAAAATTAAAAGAAGGAAGTATATGCTCCTTAATAATAAAAATGCAGACATTGATAATGAAGGTATACTTTAAGTTATATAATTTTAGTCATTAAATTTAGTGCATGTACGTGGCTGAGATTTATTGTCCTTCAAAAATTGTCCCTCGTGTGAACACTATTGTTGTAATGTAGTGTATTTTTTATTTATTTAGCAACTAGAAACACTGCATATTTTCATTAATAAAAAAAATTATAAGCGTTTTATCGTAATCATGCAAGATGTATATAAATAAACACCGCATAATGTGATACATACGACTATACCAAGATCTAATCCAATTAAAACTATACAACATGATTCACCTAAGAGAGAATTATTCATTCCACCTAAAAAGATTCTCTTTATAGTCGATGAACAATTACCAATTACCAAATGGCAAAACCTGCACTCATAGGAAAAATGTAGATATCTAGTCCATATTTGAAATTGATTACCCAGATCCCAATCTGGACTTGAAGGCGCCCTAGATCCTATATCTAGATCTGAAAATGACTCAGATCCTTTATTTAGATTCATACTCGTCTCATATTTCAAATTTGAATCAGACTCAAGTCTAACTCCAATCTAGTTGCAAGTTCGCAACAAAGAAGCAAGACCCACCTACATACAGAAACTAGTCATCCAACAGATCCAACTGTTTCCCTTCAATGCACCATCGCAGTCCTACGACTCAATTGATACCAATGGAAAGCGATACCCCACAGACCAAGGAAAACTAACCTGAATGTATCCTACATTTTGCCTGATATAAAACACCAGATCTTGAATCAGTGTCTAGATCATTAGGTTATTGGTCATGTAATTTATTTGAGCTACTAGGGAAGTGAGTCGCCGAAGATATAAATAAGACGTTAGGATATTATTATGTATTGAAGGAAATGAATCACTAAAAATGTACATGATTGTGAAGCCCTAAATAGGGAGTAGGTAGCAGAATTGGAGAGAGAGGACTAAAAGAGGTAGGTGATCCCTTGGGGTTCTGATGCCTTGATCTGGCCTGGCCTTTTTTGGTCGTTAGGGGGAGGGGACAAGAGTTCACGCCGGCACAGTGAGCAGTGAGAATGTAAGTACAATTGAGCAGGAGAGGAAGATCATGTGCGGTCAACATCGAGTTAGGGTCAAGACCGCGTGGAGGTTGTCGGGACATCGGAACTTGGTCAACCTCATCCGATGACCGATGCGATGACGATGATAAGCCATCCATTCATATGGGAATTATGGATGGATGTACTTGTATGCTATGAAGTCCCTCTTTGTCTTGTCTCCAATTAGTCTAATACACGGTATGCACCCCCAGCCACACATGACCATCACGTTGTTCTCCATGTCAATGCAAACCATCTTTGTCCAATATAGCATATACCATGGACCCCTTTTGTTAAGTCATATCATACAAATTGGTCCATGATTTATATCTACATAATCAGTCTTTTTTTTTTTTTTTTTAACTAAAGTCATAGTGTGTTGATATTTATTTAATCTGGAACGGGCAATGAATTTTTAATGTGGTGATTAATTTTCTTTTGGAGGAGGGTTTTCTCAAAAAAAAAAAAAATCTTTTGATCTCTAGCTTTCTCATGTTATTGTTAACGAGAGATTATTATCCTAATTTTCCTTTTATTATTCTAAAAAAAAAAAAAAGAACAAGGTGGCTCACATATGCATTTGCATTATTACTTTTATATTTTAATTTTATGAATGACCCTATTATTTGAGATTGAGTTAAAACTATTTGTTTATAATTTTTTTCTTCAAAAAATAACCATGTCCATTGGACATTCCAACACTTAAACACAAGGATCGTTTGTTTGTTTTTTTTTTTTTGGTGAACAAAAACGGTCTCTTGAAGGTTGCTATTATTGTATATTTGAAAGTTTTTTTTTTTTTTGAGAATATATATTTTATATTTGAAAGGTTGAATTGCAAGGGCTGTCAAAATTGTTGTCATATATGGTAATGTAAGGGTCGTTTTAATGCCATGGTCTACATGCCAACCTCTACCTAGGACGGATATGTATGCTCAAGTTATTTTCTTCATGCATGATTCATGAATAAAATGCGCCTAGATTTCCATTGCCAAATAAATATACACACATACATTGATATATACATAGATTTCAGAAAGACCTTACGTAGCTAGTTTTATCACGACTTACATATTGTTCATTTTCTTTATATGTAAAAGACTACAACAAGATAAATAGAAAACCCTCTAAGAAAACCGAAGTTGAGCAAGTTAAAGCTATTAGCAAGGTTTTCAATATCGGTATCTTCATATCTATCGGTATTTTGAAAAACAAGATATCGGAAATATCGGAGATATATCAGGGATACAGGGTACGAAATATCATTTTTGAAAAAGTCAATTTATTAGAAATTTAGAACTACATATAAATATATATGAATATCAACTTCATCTACATCCAAAAAGAGACTTTAGGCGGTTGAAAAGCCGCTCGCTAGTCTACGAAAATGCAATAATCAGACCAAAATATATGACCTGTTTGGACCCAAAATGAGCATTTTGGCCTGACAAGGCACGTCTTTGGAGAAATTGGAGCCAATGTCAGTGGCTCAAGCTATATATTGTCGACAAGTTCGAAATATATATATTAGAGGCTAAATAAAGCCTACTATGGAAGCATGAAAAGTCAACTTTAGCACATTTTCCTACTTCGGCTAGGAGAAACCGAGCTAAACAAGGAAGGAGGGGCGGAAGACTAACCAAATGAAATCGAAATGAGCTAAAACTTTCCAGATTAATCTAGAAAGCCAATGATCATTTCTTATGAAGAGTGCCAGAGCTAGATTTGAGTGGAAGGCCTTCAAACAATCAGTCCAATCTTTTACAGAAGCAAAACTGGAAAACTGGACCTGTAAGAGGTCCAGCAGCATTTCCGGCCCAACCACATGGAAATAAATTCTGAAATTTTACCAGGATGATCTAGACTCATAGTGGAACATTTTTTATGAAGAAGTCGAAGGCTCATTTTGAAGTCTTGTTGGAGAAATAATTGAAGGAATAAAGGAGCCGAAAGTGATTCAAAATCACTCCAAAATTCATCATTTTTACCTCCATTATCTCCATTTAGTGCTCCACCTCCACCTCCACTATCTCCAATTAGTGCTCCACTATCATTTGTTTAAGCCAACTGCTTTGGCATGGTAGCCTATAAATAGAGGTTACAAATCACAAAACACACATTCACAACATCAAAACATCTCTAAGATGATCTAAGTTCTCTCTAGAGCAACTCCTCTCCTTCTCTTTCTCTTACCGGTGATCACACTCCTAGTCCTAGTCTTCTCAGAAGCCGACTTTCAGTGCCACCAAACCCAAACCAGCCAAGCTAAAGTCACGCTTTAGCAAGTTCTCCTCACTTCCTAGTGGTTCTCGCTCTGCTCGATCTACAACATCGAGTATCGATTGTGATTTTGAAGAAGCTCAGCAAAAGTCCTCACCACGAGGCACAAAGAATCCCACGACGAGGTTGGTGCTCTCCTCGTCCACAATCGCTTGAAAGAAGTCAGGTCAAGGGACACCCCCGACGACCGCACCCGAACGGTGCTGGCACGCCCGCGCAGAAAAGAGACTGTTGACCAGCTCAACAAAATTGGAGCCAAACATTTTGGCACGCCCAGTGGGACTACTGTGAGCTGTAAATCACACCACTATTAAGAAATTAAGGTTAGTAAGGGGTTGTGAATCATAACGGAATAGGTGAAGTCTCTTTTGTTAATATTGACCTAAACTCCTTATTGGTGCCTAGTTCAGGTCCCTTAAGGTTAAGGGCGGTTTTTTAACACTTGTTGAACTGTCTTCACACTTATGATCTTTCTCATCTTAGTAAGTATAGCCTATGTGAAATGGTGTCTAGAAATGGGACAACGTTCATAACAGGTTATTGAATCCAGAAGTGCGTGCAAATGGGCCTAAACCACTATGTGGGAGTAGTTCATGCCAAAATGGATTCTGCCTCTTTTGTTCGCCCTCCCCTATCTGGCCATTTCAGTAAGGTTGCCCAAATGATTTAAAAGAAAGTTTGTGTCTAGGCGACTATACTTGGGCTGCAAGTCTAAACCTTGATTCACAGTGTCTTATTGAATTCAGCTACTTTCAATTCAGACTTCCAGAAGCCATTGGGAAGTCAAGCGCAAACCCTTATCAAAAGGTTTACGTTAACTGCCCGAAGCATAAGACCTCCAGTTACAGACTGCACTCGCGTGCAGATTGTCGTGGTCTTTTCGAAGAACAAGTAACCCAAAGATTTTCTCCCCACCCTCCATCGATAGAGATGTCAACTGAACAAGGAGGAAATCAACAGGGCGAGAAAGTTTCCGCCGCCCAGCCTAATCAGGCTGGAGATACGTCTAGCATCACCCAGGTAGCCGCCAGCGCAGTTACAACTATTGACTTTGTGCCTATTCTCGTTCCAGAAAATGCGACCATAGAAGAGCGGCTTAATATCCTTCAACAGAATTCTGCTGCATATTATGAGAAGATGGAAAAAGCCCTTGCAGAGGACCGTCGACGGCTTGATGAGTTCACAATCTCGGTCAAGAGGCTTGAGCTAGGGGCGCAACAAACACAAGGTCAATTGGATGGCATGAACCAAAAAATGCAGAAGAACCACGAAGAGCTGTTGGTTGCAAGCAAACACATCGCAACAGACATCGCGGCTATGCGTAAAGATGGGTCCAATCTCGCGACCCAAGTGGCCATGCAACAGGCCGAACTGGGACAGGCCAAGGAGGTTCTGAATAAAGCATTGGGAGATTCCAATGCCATCCTGGGTTCTCTTGGTCCATCTGCTGGAACAGGCAAGTATGTACCGCCGAATGCTCGAGACAAGGTCAGCAGTAGCACTACTACACCATATGCTACTGCTACAGCCACGTCTACCAAAGCCAAAGAAAAAGCATTGGTGATTGGCGACAAAGACAAGGCCACACCACCGGCTGGACAAAAGAGCAAAAGTTTGAAATTCGGCAACGACAGTCTGGCTGATCCCGTTGTGTTTGCTCAATATGATAGTGATGGGGCAGAAAATGTTTACCAAGAGCTCCGAGGGAATTACTACGGGATTGATCAGACGGGCACTCCAATCAAGATCACTGCTTTGGCCAAGGATGTGTCCGCACCAGGAATTACACTTCAACAGCCCAATATTCCCCAGGTCGTTCACATGGGAGGAACAGCGACTACCAGCCATGCGATGCCTCCTTTGCAAACGGCCCATCAGACGGTGGCTGCACCTCCTCTTCCTGGCCCAGGTTATGTGCGACGTGAGGAGGTGGAGGAAATGATTAGGTTGGCTAACCCTAGGGCCCACCTCGATGGGGTTTATGAAGGGCCTTTCCCACCACACATCATGCTCGCACCTTTCCCCAGAGGCTATAAGAATATCATATTTTCTACTTTTTCAGGAGAAGATACCGAGAACGCGGCAACTCATCTGGCTAGGTTCAAGGTGCAATGCGGCCAGTACCAGAATGATGACAGCCTCAAGTGTAAAATCTTTGGCACTTCTCTGTCTGGAGCTGCTTTTACATGGTTCTCTAAACTCCGCCCAGGGTCGGTGGCAAATTGGCCAGCAATGGAGAAACTCTTTAGAGAGACTTTTGGCGCTATAGAGCCTGAAGTTGATTTGGCTTCTCTTACCCAGATGTCCCAACAGCCTACTGAATCTGCGGTTGCTTATCTCCAAAGGTTCCAGATTCAGAAGGCTAAACTGAACATGGTTCTGCCAGAAAGAGAATTGGTTAAGCTGGCAGTCAAGGGCTTGGAGCCGCGCCAGCGAAAGAAACAGCATGGTAGCATGATACAGTCAATGGGCGAGCTCATTACTGAGGTAGGTAGCTTCGAGCATCTCCTCAGAGAAACAGATGCTAGGAAGAATGCATCCAAAGGAACTTATGTGCCTGGCAAACACCGTACGGTGGCCGCCCTGAACTACCAGCCAACCACTTATGATCCCTACTATCAAGGCGAAGAGGTTTCCCAGGATGATGATGAGGAAGAAGAGAATGATGTTTCCGCTTTAGAGCTGACAGGAAGAAAGAACCCTGCCTTGAAACAGTTGAAAATAACTAAGGAACCAGTCAAGCTCAAGTCCATAGCCTTCACCAAACCTGAGTTCGCGACATATACTTATGACGCCAATAAAGCTCATGAGATATTAGATGAAATGATAGCCGCGAAGATGGTCAAAACTGACTTTGGACCCTTTCCTCGCCCCGATCAGCTAAAAGGAAAAAAGTATTGCAAATTCCATAATCTGTGGAACCATAACACAGCTGACTGTGTTAAACTAAGGGACCAGATTCAGGTATGGCTCAATAATGGTAGTCTGCAGGTGGAGACTCCGGCAACCGCAGCAGCTCTGGTTGATTTGAATCCCTTCCCTGACACCGGGGTCAATATGGTTGATGTAGCTTGGACCAAAAAGGGCCAAAGGAGGCCAACCTTGGACCTGACAACTAGAGGACAAGAAGAAAAGAATGAAGAGGAACAGGTCCCAGCAAAGAAAAGGGGCAGTCCTATCAGTGAAGCCTCATCAGTGGTCTTATGTTCGCGATGCAAGGAGGAATGTGGCACCCAGGTGTCACATGAAGAGGACGAGCAGACATTACGTTTTGGCTCTCTTCCGCCAATTAAGTGGGCTTCGCCGACCCGAAACTATCAGCCTTCCAGCCCAAGAGCGAGAGACAAGATAGTGCCGCCATCATCTCCAAAGGATTCCAACTTGTTTAATAAGTTAAGGGCAGCTGCGGTTGAACAAAAACAAGTGGGGAAGCCTAAAAGCAATGCTTGGACCAAACCATACATACCGCCATCTTCAACGTCTTCTCTCAAGGAAGGCAAGTGGTACACCCAAGAAAAGGGGAAGGCAGTAGAAATCAGCCCTTCTAAGAAAAGGAAGTTGCAACGCAGGTTTGGAGAAGCCAAGCGAACATTAGAGGCTCTAGATCAAGGTTTAATCAAGCCTTCGCAATTGGTTAAGTCCCCTGCACAATATCAGAAGGAGATGAAGGCGCTAGCTGCTAAGCCTTTAGTGGCTCCCCGTAACTTTCAAAAGCAAGTAAGCTCAGCATCAGGGGCGCCTAAGCCCAGCGTCATCTGTAGGATCACTAAAGAAAGGACACACCCGCCTGTTAGGGAGGAAAGTTCTCCAAATAGGTGTCCAAGCATCCGACGCAGGTTGTTTCGCGACAAGCCGGAAACCAAGTCCTCAGTTTTTGAAAGGCTGGGGGGCAAGGACAACGCCTCAGACACCTTGCAGTGGAGACCTAAAAAAGTTCAAAGCTTGGTGTTTGTTCTCCCAGAGGAAGTGCCAGCGGCGAAACAAATTTCAGAATCACTGAACCAGATTCCCATGGTACAGAAGCACGAACAGACCAAGACGGTGATCCCCGCAGAGGAATCATTGGTTGCTTTCATGGCTAAACAGTTCAACGCCGAAATCCCAATAGATGAACCCAAGCTCAATCTTGATGATGACATGGACGAAACAGAAATGGTGGATACCTCTTGCAATATGGTTTATGTGCTTCCTGCTAAGTATGCCTTACCAGTCGCTGCGCAGGAATGCGTAGAGGCTGACACGATTGGAGAACAGCAGTTGCAGATCACTTCAGCCGCAACAACGCCGATAAAAGAAGCAGTGTTCCTTGAGACTGAAGATGCTAACAGCAAGGGTTTCTTTATGAGCTTCACAAGACCCACTCCTGCCATGGTGCAACACATGCGGCCTTTGTATATCACAGCGGAAATTAATGGGACTAAGGTCAGCAAGATAATGGTTGATACCGGCGCGGCTGTGAATGTCATTACTACAAGGACCATGCAGCTTTTGGGAATCAAGAAGGAGAAGATCCAGTCTACCTCTCTCACATTGAAGAACTTTGCGGGCACAACAACCAAGACGTTAGGTTTACTGTTCCTAAAAATCAAAGTGGGTCCCGCAAAAGACGTTTATGCGTTCTTCGTTACGGATTGTTACGCGGCCTACAGTGCCATCCTGGGGAGAGATTGGATTCATCGAAGCTATTGTGTTCCGTCAACACTCCACCAAGAGCTGATTATGTGGAACAGGGTGACAGATAAGGCTGAGATAATTAAAGCAGACCCTCGCCCTTTCTCTGTTTCAGCGAATTACGTAGATGCCAGGTACTATTTGGAGCCAATTACTCCATTGCAAGTCAGTAACATCGACAACAAGGGCCGCCCCACAGGGGTGACGGCTTCTGAGTTAGCACAGTGGGGGCTCACGCTCGCAAGAGAAGACCTAGCAAGGCCCGGCCATGCTGTGCCCCACGCAATGGGTAATTAATGGATTACGACCTTCCAGAGGAAGGGATAGAGGCCTTCCATTCCTTGTACGAGAGGCTATCATCATACTTGGTGGAAAAAGAGGCCTATGATCGAGTCGCGACCTTAGAAATTGTTAATGAAGAGTTCTCTGACCAAGAAGAGGAAGAAGAGATTCAGATTGCTCCAGCGGCATTGGATGACACACCTCCGAAGGTTAGGGACCCTACTGAGAAAGTCAATCTGGGAACAACTGATGAGCCTATAGAAGTGGCTATCAGCGCTTACTTAGAGCCTAGCGAGAAACAGAGGCTCGTCGACTTATTGTTGGAATTCAAGGACTGCTTCGCGGAAAAATACGAAGACATGCCAGGCCTATCACCAGACTTAGTATGCCACCAACTACCAACGTTGCCTGATAAGAGGCCTGTGAAGCAAGAGCCGCGAAGAATGAACTCGGAAACCCAAGTTCTGGTCAAAGAGGAAGTCGAAAAGATGCACAAGTCGGGCATTATCAGGGTAGCCAAGTACAATCAGTGGCTGTCCAATATAGTGCCTGTTCGCAAGAAGAATGGCAAGATAAGGGTCTGCGTGGATTACAGAGACCTTAATTTGGCCACACCTAAAGACGTCTACCCCATGCCGGTTGCGGACATGTTGGTAGACGCAGTTGCAGGGCACGAACTGTTGTCTTTCATGGACGGCACAGCGGGATATCACCAAATTCCGGTCGCGGAGGAAGATAGACACAAGACTGCATTCCGCTGCCCTGGGTTCGCAGGAGTTTTTGAGTATGTGGTCATGCCTTTTGGACTAAAGAATGCCGGAGCAACATATCAGAGAGCCATGAACCTGATCTTCCACGACATACTTGGGAAGATCTTAGAGGTTTACATTGATGACGTCGTCGTGAAGTCTAAGAAGAGTGGAGATCACTTCACGGATCTCAGAAAAGTTTTCGAGCGCATGCAGCTACACAAGCTCAAGATGAATCCCGCCAAGTGCGTTTTTGGAGTTCAGGCAGGAGATTTCCTGGGATTCATTGTCCATCAAAGAGGCATTGAGGTCCCTGAGGATAAAGCAAACGCGGTCATCAATGCATCTCCCCCACGAACGAAGAAAGAGTTACAGCGACTACTGGGTAGGATCAACTTTTTGCGACGATTCATTTCTAACTCTTCAGGCAAAATCCATCCGTTTTCCCCACTGTTGAAGTTGCAAGGACAGAATGAGTTTGTGTGGGAACCTAAACATCAAGAGGCTTTCGACAAAATCAAGGCCTATCTGGCGAGCCCGCCAGTGCTTGTTCCTCCTAGAGCGGGATTTCCATTAAAGTTGTATGTTTCAGCAGCTGAGGCTTCCATTGGCAGCCTCCTCGCTCAGGATGATGCAAATGGTGTTGAACATGCCATCTTTTACCTCAGTAGGACACTCACAGATTGCGAAACAAGGTACACTCCAATGGAAAAGCTGTGTCTTACATTATACTTCTCAGCATGCAAGTTGCGGCATTACATGTTGTCCTTTACTACTTGCATCATTGCTCAAACCGATCTAGTCAAATATATGCTGTCGCGACCTATCTTGAGAGGCCGTATTGGCAAGTGGGTGCTCGCATTATCAGAATTCTCGCTACAGTATGTGCCACAGAAAGCAGTAAAGGGGCAAGCCATAGCAGACTTTCTGGCACATCACCCTATGCTAGATGTCCCCGCGGTTAGAGATTTAGAGGTCGCTGCCACAACTTTAGATCGCCCGGATTTAGCGTGCTTGCCAGAGTACGCCGCGCTTTATCAAGCCACAGTCTCACTCCAGCCTTGGGTGTTATATTTTGACGGGTCAAGAACAGATACGCTAGCAGGAGCAGGGGTTGTCTTGGAAAACCCGGCCGGCGATCGATTTTCCTACTCTTTCCAGTTGGAGTTCCAGTGTACCAATAACCAAGCAGAGTATGAGGCCCTCATTATAGGCCTAGAAGTACTACTGGAAATGGGAATCAGGGATGTACAAATACTTGGCGACTCTCTCTTGGTTATCAATCAGTTGTGCAACGAGTTCAATGCAATAGCTTCACGTTGGTTCCTTATTGGAACAGGGCATTGTACCTGTTGGACCAGTTTGATAACATACATCTAGAGTACATTCCTCGCGAGCGAAATTTTGCAGCGAACGAGTTGGCCCAACTGGCAACAGGGGTAACATTGAGATATGGCGTGCGGGAAAGAATCCTTAAAGTCGAGCGTCGCACGCTTCCTTCATGGATGCGAGAAGAGATCCTCCAGATGATACCTCAGTCGCGACCCTGGAACCCATTGACGTGGATTGGCGCATCCCTTTGATCGCTTATCTCAAGCAGCCAGATCCCACTGCCGACAGGAAGATTCGTTTTCTTGCACTAAATTACTTTCTTAGAGGTGACGAGCTGCGACGACGCGGCGAAGATGGCATAGACTTCAGATGTGTTTATGGCTGTGAAGCGAAACAACTTATGCGCGAAGTTCATTCCGGCATTTGCGGTGCTCACCAAGCAGGTCCAAAGATGCGATGGTTGCTCAGACGACATGGATATTTTTGGCCCAGTATCTTGAAGGATTGCATCGCATTCGCTAAAGGTTGTTTGGACTGCCAAGCTCATGGGCCGGTCCAGCATGTCCCTAATGTTCCAATGCAACCCATTATTAAGCCTTGGCCAGCAAGGGGATGGGCGCTAGATTTAATTGGGATGATTCACCCACATTCATCACTTCAGCACAAGTTCATCATCGTCGCGACCGATTTCTTTACAAAATGGGTCGAAGCAGAACCTTTGAAAGAAGCATCTGGTGGTGCGTTGCGACAATTCCTATTTAGGAACATCATATGCAGATTTGGTATCCCAGAAGTTTTTGTTTCGGACCGGGGGGCAGCTTTCATGGGTGGTGAAGTTGATAAACTGGCAAAGGAATGGGGAATACAGTTCGTCCATTCCAGTCCTTATTATGCTCAGTCTAACGGTCAAGCGGAGGCCAGCAACAAAATCATCATCACTTTGCTGAAGAAAATGTTGGAAGCTAATCCGCGACAATGGCATGAGACCCTTTATGAGACTCTTTGGGCCTACCGCACATCGAAGCGAAATCCCACCGCGACTACACCTTATGCTTTGATGTTTGGCCATGACGCAGTCCTGCCTTTGGAAGTCAACGTCCAATCATTACGAGTCCAAGAGCAACATCATCTCATTGGAGAAGACTACGTTCAGGCTATGTGGCAGGAACATGAAGACCTTAGCGAAAAGCGCTTGGAGGCTTTAGATAGTTTGGTCATGGAAAAGCAACGAGTCGCTCGAGCCTATGACAAGCGAACAAGGGGAAGGAATTACAGTGAAGGAGAGTTGGTTTGGAAAGCAGTTCTCCCGCTTGGCGAAAAATTAGATGGTCGCGGCAAATGGACTCCAAGATGGGAAGGCCCGTACATCATTCATAAAATCTTAGGGAAAGGAGCTTTTCATCTCAAGGACCTGGATGGGGATGTCCATCATAACCCTATCAATGGGAGATACTTGAAGAAATACTTTCTCAATGTATGGGACTCAGAGGAGTCGTAGACAGTTTATTCGCATAAGACATGGGGGACAATTCTAGTGTTCCTACTCTTGCAAAGCCCATTCATGAAGGCCTGTTTTTGAGGCCCATAATCATTTCTTCGCTATGCCTAGCAACACTAGGGGGGCAACACTATACAATACTAAGCCCATTTAAAAAAAAAAAAAAAAAAAAAAAAGTCATAAATACAACTCTTCTGGGGAAATTCTAAGTGTCCCTACATTCGCGAAGCTACTAAGCCGAGTCAGCGGCTCCGGAAACTTTTTCCAGCTTTGCCCTCGCAGGAAAGGCTGAGCTCAAGGGAAATGTAAGAGCCACCACCGTGACCACCACCTCCATCGGAAGTAGTCTTCATGTTGCCAAAGATGTCCTCACTTTGCATGGGAAACAGTGGAAGGGTTTTAATCTCCTGGTGATCGTCCCCTCGTTGTTCCATTATGGATCCACCAACAAGCCCTGATCTTTGCTTGGGCACTTGAACATCCGAAGTGAGCTTATTGCTCTTCAGCTTCTCCCGAGCCCTTTGGTTCACGAACCAAAAATAGACGTTCTTGAACTCGATCTTGCCGTACCATTTTAGCTGGAGACAGATCCTCTGAATCTGCTCTATAGTTGGGGACCTAACTCCCTTGTTGTAGAAAAGCTCCTTGAGAATTCTTATATGATCTGTAGTGGGAATCCACCTAGTACGGCTCTCCTTGCGAAGCATGTTAGCACTACTCCCGGCTGCTTTGTCACTTCCACCATCCTCGGTTGGATGCCGGTTTTGTGGTTCCATTGGTGATGGATTGAGAGAATGCGAGAATTGAAGAGTGATGATGATGAGTATTTAAGAAAGATTGCTGCTAGAAATATTCGAGTTGATGAAATGATTTTGGGATTGGAAATTTGGGTTTATAATGTGGAGGGAGATATAGGCATGCAAATGTCCACCCTTGGATGGACGGTCAAAAAGAAGAGTCAAGTGTCAGTAAAGTGTGATTAAAGTTTCCCTAAATTTAGGAAAAGAAGGAATTATTGGCGCGTGAGAGAACTGAACGGTTTTCGAGGATGTAACTATTCCATTTTCAATATTATCTTCTCATGATGGAGTTTTCAACAGCTAATTAATGCAAATTGAGTTGGGTCCAGCAAGTGAGTCCAAAAGATAAATATTTTCTCAAAACCCTCGTCGCGAGGCTCTTTTTGACGCGGAGCATATTTTAAAAGTTCATATTATTTTTAATATGCAACTAGGGGGGCCCATATTTGGGGCCTTGCGAGACACAATTATTGGCTTCTCACGGGTATTTGAATATCAGGATAAGAAAATATTATTCATAAAGTGGCTTTGCGGCCAAAAGCAGTACATTCATTACAAAGCCAAAAGTGGCTAGAATACAAAACAGGAATCTTCGGATATCTTCTGAATCTTTTCTCAAGTGGAAGTAGCTATGGAATCCAGCGTCGGGTTGAGCCGCGCCATTATCTCAAGGAGGGCAGACTTCAGGGAAGGAAAAAGAGGAGTACCGGAGCCCTTGCGCCCCCTTTACATGGAAACGGCAGAGGAATACAACATTGGTTGCCCAACGCCAGTATTCATGAGAAGAGGAGACTCCAGTGAAAGAAAATGAAGCCTTCAAACCCCCTCAATTGGAAGCAGCTATGGAATCCAATGCCGGGTTGAGCCGCGCCATTATCTCCTGGAGGGGCAGAGAGTGAAGGAACCGAATATCAGCTTGAGTCTCTACACCCCCTCTAGCCTTGGTAACCACCATTAGCTGGACGTGAAGTACAGGAACAGCCATTCTCTAGCTTGAACCCATTCCTTCAAAGAGTCCATCCCTTCTCATCCCTCCAAGATTCTATCAAGAAGAGAAAGGGGGAGAAGGAGGTGAGAACCAAAGCCCCTTCCATCTGGAGGGCACAAACACGGGCCGGGTCCAGAAGGAAGGAAACAGAGGAGGAAAGACGAACCTCAATTTGGCTTCCCTCCCTTCCCGATTTGCTCCGCGTGTAAGGATTATGATGAAGATGACTCGCATGATCGTGGATCCCACACTCGGAGCCCCCTTGCGTTTCTAAACCAATTGAAGCCTGGCATTGTTGTTGCAAAATTCCAGAAAGGCGAAACAAGGGGTTGCCTAAGATTACGCCATAAGGCCTAACCCAGGCTTAAGATTACCCATAAAGCCTAAAATTTAGAGGCTAAAGGTCATTTCATGAGGGGAAGATTTGTGAAGAAGGAGAAAGAGAAGCAAAGACTGAAAGGCCATTTCTTGAATGTTTCAGAAAATTTGTTGTGAGTATTCCTTGCCCAAAATACAACCATTTAAAGGGACTTCAGGAAAATCTCCATCCTTGGATGGATGGTTAAAGAGTCAAACCAATGTCAGTAAATCGAGATTAGTGATTCCAAATCTCGAGAAAAAAAGGGACTGGTAGCATGTGAGGAAAACGAACTTTTTTCGAAGAGGTAACTGTTCTTTTCACACGATTATTTTTCACGACCGTTGTTTTTCAACGAGTGATTAATGACTTAAATCTCGGAAAAGAAGGGATTAGCAGCATTTGAGGAGACCGACCGGTTTATGAGGGGGCCTACAAAGATTGGCCCGCAAAGCTCAATTTCAAACAAAGTTCCTCCACGTGGCGTTTCGCTGCAATAGCACTAGCTTCGGCTTGAGTGGCCCGTTCTCTGACACGGGCCAGGTTGCGGCCAATTCTTCAGAAGTAGCTAAAGGTTCATCAAGTTGGGCTTCTTCTACAGCAATCGCATTCTCAACAAAGAGCCAGCGAATAAGGCAGATACTGGTTGCTATACACATGGCGAAACTACCACCAAGGAAGAGAAGGATCCTCATTCGCAATCAAAAGCAGTCTCCTTTGCATGGGGGGCACGCTAAAGTTCTGATCCTCATTCATGGCAAAGGCAATTCAAATTGTGGCTTTATGGCCTATTTAGAGGCCTATATGGAATCAGTCAAGCCAAAACAAGTGGCTTTTGAGAAACAACATTATAAGAGTAGTGCTGATTCAAGATCTCTTCAGTCAAGACGAAGACCTTTGACTTCGAGGTCTGGGGGGCAATGTTTGGACCCAAAATGAGCATTTTGGCCTGACAAGGCACGTTTTGGAGAAATTGAGCCAATGTCAGTGGCTCAAGCTATGTATTGTCGACAAGTTCGAAATATATATATTTAGAGGCTAAATAAAGCCTACTATGGAAGCATGAAAAGTCAACTTTAGCACATTTTCCTACTTCGGCTAGGAGAAACTGAGCTAAACAAGGAAGGAGGGGCGGAAGACTAACCAAATGAAATCGAAATGAGCTAAAACTTTCCAGATTAAATCTAGAAATCCCAATGATCATTTCTTATGAAGAGTGCCAGAGCTAGATTTGAGTGGAAGGCCTTCAAACAATCAGTCCAATCTTTTACAGAAGCAAAACTGGAAAACTGGACCTGTAAGAGGTCCAGCAGCATTTCCGGCCCAACCACATGGAAATAAATTCTGAAATTTTATCAGGATGATCTAGACTCATAGTGGAACATTTTTTATGAAGAAGTCGAAGGCTCATTTTGAAGTCTTGTTGGGGAAATAATTAAAGGAATAAAGGAGCCGAAAGTGATTCAAAATCACTCCAAAATTCATCATTTTTACCTCCATTATCTCCATTTAGTGCTCCACCTCCACCTCTACTATCTCCAATTAGTGCTCCACTATCATTTGTTTGATGCCAACTGCTTTGGCATGGTAGCCTATAAATAGAGGTTACAAATTCATCACAAAACACACATTCACAACATCAAAACATCTCTAAGATGATCTAAGTTCTCTCTAGAGCAACCTCTCTAAGAGCAACTCCTCTCCTTCTCTTTCTCTTACCGGTGATCACACTCCTAGTCCTAGTCTTCTCAGAAGCCGACTTTCAGTGCCACCAAACCCAAACCAGCCAAGCTAAAGTCACGCTTTAGCAAGTTCTCCTCACTTCCTAGTGGTTCTCGCTCTGCTCGATCTACAACATCGAGTATCGATTGTGATTTTGAAGAAGCTCAGCAAAAGTCCTCACCACGAGGCACAAAGAATCCCACGACGAGGTTGGTGCTCTCCTCGTCCACAATCTCTTGAAAGAAGTCAGGTCAAGGGACACCCCCGACGACCGCACCCGAACGGTGCTGGCACGCCCGGGCAGAAAAGAGACTGTTGACCAGCTACAACAAAATTGGAGCCAAACATGACCCATATAGTGCGAATTGTAGTGATGAACATGATAATTATAGCTCTCTTTAGAGCTGCCGACTGTTTCCCCTATAAGAGGATAATAAGGATGAACCCAACTGGATGACTGATCATATACTTCTCCATATTGATTATATCCATAAGCATCGTAACCAAATTGATTGTTGCCTTCATGAGATTCATTTGAGATCTCACTGCGCTCTGTGCCTAAACTGATAGAGTCAAAACTTAAGGTAATTGAAAAAACATCAGATGAGGTACTTTGATTATCAGTTGCACCTCTAGTCCTCCTCCTATATCGGGTCTTCTCATAAGCACCATGACCAGCTGTTCTCACTCCATGGTCTTCATCTTGGGTGGCATGATCAAAATTACCTTCACAGGTAAATTGGAATCCTCCATCCACATAAGATTGTCCATATTCATATCTTTCACCTCCACCACCTGTTCCGCTTCCACCCTCTCCACCATCATCAAAACTATTTGGAGTTGCTGTACCACCCCACGCATCATCACTAACTGAATTATCTTCTGGGTTTTTAACAACTTCTTCAGATAAGACTCTCTCTACGTTGATTCCAGCATTAGTTGCAGTTTCTACAACTTGTGGAAGAGGCCTTCCAGCTTCATCATCGAGGTGTGCATGCATAATCCAATCATGAAGTGGATCAATGCCATTATCAAGCGGCTCGCTTGCAACATGAAGTAGATCTATATACCTATTCACCTATTCCATTTGATAGTTACTTTAGCATTTGAACTTTTAGCTTCTTTATACTATTTAACTACAGACTATACACTCACATACTACACAGTAGCTTCATTATTCCTCACTTTTTCAAGATGCATAGCTAAAATTTAATACTCCGTACCCTGCACTCTCTTCTCATCATGTCATCCATATATGGTTCCTTGACTTCCTTTTGCAATGTCATTTGGCTTCATTTGAATAATTGAACCTTTATGGCTTTATCTTCTTTCTATTATTCAACTTCAGAGTTACAAACTATATACAAAGTTGCAGACATAGTCATAGACTATATAGTACCAAATCTCTTCTCGCACAGATTTGCATTTAGACTTTTAGTGAATTACTTCTCACCCAAAATCACCTTATGGGTATTTCTACGGGGTAAAGATTCGCCTTGAGGGGATTTTTTTCCTCACCTAGATTCGCCTTGAGGGGATTTTCTACTCACCTAGATTCACTTTGAAGGGATTTCTCCTCACTCAGATAGTCAAATTTGCCTTTAGGAGATCTCTCTTCACACAGATTTTCATTTAGAGAATTACCGAGTTTTTTTTTTATATTTTTATCTCAAATTTTACAGATATTTCTTCACTTTATCGGGGATATATCGCAAATATCTAATATATCAGGGATATTTGACGATGTCGGAGATATTTCGCAGAAACGGTAAAAGATAAGATATTTACCCCTCTAGATATATCAGTCCGTCGAAAAAATGAGATATCGGAGGATATATCGGAAATATCGCAGAGATTTAAAACCTTGGCTATTAGCATTAGCTACTGCATTAGGAAGTCTGTTGAATTGCTTGAGTGATAGAGTGTCCTATATTAGCTAAATAATTAGTTGTGAAATTTACTTATCTGATGATGTGAGTGAATAAATTCATTTAAAAAAAATGATTCTTACCAAAAGAAAAAAGGGATAAAGAATTTTTTTGATAATAAACTTGGTTAATTGGAAGGCAGGAAGATCTATGAGCTCGATCGATAAGATGCCAATTCTCAGTGTCAACACTCATAGCCTGCCTAGGGTTTGGTGGGGTGCCACTGAATTCTCCCACTTGCTTAGAGGGGGTGTGACATGTTTGAATCCAAGGCTACCTATTTGCTCACGTTTATTGATGGTTAGCCTCTTACTTCAACTAATTAAATCGCATTGCTATGTTTTTGGTCAATAACCACGCGCATGCAAGCATCTGTATCTCATGCGAGCACATGAAGGTGTAAATTTGAAAGTTTGGTGCTCGAATTTTATTCTGAAGATAAAAATAAATACTTTTAGCTTTTCAAGTTTCGAATGTTGTATGTTTCTTTAAAGTGCAGCAATATCGTTAATCATTCAAGTCTCGTTAATCTCTAAGTAATGTTCATTTTCCTCATTTTCTTACAGGTGAAAAAATGAGCATCATTTATCATAGTGCTTTTCTTATGGTATTGGAAGAGTTCCACAAATACGAACAAAGAGAAATTTTTGTTTTTGTTTTTGTTTTTTTTATCAAAAGAAAACTTCAATAATAATGGAAGATTAGAATGACATATGGTGCAAAAGCTCTGCTATCCTTCTCCAACGAAAATGAGATAGTGAAAAAACTTGACCACTTTAGACTTCAAACTCAAAGTCTTGACTCTTGACACACTGATAGAGCCAAAAGAAAGATGAGTATACTAATGTAAATTAATCCTCGCATCAATCAAGTAAAGAGAAAAACTAAGAGTGTTACAAAAATACAAATCAATAGTCAGGAGGTTTGTAACTTTTTTCAAAAGAAAAAAACAAGGTAGCTTCCACATATTGACTTGACCACGAATTTTATATAACACTATGACACCTAAAATTAAAGCTTTTCAACTCTGTTTATATAAATAGACATAGATATATAGTTAAATTTCCTTTCAATGATTAGCTCAGGCTAAGTTGACGATCGCACAATTATTTTCTGTCATTTTATTTATTTATTTAGTATTGGTAACATAATTCAACAGTGGTTAGCTACAGAACTGGTCTTATTTTGGACTTTGTGGCCAATCATATACAGACATCTTAATTTAACAAACTGCTGCTTCCCATTCCCATTCCAATAATTTAAAGTAATTAAAGAGAAAAATTGACAAGCTAGAATCCAAACCCTGCATGGTACGCCGGCCAAACAAAATGATCAAATTAGTTTTTGAACCGGAAGGAGAACAGTTATCATGACGGCTAGGGCTGTGGAAGAAACTCAAGAAAGATCGAAAACTAGCTAGGGTTAGGGTTCGGGGACTCATTGGGCTGGAACTGGTCAAAATGGGGAGTTAGGCCCTCGCATCCATTTTACTTAATCGAAGTAAACTGAGAGGAAAATAGAAGTTGGTATCTGGAAAATAGGTTAAAAACATGTTCTGTGCTATAGAACTCATCATAAGTCAAGAAGACTAATTCAAAGTTTCAAACAATTAGTATAACGATCCAACTATTCAGTGAGCCATTCTTTGTTACGAATCTGCTTTCGAATAATATATTAGTTTCCGGCCGGCCGGCATGCTTTCTTCTCGAGCCACCAAGCCATCTGCAAAAGGCTATAATATGATTGAAGCTAACTAGTTGTTTATATTCCTTAATACTGATAAAAGAACTTACCCTAGCTCACCAAGTAATTAAGTAGAGAGCTCCATGCCCTTTTCTGGTTGTGCCCTAGCTGTGGGCAACCATTATCAATCCCCTCATGGTCATGTACAACCATTAAGGGAATTGGACAACCATACTGGTTTGAGAAAAGCAGAAAGCCACAAACCATACCACATTGCCTAATCAATTAGCTAAAAAGCATGCATAACCAGTTGGCAAGTTGATCAAATGCCTTTACTGCAGGCTTTGCTTATATATAATTAATCAGATAATAACATCAAAATCAATTAGTGCAGTGAATTAGGCGCACTGTTTGCTTCTGCTTCATCATTCTAGTCCATTTGCCGTCTTCTTGCCTTTTTTATTTATTTATATTTTTTTCTATCTGGAACGGTTGGAGACAAGATCCCTACACTTTCGACGCCCTTAATTTTCCATTCAATTTGGTCCGCCAGTTTACCTAATGATCATCACTCACTTTGTTAATTTGTTGTTTTCTCGGGTTTTGTCTTTTAAAGGTTCTGTACCATGGCTAATAAGGGATTAGATGGTGTCAAGGCACATGATCCTCATATAGACTTTTACGATTTACGAATGAAATGACTGCGATACTTTTAGGGCTTTCATCATGTCTGGGTCTAGACTCTAGACCATTGATTCGGACATAATCGACAAAATGGGACACGTACAGACTCTAAAGGTTATGTCTATGCTAAAATTATTGTGGAAAATTGAAATTATTTACTGTATATTATAATCAAAATGAATTCTCTATTCAACTATTCATATCCATTATATTTCACAGGAGCTCAATGAATGATAGTTGAAAAAGCGCATAAGAGCAAGTTCACCCCTAGTCAAGAAAATACAAAGTTGAGAAGTTAAGAATTCGACCAGTCAAGTTATTATTCACTGCCATTGGACATGGGTTTACACCCGTTGTTTTTCTTGCCCGGTCAATCTTATCTAAAATTTCGGATCAGATTAAATCAAACCAGGAGTGGACACGTGTCCTCGAAATATGATAACGTTTTATGTGAAAATTGTACATAAATTGAGCAAGAGACAGCACACCATTCCTCACAAGCTGATATTCACAAATCTCAATCGTTTTCATATTCTCAAGATCCAACACATTTCCTCTCCTTCCCTCATTTCAATGAAGAGATTGTGGGCTAAGTATCGACAATCTCGAGATGAAGATCTTGAAGAGCTGTGTACGACTAATGCTCTTGTGGTAGCAGCAGTCGCTGAAGCTGAAGCTTCCTCAGGATCACGACGACGGGGTTCTCAACCGGGACGTGCACAGAATGAGGAGCTATTTGGGGAATCAAGAGGGAAAAACATGATGGAAGATTACTTTGTGGAGCGTTCAGTTTTCAGTGGAGAGATATTCCGGACAAGGTACAGGATGAGTCACAATGTGTTCAACCGCATCTCCAATGACCTTTGTCGTTATGACCCTTACTTTGTCCAGAAATCTGATGCTGCAGGCAAAGTTGGACTACTTCCCCAGCAGAAGCTGACATGTTCCTTAAGAATGCTTGCTTATGGTGCCGGGGCAGATCAATGTGTCGGATGGCGAAATCTACCTCCATTGAGGCTCTGAAACGATTTACAAGAGGAATCGTTAATCTGTACTCGGCAGAATACCTCCGGGCTCCTAATCCGGCCGACCTCAGAAGACTTCTCACCAAAGCTGAGAGAAGGGGCTTTCCTGGAATGATTGGAAGCATCGACTGCATGCACTGGCAATGGAAGAATTGCCCAACAGGTTGGGATGGAGAATACAGCTGTCGAAAACGTGTGCCCACTATCATCCTCGAAGCAGTTGCTTCTTATGACACATGGATATGGCATGCCTTCTTTGGAATGCGTGGATCATGCAACGACCTCAACGTCCTTGCTAAGTCCCCGTTGTTTGACGAGGTCACTGCTGGTCAAGCCCCTCGGATCCAATTTCAAGCGAATAACAGGATTCACAATTTAGGGTACTATCTCGCTGATGGTATCTATCCGCAATGGGTGACTTTCGTGAAATCAATTCCAAGGCCTACACGACCCAAGGATCTGAAGTTTTCCCAGGCTCAAGAGGGGTACAGGAAGGATGTCGAAAGATGTTTCGGCATTTTACAGTGGCGCTTTAGTATTGTTCGAGGAGCGGCTAGTGGCTGGGAAAGAGAAGACCTTCGATATATCATGCTGACTTGTATTATATTACACAACATGATAATCGAGGATGAAAGACCAGATGACAGCGGTGAGGATTTGGAGTCCGATGAAGAAGAGGATAACAATATGAGGCCCAGGTTGGCCCAGGTTTGGGAAGGACCGACTGTTGATGACTTCGATCCTGTTGGTAGAAATGATTATTACTTCAACGGATTCATGGATCGATATGATGCAAACAGTCACTCAAACCTTCAAGAAGATCTGATAGAGCATTTCTGGAACGTTCAAGGCAACATGGAGATCTAGATCATAAATGAAATTTTTTTGGAATAATTGGCTAATATCTATGTTTTGTTATGTTTGTGTGCTTTGAATTTGGCTTGTATTATGTTTTGGAAAGTTGGTGTGCTTTTAATTTGGCCAATGTCTATGTTTTTTATGTCAATGTGATTTGAATTTGGCTTGTATTATGTTTATTATGTGCTATGATTTTGAATATAAGGTGTGTGCTTTAATAAGGGGAATTTCCAAATACAACTTTTATTTCCTTAAATTGTCGCTTACATAAATGAAAAACTAGGAATAAGTACAATACAATTACAAACATGCATAATAACCTAATTATTCAAATCATAATCCTCATCCTCTTTAGAAATCCAATTTGTGTTTGAAGGCTCATCATTAGGGTTAGGGTTTGTGGAATCACCCGTAGGGAAAGGTGAAAATTGTGGTTGTGTAGGATATCCCCCCGGGTAAGGTGGTTGAGGATAATATCCACCGAGGTAAGGGGGTTGTGGGAATCCACTGGTGAAGGGAGGTGGTGGGAATCCACCGGTTAAGGGAGGTTGTGGGTATGTACCGGTGGTAAGGAGGTTATGAGTATGCACCACCAAAATTTGGTTGTGGGAATGCACCACCAAAATTGGGTTGCGGATAGTATCACCCATAGAAGGTGGCGGCTGCTCGTCAAGATCTTCTTTCTCCGCTATCTTCTTTTGTTTTCTTGACCAATAACGCTTTTTATTTGGCATCATTTTACTTGTATCAATCTCTATAATACGCTCTTCCCTCTCTTTATTTCGCTCTTCCCTCTCTTTAATTCGATCTTGCCTTTCTTGAAATAGGAGTTGCTCTTTTCGTATTTCGATTTGCAAGAGGATACATGCTCTTTTCTCTTCCTCTTGGAGACTTCGAGGGAATTCGTCATCGAGTTTTTTCTTGCCCTTGGTTACTTCTATTTGGTTGTTCGCTATACTCTCGAGACTGCTTGACAAAGGACTTTGATCTTTCGCTGCATTCTTTCCTTTCCATATTGCTTCTTTCGCATCTTTCCTTCCTTGAGGTCTCACAGTAGGATCTGCAGCTTCACCTGCAATTACCTCATCTACATCCATGTCCAAGTTGATGGGGGAATTTTCAGCAATTGGTTGTGTGTGCGTATGTTGACTTCCTACATTTGATGTTCCTCCGGATGTATGGCTAGGGATGTCTTTAAATTGTGCAAAGCCCTCCACAACAGCGTAACTATCAAAGCTCTGAAAATTGTGTCTTTTGGCCTTCCCAGTTTTTCTCTTCATTCCGGCATGCCACAATTTATGTGCTTCATCTTGCTACGTAATTTTAAAAAAAAAACAATAAAAAATTCAATTAGTACAAATATAAACGCTATTATGAAGGGTCATCTATTATAAAGCTCCTAATTTTAAATGATTTAATTATCTCACCGTTTTGCGTTAAAAATTAGTAAGTACAAACATAAAGGTTATAATTTTAATAAGAAAGTATCTTATCGTTTTACAATAAAAATCAATAAGTACAAATATAAATATCGTTGTAATTACATAATTATTTATCAACTAATTATTTTAATTATAACAAAAAAAAAATTATTACAATTAAAACGATATTATAATTACTACATTATTTATCAACCCTATATTTTACTATAATGTATCAACAAATTAAATGATTTATCAAAAAATATAAAGTTTATAATTTTAATAAGAATGTATCTCACCGTTTTACAATAAAACTCAATAAGTACAAATATAAAAAGAGGGGTAATTACATCATTATTTATCAACTAATTATTTTATATAATTATAACGAAAAACAATTATTACAATTAAAACGATATTATAATTACTACATTATTTATCATCTAATATTTTACTATAATATATCAACAAATTAAATGATTTATCAACAAATACATACCTCATCGACCGCATTCAAACCGCTCTTGTACCAATTTTTCACTTGCCTTAATGCACAATGCCACTCAAAGAGTTCAATCTTCAAAATTTTCCACCTTCCCGGCAAAGATTGGGCTGATCGACTCTTGGGCCAATTTGAGTCAAAGTGTCGCTTCACGCACAACCATAATTCGTTTTTTTTCTGATTTGTGCCCACAGCCGGACAATGGCCTACAATTTTCCAAGACTTGCACAATTGAACATCTTCCTCATCCATCCATCTCCTTTTATCTTGGATATCTTCACTTTGATTTCCCTCTTGTCCAGCCACTGGACGTGTGTTTCCCCTTTGTTCGGCCATAGTGGATAATGAAAAATATGGATAATGAGAGCTATATGGAGAGGACGAAGGTGTAACTATGAACTCTAGTATTTTGGGTGTGAGATGTTATAAAAAATTGTAGGTATTTATAGAATTTTTTTGTATGATTTTTAGAATTTTTTACATATTTTTTTCTGCCCGTTTCTTACCGTTAGCTATATCACTTTCATATTAATTCCTAGCCGTAAGATCTTCTTTTACTGTTCCTGCTATTCGGTCCAGATTTGTTGACCGTTGGGTTCAAATTCCCAAACCAGCCAACAACTATCAGTCACGTGCGCCCACAATGGGCAATTAATTGTCGCTCTGCGACAAAAAACCGAATCGCAGATGATGCCGGACGTGGCGCTCCCCCATTAGTCCGTGCTCTTCACGCCCTCTCTCTTTCGCATCTCTCTCTGTGTGGCCCCCTATGACGTCAGCCACATTCGACTGCTGGCCGAGCTAGCAGCCGACCAAGCCTGGGCAAGAAAAAAGGTATGGGCTTGGAATAAATCTTGGCCTTGGTCAAAGAAAGCCAATGTTTGTCCGGTTGAAATTGGACCGGTGGAGGGGAAAATAGTTTCTTGCCCAGTCACCACATCATCATTCCATGACTTTGCCGGTCAAACACAGACCGCTGGATTTGCTCTAAAAGTGTCAAAGTGTGTACTGAAATTCCCATATTTCGATCTTACTCATTCACGTACCCATGTTTTTCACACTTAGTTGAGTTAGTTCCATTTATTTACATGTACAAATGATTTTCACATGCTACACGTTTTTTCACTTGCACAGCCGATTATCGTCAAGGCCAGGGTGGAATCATACAACTAACCATGTTATGAAAAGTAAACACAACTGGTCATTTTTTCTACTAGAAACATGGACTCTATTCAAGTGAGAAAATGATTCATTAGAGATAAGATAGCATAATGCAAATTTGGTGTCTGAAATTTTGAATTATGCCTAGTTGCCAACATGTGAGAGTGGTCCAAGACTAGAACAAAGAGACACGTGAACGAAGCTGACATGGATATGTTCACATGACACAAATCCACCACGACACGTGGACGGTGACCTCTCCGGCATCTTCACGCACCCAGTCATTTCAATAGATACAGAAGATGTACTTTCATAATGCTCTCTATCACTTTTTGGCTGAGAAGACATCAAAATGTCGATTTTAAGTGAAGAAATGGTGCATGAATGTCTGAACGATGCCAGGTCCATTTGCCCCAGCCATGAAAATAGCCTCACCATGGACCCTCCATGTCCTTCAAAGTTTCAATGATTCTAATCTATTATTAATTTGTTATTTATGCGTATGCCTAAAACAAATCTCACCGACTCAGCAACCCCAAAACAAAAGAGAAAGCCATCTCCCATGTCGGAAATAGGAATCTCAAACCCAACCAATAATTTTTAAAACAAGATGACATCGAAAACTAGATGTCATGTTTAAGTTTTGGGTAACCAGATTCCTGAATTTACAGATTAGACATCAGCCGAGAGAGGCTTTGCTCTCTTATCTCTTCTCTTGATCAATTAGAGCAAATGCACTCATGACCTAAAGCTAATTGCTGATTTGCCTATTGAATTTGTCACTGTCAATTCACTATTCATCCAAAATTAACAATTGCCTCCGATTATAAAATGCATCAATAAAAGGCAGTTGACATGCCAATCCACTATTCACATTTAATAATTTATATATGCATTAATTAAAAAAATATTTAAATCATCGATTTTATTTATTCATTGATTTAAGGATGCAATAAATTGTAAAATATTAATATAACAATTTGTTAAGACAAACTATAAGAGCAGATTTCCCAAAAAAAAAAAAAAAGCAAGCAATTATTTTTTTATTTTATAGAAATTTAAAATTCTCACCCAATGAATATAAATATGAATAAAAAAAAGAACATTAAAAATTACGCTTCTTTTATTGAAAAAACTAATTTAATTATAAATTTGGTAGAATTTGACTAATTTGTGAGTTGTTGGCCCATCAAAAATCAGTGGAGTCCACGAATTGGTTGGGGTAATTGGGTGACCAAGAATTGGTTAATCAATTGCCTGACTTCATAGACCTCACTAATTGCCCAACTAATTTTGCACCGCTGCATTTCCTTTTTTTCGCTCAATCAGCCAATGGGTCGGTCAATTACCCTATTGGTGCAACTGCTCCTAGAGGAACAAAACAGGAGCAGAATGGGGAATAGGTCATATGAAAATAAAAGAAACTCACCAATCAAAAGGTTTCATATTGGAAGAGCAAAAAAGTCACACGCAAGAGCAAAAGATGAAAACGAGTATTGAAAAGAAACCTAAATGGTAAAGATAAATGACATTAGTTTACTATTCTTTCCTAAAATCTCTAATCTCTTTTTTCAACGTTGCTGCACCTAAGCTCCATTAAGTCCCAGATCTCATCTCCTGTATGAGAAAAGAAGAAACATTGGATGAACACCAAGTGGTTCATCGTATATTGCACTTGTATTCTAAAAGTATACATGCAGGATGGCGACTTAGATGAAGCATCTGGCTGTTTTGGTTGGTATTTGACCTGCCATGAGAGGTTTGGGTTTAATTGGGAAATCCAGCCCCTAAAGAAAACAAACATACTGCCCCTGTACACATCAACTTTTGTACATTCTGCCACTAGCTGCACAAGGTTTACAATCGGGTGAAATACAACCTCCCAGCATGCTGAGCCGTTTGCAAATGTTACAACCCGCAAACACTCAAAAGATATAAGGCCTACATCCAAATGCGACCTTGGGTCACTGTGGAATAATCTTAACTACTTCAGTATACTGCCATAATCAATTTAGTTTGTTCATAGAGGATATATTCAAGGGCAACAATATGACAAGAGGAGTCTCATAAGTAGCAAAACCTAAGGGTCTTATGGACATCCACTGCTCAGTGACACATAAAGACAAATGAGTGGAGGAAATAACTTGAGTCATGATTCTGTAGACAACTATTTAGCACAGCAAAGCTAAGGAATTC
Source organism: Rosa lucieae (assembly GCA_024704745.1). NCBI lineage: Eukaryota > Viridiplantae > Streptophyta > Magnoliopsida > Rosales > Rosaceae > Rosa > Rosa lucieae. Next base: position 32,625,463 of record CM045498.1, on the reverse strand, counting down.
TCTAAAACATTCAAAGTATCAGTCCAGCCATCCAGAGGTATTAGCAGTAATAATTCATTAATACCATTCGGACTCAAATATGATCTTCCTCAATAAAAATTTAGATTAGAGTTCTCTGGATATGTAAAATAGTATCACCATTGAAATGAGATATCAACATGAAAGCTAGAAAAGTGCAATTGAAAATCTGAAATGGTAGCACTTGTAAACACAAAACAGTGAACAAAAACGAAAAGTATAAGTTCTTTTTACTCGCCAATCAAGCAAACAAAAAAATTGCACACTACGAAATCACGATTAATTCATTCAATCTTATTATCCAGACATAATGTTGAAACAACTATAGATTGGACCCAGTGCGTCTCCATTTTTGGTCAGGGCATATTTGCAGCACAACTGTAAGTAAATGGGTACTCAAAACTAAACTTGTAATACCCTTATCAAAGAAAGTGTTGTTGTTTACAGTTTATTGCACAATATACAATATAATTTGAGGCTCACATTCCACAAACACATTACACTTACAAGACTGAGACTTATAATTCTGCAACTTAAGCCAACAACAATATCATGACTTACAACTTACAAGTTAAGTTACTCATCTGGTTTTCTATTTCTATTCTTGTTTCCATATATCAGTCCAGTCTCCTGTGAACAAAAAAAAAAAAAAAAAATTCAAAATCGAATTAACTGAATTCGATTAGATTTTGCACAAAACATCAGAAACTCAGGAACAATACCTGTGGATCAGGAATGGGTTTCCGTTTCTCTATGTATCTATTTGGATTCGAAGCTTCTGCCAAAGCTGCCAAAGCAGCCCTTTCCTACATCCCCAAATTTAGAGTTGGCCATTAGCTTAATAAGAATCTACGAAATCAATAAATCAAAATTGAGTAGAGCGATTTGAATTTAGAAGAAGAACCTGTTGTTCTCGCTTGAGTTCTTGTGAGGGCTTGACCCAGAGGAAGTAAGCTAGGGTTCCGGCGACAACCCAGGAGGCCAAGTTGCTTCCTCCTCTTAGGCCTCCCATCGAATTGCCTATGAATGACCTCACATTTCCCAGTGTCCTCTTCCAATTGCTCGTCATTGTGGAGAAATTTAGGGTTTTGATTGCTACTTTTCGCAAAATTTGGTATTTAGGGTTTTTGAATTCCCTGCTTCTCTGTCAGTATCTGCTGCTGATCCTAAACTATTGCACCGAGAGTGGAGACGGTGGAATCAGAAGAAGTGCTGCGCAGGACAAGGAGGGCAGTTTGGGCCTGTTGGGCCTTCCTTCATTGTACCTGTAAGAAATTTAACAGCATCTTTTACAGTATGGTGAGTTTTTTTTTTTTTTTTTTTAGTTTTCAAGTTGGATTCAGATATCAAGGTCTCGTTTGGTTCCCAAAATTGAGGGCATCCGTTTGGTGTGAAGGAAAACCATGGGAAAAGATTTGTTAATTATATATAGTATCTAAGGATATAAATGAAATAGTATTATTATTTAGCTTCCATTCCTTGCACAAACCCAACACTAAAATGGAAACAAACATATAGTTTTTCGTCGCTTTTCCAATGTTTCCAAGCGGTGAAAATGAAAGCTAGAGAGAAGTTTGTTTTTCTTTAATTTTTCTAGGAAATACAAATGAATTGATTTCAGTTCCGTGAACCAAACGAGACTGAAATGTAACTCTAAGTATAAAATGGATTTGGACTTTATGGTTGACGAGATGATTGTGCCTGTTTGGTTGAGATGGACTGCGCAGAAGTCGTGGAGATGAGCAAGAGCAGAGTCTTGTAGCTGAGGGTATTTCTGTGCAAGCAATCCGAATTATTATAGCTCTTCTCCAGATTTTAGTCATTCATCATGCTTCAAGGGATGTGAATAAGGCAGTGGATGAAGTTGCAAGTTACGTAACCTGAAAAAAATGGAAGATTTCAATAGTTACCTAACGACTAATGTGTATTTAGACAACACTCATAGTCATGACATTAATATATTGAAAACCCAACATATGTTCAAGTAAATCCATAATATGTGTCTCCCCCAAACTCGAGGTTACTTGCTCTAGTAAAAATAGAGTTTATATTAGAGATATTTCGGAGAATCTTAGGAGATATCTAATCAATGTACGATTATGTTTCCATGTACAACTCTATCTCTATACTTGTAATCCTCTATATAAAGAGGCCCCTATTATCAATGAAAGCACGATTCAATTCTCTCCCAATTCAGTTTTTCTTCAACACATTATCAGCACGAAGCCCTAATCCTGAAACAAATAGCCAAACCCTGATTCAAGAAGCTAAAACCCCAAATTCGAATACAAAACCTTGAAGCCTTTTCTGCCTCCACCTCACACCTTGAAGCCCTTGACCCCAGGAGTCCAGAACCGGCGGCGCCACTCTAAGAACCGGCCACCGGAAGCTCCATACAACCAACATCAAATATTCCACCGGTTCACCATCTTATGGACCTCCGATTTCCACCAAATTTTGTCTGCAGAAGCCCCTAGATCTGTAGATTCAGGAACCGGAGAAAATATCACAAGAACCGGCTTAAAAAGATGTGAACCAGCCACCTGAGCGTCAGCACTCTTGAACCGACAGAAGCAGAAAAGAAAAGAAAAGAAAAAGAAAAGAGGAAGAAAGAAGCAGCCCAGCTAAGAAGGAAGAAGTCAAAGCCCAGAGAAAAGGTCAAAGGCCAACCCACTGCCAGAGGCCCACTGACATGAGTGCCACATCATCAACCACGTCAGCGCAACAAGTCATCCTGCCACGTCATCGCGACACGTCAGCACTAGTCAGCAATAGTCAACGCCGATCAACTACTTTCCGGCCACTTTTCACTCGACTTTCCGGCCATTTTCCGTCGACTTTGTCTGACCACTTTTTTCGGCCAAAATTTCCAGCGACCTATTTCAAGGTATTTTTTACTAAAAGTTTCCCTTTTTTTAGAGTTTTTTAATTCAATTTCTCTTCTTTTTTGGGGACTTGCAAACTCCCTTCTTCTACCCCCCTTTCTTAATTATAGGGGAGACCTAATTAAGTCGAACTGTGGGGGTTCGTGCTCACTCCAAGCTTGGAGCTTGTTGAGATCTTCAAACTTAGAGTTTGTAGAGAATTTACGATCGACCACTTACGTCATTGTTTCGATCTAATCCAATACCTCTTGGAATTGAATTTCTGGGAAGCGATTATACTTAGAAATTCCTAATTTCTTGGAAGCGATTATGCTCAGAAATTTATATGTTTTCTTGGTAGTTTTTTCCTCTCCGAAACTAACCATTTTTCTTGTTCTCTTTCATGATGAGTAACCTGAACAAATTGAACTTTGCTCCATTGGGAACAACTGGCTCTGGATATCACATGTGGGTTCGTGATGTCCTCCAGCATCTCAAGGTCGATGGAATCCTGGATACGATTCTCGAGCCTAGCCAGGACGTGCTAACTGTTGAGCAAGCTTAAGCTTTGGAAGCAAATAGAGCAGCCTTAGAGGCAAATAAGGCGAAAGCCATCATCATAATGACTCGTTAAATGGATGATTCGTCTAGTACGATTGTATGATTGAAGAAGACCCCAGAAGGCTGTAGGTCTCACTCGAAGAAAGATTTAGCAACGTCTGTGACTCCCTGCTTCCTGACCTAGAAGTGAGATGACATAGCCTCCACTTCTGTGATTTCAAGTCAGTTATTGACTACAACTCGGAAGTACTTGGCATTAAATCCTTAATGGAATTTGTGGTAAAGAGATCACAGATGCGATGTTGATTGAGAAGACTCTCTCTACCTTCCCCATCTCTGCATTGATGGTTGCTAAGAACTATTGAATCGATGTTACTGTAGAATAAATCACAAGTTTTCATGAGCTCATTGGAGCTATGAATGTCGCTGAAAAGCATGATAACATCCTTATGAAGAACTATAATAAAAGATCGTGGAAACAGAGTATATTCCAGAATCCAATTATAGCAGCGCCCCTAAGAGAGGGCGCTAAGAGCGAAACCCTAATCTTAGAGATATTTCTGGACGTTCTGATCCATATAATCGCTCTACTTGGGAAGGTAACCACCAAAATAGGTGAACATGGAACCGAAGAGGTCAACAAGATTCCAGTGGATGAGCAAAAGTGTAGCTTCTTAATCTTCCTCCTCTTCTCTATTTTTCCTCTAGAAGAGGTTACAAGGAAAAAATTGAATTACACCGTGAAGAGAGTGGATGATGAAGAGATATTGAGACGTTGATCTTGAATCTTGAAATCAAGGCTTCAATATCATGACACAAGGTGGAAGGATGGCGGCTAGGGAGGCTCATGGCTTCTTCTTCTTCTCCTGTTTGCTTGAAGACGCAGAACCTTGAAGACTAGAGAGTGGAGAAAATTTTGGCGTTGAGAACAGAATGAAAGAATCAATTCCTCAATGAGGCTTGCAGGGTGCATCTATATATAGGAGATGTCTAGGGCTTCTGGATCATTCTTTTAATTTCTAGGAATTATCTAATTGGTCCACACAGCTCAAACCAATCAAATAAATCCAGGTCAGCATTCTTGTGTCATTCAACCAATGAAAAGTCTTTAAAATTACACCTTGATTCTAGGGATATAATATTTTATGAATTTAAATGAATATTTTCTAATCTTGTCTCCTAAAATTCGTCCAAAAAGAGGTGTGAGCCACAAGCAATGTATCTGGACTTGTTTTCATCCTTTCTGCATGTTGTCATCCCTTAAAACTCTCCAAGGATGATGCCAAACACTTCTGGAAGCCTCTAGGACGTCCCAATGTGCAATATTATCTGAAATATGAAGCATAAATTCAGCCATGGGCTTCCCGATCTCATTTGGGCCTCCAAACAGAAATTCCTGTCAAAAGTCCAATTTTCGCGCAGCTTGACCTTCCTGTACTAAATCGGCCATAACTTCTTCTAAAAAAATGATATTGATAAGCCATAAAAATATCTAGAAACTAGACATTCGAGGCTTTCTAACAATGTAAAGATCATCATCTAGTTCGTCCTGAGCTGTTCTCAATGCTCTGTCGAAGTTGACTGACTTGCACAGGTAGATTTCCTGATTTGGACTTTCATGTGTTTTTTTCTCCTAGTGCTCTCAGGTTTCCTCGCCCCATTAGGACTCCTCATGTCTTCAGAACTCCTATTCAAACAAGGATTCTTCATATAGAATGTTCTTGATCTTTCTAGAATCTTCTCTTGCTCTCCTAGTTCAATTGGGACTTCTTATGTCATTAGGATTCATTTTCCTGGCAGGAGTAGGCTTCCTAGTCCAACTAGGACTCTGCATTTTTCACAATTTTTGTTCATTTCTCCGATCATGTTTCCTCGTTGATCGAGGATTCCTGCTTTGACTGGGTTTCCTAGTCGGACCAGGATTTCCTGGTTGAACCAGGAAAATCTGCAGCCCTCGTGCCTTTCCTCTATCATTTCCAACGTTCCCTTGCTTCTCATGTGCCTTTAAGCTCATTTCTTCTCCATTTACTCCAAGGTACCTAAAAATAGAAACTTTATTAAAATTGATTTATTTAAGGAAATAACTAAGTAAAATATGAGGAAATAACATTTAAAACATCGCATTAAAATGCTCCTATAATTGCCCCCAAATAAAAGTCCCCGGCAACCTCCAGCTAGTGACCTGATACCGGTGGCCCAACCTCTGGCCAGTGACCAAATTCAGCCATCAGTGACAGGATTCCAGCGACTGGTGTTGTTGGATCATATTTCATATACATATTTGTGCCCTAAAACATGAAAATTACTTGTTCTAAAGTCCAATTTAATGTTGACTAATCCAATTCCATTATTCCCATAATCTTGTACTTTTGTTTAACCTTTGTGTTTACTTATATATATTTATTATGTTTTCTTTATCATGCTAGGAAATGATGGAGAAGCATGGAAATACACTAAAAAGTCAACCTTAACACATTTTCCTACTCCGGCTAGGAGAAAGCGAGCTAGACAAGGAAGGAGGGACGGCAGCCTGATCAAACGAACTCCAAATGAGTTGAAAATTTCCAGATCAATTCTAGACATCCTAAGAATAATTTCTTATGAAGAGTGCAAGAGATAGTTCGAAGTTTAAGGCCTTCAAAAGATTGGTCCAAGTTTCTGACTAAAAGATGAAAAATGGCAAAACGGACATGTAAGAATTCCGGCAGCATTTCCAGCCAAACCACGGTGAACTAAGTTATGAAATTTTACCAGGATGATCTACATTTATCGAGGAACATTTGGTATGAAGAAGTCGAAGGCCAATTCTGAAGTCTCAGTGGAGATTCAATTGAAGAAGCTTTAGAGAAAGAAAACGTATCCTAATCAAAACATGGCAGTTTGGCCTAGAACCTTCTTTGGGCGGATTTCTTCTGCATTTTTGGAAGGTCTATGATGCTGAAATTATCAAGAAGAGCCCAAGAAGAATTATACAAGATTATGACAAAATTAGTCCATCATATTAGTCTTTGGATAATAGGCATCCATAGACACCTTCTCTCCTTTGGTTGCCACATTAACTTTGGTGACCCAAAAGCACCACAACACTCTTCATTTTCATGTTTTCCGTGCACAATAAAGAAAGCAACTGCTCATCTGTTCTCCTAAGTCATCTTTTCTACTCTACACTCTCATAATTCATCATTACACTCTCTATAAAAAAACAAAGAAACAAAAAACCAAAATTCTCCTCCAATAGGTTGCTGCCAAAACGGACCACGTTAGTGATGCTGTCGGATTCTAATTTACTGTAATATGGCGACCTCAGTGTCCTCTCAAAGAACTAAAGAACAAAACCCACATTTGCGATTTTGCTGCAACCTTATCCTTCATGGTGAGTCAAGTTCAACTTTGTCATTCTTATCTTCCTAGTTTGGATTAATTCTGGGTTTTGATTACAAATTGAAACTGAGACTGAAAGTTTGCGTCTTTAGGCGACTGCTAGTGACAACAATGGCGATCAACAACTGAAATTGTATTCCTACTACAAGAGCTCTTGCTCTTTCCGTGTCCGAATTGCCCTCAACCTCAAAGGTGTTTCCTTTCCTCCAATTTTTGAACATTCAATTTATTAATGGCATCTGAATTTGAATTTGAACTTGAACATGACCTAATGGTTTGTATATGTATAGGGCTCAAATACGAGTACAAAGCTGTAAACTTGTTGAAGGGAGAACAGTATAGTCCTGGTTAGTCCCATTCCTTTGACTCACCACTTTGAGATTATGTCTATATCTGAGACTGTTGTATCCCCATTGAATTGATTCTGTACTGGCAGAGTTTAGAAAGCTCAATCCGATCGGCCATGTGCCGGTGCTTGTGGATGGGGACTTAGCTGTTTCCGATTCATTTGCCATTTTATTGGTCAGTCTGTATGTTCTTCTTTCTCCTTTAGCTTAATCTGCATAGGATATGCATTCAGTTTTCATTAGCTTCTTCTCATATTTCGCAGTATTTGGAAGAAAAGTACCCACAACATCGGTTGTTGCCTAAAGACCTTCAGCGAAAGGCCATTAACTTCCACGTCAGTCTCGTGTCAAGGATATTGGGTCCCTTTTGTTAAGATTTTGTCAACTATTGTGGATGGATTTGCATTTTTCATAATGAGAAGTCTAAGTTATGATCGTGATCATGGTGATGTCAAAGTTGTACATGCATTTATGCATGCCGCTGGATGTTTTTATTTCTAATGCTGCTTCTTGGCTTATTTGCTAACCCATGTTTTGTAAGCTCTATTTTCTGAATCTTTCTGGCTTGAATCTCCTGGTAAACTAAAATGTTTCTTTTTCTTAAAATTCTTTTGCTTGTTTGCGTGGATAAGTCAATTGAACTGGTTCTTACAAAGTGACCAGATTTTCATGTCTCGTGGTTGTAACAACCCTGTTATCATATGATGAATTCAAAATAAAATTATGGTTTCTGTCTTTGTGCTATTGACTTGGCAACACTTGTATGCATAGCTTACCAAGAACTGCACCATCTTAAATCCTTAACTAACATAGTATAATATTAAACAGGGTGTAAATGACATTGATGGTAGTTTATATTGTGTATTGGTGCTTAATGCAATATACATAATAAATGCAGCTGATTGATGCCAAATCTGTTTAGACTGCTCTACTTTTATGTACTATGAGTCTCATATGAGTTTGCTAATGCTTTGGATGATTCATTATGCTTTGCTCCAAATCCTTATTTGTATACACATAGTTTGTAACTTTTTGAAGGTATTTTCTTAATTAATGCTATTTTCATGTCCTTCTCTTGTTGTGCAGGCTGCAAATATTGTTTGCTCAAGCATACAGCCCCTTCAGAATAGGGCAGTACTGGTAACTAGCTGGATGCTTTTGCTTGTTTATACTTTAAAGCACTTTCATTGTTATAAGAGTTCACTTCTTGTTGCATTATCATCTAATCAATAACATTAATGTCGCTTGTTGCTTTTCCAATTTGCAGAATTATATAGAAGAAAGGGTTAGTCCAGATGCGAAAATTGAATTGGCTAAAGTTCATACTGAGAAAGGTTTTGCAGGTAATCTTTGGAAAAACTATTGATCCATATGGTCCCACATTCCCCTCCCAAAGAGATAAGAAAAAAAAAAAAAAGAAAAGAGAAAATGTTCAGTAAGCCATAACTTTTGAATTTAATTATTATTTTTTTTTTACTACCGCATGAATGAAAAAGGAATTATGGTAATATTTTCTCCTCATTCTTGCTTCTCAAGCACAAGTGTTGGGGTCTTACTATATGTTTATTCCTATTCTCATGAATAATTTAGGTCTAATATCTACTATTTGTATTTCTTTCAGCACTTGAAGATCTACTGAAAAACTATGCAGGAAGATATGCAACTGGAGATGAAGTTTCTTTTGTATGTTTGATCAATTTTGTCTTCTTTCTTCTTCTTCTCCTTTTTATGAAAAAAAGAGTGATCGACTTTGTCAGTGCAAAATAAAAGAACCGTTTTGACTACATTTAACCCCAAACCAGAAAATCTTTTATGTCGCAGGTCTAAGGAACTAGGTTACTGGTTCTCTAAGCCTAGTTTTCATTCATGGGCTTTGGTCTTTTGGTTTTCCGGATTTTGAATTCACCCAAAAAGTACACGACATTTGCATATATTTCACAAAGCTGTTGCCCAGTTATTTGCATATATTTAGGCTGGAGATAAACATTAGGCCTCCTACATTTGCATAAATCAAAACATCTAGCTCACTTCATATCTTACTAACCATAGAAGAAAATCATGCAAATCCAATGTTCTCAAAGTAATTAAACTTGTGGTTTCACTACTTTTAGAAGCATTCAAACTAAATTTAACAATTAATATTACCAAGGACTCTTGCCTAGCAATATAATTACACAATTCAAATGTCCATTTCATGCAATTTTTTTTGTTCTCTCAAGAAACAGAAGACTGCAGTACCAGTAGACCATCTAGAACTTTATCTATCTTTAACAACCGATGTGGTTATGAGGTTCTGGATTACAGTACTTGAGTTGCATGCTGCACTATGGAATGGTCACTTTGTAATTGGTGTGAAATTACTTTGTTTGGAGAAACTTCCAATATATGTGACATTTTGATAAATATTTGCAGGCAGATTTGTTTTTGGCGCCCCAGATTCGTGCAGCTTTTAAATGGTTCAATCTAGACATGGTACTACTCATTTCTTGCGCCAGTTAAAGTTATAACCATAGGAAATGTACATAAAGGGATTTTATTCAACTGACAGTGTAAAATAATACTTATCTCTGTGGCATAGCACGATTCTTTTCCTGTTCTTTTGAGTGAGAATTGAATGGGTCCATATTGACTAAAGTGATATTTCAATCACCTTATGGAATTTCTATATTCTGCGTTGGCTTTCTATAGCACTCGAACAATTGAGCGTCAAACAACCTCTTCGTGCATTTGCGCTTCTTCTTGCTATAATTCTATATTTCCTTATGATCTATAGGCAACTGCATCTTTTATACATTGAGTTGGAGTCTGTTCTGGCCTGTCAGTTTGGTATAATACTGTGGTAGGTTCAGCATAAGAAAAGGTATTTGTAGAGATTTGGTCCTAAAAAAGTTAGTATAGAATGACAGTCCACACACACAAAAAAATGTATTTAACTAGTTATAGAGTGCTGACCAAACAGGCTTGCTTCAAGAAGTTGATTGTACGGTAGCTAATTCAATGATAAATGTATGCTTCAGGACTATACAATGATATTTTTTTACCATTTCTTTTTCTTTATAACTGAATTATGTACTTGTATAACCATAATTTTCCTCCTATCGACTTCAGCTAATAACATTTATTGGAACCAAAGATTCAAAGTTACTGAAAAGATAGTGTAATTGATGCGTTGAGTGGGGCGAACCTCATACTTATTTGACTGGGCTAGTGGCAGCCAAGTGGGTCTTTTTCATCATTTTTAGTCGACAATAATGAAAGGAACGACTGAAATGGTTTGATCCCTTTCAGTCTGACTCTAATTATTATCCTTGCTTCTGGTCTTGGATGTTCCTATATTTTTATCCAGTAGCTGCTCTTTTTTTCCTTTTCTTTTTACAGCACCTTCTATTGCTCATGCTGATGGTATCAAGCAACTATTTCTCTGGCTTTTTTGGACTTTACGTTATAAATGAGAAGTGCATTTGCCATCTGCATCTCTGATGAGTTTCTTTCCTCAATTGTTTGTACAGACCCAGTTCCCCCTTTTGTCCAGGTTGCATGAGGCATACAATGAGATACCAGCATTCGTAGATGCTAGGCCAGATAAGCAGCCGGATGCTCCTTCATAATAGTTACCGACAAGTTCAAGAGGTATGAAGTAATATCTCCTGTCTAATTATAAGTTTTCTGCTTGCATCCGGCATTGATGAAATATTTGTGGCACCACACGAACACACTGTATTTAGTGTAGTTACTTTCTTGTTGGTTGGTGCTTCAGAGATTTTCCATCTGCCTGAAAATATCTCTTTTATTCTAATCAACCTTTCCTATCCCCAAATGCAGAAAAATTGCCACCAACTAAGGTTTTCGTTGAAACATTCGGAACGTTGCAACATAGTAATACTAAGATGTATATATAAGGGTTGTCCGATAATGGAACAGGTTGAAACTGCATTGCTGTAATGTATATGTAAAATGATGTAATTGTCTGGATTGCATGTCAAAACTCTTCAGCGTCTCTTGTACGCATTGTGTACTTGGATCTTACAGCTTCTAGCCTTCTATGTCCAATAAAACGTATTTTAAGGACAAGAACATATAAATTTACTTTGCTGTTTCAGATTTCATTGATGCTTCTTCTGGTGTGTTCCACTTGTCTAGCAAATTAGGTACCTATATTTGCTGAATGGTATGCTGTGCATGTGTGTCTCCTCCAATCCCATCATAAAATTTCTACATTAACAACAGAATCCCTAGTCAAATCAATGTCTCCTCATCTCCATGTTAAAACATTGAAGCAGTAAGAAGTGGGGTCTTAGAATTGGCATTTCATCTGAGTAGAACTTCACCATTAGAGACGTTCTTTGAAAATCCCACTATGAAATTTCTACATTAAGCAGCAAAATCCCTAGTCGAATCAATGGCTCGTCGGCCTCATGTTAAAGTTGAAAGTTAAAAGTGTTAAACCATTGAAGCAGTAGGAAGTGGGGTCTTGGAATTGTCATCTCATAAAGACGTTCTTTGAAAATCCCATCATGAAATTTCTGCATTAACAACAAAATCCCTGGTAGAATTAATGGCTCCTCAGCCTCATTTTAAACCATTGAAGCAGTAAGAAGTGGGGTCTTTGATCTGTCATTTCATCTCAATAGCACTTCACCATTAGAGACGTTCTTTGAAAATATTGTGGCTCAAATACTCCAGTAATAGCAACAATTCACGAACCTTGTTAATGCAGAAATTATAAGAAAAGTGTAGCTATGAAGAAAATCATTCCTCCGGCAATTTTGGGTTGAGGAATTCCATTCCATTTTTTTTTCTTGTCACATGGGGGAGAAGGTGGTTGTTGACATGGAGAAATGGAAGGGGTACATTGACCTTGACTTGGTGGGTTAACTCCCTTCATCACTTACACATTGACAGCTGAGCATGAAAGAGAATCCATCTAATCAACTTTGAGCCCTTTTATCAAGTTGTAGATGATAAGAGAGATTTTCTCCGTCTTCCTATAATAAATTTCCAACCAAACTCTGTCAAATGATTTTGAGTTTCATATTTGTTTTTAACTCCCTAGTGTGGATATATCCAAACTAAAAAAAGCATTTGAATGGTACTGCTTCTGCCCTATGTGACTTGCTATTTTGTTGCTACTATATTGACCGGTGTGTTATTTTGAAGTATATTATAACTATTGACCTTGTGTATAGCATAAACTACTTGCTTGGTATCATTCTCTTCATAATACGTGCAGCCACTATGCGTCTGTGCTGCATTGATATACAGTAAGCATCTAGGGGCTGTGGGAGTAGTCAAATATTTCCGACATGTAGTTATGCCGATTATGCGGTCATGAATATGGTTATAAATGCGGGTCTTCATTGCGGCTATAAGTACGGCGGTAATTGCGGCGATAAGTATGGCGTTTACTGCGGCTTTAAGGGCAATGGCGGTTATGAAATCATCACAGCAATAATCATCGACATAAGTACGTAACATAAATGTAGACATAAACCCTCGAATAATGACGACTTGTTCCCGAAGTAAGTCATCGCCTATATAAAGGAGGCTCGACGTCCAGGTAATGCATCGAATCCCGATTATTTCTACTCCACTACTAAGAAACGTACTGACTTAGGCATCGGAGTGTTTTCTGCAGGTACCCCCCATCCTCCTCGAGCCAACGATCAAACTCCAGGTCAACGCTCGAGGGAAGCTTCTCGATTGTTCCCAGGTCAGCTCCCGCTCCAGTCCGCATTAATTGTTGGGTCAAACTCCTCTACGGAATTTTTCACCTCCAACAAGTGGCGCCGTCTGTGGGAACACTTTTCCCTAAAAAGTGATGGCGGGAGCTGCCCCTGACGGGATCCTATTTCTGTCACTAAGGACTGGGAGTGATGGAATACAAGCCCGAAGTAATAAAAGTTTGGACTTACCCTGACCCTAATCCAAGATCCAAGCTTGCCTCTGGATGACGAGTTGTAAAAGCTGCGGATGAGGCAAGGCCAGCGACGGCGCTTGCCAAACCAACAGAGTAATAAGCACGGGCGTCGGTGGCGCCACCGATAAAGGTTTATGCAGACCTCACGCTGAGGGGGCAAGCAACACACTTATAGGATGAATAACTGGAAGAGCCAGTACAAGCCAATCCTCGAGGGCCCTTAGGACCTCGAGGGCCCTTAGGAAGCATGTGCTGAGGAAAGTGATCGATGAGTATAACCGAGCCAATCCTCGAGGGCTCGTAGCTGCAATCAAAGGGGATGCCGGTAAGTCTCCATTCAAAGTACCAAATGTGCACCAACCCAGGTAACACCGATCAACGTTTAGCAGTTACTCTTATGGTTTTCGCTTACTTACAATTGATCTTGAAATGCAATGGAAGCCGTGGCGAGAAATGTCTAAACTATTGTTCGATTAAACTTGAGCGACCTTCTGGACCACACCCTCACTGCAGGCGGGGGTGGGATGGCGTGCCTCACCCCTCGCCGCGGGCAGGGGTGGGATGTGGACCCTCACTGCAGGCGGGGGTGGGATGGCTTGCCTCACCCCTCGCTGCGGGCGGGGGTGGGATGATGGACCACACCCTCGCTGCAGGCGGGGGTGGGATGGCGTGCCTCACCCCTCGCCGCAGGCGGGGGTGGGATGTTGGACCACACCCTCGCTGCAGGCGGGGGTGGGATGGCGTGCCTCACCCCTAGCCTCGGGCAGGGGTGGGATGTGGACCACACCCTCGCTGCAGGCGGGGGTGGGATGGGGTGCCTCACCCTCGCTGCAGGCGGGGGTGGGATGTTGGACCACACCCTCACTGCAGGCGGGGGTGGGATGGCGTGCCTCACCCTCGCTGCAGGCGGGGGTGGGATGTTGGACCACACCCTCGCTGCAGGCGGGGGTGGGATGGCGTGCCTCACCCCTCGCCTCGGGCGGGGGTGGGATGTGGACCACACCCTCGCTGCAGGCGGGGGTGGGATGGCGTGATGGATTTTGTTCTTGCAGGACTTAGAGGTTCTGCAAGTGGTACTACAACTGACCCCCACGGGAAATGGGAGCAATCCTGTCCTCGGAAGATGAAAATGAGCAATGAGCGGAGGGCGAACCTTCCTATTCGGAATGCGCAAGGAGGAATACTCTCGAGGAGGCAAGTCTTTCTCGAGGACGAAGACTCTCATGAAAGCAAAGGCTCGTGGAGATAGGTTTTTCTCGAGGAGGTGCATTCTCGAAGAGACGAAAAAGTGAACGTTTCAAGAGACAAGCTCCCGAGGGAGCAATCGAGCAAGACCCCCAAGGTTAGTATATACAATGATTGATTCGTGAATGATTGATAATTTAATGCATGTTGGTAAATGCTCGAGGAGGCGAATCCTCGGGGAATGATCGTGCCAACCATGCAAAAACGATTGAAGAGAAAAGTACTCAACCGTAGAGAACCAATGAAGAAGGCGTGTCAAAAGAAAATTATTATTGTTTTATTAAGGCTCATTACAAACATCGGTAGTTGGAACCATTCCAAAGGAAAAATCCAACAAGGGTAAAGAGCAACAGAATTGCAAAAAAAAAGAAAGAAAGAAAGAAGCAAAAGTCAATCACTATGCAATGAACTCTGGCCATTCATTTGGATCGAGGGGTGGAGGACACTTCTTCATCCCCATGGCCATGGCCCTCCAAAGTGCTGGATGCAGGTGAGGGAACATCTCCAGGAAGCATGCCTCGAATGGGAGAGTAGCACATGGGGGCAAATCCGTAGTAATGGTCGAATTCGTCAGGGCCAACATAGCACCTGTCCTCCTCTCTGGTCAGGGCTTGATTCCACCCCAGCCGAAAATTTTTGGCTGATACGCGCTTCATCTGAGCAGCCCCTCTCTCGAATTCCTTCTCCTTGCTCCGAGTTACTAAGTCCAAATCAGCTTTCAATGTCGCTATCTGACGATCTTTGTCCTCGAGGAGGTGACTTAGGTCCGCCATTGTTTTCATCTGTTCGTTAAGCTCCTCTTCCTGGGATTTGACTTGGCGACTCGCTTCGTCCAACTGTTGTTGTTGCTTCAATTGGAAGGCGTCGAGGCTGCGTAGGAAGTGGTGGGACGCCATGAGGGCCTGTATAGGAAGGAAAGAACTAAATGAATAGAACAAAAGTCATTTGCGTCAAGGAGAAAGTAACGGGAAAAAGGAAAAGGTACTCACATCCAGCTGAAAAGCGCACATGTCATTGTACAGTTCCGTAGGACTCTTAGGAGACAGCTCTGAATTGGGCCTCAGTGAGGCAAAGGCACTAGCTACCGCTGACGCTGCAGGACCATTGGCGAACATGGATTCTCCTACCAGAACATGGGAGTTGTCACGTTTCCTGAAATTTAATTCTAGAACTTTGGATGGAGGAGGAGGCATCATGACCGATCGGGTTGCCGAGGACATATGGGCTCTTCGAGGGGATGGATGAGCGGTAGTATTTGGCATGGGTGGAGGAGTGAAATGAACCCTCTGCAGCGGAGAATGCGATGACATGTCTCAAATCGATCCCCCTCGAGAAGAATGAGAAGGACCAGCCCCTCGAGAGGAATGAGACGGGCCATCGCTAGTGACGAGATCTCCAACCTTACGTTTCCTTACCTTCCGAGGTGGAGGAACCGATTGAGGTAGTTCCCTTACCGAACCTGATGAAACTTCTTCATCTGAAACATTACCTCGGGAACCACCTTCCTCTACTTCAAGGCTTTCTCCTGCTTCGTCCCCCTCGACGGTGGCCATGACCGAGCAAGGAACTATTAAGCGAAAGGTGTCCTTGGCCTCGAGATACTCTGCAAATATTAATTCGCAATCATCGGATGTGTAGAAGTAGTTCTCGATCTGTACAACACGGAGCGCTAGTTCCTTCCCAGCGAGTGCATGGTCGATATTTTCCTGATAACGGCCGAATAAAGATGATGGGCGGTTGGATGCTGCCTCGAGGAGATTTTCACGAGTTACAAATTGAGACGGAAACCACTCTCGCTGCACAAGATGATTTTCTAACCACGCAATGCGACTAGGGGGAAGTTTGACCTTGGATTGAGAGAGTTTGTAAGCTGCAAATTAAACATGAGAAACGAGTGAAGGTCTATCGACATGCACCGTAGCGGGAATTAAATAAAGGGAGAAAACGGTTAAGATAAGTACCAAGGTCGTCTGCGAACGCTCTCGGGGGCAAAAGATCCAGCTCAGGGGAGCGCCATCCACCAGTGATCAACAAGGCCGTGGATTTCCATCCTCGATAGTTATTGGATAAACCTCCGAACACCTTCATCTTCGGGTATGGAGTAAAGTTAAAATATCTGAGTTTGCCAATTCTGGCACAATTGTATAGATAAAGAAAATCCGAAAAGTCCCAGGGAGACCCCCCACTTCCAACCCATGATTAGAAATGCAGACAGAATCAGATAAGCATGCGGATTAAGTTGAAGTGGGTGCAAACCGAGCACACCCCACATGAGTTGGAAGACAGGATGTATTGGAAACCTGATAAATCTCAGGTGTTGAGGAGATAAAATCAAGGCACCAATAGGCACATTTTCGCCTGTGTGAATATCGGCGTCCGCAGGGACAGGTGAAAGCTTAACAGAGTTCGGTATTGAGTACTCCTCGATGTACTTTTCGATGTCGCGATCCATCGGATTCCATGGCACGGTCTCCTCAATTCTCTCCGGAATTTTCTTTTGGATTCTTGCTGAATCAGTGTGCTTGATGCGAACCATGGGTGCGAGAGGAAGAAACTATGAAAAAAAAAGGAGGCTGTTAATTTTCCTATGCATAATGAAACAAAAAAAAAGGGAAAAACACACAAATAAGGAGAGAGAGAGAGACCGAAGCTTATTGAGGCAAGGGAGGCACGACCTAGTCTGGGTTTGAGGCAAGGACCGGTAGGCGCTGAGGTCAGAACTCCGGCGACGGAGCAGTGTTGGGTCAAGTATGGCGGCGGTACGGCAAGCCTCTATTGGGTTAGCAGCCCGACAAGGTGGGTGAAGCATGAAGAATTGAGCGGAGGCATGCGGCGCGTTGGGGAGAGGATCGACGTTCCGAAACAGGCCGAGCTGGAACTTTGGGACGAGTTGGAGTGGTTGGGATAGGATGGAGGGGCCGCCGGTGAAGTTGAAGGATGGATGAGTGGAACCGATTAGGATCGGGGACTTCTTTATAGTGATGGGGCAGTGTCGAATCGGGAAAGCAATTAAAGGAGAATCCAGATATACTCGTAGCACCAAGAACCAGAAAATCCGGCCAAAATCATGCCGGAATCGGGTTGGATATGCGCTGGCTTGGGCCGGAATTGGATCTCCACCGAAATTGGGTATGAAATAGGATCGAGGATAGATTCGGGTAGGGGGAAGCAGGAACCGGGTCGGGTCTGACCCGTTTAAAAAAAAAAAAAAAAAAAAAAAAGAGCGAGAGAGAAGGGAAAGAATAGAAAAGAAAGCAAAAAATTAGGCTCGGGCCGAGCTGGATGTGAGTGGAAATGGCTTAGAGATTGGGCTGGAGAAATCTAGGGACAATTTGGGCCCTCATTGGAGATGATTTCTACGATAGGCGTCCAAAGGAGACATTTGGGTGTCCAGAGAAGAAGTCCAGGCTTTTGGAAATTTCCTCTTTGGATAAATGTCCACAGAGAAAATTTGGGGGCATTGTGGGAGTAGTCAAATATTTTCGACATGTAGTTATGCCGATTAAGCGGTCATGAATATGGTTATAAATGCGGGTCTTCATTGCGGCTATAAGTACGGCGGTAATTGCGGCGATAAGTATGGCGTTTACTACGGCTTTAAGGGCAATGGCGGTTATGAAATCATCACAGCAATAATCATCGACATAAGTACGTAACACAAATGTAGACATAAACCCTCGAATAATGACGACTTGTTTCCGAAGTAAGTCATCGCCTATATAAAGGAGGCTCGACGTCCAGGTAATGCATCGAATCCCGATTATTTCTACTCCACTACTAAGAAACGTACTGACTTAGGCATCAGAGGGTTTTCTGCAGGTACCCCCCATCTTCCTCGAGCCAACGATCAAACTCCAGGTCAACGCTCGAGGGAAGCTTCTCGATTGTTCCCAGGTCAGCTCCCGCTCCAGTCCGCATTAATTGTTGGGTCAAACTCCTCTACGGAATTTTTCACCTCCAACAGGGGCTACCTACCAGACTAAAGACTTCGATATTGACTGGTTAACCACTGTGTTACATGAGATCATTACTAAACGTTTGTATGAGTTCCAGTTGAAGCTTTTTTTTTTTTTTTAGTATCAAAGTTTTGGATAGAACAATGGATCACAGAACTCTAGTGTTTCTGCTTCTTATATTCAAGCCTTTCTCGTTTTAGCAAACCATCAGACAAGTACTCCGGATGGTAAGCTCAATATAACTACTATTTGCTTTGCTTACTCCATTTATTTGTTAATATCTGAATTTGCAGGATTGTCGTACCTGCCTTTTAGCTTTCCAGATATTATGTCTCTAGTTTTTGTCAAAATCTTTCCCAAAGCTGAATAACATAGAAGTACTCAACCAACAGTGCCAGTAACTGTATGTGGTAATCCGGATTTCAGAGAAAGTAGTATTTGATAATTAATTCTTTCGAATTCATTGAGGAACCATTTTAAGGAAGTATTAATTCTGATGTCAGATTTGACAGCAGAACTTCTTAACTCATCTAGTTACAAATAAAGTTTTGATTCTTTAGTCTCTGAGTAGTTTAAGATTACTTTGTACTTTATTAGGAAATACTTAGTCAGCCTTGAGAACAGGCAATTAATTCTTAAGAGCTGCTTGGATTGCTATAGCTATAATTGGTGCAATAGTGTCCTTTAAGTTGCTTTCATAAACTCGTAAATTTGTAATCCTTTCTAACTTTGCAATTTCTCCCTGTTTCAATTGATTGGAAAATTCTTCTTTGAGAATTCAGCACAGACGCATAGTGGTTGCATATCTTTCTCCACCCTCGATGGAGAACTATTCTGGTATCATATTTGGTGTCGGCTATTTGGCGCACGACGTCGATCGTGCCCTGTATCAAGTCGGGGTTTGCATCTCGGCCTGTGGTAACTTCTTCTCCGATCCATTATGACCATGCCTTTGTTCAATGGGGACACGCAGAGGCTACACTACTTTCCAGGAAAGGCTTGGCACCGAAAATCATGCGTCTTCGGCCAATCCGGGCCCTTCTGAAATCAATGGCGTGCGGTTTTGGTAGTGTTAACGTTAGTATCCGGGCGGACTCTAGTTAGCATCAAAGAGAGAGAGATAGAGAGAGAGAAAGAGTTGACACGAGATGTATAGTGGTTCGCCTCCGCATGAGCGGGAGACTACGTCCACTTGAATGTTTATACTAGTGTGTGTCGAGCCTTGCGGCCTAACATGATTACAAAGTGTGTTGTAATGGAGTGCATGAATGAATGTTTGAGTGGGAGGAGAGTTCCTTTTATAAGTCAAGGAAGCCATCTCCTCTACTTATTCTTCGATGTGGGACAAGTTTCCACATATTTCTCGTCTATTAAGCCTAGAAGCATGTAGAAAGCTATGTTGTGGTGGCATCTTGGCAAGGGCGGAAAGGTGGCTTCCCGACGTCGGATTTGGACTTCCGGATACCGTGGCGTAGCTTGAACATAGGGCTACACGATGCATGTCTCGGTTGGGCCTTGCCATGGTTCGTGGATGTCCCAAAGTGGGTGTTACTTATGCTTGGTGATGGAGAGAACTAGCTTGCTAGTGTAGGTATAAACAGGTAGTTTGGTGGCGGGGTGGATGAGTGAGCTATGTTTTAATCCAGTTCCCCGGTGCGCTGGAGAGGCGGCTGTCGCTTTTCTTTGCTGCATCCCAGATCGAGGTGGTGATCCAGCAGCAACCGATGAGTGAAGTAGTGCCTGGGGTCTAGGCGGGCTTTGCATTCAGGTCGGTGACATTGGCGGTGGCAGGTGGTGTTGTCTTGGTGGGACTGGGATGATCTTTCTCCTGCCAAGGTCGGCGGAGTAGCAGACGGGATCAACGTCCGGGATGGTCGAGGGGCCCAGAGAGATTTTGGGTGTCCAAAGGAGAATCATGTGGGCCTAGGCCTCTTCTTTGTTGGATTGCTCAAGTAGGGTTTTTGGTTGGGCCTTCTGGGGATTTGCAATTGGTGTATGAGCCTAACGCTATTAGGGTTTGTAGGGTTCGCATTTGGGATTCAGGAGATTGTTTAGGGGCCCAATATTTTTTGGCATTTTGGAATGGGTTTTTTGGCTACACAGATAGAAAATTGCTCTCTATTCAATGTATTATTTTGTGTGGAGTAGGCAAGGTCGGTCACACTACCACCGGTTACCTTGATAGAAAGTTACACTCTATTCGACGTATATCTTTGCGTGGAAGTATGGTCGACCACACTATTGGTATCGTTTTACATAGCCCAGATTTTGTCTCGTGCTTTCATCAAATGCTTAAGTGCATCCCTTAATCTTCTTACTATGTTTTATTTCTGATGCTTTGGTGCATCTAATATTGTTATTGTTATTTCATATTTCGATGTAGTTTCTACATCTATAAGTTGTAATATTTCTTATTATTATTATTATTATTATTATTATCAATAAAGTGGTTGACTATTACTCTAAAAAAAAAAAATTAGAAAACAAATTCTTCAATCTCCCTTATCTTTGTAATTTTTGTAAATACTATGTAAATATATTCTTTAATTTGTTTTGATCCTAACATCTTATGCATGAATATATAACTCCCCTTAATCCCCGGCTAGAACGATACCCTACTTATCTTTAGTGCATTGATGGGGTTTTAAATTGTACATCTAATTTGGTGTAGTCAAGTTGTCTTCTACTGTAACATAGATTGTCATTTTGGAACACACTTGTACCATTATCTGGTTTCTAAGTTCCAGTTTAGTAGATAGAGGAAAAAAAAAAAAAAAACCAAGTCCAGTACATGAAAATATTATATTACCATAAAGCATAAAAGGGTGCGGCTATTGCCACCCTACTAACTACTTTGTTCACCCTACGTACATTCTCTTCTCACCCTACTTATATTTTTTTAATTTCAAGTTTACTTTGTTCACCCATTTGCAATACCCAAAATACCCTTTTACAATATAGGGTTTAACTCGAATTCTTTTTCTATTTAGCTTCCTTTGCGTCTTTCTCAGTTCTTGAGAAGGAAATTCCTCCTCGTGTCTCTTAGTCAATCAGTCTCATGAAATTTCAATCTTTTGAGTATTACATTTTGAGCATTATTAATACAAGAAACAACAATTTGTTTAAGAATATAAGTTGTAACCTTTGATTATCAATCTTTTACACCCTTAATTTGAGTTTTAACTACTGGAAATGAGTAACCCTTGTCTTCATATATATTGTTGGGACTTTTGGGACTACATTTACATATTCTAGTGAAGTTGGATTTTAGTTGGTTAAAAAATTGAGACAAGAAAATTAGCCAATACTATTGCAACTATATATGTGAGTTAATTAATTGGTAATTGCTAATCATAATAGACATGAGTTGATCTGATGTAGTAGGGGGAGTTGTGTTTAAGGCCTTATAAAATGAAGTTTAGAGTTTAACGATGAATGAAAAGATTAAGAATAAAATTTAGGGTCCTTGAGCCAAAGCACTAAAATTGGCCAAAATTATCCCACTTACCATAGCAATAGATTTTTATTCCATGTTACCCAATTTAATGTAGAAAGACAATTTTACCCTAAGCCAAATTAATAAACTACCCCATATGCCATCTCTCTCTCTCTCTCTCTCTCTCTCTCTCTCCACCTCCGGCAGACGTTGATCTACTTCCCGATCTCCAACTCTCTCTCTCTCTCTCTCTCTCTCTCTCTCCGGCAGGCGTTGATCCACTTCCCGATCTCCAACTCCGTCGTGGGTCGAGTTCTTGCCTAGATTCCGTTGCAGCTCATTGGTGAGCTTGCACAAGTTCAGCCCCGTCAGCCAAACCGCCATCGCACTGACAACGACGACCAGACGACGTGTCATCATCAACATTGCGTATCCTCCGGTGCTCGACCCAGGCTGTGGCATAGGAGAAAGATGATTGGGTGCCCAAATCAATTTTTCTCTTCCATTTGATTGTTTGTTTTTTTTTTTTTTTTGGTAAAATTTGGGTAGAAGGCCTAGAAGGAAAGAAAAAAAAAAAGGTTCTATTGGGGCAATAGGGTTTGTTAAAGGTCTATTGGAGGGCAATAGACGTTTTGAATTGATGTAATCTTTTTTTTTTTTTTCCTTAATCAAAGTTTTATTTGTCTAAACTTAGGGAGATTAGTTTCTATTCCGGAGACTGAAAGTTCTATTGGCGGGACAATAGACATTTTGAATTGAGATCGTTTTGTTTTCTTTAATCAAAGTTTTATTTGTCTAAATTTACGAAGATTAGTTCTCATTCCGGCGACTGAAAGTTCTATTGCAGAACAATAGAAGTCTATTGGAGGGAAATAGAGGGTTATTGCCCCTCTATTGGGGGGCAATAGAGGTCTATTAGGGGGTAATAAACCTTTCCAGCGACCTATGAGATCTCCGATGACCTCTTTGGGGACATCTAACGAGTTTCTAGAGAAGTCTAGTGGTGGTGGCTGGTGACCGGATTCCGGCTGCCAATGTTCGGATTCCAGCTATATTTTGCTAGATTTCGGTGACCGGTGACCGAACAGCGACGAAGTCTCATATGGTTTCTCTCTCTTCCATTCTCTCTCTCTATCTCCCTATCTCTCTCTCTTTGTAACAAAGAGGTGATGGTAAAATAGTCTTAAAAAAAAACAAAAAAAAAAATATAATTGGGTATTACGGAATACCTTATTAGAGTCTTCATGGGTAAGAGAGAATTAAAAAAACTTAATGGGGTAAGTGGGAAAAAAAATCCCTAGGATTAGGGTAAATGGACAAAAACCCTAAAATTTAAGTACGTATTCGGTAAGGTGTAATAAGAAAAATAATTGTAATTTTTAATAAGATATTATCTTTTATTGTAATTTTGTATTAGGGTATTTCAGTCATTTAATAAATTAGAAACTTGTAGGGTGAACAAATCAGTTAGTAGGGTGGCAATAGCCGAACCCAACATAAAACCTTGGTTTCAAGAAACAAAGGGCAACCCTAACTCTAGAACCAATTGTAAATTCTTAAGTGGATCTCAATGAACAAAACCCCTAAACCCAATTTCTTTATTAAAAATCCTAAATCCAATGTCAATAATCAAACTCTAAACCCAATTTCTTAATTACAAAACCTTAAATCAAATGTCAATAACAAACCTAGATCCAATTCTTGAACCATGCACTCATGTACTTAATCCATTACTGGTGAGAAAACTCATTATGCACAATGCCTACATACAAGGGACCCTGTTTAGATATGCTTACCATTATTTGGTTCTGTCTCTCCATTGATTATGAATAGCTCTAATAGTTCACCATCACTAACTCATACCATGTTTAGAGATTCGCGATCTAACCTCTCCCTTTCTAAGATTCTAAAGCTAGTAGCTTTTGTCTTTGTCTTTTCAAAAGGATGAGATATTTTTTAAGATGTTGAAGAGATGTGAGACTTTTGGTTTGAAAATAGGTTGAAATTTTTTGAAACAATGAAGGATGAGAATAACCCTAAAAAAATGGCATTTGTGGTGTCACGTGACTTTTTTTATCGGAAAAATACATCGGCGGACTAAAGTGATAATTAGAGTTAAAGTTGAGTGACTAAAATGAAATTTTATAAACATGAGTGAATAAAGTTTCGATCAAGTGAAAATTGAGTAACTAAAATGTATTCTTTACTAAATAAAAACAACTATGTTCACAAACTATGATACAAAAATATCCACAAGGGAAATACAATTTCTTTGAGAGGCCAGGGAACTAGAAATTCTTTTGCAATATGGAGTGTTAATGGAAATGAGACATCTAAATATGAAAGAGATTTTGATGGATTGTATGAAATAGAGGTTTTGTAACATTTTTACCTAATATATATATATATATATATATATATATATATTTTAAATAGTTTCGCAAAGATATACAACATTTTTTTAGAATAAACATCTTAAAATAAAAATTGTTTAAACAATGTATTTCGTATAGGGATCTCAAATTGATTCTAAAACAAAACTATGTTATGTTTAATAGCTAAATTAAAGAATGGAGTCACAACTCAGGTAGTGGCCAGGGTCATCGATCCGCCAATGAGTGTTGTTGGTCGAGAGGCGGTCGTCAGGCCATTTGCTGGTCAATAATGATTATTGGTGGGATAATGACATTGCCGATGGAAAGATTCTTAAGTTGTTGTTTGGACAATAATGGAGTCCACAATTGAGCGATGGTGGAGTTTGTTGGTTTAGGTTTTAGGGTTTGTGTGGTCGATTGTCTGTCGATTGGTGAGAATTTGCAAATCTGGTGATTGTGCAGTTGTTGGTGAGGTGGTGGTGGAATTTGCCAAAGGGACGGTGAAATCAACGATTAGTTGGTGCGTAGTTGGTCGGTCAGTCAGGTAGCGGGTAAGTTGTTGAGATTTTTAGTTGGTTAGTGAGATAACTGAATGGTTGGAGAGGTTGCCGACTAGGAAGTTGTAGAGTTACTAGTGACGTGGTGTTGTGATTTTTCAAACCGGTTGACTTTTTTTTCCTCTCACTTAAATTGACTTTTTGCTTGAAATTAATTGCCATTTTTTCTACACTTTTCCTCTCTTGATCAATGCAGAAAGCAAAGTTGTACTGCGAAAGTAATGCTTGAGGATTCCTTAATTTTAATGTGATTTAGATTTTTTCATCTGCAACTTTGCTTCTAAGGGTTAGAAAAGCATCATTAGATGTTTTATACATATGAGATCTTACCAAGATCATTCTCACGTGTTCATTTCATTTTGGCAAAGACTTGTGGAATACCAATATTGAACCTCAATTAAAAAAAGGGTAAGACTTGTGGAATGTCAATACCGAACCTCAATTAAAAATAGGGTACGAATATTGGTACACTACCATTTTCTTAGTCCACAGTCATTTATTTGAGGCTTTAATCATGAAGCATATCTAGAGAGAAACATATGGGATCGCCAAAAAGAGATATATGTTTTTTTATTGTTTGAAAAAAGAAATCACAAGGAGGATCTAGCCCTATAGGGGATCATACCAAACCAAATCCTAGTATCAAATCATCAATGAATACTCATGACCTAAGGTAGCCAAGGCATTAGCCACACGTACTACTGGCTTCTCTAAATAAATGCTTTGAAAGAAACCAGCTTGCAACAAGTGATTAAGTTTGATTTGATTATCTAGGAAGAGGGTGATGTGTTGTTAATGTAGTCAATTGCAGTCACCTTTGAGGTTGATTAAACACCTTTAATGCAGTCAATTAGAGTCACCTTCAATGAGAAGTTACTTGTAGCCTTCTACAATGGCAACTCTGAAGAAAAAAAATAACAAAGAAAAGCTACTTGTAATCTAATTCGGTTCATTTTCCTAGATTGCTCTGATTACCTATTAGGATAATTGTTATAATGTGGGAATTATGTTTATGTAATTGGGATTATGTAAATTTCAGATTTTCAGTGAACTGTGGAAGTGTTGGATTGGGTTTTACTTGGTTTTGGAGTTGTTGTGTTTTGGGGAGCACGGTAGCTCCAGAAGATTAGGGGTGGTTTTTGTTTAGAAGTGTTTGTTGTGTTTTCTACAGGTTTGAGTTGTCCACTTTTAGGAAAAGTTCTGCAAATTTTCGTTAGAATGTTATTAAAAAGTGGGCCCCACATGCCATCTAGGATTTCAGGGTGAATTTCGAGGCGAGTCTTGTCAAAATTTAATATTGAAATTATGATTTAATACTGTTTAGTCCTTGAGCTTTTGCCTTAAAAACACTTCAGTCCCTGGCTTTCTAATTTTACACGTTTAGTCTTTATACTTCAAAATTTCAGATTGATAGGTTATTTTCGTTACTCTCCATCCAAAAACGCTATTCAATTACTGACGTGACAATCCTTCCGCGTCAAAAAGTCTATTATACCCTCACTTTCTCTTGTTTTTTTCAAATTTTTTTTAATTTAAAATTTTTCTCTATTTTTTTAGTTTCTGCTTACCCCTCTGTCCAAAACCCCCAACCTCTTCTCTCTCCGAACAACTACCTCCCAGCCATCAAAACCCAGAAATTTTACATGTTCTTGAACCAAATCCAAATAAAAAGGAAAAAAAAAAAACTGCAACAATGGGAGAAACCTAGATCGATTAGACAAAGAGAAAAGAAAACCAAAACGATTTCATCAAGAACCTATGAGCTCCATCCAAACCTTGCTCAAAACCTTCTTCAAAAACCCCAGTACCATCAAATCCCAATCCCAAGCCAAACAACTCTATTCCCCAATCCCCACTGCCACCGCCATTGCCATCGCCAACGCCACTACTCCGCCGCCCAAAACCTTAATTCCCCACTTCTCCAATGGCCATGTCTCAAATCTCATTTCCTTCATTTGAATCAAACTTTCTACAAATCCATCCAATCCAATTCTCATATGCATTTGTCTGCTCCTCCATGAAAATACTATCCCAAATCGACTTGATACCCTCGCTGACCTGATTTCTTTCGAATTCATCGTTATCCAAATCCGAATCGGACTCCAACCTAACAACCCAAAGCCCTTGCGGAGCTAGAAAGTCACCAAATTCAGAGCCGAAGCCTTGAGAATTTGACTCGGCCCCAAACCCTAGCCCTAAATTGGAATTTGACATGAGATCATCGCCGTCGTCACCTTCGATCTCCAGTTCGGTCACAAACGGATCCCAGATGAGGACGCAGTCGTTGGGGAGATGATCGGAGGAGGAGCGACGGTCGCAGAGATCGGTGACGAAGCAGCTGACGTCATGGTCAGAATCGGAGGCGGGCATTGGAGAAGAAGTCGCCTTCGGAGTTGTAGGAATCGATGGGATCGGCGAAGGGGTTGAAGCACCAGCGACTGAGTCGGGGCGGGTTGGGTTGGTTTGGTGGCTCTGGGTCGCTAGGTAGGTGAGGAGTCTTAGACATATTTTTTTTCTGAAAATATTGAAAGGTCTTAGCTAGAATGTGCCTTCGGGTCGGAGACAGAGGGGGTTGTGTTGAGGTCTCTGGAGGAGAGAGAGAGAGAGGAGAAGAGATAAAAAGAAAGGAAAAAAAAAAAAAGAATAGGATTAAATTCAGTTTAGTCCCTCGAACTTTAGGGCTAAAATCACTTTGTTCCATGACTTTTTTTTTTTAATCACGATGGTTCCTGCACTTCCAGATTGCATCAGCCTGGTCCAAAATTTGACTTTGACTCGAAATGTGACGTCATACGCTGAGGTGGAACCGACATGGGGTCCCACTTTTCAGATTTTAAACTCCCAAGCAAGGCAAAATGAACATCTCCAATTTAATCCTTTTTTTTTTACCTAAATTTATTCTAATTTATAATTTTCTTTCTTTTTTCTTTGTATTTTTTTTCTCTCTCTTCTAACTTTACTCTCTCTCAGACATCCCAAAGCCTAAAAGCCAAATTGATCCAACGTACGCCCTCATCCATCGCATCCGAACTCCAACGTCGATACTGCCATCTTCATCCCTAGAAGAGAGAAGAAGTAGGGGCTAATTTGAAATGGGGAATAGGGTTCCGATGCAGCTCTTCCGCCGCCCAATTCCTTCATCGATAGCTCTTTGCACGATCTCAAAGCCATCAACGATAGCCTGGACAACGACGTCGATTCAAGGGTCGTCGTCCTTGCACTTACATAATCTCATTCTTGCATCGTCATCTTCTTCTTCGATCCAAATCAGCACAAGCAGTAACAACCGCCACTATAGTCACCTCATTTTCCCTCACACCAGCCTCCTCCATCTCCAAAAACACACGAACCGCCTCCTTAGGCTTACTGCACTAACCAAACCCCGAAATCATCAGCGTCCATGACCTCACACTTCTATCTGGCATCCCCGAAATCAAATCATAAGCTTCCTCTATATCACCTCTCTTCATCAACAGAGTCATCACTATATTCCACATGACAACATCCCTCTGCAACATTTTATCAAGCATCAATTGTACATCCCTAATTTCCCAACATAATGCATACAAATTTAGAATCATGTTCATCAAAAACAGATTGGATCGAAACTTGTGCTTCTCCACAAAGCTCAGATCTTTTCTGAAACCCAGTCAGATCATCCTATGAATGCCCACAAGAATCAAGCTTCACATGGATGCCGTCTTCTCCTTCTTCTCCTCCACTTTCTCAGATAGAGCCCGTCTTTTCTCCGATGCACCACCATATCGCCGTCTTGGTTCGGGAAAACTACCCCGTGGTGGCCTTCAAAACCAACCTTGATCTGCTGACAAACCAACATCCCAGCCTCTTACTAGCATCAATATGCATCGACAAATACCTCCAAACTTCCAATCTAAGTCGTGCCACCGCCTCCATCGAAACTCCAGACTTGAGCATTGTCAGTGTTGTCGGGGTTGAAATATGCTACCATGGCTGGCCAGCATCACTCGACTGACCACTTCCTTGGAGTTCCACAGGTGTTTCATCCTCCTCATTGTCCAACCCCATCGAGATGCAATTTTAATCGCCTCTCTTTTGTCTCAAGCCATTTATTGTTTCTTCTGTGCTCGGAGTAGGAAGAGAGCCGGAAGAAAGGGAAGAAGACCAAAAGGATGTGGCCTGGAATTGATGGAATCGGGGAGTTTTATTGGTGTTAGTTTCTGAGGTCTGGTATTAGGCATGGCAACGTGTGGGTTCTTAACGGGCCGACCCGGTAAGAACCTGTTAGCTTAACGGGTTTCGCGGGCCAAACCCAGCGGGTTTGCGGGTTTTCTGTTGGAACCCGTTAAAACCCGTAAATAGATTATTATTATTATTATTATTATTATTATTATTATTATTATTATTATTATTATTATTAACTTTTTATCAAAGCAACTAAATATAACTTTTTATCAAAGCAACCCATTAAAACCCGTTACATCTTCTCCTCTTTCCTCAGTAGATATAAATTGGGACTCATCATTTGTACTCATCTGCAAAAAAAAAAAGAAACGTACTGAGGTTAATCTTCTAACTGTATCAATTCAAGTATAATTGCACAATGGTGAGAGTAGTTAAAGGCTTCAGCCTTGTTCGTATTCAACTTAGGACATAACTCTAAATGAACAATGCATGTGCAATTCCAATCATACGTACACAATGTTTTAAAAGGCTGAGGCATAGCCGGGAGAGCCTCAGCAAGGCGTTCGCCTTGAGGCTTAAGGCGTAAGCCTTACGTATAAATTAGCTGTATTTATGTATAGAACTAGTCTTATATATAGAACATGTATTGTAACAAAAAAAAACATTATAAATTGTCATCCATTCATAAAAGCAAGTACTAAAACCATATGTTTCAACAAAATCACCAAATCTAAAATAAATCCAAAGATTTAAAGTTGAAAGACCAAAGAACAAGAACAATTATTGAAACCAACTTCATCCTTGGAAATCATCATCCTCATCAATTAGAAGATCACCATCCAAACTATCTTCACGCAAACTATCACTATCATCACACAACTATATACACTGACCTCACTCTCCTATAGATTTGGAGGAAAAGGCTCTGTGAGTAGTGATTACATTGTTTCTATTGTGCTATTCTTTATTTCTTTTTATGTTTCATGCCTTTCTAAAAGAGAGGATATACAGAATCTAAATTAGGAAAAACAAAAGCATATATGTATCATATTCCTAATCAAAACACAATGCCATAAACCGTATTCAAAATATCACCACAGTTAATTAAAACAAATGGAGACACATATAAGACTCCACATATCTGTAAATTTGTTTCAACCAGCTAAAACTTCAAACTAATCATCCATTAATGGTAAAGGATAGAGAATTTAGCTAAACTGACAACATCTAATTTCTCTTCCCCAACTTGATCATCTGATTTAACTCTCTAAAACTCATGAGTAGGTGTTGAGGAACCCAGACTCAGCAGGAATTGGGAATTTGGGATCGAACTAGCAGCTAAGCTTTCAACAATCAGTTTCGATCTGTTTCTCAATATAAAGTCACGGACTCATGGTTGCTTCTGCTTCACAGTGCCATCGAAAACAGTTCATGTTCAATTCCAAAGAAAAGAAAAGAAAAAGAAACACGAAATATTGCATTGCAAATCCAAATTCAATTCCAATTGCACATAACAAAACAAAGAAACATGAAATCCGAAGAAAACAAGGAAATCAAAGCATGATCATACCTTAAATTCCTTTTCTTCAAATCGAACTACAACTCTCCAACTCTCTTCGAATCGAATTTATTTCTTCCTCCAATTCTGCAAATAGCCTCCTTTAGAACCAAATTCTTGAGAAAACTTATGGGCTTCATGATTTTATCAAAATTTCGAGTAGGGTATTGGGATTGGTTGCTTTGAGAGTGAATATGTGGTGGGGGGCGGGGGCTGCGACTGATTTGGGGCTTGGCTCGACTTCAGAACTGGACCTAAATGAATTTTTCTCCCAAAACACCAAAACGATGTCGTTTTGGTGTTTAAAAAAAAAAAAAATCCCCAGGCGTTCGCGCAGGACGCCTTAAGGCTCGCTTCAAACGCCTTCCACGCCTCCATCTCCGCCTTGAGCGCCTCAGCGCCTCATCTGCAAAACAGACTCACTTTTCTGCACGCCTACGCCTTTTACGCTTGAATGCGCGCCTAATGCGCGCTTTTTAAAACATTGTACGTACACATGACTACACAATAATCCATATAATTAAAAAATGGTACTGCAATATCCCCTGATCAAATACCAACCAGGTTTTGTTAAAGATTAAACAATGGTCTTCACGTAAATTAAGCTGGGGAGGTGCTACATGAAGCTCAATAACTACAGAAGAGTTATTAAAGCTCAATTTCAGACCACACACAATAACCCATATCGAAAAAACGACCAAACTGCAAAAACTGTAAAGGGTTTCAAATAAAAGGAATTGTGGGTATTGGAAACAGGAGAAAGCCATGAGAGAGAAGCAACAAAACAGTAAAGACATGAGAGAGAAGCAACAACCCAGATTACGGGTTTGCCTTCACTACCTGTAAGCAACAAAAACAAACTA
Source organism: Rosa lucieae (assembly GCA_024704745.1). NCBI lineage: Eukaryota > Viridiplantae > Streptophyta > Magnoliopsida > Rosales > Rosaceae > Rosa > Rosa lucieae. The sequence continues at coordinate 32,594,221 of CM045498.1, read as the reverse complement.
TATATTTCATTGTTTGTGATTGTTGGTGAACACTCCAGAGAGAAGCAACAACCAAACCCAATGATACAAATTCAATGATTTAATCCATCAAGGATTCAAGATCCATACTTGCAACAACAAAAGAGCACAGATTAATCAAAGCAATAAAGACAAACTGAGAACTGAAGAGAGAGATCAGAGATGGTACCTTCACTACCTTGTTTCCACCCAAATCCTAATAAGCACTTCAGAACCCAATCCCAGCTCAAATCTCTCTCGCTCTGAAATTGTGGATTTGGATGAAGAAGAAAGAGATGCAGTCATGGAGTCTACGAGAGAGGCAGAGAGCACGGCAAATAGTCATGGATCGCTTTCTTTCAGCAGAGTAGAAAGGGTTTTAATTTTCAGAAATTACTTAATGGGTTCCAACGGGCCTAACGGGTCTAGCACGGCCCGACCCGTTAATTTAAGGGTTTTTACTGGCTTTTCTCAGCCCGAATTAATTATTGGACGTGTTTGTGCGGGTTTCGGGCGGGTTTGCGGGTTACGGGCTCAAATGCCAGGCCTATCTGATATCATAGTCGAGGAAGAAAGGGAATAGAAAACTGGAAGAGGAAGAAAGAAAAAGAAAAAACCAAATTCTGAAGAAGTAGGGGCAGTTTGGACTTTTTATCCAAACTGAGGGTCAGAATCTGGAAAATGGGTCCTCATGTCGGATCCAACTCAGCATCTGATGTCACATTTTGAACCAGGCTGATGCCATTTGGAGGATTCAAATTTGCTCACCACTTTTATTTTGTGGTGATATCACCACCCTATTAAAACACGTCACATCATATAAAATCAATTGAATACTTAAAATATAATTTTTTAATAAAACATCCTAATTACCTATAATTGTGTTTTATGACACATGTCAGTTTCTTATTGGGTGGTGGTATCACCACCAAAGTATTAGTGGTGAACAAATTTGAATTCCAATTTGGAAGTGCAGGGACCATCGTGATTAAAAAAAAATTTAGGGACCAAAATGATTTTAGCCCTAAAGTTCGAGGGACTAAACTGAATTTAGTCCAAAAGAATAAATTAAAAAAAAAAAGAATAAAGAAAAGAATAAATTAAAAAAAGAGAAAAGGAAGTGAGGGTATAATAGATATTTTGCCGTGAAATGACTGCCACGTCAGCAATTTAACAAAGTTTTTTGACGGAGAGTAACGAAAAGGATCTATTGGTCCGAAATTTTAGAGTACAAGGATTAAACAGTATTTAATCTTTAAAATTAAGATATAGGGTGTAATGAGCAAGTAAAAATAATAGCCGCACCCTAAAAATAATACCTTTGCTACTGCAAGCTTTTAACAGATACATCGATTACTTTCTTCCAATCAATGGAGCAAGGAAGTATAGTATTAGTATTACTAGTGCCCTATGAGCTAAACTACTAACTTCCAACTGATCTGAAAGCCTTAATAAAAGCAGATTACAAGTGAATTTAAGTTGAGGGAGACTCTAAATTACTAGTCGATTTCTTTAATGGACCATCAATGATGCTGGCGGATACTAATTTAGTGTAAATAAGCGAAAGAACAAAAGCCCACATTTGCGATTTTGCTACAACCTGTGTGTCATCGGATAATCCCTTCATGGTGAGTCAAGTTCAACTTTGTCATTCTTATCTTCCTAGTTTGGATTAATTCTGGGTTTGAAATATATGGATAAATTGATACTGAGACTGAAAGTTTGTGTCTTTAGGCGAGTGGTAGTGACGAAAATGGAAAGAGAGAGGGAGGTAACGCCTCTGGGCATGTTGGTGGCACCACCAACACTAAGATCCATCTAAATGACACTTTCAAAGAGCCTCAATCAATGGAGTCTAAGCAAAGAGATGTATGTTCTCAATGTGGAGTATCCACTCATTGGGCACACATTTGTAGAGCTCGTGCAGAAGTTGTCACTGCCTACAAAGCATATTGTGAAGCAAGAGAAGCTCACTATGTGGAACAAGAAGATCAAGAAGATGATCTAAAGTGAAGGGTTGAAGACTACTGATCGGTTATTTTTATGCCAACAATTTTCCTACTACCGATTTGAATGTCAATTGTAGAATAAGGAAGTAGGGTCTCCCGCAGAGGACTTATGGAACTAATTGTAAGACTTTCTGAGTTTAGGAGGTGATTGTGAAATTTGTAAAGACAATTGAAAGTAAATAACAAATAATGAAATTGCTTAAGGTTGAGAATCAATAGAGAAGCAGAAGTCAGGGAATGTATCCACCACCAAACAATCAAGTATGCAAACCATGTTTAACCTAGACTTATTTACCTAAGGATGAAGATGCTCAAGTTAACCCAACGCCTGAATCAACCTCTTATTTTTCCTTACTTGTATGCTAGGTGAGAGACGCTCTACACCTAACCTATTTCCTAAAATGCAACCTAGGTTGACGCAACTCTAGATTTAACATATAGAAATCATTAAGATTAAGAAAAACGAGACATCACAAGACATCATGAGTACGACGCGTCTCAATTAATCTAGGAACCTAATCACTCGCCTTATAGACGATTTACTACTCTAGAACTTTCAACGGAACCTTCTTAAAAGGAACATGCAATGATCATTCATAGCAATAGAATCCTAAACATGCAATCTAAGTTGGCCACCAAAGAAAGCACATAAAGAAATCATCAATGTAAAAATAGTGATTAAGTTCTCATCCATTGAATAAACAAAAACTAATTAAATGTCATAGCATGGCATACAATCATGATTGGGGCTTCAACATGCCCTAACTACTTAGAATTTAGTTGCACATGGTTTGAATTGGAAGCACAAAAGAATTCATAAGCAAAGTAAAACAGAAAAACCCTAAAAATCAAGTTGGAAAAGTCGTCTGCCGACTGGTCGGCGGGATCTGCCGACTGGTCGGTAGGCGGCTGATCTGCTTTCTTCTGCTCGGGTTTCTTGCTTGATTCTCGCGCATAAGAAGCTTTTCGTTAGCTTTTCTAGCCTTTTTATAGTGCTCTTGAGTCCTCCTTCATTCCTTTTTGGTTTGAGAGTCCTTAAAGTGTAGAGAAAATCAACTTCTTAATTCTCTGATTGAATTAGGATTTCTCCACATCACTTTGTCCAATGAGAATTCGACATGTCATCATCAATATCTCTGCGAATATCTCCATGAATTGGGCTTCTCGATCCATCAAGGTCTTCTGCTTAGTCCAGGACTCCAAGGTTTTCCTTATTTGCGCATCTTTCCTCAATATTAGGGGTGGGCATAAATGACCGAAAACCGAAAAACCCGGAGGAACCGATCCGGACCGGCCGGTTCGGATCGGGTTTTAGACTGAAAATAGTTGTTTTCGGGCCGGTTCGGTCCCAAACTCATTCTTGCTTGTCCGGTCTCAGTCCCTGACTTTTGCTGACCTTTTGGACCGAAGAACCCGAACTTGACTATACAAGTAATATATTTTTTATCTTTTGTACTTATCCTCTCCCTCTTTTGACGTATCCTTCTACTTTTCACTCTACCTATCCCTATCATTCTTCTTTATTCTTCTTTATTCTCTCTCCACTGCGTCTTCTTTATTCTTTCTCCTTTTTTTTTTTTTTTATATATTTCTTTTATTCTTCTTTATTCTCTCCCCTCTGCATCTTCTTTCTTCTGTCTCCTTCTTCTTCTTTTTTTATATTTCTTTTATTCTTCTTTATTCTCCCTCCTCTGCATCTTCTTTCTTCTGTCTCCTTCTTCTTCTTTTTTTATATTTCTTTTATCATTCTTCTCTCTCCTTCTTCTTCTTTCTTTCACGATTCCCCTCCTCTCCTCTGCTTCTCTCTTCTTCTCTCTTCTTCAGTTCTTCTTCTTCTTCTTCTTCCTTAGCCAGTCAACCCCAAGCCCCCAACTTTGCTCCTCCTCCAAAAACTAGAGATCAGCCAGTCCATTATTCCTCATTTCCTCTACCTCTCGCTCTTCAAGTTCAACTCCGGCGCCGTCATCGTGCTCGTTCTGTTCGTCCTCCTCCGCTGCCGTCGCCACAGTCACCGCAAGTCGTGCACGACATCAGGAACTAAAAGAACCCACGATCTTTCTTCTCTTTTCCCAGCAATCCAAATCTCTTCTCCCTTCGATTTTTCAAAGCCAAAAACCTTTCTGGCTTTCTTTTCTTATCAATCTTTTTTTTTTTTTTTTCAAAACGAGTTGGGCCCGCAAGCCCAAAAAAACCGGCCTGCTTGTCCAGGTCCGGGTTTAGCCCGGTCCCTATTCTCTGGAACTGCAAGCCCGGCCCGAAAAAAAAAAGCCGGTCCCGGTCCCGGTCCCAGCAAATCCAGTACCGGTCTGGGACGGTGCCCAACCCTACTCAATATTATCTTCTTTTTGTATATTTGCTCCGAAAAACCTAATAAACACAAAAGTAAATAAATAAAGAGAAAATAGAATAAACTAACAAAGATTAATATAGGGATTAACCATATACACGTCGCATAAAATGCTCCTATCAACTACTAATCTGGCTGTGATCAATAGATTGCTAATTCTGTTTAAGTCTTTATTTTTTCAAGAGATGTAATAGGCAATTGCCATATACTTTGTAGTAAATGCCAACGGTTTAGTCTTTCTTCAAAGTAGGCTCACCCAAAGTAAGTGTGATGTCTAGGAAGGTTCTGAGATTAGTGGTACTCAAGTGAGCCTTGCTCCACCGACATCTCTCTACTCACCTGGTCACATTTATTTTGGAATTACCGAAAGAAGTTAGACGACTACCATTGTTTTGCATTAGCTAGCATTTGGATTAGATTCTCCTAATGGTTAAGAGACAATGATGTACTATGTTGGCTTATGAATAAAATTTTGTGTTCTTTTCATTATGACTCCATTTTGATTCTGAGCATATACTTTGTGACTACGATGGCTGGGCCATCAGTATTGATTCAAGGACATGAAATAGCCCAAGTTCTCCTTGCCAAAAGGCACCTTGATTACTATCGTAAAAATCTCTACACTCGTAGGGCAAATTGAATAGCCAAAGAATTCCATGCGAAAACACATGTAGAGAACGGAAATGAGTTCCTTTGCAATACCTCTAATGATTGTGAACAAAGCGCATCTTAGAGAAGTTTATGTGTCTCTCTAGTGGACTCTATGTCACTATTTGAGCTATTAAATCCAATGAAGTTATGAGAGAAGATCCCTTGGATTTAGACACATATTGGCTTTGTCACGATAGGATAGGTCATACTGGTCATGATATGATGATCCATCTACTAAAGACTTCACATGGACATCCTTTCTCTTGAGCGAAATGAAGTATAAATCAAAAGTTGATTCCTAGACTAAGTGTGACCGCCGCTGCTGCCTCTGGCACCGCCGTCATCCACCACCAGCCTAGGGCTGGCACAGTCCCTATCCATGACTCCATGGATGGCGTCCATCATCGCGATGACGCCCCAGGTGATGTTGCAATCACCAACTTTGCGTCAAATAACATTTCAGACGCTTTGCCCCAACCAAAATCGTCATTGGTTGATTCTAAGGCCTCTCGCTCGTTTTACAAAGCCCGTTCCCTAGGGAAGTTAGGGCTGAGACCGTCCTATGCAAAGGATATGAAAATACTCATTATGTTCTTACATAAAATCCATGGGGATTCTATGGACTGATTCAACCAACTTGTGGACGTTTAAATATCTCATGATGTTGGTTGACACGCAAACACGCTGGTCACGTGTTGTACCATTATCCACTTATAATGCTGTTTATGCTACACTCATAGCACATATCATATGAAACGGGCTCACTCCCCGAATCATCATATTCAGTCAATTGGATTTGACTATTGTGGAGAGTTTACATCAAGACTTTCGATGGTTATTGCATTAGGACTGATGTTAGACATCATATTCTCATGAACACACCCAAATGGTCTCGCGGAAACGAGTACGATGGTAGTCCGGACATTGGTAATGCGCACAATCTCCTTATATCCACTTGGAGTGATGCAATATCGCATGCAGCTATGCTAATCCGTCTACGACCTACCGCCACTCAATTCTACCTCGGCATTACAGCTATTGACTGGGACAAGTATCATACTTACGCACATTTAAGTGAGCCATTTATGCGTCAATTTCACCACCACAGCGCTCTATGATGGGTCCTTACAGACGAACAGGCAACTTAGTTAGATTTGAAACTACAACAATCGTCCGCCACTTAATGCCCTTGCAAGGCGATCTCCTTACCGCTAGATTTGCGGATGTCACTTTAATGAGACAGTCTTCCCGTCGTTAGGGGGAGATAAGTACACAGATGATCAGCAGGAAAGACAGAAATTGTCGTGGTCTGTCCCCACTATGTCTCATCTTGATCCCCATTAAAGTGACAAGATCACACAAAAATGCGGCAAACATGCCTACAAGTGGACGTCCCTACGAGAAGAGGTAGCGCCACCCTACACGGAGGTAGGCATGGCACCAACGCCAAAGAGAGTGGCACTCTGACGTTACAGGCCATAACCCCAGCTAGGATGCGTGGGAGGCCCGTGGGTTCGAATGATGCTTTGGCACAACCCAATCCTTTGATCATCGACACTCAAAATCTGTCTCATGAGAATCTTTCGAATTATAGTTGTCGTTTGGGGATGCCGCAACGTCAGAACCTATTCTGAGAATATAGAGCTCTATGAAAATTACACTAGTGTACATGAGACGTGGGATAGACACTCCATCATAATTGATGATGTAGTTGCGCATTTCGTTGCGCATGAGTTTGTTGAGTCTGATGATATCGAACCACGCTCTGTTGATGAATGAATGCCAACGTAGAGAAATTTGCCTAAATGGAAAGATGCGATCCAGGTTAATTTGGATTCTCTAACGAAGAGGAAGGTTTTGAGCTAGTAATGCCAACACCTCCTGACATAAAACTGTTGACTAATGGGTCTTCGCTAGAAAGCATGATGAGAAAAAGAGATGGTAATCTCGCCTTATGGCGCAAGGCTTCTCACAAAATGCCCTGGAATCGACTACGATGAGACATATTCTCTCGTAATGGAAGTCACTGCACTCCACTACCCTGTTAGTTTGGTAGTCTCCAAATAACTGAACATGCAGCTAAGATGTCTTTCGGTACTTGAGATGTACGATTGATATGGATTTGTTCTATCCCTACAGAGAGATGATAGATTCGGATCCATCACACACTAGGAACGCTGCCAACACTGGCTTGCGTCCACTATCCCCATCCCAAAACGATATATGTTTTGGAAGATTTTGCTGATGTTGGGTATCTCTCTGACCCACATAAAGGTCATTCCCAAACTGGTAAGTGTTCACCATGGGTAAAAGACTGTGATATCTTGGAGGTCTATAGAGCAGACCCTAGTCGCTATATCTTCGAACAATGCAGAGATCATTGCTCTTCACGAAATGGTTCGTGAATGTATATGGATTGGATCCATAATTACGCATGTTCGAACAATTGTGGTTTGAAGTCTACCACAGATGAGCCTATGAGCATTTAGGATAATGCTGCTTGTTTTGAACAAATGAAGCAAAGCTACATCAAAAGCGACAACGCCAGGCATAATCAGCAACAACAGACTCTCCTTAAGATCAAAGTGAACTAGGTTCAATCTGAGGACAGTGTGGCAGACTTGCTTTCTAAGTCATTGCCTAAATTCCACTTTTGAGAAACATGTTGGTAGCATCGTTTGCAGAAGTTATCCGAACTCCCATGACCGTTGTCATCAGGGGGAGATGCAGACATCAGGGGGGGATGTCTACATGTATGGTTTCGAAACGTGAAGGGTGTGTTGTGCTCTTTTTCCCCTTCGGCCGATGTTATTTTTGTCCCACAGGGGTTTTGTTAGTCGGCAAGGTTTTTAGTAAGGTAACGAGAGGAGCACCACGTTTGGAAGACACAAGGGGGAGTGTTCAAGTAAATCAAAATATGTGTCTGGCCCAAACTCGAGGTTACTTGCTCTAGTTGAAATAGAGTTTATATTAGAGATATTCTCGAAGAATCTTAGGAGATATCCAATCAATGTACGATTATGTTTCCATGTACAACTCTATCTCTATGCTTGTAATCCTCTATATAAAGAGACCCCTATTATTAATGAAAGCACGATTCAATTATCTCCCAATTTAGTGTTTCTTAAACAACATAATATTTTTCCAAATTTATCCCCCATTAAAGCAAAAACATTTTTGTTTTCTATTTTCTACTGTCCAGTTTTTTCTATTACCTCTTATACGCAGGATAGATGCAATGAAAAACAGCTCAACAACAATAGTAATAGTAGACAAAATTTGTTAAGTTCATATGTTAACAAGTTCAATGATTTTGTTACTTTCACTCTTAAAACGTTTATTGAAACAATGTTAGCAAGTATCGAATAGATTCTAGCAAGGTCACTCTTCTACTGAAAGCTATATTGAAACTATTTTGATGGTGTAAATATCTCTATTGGGCTTAAACACGATGCGACCTAGCAGAGCTTTGCTAGGGCTGAGCGATGGCCGTCTCCCTTGGGGATGGTGTTGCAGCACCTCCCATCCTCTCTGATGGGATCTATTCGAGTATCACCTGGGATGTTTGCCACATGGCGTCAACGACTCCCATTGCTTTTTCTTGTTCCCATCTTTCCCCAAGAAAACGGGAACCCAAACTTTCCATTGGATAATGGCATGAAGGTTTCTTGTGTTGTGCGGAAGCATAACAAACACAATATTGATATGGAACTAGATGAGCAACTAAACAAAAAAAAAAAAAAAAAAAAAGCAAAACACAAGGTTATAGTGGTTCACTCAATCAATGTGATTGAGCCGGTGAGAAATTCCACTATAATCAATTGCAGAGAATACAATTTGAGTTTGAGAATAAACTCTCTATCCAAAACCCCAAATACAATTAGGTTAATTGTCTAATCTCTCGCACAAAAAAAATCCCTGCCATAGCAAGGCATATCTCTACATATATCTTCCCTAGTTAACTTAGGGATAATATAGCCTAATTAACCTAGGCAACCCACGTGATCACCAATTCACCATGGGCTTCTCAATTATGGATTTTGGCCACCATTCAATTAAAACCAATATTCAATAATCTCCACCTTGACTTTACTTGATGTAAATTCTCCAAAGTACAACTTCAAAACCAATCACTGCTCCAACATCCCCGTAGGGAATTTCAAATTCTACAAATACCAATCAAGTTCAAGCAATGCTTGAACTTGCTCAATGGAACCGACCTTGTCAACATATCAGCAGGATTATCTACAGTTCCAATTTTGTGGAGTTGAACATCACCATCCTCCACCATCTGACGAATCTTGTGAAATTTAACATTGATATGTTTAGTACGAGTATGGGTAACTTGGTTCTTTGCTAAATGAATAACACTTTGACTATCACAATAAATATCCACATATTCTTGAATAATACCCAAGTCCTCAAGCAAACCACGAAGCCAAACTGTTTATTTTGCACCCTCTGTTACTGCCATATATTCAGTCTCTGTAGTCGACAAAGCAATTGTAGATTGCAAATTCGACTTCCAACTCACTGGTCCATTAGCAAGAGTAAACACATGAGCTATAGTAGATCGACACTTATCCAAATCACCTGCGAAATCAGAGTCCACATATCCAACAACACATTGACTCGTCTTATCCTACTGAAAAACCAATCCAACATCCACAATACCAAGAATATATTGTAGAATCCACTTCTTTGCTTGCCAATGACCTTTACCTGGGTTATGCATATATCTGCTCACCACACTTAAGGCCTATGAAATACCCGGTCTAGTACACATCGTACACTACATCAAGCTACCAACAGCACTAGCATAAGGAACTTTGGCCATATATTTCATATCATCATCTGTGCTAGGAGACATAATAGATTTAAGCTTAAAGTGAAAAGCAAGAGGTGTACTTACAGGTTTATATTTATCATTCACGTCAAACCGATGTAGTACCTTCTTCAAATATTGCTTCTCTGACAAACAAACTTTGCCTCTTGATTTATCTCTTTCAATTTCCATGCCCAAAATCTTTTTAGCTTCTCCTAAGTCCTTAATTCACCACTCAATTGTGATTTCAATTTATTTATCTCCACCTTGCACTTAGATGCAATTAACATATCATCAACATATAAGAGCAAACAAATGAAGGTCCCATCCTGTAGCTTGCGAAAATAAACACATGGATCATAAAGATTTCGAGTGTACTTCTGACTGAACATAAATTTATCAAATCGCTTATACCACTGCCTTGGAGATTGTTTCAAACTATACAATGATTTATGCAGTTTGCAGACCCAATTTTTTTTTTACCAGCAATTTTAAATTCTTTTGGCTGAGTCATATATATCTCTTCTTTTAATTCACCATGTAAGAAAGCAGTTTTTACATCAAGCTGTTCTAGCTCCAGATCAAACTGTGCAACCAAGGCTAATAACATACGAATAGAAGAATGCTTAATAATAGGAAAAAATACCTCATTGTAGTCAATTCCTTCTTTTTGTGCATAGCCTTTAGATACCAACCTAACCTTGTACCGTGATCCTTCATTTTTAGCAAACACCCACTTGCAACCAATTGCTCTCTTCCCATGCGGTAATTGAACCAACTCCCATGTTTTATTCTTGTGAAGAGACTTCATCTCCTTACCCATAGCTTTTTCCCACTCTACACAATCTTCATGTATGACAGCTTCTTCATAAGTAGTAGGATTTTTTTCTTCAGTAATTGGAAGTGTATAAGTCACCATATCATTAAGCCAAGCTGGCTTTTGAGCATTCCTTTTCCCTTTGTAGTTGCAATTGGTTCATCTTGCTGTGTAGGCTCTTGGGTTGGAGCCTCTACTTCAACACTCATGTCCTCAATATTAGAATCATCTGAATCAATAGTAGGACTCACTAGATCCATTGGAGTTTCAACCATTTTTTTCTTTAACTCCACCTGCTGCAAACTCTCTACGGTCATTCTTTGCTCTTCAGAATTTTTCTGCTTGTTCTGATCAACCATAATAGCCTCATCAAAAGTTACATCTCTGTTTACAACAACTTTTTTCACATCTGGACACCAAAGCCTGAATCCCTTAACACCCTCATTAAATCCGAAAATATAGCTTTCTTGGCCCTTGGATCAAGCTTGCTTTCCCTGACATGAAAATAAGCAGGACAACCAAAAATATGTAAATAGTGATAATCAGTAGCAGTTTTACCAGACTATACCTCCATGGGAGTTTTTCCCTCAAGTGCAATAGTAGGTAACCTATTAATGAATGGTTTGCATACACAACTGCCTCAACCCAAAATTATTTGCCTAATCTAGCATTAGACAGCATACACTGAATTTTCTCCAAAAAAGTCTGATTCATGCGCTCTGCCACCCCATTCTATTGTAGTGTCTCTCTAACTGTAAAGTGTCTCACAATGCCCTCATCTTGACATAGTTTCAAGAACGGATCAGATTTGTATTCACCACCATTATCTGACCTGAGCCTCTTAATTTTTCGACCAGTCTGAGTCTCAATCATTTTTTTCCACTTCGCAAATATATCTAAGACTTCATCTTTATGCTTCATGGTATACACCCATACTCTTCTAGAGAAGTCATTAACAAAAAAGACATAATAATGCTTACCTCCCAAAGAAGAAGTTTTGGTATGTCCCCATACATTAGTGTGAACATAATCTAGAGTACCTTTAGTCTGATGAACTGTAGTGCCAAATTTAATTATAGTCTGTTTTCCCAGGACACAATGTTCACAAAATTCTAATTTTCCGGTCTTTGCACCTTTCAATAGACCTTGCTTCACTAATTCTTGCATTGCTTTCTCACCAGCATGCCCAAGACGAATATGCCACAATTTTGTATTGTCTGCATCATCATCTATAGTCCCAAATATTGCTGTTTCACCTATTACTGTGCTCCCTTGTAAAAAATATAAATTTCTAAACCTTTCACCTTTCATCATCACAAGTGAACCAGAGACAACTTTAGCAACTCAACTTTTCAATGTAATTGTGTGCCCTTTTGATTCTAAAGTTCCCAAAGAGATAAGATTTTTCTTTAAATTTGGAACATACCGGACATTAGTTAATTCTTTGACAACTCCATCATGCATCTTGAGATGAATTGTTGATAAGAGCATTTTAATTGTTATTTCCTCATATTTACGTAGTTATTTCCTTAAATGAATCCTTCTTGTTTAGGAAAGTTACTATTTTTAGGAACTTTCTATTTTTAGTGATAGTTTCTATTTTCAGGTTCTATGGAGCAAACAAGCTGAAATGAGCGCAAAAAGAGAAACAAAAGCTAGAGAACATTGGAGAGACCTGAGACAAGGCGCAAGGACTGCAAAAATGAGCTGAAACGAAGAAATGAAGTTTTCCTGGTCCAGCCAGGAAATCCTGTTCAGAAGGGGAAACTTTGACAAAGCAAGACTCCTAAGCCAACCAAGAAGAATAGTCGAAATAATGAAGAAAAATAATGTTGAGAGAAGAGTCCTGGAGGCACTAGGAGACCTTATGGCTTGAAGATGACACATGGAGGCCCAAGAATCTTCTGGATTAATTTGGATTTCAGCAAATGAGAGAAGGCCCATTGGATTTTGGGTTGTTGGATGTCAAAGAGAGATTTTTGGGAATTAAATCTGATTTTGCCATGGGAAATATGAAGATGATGTGAAAAATCAGAAGAAAATCAAGAAAATGACGTTGGGATACGCTTTGGAGAGTTTCAAGGGATTGTGCAACAAGATAAGGCTAAAAACAAGTCCATATTTGTTCCTAAATCCCCTCAAGATATTTTGGACTATAATAAAGAATAAAATCTGCATTTTAATGTGAAAATCAAGAGAAAATCAAGGGGGGACGTTAAAGATAAGGCCATGGAGAGTTTTAAGGGAGAAAATGTTCAAAATGTGTCCAAATTCATTGTCTAGGTTCATTCCTAGATATTTGGCCAAAAATGAACAAGAAAATCAGATTAAATCAATATATATTTCGGCAAAAATATTTTTTAAAGGACTAAATACCTGTTACTCCACAAACTTTGTCTTGAAAAACAGTTTAGTCCCTCGCCTTTTAAATTAAACTGGATAGTCCTTATTCTTTGCAAATCTCACACAACATGTCCAAAATGACATTTATACCCCTCACTTTTTTTTTTTTAATATTTCTCTCTCTCGCTCTCTCTATCTCCAAAATGACATTTATACCCCTCACTTCCTTTTTTTTATATTTTTTATTTCTCTCTCTCTCTCTCTCTCTCTCTCTCTCTCTCTCTCTCCCCCTTCGGAGGAGGCAGCTCTCGTCTACGACGGCGTTGCTAGGTCTCTCCGCAGCAATAAGGCCAAGACCAACTTCGACCTCAACATCTCCTCCGCCCACTTCGGCCATCTGGTTGAGTTTCTCCACACCGGCGTCTTGAACGACGTCGTTTGCCCAACGTAGGAGCATGATAACCATGTGAGCCTAACGTAGCAACCAGGCAAGCAACCAGGCAAGCATAACAACCCCGAGCACAGCAGGCATGCCTGCACGCATCACAGCCTCGTCACACCACTCTGCCCAACTCAACAAAACCTCAGAGACCAATTCCACCATCTCCACTAGCTCCAATCCATTTTACCAAAAAAGAAAAAAGAAGAAGAAAGAAAATAATTGCTTTGGGCACCCAGAGAAAAGCTCTGGGCACCAGTTTATCATTCTCCTCTGCCATTGGCCTGAGTCGAGCGCCCGAGAGCTGGGTCGAGCACCAGAGGGAATAGACCAACCATCCCAAATGACGTCCGGGCTCTCCAATCCCAAAAGATGACGTTGACCCTGATGACGAATCGGGGACAGAGTTCTCGTGCATCGGCATCTGGTTACCAAAATCATCTTCCGGCGATGTGGATCCTCTTCCTCTGTTGCCGATCACTAAAATCGTCTTCGGCTCCAGAATGGAGGCTGGGTCTTGTCGATCAGAATTGGAGACGTCGGGTTGAGAAAGATGGTAGACAGAGAGAGAGGTGGCATTTGGAGAGAGTCGGGTTGCAAAAGAACGTTGATGTCGCCGGCGCGGAGTCTCGATCTCGTTTTGGGTGGAGTGGGGTCCAATGCCGAGGTTGGAGAGGAGTGCAGCGTCGTTTTGGATGGAGTGGCCCATCGGAGAATGGGGCAGGGCCATCGTTGTGGAACAGAAGAGGAAGAAGAGGCGGGTCATCGTTGGTGAGCAAGAGAGAGAGAGAGAGAGAGAGAGAGAATAAAAAAAAAAAACAGGGAGAGAGAGAAAAAAAAAGAGAAAAATAATATAGAAAAAGGAAGTGAGGGGTATAAATGTCATTTTGGACCTGTTGTGTCAGATTTGCAAAGAATAAGGACTATCCAGTTTAATTTAAAAGGCGAGATACTAAACTGTTTTTCAGGGCAAAGTTTGAGGAGTAACAAGTATTTAGTCCTATTTTAAAGGATTATGGACTTATTTTGGAGCTTTTTGAGTGGTTGGATGACACAACAGAGCTGATGTGGCGCTACGTGATTGGTCAAAGCTATGTGGCATTATTGGATAATTCTGTGAGAAATTAAAAGAAGATTCATGAAGATTTGGGAATGCTTGGCCGTCCCCTATATATAGCCCCTATGCTAGACAACTTCACACACCTCTCCCCTCAGAATAATTCTAAACATCAGAAAAATTCTCTCCATTCTCTAGTCTTCAGAAGCTCTGCGTCTCAACCAAGGAGGAGAAGAAGTCATGCAATACATCAAGATCCTAGCCGCCATCCACCCTTGTGTCGTCCCTAGAAGATTGCTTGCTTTCAAGGATCTTCAAGTTATTCGTCTCAAGGCTTGTCATCCATCTTTCATAGTGTATTTCAAACTTTCTTTTCTTTTCCTTTGTTTGTTTCGTAGCGTTATGAATTCTTTGGACAAAAATCGAAATCAATTAAGTAGGATTGCAAATAAATGAACTTTTTCATACTAGGTTGTGCACTTTGGTTGACATCCTTTCTTTGTTCTTCATGCATTGAATGTGTTCTTGATTAGCTAGCTTTCTAGACTATGATTGCATGTTCAATAGGATTAATTATTTAAGGAAAGTAAAAAATGGGAAATCGTTTGCTTTTTAACGTTTCACATGATCAACTTGTTTCCCATGACATAGAAAATCAACTATAGGAATTGTGATTGGATTTCTTGCATATGGATGTGGTTTTGAGCTTTGTTCCTTGCGTTCCACCCTTGTATATGTGTTTTTATATTTTCTTTATTTTAATTTTTAATTTTATTTATAAATCCCCCATTTTCGATTACTTGTTTCTTTTGTATATAATTTTGAAAATATAATACTTTTTATTTTATTTTAATTCTTTATTTGTTTTTACAATTACAGGTGTACCCTCAATCCCAGGCTTGAACGATCCCAACTTATTCTATACTGACAACTACATTTTATAGGGTTAAATTGCGCGCTTACTTTTAGCATATCAATTTTTGGCGCCGTTGCCGGGGACCGAAAAATCACTTGTTTTTGTTTATAATTATTGTATATAAACTGTTTGGAATTTAGTGTAAACTAACTAGGTTGTTTTTTTTATATTGTTGAATACGAGTTTTAATTGTAAGTTTTAAATTGAATGGAATAGCTGAAGTCTCTTTTGTTAATATTGGCCTAAACCCCTTATTGGTGCCTAGTTCAGGTCCATTAATGTTGAGGGCAGTCTTTATTAACAGTTGTTGAACTGTCTTCACACTTATGACTTTTTTCATCTTAGTAAGTATAGCCTATGTGGAATGGTGTCTTGGAAGGGGACAACGTTCATGACAGATTTTTGGATCCAGAAGTGCTTGCAAATGGGCCTAAACCACTATGTGGGAGTAGCTCATGCCAAAATGGATTTTACCTCTCGTGGTCACCCTCCCCTACCTGGCCATTTCAGTAAGGTTGCCCAAAGGATGTGAAAGGGAGTTTGTGTCTAGGCGACTATACTTGGGCCGCACGTCCACTTGATTTACCGCTTGGAATTAGATTCGATATCAACAATATTTATAACAAAAGAAAATGTTGTGATACACTAAGGTATATTGGATAAAACATAGTCTTGAAAAGGGTAGCTGTTTCAGTCCCATTGCACATCAAGACTCCCTGTTCCTGTACCTAAGTGTTGAAAATAAATTGAACCCTTGTCTTAAAAAAAAAAAAAACTGTACAATTTACACTTGTAAACTTATACTCACTTGTGTACTTAACTTGTGTCTTATGTACAATATACTTGTTAATTATACTTGTATTTTGTAATTCATAGTTGTTTTTATATTTTGTATTTCTTTGTTAATTATAGTCACTAACTTTATTTAATGGAGGTACCGTCTGGCTGAAAGACGTTAAATTCAAGCGCTGTTTGGGAGGCAACCCAATTAAGAAGTAGTTGTGAAGGAGTCTACAAACACAGAATTGCTTTCTCTTTCCCTATTTCTTTTTATTTTTCAATTTTTCTCTTTTGTTTTTATTTTAGGATTTGTTTTCATAAATGCCTTCTATCTATGCTTATTTGTTTCATTGCATGCTTATAATTGATTACATTGAGGACAATGCAATATTTAAGTGTGGGGGAAGGGATTTATATTTTTATCTTGAGTCATATATATTCAAAAATACACAAAAAAAAATCAAAAAATGTCAAAAAATTAAAAATTTCGTTGCTTTTATTGAGTCAAAATGATTTTTGGGTGAAATAGTTTCTTCAAAGTAGGCGAATCTATTAAGGCGTGATGTCTAAAGTGTGGTTTGGATCCGAGAAGTGCTAGCAAAGGGTCTCGTCCCCTGCTAAACAAGTGAGCTGAGCTCCGCCAAGATCGGTCCCTTCCTTACCTGGTCACGTCGCAAAGGAGTTACCGAAAGGAGAAAGGAAATAGCCCTAGTCCAAAACCTTTTTGGCTTATGTCTTAGTCCTTTGTTTTTATTTTGGGCTAAATACTAGTTAGTACCTTGTGGTTTAGGTCAAAAATCAATTCAGTCCCTGGACTTCTAATGTCATCAAAAACACCCCTGCACTTTCAATTTTGATCTAATAGGTCCAATTCGTTAATATTCTGTTATGGATTCAAGTTATAGTTGGATTATTTGTTGAAAAACTATTTATTTTTAATAGTAGGACTCACTCCTAAATTGACTATGCAGACCACCTCGACACCACATCATAAAACATAGGCCATATATGAGCCACATTAACAAGTTAAATAACTCAATTGTTGGAAAACTAACAAATTGGACCTATTAGATCAAAATTAAAAGTGTAGGGGTGTTTTTGATGAAATTAGAAGTTCAGGGACTGAATTGATTTTGGACCTAAACCATAGGGTAGTAATTTGTATTTAGCCCTTTTATTTTTGTGTCATAGGATGCCCTTTCAACTGTTTAGGATGAGCTTATATCTCTGAAATTATGGCTAACAGAGGATCACAATATTGAGATGATTTTTAATGGTATTCTTTGGTTAATTGAGATATATGAAAAGCATGCGGCTGAGTAGTGGATATGGATTTCGTGATCTTGGTACAGAATATGAGCATGTTAAAATGAGTTTTGATTCATAAAAGCCCATGTGAAATATTGAGCCCATGTCCCTTTTTCTTGGAGTGATAAATGAAAAATATATTCTTATTTTCTTGGCAATGTTTTGATGATCTCATTATTCCTTCATTTGATTGACTGCTTGCCATAGATTAAGTTTAATGGACTAGAGAATGCTAGAATTCACTCTTATGCTTGTTGAGACTTTTATTAATACATGTCCCTGATTATGGAAAGGATAAGGCACCCTAGGAATTACCACTATTGCCAAATAAGCATGTGTCCCTAATTTTGTACACAAGATGTGCACCCCCCTAGATAAACCCATTTGAGCCTATAATTGAAAGCCTTTTCTTTCATCACCTTTAAAATCCTTAACCCTAAACTTTAGTATAGTTACAATCCTACCCTTTGTTCTAAGAACTTAGTGGAGCTATCTTTTGAGACTTACTATATGGTTTTGGAGTCAAGGACGATCATGAGAAGAGGTGAAAGTTCAAGTGTGGGGTAGACTTGTCCATGAAAGAAAAAAAATATGTGAAAGCCTTGAAAAAGAAAATGAAAAAGAAAAAGAAAAAAAATGTGTACAGCTAGAAAAGAAAAAAAATATAAATATGGATTTTAATCCCCCATACTTGTTTTGAATTGAAGGCTCACTATTGGAAAATGTGGTCTTTGTCCAATTCACGAGAGTTCAAAGGAAGTTTAAAATGAAGTTTGGGCCCAACATGAAGACATTAGGCCCTTTTATTTTCTCGTCTATGGGATGTGAAGTTTGTATGCCTTGGTGGATTTCTAGAAATCTCTCTACATTTACATGAGCTCTACTAGGTTTTTAGGATACTTTGTTAAACTCCTTACCTTTCGTTTCTTTAAACCTTGAGCCTTGGCCCATTATGACCCTTGATAAGACCTTTTTGATCTTTAATATGGGACAGCGTTTGATCTGTGGAGATGAGTTATAAGAGTTGAGTCTATGGCTTGGGTCTATTCGTGCAAGTAGTTGATATCTTTCGTGAGATCTTTTGAAAAAAAAATTATATTCACAAAGAGCTTTTCGTTTCTTATATATGTGAGCTATTTGATTGCCTCAAAATATTTTCTCTCATATAATTGAGTGATTATAAGTTTTTAAGCATTGCCATAAATCTGAGAGAAGAAAGAGTGGATTTACCTTGTGAGGATATGAATCATACTTGTCTGAAACATGCTGAGCTCCAACCATCACCATTGTTACAACCAAGTCCTACTTGTGTATGTGTGAATTATGTGTTTTAATTAATTATCGAATGCCTAAATATTGACTCTTGGTTGAGTGCTAATCTTGATGTTGTGAAAGTAAGAGATTTCTAAGACAAAATGTTGAAGGGTAATAGAGTCGTTGTTTGTGTAGTCTTTTTCTTTGTTTTCGTTGAGTCTATGTTTGTGTTTTTGTGTGATTTTGCTAAGGGACTAACAAAAGCTAAGTGTGGGGGGATTTGATAGGAGCATTTCAATTATACACTTTAATTGTTATTTCCTCATATTTACTTAGTTATTTCCTTAAATGAATCCTTCTTGTTTAGGAAAGTTACTATTTTTAGGAAGTTTCTATTTTTAGTAATAGTTTCTATTTTCAGGTCCTATGGAGCAAACAAGCTGAAATGAGCTCAAAAAGATAAAGAAAAGCTAGAGAACGTTGGAGAGACCTGAGACAAGGCGCAAGGACTGCAAAAATGAGCTGAAACGAAGAAATAAAGTTTTTCTGGTCCAGCCAGGAAATCCTGTTTCAACAAGGAAACCCTGTTCAGAAAAGGAAACTTTGACAAATCAATACTCCTAAGCCAACCAAGAAGTACAGTCAAAATAATCAAGAAAAATGATGCTGAGAGAAGAGTCCTGGAGGCACTAGGAGACCTTATGGCTTGAAGATGACACATGGAGGCCCAAGAATCTTCTAGATTAATTTGGATTTAGGCAAATGATAGAAGGCCCATTGGATTTTGGGTTGTTGGACGTCAAAGAGAGATTTTTGGGAATTAAATCTGATTTTCCGTGGGAAATCATGAAGATAATATGAAAAATCAGAAGAAAATCAAGAAAATGATGTTGGGATATGCTTCGGAGAGTTTCCAGGGATTGTGCAACAAGATAAGGCTCAAAATAAGTCCAGATTTGTTCCTAAATCCCCTCAAGATATTTTGGACGAAAATAAAGAATAAAATCTTCATTTTAACATGAAAATCAAGAGAAAATCAAGGGGGGGACGTTAAAGATAAGGACATTGAGAGTTTTAAGGGAGAAAAGGTTCAAAATGTGTCCAAATTCATTGTCTAGGTTCATTCCTAGATATTTGGTCGAAAATGAAGAAGAAAATCAGATTAAATCAATATATATTTCGGCAAAAATATATTTTAAAGGATTATGGACTTAGTTTGGAGCTTTTTGATTGGTTGGATGACACAACAGAGCTAACGTGGCGCTACATGATTGGTCAAAACTGTGTGGCATTATTGGATAATTCTTTGAGAAATTAAAAGAAGATTCATGAAGATTTGAGAATGCTTGGCCATCCCCTATATATAGCCCCTATGATAGACAACTTCACACACCTCTCCCCTCAGAATAATTCTAAACATCAGAAAAATTATCTCCATTCTCTAGTCTTCAGAAGCTCTGCGTCTCAACCAAGGAGGGAAGAAGTCATGCAATACATCAAGATCCTAGCCGCCATCCACCCTTGTGTCATCCCTAGAAGATTGCTTGCTTTCAAGGATCTTCAAGTTCTTCGTCTCAAGGCTTGTCATCCATCTTTCATGGTGTATTTCAAACTTTCTTTTCTTTTCCTTTGTTTGTTTCGTAGCGTTATGAATTCTAGTTAACATGACGTTAAGGGCAAAGTTTAAAGCCATTTTTTTGCGATTTCTATATGTTGATTTATATGTTGCTTATGTGAGATTGCTTTATTGATTTTGGATTACAGAAAACTTTTATATGTTTATGTTTTTTGGTGGCCAACTTAGGATATATGCATGTAATTGGAGCTAGATTTAGGTAAACAATTCACCTAATAGTTTTGTGAACTTATTTCATAAGTAGTAAAGGCTTTGGACAAAATTCGAAATCAATTAAGTAGGATTGCAAATAAATGAACTTTTTCATACTAGGTTGTGCACTTTGGTTGATATCCTTTCTTTGTTCTTCATGCATTGAATGTGTTCTTGATTAGCTAGCTTTCTAGACTATGATTGCATGTTCAATAGGATTAATTATTTAAGGAAAGTAAAAAAATGGGAAATCGTTTGCTTTTTAACGTTTCACATGATCAACTTGTTTCTCATGACATAGAAAATCAACTATAGGAATTGTGATTGGATTTATTGCATATGGATGTGGTTTTGATCTTTGTTCCTTGCGTTCCACCCTTGTATATGTGTTTTTATATTTTCTTTATTTTAATTTTTAATTTTAATTATAAATCCCCCATTTTCGATTACTTGTTTCTTTTGTATATAATTTTGAAAATGTAATACTTTTTATTTTATTTTAATTCTTTATTTGTTTTTGCAATTACAGGTGTACCCTCAATCCCCAGCTTGAACGATCCCAACTTATTCTATACTGACAACTACATTTTACAGGGTTAAATTGCACGCTTACTTTTAGCGTATCAACTGTACCAATCCCTCTTGTTCTGCAAGGACTATTGTCTCTCATCAAAACTATTGTACCATTCAACTTCTTGAAAGTAGAGAACAGTTAGCCAAATAGTCACCCTCAAGTATAAGGGGTACAAGTAATAGCATAGGAATTTAAGAAAGGTTGTCGAACCCACAAGGATTGGATTCCTTTCACTAGCTAGGCTGTTAACCTAAGGAGAGCTAGAATATGCAAATGTACAATCACAAACCTAAATTCACAAGGAAATCTAGGCTTATGGTGAGTATGTGCATTGTGGTGGTAGTGAAATTGTTTGTTGGATAGAGTGGTGAACCAAATTAAAATAAACGCTCAAGTGTAAGCTAAACTACTCTAAACTAAACTAGTAATATAATGGATGAAGTTAGGAGTTGGATTGTCTACCACTAACCTCCCTTGCAAGTATTGAAGTTCAAATACAAGTGATGCTATTCTAATTTCCCAATTACCCTCTTTGCATCCGGATAAGACTACAAAGGCTTAAACTCCTTTAATGTTATTAATTCCAACATGATAAGTCTAGAATTAACTACCTAAGAACAATTCCTATTATCGGTTAAGTCTCAATTTATTGTTCCTAGATGCATAAAGCTTTGAGTTTAGATAATCATGCAAGTAAACCAATCCTAGATCTAGGTGATTTTAACTCACAACCTTCATGTTAATGTTTAAGATTTGAGCGGTGGCCCAAGTCTTTGTTAACGCTGATCCAATGGGCGGACTGCTACTTGCAACGTTCTCAGAGCTTCCACTATATGTCAAGTAAAATACAAAGCGGCGTCAGAGAGAGACCGCGGTGGGCGGTCTTCTCTTCTCCGATGCCTAAGTTAGTCAATGTATTTATGTTGACAGAATAACAGTAGGTAAGTAGTGAATGCGTAATTAATGAGGAGAGAGGAGAGAAACTTTTATAGGTGGAAGAGGTCGAGCTCATCCATGTTTTCTATATGGGACTGATATGCTTCAGTTCCTAGCTTCTGATGCTATCTTGACGAGGCGCGTGGCGGTGTGTCAGTGGTGATCTAGGGGTGAGCAAGGGCTTGGGCGGTAGCCTGTTTGGCTGTGTTTCCGTAGGTCACATCGTTAGCGGTAGTTGGTACCGCTGGCGGTGTCATGAGAGTGGCTCATTATAGCTAATTATGCTTACAAATGCTCATGTAAGTACACTTCATATGCACATAGAGGATGCTATCATGCTATCAATGCTCAAGATTAACTATTCCCTAAACATTTTTTCATGAGAAGACAAACACAACACATTCAAAGTAGTTACGTTTGAATGAATGCATTCACTTCTTGAATTAGCATATGAAGATGAAAATCACAAATAACATCAAATGTGAATTAAAACATCAATTCATACAAGTTTGGCTAGGGCTTTCAACCCTAGCCCCAACAAACTCACTCATAGTCATACAAATTGGCATCAAATCTATAAAGTAAATCAAGGTAAATTAAAGAGTTAAGGGAAGAAAGAACTAGTTGAAGCTTGACAAATCAATGGGAGCTTCTCCTTCAATGCTCCTTGAATCCTCCTTGATGGTGGAATGAATGGATGATGAACTTCTTGATGGTGATGA
This sequence comes from Rosa lucieae, assembly GCA_024704745.1. Lineage (NCBI taxonomy): Eukaryota > Viridiplantae > Streptophyta > Magnoliopsida > Rosales > Rosaceae > Rosa > Rosa lucieae. Next base: position 32,571,418 of record CM045498.1, on the reverse strand, counting down.
AGATATGATGCTCCTTTGGCTAACTTTGAGTGGCAGTGATGGAGTAGTAGTGGTGATGATGGAGTTTATGGTGGTGGAAAATGGTAGTTGTGGTGGTGGTGATGATGGAATTTATGGTGGTGGAAGATGGTAGTTGTGGTGGTGGTGATGGAGGAGATGAAGTAGATTGGGTATTATGGGTTTGGATTTTGGGAGGTGGATTTGGAGGTTTTATGAAGGAGATTAAGAAAGAAAAAAGATGTAATGGGGTGGAATGGTGATGCCTCTTCCTTCTGAGAAGAGATGCTCATATAGAGAAGAGAGAGAGGAGTAAAATGATGAATGGAAGCAAAAGGGAGCAGCTCAAGGATTGTAAGAAGCATGGAGGTGGAGTATGAGAGTGGTAATAAATCCTAAAAACAAGTGAAAGAGGTATGGAAGAGATGGAGTAAAAAGAGGGAAGTAATGATGAGATATTAGAGTGTAGCGTAGAAAAATATGACTTAGGAAAGGAGAGGAGCAGCTGCTCTCTTTGTTGTCCATGAGAAACATGAAAATGAAGAGTGTTGGAGTGGTTTTGGCTCACCAAAGTCAAGGTGACAAGCATGGAAGAGAAAGTGTGCAAGGATGCCTATTATCCAAAAGATAATATGATGGATTCATCTTGCCATAATCTTGTATAATTCTTTTAGGGTTCTCCTTGATAATTTCAGCATCATAAACCTTCCAAAAATGCACAAGAAATCCGTCCAAAGAAGGTTCTAGGCCAAACTGCCATGTTTTGACTTTGTTTTCTGCTTCTAAAGCTTCCTTCAATTGAATCTCCACCGAGACTTTGGAATTGGACTTCGAATTCTTCATATCAAATGTTCCTTGATAAAGTAAAATCTCAGAGCTTAGTTCACAGTGGTTTGGCCGAAAATTCTGCCAAAATCCGTATAGGTCCTGTTTTGCTGTTTTTCATCTTTTAGTCAGAAACTTGGACCGATATTTTAAAGGCCTTACACTCCGAAATAGTTCTTGCACTCTTCATAAGAAATTATTATTAGCATGTCTAAAATATATATGAAAAGTTTCAACTTATTTGGAGTTGGTTTGATAAGGCTGCCGACCCTCCTTTCTTGTCTAGCTCGCTTTCTCCTAGTCGGAGTAAGAAAATGTGCTAAGGTTGACTTTTTAGTGCATTTTCATGCTTCTCCATCATTTCCTAGCATGATAAGGAAAAAATAATAAATATATATAAATAAACACAAAGGTTAGGTAAAAGTGCACAAGAAATCCGTCCAAAGAAGGTTCTAGGCGAAACTGCCATGTTTTGACTTTATTTTCTGCTTCTGAAGCTTCCTTCAATTGAATATCCACAGGGACTTTGGAATTGGCCTTCGACTTCTTCATACCAAATGTTCCTTGATAAGTGTATATCATCCTAGTAAAATCTCAGAGTTTAGTCCACCGTGGTTTTGCCAAAAATTCTGCTGGAATCAGTATAGGTCCTGCTTTGTGTTTTTTTTTTATCTTTTAGTCAAAAACTTGGATCGATATTTTAAAGGCCTTACACTTCGAACTATCTCTTGCACTCTTTATAAGAAATTATTATTAGGATGTCTAGAATGGATACGGAAAGTTTCAACTTATTTGGAGTTCGTTTGTTAAGGCTGCCGACCCTCCTTTCTTGTCTAGCTCGCTTTCTCCTAGCCGGAGTAAGAAAATGTGCTAAGGTTGACTTTTTAGTGCATTTCCATGTTTCTCCATCATTTCCTAGCATGATAAGGAAAACATAATAAATATATATAAATAAACACAAAGGTTAAGTAAAAGTACAAGATTAGGGGATTAATAGAATTAGATTAGTCAACATTAAATTGGACTTTAGAACAAGTAATTTCCATGTTTTAGGGCACAAATAATTTCCAAGTAATTTTCATGTTTTAGGGCACAAATATGATCCAACAAGAACCATTCCCTTTTAGGACACATATGATGTGAACAACCTGAATCCATAATCCACTTGTCAGAATAACCAACTGCGGATGAACTAGCCAAAGCAAATTCAATCTCATCTTCTTCAAAATCTTCAAAAGCTGATGAACAACTCAAAGCAAAATCAAAGTCATCATCTTCAGCATCTCTTGCAACATTCACTTCAGAACCCTTCTTGTATTTGTTCTTTAACTTAGGACTATGTTTCTTCCAATGACCTTTGTTGCGACAAAAAGCACACTCATCTTTTACAAGAAATTTACTTCTTGACTTGGAACAAGATTTACCTCTTTTTCAATAGGTTTTTTTCTCATCAGATCTACCCCTTACTACAAGTGCTTCACCTGAAATATTTTGAAGTTGCTTCTCTTTCTTTCAGCACTCATTATTTATCAATGAATTACACACATCATCAGGAAGAGAATTTAGCAAACACGAAGCTTTATCCTCATCACTAATTTGCACATCCAAATTAGCCAAATCTGCAAATATCTTATTGAAATCACTGATGTGTTCAGACACAGAGACACCTTGTGGATAATTGAATCGGAAAAGCCGCCTCTTCAGGTGAAACCAGTTTTCAGCACTTTTGATCATATATTGGTCTTCTAATTTCTTCCACAACTCTTTTGCAGAAGTTTCTTTCATGACAAATAATTTCTGATCTTTAGCAAGGCACATTCTGATAGAACCACAAGCCCACTTGTTAATTCTTGCCCACTCCACATCATCTATATCTGTAGGTTTATCTTCCAGAGCTATATCCAATTCTTGTTGACACAAAACATCCATCATATCACACTGCCACATGCCAAAATTGTTGGTGCCATTAAACTTTTCAACTTCAAATTTAGCATTACCAATTGATGGCCTAGTAGTCAACCAACGCGAAGAACCTGAAGACTTAGCCCCTTTCTTTTTCTCATCAACTATGGTTTCCAATCAATGAATCAACTCCCAATTCAGAACCAGAGCTCTGATGCCAATTTGTTGTGTGGAAGTGTAACAAACACAATATTGATATGGAACTAGATGAGCAATTAAACAATGAAAAAAGAAAGCAAAACACAAGAATACAATAATTTATAGTGGTTCACTCAATCAATGTGATTGAGCTACGTCCACTTTCAGAGCTGGCGAGAAATTCCACTTTAATCGATTGGAGAGAATACAATTAGAGTTTGAGAATAAACTCTCTATCCAAAACCCCAAATACAATTAGGTTAATTGTCTAATCTCTCGCACAAAAAAAAATATTTGCCGCAACAAAGCATATCTCTACTTCCCTAGTTAACTTAGGGATACTGTTGAGAGAAAATTTGCACACAGTGAGCGAAAATGTCACCCAACATAATTTCACTCATATTCATTTAGTGAATAGAGTTTTTATTATTTTGGGTTCGACCCATTCAAGACAGAATGTGTCTCTTAATTATAATCCCTTGTTACAGGGAAACACCCTTTGATTCCATTTATGAAGAAACCAATTGAGGGATGTGCGTTTGTTTGTTTTTGCGGCTGCACCCGGATATTTGAATGGGTGGTTGCCTACGTACCCTTGGAGAGGGATCAAGCCACTCGTAGTTCAAGAGTTCCAACGGGTGAATGACTCATTGGAGGGCTTTGATTTTTGGAATGAGAGTAATGTTTGGGATGAATTTGGTGTAAGTGAACCAGGGATTCGATTTTTTGTTTAGGACGCGGTTGTATCTAGGTTAGTTTGTTTCTAGATTGCCTACATACCCTTTGTGGGATCAAACCACATGTAGTTCCGGCTTTTGAGATTTAAATGGGTAGATGACCCATTTATTTTGAATTTGTTTTTTAGGAAAGGTTTAAAGCACTTGAATTTGGTTTGGACTTTATTTGTGTGATTTGGAATAGATTTGATTTTTGTGGTGTTGGGAGGATTTGACTGGAATCAGCGATTCATTTGGGACTGGTGGAGTCAGGGATTCTGTTTGGAGTTGCGGTTGCATCTAGTGGGTCGCTAGACTGCCTACATACCCGTGAAGGGATCAAACCACTGTAGTTCATTGTATTTGGGATTTTTTGGTTTTGTACCAACTTTTATTCGACGGATGTGTGTATATTTTTTTGAACCCGTCAAATGTATTTCTTTGGGACACCCAATTTGGTAGAGTGTCTGTTGATTTGACCCAGACCCGATGTACTGAGGTTTGCAGTGGGCCTTGTGATTTGAAATGGGCTTTAGGCTGCAAATTAATCGGGCTCGAGCTTTAAAGTGATCTGGACACCCATATTTATCCTCAGGCTTTAGTTTCATCAACGCCAGGTGAAAAAAGTGATCTGGGCACCCGAACATGCCGAGCTTCATAATGGGCCTTGGATTTTGCAATGGGCTTTGTGTCGCCTTCTTCACTTATCGGCAAATCATATTACGGAACCATAGTGATCTACTTCAAGTGAGTGATTTGCTTCAAGTGATTTGGGCACCCATCTTGAGTTCTTGACTAGCTTTGAAATGGGCTTGCTTCCCGATTTTTTCCGTAGGAGGCCCGACTAGTTTGACTTAGAGAGAGAATTTATCTTGAGGCTCTGAGCATATCACTGCTTCACCGTTTTATAGACAAAGTGACAGAAAGCCAAAGCTTAATTGTTTATGGTTTTGATTCTTCCAAGCTCCTGGACGTGGCCATGTTCCTTGTCACTTTGCCATTTAATTCCCATTTCAGAAGAAAGCTACAACAACACCGTGCTTTGACAATTATTCTTAATTGCATATGGAATTTTTGTCTTGACGTGTGTTAATCACTTCATGGCCTCTTGTATTATTAAACTTGCATTGTTTCTTGATTTTTGTTGCCTGACTCCTATTTAAAGCAAGCTTGCAGCAAACTTTGACAATCATAGTTCAAATATATAATTTAAAACTCTTTGTCTTTCTTGAACATTCCTCCACCTCCAAGTTTAACGTGGCTACTTGAGAGGTGAGCTGCTGCCATTTTTTTTATATTCATTCATGCTTTGAACAGAGAGCAGAAGAGCCAAAGAACTTCATTGTTGATCTTCTTGTCGCTTACTTTCATTTTGGGGAAAATCAAAACATGACACTAATTGTAGGCCTGCAAATGCTTTGTATATTTTTCTTCTCTGCTTTGATCACCATGCTGCCTTGCAGATTCTAAACACCAGAGTTTAGACACCCTGCAAGTCATCACCCCACGAGAGGTAGTCATGCTTGAAGCTTCAACATATCTTCTGGGATTGCTCTGATTTCTTCCATCCTTTGTGGCAATTGGACTTCTTCGTTCACGGTGGGTTGTGAGCTTCAACATTCGTTGTCTTCACTACTCAAGCACCCCGGCAGCCACCTTGTGTAGGTACTAGATCATCTTCCCTGTACTTTTTCTTGGCTGCCATTTCATCGCTGGGATTTGGTGGACAAGATGAGTCCAAATTTCTCATAGAGAAGTGAAGAAACCTCTGCTTCACAGCTTGGTCTCAAGTTTCTGGTTTCTTTCCTCCTTGCTTGCAGGTTGCTGGAAGTATTCCAAGAGACCATCGAGGGTGAGCTTTCCTCTCCAGACACCAATTTCAATGATTTGTGGTTTGTCTCGCTTGGTAAATTCCTTGTGTGGCTTGTTTGCAAGTGGTGCAAGGCCCTTTGTTGTGTTGCAGGAGGTAGAAGGCTTTTGGTGGTGACCGTTGTTGACTTCCAGAACGGATGGCATGACACTCCACCGATTGGTCATACACTCGTTGATACACATGTATCATATACAAGATTGCGACCGTTCGGGGATCTCCATGGCTCCACAGCGACACCAGTACACGAGACCCTGCAAAAAAACAAGAAGTAGCAGAGAGGCCTCAACCTTTTGGGGTCTGCTTGCCGGCTCCTCCTTCGAACTGCTGGAAACTTCTTCTCTCCTTTGCAGCAGGGCTTCGCCTTTCTCTTGATGTGTTTTCTGCCCTCCAGTCCTTCTTGCTGCCCCTTTTTTTCTTTTCCCTTTGTTGTAGAGAGTGTGCCTTTTTATAGGCAACAATGGATCAGCTTGAGATAGGATAATTATCAATTCAAATTCAAATTGCAGTTATAATCACATTTGTCAATTTGAAATGAATATAGCAGCAACCAACTTTCACGTTGAAGCTTCTGGTGGCTTTTGTGAATTTCAAACCTCACTTATCTTGACTTGGTCTTCCATTTGTAGGAGGTGAAGAATACCCACCACTCTTGTTTTGAAATTTGAATGTCCAAGTGAAGCATAAGAAATCTTTTGCATGTATTTAAATTTGCATATTAAATCCCGTAGAGCTGATCATCAAGTTTGAATTGCATGGTCTGTAAGTGCCCCGTGCAAGAAGAATTCTATCCAAGCTTGGGGTCTTATCTTTGTACCAACGCAGCAATCTCTTTTTTTTTTTCTTTTTTTTTCAACAGTTCTTTTTTTTTTTTCAACAGATACATATATAGCCTAATTAACCTAGGCAGCCCACTTGATCACCAATTCACCATGGGCTTCTCAATTAAGAATTTTGGCCACCATTAAGTTAAAGCCAATATTCAATATCTTGTCTATTCAGTGATGGGCAGAAGTTGGTACTTTACAGTATTAGGATGGATCTGAAGCCTATATCTTTGGAGATACGTACTTGTTATGGTTGGTGGATACACAGAAGATTGGCAACGTTATTGAGGGCGACAATTCTTACTATTGGTGGCTTGAGACCCAAACGCGGGAGACTCAAGTGTAGGAGATCATATATCGATAAATTGTCAAATGGATGTTTAGGTCTCCATAAGCAGATCAATTCTGTAAATTTTAGCCAAATTGAAAACTATGAAAGTATTCATAATCGTGATTTACCATTATGAACATGAACCTTGTATGAAGGGGCCCCTGTAGAGATGCGAGAGAGGCAGGAACCGCCAGCCGGATCGACCAATAAATGATACGATTCAGAATGGACAGATTGGCTTGTCCATTGATTTATTCTACTTGGCGGAAAATTTGCATAAATCATGTACTCATTGAGATCCAAAAACTGAACAGTCGAGGTCGGGATGCCGATATGTAATTGAAAAGTGAATCCCACCACCAGCTATTTCTTAAAATAAAAAAAAAAAAGAAAAGAAAAGAGAGATCCTCTACTAGAAGGCTGTGTGTGTGTCAACCTTGAATGATTTGATAATTGGCGTACAAGATTTATGCATGGAGCCCGGTGGTAGTAAAATGCCATGCAAATATGGGGAAATTAAGAACATTAGCTAGATAAAACACGTGATGATACTAAAATTTGGACAAATGAAAAACTTACATATGACTACATGTAGTTGACCGTTGTACTAACTGTACTTGACATGAAAAACTTATCGAACATCCATACCAAGGAATGCGCTCATGCGCAAACCAATTTGGTTGTTTGGTATTTTCATTGTTCTTAGACCTAATTGCAGTGCGTGCTTGTAAAACTGGCATTTCCTAACATTTGACTTGGTTCTTACTCCTTAGTTTGTTTTTTCATATCTTGGCTTCTCCTTACCACTGGTTGCTAACTATGATTTATGTTGGCCTTGTGCCTTCTTCAATGGATTCGGATTTCACGACAACTGAACGAAAAAAACAAGAAAACAAAAAACCAAAAAAAAAAAACAAAGAGGCTAACAGGTCCAACTACAGTATATGATACAAATTTACAATAATCATCACCAAGGTCCAAGAATAGATCACTATCATCGTCAACATAAAAAGAACAATAACATTCTGACAAGAAAAAAAAAAAAAGGAGCAATAAAAATTAATTAAATAATTAAATAAATAAAAAATGGCGACCTGAGAACAAAGACATAGCAGAGGCCACAGATGTATTTGGTGGGGTTGCTCCAAGATCAAGGTTTAGCAAAGGAAAGGCTGGAGACCAAGCAAGCAAGCTTGTCAATTTTTCAGCATCCCCTTAATAGTTCATAAAAGGGCAAAGCACTACAGCTACCCGAGCTAGCAAATTGCTCTTTTCCGTTGGGTCTCTCTCAGCATCTTTTTCCCTTTAATTTCTAGACCCTTCCCGAATGTGGTAGGAGCACCCTTGTTTTGTAACTTTATACTTTTCAAGATGCAGCATTGGATATATCTTTGCTGGATCTATTGTATTTCATGTGACTCTTGACAACATCACCAGCCGCCATGGCAGACAGGAGGCTGAGTTCTCCGGCCAGTACTGAACCGGCTATAATGGTGGCCAACCGCCTTGAGTTTGATCCAGGTGATCCTTGGCTTGCACCTTTTACACCAAGCATATTTAAGCAAGCAGATTGAGATGCAAGTTGAGTCCCACCTCCAACTGTACCCACCTGACAAACAAAAGTTCAACAAGTTTGGACTCAGTGATCACTGTTAAACTGTACTATAATTAAGCGCACAATATTCATTTACCTCAATGCAAGGCATTGTGACAGAGGCATGAATGTCCTTCCCGTCATTGATGGATACAATATTCGTTAGACAGTGAGAACTCTCAACATTCTGTGCAGGATCTTGGCCGGTGGCTATAAAGATCGCAGATACGATGTTGCTGGCATGGGCATTATACCCACCAACAGATCCGGCCATAGCAGAACCTACAAAGTTCTTGTTCAGATGGAGTTGTACCAGCTTAGACACGCTCGTTTTCAACACTTCTTTGACCACCTCTTCCTTGATTACTGACTCGCAAACAACTGATTTGCCACGGCCTAGAATCCAGTTTACAGCAGCAGGTTTCTTGTCTGAACAAAAATTTCCTGTGCCAATCAAGTAACACAGTGAACTCCATGCTGATTGACTTACAAAAAACACTTCCTTAAGCCAAAATTGACAGAAATTATTTAACCACAATGAAAAATGACTTGGGTTATCCAAATAAGCATGTAAAAGTGCCTGACCAAACGATGTAATGTTACATAAACAGATTGACACGAGTCACACAATCATTGATATTGCTACATCCAATACACATCATTCTAACTTAGGGAAAGAAGTTTGCATAAATGATCATGTTTCTTGAAAAACTATGTCTGTAGGAATTAGAATAGACTTTGTTCGTGTTGTTCAAGATTTACATAAATGACCTTAACTAATAGATAGCATGACGCTGATTATTCACAAAAACTTAGCAGTCAATTCATGCTATTTACATCAAAATATCAATCAACACAATGACCTTGCACTAGAGCAATACACAACCAGAACATAGTGGGATGTGCCCAACTATCTTAAAAGCCCCAATGTTAATTGGGAATAATATTTCTGTACAGATTATCCATGTTTCCATGGCCAGTACATTCTGATTATTAAAGCCTTTTCCATAAAACAGAACCACACTCTGAAGTAAATCATAACTTAAAAAGAGTGTATAATCCATACGCTATATCCCTATGGAAGAGAAAGAAAACTCGAGCAGATTCTGTAGCATTTTAACTGCTATATATATGCCTTCTAATCTTGTCTAAAAAAAAAAAAAAAAAAAAAAAATCATTGTGCAGAATTGCATATCACTTAAGTTCTAGAAAGGTCACAGTTAACCAGAGGCTTTAGATAGTAATGTTTCTTAAGAAAGAGTTGAATCCTTTATAATGAGATTAAGCTAGAATCAAAGTTGCTGTAAGCTATTAAGTTGTTTGTTAAAGGCGTAATCTGGTTGAAGTAGTATGTTATGGTATATGTTTCTTCAAACGCCTAAATGGATATAACAATTTAATGACTCGAGAAAAGAGAATATGGTAAGCCAGTGAGGAACCAAAGGTGTCCAATATCTGTTACCTAAAAGCTTTCTAGTTCAAGCTCCATAGGGCACTTTTTGGCCAAAACATACTTAGTAAACAGTATCAAATTTAGCTTAGCTGGTTTTATTTCTTCCAGACAGACATTCATAAGCTGCAGAAGTAAGAAAGAGGAAGGGATCTATAGATTATACACACACATGTTCTGTTTGGCTAGCTTTATCTTTTTCAACCATATAGAACATTCCTAAAGGTCCAACAGCAAGAAAAGGAGGTGACTTGGAGGAAGAAATTACTTGAAGACTGCTCAAATCAAAGGGGGATGAAAAGTAGAAAACCACGGAACAAAACAATTCAGAATATACTCAATTCTATAATATCAAAATTAGCTCACAAGTTACCAATTACAAAGTATTCTGGAATTTACTCTTTATGAGCATTTCAAAGTTGATAACCATAAATTCAGACAGAAGCTGAAATTAATAGATATCAAGAGATCAATTATTCAAAGAGATGCAGTGACTAACTAATGATTTTTTCCTTTTTTCTGTCAGTAAAAGGATCACAGAACCAGTAAAAGTGTGGAGGACAACTGAAAACCAATGCACCCAAGTTCCTTGTCAACTATGTGTTATAACAATAAGTACAATGAGCAGAAACAAACACAAGTTATAAACTGAAACCGACAATTGGTACTATAAATTTAAAAGATATGCAGGGGATATAGCAAAGTTCACCAACCAGTATGCCAGACACTACTTATCCAAAAAAAAAAAGGCCAGATGGTTGCGTGCGAAATAAGAAGGAAGAACTGACCAGATACGCCGATAACCTCCATATCAGGAAAGTCATTTTGCAGAAAATCAAGGACATTCTGAACCCCTTTGGAGACCATATTCATCCCCATGGCATCACCTGTGCTGCAGTTAAATCTTATGTGCAGCGTCATCCCGGAAAGCGAAGGAAATATGCTTTGTAGCCTTGCAAATCGACTTGATCTGCATCCAAGTAAACATTTCAATAGAAAGCCTTGAACTGATACACCCACCGTCTTTCTATCCAACATTTCTTACGGTTTCCCATTCTGAATCCAAATTCAAAATTGATTATTCCATCCATGCATTAGAAAAAATAACATCACTCAAACCATGCATAAAAATCCAATCGAACGTGCCGTCGAAGAGTACAATTGAAATTGAGCAACAAAACAAAAGAATAATAATAATGAAAAAGAAGAAGGAGCGGACCTATTGAAAACGACGGCGAGAGTATCGAAATTGACACGGTTCTCCAAGTAGTAGAAGAGCTCGCAAGCTCTAACGGCAGAGCCAAACTTGACCACCGGCGCTCTGGTCATGCCGTCCCTATACACCTGGGAGTCGGCCCCACCGGAGAGGTGAATGGCCTTGCAACCTCTGTTCATGCTCGCCACCAAGCACCCCTCCGTCGTCGCCATTGGCACCATGTACTCAAACCCGTCCAGCAACAACGGCCCGGCAATTCCCACCGGAATCTGCACGTATCCGACCGGCGACTCGCAGCACTGCCCGAGAATGGAGTCGTAATCGAATCCTTCGAGAGGCAAACCCTGCAGTGACCTCCCGGTCGTTCTCTGAAGCCACTCGCGCCGAATCGCCGCCGCTCTCTTGCAGTCGCCGAGCTTCGATTCGAGAGAGTAAGACGGAACGGCGCCGTTTAGAACGGCCTGGATGATCTCCTCGTCCTCCTCGGAGCACAATGCGGGGTCGGCGTCGGCGAATTTGGGTTTGGCCGGGGGAGGGCAGCAGCGGGAGGAGTCGATGAGGACTACTTCTTCTTCTTCTTCGATGTCGTCGTCGTCCCAGGCGTCGTCGTAGTGGGAGGCGCGTGAGATGAAGGACTGGACGAAGTCGATGCCGAAGAAGCCGAGGAGGTAGATGAAGGAGGCGATGAGGGTAACAATGGCGGCGAGTTCGGAGAGGTTGACTACGTGGAGCGGCGTGGACGTTCGGATCTTGTCGCGCCAGCGGTGGAGGAGGTAGTAGGCGACGGAGAAGAAGAGAGTGAAGAAGACGGCGTTCGTCAAATACAGTGGCAGCGGCAGCGCGTCGGACGCTTTCGGGCCGCCTCCGGATGATGAAGAAGAAGAAGAAGAAGAAGAGGTAGAAGCTTTCTCATTTCGACGGTGCTGGTGCGAGTGGGTCCCACCATTAACGGCCGTCGGACGAGGCGGTTTGGGGGGCCGACGGCGGATGTCCATAGCTGCAGGGAAGTATGAGAAGGAATGCAGAGAGAGAGAGAGAGTAAAGTGAGTACACCTTACAGTAGTTGAAAGGTTTAAGGAAAGTGTGAGAGAGAGAAGAGAGAGAGAACGATACGGCTTAGGACGCGGAGCAGTAATAACAGAACTACAGAAGAGATCTCGGGTGGAGATATATGGTGGAGCGAGAAGGAGGCGGATGCTGTGGCAACACGTGTAGTGTGACCACGGACAGCGGACGTCCCCCGCGCATGTTCTAACACAGTAAGTAGGAATGAGCAAACGGGGGTGGGGGGAGCAGGGGCGGGGGCGGGGGCGGGGGTGGGGCGGGGTTTCCCATTATCCATGTGGGGTCCCCGTTTATTTATTTTATTTTATTTTTTTTTAATTGAGAACTATTATTCTTCAACCAACATATGAGGCATTTTTATAATTTTCTTATTCTAAAAAAAAAAAAAAAAAAAACTTATACGGGGTATTTATCTTTCCCATCCAGAATACACCTTCAAAGCGATTCGGGAGGATCCGACCGTTGCATTGTCGTATAATTTTGTGAGGATGATTCTAAAGGCGATCCGGGACGATCCAACTGTTGGATCTTTGTATAATTTTGTGAGGATGATCCTAAGGGCGATCCGTGAGGATTTGACCTTTGGATCATAGTATAATTGTGAAAAGACGATCCTCTAGGTGATCCTTGTGGATCCAACCGTTGGATGGTCGTATAATTTTGTGAGGATGATTCTAAGGGTGATCTGGGACGATCCAACCGTTGGATTTTCGTATAGTTTTGAGAGGATGATCCTAAGGGCGATCTGTGAGGATCTGACCGTTGGATCATAGTATAATTGTGAAAAGACGATCCTCAAGGTGATCCATGAGGATCCAACAGTTGGATCGTCGTATAATTTTGTGAGGATGATTCTAAGGGCGATCCGGGACGATCCAACCGTTGGATCTTCATATAGTTTTGAGAGGATGATCCTATGGGCGATCCGTGAGGATCTGACCGTTGGATCATCATATAAATTGGTAAAGATGATCCTCTAGGCGATCCTTGAGGATCAAACCATTGGATTGTCGTATAATTGTGATTTGTGATTTTGGCTGTTAGAGAAGACGCAGCTGGATTTTGGCCAAAAAAAAAAAAAAAAAAGAGAAGACACAGCGGGATTTATAGAATTAAGAGAGAAGACGCAGTGGGATTTTATTACTTTACATTCAATCGCTAGGTTGTGAAAATTGTTTTATGGAAATAAATATTTGTTTTAAACGTATTACTTCCGCGTGACTAAACAAATAATTTCTTTCTTAAACATTGTCTCAAGCATTTGAAATACTCAATCGACCAAAACAATAATGAAAATAAAAAGAATAAAAAAGTTATTTTTTGTCAAAAAAGAAAAGGAAAAAAAACTGAAAAGATAGAAAATAGAAAAAAAAAAAACAAAAAAACAATGCAGGGGGCTGGGGCGGGGAATCCCCCATCTGATAATATCCCCAGACGGGGAACGGGGGTGCGGGGGCGGGGGAATTCCCCGTTTGCTCATTCCTAACAGTAAGGCTTAGTTTGGGATTGATTTTGAAGGTGATTTTGAACCTGCTTCTGCTTTTGGGCTGATGCTATGCTGTTTGGTAAAATATCTAGAAGTGGCTTTTGGTCCGAATTGATTCTCCAAGAAGCTGAAATTGAGAAGCAGCAGTTACCAGCTTTGGGAAGCTGATTCTGAGAAAACACGGAGTGAACAATGTTTCATTAAATGAAATTTTCTATTTTTTCCTATTATGTCCTCATCGCTCTATGACTTTACCTTGACTGGGATAGGGTTTTATTATCATCTTTCTATTTCAGTCTCTTCCCAGCCTCTCTGCCGTCAAAACTCAATCCAGAGTATCGCATAGATCGATCTCTTCTGTGCCTTCAAAAAACCCGATTCCTTCGCTCCTCCGCCACACGACCCAAACCCAAAGCATTCCCGGACCCCAGCTTCTTCGACCTCCTTTCGTACTTGGTAAGCTCCTCATCAATTTCGCGTATCACCGCCTCTCTCTCTCTCTCTCAAACCCAGCAGCAAATTGAGCCGAAAGTTTCTGTCTTCAGCGAATCAAACTCACTGTAAGTCCTCACCTTTCCATCTTTCCCCAAATTTACAGTATATTGCTGTTGCAAGCTTCTTTTGGGTTTTGAGTTTTGAACGATGTTGAATTCTAACAAGGGGAATTTCGTTGTTATTTGCAGTCGTGTCCTGATGGGATTGTGATTCGTACTTCATCTACAAGCCTTCAACTTGGATTATTCGAGTAAGTTTTTGAGCGCCCAATGAGCCAAAACATACAAAGTATTCACTGTAATTCTTTGCCCATTTTGTACTAGTTCTTACAGCACATGGAGAAATGCAAATGTTTGTTAATTCGGGTTACGAAGTGATAACCTTTGTTGTTTAATGAGTTTAGATGGTTGTTTATCTGGTTTAAGTCTAACTACTGTTCTTCTGATTTAGAATGTCCTATTTGAATTTTGATTTTATAGGTACTGTTGCAAGCTTCGATTCACTGCCAAATTATCGCACACAGAGACGGAGTAAGTATCAAACTGCAGTTTTCAATTCAATTCCAGTCCCTCCAATTATTTCACCTTTTGATTTCATTTCTTTGATTATGATGCTACCTGGGTTTTTTTTTTTGGCTATTGGTTCTTTTATATGTATATATTTCAACCTTTGCATACTAGTGTGAAATTGATATATTATGGTCCCTAGCTCTTTATTGAATCCTATGGTTTTAAACTAAGGATATATCTAGCTCTTTATTGTGGTCAGCAGCTTTGTTTTGTGAGGATCGTGTTAGGTGTTGGATATGGTAGTTTATAACTATTATTTGTTTACTATTAAGCAAGTGTTATCTTTAGATGGGAAAGAAGAAATCCACCGGTACTGAAAATGTGGGATCTGGAAAACAAAAAGCCACATGGCCGGATGAGGTAGTAGCTATATTTTGTGATATAGCTGCTAAGGAAGTGGCCAAGGGAAACAGATCTGGTACACATTTTGATAAAAAGGGATGGTCAAATGTTGTCATGGCCTTTAAGGAGTTAACCGGAAAGGATTACGATAAAAGCCAACTGAAAAATAAGTGGGATTCACTTAAAAATGATTGGAAATTGTGGAGTTCACTTTTGCATAAGGAAACTAGTATTGGATGGGATCCGGCTAGGAAAATTGTCGACTCACTTGCTGAATGATGGGAATCCAAAATTCAGGTGTGTATTTATCCTTCTCTGCTTGTGGTAGTAATTTTTTTTTTACTTTGTTTTTATTTTGAATTTTAAGTACATCAAACTGCAAATTTTAAGTACTTACTGTTTTTTTTTCTGAAAATATGGAGCTGCTTGTGTATCAAAATTAAGCATGGCCTGTTTTCTGTGATGCTAAAGTTTGTGAGTTGCTAGTTGATAACTGGTATTGTCTGCATTGAAAATTAAAAATATGTTAAAGAAGCGATTTTTGCAAGCAAAGTAGGAAGCGTCCAAAGATTCCAGCAATATGAAATTATAAGCATATATAGTTCTCAATTAGATTGAAGATTTAGATAACCTGAAAACAATTTCAAACCTTGCCCTAACAATTTCAAACAATTATTAGCATATATTATATTCTACTGAAAAAAGAAATCAATTCATTATTTATATATATATGTTTCTAGACAAGATGTAAAAATACTAAGTAGACAATCACTAACCGTAAGCAATAAGTACATATATTGCATTCACTTTCATGAGGCTTTCCAGGGAAGGCTAATTGTGTGCTTTGACTTGGACTTTAGAGTTTCTAATATACAAAGAGGCAGTTAGTCAAGTGAAATTATCCCAGCAATTGGTTACCTTTTGTATTCATTTGGAAACAAGTTGTCAAGTGAATCCAATTGTAAATACAAATATGTGTTTATCAACTTGTTCCGAGTCATCATTTATTTAGGTGATGAGATGAGAGAGTCACTTTCATCTTACATCTTTATGTAGGATATATTCTCTTAAAGCATCTGATCATATGCTCATATTTGATGCCATAGTTGTCTTTTCTCAGAGAATTGATTATTGCCATCTTGTTACAGTTTGTCTGCATTTGCTGCTCAGTTTTTGTGATCAATATTATCATAAGTAACAATCTTCTCCTCTCTTCTTCTTTTGTAGATCAATCCAGAGTATCGCAAGTTTCGGGATGTGGGAATTAGTCCTGAAATGATGGCTGTTTATGACAACATGTTCAGGGGTAGCACAGCCCTACACTACTACAAAAAGTTAATCACACAACACTAATCACACAACGGAACAGAAATCATCCGTTGTGTGTTTAAGTAAGCTTTATTGCACAACGGTACTTGTTATATTCCGTTGTGTGAATGCCAACAAAGTGATAACTTTTTTATCAGAACTACATTGCACAACGGATTTAAGTAATGTCTGTCGTCTGAGTCTTAAAAAAATTAGCGGCAGATTTCCCTCCACTTTGGAGCCTTGGTTGCCTCTTGAAATCTGAAATTTGTGCTACTTGATACAACGGTGCTTTATAATTTCCGTTGTGTGATTGAAAACTGGATGCCAAATTTTGAGGACGCTTGATTGAATGTCTTCCACAAGGTAAACCTAGTGCAAGCTGTAGAAATCAGACAACAGAAGTTATACTTTTCTGTTGTGTGAAAGTGGGAACATATAGGCGGCAACATTTTGAGCCAAATTGCTGTATGCGGCAGATTTCCCTCCATGTTTTGACATTTTGATACTCTTACAATAGTTTGTTAGGTTTCTGTTGTGTGAGCAACTTCAGAATTTGTTGGAAGTTTAATTGTTCCTCCCAAGCCACATCGTGTCGAAAGAAAAATGAAACAAATTCTCTCGAGCTCTCTCAGTTATGAAACCCCGTCTCTCTCCACCACCCCTCCCCACGACTCTCCCAATCGTGAAACCCACCCCCCCCCCCCCTCCACGAAACCCCTCTCTCTCAGTCTCTCGATCTCTCTTGTCTCAATT
Source organism: Rosa lucieae (assembly GCA_024704745.1). NCBI lineage: Eukaryota > Viridiplantae > Streptophyta > Magnoliopsida > Rosales > Rosaceae > Rosa > Rosa lucieae. The sequence goes on along the minus strand of CM045498.1, from coordinate 32,554,471 downwards.
TCATGCTCTCTTCTTCTTCAATCTCATCACCCCCTTTCAAACCCCAACCCTAAAATCTTCCTCCCCAGCAATGGCCTCCTCCCCCGACCACAACCACACCCTGAACGGCGATTCCAACACCCAGCAATGGCCTCCTCCCCCGGCCATTATCGGACTCGGAGCCTCCAACTCCACTCCCCGGGTCGGGTTCTTCCGCCACTCCAACCCCAAACTCGGCGAGCAGCTCCTCTACTTCATCCTCTCTTCCCTCCGTGGCCCAATTCAATCCGCCAAGGTAATAATAACACACCGAATTCCAATCCCCCGATTTTGATGTCGCTCTCTACGTCATCGTTTTACGTGACACCGCGTTTTTGATGATCTTGCAGGATTTCGATAAGGTCTGGCCAATCTTCGATTCTACGCAATCTCGCGATTTTCGTAAGGTGAAAAAAGCTTGAAGATTGATTCCTTTTTTCCTTTTTCTTTTTTTGATGCTTTGGTTTTGGTGCTTGTTGAATTAGGCATTGTGTTGGTGTTTGAAATTTTGGTTGTGAAGGTTGTGCAAGGGATTATTAGCGAGCTCGAATCACAAGGGGCGCTTCCCAGGAGCAATTCGAGGGTTTCATCACTTGCTACATGTTGTGGACCGAGGTTGGTTGATGATTTATTTCTCCTGTTATTGTTTTTTTTTTTTTTACCGTTTTCGTAGTTAGTTCATTCGGTTTTTGAGTGGAATGGAGCTTGTTTATGAGTAGAAAGTCTGAAATCTACCGATAAAGTGAGGTTGTAGTTTTGTTTAATCTAGAAATGACTGCTAAATTAAAGCAGGGAAATGTAGCTATGTGTAAGAATAGAATTTGTTTTCTTCTCAATCAACCAATTTATGGCATTAGAATTGAAAGTTCGGTGCTTTATGAGTGTTGACGTGTCTGCCCAGACCAATACCTAATGAAAGTTCCAATGTGGTCAAAAAACTGTTTGGATTTGGATCCTTTTTAAGTTTTTCACTGATTAACTGGTGTGTGTATCGTGTTTGAATTGAGATGATTTCTGCGGCGATTGCAATTCTCACCAGATCTAAAATATGTGTTTGTGGCTCAGGTGACTGTTGTTGCATTGCGTGAGGCGGGTGAAGTTTGCAATCATGGCGAATTTTGCGAAACCGGAAAATGCTTTGAAGCGAGCTGAAGGTGAGCTGTGGTTGATTTAGGGATTGTTAGCTGAATATAATTCATTTGATTGTTCTGTTATGGAAATTTTCATTGCTATTTGGAAGAGTTAAGCGTTGAATTAATTAAGTACTTATCTTTGTCAGTATGTTATCGAAGAGTAATAGAATTAAATTGGTTCAGGATTTGATGTTCTTGTTGAACAGACCTTTTGTTATAGCAGACATGTTAATTTTTTGTTGAGATAGATATGGTGTATTGGTTTATTTGGTGGCAATGAGTGCCCTTTTGTATTTGGACTAACGGTTATGATGTGTGGATGCAGAGTTGATCAATGTTAGGCAGAAGCAAGATGCATTGCAATCGCTTCATGATCTTATTACATCAAAGAGATATAGAGCATGGCAGAAGCCACTTGAAAAAATTATGTTTAAATATGTGGAGCTTTGTGTTGACTTGCGCAAGGGTAGATTTGCCAAGGATGGTCTGATTCAGTACCGTATTATATGTCAACAAGTAAATGTCAGTTCCTTGGAAGAGGTGATCAAGCACTTCATGCATCTGTCAACTGAGAAAGCTGAGCAGGCACGTACCCAGGCTCAAGCATTAGAAGAAGCACTTGATGTTGATGACCTCGAAGCAGATAAGAGGCCTGAAGATCTAATGCTGAGTTATGTCAGTGGAGAGAAAGGAAAAGATAGGTCTGATCGTGAAGTTGTTACTCCTTGGTTCAAGTTTTTGTGGGAAACCTACAGAACAGTGCTTGAGATCTTGTGCAACAACTCAAAGTTGGAGGCCCTTTATGCGGTACTGTATTTCTTGTTCAGATAAAGATTCCAATTGGTTGTTTTGATCATATTGTTCATTACCATTTGTGTTCATAAAGTTAAAATAGTATGTAAAATCTATATTCATGGGTCTCTATGGTTCTTATACTTTGCTTCCCTTGCCTTCTGATTATTTTGTGATCTCTATGCATTCTCCAAGTTTCTGTTACTTCTACAGTTCTACTGCTATTGAGAGGATTTGCATGGCTTGTTCACGGACTCTAGTTTTTCCTTGTGCTTTGATGTTGTTTAGATTAATTTTTTAAGTATTAATGTTGCGATTTTTATGGCCTTCCACTTCATGCACTACCTTGAATCATGCTGCCATTTTTGCTTATGCTTTTACCATCTGCAGTAATGCCGTGTATAACATAACATATGTTATATTCGATTAAATTGTCTATTTTTATTACAGAGTGTACATATTTGGTTTGTGTTGAATAGCTAGCATTATTCCGCTCATTATTGTAATTTGCATAAAAGCATTCAGTTTTAATTGAAACCTTTCATTTATAGATGACGGCACATCGAGCCTTTCAGTTCTGCAAGCAATACAAACGAACTACGGAGTTTCAAAGGTTATGTGAAATCATCAGGAATCATCTGGCTAATCTGAACAAGTATAGAGATCAAAGAGACCGACCTGACCTATCTGCACCTGAGAGCTTGCAACTGTATCTTGATACTAGATTTGAGCAGCTGAAGATAGCTACTGAACTTGAACTGTGGCAGGTGTCTGAATTATTTTTGAGTATATTTTTTATGTGTTCATTTTGTCGACAAAGTGCAAAATATGTCCATTTCTATCTCTTAATCCTTTTGCCATTATTATCTGTAGGAAGCGTTCCGCTCTGTTGAAGATATTCATGGATTGATGTGCATGGTTAAGAAAACCCCTAAACCATCGTTGATGGTGGTTTACTATGCGAAGCTCACAGAAATTTTTTGGATTTTGCTAGCCACCTTAATCATGCTTATGCATGGTTCAAGCTATTCTCGCTTCAGAAAAGCTTTAACAAAAACTTAAGCCAGAAGGATTTGCAGTTAATAGCATCATCTGTTGTCTTGGCTGCACTTTCAGTTCCCCCCTATGATCAGACACGTGCTGCCTCTCACTTGGAACTTGAAAATGAGAAAGAGCGCAATTTGAGGATGGCTAATCTAATTGGCTTTAATCTTGACCCCAAAATCGACAGAGGAGATGTGGTATTGCAAGTTTGTTTGTGTTTATTTTTACAGTTTCTTCTTTAGATTCGACTTATAATTGTTCCCCAAACTGATAATGTGCTTTATGGCCAGCTTTCAAGATCTGCTCTTCTATCAGAACTGGTAAGTTTGTTGATTTCTGTTTTATTTTTATTTATAATTTATTGTATTCACTTTTCCTGTGATAAACATAGACAATTATTACATTTTTAAGGAGGTATTATGGTTTAATATACCCTGGGTCAAGCTTCTTAAGGTGCTGTTAGTTGATCATCAACTATTTATGAATCAAATTATATTCAGGCCACCTTTTTCGATATTTTGAAATTCATATATCATTTTCCATAAACCTTGGCACTTATTAATATTGGTGTGAATGAACGACTGTTTTTCTGGGCTAGTCATGATGCTTATCCAAAACCAGTATTTACTAATAATGGCTTGCAAATTGAAATTTTGTGCTTCTTTGGAAATGCTGTCTTTTTTTTTAATTGTTTTTTCAGTATGGTCTTATTTGTTTTTGTTTTTGTGTTATAGTTTGAGTCAGAATTCTCATTTAGTATCCAAGGCTACTCGTTTGTGGGAGTCGATATTATCCCATAAAAGTAAGTCCAATCATCATCCTTGTAGTAGTATTATCAAATTGTGTCACACAATTATGTATTCATTTATTTAGTTCTTTAATTTCTGGTTAGATTCATACTCAGTTAATCAGTTTGATAATTCAACTCAATCTCCATCACTTGTAGGTCAACATGAAGTTCTTGCTTCGGGCCCTATCGAGGATTTAATCGCTCATCGGGAGCATAGGTAATATACTGTCAAATATCATTTGAATTCACTAGAGGTCAATCAGCAATTTACCTTTGCATGCATAATTTTCCTTTATAGGTACCGCATTTCTGGATCTTCTTTATAGGTTTTAACTATGGATCAGAGCTCTCAGGTTCCTTATGCAGATGTCTTATCTGTCCAGTCTGGTGATTTTACTCCTACACATGTAGATGATAAAGAGCAGAGTGATGGTTCATATGTCAATATTAACAGAGAAAAGATGAAGAATACTTTAGATTCATCCCATTCACAAGTAAATGATGAAACTCTTCATCGAGCAGATGAGAGAAGTGGAAGAGTCCACCCAACTGTTGACGTGGCAGAAATTATCAGGCGTTGGACACATGCTTTACAGCGTATTCATAAACAGTCACTTCATATGGTAAGCACTTGGAATTATGTTTTTGATTTTGTTGGGAAAATGATTTGAAAGATTGCATTCTTTTAGTCGTGCTTATATGCTGACTTGGGTCTATAACCTCTCAGTAATTGAATCTGTATTGTGCAAATGGTAATTTGTAGGCAAAAGCTAATGAGAGAGAGGGTCCAGAAATTCTAAGAAGTGCGCATGAAGGCAGTTCAAGTGGTCATGCCGAGTCATTAGCTGCAACACTAGCTGAACATCAGCAGCACTTGGTTAGCTTTCAGGTAAGCTTATGCTTTAACTGAACTGGTTATGGCTAAAGTGCTTCCAGCTTCTCAATTTGGACTTATGTAGAAGTTAGAACCAATTCTTGTCTAACATGGTAGACATCTAACATAAACTTGTAATGAAGTTGTTATTCATTTGAATATTCATATATGACATTAAATTAAGTATTTCAATTTGAGTTATTTTTGTTGGTATGAGGGGATGTGGGATAGTGAATCCTAGTATGCTTGGACTCCTAGAACTGAATAGACATCGTAAGGCAGGCAATTATGAAATTGAGACACAAGTGGTGGATACGCCTTCTGGAATTCCCGCGATGCAAAATTCATTTTTCTTGAATGTCCTTGTATAATCATCTGATGCCGTGCTGAGATTTTCCAATTGTAACTTGTATAGGTTCTCATTAATCAACTGAAGGAAGTTGCTCCAGCAATACAAAAGTCAATATCAGAACAGGTTGACTTCTTTACTTCTGCTTGTATTGTTATATAATTTCTTAGGGATGTTGTCTCTAACATAATGGATTCAATACCTAGTTGGGTTTACAGCTGTGTCGTGTTAGTATTAACTTATCGGCCACGATGAAACATGTGACTATAGTTTGCTGCTATGATCTTCTCACTGTTTTTGTAAGATACATGATAAGAAGGGCACTGTGTTAATTTTGTTCACCAGTACATGTTTATGGAATTCAAATCCATGCTATAGTCAACAGGAAAGCTTTTGTGTTGGGTGCCCACTTACCTGATTACAGTTCTTTAGTGACCCTTTTTCTTAGTTATTTCTGTTAAGTGGCCAGGGTCTGCTATAGATTTGCCTTCGTAGCATGTTGGTTTATTTCCTGCTGGAGTCGATTTCCCTAAAGTAGGCAATATGTATGTGTAATGTGCCAAGCAAACTTTTTTTGTCCTCCTCAGTGTTTTATGTTGAGTATTCCGTATCCGCTTGTTCTCTTTGAGTATCACTGTTCTGATTATATTCTTTGACTGTCATGCAGGGAAATTGCGAAACATCTCTCTCTTCCTTCAGTCAAGCTACAATGCAGTATGCTTGCTGAGGATGCCATCAAGGCAGCTGTTAAAGACTATCAAACAAAGCTGGCTAATGAAGGATTGCTTATCATCTTTGCCTACAAGAGAGATTCTGCAAGAGCAAATGAAGGTGCATTAAAGGAAAGCAGTAGTAATCTATGTAGTTTAGGTCTTCCTAGCTAGAACATTTTACAAGTACAGACTCAATCTCTGTTGTCCTTGCTTGAATTATAAGGATTGTAGTACTGTTTCTATGGTCATATATTGAGCATTATTTTAAAAAAAACGTTTATATGGATATTCTTCTTGTTGTCCAAGTTTCATTCATACAACACAATACAAAACAATGTGTTGTATGACTGTAAAAGAAAAAAAAATTGTTGTGTGAACTAACAACCAACAACAAAAGAAAACAAAATTCTGTTGTGTGAGATTCATAACACACAACAGAAATAAATCATCTCTGTTGTCTGAGTGATCAATAGACAAAGGAGATAATTTCACTTTGGTTGTGTGTTACATGTCTCAGACAACAAACAATGAGTTATATCTGTTGTGTGTTATTAATCTCAGACGACAAAGAATGAGTAAAATCTGTTGTGTGAGATTCATAACACACAACAGAAATAAATCAGCTCTGTTGTCTAAGTGATCAACAGACAAATGAGATAATTTCACTTTGGTTGTGTGTTACATATCTCAGACGACAAACAATGAGTTATATCTGTTGTGTGTTATTAATCTCAGACGACAAAGAATGAGTAAAATCTGTTTTGTGTTATATATCTCAGACAACAAAGAATGAGTAAAATCTGTTGTGTGTTATGAACCTCAGAAGACAGCAAAATTTCTTTCTGTTGTCTGACTGTGCCGCAGCATCCCCGCGCATGCCATGGCAGGCACATGCCTGCGCAGAATTCACACAACGGAAACTAGTATTCTGTTGAGCAAAGTGATATCACACAACGGTGAAATCACCGTTGTCTGATTTTTTAATCACACAACACTCACTTAGACCACGGTGAGTTTGGTCATCAGACAACAGAAATTCACCGTCGTCTGATGACCTTTTGTAGTAGTGCTAGGTCACTTTGTCATGATTCCCTTGGCTACTATAGATATTGAAGAGGTTGTGGAGGATTCAGAGCGTAATTTAATTTCTGGAGATGATGAAGAGGATTCTGACCAAGATAATGAACGTAGAGGCAAATAGAGAACAAATTTGGAGCGCCAAACAAAGGCTGATAAAGAAAAAAAAGGAAAAGGAGTTATGGGAGGGCCAAAGGGGAAGAAAGAAAAGGTGGGAGGTGCGACGAAATTGTCTAAACAAATCGATCGTCTTGTTGATGTAGTCGAGAGTAGGAGTACAGCCACATCTGTACGTGATAATGGTACCTCACCAGGAACTAGTATTCAAGAGGTGATGAGAGTTGTTGCAACATTACCAGGAGCAGAAACCGGTACTAAACTATGGTGGTTTGCAACGGATTTGTTCTGCTCTCAGGAGAAGCGAGAGATGTTTTCTATTATGACAGATGCTGATCTCAAGCTCCAGTTTCTGATTCTTAATCAGAAAAAAGCTGAAAATTAAGTAGGCTGATCCTACTTTGTAACATGATGCGTGTTGCTTGTCGTTTACACCTTAGCTGAGCTCTTTTCTATTTTTGTGATTTTCCGGGTTTGAAAGATTGATTGTTGTTCATTGTTAATGCTATATTATTTTACTAAGATGAAACTGAATTTGATGCATCTTTTTATTAAAACTGATGGTTGTTTGGTTCTTTGAAGTTTCCTTTGATGTGAATGATTAGTTTAGTTTAGGGAGTCTGCTGCACCAAAACTTGCCTTTCTATTTTGTATCTTGCATGATGATTAGTCAAAAGCTTGCTGTTTAGTTTTTATCTTGCTGCTCAAGTACATATACATGCTTGTCTTCCTACAGCCATTTTATATTTTGAATTTGATGAACAAGTATACATTGGCAGGTTTGTTTTGTGAAGTATGGATGCTTCTGGAGATGAGGAGGAGATAGATCAAATTATATGTTTATGTGGTCGTCTTATTCAAGTCTATCTTGAAAAGTACATTCAGAAAACTCCATGTATGACAAGCTCTCAAACAGGTTGCATTTGGTTAATGGAAGTGTTAGAAGGCAATGAAAGTAGGTGTTATAATCAATTTAGGATGGATAAACAAGTCTTCATGATGCTTGTAAATGATTTGGGTAGGATATTGAAGGGTTCAAGAAACATGAGTATCGTTGAAATGTTGGCTATGTTTCTTTATATTTTGGGACAAGGTCAGACTAATAGGAATACACAAGAACGTTTTCAACGTTCTGGTGAGACGGTTAGTAGGTATTTTAATATAATGTTAAACATTTTCTATAATATGGCAAAAGTGCTCATAAAGCCATTGGATCCGAAATTTAGGAGCATTCCACAAGAAATTCTAACTGATTCAAGATACATGCCTCATTTTAAGGTATATATAATGTACTACCCTTTTAAAGATGTTATCCTTATATAAATGCTTCCTAATTTGGTAGAAAACCTTTTTTTTTTAAATGGGCTAAAAACACGCGAATAAAGAAAACACGGGTATGATTCCCAACCGTACCCGGAAATTCTCGTAGAAAGTCACATAAATCGACAGCGTGTCCCACACACTAAAAGAATAATTGATCATCAACAAGGCATCCCCAATGCCAAAACTGAAAGTCGATAAATAAATAAGAAATAACTTCATCGAAATCTCATTTCGAAAATCTTTCCAGAAATCTCAAAACAACGAATAGAAATATAATTAATTCCGGAAATCACCTCGGAAAATTACTTCAACGAAATTTCGCATAAATCACAAATTCAAAATCGAGCATAACAACTTCAATTCGAAAATCCAATTAACATAGTAATAAAATATTTAAATTAATATGCTCGATAAATTAAAACAATGATTTAAGTCACTAATTCATTTCCCAAATCAAATCAAGACAATTCAACAATTGCATGCATCCATATTTAAAAGCAAAGGTCCACTCACAGTACTATTGGGCGACCACGCAAACGAGTTCCTTTATCTAGCCGTAGCTCGCGGCATTGCCCTGTACACAATTATATTTCCGTAAACGGCAATCCGATAAAATAAATACGAACCTAAACGAAACCTCTAAAATCCCTATCTCCATTACATCTCAAATTCCACCCAAATCTCTCCCACAACACCAATTCCTCAATTAACATATTCCACAACGAAAACGAGGGAAATCCGACGATCGGATTTCCCACAATTCAATCTCAAAACTCCGAACTTTGGAAAATCACAAACAATTCCAAACTCCTCCAAAATTCACCAAACTTCACATACAAGCTCTACAACATATATTCAATTTAATGGGCTAAAAACCGAAATTAAAACACCGCCCTACACGCCTCCACGCGCCACCAACAGTGGCACCGCGTAGGCCCCACGCGCCGCGGCCACCACCTCTGATGGCCACCAAATTTTGGCAGCACCACCTACACAACAGACCCAACATTTTTCATAACTACAACAAGTTCCAATTTTAACTTGAAGGGCTCCAAATTGGCCGGTGAAATTTTTCCAGAAAAACCCAAGAACCCTAGAGTTAGAAATCGTCGATTCGACATCCACACTGCAAATCGTGGCTCAAGGATAGGGGCGAAATGATCCTTGGCAAAAACCGAACCTTCGACGCCAGTTTGGTGGCCTGAGACGGCCGGAATCGCCGGAATCGAGAAAACTCCCAAACTGCTATAGTGAACTTCAAGCTCAATTCCGAGCTCCACCGGCCGAGCCACCGCAAAACACCACCACAGGCGTGACAAGGATGAAGAGGCGAGCTTGCCGATGCCCAGATTCCATCGTGGGGTGGCCGGAGGAGGAAGAAATCGGAGGAAGAACAAATCGGGCCGAAGAGGAGAAAGGATCGGGGGAGAGGAGAGAGAGAAAAGCCGGTAGGTTTCCAAAAATGGAAACTTACCACAGTAACTTGGCTATTTATAGAAACTTACCACATGAACAGTAACTTTAGTATTTCGCTTATAACTTTTACATACGAACTCCGATTTTTACGTACCACACATGCACGCGCTCGGTTTAATGTCCTCTACAACTTTCATGAAGAACATTTTCTCAAATTTTGACCCGAACAAAAAAGTCGATTTTTAGGGCCACTAAACTTATCGAGAACAACTAAAATGTAACCGAAATCGTTAACTTTCGTTTTTCCACAAGTAAACAAATGATATTTTGGTTCGGGGCGTAACAAGTTCTGTGCTATGAGCTTACACTGGAAACAAGCCTCTTAAAATTTTGATTAATTGCACTCTAAAGTCTCTGTAGAAAATGTTAGTCCTGCTTCATGTGTTTAGTTTCATGACTTTGCATCAATTTGAAAACGGCTTTGCATTCATTCATTTGAAATTGGCTTTGCATTCATTAGTTTAATGAAAACTTTTAGTTTTGCTATTTGTGTTGTGGCATTTTGTAATTGATATGAGATGGTTGTACCTGCAAAATGGAGACTAATGGATTATTGTACCTGTGAAAATGGAAACTAAACCTATTCAAGATATCCCTCCGTCAAAAGAAAATGTCTATATTTCAGCTTTCTATCCTCAAGTACGGAATGAGCTTAAACCCTTCAACGGTCAACAATTTAAAACATGGGAAGAGGCACATGTTTTTTATACCAACTATGCATCTGCATCTGGGTTTGTTGTACGAATTGGTTCCAGTAGAAGGAGCAGAGCAGCTAATGAGTTTATAAGGAAAGATTTTTTTTGCAATAGACAAGGAAATAGTCCTAGCGAATTGACTGGTAATGAGAAAAGGATTCGTGGTGTAGTAAGGGAGGACTCTAAGGCGAGAATGATAACTGTGAGAGACAAGTCTGGTGGATTTGTAGTCAATATATTTGATGAGGGTCACACTAATCTTATGACAAGTCCAAAAAGACTCCACTTGCTAAAGTCCAATCGTCGACTTACTAAAGCTCAGAGATCATTATGGGAACAACTATCCATCGTAAACATACCCACACACCAGCAATTTGACATTCTTGGAGTGCAAGTAGGAGGAATTTAGTACATTGGTTACAAAACAGTACAATCTTGAAAGGGATAAGCGTAAAGAGACAAAAGGGCATGATGGAGAAATGTTGCATGACTACTTTATGCTAGAGCAAGAAAAAAATTCTGGGTTTTTTTCACAATAAAGGCAAATGTTTAAAATAGGATTACTCATTGTTTTTGGGCTGATGCAATTTCGAGACAGTCGTATAAGCTTTATGGTGATGTGATTATCTTTGACACTACATACCAAACCAATTGGTATAGTTTGACTTTTGCACCATTGATGGGGATAAATAACCATGGTCAGACAATTGTGTTTGGAGCTTCATTCTTAAGTGACTAGACTACAGAATCGTTTGTGTGGTTGTTGAAAGAATTTTTGAATGTTATGCCAGGGGGTCCTCCTAAAATGATTATTGCTGATCAAGATCCAGCCATGGAAAAAGCTATTTCTCAAGTCCTCCCAGACACATTTCACAGATATTGTAGCTGGCATATCTTGAGAAAGTTTTTTTAGAAGCTTGATGCAATCAAATACAGAGATCACTTTGATGAATTCAGAAATTGCATTTACTCATCTGAGAATGCAGAGGAGTTTGACTTCAAATGGAAATCAGTTCTTGCAAAAAGTGGATTAAGTGGACATAAGTGGCTGCAATCAATTTATGAAATTCGGTTTAGATCGGTGTCGGCCTATACGAACCATGTTTTCGCAGCTAGCATGTCAAGTAGTCAACGAGCAGAAAGTGCGCATTCCTTTTTTAAGGATTATGTTTCTGATAAAAATTCTCTAGTGGACTTCATGGTTCAGTTTAGTCAGGGTCTTTTACACAAACAGCATGAGGAGTTGATTTTAGATCACATTGACATCAATGAGAAGCCTAGATTTAAGTGCCCCATTATGATGGAAAAGCAAATGGCTGATATTTATACACGGAAGTACTATTACATATTTCAACAGCAGTTGTGGGAAAACACAATTACAATCTTGAGGTCACAAAGGAGGATGGAACTAATTGTATACTTAAGGTTATGTGTCAAGATCATGAGGATGGAAGAGCCCGTGTCATTATGTATGACAAATCAAAAGATTTTGTCTCATGTAGCTGCAAATTGTTTGAGAGTGCAGGAGTCCCATGTAGACATGTTCTAGCGTACTTACACAAAATGCGTCAAGTTCATAAATTGCCAGATCGATACATTTTGAAGAGATGGACAAAATCTGCAAGATCTGAGGTTGTGATGGACAAGATTGACATGGAGATAACTGTTAGGAAGTCGTTACTTGAAAAACGTGGTCTACTGTTCTAGCAATATCCACATGTAATTGATAGCGTTGTCTTAAGTGAAGAAGCAAGTCAATTGTTTCGTGAAACAATGGATTCTTTGATTGACAAGATTAGGCCACTATTTGCCAATAATAGCAGTGATGTTGTGGAGCCTTGTGCAAAAAGAAGTTCAAACCAGACTGCAAGTTTTCGAGAACCAGATGAAGTTAAGACAAAAGGAAGGGCTAAAAGAATTAAGAGAGGAAAAAGAAGGCAAATGGAAAACACAACAGTACCGGTAGACATTGTCATGGATGTGGCAGAGATGGGCAGATCCATGATAAACGCAATTGTCCAAAGTTGTTCAATCAGTAAGAATACATATTCAATATATTTCATGTTTTGTTGTTAATATTTGGTTTGTATTGTCACTAAATTTATGTTATTTTGCCATTTTAGATATGCTGATGTTGATACAAATGAAAATTATAGTGAAGCTGACATAGATAATGATAGTTATTCATCACAGGTAATATTAATACCTCTCTGAAAACATTTTCTAAAAGAATTAATACATTTCTTTTTCCCATGTACATGTTGTGGTCAGGATGATTAGCTACTGCTGTGCTTGATCAAGAAGTATTTTCTTTTCAGTAGTAATTTAGGAGAGACATAGGAGACATGCTGTGCTTGATTAGCTGCTGCAAATGTTTGCTTTTTGGTTCTCAGCATCAATGTTGAAGCTATTCTGTATATCTTTTGGTTTTTGGTTCTCAGCATCAATGTTATAGCTGTTGCAAATGTTTGCTTTTGAGTTCTCAGCATCAATGTTGAAGCTATTGTGTATATCTTTTGGTTTTTGGTTCTCAGCATCAATGTTATAGCTATCGTGTTTATCAATGTTGAAGCTATTGTGTATATCTTATGTCATAATAGAGTAATTTGGTTTATGGTTCTGTCATGTTTGTCTATTGTGTATATCTTTTTTTCTTTAGCCAAAATGAGATAATTGTAACAGCTATATTATTGTAGCTACATATCAATGATCAAAGTTTTATCCATCCCTTGTAAGTTTCTCATAGGAAAGAAAAAAAAAAGGCAAAAGTTCACTTTGCAATGCATTTGCTGATGTTGTTATTTGTACATTATTACAATGTACTGCATAGTGCTGACATTCATCGCACACCTGTTATATAGCCCTACATATGCGATATATGCTTGGATGCTTGCAAATGTTTGTAAATACATTCTCATAAGTTTCAAAAATGCAATACAATTGACAGATATAAATGATCACATATACATTCCTCATAAGTTTTTAAAAATACACACACTAGTTCAGAACAATACTTTCCAATATCAACTACAGAGTATCATTTGATAATGAGCATTAATAGCCATCTTCAGACCAACAAGAGACTAGAATTGCATAATAAAGAAACATGAATTGTATTTATATAACAAATAGGAAAACTAATAGTGACAACATCAATGGTAAGGGGTGTTTGGCTGACTTCTTCATCCTCTTGAGCACGCATCCAACGGATCATAAGGCATGAATGAAAAGGATTTGCTAAAGTTTCACATGCTTTAAGAATTCAATACAAAGTACCCAATTATTCCAACAGGTAATTTTGGACTGCACTAAGAAAGCACAAACTTTACAATACCTTTCTCAAATTGTGGGTTGACAGTAAGCATGCACTTTTATTTGAGGATTTCTGCTACCCCACATGATCTTGCAGTTTAAAAATAAAACACCAAATCCCCAACCACCAAACAATACTACAATTCTTGCAGCTTACTAATGTGTAGTAAAGAATGCTAACTTCCAGTTCAGTAAATCAATTGCTAAAATCTATGAAACAAACTACCAAGTACAAATTCAATGACGGAAATAGACAAGGGTGAAGAATCAAGAGCCTTACATTGCTTGGTTGGGCACCATTGCAGCTGGAAACTTTAGCAGTTTCTCAATCAAAGTACAGAAACCCTTCTATGAAAGTTTCAATCTGTATGCATTTTGTTTCTCCTGATCAAGCTGTTACATGCAAACACTCAGATTAGACTAAACCAGAATGCAAGTATGTGAACTTCAATTTTCTATTAATCAGTAAGAAATAGATTGCAGCTATTGTTTTTGACCTACAATTTGCATAGCCTAACATCACATCATATCAGCAAAACAAAGCGTACATATCCTTGCGGCTTAGAGAACATCTCTTCCAATCAATGGCGGTGGGATTGCTCTGGATTGATGGGCTATATCAATGTAAATAGCTGCAATTGAATTGAAATCTGAGGCAAGAGTGGACTATTTCCCTCAACAAATCATATACTTACTACAAATAGAAAACCCACCTGATTTCTAGAGAAGTTGATGCAAGAGATGTGCTTAACATGCAAATCGAGTGAATTCTCTAAGCCAGACATAGAGAGAGAGAGAGAGAGGAAGAGAAATTGAGAATTTGAGAACGGACCTGAGTTCACGAATTGGGGTTAGAAAGGGTTAATTCACTCAACTTGATCTCAGTCGTCGACCCTCATTAAAACAGATCTATTGGGAGCCTATCCCTCAAGTTGGCAAAAAATAAGGATCCCTCATTGGAAGGGGGTTGTCTGTGTGTGTGTGTGTGTGTTTATATATATCCAGAATTAGTTATTTGTCTCATTTAAGAAACAAATATTGTGTGTGTGTGTGTGTGTTTATAATATATATATATATATATATCTAGAGCGAGGCCTCGCTCTGAAATTAAAGTCCGAGGTTGAAGTTTATGGTCACTTTTTGGTCGCATATCTACATTTCGACAGTTCAGTTTTTAAGTACTAATCTATAGATCATCTCTGCAAAATTTCAGCTAAATTAATAGTCGTTAAGGCATTGATAGCTGCCTTAAAGCTAGTACGGTTCAGGTTTGACATATTCAGTTCGTCCATTGGTTTAAGCGAGTTAGATACCTTAAAGATCATCCATTTGGCTGAAATTTTGCATAGCTGATCTATTAATTAGTACCTAATGTTGAGCAAAAATTGCACATAGTGAGCGTAAATGTCACCCAACATAATTTCAGTCGTATCCATTAAAAGAATAGAGTTTTAATTAGTTCAGGTTCGACCCATTCAAGACAGAATGTGTCTTTTAATTACAATCCCCATTACAGGGAAACACCCTTTGATTCCTATTATGAAGAAATCAATTGTAGGGATGTGTGTGTTTGTTTATTTTTGTGGCTGCACCCGGATGTCTGAATGGGTTGCCTACGTACCCTGGGAGAGGGATCAAGCCATTCGTAGTTCAAGATTTCCAATGGGTGAATGACCCATTAGAGGGTATGGCTTTCCGGAATAGGAATAGTGTTTGGACGAATTTGGTGTGAGTGAACCAGGGATTCGATTTGTTTTGGATTTGTTTGGGGAGGCTATGACGTTTCCTGGTGTTTGGCAGAATTTGACTGATGAGGTCAGGGATTCAGATTGGATGAACCAGGGAGTCAGAGATTTTATTTGGAATTGCGGTTGCATCTAATGGGTCTCTAGATTGCCTACATACCCTGTAAAGGGATCAAACCGTGGTAGTTCGAAAGAATTTGTATTTCTGGTGTTGAGATAATTTTTCTGTCGACGGATGTATATATATTTATTTTTTTTCAATCCGTCGAATGTATTTCTTCTGCAGACACCCCAATTTCATCTGGGCACCCGATATGTTGAATATTATATTGGGCCGTGTAAATGGGCTTTTGTGTTTGTCGACTAACAAATTTAGCCGGGCCCGAACATCGAAATAAACCGTTTAGAAATGGGCTTTAAGATGTGTAGGTGGGTGATTCCGCAAGCCCATGGATGGACACCCATTAATTTATATCTACACCCAATTTGAGCCCAACGTCTTGCACAAGCGTGAAACTCCCAGCCCAATGAAGGAAGCCCAACCCATAAACAAAGAAAGAAACTTGAGACTCGACAAGATTAAGAGTTCGGCGTGATTATCAGAGCCTGAGTTAGAAACTGAGTCGGAGACTGGTATGGGTTTCAATTCAACTTGGAAACGGAGATGTCCTCTTATACTCGGCATAAAAGGGGGGTCTTTGCCATCTGGTTCAGCATCTGTTCTCCTAAGCGAAGGATCTGAGGCTTCTCCCCTGTGTAGAGAAAGAAATTGGGTAAAGTTTCTCTTTCTCGTCTCGTCTTCACTGGGCTTCCATTATTCTGAATACTGACAAAAGTTCCCAATGTTTTTGGCTGCGGTAGATTCGAAGCTTGTTCCGGCTGTTGAGCGATTTTAATTCGCATGCAAGAGCGAAAGATGGGGTGATTCTTCAATCTGCAGGTACGACCACTTCTGTGCACCCATAATCAATTGCTTCATTTTTGATTGTCGATTGTCTGGGTTTAGTTGAAACCCAAAGCTGGAGCATCTTCTTTCTTTAATTTTTCTTTTGACTGAGAGACGGGCACGTAGCATCATGGTTTGTATTCAACACCGATCATTCTACAGCCCACTTGCTCAAGCTGTAATCTGCATCACATTTTTGTCCTTTGCAAAGCAATTATTTAATTGAACTTGTTGCATTTTGTTTTGTTGTTGCCATCATTCACCACCGTTTGCAATATATATATATATATATATATATATATGTATATGTATACAATTATGCAATACATGTGATTTTTGTCTTTTGCATATGAAAGAAACTCACAGCAAACCATGACTTGCAGCACGTTTTTTTTTTTTTGCCATAGCAATTGTTTAATTAAACCTTGCTGCTGCACTTGTGTCTTGCTGTGCTTGTGTCTTGTTGTTGGCATCAGTACTTCAAAAGATCAATTAATATACCATCTTTTTTGTTTGTTAGCCACCGTTTGACTTGGGCAAGCTCTGGGTTGAACATTTTTCTTGTCTTCTTGTTATCATGAATCTATAAACAAGTTTCATTTTTTATATATGTTGCTTCCCAGCTTGCATCAACAATATAATTAAACTAGCTTTACATTGACCATGTGTAGCAACAACTAAAATTTGACTTCATATGATTGCACCACAGCGTCAAATAGCTGCTCAATTCACTGGACACACTGCCACTTCTGCTTTGGTTAATAACACCGCTCCACCACCGCTTCACAAAGCTTTCATTAACTGTTTCTTTCTCTTTATTTGTGAACATCGTTTTAGCCTGTTCATTTCAAAGCTTTTGTGCTTCTGTATGCAGGCGTCGTTGTGTCTCTATCACCAAGCCCAGCTATCAATTTTTACAGAGGTGAGTACTGCAGATAATTGGTGGCCTGTAGTTTTACCTTCCTTCCTTTTATTCATCTTCTATTCACAACTCTGCTTTTGTTCTGACCATTTTATTTTATCTCTTTTGGTTTGCAGGTTATAGAAACGAATTATTAAGGGTGAGGCTTTGTATTTCTCTGCTTGGCATTGTGAACTGGTAGTTTAGGATTTGTATTTCTTTTTTGGAAGTGGTGGTGGAAAAGAAAAGCAAGGCAGCAAGGGAATCTTTTTGTGTGATGTGTATTGCTGGGATAGAAGGAAGAACGTGTGGCATCTTGTGCAGATTTTCAGCGTCGGAACTTGCCGTTCATGAACGACTCCATGTTCCGGTGCTAGGAATTGCAGCAGCTGAGTGCATTGAGACTTCGGTCGTTCATGAACGACCATATATGTCTCAACGGAGGAGAAAATCACCATGAAGTTAGCCGTTCATGAACGACCATGTATTTCTTGATAACTTAAGAGGGACTCAACAAAAGAAAGAAGGTTGTTCATGAACAGCCTATCTTTTGTTGACAGCAAGCATTCTGGACGATGTACTTCTCTGTTAAAGAAGACAGGTACAGCAAGGATGCGTAGTATACCTGAGCGTCACCTTTGGAGCTTGAATGGTTGCCAGATCTGCTTTGATTTTGGCAGAACTTTAGTCTCTAGCTTGCTGATTTGTTTTTTCCCCTCTCCGTGTGTCTCTCCGTGTCTCTCCGTGTCTCTCTGTGTCTCTCTGTGTCTCTTTCTCTTCATGTTATTGTCCTTTATAATAGTATAGCTGCTCCTCAGATAACTTTGCCTTCTGCAGGACTTGTAACTTTGAAATTTGAATAACACACTTTGAATTTTGGATAAGAAACTTATCCTGTATTTTGACCAGCAACAATCCCGAATTTGCTTCACGTTTGAAGTATTTTTTCACAGCTAGTAAACTTTGACTAGCAGCATATCTCTTTTGCTTCTTTTTTGAATGGCCTATTTGCTGTTTGAAATAGTCAAGGCTGTAACAATATGTATAAACTTATCCATACGGGATTTTGAATGGAATTCATGGATTTGTAGCAACCAAGATCGTAACTGCTATTTTTTTATATCTTAACACCTAAAAATTGAACGGTCGAGATGTGGATATGCGACCGAAAAGTGACCCTAAACTCCAACCTCGCACTTTAATTTCGGAGCGAGGCCTCGCTCTGGATAGGATCTGTATGTATGTATATATATATATATACATGTATGTATGTGTGTATGTTTATATATATATATATCCAGAATTACAGTTATTTGTCTCATTTAAGAAACAAGGAAGAGCTCTGAAGTGTCTTCAGATTTTCTAGAATTATATTAAACTGGAATGCACATACATGCCTTTGGCAAAATCAGCAACCTAAAACCGGTAAAAGCCATAAATCACAGAAAAGTTTATTCCTCTCCCTAATAAAGAAAGACATGTCTTGTGAGTGTAAAGTGTGCATGCATTACTGAGAAAGTGAGAAGTAGAGACGATATAAATAACAGCCCATAACACATCAACAATAGTCTTATGTTCTCTACGCGCGCGCGCGCGCTCACGCGCGCGCGCGCACACACACACACACATGTGTGTATATATATATATATATATATATACACAGAGCCATTCGAGTGCGGACGTCGCTCCTCCGGCCTCAATCAAGCGAAGAAGGCGCGGCGCGGCTTGCCGGACTGAGTCCAGGGTTTGCTAAGCCAGTCTGCAGTTTGGTGGAGTCGCCGACGACAGGTCTGCAGCGTTGCCCAGAACCTGCAGTTGCAGGTGAGGTCGCTGCCCAGAAACCTGCAACCCTGACCTCGATTGCTGCCCAGAAGTAGTCTGGGATGCCTCCGGCCTCCATCCGGCAAGCCCCGCTCCTCCGTCGTGGCTTGAAGCAGCTGCTGCATCGACGTCCGCACTTTAGCCATAGTGCAGACGTCCGTCTGTGATCAGGCCTATATATATATATATATTGGCTAAGGACATTCTTACCTAAGTTTAGATACGGATTTCTAGTTTTTGGCCACTTTTCGATCACATATTCATATCTTAACCGTTCAGTTTTTAGGTCCTAATGTATAGATCATCTTTGCAAAATTTCAGCCAAATTGATGATCGTTAAGGCATTCAAAACTGCAAATTACAACAATGTATATGAACCGTTCCGATTCGACAGATTTGGTTCGTTCGTGTAAATTGCAGTTTTGGA
Organism: Rosa lucieae; assembly: GCA_024704745.1. Taxonomy (NCBI): domain Eukaryota; kingdom Viridiplantae; phylum Streptophyta; class Magnoliopsida; order Rosales; family Rosaceae; genus Rosa; species Rosa lucieae. The sequence continues at coordinate 32,534,918 of CM045498.1, read as the reverse complement.
TGCCTTAACGATAATCAATTTGGCTGAAATTTTACAAAGATGATTTATACATTAGGACCTAAAAACTGAAATGTTAATTAAAGTGGCAAAAAATTGGAAATCCGCAAAACCAGTCCCAACCAGAAAAAAGTCCGCAAGACCCGCTTTATATGGACGGGCTTGGATCATTTGATTTACAATAAAGCCCAGCCCAGCCCTACCTGTTATTATTTAAAAATGTAGTAAGGCACGACCCGTTGACGAGGCCTACTCTATGTTATTCTTACTTTTTACCTGTTTCGTATTTTTTTAAGGAGATGAAATGATCATCTACCCAAATTTGAGGTTAATTAACCCTAGTTACTCAAACACTCTAAGAGATTGACTACTTAAACAACAAGTTACACTTTTTAACCCTACTTACCCAACTCTTTCTCTGTGGGCCTGTTTTCTTCATATTTTTGGACTGTTTTTCCCTTTTGTAATTGTCAAAGCTAAAAATTGAAACAGAAAGAGATTTAGAGAGAGAAGCTCCCAATTTTAGAGAGAGAAGCTTTGCCATTTTAGAGAGAGAGAGAGAGAAGCTGTGCAATTTTTGGAAGAGAGGAGCTCTGCGATTTCTAGAGAGAGAAATTATGTGATTTCTAGAGAGAGAGGAGTTGTGCGATTTCTGGAAGAGAGGAGCTCTGCAATTTCTAAAGAGAGAGAGGAGCTGTGCTATGATTATCACCATGGACTAAGATAGAGCTCTTGTTTGTGTTCCTCCTTCATCGCATTTTGATTTTTTTCTTCATCAATCTCTAATTGTTTGATTTTAGCTTGGTCTAATCTGTTTGATTTAAATTTCTAGGTTTTTTTTTGTGTGTAAATTGTGTTAGTTTTGAATTGCTATTTTAATTTTGAACTAATTTGGGTGAATTTGAGCTTCATGTTAAGTTTGAACTAGTTGTAAAGTGTTTTTGTAGTTCTGACTATATTATTGGGGGACAATAATGTGTCTTAATTGTTATTTGGTCTCTGTAATTGTTGTTTAGTGATCTTTTCCTTTGTGTTCAGAGCAATTTGTTATAGTTTTTGAAGTGTTTTGGTAGTTCTAACTACATTATTTGGGGGCAATAATTTGTCTATTGGGGGCAGTAATGTGTCTTAATTGTTATAAAGTCCCTATAATAGTTGTTCAATGATCTTTTGCTTTGTGTTCAGAGTAATTTGTTACTGCTTCTGATGTGATTCGGTAGTTCTGACGTTATTTTTTGCAGGAACATGGGTGATCCTTTGGTTGCTAGGTGCATTTATTCTGGCAAAGATCATATTTCTGGAAAGGATAGTTAGGTTTTACAGTTTGATTGGGGGGCAATAATAGGTTTATTGGGGGGCAAGAATTGTTTATGTTCAGGTTCATTGTAACATTTTTCTTTTGATGATGATTGATATTGACTATTATTTTAATTTCTGTTGTTTTTTAAGAAATGGATTAAATTTTGAACAAGATTGAGTTTGCAATGACTGCTTATAAGAGGTTTATTGGGGGGCAATAGAGATTTTATTGCCCCCCAATAAATCTGATTATTTGGGGACTTTAGTTCACCAAGTATTGATTTTGAATACTTGTACTTTTGCAAACTAATTTAAAATCAACTGAGTTACTTCTGACCATCTTTATAAAGATTATTGGTGGGCAATAAAGTTTTTATGACCCCCCCATAAACCTAATTATTTGTTAACTTGAGTACAACAAGTATTGAATTTGAATATCTATACTTTTGTAAACTAATTTAAAACTGAATGAATTACTTCTCATCATCTCTAGAAAAAATTATTGGGGGGCAATAAACTTTTGATGACCCCAATAAACTTGTTTATTGAATCTATCTGCAATTTGTTGAAAGGACCTGTAATAATTTGAATGCAACAGAAGTATATCATATCATCCAAATCATATCACTTCACCGTAATTGGAAAATGTACAATCCCTACTTTTGGAATCCCTAAGTTAAATTCCTACTTTCAAAATAAAGATCCTACTTTACAGTACATTAGAAGTTATATATCATGTTCAGAATTTTAGTTTTCACTTTCTCGAAGCTCCATTAAGAGTCATGATTCACTCAACTGTGTGCTTCCTCTTCAGAATCACTCAACATGTTGAATCTTGGTCTTGCCATTCTGCGCGCAAACAAAACCAAAATCATCATCTTAGACTTTCAAAATCAAAGTTTCGAACATCACTGACCCCCAATAAAACATTATTAGGGGCAATAATCTATCTATTGACCTCCAATAGACCACCAAGAAAACTCCATTTTCAATCAATAACAGATTAGTGTACTCTAATAAACACAAAGAATCAGAAGATTTTTCAAAGCCCTAATTTCAATGATTAATAAACCACAGTTAAAACATTATTGGGGGGCAATAATTTGTCTATTGCCCCCCAATATACCACCCCAAAAATCACCAGTTTCTATCATTCACAGATTATTGTACTTTAATAAACTCAAAACAACATAAGACTTTTCAAAGCTCTAATTTCAGTGATTAATTAACCACAATTAAGAAATTATTTAGAGCCAATAATTTGTCTATGGCCCCTATAGACCATCAAGAAAACACTTCATTTTCAATCAATAACATATTATTATACTTTAATAAACAGTACAGTCACTATGTCAATAAACTCAGCAGACGACAGAGCTCAGACAACAGAATGGTTGTTTTCTGTTGTCTGAATAATTTTAACAACAGAATGAAAAATTCTGTTGTTTGAATATAGTGTATACCGTGGTAAATCAATTTTCTGAAAAATGTTCTATTTCAGACAACAGATTTATGTTGTGTATTAAACTAAGATTGCTTTAGTTTTGGTTGTTTGGGTTTGTTTTAAAAAAGGTTCTATTTCAGATAACAGAATTCTATTGCATGTGCATTAAATTGAGATTCAGTTTTGGTTGTTCACTCGTTCGCGTTTTTTTTTTTGGCTCTCCCTTCCTTTTAGTTTGGTTTTTTTGGCACAACGTCTTTACGTTTTTGTTTAACACTTGGTGATATTTTGGCCCGACAAAAGGACAAATTATAGATAGAAACCTAGAAACAGTTCCTTAGCTCGCTTTCGCTCTCAAACCAATCTTTTCCGTTGCTCTCGCACACAACAAAATGTTTGAACTGAAAACTCAATCGGATACTGTTATCTCTTGAATCCAAAAGGTGAAGAGGAAAGCCCATCAGTCACTGTTACTTCTCCACTCACGAAGAGATGTGTATTCAATCTCTCTCTCATTCTTTCACTTTTTCCTCTATTTCTATATATTCTCAAGGTCTCAGCTCCTTGGTGTTTTCTAGATCGTGATTGTGATAGGGAGGAAGTAGATCGCACTGTTTGAGTAGAGAGAAGAGGACAGATCAAAGATTACATCGACTTTGGGAGGGAGCTTTTAGGAATAGAAGAAGAGATTGGGCAGGAGCTTTCAGGAAGATTTTGATCAGCTATGGGAGCTAGGCTTGGGTTTGTTTCAAAAGAAGTGTATGCCAAGATTTTGATTGAGTTTAGGACAGATTTCAGGAACAAAAGAGGAATGTGCTTGATTGATTTTTTCAATTCTATTAAGTCAAGATTCGGTTTTATTCTTTGGTATGATTTGGGCTTCTATTAGCCGTGTCAATTTGTGGTTTTGATTGGGTCTTTTGTTTCTGAATTTTATGTATTTTATATGAAGATTTGAATAAAAAACACTTTGGATTTAAGTTTGGGTATAAATGGATATGGCATTACGTGATCATGGTTCTATGTATATGAGGTTATTTGAACAAAAAGCATGAGTTATCAATAGCAGAAATTATTCCTTTTTTGAGCTTATCTATGTTATTAACATTAGTTAATTCATTGGTCCTGAAATCAGTTGCAATATTTTCTCATGTAGAGAAAGTGAGATGTACTGTTAGAATTGTTCATTTGGATGATTTTAATTGTTCTCAGCATTAAAATGTTATCATTGCTTTGAAATTGTTATTGCTTTTTGTTGGAACTGTATTACTTAGTTCTGTAATCTAAGTTTAGAGGGAAGAAACAAAATGCTGTTGAATTATTAGAAATTTGGTTGAGAATTCCATCAGCAAAGATTATTATCTAAGAGCCAAACTGATTCAATTGTAGAGGTTTTGATCTGTGATATCAGTGATAATATGTTGGAATTTAGTGAGCAAAGGAAACAGTCTATGAACAAAAGTGAGTGAGTTCTTGAGATGTTGAGTTGTGATACCAGTGAGCTCTTGAGATCTTGATTGTACGTGATACCACTGATAATATGTAGTGTGATTACTAGAATTTCATTCATAATTAAAAGGTTGTATTTATAGTAAGATATGGTGATTGGTTGTTGGTACGTTTGTTTTTTCATGAATTTATCATTGGGGAGGGAAGTATGCATCATAGAATGCAAGCGATATGTGATGATGTTTGAAAAAAAAAATTTATTGACAATTTTACATGTTCGTTGAATCTGAGTGTGATATATCATAGATCAAATTGTCCAAAACCAGTAACTAACCACAATATTTTAATTTTTGAGTTTTGTGTAAGAGTCAAAACCATAGGAGCAGTGATCAAATATAAAGTAATAGAGTTCCGCTGGTGGAGGCTTTCATACAGTCCAAAAGGTTTGATGATAGCAAATATGCATATTTTCTATTGATATAGTGATTTGATTTCATACATAGGCCACAGTAGTTTATGTAATTCACGAAACTTACAACTTTTCTTATTAATCTATTTTCTTAGTATTACACACACAGGTTCATGCATATCATGATAAATATATACCTACAATTGTAGTGGGCTTTGATTAAATTTTTACTGATATACTAAGACTTCCATAAAACGTAACACACTACAAGAGAAAATGTCATTGGCGACAACCCAAAGTTGTCGTAAAAAATCTAAATTTCTTGTTGAATTGAAAATGTAACGACTTTAGGTTGTCGCAACCAGTTGTCGCCTTATGTGTTTTACTGATTGTCAAAAGCGACGAAATTACACGGTTGTCGCTTTTCCAATATGCGACGCAATTGGTTGCTGGCATATCACAAATTGTGACACACACAAATGTGTTACCCAAAACTATATGCGAGACTTTATATTTGTTACTATTTTTAATATACGAGACTTCGTTTACCTCGCATATTCCGTATGCGAGGCTTGTATGTTTGTCGCATTTTCAATAAGCGACGCAATTCATTCATTGCATAAGACATCTTGCGAGACACAAAAGTGTGTTATAGAATGCTATACGTGAGACTTCATGTTTGTTACAATTTCTAATATACGAGGCTTCGTTTACATTGCATATTCCGACTGCAAGGCTTGTATGTTTGACCAAAAATTTATATGCGAGATTTATTTTTGTTGCAAAAAATAACTGTGAGGTTTCATTTTTGTTGCATATATCAATATGCGACACATATGCATTTGTTATAGAATATTATATGCGACACTTCTTGTTTGTCTCATATAATTTCATCAAGGAACCAATTGTGTTGCATATTGAAAAAGTGACAACTGTATAATTTCATCGCTTTTGACAATCAGTAAAACACATTGAGCGGCAACTGCTTGCAACAACCCAAAGTCGTCACATTTTCAATTAAGCGAGAAATTTAAATTTTTTACGACAACTTTGGATTGACAAATGATATCGGTGATAACCTAAAGTTAAAATTGATATCTATTAGCTAATATGGATTTGAAATTGATAGAAACTTGAAGCACAAAAAATATGCTTTACACTATAAAATGCATAAGAGGTTCAAAAACTATATGCATGGCGGGTCTTATACATATAATTTCTTATACAAAAGAGAAACTATCTGAATGGTTCTTGAAACATACTGCTACTAGCCACTACATCTACCATATCATTCATCTTCTTCCTGCTTCTAATCTTCCTCCATGACTAGACTGCTCCACTATGATTAGGATACCGTCGTCCATTGTGCCTCTAGATTAGACTCACCTTGAGTCCTCCATCTTATTCTACTTGTCCTTTAGGTGGGGATAAAACAAGAGATAGAATGTCATTGATAATATAGAAACCATCAAAATTCAATCAGCGCATAAATAAGATGCAATCCAAGACAAAACCAGCACACTAAATATACATACACAATACAGCAGAAAGGAGAAAAGAATATAACAGAGATTGTAAAGAAAGAGAGAAGGAGAAAAATAGTCCTTCATTATCAGTCAATATGCCCAAATTACAAGAATCCACAACAAAATTAGGACACACTAACAAACAAAAACCAAGAGATAGAATGTCATCGATAAGACGGGCGGTTTGAGGCAAAGAGAACACAAAAAGTAGCAGTAATTCACCAAGCGTCAATCTCATCAACAAAAATATGGCATTTGTACAACATAACTAAGGCAGTATCAAAATTTCACCCTGGAAATTTGTTTTCAAAAATACCGCAATAGTAGAGCAAGTGATAACATGCAACTTACAGTGTCCCAAATCTAAAACTTGATTGGTCGACCCTCGATGATGAAAATAGTGAGATTATGCACAACTTGAACCTCTTTGTGAATTGCAAGAGCATGCATAATTTCCCTACACCTGCTTCCACACCGAAACCCCAATTTTGTTCATAACCAAAACATCACATAAAGGTACCAAGTTCATAACTCCATAGCTAGCTCATTTGTTCCACAAAGACAGATTAGAGTAGATTTTTTCATCATCTAATCTAAACAAAATTGTAGTTCAATCCCAAATGTCCCAACAAGTAATTACAAAATATGGAAAGGAGTCAAACTGGTATTGTAAATTCTCAATTAGATTAGTGGTTCTTTAGATTACCTTGGAAATGGCTAGAGCATCAAGATGTCCAAGAAGGTCATTGATGAGGTCATTCAATGTGGTCTTTGGGTACGGGTGGAGGGTCGGAGAGATGCAAAAAGACACACCAGAATGATAGCTTTAATTGTATCTACCAAACCTAGGATTCACCAGAATCCATTGCAGCCCAGATAGCTTCTGCATCATGCCTGCATAATATCACAACAGCAAGTAGGCAAGTTGCTTAGTCTAATCCCAAATCCCAAGTTATCCCATTAACTGAGTTTTCTACCCAAAATTGAAAAACTATTGATTAACTAAATAGAAAACAGACCAAATTACATGGTGAATAGGCCAAGAAACAATCACCTCGGTTGCGGTGCCAGCCAAAGCACTGATAGTGAACTGTTCTGCATCAAAAAGCTTCATTTTATTCCATAGTCCCTGACCAATTGTATCACTAAAATCACAAGTTCCAGAATAAACAATGTCATATTCATTCTAACTGCAAAGCATGAATATTGTTACCTACTCCATCTACATGAATGCTTCCACCCCCAGAGGAACCTTGGAAGATTCTTAAATGCTATGATACATGGAGAAAAATCCAATCATCACATAGAGTGATAGAACTCAATTAACCATTCAAGTTGAAATAACTATATCTTTCACCATCTCAGTTGAAATAACTATTCAAATCAATAGTTACTTCTACTTCACCAACTAATTTATCTTGTGGGGTTAACTTGGCATTAAGCATCAAGCATATATCTATCTTTGATCAATGTTAGTTACAGAAAAGAAAACTCTAATAGATGAAAAGAAATCTTATAGTAGTAACTTTGAGTTGGAGTACAATAACACGAGGGAAAGTTAGTTTAACAATCGGCAATGTTAAACATGCTACTTCAATAAGAATTCCTCCAGCCACATCAGCTCTTCATTTCTCTAAAATGCAATCAGCACCAAAACAAAATCAAAGCTCAATCATTAGAGCGAAGAAAGCAAAATTCTGTAGGATTTGATTGCCAAAAGAAAACTAAAAATACAAATAAAATCTTAGTGATCATGATTACTTGATACTGGTTTTGCTTGGCCTAGAAGGTAGTAGAAGTAACAGCTAGCAAGATTACTAGTTTACTACTACTAGGGCTATTAAAAATCAGGCCAAAGTCGAACAGATGAAATAGATGTGAGATGTCAATGAAGAGTATAATTAAACAATATAAAGCTAAATTAAACCAGAAGCAGGACATTCACCATTGTTTTTCTCCGGTCCGGTAGTTGCCGCTGCGCACAGCAGCGACGAAGGCGGAGACTTTCGGCGCTCCATTTCAGAGAATGAGGAGCGTGATGGCGGCAACTATCAGACTGAGTTTGGCACGATCCCCTCCGCTGTCTCGGCATTCGTCGCCATCTACTCATGACGAGAGATTGAGGGTGGAGGTTAGGTTGGTGTTGAGGTGAGAGAAGTTGTCTTGGGAGGTAGAGAAGAATATGGCCGCCAGCCCCTTTCTCTCTAGATTTGGAGTGTAGAGTCGTAATTAACTAGGTTTTTATCCTATGATTTCTATGCATAAATAATTTTTATTTTCTGATAAAAATCGGGTCTTTTGATGGACTGCGCCTTTTTTTTCAATCAGGTGGCGCCTTTTTTTTAAATAATTTTTATTCAAAATCTCTATATTTTGTATTATTTAGGGTTTAAAATTTACAATTTTAGACTCTGGAAGATACCACCGCCACCGGGTATTATTCAAAAAAATTCATATGAGAGCGAGTTTGTGACATATAGATTGTAGTATGGTAGTTTAAGCAAGGGTGTCTTCCTAGTATAAGTCTTATTTTATAAATCTTATTCTGTTAAAAAAAAAAAGGGATAACTATTAAGACAGTTTGGTATCCCATATAAGGCTCCGATTTCTAAGTTAATTCAAAAGTAGAAATTTATAGGATAACAAGATAGTTAGAACCCTTTATTTTATCAATCCAATCTCTCTTTTGATCAATAACTTGACCTCTACCACCTATCGGTAATTTTAGACAAGTTTCCTTTGAAGTGGATACCTGAATGTCAAGTATGGCTCATAATAATCTATCTTCCGGAGCATATGAAGATTCTTTCTCCATCTGCAGCGTTAATTTACCTACTAAAATATCACCCGTCTTTACCCATGATCCCAGCCTCACAATTCCATTTTTGTCTAAATTGCGGTAGGAATTTATAGTTGTACCTCGTGAAGGAATTTATAGGTGTACCTCGTGAAAAAAAAAAACTTCTTTTATGGAATTAACCGGTTAATGGTACCATTCCTTTTTTGTTACAAGGATGTCTTAAACATTAACATTTACCGACAACTCGTAGAAGTATGGTATTACATATTCTTTCTTTTGATGGATTTCTCCTTAGCTGGATTTCTCTCAAGAGGATTACACCTTACTCAGATTCGTCTTGAGGAGATTTCTCCTTACTTGGATTTCTCTTGAGGGGACTTCTCTTCACCTAGATTTACCTTGAGGGGATTACTCCTTACACATATTCGTCTTGAGGCGATTTCTCCTCACACGGATTCACATTGAGGGAATTTCATCTCACCCAAATCCTCATTGAGAGGTTTCATGACTTCATCTAGATTCACCTTGAGGGGATTTCACCTCGCCTAGATCAGCTATAAGAGATTTCACCTCGAGATTTTTTCACAAACATATTGAGCTGCCTCTTTATTAGGCCTTTTCCTACCTTGGAGATATATTAGATATTTGGGTTATATGATATATCTAATATTTTTTCTCTTCGCACAGATATTTGATGATATTAGAGAAATTTCGCAGAAACTGTGGAAAATAAGATATTTTCCTCTATCGATATATCAGTGGGTTGTGAGAAAGTTCAAGTTGTCACATAATCATTAAGCAACAACCAGTAAAAGTTGTCGCTTAATTGGTCTTTTGTGAGAAATTAAAGCTGTCACATAAACATTAACCGACAACTCGTACAAGTCGTCGTCTAATTGGTTTTCAGCGAGAGAGTTCAAGTTGTCACACAAACATTAAGTGACAACATGTAGAAGTCGTCACCTAATTCGTCTTTTGCAAGAAAATTGCAGTTGTTACATAAACTTCAACCGACAACTAATAGAAGTCGTCGCCTAATTGGTTTTTAGCGAGGAATTTCAAGTTGTCACATAAACATTAAGTGACAACCTGTTCAGGTCGTTGCCTAATTGGCTTTTTGCGAGAAAATTAAAGTTGTCACATAAGCATTAATCGACAACTCGTAGAAGTCATTGCCTAATTGAGCTTTAGTGAGAAAGTTCCAAGTTGTCACATAATCATCAAGCGACTACATGTAAAGGTTGTCGCCTATTTGGTCTTTAGCGAGAACCTTAAAGTTATTACATAAACATTAACCGACAACTAGTAGAAGTCATCGCCTAATTTGTTTTTAGTGATGAAGTTTAAGTTGTCACATAAATATTAAGCAGCAACCCGTTAAAGTTGTCGCCCAATTAATTTTCAGTGAGGAAGTTAAGGTTGCCACATAAACATTAACCGACAACTTACAGAAGTTGTCGCTAAATCATTCTTTAGCGACAAAAATTTAATTGTCACATAAACACTAAGCGACAATTGGCAGAAGTGATCGCCTAATTAATCTTTTGCAAGGAAGTCAAAGTTGTCACCCAAACATTCACCGACAGTTGGTAGAAATTGTCGCCTAATTGACATTTTGTGAGGAATTGGGTCTCGCATAATGTCAAATGGGCGACAACTGTCAATTTGTTACAAATACTTACTTTATGCGACAAATTGGTTGTCGCCGATGGGATCATGTGCGACAACTGAAATTTCCTCGTATTTGCTAAGTTTTTGCGACGAATTTTGGGTTGTCACAATGAAATTCCTCGCTTTTGCTATTTTCTCTTGTAGTGACATATGTAAAAACTCTTCTACTATATCAATAATGTATAACGATTCCTGTTTCTTATTTGATCCTTTTAATTTCTTTACAACAACAAAAATAGCAGCAAAGTGCGGGTCAATTTTCCAGTTATATATGTGAAATTCGAATTGAAAAACTTTGCTACATGTCTAATAAAAAAGCCAAATAACAGATTAGCAATTTATCATGCAAATATTTAGACCTTTCAGCCCAAATTATCAATCATGCAATATATCTTAACATATTCTTTTATATAGGTCTATTTGATACTTGACTAATTCCGTCTTGCTGGAGAACTCCAGGAAACAAACAAGAAGGTGAGATGACTTGATCTACCCTACAATCTTTCCACATTTATCTTTTTATGAAATAAAAGATATAAGTGACTTAAATCATAAATTTACTTTATCTAAAATGAATTCAGGAATTGTGAGAGCATGTAGTGTTTTTAATTTGCTTTGTGTAAAATGGTCTTCTTGGTAACAAAAAATACCAATAATCTTGATAGATCAACGAATGTATAATTCCAGAAAAGTATGCAACTGAACAATATATGGTATGCAAAATGTGTTAATAATTTTGAGAGATCTGTATATGACTGATTCTTTTCCTCTTAATTTAGGTATATATCATGATCTTAACAAGTTTGATTAATAGCTGGAACCAATTGTTATGATCCTAAATTACATATAAATAATGATTTGTTACAAAGAGTATAGTTCATACTAAATTATGTAGCTTGTACATGTTTGTGTGAACTAGTTTAAGCATATGTCATGATCCTAGTTAGGTAAAATGTTAGAATTCTAATTGTTTTGTGTGTGTATATATATAAGATGGATAAATCATGGATGAAAGAAAATAGAAGATCGCTCAAGTTTACGATAGGACTTGAAGAATTTCTTAAGTTTGCATCGGCTAATGCGAGAGACATAAATAGCATATGCTGCCCTTGCTTAAAGTGTTGTAACAATGATGTGTGGTCCATAGGGGTTATCAAGGACCATATATTTTTTAATGGTATAGATGTCAGTTATAGGCAATGGAAGTGGCATGAAGAACCGTCAACTTCTGCCTTGAATGCTGTTAAAGGAGATTCTAAAACAGTTGACATGAACCCTGATTTAGGGATAGAGGATGACGAAGAAGGTATGGAAGGCAGTGAGGATGAGGCAATTTCAGAAGGCATGACTGACGCTTGCTATTCAGACATGTTAATTATGATTAGCCACTTGCTTCAGCTATTGTCTTTAGAAGTGACATCTATGCCATGACACACATGTTGGACCTAGCAGGCGGCTGCATTTTTATCATTTGATTGGAACAATCATAATGTTTTTGTGTATATGAGGTAATTAATATATTACAGGTGGCTATATTGGTTTTTATGTGTTTATGATTTTTCTTATGTGAATCAGTGGTAATATTGTGAATCTGAATTGTCTATGTAGCTACCTGCATGATGTTTTGAAGATGTCCAAGATGACTGACATGGTAGCCTTTGTTGACCTTGATCACACTGGTGCACTTGACTGTGGAAATCCAACTGAACGAGCTCGGTGTTTGTCTAATCGGTTCAAAAATGGGAAGCCTGGCCAGATTTATTTGGTGCCATATAACTCTGGGTATGTAAATTGGATTTCAAACAGTGGGTTTGTTATGTTATATTGCTTGTCAGTAGTTGCTTTTTGTAGCATCTACATCTTTAACTAAAAATGAGTTTTGTTTGTGTTATAGTTCTCATTGGATGTTGTCTGTTGTGAATCTCGATGAAGAGATCATTTACTTCATGGATCCGTTGAAGAGGCGCCTCATGACCGGTGAATGGAAAACAATTTTGGATAAGTACGTATTCTTTCCACTATATAAGTCGATATAACTTGGTATTACTTGCACATTATATAAATTCTTTACTTATGTTGGCGTTTTGCGATTCATTTTGAAGCTCCATTAAAATCTACAATGCCAACAAGAGTAGGAAAGGGAGGAAACTAATCCAATGGAAAAATCTTGTTGTAAGTTGATGGAGGGATTTAAAGTAACCTAGCCTCTTAAGGTTTACATAGTAAGTAGTGCTTCTGATATGGTGCCTTGTGTTATTTTCAGGGTATTCCTGAGCAAAATGGTGGGAAGCGTTGTGGTTATTGGATAATGCATTACATGAAGGAGATAGTTGAAGACAAGAATTTGAAGTTTGCTACTAAGGTATTTGAGCAGCTTCCAATGCTATAATACACTTTATTTAATGGTTTCAATGCAATCTTCATCAGTGGGATATATCATACTATGATTTTTTTTGCAGTGGGACAGAAGAACAAATCTTGTTTACACAGAACAGGATATTGATGAAGTTCGAGCTGAATGGGCGAATCATGTTATAAAGTTTTCACAAATGTAGTGCACACAAAGAGGGTCTATGGTATATGCATAGTTAGGGTCGACTATGTGATTTTGTGCATATTGACATTGCATGCATAGCTAGATTATGGAGGGTTTTTTTGCCTAGCTAATATGATCGACTTTTGCCTTTATCGATCATTATTTTAACCTCCTAACAGCTTATCAACTTTAGGATGGATTGATGGTAATGTTGAATGTTGATGTAGTTACTGGTTGATTGAAATGAAATGACTTTTGACTTGTTATAGTTAGATGTTGTTATTGTGCCTATCGGTCAGCATAGGTTTTACAATATATGTCGTGGTTATAAGGCAACTCAGACAACATAAGTATTAAAAGAAGCGATGTTGCGCGCACTAAACATCAGATAACAGAAAGGTATGGTTTTAAGACAACTCAAGCAACATAAATACTTGGACAAATTGATGTTGCACGAAACATCAGACAACAGAAAGATATGGTTATAAGACAGCGAAGACAACATAAATAACAAAGAAACTGTGGTTGCACGAAACATCAGACAACATAAATATGTGGTTATATGACAACTAAGACAACATAAATAACAAAGAAACTGTGGTTGCACCAAATATCAAACAACAGAAATGTGTGGTTATAAGACAACTAAGACAACATAAATAACAGACTCTGGTTGTACCAAATATCAAACAACAGAAATCTGTGGTTATAACAGAACCGACACAACATAAATACCAAAGATACTGATGTTGCACCTAACATAAAACAACAGAATTTTATCAAATATCTGTTGTCTGAAGCAATTGAAGACCACATAAGAAACAAACCACCTATATTCCTTATGACAATCAGACAACAGAAAACTTCAAAATCCATTGCTCAAAGTTAATTACCACAACAAAATCTACAAACCAATGTCGTTGGAGCAAACTCATAACCATAGAAAATTTCGAAACTATTGTTTGTTAGTATTGTACATCGACATATTTTTGTGTCTGAAACATAGTCAGACAATAGCACAACCAAAAAGTTTTGGTCTATTTAGATAACTTATTTATGTCGTTTTAATAAAAAAGAAACAATATAACATAATAAATATATGTCATCCAGAATATAGTCAGACAACAGAAAATAGTCAAGATTGTTGTATTCACACCACAGATTTCTGTCGTCTCAATTCATTACATAAGAGAGAGTTTTATGAAAATTGTTGTGTAGGGTTTTGTATAAGAACATATAAATTTTGTTTCGTTACTCCTTCAACCACAGAAAGTCATAATTCGTCATACCTCGACATAATCAGACAACAGATTATTGGCGGCCTCTGTTGTTTGAGTGAAATATAAACCACGGGTAATATCTGTCGTTTGAAGGCCTAAGAGACATCACGCCAGGAGACAACAGAATTTTTCTGAATCAGACTATCTGTCGTCTGATAGCTTTGGTGACATAGTAAGTGATTACTGCTCCCTAATAGACATATTATTGGGGGGCAATATATATATATATATATATATTTGTTTCGACTCCACAATAGGTTTTCAATGAGTCTCCATTTTCACTCAATTAACAGTTTATAATAAAAAAAATAACATTCACAACAGTATTTCACATGTATGAATCAAGAAACAACATTCACAACAATATTTCGCATGTATGAACCATAAACCCCAGATTTCATAGATTTTCGCACATGCAAAGTCTATTTTCATGGATTTCACAGAGATGAACCAAATTTAAGCTATCAACAAGTTTAAATCGAAGATTTATGTAATCGATTTAGCGGAAAACCTGAAAATCTGAAAAACGAATCGGAAATTCAATTTTTACCTCTTTCGATGTTTATGAACCAGGAGAAAATACAATCGCTGCCGGACCTTGAATCTTAATCATCGGTGTTCGGGGAGTATCGTGGTCGTTTCCTCAGAGAGAGAGAGAGAGAGAGAGAGAGAGAGAGAGCTGAAAAGGTAAAGTGAATGGAGTTACGTGCTTTTAGTGCGTAGGGGGTAGTGGCTTAGTTTGTAATTTGTTTGTCTTTGAAGCCCAGAAGCGTCGTTGCACTGTTAGTTTGGGTAAGTGGGCACAAATATCTCTTAGTGGAGTGTTTGAGTTCCTGTTTGGCCTTATTTGGGTAATTGGTTACGGCCTATTTTTTTAATTATTTTTACAGTTACGAATCCGAGCTTTCTATTATGGGAAAAAACAAAGTTAAACCAAACCAATACTGTTTGCCACACTGGTGAAGCCACATAGTATTATATTATTTTGTTTCCATTATTTTTGTAAGAAAGTATCAAGCAAACAAGGATTTTAGTACATTTAACATGCTTAGTATTTGCTTCTATGAAGATACAGTTAATAGCATAGTCGGAGCCAGCCATGTTTTGGGTGAGCTTAAACCTACCCGAGATTTTTGAGGAAAAAATTTGCATACTCTAAAGACTGATAATCTGAAAGAGAAGAAGGAAGAGGAAGCTTTTGTAGAGAGAGATGGGGAGAGGGGAAGAGAGAGATGGAGAAGAACAAGAGGGAGTGATGGGTACATACTTCTTTTGGTCTTATAAAAATGAGCCTCACGTTTCTCGGAGCCATCAGATCCTCTCTCAATAATAGGCTCAGATCAAGAAGCAGGCTATTCCCTCAGAGCAAATGCACCCAAGAGTCAATAGGCAAGGGCAAAGGGTAAAAGCCTCCAATTTGTGCACTATTCACTAATATTGCCTTTGCCTTCCAATTTTTTCATGCACCCCAAATAGGCAAGGTATTCCTCTCAATCATTTACTATTTAATCCAATGGTTCTTATTTTTTTAGATGTAATCTATTGGTTCCATGTGATCCAATCATTTACTAGTATTCCACCATGTTTAACTACAAGACAAAAATTATCAAAAGCAATTATCTTACATCAGCTTCCATGTGAAGCCCATGTGCCATATTGGTCGACCAAGTCAAAGTCCAAGGTCCGGAAGGCCTCTGGTCGTCCAACAAGTTTGGGGTGCATGCAGTTTTTTTTTGATTTTTTTGCCATTTTGGCTTGTCTTGGACATCCAAGATGTATGAGGTGCATTTGCTCTTATGTCATTGATAATTCACTAAAAAAAATAATTTTTAATTCAACCTACCTGAATTTTAATTGTTATTCCATAACTGATTAATAGTTATGTTGGGGTGTTTAGTTTTGAGCCACGTAGATGTTTTAACAGTTATAAGAGGGAATTGCAAACTGAGTTAAGATTAGACTGGATCATGGTTTTGATAAGTAACAAAAAACATAGACCAAGTAGGTAAGTTAATGAAGAGTAAAGAAACACAAAAATTAAAACGCATGAAAAGATAGGGTGAGACTCCAATTAGGACCATTAAAATGATGATTTTATAAGGACTTTTTAATTAACGATTGTGGGACCCACTTTTTGATCAAATTTCGGTAAATCAATTCTTAGATATTCATGAGGGTGAGACTCTAATGAGGACCATTAAAATGAGGATTTCATGAGGACTTTTTAATCAACGGTCACTTGACCCACTTTTTCAATCACATTTTGACAAATCAATAGTTAGATGTACATATATATATATATATATTTTTGGTTTGAGAAGATGTATAGATATTCATGAGCGGAACATTTCTACAAGGGTTTAGGGTTAGGCGGACAGAGGGGGGTTTGGGTCGAACCTTGAACCTCCGGAGGATGTTCCCTTTTCCACCAGCCCAAATTGTATTATGAAAGAAGCCCAAATTCTATTAAGAAAGAAGCCCAAATTCACCGTCAAAAAAAAGAAAAAGAAAAGGCTTCCAAATCCCCTCTTTTACCTCCGCATTCTTTCTTGTGCGTCTCTGCTCCTGTTTCTCCTCCTCCTTTGGTTTGAGAAATTTGCACCGCTTCTCTCTTCGCTCTGTAAGCTAGGCCGCCTACAGGTCGCCACCGTATCTCCCAATGCTCAGGTGCCATACCTTTTCACTTCTTATTTCATATTGTTTCGGTCTTTTCAAGGTCAGCTTCTGCGCTCCATGATCAGTTCTAATTCTTTTAGCTTTAGTATCAAGCAGAGAACTAGTAATCAATCTCAATGCACACAGATGTAGATTCTCTGATCGTAAAGTCACCTCTTTGATTATCATCCCAAAAATGGAATTCTTTGCGTGAACTGGCTAGTTATCTCAGTGGATTTTGGATATATTTAGATTTAGTTAGTAAAATCGGCGGTTGATGTTGATATTTAGGAGATGTGTTCCTGTTTGGAGGAATTGGAAATGCATAAACTCCGGTTGGTAATTTCCAATCGTGCATTTCTCTACTGCTACCTCATTGCGCTCCGTTTGCTGCTGCTAAATTATGAGAACATTGGTCAAGATGTGGGTAAGGTCAAGGAATGGGATTACCAATAATATTGCAAATGCATGATTGGTTTTTTTTTTCCTTCCCTAAACCCTAAGCCGGAAGAGCAGATATTTTAAAATAGATGATTAGAGAGTTACCATCTTGTACCAGGGTACAATGTTTAACCGCTCCAATTTATTGAGTCATAATGTGTGGCCGTAGAAAATATCAGCGTATCTACCCATGTTTTAATGCTTATGCTTGCTGCTTATTCAGTTGATTTTGTTGGGACATACGTCTTGTAACCATAAACATAAGAGAAACAAGACAAAATGACTCATGGTTTTGTTGAACATCCTATTTTTCATCTTTAATTTGTGGTTGAAATCAGTTCTAGTGAATTGTTCTTATATCCACTACTTGCGACTTTATCCACCTTGGCCAGCTTTTGTAAATTGCAGACTTGTTTTCAGGAAAATGGAAGGGTAATTTGAAGAGTCTTGAATAAAATGATGCTTGTATAGTTGTATGTAGTCTTTAGGTTTTATTTTTGGTTTGCGGTAGTAATTTATTTAATGTATCTTTGTTCTTTTGTCTTTGGCTTCCATCACTTCCAGGATTGTGAAGCATCTTCGGCACGCAAATCGATCTTTGGTGAGATGTGGGCTGCCAGTGCTATCGCCTCCACTCACTGAGGGTCTCCAGCATCAGCATCTTCCACTCCTTCAACAGGTTTGTGTCTCCTTCAATCATGCCCTTGTATTGTCACTTGTTACTTTTGTCTCGTGCATTCTCCATTTGGCTCCCAGGAGAAGAAAATAAGTTAAAGTTCATGTCTAAACATGCAAACTGTTGGAGCTATTTCATATTCTGTTTTTTCATTGTCCATTTTTTTCTTCGGGTTTCATTTTTTTTTCTTGGAATGCAGTCGTTGACGATTTATCAAAGATGTCTATTTTCAACAACTACCACTGCTTCTGCAAATCAAGGAGAATCAAAATCAAAAACTTCTGAAAAAGCTAATTCTGATGAAGGGAGCAAGTCCGGGGAATCACATGAAAGCAATGCTGGAAAATCTGTCCGTGGAGGGGTAATTGGAACGATTTCATTGATATTTTCTTTCATGTAGTCAATAGAAAATGTAATTGGATTTCATTGACTTTGATGATGCCTTTTGTAGCCTGTTTCGTGGTTGAGCTTTTTGTTGCTCATAGCAACCGGGGCAGGAATCATCCTCTACTATGACAAGGAAAAGAGACAGCATATTCAAGGTAAACTACTATGGTGAGTTGGATATATGTGACTTTTGTTCATAAAGAGACAGCATATTCAAGGTAAACTACTATGGTGAGTTGGATATATGTGACTTTTGTTCATAACTTCAGTCAGCAGTTTGTTAGGAATTCTTCAATGTCCTCACATTCTAATTGATAAATGATGAGTCATGTTTTGCCAATCATTACGTTAAACTTCATACATTGAAAATAACTCGCTGGAATTTCTTCCCCCAAAGTAGCTTCATATTAATTTAACAATCTACTGCCAATATTGACTGTGGTTAGAGCAATAGCCTCCTGCTCTATTAATTAACTCTTCTCACTCTCTGTTGCGGCTGCTATCAGCTTGGACTCAGAAGATGCTCCTTGTGTATGTAAAAACTTAAATACTTCGTTTAGACAAATCAAGCCCCTCTATAAGCCATTCCAGACTACTTAAGTCACTCGTAGCCACATTTTCTCTCGTAAACCAAGTCACTTGTAGCTTAAGTGCTTAATATTGATAAACTCAGTGATGTAACTACTTTTATGCCTACACTAGGCACAAATTACATGACAAAGCACAATTAACACCTGTTATGATCTGTTCCATGTTTTTTGTGTCTTCTCTATCGAGTACCATCACTTTTTGTTGCTGTTCTTGTATCTTATGAAGCAGTAACAATCTCTGTTACATTAGTGCATTGTGCTTTTATTTTTCTCTCATAGGCTTGATGATTATCTGCTTGCGTTCTAGTTGCATCACCTATGTTATGTTATTCCTTATAGTATCCTGTGGCAGATTAATTTTGGCACATACTAATTTGCATTAATTTTGCTGCAGACATATTTAATGCATCGAAGGAGGTAAAGCAAGGACCATCTGCGGGATTAGCTGCTATTGGAGGTCCATTCAATCTTATCAACCACGATGGGAAGCGTGTAACTGAAAAAGACTTTCTGGGGAAATGGACGTTAATCTACTTTGGTTTCACTCACTGCCCTGATATCTGCCCAGATGAGTTACAGAAATTAGCCACTGCAGTTGATAAAATAAGTGAGTTGTATGTTTGAAATTTATTTATTTATTTTTTAAGTTTATTTTCTTTTCTTAACACGGGAATTATGATATCATCTCATATGCCTGTATGATCTTTCATAATCTTACTGTATTCTCAAGTATTCAATGCCTGAAAAGTTGATTGTCTGTTGCAGAGGAAAATGCAGGGATTGAGATAGTCCCCGTGTTCATCTCTGTTGATCCTGAAAGAGATACTGTTGAGCAAGTCCGTGAATATGTCAAAGGTAGGGATCAGTATTTTAAGAAATTGCTTTAGAGCTAATCAAATAATCATAATCGCCTCATGCAAATTCACTCAGTTGTTTCTACATTGTCTCAGAGTTTCATCCAAGGTTGATTGGGTTAACGGGTAACTCGGATGAGATACACAGTGTGGCCCGTGCCTATCGTGTATATTATATGAAGACAACAGAAGAAGATTCAGATTACCTTGTTGATCATTCTATAGTCATGTATGTATCAACCTTTTGTAGATTATCTATCTGCTATACTGTAATGATTCTTCCTTTCTTATCCATAAAAGCAACCAAGGCATATGTTCATGTTCTAGCATTGAGTGCATAACTGTTTCAGTGTTTCTTAATTAATATCCATGTTATTTGACTTAAATAGTGCAGAGCGAACAAACTATAAAAGTATTGAGTTTGTTGAATTGTTTATGGATTTCACTTATTGGTATTGCTTGTCAAAATGAATATGCTTGACATATGTGATTGTTCTCCTCTAGTTTGCTTGCATGGTTGGTGAAAGTTTGATTCGTTTTGTATTGTGAAAATATATCTTTATGCTCTATTCATTATGCGATAATTGTTGGTTCTTGTTCAGGTACTTGATGAGCCCTACTATGGACTTTGTTAAATTTTTTGGGAAGAACAATGATGTTGATTCACTTGCTGATGGCATAACCAAAGAGATAAAGCAGTACAAGAAATAGAGGCAGAGGCATAGTTTCTGTTCATTCCCAACTAATAACATTTGTACACTTCAATTTATCTTTTGAGTACAGTGGTCATTCCTGTATTTCCTTTTCTTGATGTTTCTGATTCTGGTTATATTGTAGAACAGTAGAAGGATTAGTAGGTGGGAAAGATTACTATGAAATGAAAGGTTCTAGATGAAGAGCCTATTTTGAAACCTATGAGTTGTTCCAAGAGCAGTTTTTTGGGTTCGGCAAGGTTTGCTGGTTGAGCTTATTGGCATGGATATCTTATGTTGTCTAGATAGTAAATGAAATATTTTTAATTCTATGAGTGCATAATAACATGCCATTTATTACAGGTTTTATTTTATTTTTTGAGTTTTTTGTTTGTCTTGTTTTGGGAATTGCTATCGATTGTCTCTTAAAACTTTATTGATACGTCTCCAAATCTCGCAAGACTTGCCTAGGAGCTGGCTACATCTCTTTGTTTCTCCGCTCTATCTCATTCTCTGTTTCATATCGGATATGGTTGTTGACCTCCCTTACAACCCACAGTGCAACAAGTTACTTGGACGTTGGTCAGGTGTGACACATGATGTCGTCTGTGGAAGTCACCGATGGATGGTATACATCAAAGGCCCCAACACAATCAATTATAGCGCAGACGTGAGTCATAATCTAGTTTGGATCACAATTTGCAGGTTTCAATTTGTTATAAAATAGGCTACTAGTCATGATCAAGTAAGAATGATACATAGCTAGGGAAATCTTTCTGCAGACCAGAACAAGAGACGGCGTGGTGAGTTTCGGCCAGGTTCCACCGAGAATAAAGTAAAATTAGGTGGCCTGTCAAGAAACTTATGATGCGAAATTTCGATTCCCTTCCTCTGAAAGTTCACTTTACAGGAGGTGGCGAGAAGCATATCCACAGGCGACTGGGTGATGTTGCTGGAGGTGGGTGGTGTATAAGTGGGAAGAAGGTGAAAGGTAGAGAATAAAAATAAAAACAAAACTAAAGTACGTTAACGGGAAAGAGTTATCACATGTTGAAACCAACTATTGGATCCCGTCGGAGCAGTATTTGATTCACATAATTCCCAACATCCTATAATACAAAGTACATAAATACGGATGGTTACAATAAGTTCCATTTAATGGACAACCATACAATCAATTAGCTATTCTCTCCCAAAAACTGACACAACAATTTAAAAGAAACACCCAAAAGCAACATCAATCTTGTGCATTCAACCAGCTCTCCTAAACTCCATGATCTTAAGCTTTTCGGAGAGCAACAGCAGACAGCAGAATCAATGCTGTGAACATAACAACTGCGACGAATGCTGAAACCACAGCCCCGCTGGTTTGCTGGCAGAAGTCAGTAAACTGTTGGCAAATAGCAAGCCAATTTGCATCCGAGTTCCCATTGTGAGCCAAGTAAACTATGGCGGCAGCGGCAGCAGCCGCAGAGGTGTTCAGAGTAAGCGCCAGCTACAACAAATGAACAGTTTCAGTGCTACCATATAAGAGATTGAGTACATGTATAAATAAAATTATTTGTAGCACGTACGTCTGCGGTCTATATATCTAGCATTACCCGTACATTAAGTATTGAATTCAGGTTAGAAATAGAGCTAGCTTACAGTGTCGAAAATAAGCAAGAGAAGCCTCGGAGCAACTAACTGGGGACGGACAATGGTGACTATGGAGAAGGGGAGGGAGAGGACTAGGTAGCCACTCACTATGGCCATTGCTATCACAAAAAACCTGTAAATAAGGTAGCGTGTAAGTTGTGAGCTGAGCATAATTATTGGTATAACATATGAATTATGTGGTAAATGTGGACAAGAGACAACATCCACGTACATGAAAGTGGGCATGTCATCATAACCAGCTGAAAACTGGAAGAACTGCGTGAAGAACGGAAGAGTCTGCTCGCTGGACGCCATGGTCACGGCAGCGCCTAGAGCAGCTGCAGTGGCGCCTAGCCTTAGAATGAAGTCGAGCACGGCAACACCTTTCTTCCATCCAGCTCCCTTATCATGATCGTGCTTGGGATCAGCAGCTAGTACCCTCATGACATGATACGCTTCTCCTTTGGCAGCAACCTTAGTTCTTGACGATGATGACTCTCTGTGAATGCCGATCATTGGGGCTGAATCACTTCTATCCATCTTTGCTCAGGAGAAGATCGATACTTGGTAAATTTCACTTGATTAAGCTTGTATGTATGTATGACCACAATGTATATAGCTGAATGGGAAGAGATATAGAAATGAGAAGCTAATTGTGATTGAACTTGGTGATAGGTTGGGCTTTATATATGGAGGAATTAGTCGGGACTAGGAATAATAAAGCGGGTTTGTTTTAATAGTAAGGGAATTAGGGAAGTCGTTGCTAACTTTCTCCATTAGTCCTATAATCACAAAAAGGTGGCGAAGTGTGGTAGATGTTACCATGGAGTGGTTGCATTATTCGATTTATCATTATAAGTTTGTTATTAACGAATATATTTTAGGATATTTGACTAATAAGGTCAAATTATCAGTACATAAACATCTGTAAAAGTAGTCTCTTTGTTGACATTATGATTTCTAATTACAAGGTATTGCTCCTTAATTATTTAAAAAGTTGTACATGAGACCGATGAAGTCATGAAACTAATCATGTTGTGATTAGAATATCAATACGTACGTCAACTAAACCACAAAACAGAATCATAATCCGTATGTATTTTTCTGGTATTATGCTTTCGGTTCATCTTTGGTTTGAGTATGCTTTAGGTATACAACTATGCACTGTGCATGAATTAATTGGTAATTTTTTTTTTCATGTACCCGTCTTGCTCATCTTAACTAGATGTCTCGCAGTCTCTCTTAATCGAGGTCCAGGGTTTGCTGTAAGTTTTTAGTTGGACTTGCATATAACACAGAATTCGTCAAACACATGCATTTAAAGTTTACTTAAGAACAAGGATTAAAGTTTGTACATTTACTACTATCCGGATCATATTACAATTAGGAAAGTGAATATATATTGTGAGATATGAAGTAATATTCACATAAGCATAATATCTGGTAATGTTTGCAGATTAGAGACTAACCATATGCAATTAGATTTCCTCAATGTGTAAGGATCCATAAGCATTGTCTCCTATAAATAACATGGTCCCTGCTTTCACAATACACACAAGCAATATGCTATCCCCATTATAGAGAGTATTGAAGAAGGGCAGAAGATCAAGTTATCGACATCGACACAATGACATCTTCTTCATCAAGTAAGTATTCCGGAATCATTGGCCTTTATTTGATATATCTATTTTTGTGTTCTTATGGTGATATGCTATGTCTAAAGGATTATTTTATATTTTGGTATCAGAGCTCTAGCATGTTTGCCTAGGAACCAACCAAAATAATTTTTAAGCATGCCTAAAGTTTTTGTCAAGAAAAAAAAAAAAAAGGGAGGAAAGATTTTTTGTGTTGGGCCTGTAAAGAATTTAAAAAAAAAATTAATCCGGAAGCCCACCATCAACCTTAAACCCAAAAGCTCAGCCTTAATCAAGAACAACAGCAAAACTTGTTTTTTTTATTTTATTTTTATTTTTTTTGACCGTTGTCAACAAAAGAAAGAGGGGTTAAGGAATTCCTTTCCTCTGAAAATTTTTCAATTCAAAACCCGATTTTTCCTTGCTTGATTAATGAATGTGATGTTGAATTTGTCTGCCATAACTTTGATTGTAGGTTGCTGTGCTTAAGGTACGTACGCAAACTAAACTCAGATTTCAATTCGATATTTTTGCAAATTTATGGGATTGTGTTTATGTTGTTGGTTATTGTGATTCGTTGTTGTGATTGGATTGATGGTTGTTTCTTGATTGCTGTTTGCTTAATCTAAGAAGACTTAAAAGAAAATCTTAATCACATAAAGAAGTTTAGGATTGCAGGAACCTTAGAATCTTAAGAAAACAAATTTTCCAACAGCTGAAGTTCTTAGAACTAATTATGTACATGACCATGAAGTAGACGTAAACATAACATAAGATTTTGAATTTGAAAGGCAATTAAGATGCATATTGAGAAATGCTCAAGTATATGCATGTGATATCCATGAATCAAATCAATCCATCATAATCAAATACGCACATAAAAGACCCGATATAACCCACTAAACTCACATATATAGGTTCACTAAATATTACCGCTCAAGTGTTTAGGGGTTACATGTAACGCCCCAGACTGCACCTCATCAGCTTGAGCACGTCACAGCGCCGTGTGTCTCTAAGACATAAACTGAATGTTCAGTTTACATCCTAAAAACCCACAAGGCATTTTTGTTAAATCGCTTTTCGTAAATATCGTAGCGGAAACGTTGAAATACTTTTTGAGGTCAAAACTTTTTAGAATCATTTATTGAACTTATTCGTCTAAAGCGCTTCTATATCACCGCTAGGGTAAATAAGAGTTGGTACACTCCGATACAAGACGGAATAAAGATTAATAAGTTCCAAATTAATGACTCTCAAGTGATAGAGTTCAAGACTAGACACAGAACCTGAATTCAGTTACTACTATTCACTGAAACTATCTCTGCGCACCCTGCTCCGTCCGTCAATCTCGTCACCAGTGCACAGTGCCTGCATCCACATGTTGTAGGGGTGAGTTTTCGTCCTCGCTGCTCATTGGGAAATCATCTCAACTAGGTTTGAAAACAGTGTAATATTGCTTTGTGGCCACAGTATAAAAATATACTCAAAACCATTTCATTTAAAGAATGACAAACTTTAAAATATTTTTCAACTCGAAAACCGATGCATGATACTTAAACAAATACAGCGCCAAATCCAAGTATTACCTAATGGCCGGTCCCATAGACCCACTACACGACCTTACCTCAAATTAATTTATAACCAAGTAAGCGTAGCGAGAGCGTCCACTACCTAGCTACACACACGGATTGGGTCGTCATTGCTATCGCGCACCGTCCGACCGGTGTAGCTAACCCTCCGGAGGTTAAGGGGATCAAAACCAAGGAAGTCAGAGCTACCTTTCGCTCTCAAGCCATCACATCTCTCACGGTTTGGTTAGTACGCATTGCATTTTAACATAACCAAACCACAGTCTTAACATACATCATTTAATAAAAAGCGTAATATAATAAAACAGCTAATCAAGGAGAATCCCGAATCCCCTACCTGGATTCCGAAGCTTTACCGTTTTGCGTTGTTCGGAATTCACGAATATTCCATTCCTCGGGTAACTGGAGTCCTAATTTCCAACACAATGATCGTTATTAACTCAATGAGCTAATACTAAAGTTTTGACAATTTACATATCATTCGACCCGCTTTCCCTGGTTTGACAAGGATATAACCAACATTGACTAGTGGTTGACCAATCGTGATAAGTTCGATAACTATCCAAATTATCGAACATTCTCCTTTGAGCTAGAATATCAATCAATTACAACGAATCATCATGTCTTAAATGGAATTATTTCACTTTCATATTCATTGAGCCCAGTTTACTAGGGGCACCCAACTTTAACATAAACCGTGACCAACTTTCTAAAGTCTCACAGTGTAGCATTCAACACGCAGATAAGCCAAGATAAATATATATAAACCATGATTATGCCAAGTCGATTTCACCTCTATCCAATATATCATAGCATACCTTACTAACCTTAATTAATCTTCAATAACCAGTAGCCAAACAAAAGGGAGCTACCACGTGCAATTCAACCACAAATAGTCAAGAACCATTAAACAATAATTTGATTCTCAAACTCCAATTGCTCTCGAGCAGCATCACACATGATTATTCAAAACTAAGCATTGAAGTTAATAACTACTCAACACAACCAACATCCAGTAATTTGAAATTCATGACGGTCAGACTCACAGGAAATCATCATGTTCCAAAATCACGATTCAAATCATTAATAACCAAATTTCCAGATTTCCACAACATCGAATTGTTAAACAGAACTAACCCGAAACTAGTTCAATCCCAACATTTACAATCATACTCCACTTATGGATTCCAAGTCAATTTTCAACACAACTTCCAGCTAGCTTACCTTTACTTATAGGATTGAGGATTGACCCTTAATTCTACTGCCTTCACTTCACAACACAGAACGAAGCAACCTTGTCCTGTTATTGATCACCTCCACATTCTGTTAGGAAATTCGGGTCACCTTCCGATTTCTCTAGCCCAAGACCGAAACCGAATGAAGACAGTAATCACAAACTATGCAAGCAAACACAAGATTGTTGACGAGGTTCGGTCAAACAGTTGACCTACGTCCCCGGGTGATGATGATGGTGGATCCACTAAACGAGAAGAAGATTACAAACTTTTGAAGAACGTTTTGGTTCTTCCACTCAAATAACCTCTCTCCTCACAATCCAAATTCTCAATAGAGAATTCCCAAATACACCCGATCTCTCAAAGCTTGCAACTCTCTAAAATTTCTGAAATTATCTGAACTCTCAATTGATCCACACACGGATCTCTCTAAATAATGTCTCAATGGCACCCTCCAGAATAAGTCTCTTTCAACCCACAACGGTGCCTCCTAGAATGAGTCTCTTTCAACTCACATCTTCTCTAAATGGTGTCTTCCAATCTCTGAAAGCACACCCCAAACCAATAACCCTGAATGACTATTTATAGGCTCACGATTAGTCCAACTCCCAATAGGATCTTCAATCCTAAACCTTTACTTCTAAGGAAAAACTCCATAAATCCTAGATACACTAGAATTGCTTACCCAAAGCCTTCAGAAGTAAAGAATCCAAAACAGACAAGGAATTAGATATTGAGCCGCAATCCTAACAATTTCCACCTCGGCTCAAAATCTCTGAACTTTCACTTAACGCAAGTTTCCTTGGGTCTTCTTAACAAACCACGATCACCACCACACCTCAATGCGCCTCTTGTGCTCAATAGCCGAACTAGTTTGCCAAGTTTCACAACCACTCCAGCTTGACCCTTGGATAACAACTCTTTCCCCAAACATGCACCATGCGGCCACTTGCATGCAATCCAAGGCTTCACCAAAGTTGCCAAACCTAATAGGAGCGATCTTTAATGGTTTTGCACAACTTATCTTGAGCAACATCTCCCTGAAACAATTCTCTCACCATAAACTCCATCGAAATCTTCTCTTGACGCATCACTCTTAGAACACCAAGTCTGCTTCTCAACTTCCTCATTAACTCTACCCTCCAAAGTGGGTGACACTCTGATTATGGAATATGCATGAGCTAGCATATCTCCACCACAAACTTGTGTTAGGATCCTTATGGGTCTGCCTCCCTTTAAGGACTGCTGCAATTTTTGTTGCTCTTGAAATTTCATCTCATAAGCAAATTTCGTTCCTAGCTGCACATTTACCATAGCTCATCTTCCCTGAATGCCTATAGGAACCAAGATTGCCAATCTTTCCACCTTGAACCAAACTCTTAGTGGAATAGTTAGTTCCACCTCGAACAAAGCTCCTTTCTCAACGATAGAAACCCTTTACTTGCTTAACTTTTATCAAAACGAGTGCTCCATTACCTTAACCCACAATCATCTTGTGGTCTTCAAAATCCAAAGTCCCAAGAAATATCAGATTTCTCTCGAAACTAGAAACATGGCGACATTCCATTTTCCTTAGCCTTCAACTTTCCACATTAATATCTTCTATGCTTGAAACTCATACAACAATAGCACGTCTTGTCTCTATCTTGATTTTCAAATTTCTCCAACGTCTTCATGGTCGCTCTTGAACCAAGTGCTCTGATACCACTTGTTAGGAAATTTGGGTCACCTTCCGAATTCCCTAGCCCAAGATAGAAACCGAATGAAGATAGTAATCACAAACTATGCAAGCAAACACAAGATTGTTGACGAGGTTCGGTCAAACAGTTGACCTACTTCCCTGGGTGATGATGATGGTGGATCCACTAAACGAGAAGAAGATTGCAAACTTTTGAAGAACGTTTTGGTTCTTCCACTCAAATAACCTCTCTCCTCACAACCCAAATTCTCAATAGAGAATTCCCAAATACACCCGATCTCTCAAAGCTTGCAACTCTCTAAAATCTCTGAAATTATCAGAACTCTCAATTGATCCACACACGGATCTCTCTAAATAATGTCTCAATGGCACCCTCCAGAATAAGTCTCTTTCAACTCACATCTTCTCTAAATGGTGTCTTCCAATCTCTGAAAGCACACCCCAAACCAATAACCCTGAATGACTATTTATAGGCTCACGATTAGTCCAAGTCCCAATAGGATCTTCAATCCTAAACCTTTACTTCTAAAGAAAAACTCCATAAATCCTAGATACACTAGAATTGCTTACCCAAAGCCTTCAGAAGTAAAGAATCCAAAACAGACAAGGAATTAGATATTGAGCTGCAATCCTAACACATTCCACCCACTCCAAACTTCTCAATGCAACCAACCCAATGAGCTGAGCTTCCCTGGACCTCAGACGATGCTCCAAGATGTCGGATATGAGCCCAGAAGCATAGAACGACCAAAGAGGACAGCGGCTCCGCTGGTACCCGACACCCATCAAAACATCAATCCATCAAAACCCATTCAAAACTAAAAACTAAGTGTGATGCCCCAGAAATTCGTATTTATTTTTCGAGGATTTTCCAGAATTTAAATCGTGGGTATCGGACAGTTTCGTAGCTAGTGGATGGAGCGGAAGTGTTTCGGGCGATTAATTATTCAAGAAGCGTCATTTAGGGGGGGGGGGGGGGGGGGCGCAAGGGTTGACTTTTTATTCATTGGGATTTTCTGAAAACTTCCTTCATGAAAGTTGTAGAATGCGTCAATACGAGTTTGTGGACATGTGGAACGCGAGAATCGGAGTTCGTATGAAGAAGTTATGGGCTTCGGAAAAACTTTCCATTTTGGTATAAAAGGACGAAAATTTCCGAAAATTGCAAATAAGGCCAGATTTCCAAAAACGGAAACCCAGCTCTGTTTTCTCTCTCCCCGAGCCCGAGTCCCCTCTCCCCTTCGCCGGCTTCGTTCTCCCTCCTCTCGCCACCATAGGACGCCATTCAAAGTGGGTTCTCTTCGCCTCAATCCCCTCTTGAGGTCTGTGGAAGAATTGGAGCATGAAACGAGCTGTGGAGGGTGGTGCAAAGCCGAGAAGTTTGGCGGCGGAGCTGCGTCAGACTCAGATGTGAATTTCCGATTTCGGCCACCATCGCCGGTGTTTCTTAAGGGCTTTTGGAGCTCGGAGGACGTAAATGCTTCCCACAAGGTGGCTTGCATCGATTCAACTCATGGAGGTCAAATTTTGGAATTGAAATTCTAGGGTTTCAATCGAGCTGTTTTGTTCTAAGATAAAATTCGATTGATTGGTTCATATTTGGACTTCGGTGTAGTTATGAATGTTTAAATTGGAGTTGAGATGAAGAACTTTGGTGTTGGGAGTTTTGTCAAATTCTGACTTTCACTGTGGTGGTGTTTTCCGACAGTTTCCGGCCACCTTAGGGATAGTTTCTATTCCTGAGTTTGATCTACTCGTCGATACGAGCATTTCGATATATTGTTTGTAATTTTTGGAGATCGTATGAGCATGTTAGGGTTTTTACGGTTTCGGACCGTTTGATGTTTCGATCTGTGAGGATTCAAGCGTTCGATCGACCTGTGGTTTCAGCATATCGATCGTAGATGTATTCTGGAGACATTGGGCGGTCTCGGATGTGGTTTCGCCTCTAATGGCGTCACTTTGGGGATTTTAGTTCAAAACAGGGGTTTCGGACTTAAATCATTTGTGAATTGTTACTAAGTGGAAACTGATTGTGATTAGGTACTTGACGAAGTATTCTTGGATGGTCGTTTTGTGGGTTGGCTGCTTTGTTCTGTATTGAAGATGTAGTAAGAGTTTCGAGGTGAGTAATCTCACGATGTTCATTCACGAACGGGTTTACCATATTGTCTTGGAGTTATGGGATTAACTGTGACTATAGTGGTATTAGTGGCATTCCTGAGTGGTTGATCATGTATATATATATTTGCGTGATATATATATATATATATGTATTGGTGGAATCTGTGTGATGAGCTGGATGATTGCTATCTGTGTGATAACTGATGAAATTGTGTATTGAGTTGTGATTGTAGGATATCATGTGTTGAGATACCATAGGTCTAATATGACCGTCTTAAGTGAGATTTAAGATATGGTAGCTTGTGTAGAAATATCTGTGTGATGAATCGATGACATCAGTATGATGAATCTTTGTGATGATTGTCATGTAAAGCTTGTGTAGAAATATCTGTGTAGCTTGTGTAGGAATATTTGTGTGATGATTGCTATCTGTGTGATGAATAACAATGAATCTATGTGATGACTAGCGATATCTGTGTGATGATTAGTTGGATGACAGCTATCTATGTAATGACCGGCGATATCTATGTGATGAATATGAGTGATGATCGCTATCTATGTGATGACTGGCGATATCTGTGTGATGATTAGTTGGATGATCGCTATCTGTGTGATGACTGGCGATATCTGTGTGATGATTAGTTGGATGATCGCTATCTGTGTGATGATCAGTAGGATGATGGCTATCTGTGTGATGATCGGTGAAATCTGTGCGATGATCAGTGTGATGACTGCTCGGTAACTGAGCTGAATTGTTATTAAGTTAACAAAGATCGAGAGGACTGCTGTGATGGTCGGGGCTACCTACAGATGTCAGAGTATGGGATTACGATGATTTGAATTGCTTGACTTAGTGTGACCTCCTGAACTAAATTATATGCAGGGGTTACCATGAATTGTTTTGTTTGTTTTGAATTGTGATTGCCTTGTTTTCTTCTTGATTTGATTGATTGATGGTTTGATTTATCTTGAAGACCATAGTGGTGACGATTGTGCTCTGTGTGAGGATAGGAAGGTGATTCATTATTTTCACCTTGATGTCATGTTGATGACAAAAAGCTCCTAGGGGGGGGGGGGAGGGAATGAGTGTGATTTGGAATTCGCTGTAGTGCGTTAGAATGGCGTCAAACATTGCTTGAGGAAGTCTTGTTTGATGGAATTTGTGTAATGGGATGCTAGGTTGAGATCTGAGCATGTAGTCATCAGTTGACTTATGTAGGCACGATATGGAAGGTTATGGAATTGATGGCCGTAGGTGTGAGATATGTGCATATCGTGTTTAGGTTGAGGCGACTTAAGAAATGTGTTTTGTTTTGTGTTTACTCATACCGGCTTGCAAAAGTTTACCGGGTTTGTAGTGTGGCAACCCGGTACACCATTCCAACGGTGTAGGGGTTATTTCTGCAGGTCAGGTTAATCGTGGCTGATGCTGTGGTAGTGTGCTTGCAGCTTAACGGTAAGAAGTCAATTTTGTGGCTTTACCGTTATAAAGACTTCCGCTTGTAGTGAGCTTTGAGGAGCATTTAAGTTTTATTTTGTTGTTGGCAATTTAATTCATAAGCTCGTGCATTATTTGACTCTGTGGAGCGAGTCAATATTGGAATTGTGGGTTCAGGGCATCAATATGTACTTGGGTTAAAAGGGAAAAAGTTTCTAAGTATTTTGTATTGATGGCTGAACGTTCACACATATATAATTATGGGGTTATATATCGATTTTTATTGTGTATAAAATCAGGGACGTGACACAGTGTATACCAGTACATAGAGCTCACCTAGAGGATCGATTTTCATACCTCATGCATCCCCGATGATCGCCGGAAATTGTAGAAACTTTGCTAGAAAACTCGAAACTTTCGGGCTTCGATTCTCTCTCCTTACTCCATGCATGGACTATCCGTGACCAAAGGAGGAACCATGATGAGAAGACGCATCGGGCATGACTGGTGCGCAGCTGTGAAGTTACCGGACGCGGGAGTTCCAGTTGGGTCACAGTCGCGGGTCTCGAACTGGAGAAATGAGTCGATGCTTCTGTTCGTTTCTGGAACGATCTAGTGCGTCCATCAAGTCTCCTCTCTTATATACTTTCCCTTAAATGATTTTGGATGGCTCAGATGAAGCGGTGAATGGTTTAACGGATCAGATAGTGCCAAAACATTTCCTTTTTATATAAAATGAATTTCCATAATTCCCAGACTTTGGAAATTCACAATAAATAGTTCCGGTGTCAAAAAAATTCCCTGAAAATTCTCACAGACTCGTAACGTCACGTACTTTATTATAGACTCCAAACTTTGGAGATTCCTCCTTGTGAAAAATCCCCAATAATTATTCCTGAAGACCTTAATAATTACCGAGATTGTCAAATTTATTCCAAACGATCTCACCTTATCTCGATAGATTTTTCCAGGGCTCACATTACATGTGTTTCACTCAAAAGAAATTTTACAACATGCGCCGCCATATGCTTGCTGTTCGATCTCATCTCCACTAGGTAGCTCACAACATTCAAGATCAAGAAGTCTTTTATTTGGTTGTAAAGGGGTTAAGGACAAGTGGCTAATAAGAATGAAGGATAAGGAAATACAAAGTCCATAGAAATTGGTGAAGCAACTCTCTCTTGTAGAGATTTAAGACTTTTGCTTTCGAATGCTAAATCACTCACTCTAAAACCCAATGTACAACCCACAAACTAAACTACGTAATACCTTTTTTTTTTCTCTTCTTTTCTTCACACAACGTACTTTTTTTATTTTTTATATTTTTTTTCCTTCTAGTTTTCTTTTCCTTGAACTTTCTTTCTATTTTAACAAATTTTTTTTTTTTTGAGAACTTTCTTTTCTATACAAATCACTCACCCCCACACTTATTCTTTTGTAACCGCACACTTTTGACTTTTTCTTTCTTTTGAAGCACTTGAACATAAAGTCAGTCTCTCTAATCGCTTCACCAACTACCATGGATGGGTAGGATAAAAGTGTATATGCTATATAGGAATTTGTGGTGCAAATGAATAAAAAGGCTAAAGATATAAATAGGCTCAAAGTGGCAATCTAGTGGTAAATATCTTTGGGCATATGCTTCTTTGGCCATGGTGGTATTAACCTAATTGCCTCAATCCTTGATATCCCATCGCAAGCTAAAAGTAGCCTTGAGTGGTATTAACCTAATTGCCTCAATCCTTTATATCCCGTCGCAAGCTAAAAGTAGCCTTGAGTGGTCTCAACCAAGTTCTAGATACGCAATGTCATGAAATTGTAGACACATGAAAGAAAAAGTGAATGAACAATGCATACACTATAGATATAGGCACAAAAGCTCACAAATAAGGCATGCAAGTTAATCAAATCACCTATATGCTTCTCTAATTAAGATGAACCAACCTAACCTCATGCTATGTGCACACATATAATTAAGCATAGATCACATATACACTCAATCACAAAACAAATTCAAAGTCCTAGATCATGCTTAATCTATCCACAATCATAACAAGTTAAGTTCATGTCTCGTCATTGGGGTTGGAAAAGGCATTAACCACTAAAATATAATTACATAAACCTAATCTAATTTTTTTTTCCTAGGCACCCGAGCCTTCACCCCCACACTTAAAACCAACATTGTCCTCAATGTTGCAAAGTGAGCTCGAAAGCTAAAATCCGTGTTGGATTTAGACATGAGAGTGAAGTTGGGGTGAAGACACAAAAATTAACTATAAAAATGAAAATCTAAATGCGGAGAAAAGATACAGAAAACCCCCTTTGTAGACACCTCAATTGCTCACGACCTTTGGAGAAGACCAATATGAGACACCAGCCTCAAGGTACAAGGACTTGACTTCCTTGACGTATGCTCCAAGCTAGCTCTAGGTGCTCATGAAAAGATCAACTCCATTTAGAACATAAATTTCCTTGAGCAATGCGTCACACAACAACCACTTCAAAGAATAAGGAAAAGAGTCCTCCATTAAGCTCATGGTCTTGAACACATCCAACACATCTCACAACAACCCAATAATGGCCTCCAAA
This sequence comes from Rosa lucieae, assembly GCA_024704745.1. NCBI lineage: Eukaryota > Viridiplantae > Streptophyta > Magnoliopsida > Rosales > Rosaceae > Rosa > Rosa lucieae. The sequence continues at coordinate 32,500,266 of CM045498.1, read as the reverse complement.
GATGAAATGAAAGTGCAAAGAAGTCTAATCAACCCGAGTGAACAAAACTAGTGAGTGCAGAAAACTTCCAGTAATGACCTTTATGTCTTCAAATGCCCATATCTCAAACTCATAAAGAGATAATTAAGTGATACTACATGAAATGGAAAGGAGACTCAGAGCTTTCTATCCAACTATAATGAGCCACCTATATCCAACTGAGAAGAAATCTATAGCTGGTCAAAGTTGCTAGCTTGTAATGAAGTCTGCTGCTGACCCTCAGTCACCAATACTGCAATTTCTGAAGCTCCAGAGGTGAAGAGGGTGTGACTAACTGAAAATGAAAGTAAACTCACAGAGATACCTTCTATTAAAATTTCACTGGAAAATCAATTCTGAGTAAAAAATCGTTGGCATCCAAACTCACAGTTGTGTTTTGCAGTTTCTGCTGTGCCCTGTTTCTGACCTCTGTCACTTGGAACACTATACCAGAAGCTAGAAAGGTTCAAATTAAAAACTGTTATACCACCATACAGAAGACATATGAAGATACATCTCTGAAAAATTTAAGCTCTAAATAGCTTGATATGTAGAGGGTGTAGCTTCTCAAAGTCACTCTATAGTAGCTGTCTCTGTTCTGATTTCCTTGCATTGACCACTAAATAACTTGAGTTCCAGTGACTCAAAGAGGCTGAAATTTTGGAAGTCAATAGCAGACATATAGGAGAATAGCCCCAAAAAAATTCCGCTTAAAGTACTATGTAAGTCAGAAGATATTGTCATCCAAAGTCAACTGAACTGTCTAGACAGAAACTGCACACTACTACATTCTTGCTTTCTTCACACTTCTAACTCCGAACACCTCCCATCCTCCAAAAAAGATGGCTAAATAGCCTTATTGCTGCAAAATAAACCAGGAAATTTCAAAACCATCTAGGTTTGCCTCCCCAGAAGCACTTGTTTTTAAAGACCCCAAGCCGGTCTATAGAACTTGATCTTTGTCAAGGTGGATACTTCTCAAGTACGACCACCCTATTGTTTGGGACTAAGGGATTCTTCGAAGTGTCATAGAGACAAGACCAAGAGCTACATAAGAATACTCCATTTGGTGGCCAAAAGTATAGCTTCTTAATCTTTCTCTTCTTCTCAATTTTTCTTCTAGGAGCTATCCTTGCCTTCTCCTTCTCAAGTGGTGTAGAAATGATTCTCATAGGAACAATAGGTGGTAGAAGCTCTAGAGAGTGATGGGAAAGGGTGAGTGCAAGTGCACCATTTCCTTTCCAATCCATCACCTCATTGTAGAAACATTGACCACTTAATGGTGGATTGGGAGGTAAAAGTACCTTGATCCCAATCTTCTTATTAAGAACATGAGGGCTCAATGTTCTACTCTCCACCTTGAGAAGCTCATGATGGATCTCCTTGTATGTAGGAGGCAACAAAGTCCTTGACTCTTCAATTTCTTCATAATCACAAAGTATTGAAGGACTATCTTCCTCCATGGGAATTTCAGCCTCAATGAATAAGGGATTATGATGTAAGGCTTCAAGCTCCGCATCCTCCTCAATAAACAAAGGATTATGGTGTATGGCGCCGTTGCCCATTGACTTGATACACATTTACACAGGCTTATGTATCATTGTCAAAATAGGGAAGTATTAAGCCCAAGATTATCGTACCACGGGGATTAGTGGCTAACCCACAATCCTTGGGTAGTCGGAACTAAAGTCACTAAGTAAATAAAAGCAAAAGACAAAAAGAAAATAAATAAAAATGCTAATCTAAGGCACCAAGCCCTAGCAATGCTCGGCTTTGGTTTTCACAAAGCCTAATCAAAACTAAGAGCCTAGTGGTGGCTATTTACAATGAGGTTGAAATTGTCATTCAAAATTATGATTGTAATTTTCTAATAACTAAATTGCAAGAATTTAAATGAAAGCTTTAGCTAACAACTAAATTAAATAAAGAAAAGAAAAGTAAGAAATGGAAATTAGGTCACTAGGGTATCCTCATAGCCAAATTCAATGCACAAATATATTCTGACAATGGTCAAACAATGTATAATGGCATCAAGAACCGTACCCAAGGCTTTTCAAAGCTCATGTGTCAATAGATTCCTTAAAGGGTATTCCTACTCTGGATCAAGGGTCGTAGAAACTCAATTGGGACAATCTAGAGCCTTGTTAGAGCAACTCCACTCCAACAGCTTCCCTATAATTTTTGTATTATAGGGAAGCAAAAGTCAAAGTTTTAGCCTCTTTTTCTTCTCCAACTCTAACAGATTCCCTATTTTACAACAATCTCTAAAATCTCCATATTCTTCCTTAAATTTTAGAGTTTACTGTAAATATATGGAATTTGGTTTTCTCTTTCCTCACTTTCCCTAAAATAGGGATAGTTATAGGGATCTGTTAGAGCAAAAGAGGGTTATTTTCTTCTAAATTAGATAAATAAAAATATGGGGAATCTGTTGGAGTTGCTCTTAGGGCCTCTAGTTGCACCAAAAGGCGAAGAGTCCTAGAATCAAGGTTCCCAAGCTAGCCAATACGGCAATCGAAATTGGTATTGTAACTAACCATGTTCTAAACAAGTGTTCTAGCCATAAATTAGAGAAGTGATTAGGTCCCCTAATTCGTTCTAGACATGCTCATCTACATATGAGAAAAATTCAGCCACCGTCCCCAAACTATGCTGCCAAGGCCAATTTGATATCCGAACTCTCAAAAGTATCAATATGATACCCAAACACATATTTTGACATCAACGTGATACTTCCGTCAAAAATCTCTAACGGCTTCGTTTATTTGGTGACGTGGCAAATAAAAAAAATATTATGACCAACTTGCCCTTGTTTTTTGTTAATTCATTTTTTTTCCTTTTCATTTTTTCTTTTTCTCGTCTTCTTCTTCTCCTGGGATTTTCTTCTAGCCAAACCGCCGCAACTTCCGCAGCCACATTTCCATACTTACCTGACAACGTCGTTAGCCACCAATCACCAACCATTCATTTAGTATATGGTACCACCCCGTGGCAGTGGGCGACCTTGAAGACATCGAAAGCCGGCCGGAGGAAATTTCGATGAGAGACCAGAATCTCGAGAATTCGGTTGAGATGCTTGACAGAGGGTTTGCAGTCGAATTGGAACATTGTGTAGAAGGTTTTGTGGGCCTTCTGGTGCAAATGGGCCTCGTCGTAGATTTTGATGAGGTGGGTGACGAGAGCTGGGGAGGGGGAGTTGGTTTGGGCCTTGAGGTGGAGGAGGAGGTGGTCGACGAGAGACAAGGAGTGGGAGCGGGCGAGCTTGAGGATGAGGGTGAAGAAGGAGGAGTAGGAGTGACGGAAATGGGGTGGCGAGCGGCGAAGTCGAAGATCTCTTTGGCAAGGAGAGGGTTGGATTGGGAAGCAATTAGTTTTTGGACTCTGGAGGGAGACCCAATAATTTCATGGTGGGTTTGTGGATGGTGGTGGTGGGATTGGGAGGTGTGGAAAACGAAGGAGATGAGTGGTGGGGGTTTTGAAGGGAGGGTTAGTACAGTTTTGGGTGGACGCAGAGGGAGGAGATGCTGCATCTTTTCTCTCTCTACATAGCTCATTAAGATCAAACTAGCAAACTGGGAAGACTGGAAACATTCAAAGATGCAGACTTTTTGTTGTTTTGAGTGAAAGATACAAACTTTACTTCATTTTTATTCAAAGAAACCCAATAAAGCTTATTAATTTTACCAACCGATGAGGGCCCAAGTTTCAGGCCAATTTGTTCGCCGATTTGATCATGGTACCTGGAAAAGGGTCCATTGCTCCATCGAAATTTGAGACGGCGGACGGTCGGCGATGGATTTTGCTTTATCAAGCTAAGAGAATCTGCTGCAGCCTTGGATTTTGCAGGTCGGTTCGAAAGAACTAATTTTTAGTAACAAAATGATGCATCTGGTTAGATCTATTGTGAGTTGGAGTGGCACAAGGTAGTGTTGACATGGGAAGAAGAAGAAGAATGGGAGTTGGGAGAGAGAGCTCTGTTCATAACTCAGGTTTGTTTTTTTTGTTTAATTAGTTAGCAGTGAAAGACTATTCTGCCCTTGATAAATTTTTTTTTTGTCTCCACGTGTTTGCCACGTCAGCAAACAGACGGAGCCGTTAGGGATTTTTGACGGAAGTATCACGTTGATGTCAAAATATGTGTTTGGGTATCACATTGATACTTTTGAGAGTTCGGGTATCAAATTGGCCTTGGTAGCATAGTGTGGGGACGGTGGCAGAATTTTTCTCTCTACATATTCAAGAGTTAATCATGCTCCTAATCATGCATCTAAGCCAAATATAATAGATTAGAACATATGCTAAACACGAAATTACAAACCATTAAATCAAAACATATTTATTTCAATAACTCCATGCTAGTGATCAAACCCTAGTTTCCCAAAGAACTACTCACTACCCATATTTAGATACATCATCAAAAGTATAAAAAAAAATATGAAAGAGACGATAAGGAAGAGAGGGGAGAATTGACTTGGTCACTCCTAGCTATATGCTAGTATGAATCAAGCAATTTCTTCACCCAACTACCCAAAATGGAGGTGTGGTGCTCTTGATGATATCTCCTTGAAGCTTGAGTGAGTCCTTCTTGAATTCCCAAAAGAAACATAAAAGAAAAGATGAAGGATTGAGGGGAAGGAGGATGAGAGCAGCCCAAAGGCTTTCCCCCCTTTGGTGTGCGACAGAAGGGGAAGAGATATGAACAATGGAGAGTGCTGCACTGTAGCTGCTGTAGGGTTCTCCTCCCCCTTGAAGAGATGATGAGGGTAATATATATAGGCTATATATATGTGGTCCCTGTGGGTCAAGAAGAGGTGAGGAAATGTGATAAGAAAAGGGCCACGTGTGAAAGGAATGGCTGATGGGATTTTTTTTTGGTTGGTTGAAATGGGGAACACGTGCAACATATATATGGCCAAAATATGTTTAAATCCATCCATCAAGATTTATTTCCTTTTTTTATTTTTTTTCTCTTCTTCTTCTTTTCTCAATGCACCTCAGCATATATCTTTGGAGACAATGGAATTTCACTTCTTTTACGGCATCCACCGCAGTTGACTTAGTGTTGACTTTTTGTCCTTTTATTGAAAACTCTGAATTTGCATAATTCCACACCATTTTGTCCGGTTTCCGTAACTCCACTTATTTTCTACAAAATAAATAAAAGTGGATTAATTACATAATAATTGACATGATGATTAGCTTAATTCTAGTGTTTTATATACGATAACATGCATAAAAATGCATGTAATCAATGTCTTTCATGTTTAATAATAGCATGTATTTGACATCAAATCTGATAAGATAAATGAATTGGTATTTCAGTGAATTTCCATGTTTAAGCGCATTATCATGAAGTACCATACAACTCAATTTTCACTGGTCCAATGAAACACGACATGTAATCTGTACATTGAAAAGACTGCAAACTGAAGGTGCAGAAGTGGTAAAAGGAAGCTAGAAAGGTACAAATGTTGAGACATGACACTGTCTTTTATCAAATAGAAGAGTAAGAATAGATGGTATTATCGAATAGAAGAATAAGAATAGTTGGATAAAAGCTATCTAGCTTGCCTCAAGTGAACTACAAGAAGCATATAGCATTGGAGGTGAAGCGGTAATTCATTCTTAGTTTCCAAAACACTACATGATATAATAATAGTTCACATTGCTGGCCAAAAAATTCTGCCACATTGGATAAACTTGAAAGGAGATTGATATAATATTAACTTCCAAGGTGGAAAGCCTGTAAACAAAGGTAAAAATGATGTATGTGCTATTAGAGAGTTTAGTGAAATAGTCAGACTCTTGGTTTCCTGGTATGTGCTCTAGATCCAATAAAGAAATTGTTTAAGCTAGAGTTTAGGGTAAAGTATATTTATTCCGAATTTGGGGCATGACAGACCCGAAAGAATTAAATTTAACAAACTTAAAAATGAATTAGCGAACAATCTCAAACGGATCCTATCAAAAAGTAAAAGTAAAAACCTCAAATTGAAATCCTTTTATACCATACAGCAGTCCTGGAGAAGAAGTATTCAGCTATGTTTCTCTTCCATATATTATAGGCCACTAAGCATCCAATATAATTACTTGTGTAACTGTAATCAAACGATTTCTTTATTTGGTAGGTGATGATCGAGGATCATTGTCACGCCCCGAATTTTGAATAACAAATTCAAATCCGAACCATGAATAATAACCAATACAAATAACGTCCAGAATTTTATTCTTAACCAGCGTCTCACAAAACATAAAACAAACCTCGCAGCAAACTATCTCTCGAGTCAAATATTACAAAACCACCATAAATAAAAGTTACGCTCAAAGGACTCTATAAAACACACCAAAATAGACTACGTGCTGATGTCAACCCCGCTGCCCTACTCAGCTCGCTGTCCACCTTGATTATCCTGACCAGCAGGATTATCCGCTACACCGTTTGAATAGTGTACTGGGATTGCAACAACACAAAACCCGGTAAGCTTTTTGCAAAGCTCGTGAGTAAATAAGAATGAACGGTTGATTTATTAAATCATAAGTCCTTTAAATAACTCAAGTAAACATCCAACAATCTCAACATCCACAAGGAAATATCAATCCGACACACAGGAAACAACATGGAGCACATTTCCACAATCACCAAATCACAACTCTCGCCACTTTGACACCTAATCACAACTATCGCCACTTTGGCACCACGTTAAAGCTCTAACCGCCTCGTTACCTCTGACACCTTGGCCTAGGGTCAAGTAACGGCACCTCCAGGTTAACTCAGTAACCCGCGAACTTTGGACTATTTCATGTCCTCAGAACAATATATCCCCTTTATTATTTAACGGTCGAACTTTGGACCTCCCTGTCCTCAGAACACATACACTCCGGTTATCATTAACCAAAGATCCTTGGACCATTCGATCCTCAGAATCCTACATTCTCTACCTTCTAATCAACTCATAAGATCGTCATGAATATCACAACATTTATCAATAATCAAGTTAGCACAATTCCACACACACCTCAATGTCACACCATTCCATATATAATCACGTAAATATATATATATGTAATCATCCACTCAGGAATGACCACTAATATCAACTATAGTTCACACGTAGTAAAACCAAGAAATTCATTTTTTTATATACTTTAAAACTCATTCCTTAAAACCATTTTTTCACACAAAACAATTAATTGTGCAATAAGGAAATTCGGTTCGTAAATGAACCATGTGAGATTTACTCACCTCTAAACTCCCGCTGCATCTTCTTACAGCTCAAAAATACGATTCACAATCGTCCGCTAACAAATCCGTCAAACACCTAATCAAAACGATATTTAACTTAATGCACAATTCAAGAAATGCACTTATACGAAGATCCAACGGTCGGATCTTCACCCGTGACCACCCAAAGTCATCGGGACAGTCCTACGATTATCATAGCAAAACTACAAGTCGATCGGACGGCCTGATCCTCAAAGATCACAAACCGAACGATCGAAATCGATCGAAATTGTAAAAATCATAACTTAATCAAACGATCTCCAAAATTCACATGCTATATATCGAAATGATTGGATAAACATGTAGAACATAAAAATAGGCAGAACCTACCCTTGGGACCCCCGAAGGTGGCCGGAAAAGGTCGCCAGAGTTAGGGACATATCCGCCGCCGACCACCGCCTATGGTGTCGGGGCCGAGCTTTTCCTCTTCGTTTAATCATTTTGAGCAAGTTTCATAACTAGCGCGAAGTCAGAAAATGAATGGAAGTTGTCGAAAATTACCAAAACAGTCGTGTGTGGCCGGAATTTTGCCAGAAACTGGCGAGAGCTCCGACGAACGAGAAAACCTTCACTTCAGGTGCTGTCCTTCTTGGAGCTTGATCAGGAGGTTGAGGCGAGTTCAACAAGCCAAGAAACTTTAGTTTTGGTGGCTGGTACAAGGAGAAATCGACATTGAACTCAAAACGGGCTCAAACCGAAACCATGCTCCCGCCGCCGCTACAGGCCACGAGGCGGCGCAAAGCTGCCACCAACAGCTGCGCAAGGTCGAGGCGAAGGCGTGGGACTTAGTCTGGGGTCTTAAGGTGGCCGGAGAAGTGAGAACAACGCCGGCGATAACGTGCTCTGTTTTCGGCTCGGGTGCGCGTAAGAGAGAGAGAGATGCACAGTACCGGCTGCCCAAAATGTAAACCCTAACTATTTTTGGAAATTTCCAAAAATAGTTAGGTATATATACCCAAAATAGAAACTTTTCCAAATGCTATAACTTCTTCATACGAACTCCGATTATTGCGTTCCGCATATGCACGAACTTGTATCGACGAGCTCTACAACTTCAGTGAAGGAAGTTTTCCCAAATTCCATACGTATAAAAAGTCGATTTTCACGACCCCCTAAATAACGTTTGTTTCGAAAATAAACTCATTCGAAACCAAATTTCTCATACAACAACATACGAATCATGCCCAAATTTCATATATCATATAATTGAAAAAATATCGAATTATGAAATATTTAAATGAGAATTTCGGGTCTTCACAGTCTACCTTCCTTAAAGGAATTTCGTCCCAAAATTCAGCCACACTCATCGACGAACAACTGTGGATATCTTGATTTCATATCCGATTCCAACTCCCAGGAAGCATCACCCTCGTCATGGTGACTCCAGAAAATCTTGACCAAATCAACCTCCTTCCTACGAAGCCTCTTCGTGGACCTATCCAAGATACGAACAGGTTCAACGACGAAGGTCACATCCGGACTCACCTCGATCGTACTGTGATCAATCACATGGGACTCATCTCGAGTGTACCTCCTAAGCATGGACATATGAAAGACATTGTGTACACCGGCCATGCTAATAAGTAAAGCAAGCCGATATGCCAAGTCTCCGACCCTTTCCAAAATCTCAAAGGGTCCAACATATCTCGGTGCCAACATACCTTTCTTGCCAAATCTCACCACACCTTTCATAGGTGAGACTTTCAAGACTACATGATCACCCACCTCAAAATCCAACGGTCTCCTTCTCAGATCGGCATAACTCTTCTGTCTACTCTGCGTAGTACGGATCCTGTCTCGGATGGTAGTAACCTTCTCTGTAGTCTCCCGAACAAGCGCAGGACCCAAGAGCTCCTTCTCTCCAACATCCGCCCAACAGATAGGAGTTTTACATGGCCTACCATAAAGTGCCTCATATGGGGCCATGCTGATACTAGAGTGATAGCTATTGTTGTAGGCAAACTCTACCAATGGTAGATGATTCGCCTAACTTCCCTTGAAGTCCAAACCACATCCTCTAAGCATATCCTCCATCACCTGGTTCACCCTCTCGGTCTGCCCATCTGTCTGTGGATGAAATGCAGTGCTCATAGCCAAAGATGTGCCAAATGCCTTATGGAATCTACGCCAAAATTCCGAAGTGAAACGAGCATCCCGATCAGAGACAATTGTTACTGGCACACCATGAAGCTTCACTATCTCATCCAGATGCAACTTACATAATGTATCGCCGGAGTACATCTTTGCCACATGAAGGAAGTGTGCTGACTTTGTCAGTCGGTCAACTATCACCCAAATAGAGTCATAACTTGGTCTGGATCTAGGCAATCCGGTCACAAAGTCCATGGAGATCTCTTCCCATTTCCACACAGGAATCGGCAAAGGTTTCAACATTCCTGCAGGCCTCAAATGGTCTACCTTCACTTCTCGAAAGGTATGACACTTGGATACATAATCTGCCACGTTTCTCTTCATCCTATTCCACCAAAACTATCTACGTAGATCTATATACATCTTGGTACTCCCTGGGCGTACTGTATAACGAGATCGATGTGCTTCCTGTATGACCTCCTCCTTGAGGTTATCACCGCCCGGGACATATAATTTCAATCAAAATTTCAATCCACCATCAGCCCCAACAATCCACTCAGAAGGTCCTCCTCATTCGAATCAGTAGTCATCTCAGCAACAATCGTCTGAGAGAACTCATCATGCGCCTGACTCTGAATGATCTTGGAAATCAATGTAGGCTGTAAGGTTATTCTACCTAGAAAGATTCCATGCCTTTCTCTTGTTGGTTTAAGGTCAAACTTGGATGCAGTTTCCAACGTGATCACTCAGGAGTCATGATAGACGCCACAATACTCCTGGTTTTCCTGTTCAAGGCATTCGCTATAAGTCCTCTAACAACGTATGCTCATCACAATGACCCTGCCAACTTTTAAATAAGTTAAATCTTTCGATCAACATCTTATTATAGTCTCGTAAGGAATTTAAACTGACCATGGTCGATGGAACCACCAACTTCTACTCCAACGGTACCCCGATCACTAGGTCTGGATCCATCGTAGACTTCGTCTTCTTCAGTCTAGGCACCTCAATATGTTCAGTGCCATGGCACTCTAAGAAATATAGCAATTCTAAACACCGAATCTTCACCTCTTACCCCAATCGTAATAGGTGCAATAAACCTCAGTCCTAATTGCACACTTGAAGTTAAAACCGCACACCTTCAACATGAGCTCCAACACTTGATTCACTCATTTAGTCCATCCAACAATCTGTGGATAAAACGCTGCATTTGCATTTCGGGTAATTCTTCGTAGCTTTCTACATATTCTTCACTTCATGACATAAGACCTATCCAAGTCAACAACTAAAATAGGTACAATACTTGGCATCACTACATCATGCTACTCTACCACACAGTTATGTGGCAAACAACCATTTCATGCATCACAACTCTACAATTATAGCATCGCATTAACTACTAAATCGTCCAAAATCCTGTCCTCACACAAGTATCTGTATCACTTCACCGATGAAGCGTCTCTAGTACCTTAGAATTGAAAATGATAGATTCACTTCAACTCAAACCTAATCACACTGGTCCTTCACAGTCATCCTATCACGAGGTCATATCAAGCTTTCCGTAGACCAAACCCTATAGGAAACTCTATCATGATATCAACAAAATGTATCACTACTCGTCAAGTGTCCTACCATCTCAAAACAAAATTAAAATAAGGTCTAGCCCCGAGTAATCCACACACAAATCATTACATGGCATTACCCACAAAATCATTGTCACACCGACCATTACAAGGTACTACTAGACAAGCACAACAAGTACTGCCATTAAAGTATTACAGGCACTGCCACAAAACATTCACTACATAGACAACATTTCAGTGAATCATCATAGCAACAATTTTGCATGCCACATCAGTACATACTATCTCCACAAGGCAAGTCATTCTCAGCACATGCCAAGAAGTTAATCCACTCAGAGATCTAGCTAGAATCTTCCGAGCCAACCCAACCACAAAACAATTGTGTGGAAAAACAATGCATCACTAGAATCAATGATTAATGATGTTAAACACTTCCCAGTCTGAAACATCTCAAGGGCATCACCTACCCAACGAGTATAGTCAAACTAAGTTCGGCAGCTAACTCAGTTGATGCCTGCCAATGGTCCTCTTCCTTTTCCAGGACCCACACTGAATACCTGATGCCCTACTGCTCTCTACAACTACATTTCCCCCCCTTATTCTCGGGAATCCCACATTGTTGTCATCTTCTTCTTCTCCACGTTAGTACAGACAGCCACATCATGATAGGTATCCATATTCTCGATCCATGGATTGTCAATCGAGTAATCTGTACCATCCTTGCGTCTTCTGCTCCTAGTGTAGTGACCTCCCTAGTCAGCCTAGGTAGTTTAGTAGTATCAATTGCTTCAACAACAACCCGAAACATGCTGTACTACCCCATCCACAAGATTGAACTCCTCCTGAACGGAACCCATCTCTTACTCATAACTCTTCCTTTTGAAAATTCATCGCCTAGTGAACATAGCACCACCACACAACCTTCTCAATCTATACTAAGAACTCAATCACATAAGGTCAGCATAGTTGCCTCGGAGCCACTTTAAACACATATCTCATGCCAATTACCAAAACTTCACTAAAACATCTCATTACAAAACAAGATATCTAACCCTTGGCGTACATTCCATCCTAAACATCTGCCAATCCGACATAAGAAAGCATAACTACTATCGGTTAAATACTTGTACCAACATTAGATACGTGCATAGGTCAACACCATGCCTTCAACCCAACACTTCAACATACCAAAGAACCTTATTTCCATGAACAATTCGCACCAACTCAAACAGAGTTAAATCCAGAGGTTCCCATTCCTCGAAGATTACAACTCACGAAAACTAAGCTTATTCTAATACGAACCTAGAAGACAACTCTACCGTCCTACGGACTTCCCTGACTAGACCCCACACTATGACATACCCAATGACATTGTCAATACCGAAGAGCACACGATGGGGATCCGCTGCAGACGGGCCATCACTCGGAAGATATTGATATATCACCAAATATGTACCTTACGCTCCGATACCAAACTGTCACGCCCCAAATTTTGAATAACAAATTCAAAGCCGAAACATGAATAATAACCAATACAAATAACGTCCTGAATTTTATTCTTAACCAGCGTCTCACAAAACATAAAACAAACCTCGCAGCAAACTATCTCTCGAGTCAAATATTACAAAACCACCATAAATAAATGTTACGCTCAAAGGAGTCTATAAAACACACCAAAATAGACTAAGTGCTTATGTCAACCCCACTGCCCTACTCAGCTCGCTCTCCACCTTGATTATCCTGACCTGCAGGATTATCCGCTACATCGTTTGAATAGTGTACCGGAATTGCAACAACACATGACCCGGTAAGCTTTTTGCAAAGCTCGTGAGTAAATAAGAATGAACGGTTGATTTATTAAATCTTAAGTCCTTTAAATAACTCAAGTAAACATCCAACAATCTCAACATCCACAAGGAAATATCAATCCGACACACAGGAAACAACATGGAACACATTTCCACAATCACCAAATCACAACTCTCGCCACTTTGGCACCTAATCACAACTATCGCCACTTTGGCACCACGTTAGAGCTCTAACCGCCTCGTAACCTCTGACACCTTGGTCTAGGGTCAAGTAACGGCATCTCCAGGTTAACTCAGTAACCCGCGAACTTTGGACTATTTCATGTCCTCAGAACAATATATCCCCGTTATTATTTAACGGTCGAACTTTGGATCTCCCTGTCCTCAGAACACATACACTCCGGTTATCATTAACCAAAGATCCTTGGACCATTCGATCCTCAGAATCCTACATTCTCTACCTTCTAATTAACTGACAAGATCGTCATGAATATCACAACATTTATCAATAATCAAGTTATCACAATTCCACACACACCTCAATGTCACACCATTCCATATATAATCACGTAAATATATATACATAATCATCCACTCAGGAATGACCACTAATACCAACTATAGTTCACACGTAGTAAAACCAAGAAATTCATTTTTTATATACTTTAAAACTCATTCCTTAAAACCATTTTTCACACAAAACAATTAATTGTGCAATAAGGAAATTCGGTTTGTAAATGAACCATGTGAGATTTACTCACCTCTAAACTCCGCTGCGTCTTCTTACAGCTCAAAAATATTATTCACAATCGTTCGCTAACAAATCCGTCAAACACCGAATCAAAACGATATTTAACATAATGCATAATTCAAGAAATGCACTTATACGAAGATCCAACGGTCGGATCTTCACCCGTGACCACCCAAAGTCATCGGGACAGTCCTACAATTATCATAGCAAAACTACAAGTCGATCGGACGGCCTGATCCTCACGGATCACAAACCGAACGATCGAAATCGATCGAAATTGTAAAAATCATACCTTAATCATACGATCTCCAAAATTCACATGCTATATATCGAAATGCTTGTATAAACATGTAGAACGTAAAAATGGGCAGAAACTGCCCTTGGGACCCCCAGAGTTGGCCGGAAAAGGTCGCCGGAGTTAGGGACAGATCCGCCACCGACCACCGCCTATGGTGTCGGGCCGAGCTTTTCCTCTTCGTTTAATCATTTTGAGCAACTTTCATAACTAGCTCGATGTCAGAAAATGAATGGAAGTGGTCGAAAATTACCAAAATAGTCGTGTGTGGCCGGAATTTTTCCAGAAACCGGCGAGAGCTCCGACGAACGAGAAAACCTTCACTTCAGGTGCTGTCCTTCTTGGACTTGATCAGGAGGTTGAGGCGAGTTCAACAAGCCAAGAAACTCGAGTTTTGGTGGCCGGTACAAGGAGAAATCGACATTGAACTCAAAACGAGCTCAAACCGAATCAGTGCTCCTGCCGCCGCTACAGGCCACGAGGCGGCAGCTGCACAAGGTCGAGGTGAAGGCGTGGAACGTAGTCTGGGGTCTTGAGGTGGCCGGAGAAGTGAGAACAACGCCAGCGAAAACGTGCTCTGTTTTTGGCTCGGGTGCGAGAGAGAGAGAGAGAGAGAGAGAGAGAGAGATGCACAGTACCGGCTGCCCAAAATGGAAACCATAACTATTTTTGGGAATTTCCAAATATACCCAAAATGGAAACTTTTCCAAATGCTATAACTTCTTCATACGAACTCCGATTCTTGCGTTCCACATATGCACGAACTCGTATCGATGGGCTCTACAACTTCCGTGAAGGACGTTTTCGCAAAATTCAGTATGTATTAAAAGTCGATTTTCACGACCCCCTAAATAACGTTTGTTTCGAAAATAAACTCATTCGAAACCAAATTTCTCATACAACAACATACGAATCATGCCCAAATTTCATATATCATATAATTGAACAAATATCGAATTACGAAATATTTAAATGAGAATTTCGGGTCTTCACAATCATCGTCTGAAATACTTCATGTCATGCCTCGCATTTCATCACAATTAAAAGTACAAATAAGACAAATACAATTGCTCCAGGCGTGATGGTTCAGACACCAATACTAAATTGCTGTGAAAATTTTCCTTTAAACAAGGCAACTAACGATGTCCCTAACCCATAATGTGAATACAGACTCGATCTTTAGAGTTACATATTACATTAAGCAAAGTTTACAAATTAAACTGAAATATCAATTCAATAAGTAACTACACACACTACACTCATTACATAACGGAAGACTAACAAGTGCGTAGTACAATTAGGTAATAAACCTACCACGGCCACGGCAAGGAAGTTCTACGGTTTCAACCACGCTCACTCTAATATGCAGAATAAACCCCCACACCATGGAATAGTACACCGGGTTGCAACCACAAACCTTGTAAGATTTTGCCAGCTCGTATGAGTAAACTCAATAACCAAAAATAGAAACACACGCTTAAGTCCTCTCAACCTAACAGTCAATAAGCATATATCACAGCATCAACTATCAATTTCTCAAAATTCAATAACATGCATCAACAAGTCCGCTCGTGACAAAATCTATATGCTCAAACGTCAAATCAGCATTCAATTTCACGATCATAGTTCAAAACAAAACCATTTCAAGTAATGTTTGAAATCAATTTCACGCTTGAAAGCTAATCACAAAATCACATAATCAAGGATAAATCCACTCAAATCTACTTGAGGAAGCAACTCACACAAATCGTGATAAATCTACTCAAATCTACGTGAGGAAACAACTCATGCAGGCAACTCACGCATTGTTTTCTTTTCCAAAACTTAACATCCTTTTCTCAAAACAAAACACGTTTCACTCTGTGACAAATCATATTGATTGAAATCTCAACAATTCAATTATGAAAGTCAAAGTCCTCATAGACAATAAAAGACGGATTACTCTCAAGACTTTTTAAAAACCCATACTTATGAGTCTTCGGTAACCCGTAGTTACCCTCACGAAGTACCTTCAGCAGACAGACTAGAGCTCTAATTGATCGTAACCAATCACGAGGCCAAAGGCTTGGTTCCTGATATCTTGCCTTGGTCACCCTCTATGACCTGATCTTCAGACACATCTTGTCTTCAGACCCCGATCTCCACAGATAAAAACATTTAAAGAAGTCGCACTGGACTTAAAATGTTACATTGATTATGATCACCATCTATGACTCAATCCTAGTCACCATCTGTGACTCAAACTCAGTCACCATCCGTGACCCGATCTTGTTCACCATTCGTGACAAGATCAAAATATTAAGCGAGTCGCACAGACCCAAATCTACTCAAAGATTTCCCAATCTTGCTCACCGTCTGTGAGAAGACTAAAACATTAAGCGAGTTGCACTGTACCCAAAATGTTATGCCAATCTCAATACTTTTCAAAACAATAGAAATCATCATTTTCAAAATATACTGTTTTCCGAAAACACATCTCAAAATAATAATGTCAACATAATCATGCATATTATTTTCATCGCACATCAAATCCACGAGGTATATATTTCACGTAAATATATAAATATGTAGTCATTCACTCAGGACTACTACTAATACCAACTATAGTTTGCAGTACTTAACTAAATAACTCCCAAAACGATAAATGTAACTCTATTCGTTGTATGATTACTTATCTCTGAATCCGGCTGCGTCTTCACACACACATCGAGATGAGCACTAATCGCCTCAATCCTCTCAACACACTTCCCACTTATCTAATCACATCAAGGTCACATCTTAATACCATGTGTTGTACAAAAGCATCTAAATTCAGAACAAGCGATTAAAGTTCGAGTCCTCGTTTGAACTAAAACTGTAAAAGTAACGCTAATCGAGGCAGAACCTCATCTGTGACCAACCAAAATCTCCGGAATACTTCTACGATCGATATGACAAAACTACAAATGAATCGAAAGGCCGGATCCTCACAGATCGATAACCGAGATAATGGAAAACGGTAAAAACCCCAACAAATTCATACTAACTCAGAAAATTACGTATTATATTTCAAAATGCTCGTATCAATGAGTAGAAGATATATAAAACCAGAAACTGCTCCTGCGTTTCCGCCGAGCGCCGCCGGTAGTGGCGGCACACCACCGTCGGATCAACTTCAAAACCACCATAATCGAATTGTCTAAAATGTGCACAATGAAGCTACAAGCCTACAATGATTTTTGGTAATGGTTTGGAATGGGTTGTTGACTTGTTGATGATGCTTGATATTTGATAATCGATTATCAATTTGTCATTGCTGATGCCTGATGATGTTTGATAATTGGGAATGGCCGAATGGGTTGATTATAATTTTTTTTTCTTTCAAAAAAATGGTGTTTTACAACACCAAGTCACTAACCAGTTTTAAATTTGGGCTTGTTTAGTTGTCAATCTCAGTTCAAAATATTTGTGGGTCTACTTAGGTGCTTTGTGCAATACTGGATTCCAAACCTCAAAAAAAAAAAAAAAAAAAAAAAAGAGTTCTTCGCAAAATTTTTGTATGTATAAAATTAGCCTAACCCTCCTGTCATTCCTGGCTACGTCCCTGGCTACCACACTTAGAATTGTCCTTCAAGGCTACCATGTTTGTGATCTAGAGGAGGAGATGATTCCAAAATGTTTGGTTTGGAGTTCAGCCGTCGCCAGAGGTGAAAAATCTGGTCAGATCCCAAAGCTCCAAGCTTTCTTGGCTTTGATCTGCTGCGTACAGTGCACTCCGCCGCAATCCACCACCACAAGTAGGCTAGCGAGTTCAATCTGAATAGTCCAAGTTGGCGGCGTAGTCTGTGGTGGCCGGACATGAGATTTCTGACTGGGTCAGGTTTCCAAGCTGGGTTAGGTCGGCCGGAGGTTAGAGAGAGTTTGGGGCTTCCGGAAATTTCTGGAAATCTTCTAAAAATGGAAAATTAGAATTTATGAAATATTTTTTGGAAAAATCATATTTATACTACAATGGAAACTTATTTTGATGGCCATAACTTGTGCATACGAACTCTGATTTCTGCTTTCTACATATCCACTAACTCGTATCGATATGTTCTACGACTTTCGTGAAAGAAGTTTTCAGCGAAACCGAATGTAAAAAATTCAAACTTCGTGACCCCCACTAAAACTTGTGTTTCGAATAAAAATATGTCCGAAAAATAAATCCACTCCATTCCTGAACCACGAAATTGTCCCAACAATCACTGAATAAATTATGAAAAATCCTCATAAAATAATAACGAATTTCTAGGGTGTTACACTTTAGACGGTTTAAATTTCCTCTAAGATACATCTTAACAAATAATCTATATTCAAAAGACATTGAAATTAGAACTAATGTAAGGATTTTATTTCAGAGAATTCTGTTATAGAGATATGAAGATGATTTTCATGGGAAATTCTTTTGTGCATATTGATGAATATAAAGATAGTAAAACATAGCAACATGCATTATTAATAGCCAAACCTAATATATTGGCAACAAGAATAGAGAATGAAATTATGCTCTAAAGAAACCAAGTCCACAGAAAAATCGAAACTCAATGAGAACTTGTATATTCTTTAATCAATCAACTCTATTCCAACTCACTAATATCATTAAAGTTTATCAAATTGGACAGAAAAGGTCAAGGAGAATAACTCAGTCAATGTCAAATGCAATTCCAACCGAAGACTTGCAAATTCAACCAAACATTAACTCAATTCTATTCCTTTTTGAGAATCCAAACACAGCAATTGCATATGTAACTTGGAATTCAACTTTTGACTAATCGCGGTTCAGGTCTGCATTGAAACCGAGACTCAAAAAGAGTACGGACCCGAATAACTTATGATCATCACAGCCTACATAAGAGTAGATAAATGATAAGGAAAGAACATTATATTGTGATCAAGTATGATCATTAACGTTAGTTCATAAGAGGTCGACCCAAAAACTACGAAGTTAAAGAATATCCCAGCAAACCATGAACAAATTCCCCAAAAGAGCATGCAACAGAAAAAAGAAAATAAAATTTAAATTCTATAAATGAGACAAATTTCATCTGAAAATGATGACCAAGATTTAACTGCAAATAGAGAAGATCTGAAAGCGTACCGGTTATTCTAGCAACCTAGAATGCAAAAAATACAGAGACGAGGAATCATAGATTCGAAGAAGAAAAAGTGTAGAAGAGATACAGAGATGAGGAATCATAGATACGAACCCTAAATCTGCAACGCACCGAGGCTTGCTGAAATTGTAGCACCAAGTCTAGCAAAGAAATTGACTAAAAGTGGAGTGGTAATGGTCTTGCAGACTTCTTTCGATAGGGTGATGTCGTTTCCACAGGTGATATCTACACGTGTAAGGAGTCTTCGCGATAGGACAACACAACAATGAGGGGTAAAAGCGGGAAAAACCACACCTACTGCAGGGGCAAAATCATCCGTCCACTATTGAATGAACAATATAAAACACCATTCTACTTTAGAATAGTTATGATGAGTTTGTTACCATAGCATATTAGCTGTCAACTGTTATGATATATATATATATATATATATATAGGATCAGAGGCGGATGTCTGCATTGCCCCAAAAGTGCGGACGTCGATCCTTCTGCTCCGTTCAGGCCCTGACAACGTGGCGGGACTTGTCGGACGGAGGCCAGGTGTCGATCTTAACCTTCTTCTTGTCAGTTGACTCGCCGACTACTAGTTTGCAATCGCTACCCAGAACCTTGAAGTTTCAGGTGAGGTCCCTGGCCTTTGTCCAGCAAGTCCCGTCGCGCCGTCAGTGCCTGAACGGAGCAGAAGCATCGACGTCCAGAATTTTGGGGTAGTGTGGACGTCCACCCTAGGACGGGCTTATATATATATATATACACGAAACTAGATACACACACAGTTTCGCCTAATATTTTGTTGGACTTTTTGTCGAGCTACTATAGGAACTATTGTTAACTTCAACCTCTTATATTGCTTATTAGAATTTATTAGACAGTTAGCAAAAACCACAAATAACAAACCTATCCCACCTCTGTGGTTACTGTTCTTTAGTGAAGCATCAAAATTGTTCTCCATGAACACATCTTTTATTAAGCCGATTGATGTGAGGGGTCAGTCTTGATGAAATGGAAGGGTGCATATGCATTCTACATTATGGATTCTTGCCTAAAGATTGTATCATTACAGACTTTCCAAAGATGAATGAGGAAAAAAAATCTAAAAGCTCTTCCTCGATGAAATTGTACTTTTGATATGCCCCACAACACCGTATAATCTTTTGAAGGTTTTCAGAAGTTTATTTTTTCTTTAAAATAGTTGCACCAACTACTCTATTTACACTATTGAGTCATGACATGCTTCTATGCATTAAACTTGCATAATCAGATTCATACATATTTGTTTTCATGGTAAAGTTTAGGTTTCTATTATTATTGAGCATGGAAAATATGTATCATTTAGTTTTGTTGTTCCCAACCTCTTTACCTTCCTGATCAACCTCTTTACTTTCTTGATCAATGTATGCATCTTCCATTACTGACTCCAGGCACTTCTATGTATACAACTTTGAAGTAACTGCAGTGATACAAGATGAACCAGATGAGACAACCACCATCATAATGGGAAAACAGGTTGAGGAACTGTTTGAACCACATGTGAAGTTTAATCTTGAAAAAAAATTAGAAGGATTGAAACATCCTCCATATGTTTATTTTTATAATATGTAACTATATAAACTTGATATAAACACTAGCTTTTGAAGTTTGAAGGTGTACAATGCTTCGTAACCAATGAATGTGAAAAACTTAGCAAGTAAACAACCCCAAAGCATTGTGCGGGCTATAACTATTATTGAACATACCCCAGATAGGCCTCATCAACGGGCCGGGCTTTATTGTAAATTGAAGAATCCAAACCCATCCATTTAATGCGGGCCTCGAGGGCTTTTTCAGGCAGGGCCGGGCTAAACCTTGCTGACTTTTTTGGGCGGGTTTGCGGGCTTTATTTACAAATAAATTTTAAAGATAATATTTTTTATAAACTTATATTTATATATCATACACTCCAAAGAGAAACCTCTATCAACTTAAATAAAATGGGAAAACCGACCGTTGGATGAGATTATTATAATAAATTATGAGTGTGGTAAAAAATTTAGCCAATTTCACCATATTTTCGAATCCGATCGAATTGGTCAACCGTCGTTACTTGTATGTTTTCTTGGTTGACCGATAGCATGACGACGGCGAAACGTGCTTATTTTTTCACATCATGTCTGTAAATATTTCATCGATGGATGTGCGTGGACATAAGATAAAAATTTCGATTTTAATTACAAATATGTTGGCCTATATTAATTTTCCTCCTAAAGTTGTATGACTTGTATATTGCATTTAAATTGTTGAGGTTCATTCTAAAGTAACCATGAAGTGGAAAATGAATTTAGAGAAATCAGCCGCTCAATTGAGAGATTGTAATGTTTTATGGTGATTGTAAAAAATTCAGCTAATTTGATCCTCGTTTCGAATTCGATCAACTAGGTCAAATTTAGTTACTCTTATAAACCTATATCTATATATCATACACTCCAATGAGCAACCCCTATGAATTCAAACAAAATGGAAAAATAGACCGTTGGATGAGATTATTACAATAAATTATGAGTGTCGTAAAAAATTTAGCCAATTTCACCATATTTTTGAATCCGATCGAATTGGTCAACCGTTGTCACTTGTATGTTTTCTCGGTTGACCGATGACATGACGACCGCCAAACGTGCTTATTTTTTCACATCACGTTTAATATTCAATCGATGGATGTGTGTGGACATGAGATAAAAAAAATTAATTTTAATTACAAACACATTGGCCTATACCAATTTTCCTCCTAAAGTTGTATGACTTATACATTACATTTAAATTGTTGAGATTCATTCTAAAGCAACCATGAAGTGAAAAATGAATTCGGATAAACCAACCGCTTGATGGAGAGATTGTAATGTTTTATGGTGGTTGTAAAAAATTCAGCCAATTTGGTTCTCGTTTCGAATTCGATCCACTAGGTCAAACTTAGTTACTCTTATAAACCTATATTTATATATCATACATTCCAAAGAGCAACCTCTATCAATTCAAAGAAAATGGAAAAACCAACCGTTGGATGAGTTTATTACAATAAATTATGAGTGTGGTAAAAAATTTAGCCAATTTCACCATATTTTCGAATCCGATCGAATTGGTCAACCGATATGTAGAATATATATATATATATATATATGCACTAATGCACATATTCTATATATAGAAGCATAAGAACTTCCACACACACACACAGATATATATATATATATATTTATTTATAAACACACACACACACATATATATATATATATATATATATATATATATAAACACACACGCACACACACACACACATACATAAATATATATATATATATATCTATATGTGTGTGTGTATTTATAAACACACATACAAATATCTACATATATATATATATATATATATATATATAAACACACACACACACACACATATATATATATATAATATTTTACTGGCCGGGCAGGATTTTTGCGGGCCGGCCCACTACCCACCGAGACGGGTTTTTGCGGGCTTTTTAACTGGCCAGGCCGGGCTTTTAGCCCTCAGGGCCGGCGGGCCTCCATCGGCCCACTTGATCCGCGGGCTTTTTGATGAGGCCTACCCCCAGATTTGTCTTTTTTTCTTTATATCTTGGCTAAATTAATTATTTGACTAAAGACAACTTTGGAGACTGGGTGGGCTACAAAGCCTAAGTGGTTTTACCATTTTACCTATGCTTCCCAATAAAGTTACAATCACTTGCCCCTGCCACCTGTAGGTTTGCTGAGCCACCACCTATGCTCTATCTATTCCACTGCTTTGGTTTTTTGCTCGATGCTGAAAGAGATAAGAGCAAAGTAAACAGGGGAAAAAGGGAGAGAAGAGGCCCTCCCTTTAAAAGTAATTAAGCGAAACCCTTACTCTCCAAAGCTTAATTTCACTGCAAAGCACTCATCTTTTTTATTTTGATTGATTGATTGATTGGGAATTGGGTCTTCAATGTTCAACGATAGGGTGGAGTTTGCCATCGGAGGCTTAATCGTGGACACCAAGGTGTTTTTTTGGCCAAGAAAGGTATTTTGCTATATATGGATTTCTGGTATTTTGTGTAGATTTGGATCCTTCTTAGCTTTACTGATTAAATTTTTTTGGTGAAGGATTGGACTTGGTGTGGTTGTCCCTTTTTTGACTTTGTTTTCAGTTTTGATTCCCAATTTGGTATGGTTTGGGTTTTTGTTTCATTAGACCTAATAAAAGTTTTTTTTTTGAATAAAAGGCTCGTGCGGCTGCCCTCAGGCCTTAATTAATGAAACTGTCGAATACAAGGGGGGGACATTGAGCCTAAACCCCTGATTATAATAAGCATCTAGAGAACAACCTGAAATAATATCAAGAGTCTCTAGCAAATAACTGTATTCAACTAGGCACCAACTAGCAAAGAGCGCTCTACTGGCGACTCTATTTGCTTTGACATAGCGGTAACATAACGGAAAGATAACTCGATATGTAACCTTATTACAATGTAGCATAATTACCATACTCACAGCTTTCCCACTATGTTGCCGCTGGAGGATAAATCCCACGACACTTAGTCTCACCCTGCCACTAGGCAATAGTGACCATTTGACGAAGCAAGGAACTCGCCGCTTACCTAGAGCAAACAAGGCACTTTGAGTGCACACACAAGCACTTAGCCTGACTCACCCTACACAACAAATGTAGGGATTTATTGCTCACAAAAAGTGCATCCAAACTAAACAACATAAATAAATAAAAACTTTAAATAAAATAAAACATAGGGCAAGGCCCACAGAGTGAACCCAAACCCAATATTCAGCCCAGTTAGGGCCCCAGCCAGTGTCCAAGCCCAAGAGACCAAATCTGCAAGGGAATTGTATCCAACCTTCCCAGCCATGTTAGCAGCTTCATCACTCCGCCACCGCTGTCGTACGAGTCTCGACGTCGAACCCTAACCACCTCTCCGCCAACAGAACACCAGAGAGAGATCCAAACCCGTGTGACCAGAAACCAGATCGAAAGTCCAATCTAACAATCAGGCCAACACGATCTTCTTCCTCCAACCCACCACCAAGCAAATATCTAGATCCACCAACCTGAAATTGTTCTGTTGCTCCCAGCCCCTCGTCGTGCATCCACACTCCGATCCAGAGAATATCCTCCTCCACTCCGTTTTCTCCCACCAATCCAACAACCCAGCAATCCGATCCCTCTATCCATCGAGTCGCCCCATCCTCCGCTCACCCCAAGACACCACTATGACTCGGCAGGGACCCAACTCCAGTCTGATCCCCACTCCAGATACAGCTG
The DNA here is from genome assembly GCA_024704745.1 of Rosa lucieae. Taxonomy (NCBI): domain Eukaryota; kingdom Viridiplantae; phylum Streptophyta; class Magnoliopsida; order Rosales; family Rosaceae; genus Rosa; species Rosa lucieae. Next base: position 32,475,999 of record CM045498.1, on the reverse strand, counting down.
CCTCCTTTAACTATGAGCAAACAGGGGCGAGTTAGCCACGGTTTTCCCCGCATTTTCAAGCGGGGGCGGGGGGACTTATTTCCCCCGCCGGGGGGGGGGGTCTGGGCTTAAGGGTTTAGAGCTCTATTCGTGTTTTGACTGAAGAGAGATCTAAGTGAGAGGTCAAAGGTAACTATTTCGATTCTGAGGTATGCTCTCTGTTTTGGGTTTCTGATGAAATGTGATCCCATTTTCCATGTTTTGGGTTTCTGATTTATAGTCTTGGGCATGAAAGATTGTTTTTTTTTTGTTTAATTTGTGAGTAAGATGAGATCTGTTTAATTTGTTCTTTTGGTTTATTTTGTTTTGATTATCTTCGTGAACTGGTAAATAGGTTTTCTTTTGCTTAGTCTGGTAAATGGGTTTTGGTTTGTCAAAGTGTTGAAAACGATTGTGAAAATACATAATTGAAAATGTGTACTGAAGTAGTGGGTGAAGTATTGAAAACGATGTTAACATGGTGATGTTGGCTGCAGTAGGAATTAGGAATATGCTTGTTGCTATGTCCAGAAGTGTATATACCACCTTTAAATAGTCAAATACAATGATTGTGGAATATAGTTTCAATGTTCAAATATCGAGTACTGAGTTGTTACAATTATGTTTAGTTTCGTTTCTAGCTAGCTTATTATTAATGCATTGTTTTATTCTTCAATAATGCTTTGTCATTTTTTGTATGATTGACAGGTGTATAAATATGGAACCGACATACACAAAGGCTAGTGGAGCAGAACCAATTGAAATCTCAAATGAAAATGAGATAGACTCAACGCTTCAAGGTGATGCAGATAGTAAGAAGAGGAGACAGATTTCAGCTATTTGGAATCATTTTACAAAACAAGCAGATGGAAAGTGTATTTGCAAGTATTGTAGTAAAGTCATAGCTGGTGGGGGAAAAATAGGGACACATGTTTTACATGGACATCATAAATCATGCCCCGAGTTGAAAAATAAAAGAAAAAAGGGTCATGGGTCTGCATCTGTCAAGGTTGGAGGGTATGATTTCGATGAGTTTGAGTCAAGAAAATTGCTTGCACACATGATTATAAAACATGAGTATCCTTTGCGCATGGTTGAGCATGATGGATTCGGGGAGTTTTGTTACTCTTTACAACCATTGTTTAGAGTTGTTTCTCGATTCACGATCAAGAGAGATATCATGAAGATCTATGAGCACGAGAAAGAGAGGACAATGCAATTGTTGAGTATGAATAGTAGTAGAATTGCAATCACAACAGACATGTGGACTTCAAACAACCAAAAGAGGGGTTTCATGACCGTGACCGCACATTTCATAGATGATGCTTGGGTCTTGAATAGTTGGCTTGTGAGGTTAGTTATATTAATCGTACCCTTTTTTTTTAAAACTTGAACTTGTTTTAACTTGTCTTACATGGCCAACCATACCTACTCAAATGTATTTGTTTCTTTAATAGGTTTATCTATGTGCCGTGTCCGCATACAGCTGAAGTACTTGCTAATGCTTTGATGGATTGCTTGACTGAGTGGGGGATTGATGCTAAGCTGTCTGCTTTAACTATGGATAATTGCTCTACAAATGATGCAATGCTAGATGATCTCTTGGGAAAAATTTCCTTTAGTTCACAGTTGTTAGATGGAAAGCTATTTCACATGAGGTGTTGTGCCCATATATTGAATCTAATAGTGAGAGATGGTCTGGAGGTGATCAGTAGCTCCATTGAGAGGATTCGAGGGTGTGTGGCCTATTGGACGGCAACTCCAAAAGGAGGAGAAGTTTTTAGACATGGTGAAAACAATGAATTTCAAGAGCATAACTAAGTTGTTTTTGGATTGCCAAACCAGATGGAATTCAACTTATCTTATGCTACACACAACATTGAAGTATAAGGATGTCATTCCCGATTGAAGCGTGAGTACAAGGCTATACTAAGTAAAGAAGATTGGGCACTGACAAAGGTAATTGCTGATAAGTTGAATGTGTTTATAAGGTTACCTTGTTGTTTTCTGGGACTAAATATCCAACTGCAAATCTCTATTTCCCGAATGTGTGCCATATCAAAATTGGGATCAATGAATGGTTGAAGTCCAAACACATTCAAGTGAGGTTGATGGCGGAGAAAATGTCATTGAAGTTTGACAAGTATTGGAATTCCATTCATGGCATGATGGCCATTGCAACCATATTGGATCCTGAAGGAATTGTGTCCTAAAACAATCATTTTGATGTAATTATTATTGTAATTATTATTGTAATTATTATTAATCAAAATTGCAAGTTTATTGTTCATTGCTTATATTTAATATTTGATTGAAAAGGTCCAAGGAATATGAGTTAAAGAGAAAGTAATCTAAAGAGTTAGATGTGTGAGACCTTTACTCTTTCACACTCTTATCCTAAAAAGTTCCTAGTCATAGGATTATCACTTGGACATTGATAATCCGGAAAGACTAGCACATACTATGTACGCTAAATATGGAGAATGATATGTCTCTTGTCATTTGTGTGGAGACACTAATACAAGTATGTGGGTGCTCTTAACTTAAAGAGTACACTGAACGCGATCATTAGAGTTCTTGTATGGAGTCTTACTTACATGTCAAACTTGAACTCTAAATTGCAATAATACAAATTAGTCCATTGACCTGAGACACCATAGTTGTCTTTTGAGTGAATGGATTATCTCTTGATGATGCAATAATATTGTGTCCCTTAATGGATATAATAGATGCATTCATTGGTATAATCAATTCGGTCATGGAGACATGTGAGTGTACAATAAGGAATCTCTATCCTTAAGTAAATAAGGTGTATGTTCAAAGATGTGATTCAATGAGTCTTTGGCCAAAGCATTGAATGAGATTAAAAATGAGTTTTTAATCACATTCTAAGAATCACATAAGAATGAAAATCACATTAGGGGATTGACATATCAATTCCATATCCCGATGATGTGATTTAGAACATAGTGTTAGAGAAGGACCGTATTGTATTGTAATTCCAATTGAATATGTTCTTTGTCATTCTACATTAACTAGGGTAGTCATGATATGTTGCAAGACGTCACTCATGACTTGTGAAGTCCCGAGGATTAATAAACATTTATAATCCTAATAACAAGGGAGAATCAAAAATGGAGTTTTTGATTCGTAAACAAAATAGAATGGTTTCTATAAACTTCACTGCCTTGTTAATTAGAACCTAAGAGATCACACACCATATAAGTGGATCCTTGAGATTGTATATGAAGAAGATTAAACAAGAGTTGGTTATGACCAAATAATTAATTAGATTTATTATTTGGATATAATTAGGATTTTCGGGTAAAACCGAACCTATTGGGCCTAAACGATTGTCAGGTTTTTGGTGTGGACTTAGGCTTCGCTAAATGAGATTTAAATGAAAAACCCAAGACACATTTTAAGTGCCCAATAACATGTATGGACCAGCCAACATATTGGCTTTATGAAAGTCAATATTTTTCTTTTAGTAATTGGAGTTATTTCCTATTATATAAAAGTGAAAGCATGGACATAATAATAAGTGTGTCTCCACACTATTATTTTCAGATTTGAGAGAGAGAGAGAGAGAGAGAGAGAGAGTTCTCCCTTGGTCCATTACAAAATTAAAGGAAAGAAGAACACTTGCATAATTTCTTCTTTTCTTTCATCTTTCTTCATCTCTTGATTCACTTGGTGAAGATCCTTAGAGGCCATATCCTTTTGTGGCTTTACTTATTACATCAAGGAGAAAATTACAAGCACAAGAAGGAGTACAAGAAGGAGTTCTTAATTCAAGGTGCTTCAAGGTGGAGGAAACACACACAAGGAGAGATCAAGGAGAGGAATTTTGGTGGTTCACTTGGATCGGATTAAAATCACGCTCCAAGGGTGAGTAGAACATAAACTACTTCTTTGTTCTTCCTTACTATGCATGCTATGTTTATATACATATCACAATAAGCCAAGATCATGGGTTAAAGGAATGGATTTTATGTTTAGTTAGTAGTTTAATGGTTAAACTAATTCCGCACTAATTAAAAAGTTTTGAAATCCATCCATTCCTTCAATTGGTATCAGAGCCATTGGCTTAATTTTGATATGTTATAAACATGGCTAAGTATGTTGGTTGATGTGATTTTCTTAAGCTTAGAGTAATATGTAATTTAGATCATAAAATTTGCTTTATCATAAAAGTTATGAAGCATGTGATGTAAGGTAGATTTTATGACAACAAGAAAAGTTTCTAGAAATTACATGTAAGAAGTGTTTTAAGTTTTATGAAACTTTGATGCATATAAGAATGTATTCAGGGGTTCTATATGTTTCTTAATTAAGGTGTTAATCTTAGAAACATGTTCGATTATATATGTTTTAGGGTATGCATGATTTTTGGCTTCAAAGATGAAGTAAACAAATGTTCAATGGAAGAACACAAAGCTGGAATTTTATTTCCAGCTTTGGAACATGTCTAAACTAGTTATGAATTAGCTAATTTTTCATGGTGTTTGCTTTCATTTTTGATCCATAAATTCATGAATTGAAATTTACCTAATAGTTAATGATGACATAAAATCATTTCCATGTTTCTCTCACCAAATAGTTGGTAGAGTTAGTCATCTTTACTATTAGTTTCTCTAAATCACTCACCAAAAGTTGGTGATGCATGATGAGAGACATCATCCCCTAAATCACTCATCAAAAGTGATGTGAGACATCATCCCCTAAATTACTCACCAAAAGTTAGTGATGCATGATGAGAGACATCATCCCCTAAACCACTCAACTAATTTACTTGCATTAAATTAAAGTAATTTAGTGGTTAACTTATTTTGATTGAGTTAATTATGCTTGTTTAATTAACCTTATTAGTCTTGGTTAATTAAAGGATGATTATGGACTATGGCCTAATATAATTGAGCATGAGATTGGCCGACTATTCATTTAGAATGAATGTGGTTATGTAATTAAAGTAGTTAATTCATTTGGGTTATGTAATTAATTTAATTAATTCATTTGGTTGTGTAACTAAGTAGCTTATTTAATTTATTCAAGTTTGATTAAATTTAAATGGGAGCTTGTATGTCCCTCATCCACTCTTGTAATCGAAGATGGAGGCACATGAGGATGATCCAAAGAAGAAGTTTGAAGTCATCAAGAGTTCAAGTGCAAAGTGTAATAGCTTAGCTTAGTTATTTAATTTTCGTAATCGTTACGCGTAATTAAAATCAACCACCCAAACATGACCTTGATCCAACATATTGGCTCATGTTGGATCAAACAACAAGTCCATAATCATCCTATGTGACCTATTATAATTGCATGTTCATTGCACTTGATCAAGTAATTTTATATTTCCCATGATTCCATTTGAAAAATGTTTTTGATGAAATCAAATTGTTTTCTGAAAACAATTAGTGGGAGTATTTTATTATAGATCAAGTATAATGAATGTGTGATTGCATTAGGATCAAAGCAAATGCAATGTGATTGTTATTAATGAGATTATTAAAGATGAGACCTTAAAATTCCCTCAAAGTGATATTAAGTTGAAAAATGAAGAAGACATTATGAATGCTTCTTTGTGGCCTTCCAACATTGTAATCTCCTATTAGATGTTCTTGCATGTGAATATCATTCCGAACAGAGGTATTTCTTGCTAGGAGGATTAAAAAGAGGTTATTCAACATTTGATGTTGTAAGGTAGGGACAAATCTTGGTCAATATTCTATTATGATGAGATTTAATTTTTGATCTCTATACTTACATGAGATGATGGGTATAGCTTAACTAGAGTAATTTATCAATATCCTATTATGGTGAGACTTACTTACTTTAGAGGCCAAAGTTATGGATATTCACATTTGATGTGATTGGATAAGAGTATCCTCTCATGGAAATTAAGTTGACTTATAGTTCTATTATGATGCGGTTGACTTAATGAAAATGAGTCTTCCATACTCACTAGGAGTTTTAATTTATACTTTCGAATTCCTTGAGGGATTTGGAATTTGTTAAAATAGTGAGAGGGTGCCATTTGATTCTTAAGACCCGAGTCACTTGGTTTTAAAATGAATCTCATTTATTTTATTTTATGTTATGTAGATTGCAATATGTCAGGACATCCTATCACCAAAATTCTCAATGAAAATCGTCTTGAGGGCCCAAACTTCAATGACTGGCTCCGCAATTTGAAAATTGTATTGACATTCGATAAGATCGCTTATGTCTTACAAAATGCACCCCCTCACACCCCTTTGGCTCAAGATGCAACCGATGAGCAACGTTTTGCTTATCAAAAGGATAAGGATGATGACACTCAAGCTAAATGTGTTATGCTTGCATCCATGAACTCACAACTTCAGAAGCAACATGAGAATATGGATAGCGCCAGTTCTATATTACTCCATCTCACTGAATTGTTTGGTAAGAGAAATAGAAATGTGTGCTTCACAGTAGTCAATGAGCTTGTCAAGACAAAACATGTGAGGGGTGCACCTGTGCATCAACATGGTCTAAAAATGATAGGCCTTATTGAGCAAATTCAAGACCTTGGATTTGCACTTGATGCGGAGATAGCTCAAGATCTTCTTCTAGCCTCCCTAGATGATTCATTTTCTCAGTTCATAATAAACTATAATATGCAACAAATGGATCATACTCTTTCTGATCTTCTCAATATGCTGGTAACAGCTGAGAAGCAAATCAAGAAAGAGAGTAGGAGTGCGGCCATTATCGCTTCTTCTTCATCCAGTAAGTCCAAAGGTAAAGGCAAAGGGAAGAAGAATCAAGTGATAAAGCCTAAGGGAGCAGTCCAAAAGAAGAAGAAGAAGGAACAAAAGGAACCAAAAGGTATTTGTTTCTTTTGCAACAAAGATGGGCACTGGAAGAGGAATTGCAAAGCTTATCTTGCATCCTTGAAGAACAAGTCTTCAACAGAAGGTACGATCAATGTGATTGAATCAATATTTACAGTTAATAATACTTCCACTTGGATAATTGATTCAGGTGCATCTCACCATGTTTGCACTTCGTTGCAGGACCTAGTGGGAGCAAGGAAGTTTAAAGCTGGAGAAATCACCCTACGTGTAGGAAATGGCACAAGAGTTGACGCCAAAGCCGTGGGGACTTATATTTTGAAGTTACCATCAGGAGATACATTGGAGTTAAATAATTGTCTTTATCTTCCTATATGTATAAAGAACCTTATCTCCATCTCCATGCTTTTGAAGGATGGTTATAGAGTAGTTTTTGATAAACTAAGTGGTTTTGTATCTATTAATGAACGCGTGATATGTCATGCTAATGTTATTGATGGTCTCTTTCATCTAGCTTTAGATGGTAGTATTAACTGTATGAAGGAAAATGCTTTGGGATCTAAGAGATCTCGAGAAACGGTTAACCCCATTAAGATGTGGCACCTTAAACTTGGTCATATTAGCCAAGATAGAATTCACAAATTATCCAAAAATGGATACTTAGAGTCATTAGAATCTGATCCTATGCCTACTTGTGAGTCTTGTCTAAAAGGAAAAATGACCAAATCACATTATGGTGGACAAAGAACAAGAGTTAAAGAACTCTTAGGCCGAATACATACCGATGTATGTGGTCCCATGTCCACTATTAGTAGAGGTGGATTCTCATACTTCATAACCTTTACCAATGACTACTCTCAATTTGGTTATATATACCTTATGAAGCACAAATCTGAAGCCTTTGAAATGTTCAAAGAATTTAAAAATGAAGTTGAGAAACAAATCGACAAGAGTATTAAGGCTCTAAGATCCGATCGAGGAGGTGAATACTTAATCAATGAGTTTATTGATTATCTCAAACAAGAAGGCATTGTTTCTTCATTAGCTCCTCTTGGAACACCACAACTTAATGGTGTCTCTGAAAGGAGAAATCGAACTTTGTTAGACATGGTTCTTTCCATGATGAGCTATACTGATTTACCTATATCCTTTTGGGGATATGCACTTCAAACAGCAATTTATTTGTTGAATAGAGTGCCTTCCAAGTCCGTCCCTCTTACACCATATGAGATGTGGCATGGGAAGAAACCAAGTCTCAATCATATTAAGATTTGGGGTTGTCCAGCTTATGTCAAAAGACTAGAAGCAGACAAGCTTGAAGCTAGATCAAGCAAGTGTTTATTTGTGGGATATCCTAAAGATAGTTTAGGATATTATTTCTATCAACCTGAAGAACAAAAGGTGTTTGTTAGCAGGAATGCCACTTTCCTTGAAAGGGACTATGTCCTTGATGGAAATGTTGAGCAAATGGTAGAACTCAAGGAAGTGTCCAACAAGCCACAAACTAACACTTCATTTCCCGTTAACAACTTCCTGAACCAACTATAACACAAACTCCAAGAATATCTAGTAGGATCCGGATACCTCCCAAGAGGTATGGTTTGTGTCATGAAAGCCTTGGGGAGTTAAATCTCCTTGGTGACAATGAAAACCTGCATGATCCTTCTAGTTATAATGAAGCAATGTCAAACATTGACTCAAAGAAATGGCAAGAAGCCATGGAATTCGAGATTGACTCTATGTATACCAATCAAGTCTGGACTCTCGTTGACCCTCCACCTGGTATTAGACCAATTGGAAACAAATGGGTCTTCAAGAAAAAGATAGGCTCAGATGGTAAAATAGAAACCTACAAAGCTAGGTTGGTGGCAAAGGGCTATAAGCAAAGATAGGGCATTGACTATGAAGATACGTTCTCTCCTGTTGCCATGGTTAAATCCATTCGGATATTATTTGCTATAGCTGCTCACTATGATTATGAGATATGGCAAATAGACGTAAAGACTGCCTTTCTGAATGGCAACCTTGAGGAAGAGCTTTATATGGATCAACCTAAAGGCTTTGCGTCTAAAGATGACATTCATAAAGTGTGTAAGCTTCATAGGTCCATCTATGGACTCAAGCAACCTTCAAGGAGTTGGAACATCCGTTTTGATGATGCAGTCAAATCTTTTGGTTTCATACAAAACATGGATGAACCTTGTGTTTACAAGAAGGTCAGTGGGAGTGCTGTTGTGTTCCTTGTACTTTATGTAGATGACATCCTACTATTTGGGAATGATGTAGAAATGTTATCTTCAATTAAAGTTTGGTTGTCCAAGACCTTCCTTATGAAAGATCTTGGAGAAGCTGCCTATGTACTAGGAATAAAGATCTATAGAGACAGATCAAAAAGATTAATTGGATTATCTCAATCCTTGTACATAGACAAAGTGCTGAATAGATTTCACCTGGAACAATCTAAGAAGGGTTTTCTGCCTGTCAGACATGGCATTCACCTTTCTAAGAAAATGTGCCCACAAACGATTGAGGAAGTGCAAAAGATGAGCAAGATCCCATATGCATCTGCAATAGGGAGCCTCATGTATGCAATGCTATGCACAAGACCTGATATCAGTTATGGCGTAAGCATAACTAGTCGATATCAGTCCAATCCAGGTTTAGAACACTGGAATGTTGTTAAGAATATCCTCAAATACTTGAGAAGGACTAAAGATTTATTCCTCGTTTATGGAGGTGGTGATTTGCAATCAGAGTTGCAAGTGGAAGCATACACAGACTCAGATTTTCAATCTGATGTGAATGACAGAAAATCCACATCAGGGTTTGTCTTCACCTTGAATGGAGGTGCAGTAAATTGGAGAAGCTGCAAACAAAGCGTTTATGCAGATTCCACTACTGAGGCAGAATACATTGCAGCATCAGAGGCTGCAAAGGAAGCAGTTTGGATGAAAAAGTTCATAACTGAACTTGATGTTGTTCCTACCATTGAGTCACCGATTCCACTTAATTGTGACAACAATGGGGCAATTGCTCAAGCCAAGGAACCAAGGTCTCATCAAAAATCCAAACACATCGAAAGACGTTTCCATATCATAAGGGAGATTGTTAATCGTGGAGACATTAACATTCTCAAAGTAGCATCTGCTGATAACATATCAGATCCATTCACTAAGCCTTTATCACAAGCAAAGCTAGAACAACATCTTGAGAAGATGGGTGTACGTTTCATGGCAGATTGGGTTTAGTACAAGTGGGAGATTGAAGGAATTGTGTCCTAAAAAAATCATTTTGATGTAATTATTATTGTAATTATGATTAATCAAAAGGGCAAGTTTATTGTTCATTGCTTATATTTAATATTTGATTGAACAAGGTCCAAGGAATATGAGTTAAAGAGAAAGTAATCTAAAGAGTTAGATGTGTGAGACCTTTACTCTTTCACACTCTTATCCTAAAAAGTTCATAGTCATAGGATTATCACTTGGACATTGATAATCCGGAAAGACTAGCACATACTATATATGCTCAATATGGAGGATGATATGTCTCTTGTCATTTGTGTAGAGACACTAATACAAGTATGTGGGTGCTCTTAACTTAAAGAGTACACTGAACGCGATCATTAGAGTTCTTGTATGGAGTCTTACTTACATGTCAAACTTGAACTCTAAATTGCAATAATACAAATTAGTCCTTTGACCTGAGACACCATAGTTGTCTTATGAGTGAATGGATTATCTCTTGATGATGTAATAATATTGTGTCTCTTAATGGATATAATAGATGCATTCATTGGTATAATCAATTCGGTCATGGAGACATGTGAGTGTACAATAAGGAATCTCAATCCTTAAGTAAATAAGGTGTATGTTCAAAGATGTGATTCAATGAGTCTTTGGCCAAAGCATTGAATGAGATTAAAAAGGAGTTTGTAATCAGATTCTAAGAAGGGAAAATTTCGCAAACAGTACACCAAGTAAAGGCCACTAATAATTCTTATACACAAAGTTTCACCCCAAACATTTCGGTACACAAAATCTGAAACTCGACCCACTATCAGTACATGATGTCAATTTTTGACACCAAAATGTACATTATGCCCTCAGTTCTTTTTTTTTTTTAATAATTTTTTTTCCTTCGTTTTTATCTCTTTCTTCTTCCTTCTTCCGGGCTCACTCCCTCACTCGATCTTTCGCCTTCGGGGACGGCTCTGTTCCCTCAAGGCCTTCGGCTCCGGGACCTCAATCTGGCTGAGCGGGGACCACGAGCTTCAGTTCAACAACTGTGAGAGAGCCAAAGAGGCCCAAATCCATGGGATCGAGACCTTGATCTGCATCCCAACTTCCGACGGTGTTCTTGAAATGGGTACCTCCGGTTTGATCAGAGAGAACTGGGGGTTGATCCAGCAAGCCAAGTCGTTGTTCGGGTTGGATCAGCCCGACCCAGAAACAAGACCGCTCGAGTTTATCAACCTGAACTTCTCCATTTTTGACATCGGCATCATTGCCGGTGTGCAGGAAGAGGATCACAGCTCGTACAATGACGACAAGAAACATGTTTTTGGTTCTAGCAAGAAGAAGAACGGAGCTCCGAACCCAAACCCGGACTTCGCAGATTTCGACTGCCAGATGAAAAGAGCGCCGAAGAAACGAGGCCTGGAACCAGGGCTGGGCCGAGACATGCCGCTCAACCACGTGGAAGCGGAGCGGCAGCGGCGGGAGAAGCTCACCTCACAAGGGCGGCGTTGGAAGCGAGGGAGTGAGCGTGGAGGTGAGGAAGGCGGCGTTGGAAGTGAGTGAGTGAGCCCGGAAGAAAGAAGAAGAAAGAGATAAAAACGAAGGAAAAAAAAAATAACAGAAAAAAATTTATTAAAAAAAAAAAAAGAATTGAGGGCGTAATGGACATTTTGGTGTCAAAAATTGATGTCGTGTACTGATAGTAGGTCGAGTTTCAGATTTCGTGTACCAAAATGTTTGGTTTGAAACTTTGTGTATAAGAATTATTAGTGGCCTTTACTTGGTGTACTGTTTGCAAAATTTTCCCTTCTAAGAATCACATAAGAATGAAAATCACATTAGGGGATTGACATATCAATTCCATACCCTGATGATGTGATTTAGAACATAGTGTTAGAGAAGGACCGTATTGTATTGTAATTCCAATTGAATAGGTTCTTTGTCATTCTACATTAACTAGGGTAGTCATGATATGTTGCAAGACGTCACTCATGACTTGTGAAGTCCCGAGGATTAATAAACATTTATAATCCTAATAACAAGGGAGAATCAAAAATGGAGTTTTTGATTCGTAAACAAAATAGAATGGTTTCTATAAACTTCACTGCCTTGTTAATTAGAACCTAAGAGATCACACTCCATATAAGTGGATCCTTGAGATTGTATATGAAGAAGATTAAACAAGAGTTGGTTATGACCAAATAATTAATAAGATTTATTATTTGGACATAATTAGGATTTTCGGGTAAAACCGAACCTATTGGGCCTAAACGATTGTTAGGTTTTTGGTGTGGACTTGGGCTTCTCTAAATGAGATTTAAATGAAAAACCCAAGACAACATGTATGGACCAGCCAACATATTGGCTTTATGAAAGTCAATATTTTTCTTTTAGTAATTGGAGTTATTTCCTATTATATAAAAGTGAAAGCATGGATATAATAATAAGTGTGTCTCCACACTATTATTTTCAGATTTGAGAGAGAGAGAGAGAGAGAGAGAGAGTTCTCCCTTGGTCCATTACAAAATTAAAGGAAAGAAGAACACTTGCATAATTTCTTCTTTTCTTTCATCTTTCTTCATCTCTTGATTCACTTGGTGAAGATCCTTAGTGGCCATATCCTTTTGTGGATTTACTTATTACATCAAGGAGAAAATTACAAGCACAAGAAGGAGTACAAGAAGGAGTTCTTAATTCAAGGTGCTTCAAGGTGGAGGAAACACACACAAGGAGAGATCAAGGAGAGGAATTTTGGTGGTTCACTTGGATCGGATTAAAATCACGCTCCAAGGGTGAGTAGAACATAAACTACTTCTTTGTTCTTCCTTACTATGCATGCTATGTTTATATACATATCACAATAAGCCAAGATCATGGGTTAAAGGAATGGATTTTATGTTTAGTTAGTAGTTTAATGGTTAAACTAATTCCGCACTAATTAAAAAGTTTTGAAATCCATCCATTCCTTCATATCCAAGGTACAAGATGGAGTTGATTGAGTACTTCTTTCCTCTGATTTATTAAGAGCGGCACTCATCGGAAGTTGAGAGAATCACAGAGTTGACAAATAACCTGACAAAGCATTATCAGTTAAGCCTACAAGCCGGTCAAGTATCATCTCAGTCTTCTGCTTCTCCATCTTCATTACCTTTTGATTTGGATGACGACTCTTTGGCATCTTTCGATTTATATGTTTCTAGAAAGAAAAAGAAGGATAGCCTCAAGTCTGAATTGGAGGATTACTTGGGAGAGAAGCTGATACTAAGAACTAGAACTTCCCTGAGTTTGATATTTTGGAATGGTGGAAGGTTAATGGAATACAGTATCCCACCTTGCAAGCCATGGGGATAGACATTTTGGCTATACCGGTATCCACTGTTGCTTCGGAGTCGGCATTCAGCACTAGTAGGAGAGTTGTGAGCTCCCATCTGCACTAGTCGGCATGCAGACACCTTGGAGGCTCTTATGTGCGCCCGAGACTGGATGTGGAATGAAATGAAAGGTATACAATAATAATAATTTTTTCTATCTTCATTTTATTGTATATGCATACTCATACTCTTTTTTACATAATAATCATTTTTACACAAATTATTTTTTTCTTTTATCAGCTGCAGGAATTACTTCAAAGGGCGATTGCTCATTGGATGATGATTTTGACTTAGCCAAGACCATGAAGGATAACGTCACTCCAATACATTGGAAGAAGAGGGAATTATTGATGAATGTAGGATTTTAGGGATTAAAATGATTAATGTACGATTATTGAGTAGGATTAAGATGGATCACCAACTTTTGTATTCAGTCGGATTATTAATTGTCTATTAATATGATTAAAATGATTAAGTAGTTTCTTCTAACATTTATTCAGTTGGATTTCGATGAATTTACCTTTTTAACATATTACTTCTTAAACCAACAATTTCTTTCTTAAACACTGTCTCAAGAATTTGAAATACTCATTCGACCAAAACAAGGATGAAAATAAAAAGAATAAAAAATTTATTTTTTGTCAAAAAAGAAAAGAAAAAAACTGAAAAAATAGAAAATAGAAATAGAAAAAAAAAACTCTTAAATAGAAATTTACCAATGCGGGGCCAGCGGGGGGCGGGGGCAGGGAACCAGTTACCCGTGGAGGCTAGGGCGGGGTATCCCCATTTGAAAATATCACCAGATGGGGAATGGGGAAGCGGGGGGAAACTTGAGGCGGGGGCGGGAGAATCCCCCGTTTGCTTATTCTTAGGCCCTCCTTGCACCGAGAGAGGCAAATTAAATCATTCTCCAACCCCAGCCTCCGAGACAAGGATACACTCACAAATCAAACATCCCGTTCGGCTGCATCCATCAAGCGCTAGTGCGGCCAGAGACCTGAGCAAGCGCAGAGGCGCAGCCAGACGAGGGAAGAAAAGAAAACAGCGAGGTTCTTTTGTTTCTACGCGCGAGGCGCGTTCTTTTTCTCAAATGATATATTTTATAAGTAAAAAAAAAAGCTTTTTTCTTTGGGAAGATGAAGAAGAAGAGAAATCTAGGTAATTGGGTATTCATCTGAAGCACCTGGCTTTTTTCGTTTTAAACTAGCAGTTCTTTTTTCTTCTGGGTTTTGTGGTTTGATGAAGATTGACCCAATTTTCATCGTTTATGTGTTGTTTAGTTCATTAGTGATTTTGGTAACTCATTTTTATGAATTTATATGTTGTTACAGCTTAAGGTTATACTTTGGACACTCTTCTATAGCTAGCTTTTGGTAATACTAGCACAGTTGGACATTTGAATCTAGGTAACAAAGCTATGTTGGAATCTATTCTGAAATGACAATTTGTTGTTTCTATGTTTTGTTTAAGGTTTTGAAAACGAACCCACTGATGAGGATGTTCAAGGTCTTGAAAACACTTCGGTCATAGAGATACTGGTATCGAATTTGATTCTGAGTTTCATCTGATTCTCTGGTTGATTATGTATTAATTGAATTTGGTATTAACAAGAAATATTGCTTTGGTAGTTGCACAAGGATTGCGAACAAAAGGGGTTTGAGGAATCTGTAAGTGTGGAGGAGGTCGGGGGTGCATTGTGTGTGTGTATACCCTATCAGTTTCTTCTTGCTGGAAGCTATGAAAACTTTCTTTTTGATAGTTTACAAGTGAACTTTTACTATGAGTACTACTAGCGAGATAGCCCGCGCGATGCTGCGGGTATATTATCAACATTATTTAATTTGACGATATTGAATTTACAAACATTAGGTACAGTATATAAATATTAGGTACACTATATAAATATTAGGTACACTAAAACACATTATTTTACATAGTACTTTAGCCAAATTTCAAAATTACATATATGTTACACATTATTTGAAGTCCGATACTTTAGCTAGATTTCAACACATGCTAACCAAGTAGGTATACATGAGCATATTACAAAAAATGGTTAAACTTCGCAAAAAACTTGTCGACGATAGCAGTTCAGACTCCGCATCTTTAGCTGGTTCTTTGTTCTATTTATTGCCTTTGTTCTATTTACTGCTATCAAGTCCTCACAAATGGTCACCTAATTAGCCAAGACAAAGTAAGAATGCAGCAGAAGGGAATAAGAATGGATAACAGTTGAACATGTAGCAAGTAACGGAAAAACAGAGAATTCCAGGAGCTGTTTCAAACTGGAAAAACTTAATCAAAATTTGTTATATTAGAAGAATAGAGAGAGTAGCTATACATCCAATGCTCTTGTTTCCAGTTAGTGTCGTCTTGAGTTCCTTACACCTTCATCAAAGTAGATGGCCTCCATGCCATATCTGTGTTGTACATAAAACATCAGGGCAATAAAGTCAAAAATAGAGACAATAGAAGCTGAAGAATCACTGACAATAAGAGTTGCTAATGCACATAAGCAGAAATACAATTAACCATATACAAAGCAAAGCAGAACTTACTCAGAAAAATACGTGTTTAGGATGCAGCTGAGCTACTTGCCAAAACTTGGTACCGAACATATTTATGAAGCAATGAATAAGGACATTGCTTGCTGGTATAGTAATATGTGGTTTGATTCATTACAACTCTCTCATCTGATTCAGTCGAGACAGTTGCAAGTGCATAAATTCCTGGAAAGAATGATGACAAAATTAATCCAACTATTTCAGTCATTTGGAGAAAATGAATTGTAATATATATGAAAAGAGTAGTAGATATGTTATTTAGCGATTTCTAATTGCTTGTACACAAATTCATTCTCTTTGTATCATTTATTTGGGATAAAAAAAAAACAGAACAAAAAAAAAAAAACAAAAAAGCCAATCTTTTCAGGATTATTTGGTTGGGAACAAAAAATAGACAGAAAGTAGGATCAATATTTGGGAATCCCTCCTTCTGGAAAAATAGGTTCAGTGGGGGCTGGAATTTGGGGTCAAAGCTGAAACTATTAAATTAAAGCGATTTGAGTGATCAATCCGTCTATTCTCTACTTGATCAGAGTACGTATTTGAAAGAAAAAGCTAATGTTTAGGGTACCAGAATTATTGCATGGGTCTTTCTCCTTTTGATTCTTTGTGAGGTGATTTCTTTGTTTAGGGTTTTTTGGTCTTCAATTCCTCTGTTCCACCATAATTTCCATCGGAATAACAAAAGCTCTTTAAAGGCCAAGAACCAAAAGCCAAAACCTCACTTGCTAAATACTGTCCCCCGCAATGTAGAAGGTTCTTGTTCTGTATGATGGGAACTTGAGAAACCACTTCTGCAGAAAAGCATATGCATCATTGGCTGCATTAAGTAACCCAAGTAAATAGAATGAATAACAAATTACATTAAAACGTTACAAAATCTTACTAATATCTTGATTAGGCTTCAAAATATGTGTGTAAAATTGAATATAGAGCAGTAGTACTGACTTTAATTTTAAAAAGAACACATCTGTTAGAGAAGTTGTGCAGCAATTAGTGAAACTCTTTTAAGTAACTTACCTGTAAAGGCATCTCCAAGATTATCATATTAAGTAGAAGTATTGGGGTATGAAAAGTCAACCCCAACTGGAGATTTCAGGAATAGCATGTTGGCCTCTGCTTCATCATAGGCATCTAATTTAACATATTAGCACAACATTGTGATCACAAAATGGAGTAGCAAACGGTACAAAAGCAAATGAGATATTCAAGTATACAGAAAAGCATATTTGCAATCTAACTGATTTGATTAAAGTGTGAAGCAGTGTCCCATAGCCCATAGGCCATACCTTTATTCCATGAGTAGTTATTAAATCTAAGTCCATGGCCATCAGTTTCCACTATGAATGGACCAATGTCTTGGGTTGCTCCATATCCCACAGAAGAGCACTCGGGAACTGAAACATATAGCATCTTGTCACCTTGGTATATAACATGAAGTAGAAAAAAGTGTCTGACCATGGATTAATTGTATATAAATTATTGGAAACTGTGGATGAGTCGGAAAGGGAATAAAAAAAATTGATCTCCACTAAAACAGTAAAACCAAGTACATTAGGATTATTTACAATATATTCGAATAGAACTTTACACAATTTTTTATTGGCAGTAATTAACATGTTTAATATTTTATTGGCAGTAATTAACATGTTTAATATTGGGTGACGAACTGTCTAAAGATAAGGCAACATAAAGATATGAAGGATATACGCTGGCTTTCTCTTCCACACATATATAAATAAGCAAAGACCATAAATCAGACATGTTGATAGTGAAATTGAACGAATACAATGGAAAATAGAATCATTGATGACAGTATATTAAGCTGAATCCTGAACAATATGGAATAAATTGCCTAAATGACAGAGATCAATCCCAGATTTCATTGATATATAACAGAAGGACCAACACTGACTTCTATCACCCCTAAATCATCCGAATCCGTAATAGACAGGAGATGCAAGTTTATTGGATGCAATCACCTATATATAGATCAACATCCCGGTATGCAGCATATCCATTTATATCTACATCAAAGTACAGCAAGTTAAGTGATTTGCTAACAATATCACAGAAATGCAACCTAATTAAATGCGCAGCATCACCCGGAGCCACTGAAAAACTTTCATGTAATATTAAAGATTCCACCTACAGTTGAGTTATCCTTATCCATCTCTTGGTCAATCATATAAAAATTATCCGGCCTAATCTCCCTACTTGCACCTCTACTCTGATAATTCGGCACATGAGTGGTCAAGGTTAGCAGCCGATTTCAGAGCAAGATACTCCACATCAGGGACCTAAAGTCTCCATAATGTGTCACTAAAAGGAGTTAAGTTTGAACCCTCAACATTGATCCTATAAATAGTCTCTAAAACCTGCGAAGAAAGGTTTCTGTACTCGTCTACAATGGCATCCACCAACTTAGCACCATAGTCTACTCTATGAAAAGAAGTCTGAATGGCAGTTCCAGGTTTTGTCATAAACATGAATTCCCACCTCTAAGCCTAACACAATTCAACTCCAAAACTCCAGATCACCGAACCATGCAAGAATTAAAAGAAACAGAGATCAAACCTGGTGTCGGCATGCGCCAAGACTCCTCAAGATTGACAAACCTAGATGCACAGATCAAATTTTCTATAACCCATCATCAAAAGAATGGGAAATTTATTGAGACTCGGTAGATGGGGATATGGACAAAAGAACAGATGGGGGCATAGGAAACGCACAGGTGTCAGGAGTAAAGTAGGTAAACCTCAAATACAGATAGCGTTGTGTGTTTTGAAAGTTAAAAGAGTTTTGTTTCAGCTTTGCTTCCTTCTGCCACGGAAATTTTGTTTTCAATCCCTGCATTGATAATATCTAAGCTGCAGTTCAAACTGGCATTAATTTGAAATTACAAAATCGGGGTACACCAGAAAACACAAAATGTCGAAAGAGATATTAAAAATGGAAGGTTTTGAAACATACAGCTATTCAAAGGTTACATAACATGAGCACATTCTAAGATCCTAACCGTCCAAAATTTGCAATGAAGCTCTTGCCAAAGGTCTCTGCAAAACAACAAATATGTAAATAATAATATTTTTATTGTGAGCCTTTGTGATTAACAAACAGATATATTGCATAGCGAGAAAGTCAAAGTTAGAAAGTGAAACCCTATTCTTGTCCAAACATAGATATAATTGCATATATACTAAAGACATGGAAACTAAATCATTTGTATCACATATTTGGATCAACAATTAAAATGTAAAAGTTTTCAGATTAAAATCACCCATAAGTATACATGAATATTTACAAATGTCTGAACTAAAATATGTTAATGGTATGGGAGTACGTACAATTATAGGAGAGATCTTTAATATCGATTCTTACCGTTGTTCTATTTATACAGGAAGAGCCGTTGAGAGTGAATATATTGAAAGTATTTATGTCTTTCTCTATTGATTATTTGTTGTATATCAAGTAACAAAATCTTTACAGTATATGAGAATAATTAACATTTTCACAATATAAAATCTTTATGCGTTGTTGAGAACTTGAGATCATAGATTCCGGAGAACATCTTTATAGACTATATTTTTTGTATATTTGTTGGGTATTTCATTATTATTGTTTATTAAAATTTTTATTCCTTCTCTGGATGTAACTCTAGACAATGCAACGTATAGTTGTCCATGAGTGAAAACAGGTTCTGGAAGATATAAGCCGACTTGTTTCAAAGACTGTCCTTGACTTTTATTTATTGTCATTGCATAACATGGTCTTATTGGAAATTGACGTCTTTTTAAAACAAATGGCCATTTATTTTCCGATGCTGTAAGTACTATTCTAGGTATATAAAATTTATGATTAATGTTGATGCCAGTTAAAACCTTTGCTTCAATGATTCTATCAAATAAATTGGTAATCACTAATCTCGTACCATTGCACAAACCACATGTTTGGTTTAAATTTCTCAATAACATAATAGGCATTCCTTTTTTCAAAGTTAATTTATGAGATGGTAATCCGTTTAGTTCAAGACTGTTTAGAAATTCTGGAGGATATAACATATTTAAATTTTCTATATTTTCAGTTGTCGGACATATAGTGTCGGAACTTAAATAAATGGCTGCGTCACCTGGTAATAAATTTATTGCGTAATTATTGATATCATTAACTGTAGCATTTTTTGGTGTAATAATAGCGCGTTCTTTTAAGTAATCAAATTTTTGGTAATTTGTATCAAAATCTGGGTAAGTAGCAAGAAATATTGCGCTAATCGGATCACTATAAGTATGAATAAGCATATCGTCTGGAATTTCAACCCAAGAAGCATCTTTATCATCTGAATCTTGAATAGCACAAATATTTCCATCACCGATTTGTAAAATCCATTCTGCAAATTTTGATATTCTTTCTTTTTCTTCAATGCTTAACCCTCTCTTCAATAATCTCATATTTTCTTTTAAATAAAAAATTCTAAAAAAAGGCCATAGACATGAATTATTTAAAGAAGCATCTATTATTTGAGCTTTTGTTCCTCCATTAATAACTGGTAATATCTGTCTAAAATCTCCACCAAGTATAATAGGTTTTCCTCCAAATGGAACATTAGTCTGAGATGGACGGAGGTGTGATAATATATCCATAAGAGACTTGTTCAAAGATTCGAAACAATGTTTATTGGTCATTGGAGCTTCGTCCCAAATGATTAAATCAGCTTTTTCAATCAATTTTGCTAAATGAGTTCCCTTTTTTATTGAGCATATTGAAGATTCTGTTATAGCAAGAGGTATTTTAAATCTGGAATGAGCAGTTCTGCCATTTGGTAGTAATAGTGAAGCAATTCCAGATGAAGCCACTGCTAATACAATTTTTCCTTCAGAACGTAATTTGCTGATTATTGTATGCCACAGGAAAGTTTTACCTGTTCCTCCATGACCATATACAAAAAAAAGTCCGTAACTCTTATCAGAAACTGTTTGAATCACATTTTCATATATAATTCTTTGGTCATCATTTAATTGCAGTACTAAAATTGAATGCTCTTTCTGCAAAGCAAGACAATCATAGTCCAATTCTTCTCTCAACAATTTGTTCTTTAGTTCCAGCATTTTGTGTTCATTTGGCATAGGCAATTTATGATCTTTTAAAGAGCTAGATGATGCGTTAAAGATTTGTTCTAATTCAAACAAAAGTGAATTTTGCAATTCTGAATCAGGTATAATTAAATTTGGCATCGTAAAATCTGATCGGATTTTGTATACAATGTCATCACACATATGTTGCCAGTGAGCATTAAAAAGTTGTTCTGGATTTGCTACATCACAAAATAATATGATTGTGACAAATAGATGGCGTAATTCTGAACATGATGCTGTGTACAAAGCATTTGTGAGAGCTTCAGACCATTCTTTATCATCGCCTAATAGTCCTATAGCTCGACATGCATCTTGATATGAAGGATATACAATATTGTCAATAGTTCTAACAGAAGTGTAATTTGAACATCCTCTTTGTGTATTTAAAAGTAATCTCAAATAATATAATTCACCAGATGTAGGATAAACATTAGCTATTCTGCCTATTGAATATCCTTTCTTTCGAGGCGTCCATAATTTGTTACGGTGATTCCAAACAAACTTTGATGGAAATTCTGCGTAAGTTAATGGTTTGGCTTCATGGTAATTTTCATTTGCTTTAAACCACGCTGTAAGCATTGTATCTTCTGAAGACTTATTTGAAATGATTGATTCAAGAGATTGAGACTCACTGAAAATGATATTTTGTTCCCCTGGCATATGCACTGGCAATAATTCAACAGCTGGATGTCTAGAATGAATAGGATATTCAAATAATCTCCAAACTGCTTCAGGAGGAGATATGTATCTACAATTAAGATATGTTTGAATTTCATCATTTAAATTTTCTTGAAAGCCAACTCTAGCTCTATCAGGACCTTTATTAATGTATTTGAACAAATATTTGATTAACATTGATTGGGAGCAAGATTCAACATTTATATGAGCGTTGTATCTTAACAAAAGATCTCGATTATAAGGTACAACAAAACGATTATCGATTTGAACACCGTTTTTTATCACAAATTTCGTCTCATCATCACGACGTCTATATATGGGTGCAACATTTGTTTCAAAAATGGTCTTTTCCTTGTATGGCTTTGGGAAGAATTTTGAACACTTGCCATCTCGCATACATGGAGCTTTTAAATTTAATTGTCCACAGGGGCCGTGAATCATAAATTGACTAACAATTTTGTACAGAGATGGATCAATATTTCTATCTGGTAATTCAGCACAAATGATAGAATCAATATCGGTTGCTGTAAAACATTTATAGTTTTTCTTCAGCCAAAATAACATATGAGAATGAGGAAGACCTCTTTTTTGAAATTCAATCGTAGAAACATCTGTTGGTTGAAAAGTAAAAGAGAAGTTATAATATGTTAAAAAATTATAAAGAAATAACTGAGGTAAATGTAAATATAAAACGGTAGATGATGAAAACTCACCTGCTTCAATTTCTCCGAATGGTTTACCAGATTTGATATATGAAAGAAGATCATCATGTTTCATTTTAAAAACTCTTGATACTATATCTGGTCTGTCTTCTGGTTTACAGCCATGTTTGTTTTCTAACGCTCTTGAAATTTCAGGCCATTTTACATTACAGGTGAAAGTTATAAACAAATCAGGATGACCGTATTGTCGACAAATTGCCATAGCATCTTGATAATTTTTCATCATATATCGAGGACTTCCAGTATATGAGCTCGGTAAAATCACTTTTTGTCCTAAATTACTGGCATCATTATCACCTCTTGATACAGCATCACATATACCTTTATAAGCATCGCTTCTCAAACTGCTTTGATTTTTTCTTAAAAAATGTAATCGACTTTCTTCTATAGTTGCGTAAGCATCAACCAAAAATTGTTGGAATAATCTGCCACCTTTTAGTAAAGTGTTTGACTGATTATATCTTTCTTGAACTTGATATGCTATAAAGCTTCGCATAGAGACATTTTCACGCTTATATTGCCTGTTTCCTTTAGGTGGTAGCATTTTAAGTTCCGTTTTATAACCGTCTTCACCATATGGAAAAAGAATTGGATATTGTAGAGACATATATTTTGGATGTATTTTTGATATTCGTTGTAAACGTCCATCATGCGTCTCTGCTATAATGTCTTTGTCTGAATCATAAAGTCCAATATCACCAACCACTAAACCAGCAACTTCATCACATGTTGGTTGTTCATATTGTTTTTCTCGATTTTCTTCATGATCCAAGATAGTTAAATTTAAAGAACGTAAAGAATGATCATCATATTTATTTCTGACATTTCTGAAAAATCTGACCAACTCATTGACTTCATCGAACATTTTAATCAAGTCTCCTACAATTTCTGGATTGAGACCTTCAATAGCATGTAGTCGATTTGCAACTTCATTATGAGTGTCATATATACAGTTGTGCAAATTTCGGAGATTCACCTTCAATAGGTAAGAGAGAACCCATTAGATGATGTACTTGGCCACTAATTTTAAAAATGTAGGGTCCGGATCCATCATTGATTGTTTCATCGATTTTAGCTCCCATCGACGTAAATGCAAACATAGAATTATAAGCACGTATGTTTTCTCTAAAATGTCGATCATTATTCGGATCAAGCAAATGTTCCAAAAAAGGAGGTGTAGGGAGTGATACTTCAAGTTTGATTCTACCTTCTTGACAACATTTTGTATATATTGGGGGGTTATTTTTGGACACTTGCTTTTTCGATTCATTTAACCAGAATAAAGCGTTGCAGTCGATACAAACATAACTCATATCTCCAATATCTGAGTACACCAAGGTTTCTCCTGTCCACGGAAAACAAAAGAAACACGTTAATTGAAAAGCATACGTGCATGTACAATAAATCATTTTCAATAATGATTTAAAAAATTGATAACAAAGTATTTGAAAAGTATCTAGTCGCACCACGTCTTTTTCTTTGATAGAATGCTTGTCCAATACTGTTTCCACATGAAGTTTCATTTTCAGGTTCTCTATTATTGGATGTGCTTGCATATGTACTGATATTTGCAGAATTTTCAGGTTCTTCAGTAATGGATGTGCTAGTATATGGATTGATATTTGCAGTGGACGCATATTTGTTTCGTTTCCTACTGCAAACTTCGTCTGCAATATTTTCAGTGCTTTGCAAGGACACATTTCTTCTAATTTTTCTCTGCCGAGGGGTAGCACCAGAATTTTCCACACTGTGTAAATGCACATCTCCTGTAACTCTTCTTTGCCGACGCGTCATAGCTGCAAACAAAAGTTTTGACTGTCAAATTCAATAGTATAGCATCTCAAGTTGTATTCAATTTCGTCAATAGAGACTGAAAGCTTACCGAGTTGACACAAAATGTTTACCATATATGCAATTTTGGCTAACACAGTTCAAAATTGTCACATCCCATATTACTTTCAAACCAACCAATTTTAATGAGACTATTTATGATAAATAGAAGTGACTTGGATTTGTCAAGACTTCCATTTCTTCACATCTACACAGATACAGAAATTAAACAATCATACAGCTCATACAATATTATTAAAATTTCAGTCTGTAACCTAAAATCTTCAAAATCTGATTAGCTAGAAACCACGGAAGCAATGAAGTAAATGTAATTAATCCACATTGGTTAAAAATCCATACCGGGATATGAAACAGTTGGACAATTTGACAGCAGACTATTCCTGAAATCTGCAAAATGAAAAAGAAGTGTTTAATTCACAAACAAAAAATACAAAGGTCCTTCAATTGATAGACGAAGTTTGTTGCTCTCCTTTAAAATTGCTTTTGATGAAGGAAAGTACATTGATTTCACAATGTAAACAGTGGGGCAGATACAAAAATGTGGTAAAGGAAAGCAGTATTACTTCTGACGTTAAAAAAAAAAAAAAAGTGTAGGATATCAAAAGATCTTAAGAATTGTAAGATACAAAACTAAAATCTGTAAATTGGGTTAAAAAACTTTTCAAACTTGAGCTGCTAAGGATTATGGATGAATGAATATATTTGAACTTGACTATACTAAAGTTCAAATTAATACTCCTAACCATACTCTATACAAAAACCAACCATTCCTACAAATAAGTTTTGAATATTGTTCATTGTAATAAGAGTATATGCAATTCACATTGTTCAAAAATCTATACCTGAATTTAAAACAGCTAAACAATTTGCCAGCACACTGTTCCCAGAATCTGTAGAATGAAATAACAGAATTTAGAGAATTCGACACTATGACGGTTATACAAACTATAAACTGAATACACAAAAGGAAATAATGAATGCAGACGAAACCAACAACCAAGCTAATAAAACTGTAGGATTTATACCTGAATAAGAGTAACAAATCAAGATAGTATTAACCAATAGACAAAGGAACAGTGGCAGCAGAATGACGTGTAAACTCTTTCGCATAGAATCTGCAAAAGCCAAAGAAAACAACAATAAAAACCTGAAATTAATTATGAAAATACCAACATTAACTTTAATACAGAGTTTCTATAAGCAAAAGCATCAATAACACTCTGTCACTGATCTAAAAGTAAAAATTGATAAAACGAAAAGCTATTATCATCCAGCAATACAGTGAATTACACTTAAAATTTGACTGCGTAATTTAGCTCTAAGCTTGAAAAGTATTTGCCAATCTCTGAGCAACCTAAAAAAAAACTATACACCACTTAAGATTCGTGTAATTAAATTTGATGTGCATCTATAGAATTTCAGACAAAACAATACAGCAAATAAAAAATATTAATCCACAGACACCTAAAACTAATCTTCAGTGCTCAATACCAGGTGTGCAACATTGCATCATGCACAAACCAGAATCCAAAATCTAAACAATATAGTACTCCTTTTTCGCAACACATGACCCAAGAATATTCCAGATAATCTCCATAAAAAAACCTTAGACAAATATCAAAAGCACATCAAAAACTCAAAAGGATTGACTTCTATTTGATTTTTAATCTCAACGTAGCTATCTATTTCCAAACCAAGTGAAAACTAATGTCTTCTAAGGAACAAACTCGTTCATCTTATAACCATTATAGGTTATCTCTCCTCGAAGTTAAAAATTTGTGAATAAGTAATTACCCCTGATAAAAGTTTAAATACAGAACTACCTTTGCTTGCACTTGAACTACCTTCTGATTCTACAAAACCAAATACAGAACCACTACACAATTCCACCACAAAAATCCATAGCTATCCCTACTCTCTATTAACCACCATAACCAAACAGCTTTTCCTGGATTCCATGCTCCCTTTCCAAAGCACCAATGCACTCACTGGTAACCCCAAAAACATGTACTGATAACCCCAAAACCATAAATACTCCGAAACAACCAAATATATAATTTGCCTAAACATTTCAGAGCATATCAAATAATTTTTTTTTCACACTTTTTGCTAAAATAAACTCTGAGTACCATTGAGCCAGCAATCAAATATACGGTGTAAAGGCAAATCGATCAACTCTATGATTGTTAAAATTCAATTATTTTTTATAGCAAGCATATGACCGCTACCTTAAGCACTGAACAATCAAACTTAATATGAGCAATTTCCATTTCTATGGCCCAAGTCGTATATAGGACCAAAAAACAAACTCAAATGGTAGATAAGGAGACAACAGCAAAATTCCCTGGTCAAAGTTCTGCATAAAAAGACACTAAACTGCTCTAACAGCTCTTTCCAACAAAAATGGCAGAAGTTAAGCCTTTAGGACATGGTAACTCATAACTCATTGAATACACAACAAACCAAATCACACAGACGCTGAAGCCATTTGCAAAACTCAGTTCATTATGTAACAACAAAAAAATAATCATGAAACAATAGAATATGAAAAAAAAAAAAAAACCATTGCAAACAATGGGTTAAATGAGCAGAAATAGAGCAAAAAATCAAAACCTATTGCAAGCCTTAAAATTGAAGGGTATATTAAGAAATAGGTCTTCTCCATAACCTTTTTTTAAGAATCCTAAATGAGCAGAAATAGAGCAAAAAATCACAGACCTATTGCAAACCTTAAAAATGAAGCAAAGTTCCTCTTCGCTGAATCTATTCTTGCACAAAAGAACAACATGCATGAAAAAAAACAAAAATTGAACAATCTTCGGTAAAAACCCAGAATTCGCCCACCTAATTACTTTGCTGATGACGAATCAAAAGCAAACAACTGGAAAAGAAAGACATAGTCAAAGACAATTGGAAAGAAGGAACAAAAGCAAAACCCCGATTATCTGACTACAATTACCTTGATCCAAATCAAATTCGCAAATCGCAAGTAACAGCTCCTCTCTGCCCTAATAACTGTGGATCAACAAACAAACCAAAGCAGTACTCTTCGCTCTGAGAGAGATCCAAAAGCGTTTTGGGGGAAAATCAAATATTGAGAAGGATCGGTTTACTGTTTTGGGGCTCTGATGAAACGCATATGGTGTAGAAGGGTCGGTTCATTGTTTTGGGGCTCTGATGATGTTGAGACGCATATAGTGGGATATTTTCTGTTTTAGAGGATTGATGTCTATCTCTTTGGGGGCAAATCTGGAAAATTACTGTATTACTATTCATTCAACAGTGCCAGAAACATTTTACTTTTATATATGTATAATGTGACGGACTTCATATCTAATGAAGCCCTGTTTGGCTCGATAACCTGCCAAACTGTTAGATTCAATTAGCAAATGATGTTATCATGGTAATTGAAATCACCTTCACTTCATCTAATTTAAGTTAAGGTCTTAAACATTTGTAGTTAAGATTTTTTTTTTTTGTCTTCGGTAGAATAGATGAACAATTGATTGTGTATATGATGAAAAAAAAGTGAAACTATTTGCATCTCAAGAGGCCCTATCATTATTGTACGTTCATGTACATATGCTTAGATATATTATTGTACTGGGTCATGGCTCATATTAATCTATCTTCTGTTCTACAGAAATATATTGTAATGTATTGAAAGATTTCCTTTTACTTGATTAGATTGAAAATGAGTATGGGAATGTGGAATCATACTCGTGTTATGGCTGGTATCGTGACACATTCAAGCGAAGTACCCCCAACACTCCTAAGATATAAACTGAAAATTGGATTGGCCGGTAAGTTTATTCTTGAGTATTTATTCCAGAATTTATGTATGTGGATTTTGATTGTTAGTTAGTAATCTTCCTAAACTGTTAATATATATATATACACACCCACACACAGTCCTTCTTGGCTAAGGACATCCTTACCTAAGCTTAGGTACCGATTTCTAGTTTTTGACAACTTTTCAATCACATATTCACATCTTAACCGTTCAGTTTTTAGGTCCTAATGTATAGATCATCTCTACAAAATTTCAGCCAAATTGATGTCGTTAAGGCATTCAAAACTGCAAATTACAACAATGTACACGAACGGTTCTGGTTCAACAGATTCGGTTCGTTCGTGTAAATTGCAGCTTTGGATGCCTTAACGATCATTAATTTGGCTGAAATTTTGCAGGGATGATCTATATATTATGACCTAAAAATTGAACAGTTAAAATGTGAATATATGATTGAAAAGTGGCCAAAATCTGGAAATCCGTTCCATAAGCTTAGGTAAGAACGAGAAATTTTGTATGTGTATATATATATACAGATTTTATCCAGAGCGGAGCTCCACTTTGAAATTAACGTGTGAAGTTCGAGTTTTGGGTCACTTTTCGGTCGCATATCCACATCTCAACCGTTCAGTTTTTAGGTACTAGTGTATAGATCATCTCTACAAATTTTCAGTGAAATTGATGATCGTTAAGGTATCTAACTCGCTTAAACCAATGGACGGACTTAATCTGTCAACCTGAACTGTACCTAGTTTTAAGGAAATTATCAATGCCTTAACGATCATCATTTTGGCTGAAAATTTGCAGAGACGATCTATACACTAGTACCTAAAAACTGAACGGTCGAGATGTGGATATGCGACCGAAAAGTGACCTAAAACTCGAACTTCACACGTTAATTTTCAAAGCGGAGTTCCGCTCTAGATATATATATATATATATGTGTGTGTGTGTGTGTGTGTGTGTGTGTGTGTGTTGAATCACTGCTATTTTTTACGTTAGTTCTTTGGCTAAACCTTGGGGTTCTTCTGTTTTTGATTAGGGATTATAGACAACATTAAAAGATCAGTTTTAGGCTATTAAATGTAATTCCAGAAACAGAGTTTTAACAGCAGTGCTCCTAATCTGTCTAAATGTTGGAGACGGTGGCTTTGGATCTGTATACAAGGTAGCATCAGTGACAATCATTATATAAATTTTGAAATGCAATGCAGAATCTTTACTTCATATCACTATCTAAAAGTTGGTGCTTTGTAGGAAGATGCTAATAATTGGTGTGGTTTTTCTAGGGTGCATTATGTAAGGGTCAGCAAACAGCATTGAAAGACTTCCGAAAACTTCAAACCAAGCCTTGGAAGAGTTTCAAAATAAGGTTACACTTGCTGCAACACTTCACCATGTGAATCTGGTTGGAGTTCTGGGATATTGCACCAAGAGGGAAGAAAAGAAGCTGATATATAAGTACATGCCAAACAAAAGCTTGGGTCACTACCTCTTTGGTATCTACATTCTCCTTTGATTTCAAATTTTGAATCACATTCAATTATTTCAATAGCTTAGAAAGGCATAATCAGCTGTTCCATACATATAAGCTTGAAAGAAGCCTGCTAAGACCAATTTAAGTTAATTTTATCAGTCTGATGTCACTACCACAAATGTGGCCTAAAGATACTAATTTTTACACACTTTTGTAGTATTGGTGGCAGCACCCCATTAATCCTTCCAATTCTTGTGTTTGTTGACAATAAATTTCCCCAATGGGGATGGAGTAGTAGGCACCAAAATTTATCAGTGTGAAATGGAAATAGTAAGCCACCATTGTGAAATTTCAGTGGGATAAATTATGGTTACACTGATATTGGTGTCAAACACAGTAGTGGAGTTGACGCACTTGCCTTTATTGATTTTGACAATCTTTTATAACGGTCAGATTAGTGATGAAGTGCTAATCGACGATGAGAGAAAGCTTCCTTCAATATACCCCCTTCACTCCAGAGTCCAAACCTAATTTAGATCTAGATATGGAGGTTTCTTCTCTCTCTCTCTCTTTCTCTATCTCTCTCTGTGTCTCCAGACCAAAACAAGATCGATCTAGTTTTTTCTCCCCTGCTTTTAATTTTCGATCTCTCTCCTCTCTACTGTTTTGAATCTTCTGGGTGACTGTTGCAGTAAGGAAAAGATCGTCTCCCATCACTTAGCACTACAAAGAACTCGAAGCCGCCATTCACATGCTTCCAAGCTCTGTGTCGAGGTCCAAATGGCGTTAACTTTAAGCCAAGGAGGGATTCTCGAGAAGAACGACTCTCCGTTTGAAGCCTTCAGCTTTGTTTCTTTTCTCTCAAGATCTGACCCGTTGCTGCTTAATCTCCAGGCCTCGATCAAAAGTTAGTCGAGGTTAGAAGTTGCTTGGATGTTGGTCAAATAAAAAACCCAAGCTTGATCCCTTCGATCTCTCTCTCTTCGTCAAACCCTAAAATTCTATTCTCAGATGCCAAGTTCTCTGGCAGTCTAGTTCCTATCAAATCTATGCCTTATCTTCTCCAAGGCTCCACCAAGGTAGTTCCTATTCCAACTCTTCCATGTTCCCATTCTTGTTTTTTCTGAATTTGATCTATTCTGATTTGGGTTTTTTGGTGTAAAATGGACCCAGATTTGAATGTTATAAGCATTTTAGTGAATATAGAGAAATTATTGATTTGTGCAGGGTTCGTAGACAAAAGAATGTGGCATCCCTATCAAAATCTTGTGATGGTACTTTTAATCAGCTTCTGCAGCGTGGTGTTTCCTCAGACCAGCTTTACGATACCATTTGCAAGCATGTTGGTTCTTTTCCTTCTATCCTTTGTCTTGAATTGTATGCCTGGACAGAAAATAGTGTGGCAAATATCACTCATATTGTTTAGTTTTCTGGTAGAGATAACACTCACTCAATTAAGGAACTATGATCTTGTTTAAAACTCACTCAAGTTCTGCTTCATTGATGTTGCCTCGTTTAATCAGCACACTGTTGAACATAAGATGTGTGTGTGTTTCTTGTTGACTCATTTAGATGTCTTGTTCTCAACCTTAAATTCTTATTGTACATTTTACACAAATTAATCGCCGAACCTTACAATACAAACATTTCAGACTTTCTTTGACTGGATAGTGGCTTTGCTCAACGTTTAGGATGTAAACATGATGATTAAAAGACATGATGAAAATTTCTTTAGACTAATAATATCAAGTTACTTGCAGCATCTTTTAAATTTAAGAGACCGATCTGATCTTACTAGTGAAGACAGAGATAGGTTGATTGAAGATCTGGTATTGTTTTTCCAACCTTATTCTCTTCTTACAAAACAGTTTTACTGGGGTGAGGGTGGTTGCATCTTAATAACATTGATATATTCTCTAATTTTCCTTATGATTTATATTTAACTGTTGCTTTTATAGGTGCGAGAGATAACTTATATATGGCAGACAGATGAGCTTAAATGCCATAAACCCACACCAGTTGATGAAGCTAGGATAGGTAAACCACTTCAACATTAGAGCCATTGATATTCACATGCTTTGGCTCTTTGAAATTGTGTGTATCTCTTACAGACAATAAAATTGTATATATTGTTTACCACAGGTTTGAACATTGTGGAGCAGTCCCTTTGGAAAGTTGTACCTCAATATTTACATCGTGTCAACAATAAAGAAGGTTTGTCTTCAAATTCGTTTCTAGGATTGATCTGTTTCTAGTTCTTTATATGCATAAGTTTCCATGTCAATCAATATTGTTGTCAAATTTGAAACATTTGTATGCATATATTGGTTTTTATGTTTGACTCTAACTCTCAAGATTTCCTTTTCATTGCACAAGTTGGTGAGTTTATCACCTTCTATGAGTCGAATCAATACCTAAAAAGGAGTTGTTGGGTGTATGTTGAGACGTAAAAAAAAAAAAATTTTGCTACATATATACAGCTGCCGTGGCAAAGAAAAAAGAAATACATGCAGATAAGCTTTATCACATATATTTGACCAAGTTTAAACAACAAGCAAGGGGGTTATTCAATTATATTACAAAGTCCTTTGGTTTTGAATGATGTCAAGGATAGGTTCTGTTGTTTAACAGATTGGCCAGTTCAAATATATATGAGGATAACAAGTGATAAGGATAGACTTGTTATTCAAATTCAAATGCAAAATACAAAGTGGTTAACTATCCGGTTGAGCTATCCCATGACCACTATAGCTGCTGCAACACCGAAGAGAGAAACACAGAGAGGCACGAAGAGACAGACAAAAACAAAGCAGCAAGCTAGAGACTAAAGCTCTGCCAAAATCAAAGCAGATCCGGCCACCATTCAAGCTCCAAAGGTGACGCTCAGGTTACTACGCATCCTTGCTGTACCTGTCTTCTTTAACAAAGAAATACATCGTCCGGAATGCTTGCTGTCAACAAGATAGGCTGTTCATGAACAACCTTCTTTCTTTGTTGAGTCTCTCTTAGTTATGAGAAGAAAGACTGGTCGTTCATGAACGGCCAACTTCATGGTGATTTTCTCCCCCGTTGAGACATATGGGTCGTTCTGAACGGCCGGAGTCTCAACGCACTCAGTTGCTGCAATTCCTAGCACAGGAACATGGAGTCGTTCATGAACGGCAAGTTCCGATGCTGAAAAAAGGAAGAAAAAGAACAGTCTGCACAAAATGCCATCTTCGCTCCTGTAAATTTAGCAATCCCCTGCTTCTGCCTTTCTTCTCCCATCACTTCGAAACTAGAAATACAAACACTAAACTCCTTCCACCGTAGCAAAACCTTTGCACCACCACTTCCAAAACAAGAAATACAAAACCCAAAGCTAAACACCAACTTATCAAGCAAAGGAATAAGAACCTCACCCTTAATCTTCGATTCCAATCTTCTCTGCAAGCTGCAAATAGAAGGGAGGTTTAGAGGAATTCAAAACCTACCAGCTCAGAATGGCATTCGTTCAAAAAGTTTCACTCACTTTGTCAACTGGATAAGTCGATCTGCCCCTTGAAATACAGAGGCAGTGGTGAAGTGAGATTTGGCAGTAGCAAAGCAACCAAGTCTGCACACCAAAAGATCTGAAACCAACTGTTAATTGAACTTCTTTCTTTGTCCACGAAAGTAGTAATTTAATTAACAAAGAAGACAATAGAGGCAAGCTTAATTGTAAAACTGGTGAATGCTTGGAGCAGTGGTGACAGTCATAATCACAACAAAACATGGTTGCAAGTTTAATTAATGGAGCAGTCATTTTGATGCGGTGGTGTGATCAATAGGTGGTCAGAAAGAAGACATGAGACGAAGCGGTGGTGGGTTAGCAAATGGGACGAAACTTGATTGTTTCTGGAATCCCAGAAACATGGTTTGAATGTTCAACCTGAGTCAAATGATGGCAACCATAATTCAATTAATTGATAGCTAGCAAACAAAAGATGGCATGTTTGATTAATTATTTCTTTTGAAGTATTGATGACAACAAGTGCAGCAACAAAGGTTTAATTAAACAAATTGTTATGGCAAAGGAAAAAGCGTGTTGCAAGTCATGTTTTGCTGTGAGTTCCTTTCATAAGCAAAAGACAAAGCCTCTAGAATATCGGGTGTTATTCAAAGCATGAAAGCTGCTGTACCTTTGATGGCAAGAATCTTCAATCACATGTATAATTGTATATATATATATATATATATATATAGCAAACGGTGGTGGATGGTGGCAACAACAAAACAAAGTGCAGCAATAAGTTCAAATAGCTTTAATCTTTAATCATGTGTGCTGCAAGTCATGGCCCATCAAAATACATAAATATATGGTGTGCTGTAGGTTTCTGGCATATATGAAAAAAATGAAAGGCATGGCAGGAGTTTTCAAATATATATTGCATAGTTACATATATATTGCAAACGGTGGTGAATTGTGGCAATTAAAGCAGGACACAAGTGCAGCAAGGTCAAACGGTGGCAAACAAGGATCAACGTTCCTACCTTTCCAAAAATTGACGGTGGAGAAGTCGTGAAGACCTGCAGATGATGACAAAAAAACTTTAATTATATATGATGAATGGGAGCTTGTCAAAACGTGTTGCTCACCAAAGCTTTCAAGTATATGTATAATTGAACAAGGTTGCTGCAAGTTGATGACGAAAAGTTAAAATAGCAAGATGAGTGCGTACAAGTTGTGGAAGCACGCGCCAATTGCTTGAAGAATCGTTCCGAACCCGTAGCAGAAAATATGGGTAACAATGATCAATCAGAGCAATCAGCACATGAACAAGATTGGAGCTACAGAGGAGAAGTAAGACGTGAGAAGCCTTTACCCAATTTTTGCGAACAAGGGAGTAATTTCCGATTCTTTGTGTAGAAGCAGGGGTGTAGAGCATTGTGACAAAGCCCTCCTTTTATTAGGAATACAGGAAGGTGTCTCCTTCTCCAATTCGAATTGAGATTGACTCCCATCTCTGATTTGGTACCTATCTGTTTGGGTTAGCCACAAGGACTCCAGCTGATCAGTTTGGCCAAAGTGAAGACGGAACCTACCAGTTTAACCTCATGGATTTCAATGTAGATTACAATTGGCCTAACATATAATAGAGCTAAAAGGCCTAGAACGAAAAGATGGGTGTCCAAATCAGTTTATGGGTTTGCCTACGAATTTCGAAGCACTACAAAGCCCACTTCAAGACAGTTTCCCTCAGGAATTTGGGCCTGGCTAAATTTGTTTATCAACAACATAAAAGCCCATTTACACGGCCCAGTAAAATATTCAACACATCAGGGTGCCCAAATTAAATTTGGGTCTGCAGAAGAAATACATTCGACGGATTCAAAATGTGTACATCCGCCAACACAAAAATTCTCCTACCACCAGAAATATAGCTTTTTTTCGAACTACAACGGTTTGATCCCTTTACAGGGTATGTAGGCAATCTAGCGACCCACTAGATGCAACCGCAAGTCCAAACAAAATCCCTGACTCCCTGGTTCATTCAATTCGAATCCCTGACCTCATCAGTCAAATTCCACCAAAACCAGGAAACGTCATAGCTTTTCCAAACAAATCCAAGATCGAATCCTGGGTTCACTTACACCAAATTCGTCCAAACACTATTCCTATTCCAAAAAGCAATACCCTCCAATGGGTCATTCACCCATTGGAATTCTTGAACTACGAATGGCTTGATCCCTCTCCCAGGGTACGTAGGCAACCCATTCAGACATCCGGGTGCAGCCACAAAAATAAACAAACACACACATCCCTACAATTGATTTCTTCATAATAGGAATCAAAGGGTGTTTCCCTGTAATGGGGATTGTAATTAAAAGACACATTCTGTCTTGAATGGGTCGAACCCGAAATAATTAAAACTCTGTTCACTAAATGAATACGAGTGAAATTATGTTGGGTGACATTTACGCTCACAGTGTGCAGATTTTCTCTCAACATAATTTTTGGCACGCCCGGTGGGATCCATTCTCCTTTTCATCTCCTTTATGAAGATACTAATGTATTTTGTGTGTGTGTTTCTCAGGAAACAAGACAATGGCACCACAAGTTACCGTGTTCTTCCACAGGCTCCCAGCAGTTGGCGACAACACAAAAAGGACTGGTCATCGTATGTCCTTTGTGATTGGTCATGCACCCATTACTCGAAGCATGACGAAGCCCAAGTTTGGAGCCAAACAGGACAACAAGGCTGTGAAGGTTGTCAAGACTCAGATCGTTAAGACCCCTTCAAAGAGTGCCATCAGAAACCAGAGAAAAGAGCCGCCAGGGCTCAGAGAAGAAGAGACGCTGAGGCTAAAACAATTGAGGCCATCTTGGCGGAAATTGCTCAGTTGACACCAGCTCTGGTCAAAACCACCAACGCTCCCAAGACTCCTCCAGCTACTAAGGTCCACATGCCAGCTCATTTCATGGTTGGCACTATTCCAGTCTATCTACCTAGCACTGAGAGTGTGATGGTGACCTCTACTGAGGAGAAAGATGAAGACGAAGCTTCAGTGGCTCAGGAGTCCACTACCTCTTCACAAAGAGTTATCATAGGTCAAAACATCGACCCAAAACAAATAGCAGAAGGGGTAATTAAGGCCCTCGATGCACCATTAAGGCGTGCAGGGAGGCCAAAAGGGGCTAGAAACAAAGAGTATCCAGTTTTCAAAGATGACTCTTACTCAGGGCCAGTCACTCGCAACAAGGCTCACAAAATGACGCCTAGAGATGCTTCTTCAGTGGGCACTGCATCAGAAGATGAGGGACAAACGTGGAAAGATAATCCACTCTATGAGACATCTGTAAAAGAAAGAGTCTCCCAGCTGCAAACTGACGGCTCCTCACAGGGTTCAGAAAGCAGTGAAAGCAGAGAACCCGATGGTGCACAAGTGCTGGTAGCTAACCCGCAAAGCCCTGAAGAACAGATGCAAGAGTTGCAGAGAAGGTTAGCACAACTTGAGCTTGAGGCTATCCGAAGGCAAGAGGAAGAGGCCAAGAGGCGTGCTGAAATAGAAGCAGCAGCAGCCAAAAAATTGGAAGAGAAGGAGGCTGAAGTAGCTGCATTGGTAGCGCAACTAGCCTTAATGGCCAATAATAAGGACAGGGGCAAAGAGATGTTCCAATACGCAGAACGGAGGCATGAGGAACGTGGAGATTCTTCAGGCGGCTCAAACACATTCTCCCCCGCCGACATCAAGACAATGATAGCCGAGGGGATTAAGGAATTTCAGTTATCACTGAATCCGCCTGTAATTGGGTACAGGAAGCCATACCCTCTCCATTATGACGCCATACCTTTCCCCAAAGGGTATCAGAGGCCCACTTTAGATAAGTTTGATGGGATAAATGGCTCTCCTCACGAACATTTGGCCCACTTCCACTCAGCTTGCGGAGAGACTTCTCAAATGGATGCCTTTTTGGTTAGGCAATTTGTTCAGTCCCTCAAAGGGTCAGCATTCACATGGTACACCCAGCTTCAGCCAGGATCCATTACAACATGGGACGACATGCAGAGAGCATTCTTGGCACAGTTTGTCAGTTCCAAGAAAAAGGTCTCAATCATTGACTTGGCTGATGCAAGACAAAAGGTGGGGGAAAATGCCAATGACTTTATCACAAGGTGGAGAAGCTTGAACCTCCAATGCCCTGAGAAGCTGACTGAACAGTCTGCAGTTCAAATGTGCGCCAACAACTTGCTTCCGGATATTGCGACATTTGTTGGCACCGCAGAGCCTCAAACTTTTGACGCATTGGTTTCAAAGGCCAGCAATGTGGAAAGACAGATAGCTCGCCAAAAGACAATGACTCCAAAAGTTCAGGCGGGGGAAAAGAAAAATGACCTCAAGAAACCTGCAGTGAAGAAGGGAGAGTCAATGGCCACCTTCATCAAAACAGAAAAGAACAATGTGGGCAGCAGTAATCGAGGAAGGGATGAGCAACCTCGGGGGCTCACATGGAAAGAGAGAAGACAAGTCAAGTATTCATTTGATGACGACGATGTAGACTCGATCTTTGATGAACTTCTTGCAGCAAAAGCCATAAAGCTCCCAGAACCGAAACGCCCTGCTGAAATGAACAGGACCAACGACCCCAGGTATTGCAGGTACCATCGCTTGGTCGGTCACACGCTAAAGGGCTGCTACATCCTTAAAAATTTAATTCAAGAGATGATTAACAATCAGGAAATAGAGATTGATTCATCTCCAAACAAAACTGCATCTGCAAATGTGGTCGAGGAAGGTCCAAGGCAAATT
Organism: Rosa lucieae; assembly: GCA_024704745.1. NCBI lineage: Eukaryota > Viridiplantae > Streptophyta > Magnoliopsida > Rosales > Rosaceae > Rosa > Rosa lucieae. Next base: position 32,438,065 of record CM045498.1, on the reverse strand, counting down.
CCCTCACCAACAAAGGCTGCAACAGTCTCATTACCAGAGGGTGCTATACGCGTCGCTTTCCAGGTGGACAATGAAGTCAAGATTGTTCATGCGCACCAAGATATGCCTCGCCCTGGGAATCCAAAAATTCCGAGTCTGTACGAGCTAATGACTGCACCGAGTTTTGATATTTGGGAAGATTCAGAAGATTCAGATGGGTCAGCAGACGGGTGGAAGACACTGGCCAAAGTGTTCAAGCACCGTCCTATCAACACTGGGTCCGCCGCTCAATCCGGAGTTAAGATCAGGGGAAGGCCGTCCTTAAGAAACAAGAAAAAGAAGAAGAGAGCACCCAAGAAAGTTCAGATCCTTGATGAGGAAGAGTATGAACAACCACCAAGGGTGCCAATCACGCTACGGGAATTTTTACCTAAGGAACTTCTCGAAGCTGAACTACAAGAGGATGGTGAAGAAGTGCTTGAGTGTTGCATGGTCACCATTGAGGGCCCTAAGGGATCAGACACCGAGGCGGACGATGAAAGCTTTGATAAATCGGAACCCGAGGTTAATAAGATCACTTTACGCTCTGGTTTGAGCATTCCAGGAGCTGATAAGAAGAAAGAGGTGAATGAACCATCTGATAGCCCGAAAAAGTTAAAGTCGAAAAACGTTCCAGAGAACACGACGGACAAGACTGGAAAAAGCCTCGACGTCAAAGAACTCTAAACCAGAGCAGAACGAGGGCCGAATAAAGGAGTCATCACAGAAATACAGATATAATGTGCTGGCTCACCTGAAACGTGTCCCAGCTACGTTGAGTGTCTATGACGCATTGCAGATGTCAAGGGAGCTGAGGGAAGCACTCATTGAAGCTTTATTGAGCCCTGACATGTACAAGGAAGAGGTTGCCATAACCACACCAAAGGTTTGTGCAAGTTGTATGGAGTGCATCACATTTGGTGAAGAGGATCTCTTATTAGGATCTGAGTACCACAATAGACCCCTTTATGTTACAGGACTTGTGGGAAACACGACGCTTAATCGGATCCTCTTAGATGGTGGTTCAGCTGTGAATCTTCTACCGCTCAAGACACTTCGCACAATAGGAATGGGTGTGAAACAATTGTCCCCATCCATGTTGACAATCCAGGGATACAACCAATCTGGGCAAAAGGCCATGGGCACTATTACACTCCAGATGGAGATTGGGGGGCTAGGTTCGGACGCATTATTTCATGTGATTGATGCTCCGACATCTTTTAACGTACTATTGGGACGACCTTGGCTCCACACATATGGCGTTGTTCCTTCGACATTACATCAGTGCTTCAAGTATTTGGCAGATGGTGAGGCCAAGAAAGTATTGGCTGATGTAAATCCCTTTAAAGGTGAAGAAGTAAACTACTCTGATGCCAAATTCTACAAGCCTCCAACCTTTAGTCTGACACAGCAGCCAAAGACTGAAATATTGGAGGATAATGTAGTTGAACGACGGTCTGAAAAACCTGAGGTAGCTAAGCCACCAAAGCCCATCCGAGTCAAGGTGATGACCCCAAAAGACGAGAAGCCTTCAAGCTCAACAACAATACGACCTAAAGTGATCTTCAAATATTCAAAGAAAGACCAGCGAGAACCTGGACAAAAGGCTTTAACTCCAATCAGAGATACAATTGAGGCACTTATGACAAGTTACACTAAGCCTCTTCACAAGATTGATCAGTCTATCCTAGGGGGCAGTTTGGTCATTTCCACAAAATTTGGGAACAAGCAAAGCCAGAACAAGCGCATTGTCTCATTCAGAAATACAGCATCTGCTCCACTAAGGGTCAAATCAAGAAGGCTCAGGAATAGGCCAGGGAACAATGCACTCAAGATCACAGTTCAACATGTGAATGGCATGCTTAAAGCAAAAGTTCCCGAAGCAGACATACTTACAGATCACGAAAGGGCTGTTTTTCAGGAAGAACATGTATGGAGGAGCCATCACGTGTCTCAGTCTTTCAACGCCTAGGGACGAACAATCCACCCCGCGTACCAATCTTTCAGCGCTTGGAAACTCAAAAGCAACCCCGTGTCTCAGCTTTCCAGCGTTTGGGCAACACTTCTTCATTACCGTCCAACAAGTCACAAGTAAGCAAGAAATGGAAGGTTAAACGACACACAAGGGTGATCTTCAAAAAGACAGTGGGTTCTAAGCAGGATAAAAACTTGGAAGAATCAGTGTCAGTGAACTGTGTTTCATTTGAAGACCAAGATCAGGCTCCAGAATTCATTGATACCGCCCAGCCTGCTCCCCCACAAATGGAGGATGGAGGACAAGCAACCATTGATGACCTCCAAGAGATCAACCTTGGGACAGCTGAGGACCCAAAGCCTATATTTGTGAGTGCTCTGTTGACGCCAGATGAATTAAAAGGCTACAGATCTCTCCTCCAGGAATACAAAGATGTTTTCGCCTGGGGCTATCAAGACATGCCTGGTTTAGAACCAAAAGTGGCAGTTCACAAGTTAGCAGTCTCGGATCAGAAACGCTGGGTAAAACAAGCTCCCCGACGCTTTCGCCCAGAGCTCGCAGTTCAAGTTAAGACTGAAGTTGACAAGCTCATTGACGCTGGTTTCATCCGAGAGGTTAAATATCCCACATGGCTGGCAAGTATTGTCCCAGTAAGAAGAAGAACGGACAGATCCGTATCTGCGTTGACTATAGAGATCTCAACGACGCATGTCCAAAAGATGAGTTCCCGCTCCCAATTACAGAGTTACTGGTTGATGCTACAACGGGATATGGTGCCTTGTCCTTTATGGATGGTTTCTCTGGTTATAATCAGATCAAGATGGCACCCGAAGACGAAGAGCTCACAGCATTTCGTACACCGAAAGGGGTATACTGCTACACGTAATGCCCTTTGGTTTAAAGAATGCAGGGGCAACCTATCAAAGGGCTATGACAGTCATCTTCAGCGACATGCTACACAACACAGTTGAGTGTTACGTCGACGATTTGGTGGTCAAGTCAAGAAAAAGGGAGCACCACTTAGTTGACTTGAGGAGGGTGTTTGAAAGGCTCCGGAAACATCAACTTAAAATGAACCCCTTGAAGTGTGCATTTGGGGTAACATCTGGAAAGTTCCTTGGATTCGTTGTCAGGTACCGAGGAATAGAGATTGACCCCACCAAAATCAAGGCAATCAGAGAAATGCCTCCTCCTAGAAATTTGCGAGAGCTAAGAGGGTTACAGGGCAGACTGGCGTACATAAGGAGGTTCATTTCAAACCTTTCTGGAAGATGCCAACCCTTCACAAGATTGATGAAGAAGGACGTCCCATTTGTATGGGATCAAACTTGCCAAAATGCCTTTGACAGCATCAAGGAGTACCTCCTCAAGCCTCCAGTGTTAATGGCACCTGTCAAAGGAAACCCACTTATCCTCTATATTGCGGCACTCGAGCGATCTCTGGGAGCATTGCTTGCACAAAACAATGACGAGGGGAAAGAAAATGCTCTGTATTATCTGAGCAGGACACTTGTGGGGGCAGAACACAACTACACCCCCATCGAAAAGGTTTGCTTAGCCTTGGTCTTTGCCGCTCAGAAATTGCGACACTACATGCTCGCTCACAACATTACTCTAATCTCCAAAGCCGATCCACTCAGGTACTTAATGTCAAAGCCCGTGCTATCCGGACGCATGGCAAAATGGTCTTTGTTCCTATCAGAGTTCGATATCAAATACGTGTCTCAAAAAGCCATAAAAGGGCAAGCACTTGCTGATTTCTTAGCAGCACATCCTGTGCCTGATTGTATGGAACTACCAGAAGACCTGCCGGATGAAGAGGTTTTCTCAACAGAAACATCCACATGGCAGCTTTATTTTGATGGGGCGGCTAGGAAAAGAGGAGCAGGAGCAGGCATCGTACTTATTACACCATCTGGGGGTTTAATCCCATACTCATTCTTTCTCATGGCTATATGTTCGAATAACGTTACAGAATACGAAGCCTTGATCATTGGCCTTGAGATAGCACTAGAAATGAAGATTGACTCTTTGCAAGTTTATGGAGATTCTCAGCTGATTGTTAGGCAAGTAAATGACGAATACGCAGTCAAAAATGAGAACCTCATTCTATACCATGGAAGGGTCAAATACCTTATGGCACAGTTTCAAGAAGTGTATGTTAGCCACATTCCCAGATCAGAGAATGATAAAGCTGACGCACTAGCGAACTTGGCAGCATCCTTAACACTCCCAAATGAAAGAGATATTCAGATAACAGTTGGAGAACGTCGCCTATTGCCTCCAGTATTTGAACAAATGGAAGAATCTCAAGAAATACATGCAGTCTCAGTGTTCGAAGTCGAGGAGGTGCCAGATTGGCGAAAAGACATGATCGAATACTGTCGAACCAGAAAGTTGCCTAGCGATCCTAGAAAAAGGGTGTATGTGAGGCGAACAGCCCTTCGGTTCGTTTATCTAAATGACACTTTGTACAAAAGGTCCTTTGATGGGATACTCCTAAGGTGTTTGTCAAAAGAAGAGGCAACTTAAGCTCTTAGGGACACCCATGCAGGTATTTGTGGAGCTCATCAGGCTGGTCCAAAATTGGCAGCCCAACTGAAACGAATAGGCTACTACTGGCCGACAATGGTACAAGATTCAGTGAATTACGCTCGAGCCTGCAAGGCATGCCAAGTACATGGGGATTTTATACATCAACCCCCATTACCTTTGCATCCTTCTGTCCTTTCATACCCCTTTGAGACATGGGGATTAGATGTCATAGGTGCCATAAACCCTAAGTCCTCACAACTGCATCAGTACATACTAGCAGCGACTGATAACTTTTCTAAGTGGGCTGAAGCAATTCCCCTGAAGGTAGTCAAGGCAGAAGATGTTTCAAGCTTCATCCAGAACAACATCATTTACCGTTTCGGTGTACCTGCAAAGATAGTATCTGACAACGCCTCATACTTCAAGTGTAAGGCTATGGTCCAGCTGTGTGAGAAATACCATATTCAGCATGCATTCTCTGCAAGCTACAACCCTACAGCTAATGGGCAAGCCGAGGCTTTCAACAAGATTCTTTGCAACATCTTAAAGAAAATGGTCTCAGGAAATAAAAGAGATTGGCATGAACGCCTACCTGAGGCATTGTGGGCCTATAGAACTACTGTTCGTACAGCAACGGGGTGCACGCCATATAATTTGGTATACGGGTCTGAAGCAGTGTTACCACTAGAGATCCAGTTGCCATCACTGAGGATTGCTACTCAGCTTGCAAGTCCAGATGAAAATGTGAAGATCAGGCTTGCAGAACTTGAAGCTCTTGATGAAAAAAGACTTGCGGTCCAACAAAGGCTCGAAATCTACCAAGCACAGGTTGCTGGTGCCTTCAACAAAAAGGTTAAGTTCAGATCATTTAGAGTTGGAGACTTAGTCTTAACAATACGAAGGCCCATAATTGTTACTAGAAAGTCAAAGGGAAAGTTTGAGCCAAAATGGGAGGGACCCTACGTCATTACTAAAGTCTTCACCAAAGGAGCATACGAGCTTTCAAATGCAGACGGAGACTGTATCTACCCATGTGTGAACGGGAAGTTCGTCAAAAAGTTCTTCACTTAAGATGCTCGCTGGATTGACAACCTAGAAGAATAATCCAGGCCAAGATAGAGCACAGAAATACAGTCCCCCTAGAACTACGACGGCTTGATCCCTCAAAAGGGGTACGTAGGCAGTCTAGTCTCAAAGCTAGATGCAGCCACCCATTTTAAACACCCATTCCTGAATCAATCAGGTGAACTACGTGTAGCTTGATCCCTTCACAGGGTACGTAGGCAACCTAGCTTTAACTAGGTGCAGCTGCAAAATTTTTAAAACAAATCATTTCCCTGATTCAAGCAGGGGGAACTACGTTTGGCTTGATCCCTTAACGGGGTACGTAGGCAGTCTGGTAACAACTGGATCCAGCCATCTTTTCCAACACATCTGCTTTCCTTTAATTAATTCAATTTGTGGTTAAATCAGCAATCACAGGTTGAATTGTCACAGGGTTCACAGCAAACAAAGGAAAGAAATAAATGAACAAATACTTCAGTTTTATTCCAGGTTAAGAAGATACATTTGGAAACTACTTTAAAGCTGAAGTACATCTCATCAAAGTTCAGAATCAAGAAAAGGACAAAGTTAATCACTAGCTATGGAAAATGGAAACAAAAGTCCTACACAAAGAGCAAACGGTGGGAACAGGCTCCCAAAACCGAATCCTAAACTACCTCAAGTCTGTACTGAGGTGGTGCACACATGGAATAATGGGAACAAAGAATCGAACAGGTTCTGATACGCCGCTGTTTCCAACTTATACGAAGCCGAAGCCTGCTCAATCTCAGGAAGTTTCTCCGCCATATAAACAGCTTTGTCTTCTTGAAGCTTTTGGCCTCTTTCATCATGCTCTTTCAAGGAATCCTTCAGTTCCTGCAGAGTATCTTCAAGAGATTGTCTCTTAGCATTATATTCTGATCGCCTCTTCTGAACACGCTGCTCATCTGCTATGATATCAGATTCCGTGGCTTTCAAGGCTTCAAGCTCTTTGGAAGATCCCACAAGCTGAGACTCTAAACTTCCCTTGGATTTATTACACTCCTCAAGTTCAACATCCATGGTAGTTTTCTGCTCAAGGACCTTAGTAGTATCTAACGACTGGTCCGCCACCTCTAGCATCTTCTCAATAGCAGTTACGAACGCTTCAAGTTGCAGCTTTCCAGCTTTTAGAGGCTTAATTGCAGGGCGAAGCATGTCAAGACTTGATCTGATGTCCAAAACATGGACTAACAACTCCTTTGGCGTCGAAGATGAAGAAACTTTAGCGTAAATGTCTACAACCTGAGCAATGAGGTAATTCTTCTTGAAGGACGGCAGTTCTGAACCAAGCAAATTAGATATAGAGTTCTCCAGATTTGACAATGGTGACAGAGCCTGGTTTGAAGAAGCTTCACTCAAACAGATGGTTGGCATAACCGCTTCATTCTCAATGACCGGATTTAGAGCTTCCACTCTCAAAGGACTGTGAACATCCAACTCACGCTCACCATTTGAAGAAGACTTCACTGGGATAACGACAGTCTCTTCAACTACCTTTTCAAGCCTAACTCTTTTGTGCCCACCACATTCATCTGTGGGACGAGCCCTGCTGGTCTTAGAACAAGAAGCTCCATCACGAGATTTTCGAGGTGTCTTTCTAGAAGTTTTCCCAAGAGACTTTTCCACCTCTGAGATTTTAACCTCTTGTTTCAAACCAGTAGAAATTTCTCTCAAGTTCTGCACGACGAAAACACGTTGTGGCTTTTCAAGAGGGCGCTTATTCAAAGTCATGAAGGTTTTGGACACCGATAGCCCCAAGTAAGGAGTACAAGCTCTTGACCACCACCTGCAGTACCACCATGTACACTGTCCAGAACGAGAAGAGCGTGGGATAAAGAAACGAGAGGTAGTGTTCTTCCTATACAGGATAGTCTGTGCCCTCAGCAGATCCTCAACACCACATTGCTGCCTTTTAGACACACTAAATGATAGTTTGTTAGAGGGAACACTCTGATCAAGACCAAATTGACGAGCAAACCTGTTTGGATAATAGGGCTCAAGGAAAAGACTCTCGCCAACTCACACAGGAAGCACTGCAGAACGCATACAGATGAGGACCTCAAATAACACATCAGGCAGTTTGTCGTCATCAAGCAAAAAACGGTCTTTTTCACAGGCTACAGAGATAGGGCGATGCATGACAGATTTATTGGTCCTGAAAACCATACGAGCCTCTGTAATGCTTAGACTCCTGCCTTGAACACCTGTATACCTGGCCAAACGAGGATACCCTCCTGGGAATTCTTTATCTGAACGTGATGAGTACAGATAAGGAAAATATTCTCCAAGCCAGCCAATGACGTAGTGGATAGGCAAACAAGAGTTGGAAGAGCCAGGACAAGCGGAGTGAGTAGCCAACTCACCAAGACCATGGTACACATAACCCAGTACTGTGGGCGCAAGAGATACCCTGATGCCTTGTGCCATCAAAGAGGCCATATAGAAAGTCTCAGGCCTTATCTTCTTACTGTTGGAGGGGAGAACGAACCTGCTAAGCCAGAACGCGAGGAATGCAGCCAGTCTTCCTTGCTTTGAAATCTTCAACTCGAGCTTTGGTTCTCTCAGTTTCGGAACCCCAGAATTCTTACATTCACCATAGGCTCCGTAAATTATCTCCCCACGATAAAAATGTTCGATCCACCATGGCCAGTAAACATATCTGCTCTTATAAGCTGCACACAGATAGGTATAAATCCTCAAGAGCTCTGCAACCGTAGAAGGGTATAATTCAACCTTTACCAGATCTTTATTTGGAGGAATGAATTCTTCATATGGCTCTCCTGAAACCGGCAATCCTCCAATAACATTCAAATCATGCAAAGAGATGCTCATTTCCCCATCTGCATGGTGAAAAGTGTTTGTTAAAGGCCCCCACAGCTCACAAAATGCCCTCCACACATTACTGCAATACTCATACGGATAACGGGAAACAGCAACTGCACCGAAGATACCAGCTTTGTCTAATGTCTCTTCAAATTCAGTTAGAGTGGTTTCCATCCATTCTAGAATGCCATGCTCAAATACGGCCCGACCACGAAAACAGAAGTCTTCACCCCCAGTCTTTCTTACACTTCAGCATTCTATGAAGGGCTGGGTAAAAATCTTCTCCAACTGGGAACTTGTTGTCACCGTCCTCTTCATTGTTCACCTTCATCAACGTGTGAGCATCAAAATGAGCACCGAAATAGCGGACATTCTTTATAACACCGTCTTCAGCATGAGGATCGAATCTAAGGTAACCAGAATTCAAGTTGGCAGTGGTAACCCAGGTAGGCCTACTCTCAAGGGACACTGTGAGGCTGATCGAGTTCAAAGGTAACGATCTTCGGTATTCAGGACCGTAGTCAAGATCTTTCCGTTGCTTCTTTGGGGCTCGCTCGGAGCAAAGAAATCCTTGAGCATCCATTTACCTATACACAGAAATACAGATTAGTAAGTGGGAAATATCAAGCCTCGCACGTGTAAAGTCTTTCCACGCACAATGCTTGGGGGGCAACTGTTGAGACGTAAAAAAAAAAAATTTTTGCTACATATATACAGCTGCCGTGGCAAAGAAAAAAGAAATACATGCAGATAAGCTTTATCACATATATTTGACCAAGTTTAAACAACAAGCAAGGGGGTTATTCAATTATATTACAAAGTCCTTTGGTTTTGAATGACGTCAAGGATAGGTTCTGTTGTTTAACAGATTGGCCAGTTCAAATATATATGAGGATAACAAGTGATAAGGATAGACTTGTTATTCAAATTCAAATGCAAAATACAAAGTGGTTATCACTATCCGGTTGAGCCTATCCCATGACCACTATATAGGCTGCAACACCGAAGAGAGAAACACAGAGAGGCACGAAGAGACAGACAAAACAAAGCAGCAAGCTAGAGACTAAAGCTCTGCCAAAATCAAAGCAGATCCGGCCACCATTCAAGCTCCAAAGGTGACGCTCAGGTATACTACGCATCCTTGCTGTACCTGTCTTCTTTAACAAAGAAATACATCGTCCGGAATGCTTGCTGTCAACAAAAGATAGGCTGTTCATGAACAACCTTCTTTCTTTTGTTGAGTCTCTCTTAAGTTATCAAGAAAGACATGGTCGTTCATGAACGGCCAACTTCATGGTGATTTTCTCCCCCGTTGAGACATATAGGGTCGTTCATGAACGGCCGGAGTCTCAACGCACTCAGTTGCTGCAATTCCTAGCACAGGAACATGGAGTCGTTCATGAACGGCAAGTTCCGACGCTGAAAAAAGGAAGAAAAAGAACAGTCTGCACAAAATGCCATCTTCGCTCCCTGTAAATTTAGCAATCCCCTGCTTCTGCCTTTCTTCTCCCATCACTTTCGAAACTAGAAATACAAACACTAAACTCCTTCTTCCACCGTAGCAAAACCTTTGCACCACCACTTCCAAAACAAGAAATACAAAACCCAAAGCTAAACACCAACTTATCAAGCAAAGGAATAAGAACCTCACCCTTAATCTTCGATTCCAATCTTCTCTGCAAGCTGCAAATAGAAGGGAGGTTTAGAGGAATTCAAAACCTACCAGCTCAGAATGGCATTCGTTCAAAAAGTTTCACTCACTTTGTCAACTGGATAAGTCGATCTGCCCCTTGAAATACAGAGGCAGTGGTGAAGTGAGATTTGGCAGTAGCAAAGCAACCAAGTCTGCACACCAAAAGATCTGAAACCAACTGTTAATTGAACTTCTTTCTTTGTCCACGAAAGTAGTAATTTAATTAACAAAGAAGACAATAGAGGCAAGCTTAATTGTAAAACTGGTGAATGCTTGGAGCAGTGGTGACAGTCATAATCACAACAAAACATGGTTGCAAGTTTAATTAATGGAGCAGTCATTTTGATGCGGTGGTGTGATCAATAGGTGGTCAGAAAGAAGACATGAGACGAAGCGGTGGTGGGTTAGCAAATGGGACGAAACTTGATTGTTTCTGGAATCCCAGAAACATGGTTTGAATGTTCAACCTGAGTCAAATGATGGCAACCATAATTCAATTAATTGATAGCTAGCAAACAAAAGATGGCATGTTTGATTAATTATTTCTTTTGAAGTATTGATGACAACAAGTGCAGCAACAAAGGTTTAATTAAACAAATTGTTATGGCAAAGGAAAAAGCGTGTTGCAAGTCATGTTTTGCTGTGAGTTCCTTTCATAAGCAAAAGACAAAGCCTCTAGAATATCGGGTATTATTCAAAGCATGAAAGCTGCTGTACCTTTGATGGCAAGAATCTTCAATCACATGTATAATTGTATATATATATATATATATATATAGCAAACGGTGGTGGATGGTGGCAACAACAAAACAAAGTGCAGCAATAAGTTCAAATAGCTTTAATCTTTAATCATGTGTGCTGCAAGTCATGGCCCATCAAAATACATAAATATATGGTGTGCTGTAGGTTTCTGGCATATATGAAAAAAATGAAAGGCATGGCAGGAGTTTTCAAATATATATTGCATAGTTACATATATATTGCAAACGGTGGTGAATGGTGGCAATTAAAGCAGGACACAAGTGCAGCAAGGTCAAACGGTGGCAAACAAGGATCAACGTTCCTACCTTTCCAAAAATTGACGGTGGAGAAGTCGTGAAGACCTGCAGATGATGACAAAAAAACTTTAATTATATATGATGAATGGGAGCTTGTCAAAACGTGTTGCTCACCAAAGCTTTCAAGTATATGTATAATTGAACAAGGTTGCTGCAAGTTGATGACGAAAAGTTAAAATAGCAAGATGAGTGCGTACAAGTTGTGGAAGCACGCGCCAATTGCTTGAAGAATCGTTCCGAACCCGTAGCAGAAAATATGGGTAACAATGATCAATCAGAGCAATCAGCACATGAACAAGAAATTGGAGCTACAGAGGAGAAGTAAGAAGTGAGAAGCCTTTACCCAATTTTTGCGAACAAGGGAGTAATTTCCGATTCTTTGTGTAGAAGCAGGGGTGTAGAGCATTGTGACAAAGCCCTCCTTTTATTAGGAATACAGGAAGGTGTCTCCTTCTCCAATTCGAATTGAGATTGACTCCCATCTCTGATTTGGTACCTATCTGTTTGGGTTAGCCACAAGGACTCCAGCTGATCAGTTTGGCCAAAGTGAAGACGGAACCTACCAGTTTAACCTCATGGATTTCAATGTAGATTACAATTGGGCCTAACATATAATAGAGCTAAAAGGCCTAGAACGAAAAGATGGGTGTCCAAATCAGTTTATGGGTTTGCCTACGAATTTCGAAGCACTACAAAGCCCACTTCAAGACAGTTTCCCTCAGGAATTTGGGCCTGGCTAAATTTGTTTATCAACAACATAAAAGCCCATTTACACGGCCCAGTAAAATATTCAACACATCAGGGTGCCCAAATTAAATTTCGGCGTCTGCAGAAGAAATACATTCGACGGATTCAAAATGTGTACATCCGCCAACACAAAAATTCTCCTACCACCAGAAATATAGCTTTTTTTCGAACTACAACGGTTTGATCCCTTTACAGGGTATGTAGGCAATCTAGCGACCCACTAGATGCAACCGCAAGTCCAAACAAAATCCCTGACTCCCTGGTTCATTCAATTCGAATCCCTGACCTCATCAGTCAAATTCCAACAAACACCAGGAAACGTCATAGCTTTTCCAAACAAATCCAAGATCGAATCCTGGGTTCACTTACACCAAATTCGTCCAAACACTATTCCTATTCCAAAAAGCAATACCCTCCAATGGGTCATTCACCCATTGGAATTCTTGAACTACGAATGGCTTGATCCCTCTCCCAGGGTACGTAGGCAACCCATTCAGACATCCGGGTGCAGCCACAAAAATAAACAAACACACACATCCCTACAATTGATTTCTTCATAATAGGAATCAAAGGGTGTTTCCCTGTAATGGGGATTGTAATTAAAAGACACATTCTGTCTTGAATGGGTCGAACCCGAAATAATTAAAACTCTGTTCACTAAATGAATACGAGTGAAATTATGTTGGGTGACATTTACGCTCACAGTGTGCAGATTTTCTCTCAACAGTGTACCAATTGTAAGTCATCCAAAATCTTTCAATTAAAAACATAAGGTTCTGATTCTTCGCCATTACCATTTGTATGTCAAATGCTGGATCAATTTCTTTAACGAAGATCAGGTCATAATTTTTGTTTACATACCTGTTATGTCTTGCTGTTGGTAGAAAGCAGAAACAACTACATGCCCACTATGTAATAAAATATTAAATAAGTTATTTACAATAGATTGTGTCAGTTTTTTCATGGCATAATTTGTCTGGGATCAAATATTGACTATCATGCTCTTATTTTGGATCAATAGCCAATGGATTTTGTGTTCCCAATGGAGTTTCTTGAGGCTAGGAATGTATACAAAGTATGCAAAAAACTATCTTTTTCAGAGATCCGTAAGTTATTGTTACCACTGCTTGACAGATTACTTGCTTGATAGTACTTGACAGTTTCATCAGGAAATCATAAATATATTAGGGAATCATATAACCATTTCCTTAAGCTTGTGTGTTTCAAATTTTAATTGTTCCACAACAATAATTTTAGTTGATATCTCATATTATGGCTATGTAACAGTCTTGGCTTGTCTAAATTTTGGAGAAGAGGAGAATCAGGAGATCATTGGTATCATGCCATGGTTTAAGGCTGCCAAGAATTTATATTTTCTCATTATGTGGTTTGATAAAAATTATTGATATTGTAAATATTTTTTTTTAATTTATAATATTGGTAGTCACCATTATTAAGATGGAGCCACATATTTTATATTAAAATAATGCATAAATGAAGTCACCAATAAAATGAATGAGATCGCTGGTTGTGATGGAGCCCACAGTTTTTAGTCACCAAAAAATGATAGTGGTTTTTTGGGTATATGTCACGGCAGCAACAAAAACCATCAAGTAATAGTGGCAAAACCCGTGTCTATTGCTATCCCCACACCAATGATTGGTGTCTATAGGATCAACACACACCATTCTCAATGGTGGTGTTAGGCCAGTTTTGTCGTAGTGTGTGTGGGAACTAATCTGCTCAACATTGTGTACATGACTTAATTATGGTTGGTAATCTACCTTCATACAGATCGAAGTAGATGTAATCTTTTGGATTAGGAGCAACGTGTCCACATCATTGAAGGGGTAATTCAAAGGCTTCTATATCTCCCAAGAATGCTAAAACTCTACAATAATTCACTGTGATCTGAAAGCCACACATTTATTTGCCTACTACTTCAACCTACACCGAACTGATGCAGCACCTCGTCAACATGAATTGAGTATCAAAGAGGGTGTGAGCTGTATGAACTATGATGAGATGCTTGAAAGAGAAGTATTAATACCAGCTCCAACACTTCCATTTTTTAAAATATGTGTGTATTTCAGTTTGGTTAAAATACCATCTTTTTTAATATGTCAAACAAATTAAATGATAACATATTCGGTAAACATCTCTTAGGCTGTAATTATTATTCTATTGCGTAAAAATTAAAGAAAAATTACAAAAAACCACAAATCCGCAACATCGCGCGGGCGAAATGCGTAGTGTTATATATTTGGGGAAGGAGAATCTCTTAGCATCATCCATGCCCCTTAGGTTTTGGTTATATGATATGACCAAGTTTTTGTAAGTGGCCTCAAATCCTTCGACGATCAATAAACTCAATACCTCAGGGCCTGTTTGAGATAGTTTTTAAAGTGGTCAGAAAAAATACTTTTGAATTAATACAAAAAAAATAGTTATAAATTGTATAACAATTGTAAAAACAAAATCTAATGCGTCTTGAGTGAGTTCTAGCTAGAAGCATTTAAATGTGGTTTTGATAAGCAAGTTAGTGATTCCTCGTACAAAAACAATTTTTTTTAAATTTAAATAGTGTTTTTGACATTTCAAAAGCAATCTTAAACAGGCACAATCCGGTTCATAAATAAAAATCAAGCAACTAAAAATAATCAAAATGAGAACTCATAAACCAGTGGTTCCCGCCACCATCAATTGCTGGTAGTAAGGAACAATAAACACTAGCTAGCTCTCGTAATAATTCGAATAAATAACGTGCACATTCAAAGCTAGACAAACTAGTTGTTAGCAAATTAATTAGAGCATGTGATCATGTATTCTCTGACATTTACCCAATGCTGTCTTCAACTTGTACTATGAAAGGAAGTGGGGAAGTCAATGTAGAAAAAAATACATTACGTAAGTAAACGGTGTATTATTTTACTAAGATGTAACATGTATGCATTACTAATTCAGCCGGCAATAAACATTATTATTCAAAAATCTTGTTTCACAGTTCAATGAATATATTGTTTTAAAACAAAATTACACAAGTAACAACATTTAAGCAGAATTATATATATTTTGTCAATATTGCATCAGATGCACCAACTCGCTCAAGGTTGAGAATATATACATCCTACATGGGAAAAATGAGACTTTGCCTATGAGTTTATAAAGGTTTGGGCCACTCCATCCATTGACAATTGATTTTGAATGTAAACTCTAGATTACTTTATCAAAAAAGAACTACTTAATCATCGTCTAAAATGTTGTCCTCCTTAATATCATCACCTAATAATGTTGTCCTCTACAATATTGGTGGTGGATGAACTACAACATATAATGTTGTCCTCTACAACATTGGTGGTGGAAGACTTAATAAATAATGTTGTCCTCTGCAACGTACATTGGTGCGTATGAGAATCATGCTTATTTGATTAATCGTTATTTTTTGGGTAACACAAAGGTAGTTGAGTTCCTCAACCACCAATTGACCAAAAAAAAAATAGCATTTCCATCACCCCTATATAAAACTAACACACAAATACAATAACCCATGCAATATATTCTCACCACGTATGTAGTGCGTTATATCTTGTATTCTCATACACACAGAAGATAAAAGACACAGAATCAGGTAGCTCAAGCTGTGCTAAAATGCTTGATTGGGACTATTGGTTGGTGAAATGGCGAGTGGAGTTTTGGGGGAGGGAATGGAATGTCATAGACATAGGAAGTTTGACCAGCCTCGTCTTCTTGCACTTGCTTTCTCTTTTTGCACCGTTTTACTTCACCTGGACTGCGTTTTGGCTAGCCATTGTGCTCTACTTTGTCTCAGGTGTCGGTGTAACCCTTTCATTCCATAGGAATCTCTCCCACAGAAGCTTTAAGCTTCCCAGATGGCTCGAGTACTTCTTTGCCTATTGTGGGGTTCTATCATTTCAGGTTTGTGTCTCAAATTTACCTAATCAGTCTAAAAAAGATTAATTGGATGATGAGTTTTAACTTCTATATTTTGTTCTTCGATCGGTAACATGTTTTAAATTTGCAGAGAAGTCCACTTGATTGGGTGAGCGTACACAGATCCCACCATCAGTTTACAGACACTATGAAAGACCCTCATAGCCCAGTTAGAGGATTCTGGTTTAGTCATGTTGGTTCGGCAATCGATTACCGTGGTCGAAACGGAAATGTATACATTATCTCCCTCTCTCCCTCTGGTGGAGTCTGAATCCTAGCCCTCTTCACTACTAATCTCCATGGTGTTAAGATAATTTATATACAATTTAACTATGCTAGATATAAGCAAAAAATTAATAGCAAAAAGATTGATTAGTAGAAACTTTGGAATCCTGGAACCAAAATATATATATGCCAATAATGGACAACTGAAGAATATATATTTTGAGCTTACAAATTCTAATTTCTTTTTGCAGTATGAACCACGACTAAAGAATGTTGGAGATTTGAAAGGACAACCGTACTATATGTTTCTCCATTATACATACCCTTTTCATTATGTAGCTCTCGGAGTTCTATTGCATTTTATGGGAGGAATGCCATTTTTGGTTTGGGGAATGGTAAGACACACAATTGCTCCTATATATTGTTCTTCTTGTTACAATACAGCAAAACTGATTTTTTACGACACACAATGTGGGCCATAAAAGACAACTTTAAGGCACAAAGAAACGTGTCGTAAAAGACCATGTCATAAAAGACAAATTCCTCTTGTGGCACACAAAATGTGTGCCGTAAATAACATTTTTTGCACGTCGTAAAACACTATTTTGGGCGCCGTGAAAGATGTTTTACAACTTTGATTGTGTGCTGTAAAAGACTATTTTGCATGTCGTAAAAGACCCTTTTACGTGTCTTAAAAGGCCTTTTTGCATGCCGTAAAAGATCATTTTGCATGTCGTAAAAAATGTCTTCATTCACTCTTCTAATAGACAGAGCCGGACCTGACATGAGACTCATGAGTTGGCCGTCTCAGGCCTAGTGTCTCATTGGGCCTAATTTTTTTTTTCTGGGGGTATTTAAAAAAATTATTAAGTTAATAAAATGTTATGTTTTTAACTAAATAATAAGTTTGGTTTAGTTGGCAAGTTGCATTCTTTTCTTTTATGTTACCTAGGTTTGAATCCCCTTTCAGTTGTGTATATATATAATTTTTTTTTTTCATTTTTTTTTAAATATTTTTTTTTCTATAAAAAATATAGACTCATTTTTATTTATTTTTCGCCTCAAGCCTCAAAATCTCAAGTCCGGGCCTGCTAATAGACAATACTTTCAATTAAACCCTTTCATTCAAGCATAGTAGATAAAAGCATTCATGGAGTACATTATATCAATTAAATAACTTCATATTACAAAATCATAGTATAATTAATAAAATGGTTTCAAATATAGAATATGCTAGCTGCCTAGCTATATTAGAATTGTCTTCAGATTGATTGCATGCGTACTTGAATGGGCTGATGATAGCTTGATATGATGTCACATGCCAACCATTTCCCATAAAGAAATCGTATATCATAGAGCCTACAAAGACAAGCAATGACAAGCATTAATGATGTTGGCCCTTCAATAAGTTCAAATGAATAATCCATAAAAGTCAAAACAAATAATTCAAATTTCAAGGTGAATTTAAAAGATATAAGACTTTAATCCACATGAGCAACTCTCTAACTTCCCCAAATCTAAGCAATAATTCAACCACAAATAAAAAACAATTAAACTTAATATAGAGCATTTGGTAAATAGCTTGGTCAATTTCATCAGTCTTTATGCCTGGCTGCCAACATATGCAACAATTAAACTTATATTGTTAGCCAACATCATCCAACCAGTCAAGAATCCCTAACATCATCCGTAAAAAACTAATTAGTTAGATTTAAGGGTTTTTGTCCTTTTACCCTAATTCTAGGGATTTTTTTTTCCCACTCACCCCATTAAGTTTTTTTAATTCCCCCTCACCTATGAAGACTCTAATAAGGTATTCTCTAATACCCAATTATGTTATTTTATTTTTATTATTATTATTATTTTTAGACTATTTTACCCTCACCCCTTAATTTGTTACATAGAGAGAAAGAGAGAGAGAGAATGGAAGAGAGAGGAAGCATAGGAGACTTCGTCAGAGTTTGGTCACCGGCGGCTGGAATTCGGCTAACGATAGATGGAATCCGGTCGCCGGATTCCCGTCACCGGCCGCCACCACCGGACTTCTCTAAAAACCTCACCAAATGTCTCCAAAAAGGTCGTCGGAGATCTCATAGGTCGTCGAAAAGATTTATTACCACCCAATTGACCTCTATTGGTCCCCAATAAAACTTTCAGTCGCCGGAATGAGAATTAATCTCCCTAAATCTATACAAATAAAACTTTGATTAAAGAAAAAAAGAAGAAGAAGAAATTACATCAATTCAAAAGCTCTATTGCCCCATAATAGAACTTTCAGTTGCCGGAATATGAACTAATTTCTTTAAATTTAGACAAATAAAACTTTGATTAAAGAAAAAAATGAGAATATTTTATCAATTCAAAATATCTATTGCTCCCCCCCCCCCCCCCAACAGACTTCTATTGTCCCAATAGAAACTTTGTTTTTTTTTTTTTTTCATTTTTTCTTTGAGAAATTTTATTAACACATCTTTATTTTATATATACACATCCCACTTTTTTGTAAGTTCTTAAATCGCCACTTTACCCCTTTCTCAAAAAAAAAAATTTAAAATAAACTCCAAACTTCCAGTTTCACACTTTCACGTTGGGTATAGGAGGGTTGTTGGTAGGTGATCTTTACAGTGGCATTCAGTGAAACTCTTTATCATACCAAGCTTTTTGGGGCATAGATGCTTAGTAAGCAAAAAGAAAAGAAAAAATGGTCCTTATTATGAACTTCAAATATGAGAATCATATATTTTCCCAAAGCTCTTTGTGTCTGATGTTTAAAAGCAAATTCTGAAGTACAAAAGAAGCTTGAAAATGAACATTGAATTGGCTAGAAGTGAACTTACAACAATGTGCCGCTTTATCTATTTAGGTTTTAAATCTAAAATTTATTTGGGATTTTTGCACTTTTGCAGAGTCAATTGAATTTGTAGACCATAATTATTCCAAAAATAATAAGATTAGAGCCAGGATATAGAGGGGAGAGGATGGGGAGAGAGGGAAGAGATAGTGCTGGCCGGAGGGAGGGAGAGAGGATTGCACATAAAGAGAGAATGAGGATCTTATACTCTTGTTGTTGCAGATGCAGAAGAGAGAGAGAGAGAGACCGAGTTGTAGACAAGGTGAGAGAAGGGTAAAAGAGGAAAGATTGGAGAACATGTGGCAAAAAAGTTTGAAGAGGTGTGTATCAAGAAAATTACAATGTGTGTATAAAATTACCCTTTTTCTTTCCTTCTGTGCCCCCATTTTACCCACACAAAAAAATGAAAAAGACATTGATTTGGGCACCTAGAGAAAAGCTCTGGCCACCCAATCATCTTTCTCCTTTGCCACAGCATGGATCGAGCACCGGAGGCGTCTAGGAGGCCATTGGCAACGCCAAGGAGATGGCGAGGCGTCCAGGAGGCTCGATGAAGGTTGGGCTGACGGGACCGAGCTTGTGCGAGCTCACCAACGAGCTACAATGGAATCTGGGCAACAACTGAACCTGCTCTAGAGTTGGAGATCGGGGAGTGGATCGACGCCGGCCGGAGGTGGAGATTGAAGAGTGGATCGATGCCGGTCGGAGGTGGAGACTGGGGAGTGGATCGATGTCGGCCGGAGGGGGGGGGGGGAGAGAGAGAGAGAGAGAGAGAGAGTTTTTCAGATCGGAGGATAGAGTAGAGAGAGATCAATCGTGGGCATATGAGTAGTTTGTTAATTTGACTGAGGGTAAATTTGTCTTTCTACGTTAAATTGGGTAACAAAGAATAAAAATCTATTGTTGCGTAAGTGAGATAATTTTGTCCAATTTTAGTGCTTTGGGTCAAGGACCCTAAATTTAATTTGCTATTGTAACCAAAAGATTCTTTTTTATTAATTGGAAACAATCACCTCAAAATTATTTTAATTTATTTTTCCACCCTAACTAGTACCTCTTCGCACTTGCTCCCAGCAAAAAAAATTCTTGGTGGTTAATTTCTGCCTTCGAATGATCGATGGATAAAGTAAATTACTGTTTGTTTTGTGTGTACTATCAAATTTCCCTTTTACATATTAATTAACTTGCTCTTTTTTTTCTTTTTCTTTTTTGGCAGGGGGTGAGGACGGTACTTTTTCTCCATGCTACATTTGGAATAAATTCAATCTGCCATACATGGGGACAACAAGTATGGGAAACTGGTGATTTATCTAGAAACAATTGGTAAGATTTTTTTGGAGAATATATAGAAGGCATAAATGTCAAAACATCCTTGTAAAATTTGCACTCCAAATTTGCAATTCCCAAATTAACCTCTTGACCTTGGTGAAAATTGTCAATTTACACCCCCTCTGTTATTTCTGAAATTTTACATTCAAATATGAGGGATGTGCCCCTACATATAATTAAGGGCTAAAATGGTCATTCATTATTTTTATTTTAATTAATAACAAATATACATTGAAATTTATGGTCTTCCACCTATTATTAACCCACACACTTCCCGATCAAAAAAAAAAAAATTAACCCCACACACATTGTCATTTTTTGCAATTAAATTACATTATATTATCTCAATAAGATAGTTACATTAAAAATTAGCACTTGATAAGATTGAGGTTGTCACTCACAATTACTGAAAATTATCCCAACTCCATTTTTAATTAAATTAGTGGTTTCTTGGTGAATGACAACATCAATTCAATAATTTTTAACTTTTATTCTTATTGTAACATATAATGTTATTTAACAAAAAAAAAAATCGAAGGCCATAAATCTCAAAATCTAAAAAATATTTTTCATTTTTATGTATATTTGCTCTTAATTAGAAAACTCAAAAATTAAAATAACCATATACATTACCCCTCATGTGCAGGACACATGACTCACATTTGGATAGAAAACATTAGAATTGAGGGATATATTGTAAATTAGCAATTTTTCCAAAGTTGTTGTCACGCCCCGATTTTTAAACCGAATTAAAAATCGATATATATAATCTCATAATTATACATGCGTGATGGTTCAGCCATCAATACAAAATACCTGGAAAACTTTTTCCATTTAAACCAAGTACATACTGATGCCCTGAACCCACAATGTCAATATATAACCGCTCCGCAGAGTCATATATTACACAAGTTTACAAATTAAATTGCCACAACAAAATAATAAGTAAATACTCCTCAGAGTTTACTACGAGCGGAAGTCTTAATAACGGTGAAGTCACAAAATTGGCTTCCTACTGTAATGCTCTCAGCATGCGACCTCAGCTTCAACCACTATTACCCTGACCTGCAGGATTAACCTCTACACCATTGAATAATGCACCAGGTTGCCACACAACAAACCCGGTAAGCTTATGAAAGCTTGTATGAGTAAACTCAAAATCACAAAGCAGAAATACATTCTTAAGTCACCTCAACCTAAACACGATATGCACATAACTCATGCCTACAACCATTAATTCCATATCCTTCCATATCATGCTTACATAAGTCAACTCGTGACTAAAGCCACATGCTCAGATTCTTAACCTAGCATCCAATTACACAAATTTCAGTCAAACAAGACTTCCTCAAGAAATGTTTGATATCATTCTAACGCACTACGACTAATTCCAAGATCACACTCATTCCCTCTCCACTAGAGCCTTTATCATCAACATGACATCAAAGGTGAAAATCAATGAATCACCTTCCTATCCTCACCACAGAGTACAATTCGTCACCACTATGGCTTTTAAGATAAATCAAACCATTAATTAATAAAATCAAGAAGAAAACAAGGCAATCACAATTCAAAACAAGCAAAATAATTCATGGTAGCCTCTGCATATAGTTTAGTTCAGGAGGTCACATTAAGTCAAGTAATTCAAGTCATAGTAGTCATCGTAACCCCACACTCTGACATCCGTAGGTAGCCCCGACTATGACAGCAGTCTTTTCGATCAATGTTAACTTAATAACAATTCAACTCCGCTATCGAGCAATCATCACACTGATCATCGCACAGATTCCACCGGTCATCACACAGATAGCCATCATCACACAGATTTCACGAGTCATCACACAGATAGCAATGTCTGACTGATCATCATGCAGATTTTGTCGGTCATCACACAAATAGCAATCATCACAAACATTCATCACACTAATGTCTGCGATTCATTATACAAATATTCCTACACAAGTTTTACATGACAAACATCACAATATTCATCACACTGATTTCAACGATTCATTACAAAAATATTCCTAAACAAGCTTTACATGGTACTCATCACACTGATGTCATGGATTCATTATACAGATATTCATACACCAGCTATACATGACAACCATCACAATATTCATCACACTGATTTCAACGATTCATTACACAAATATTCCTACGCAAACTTTACATGGTAATCATCACAAAGATTCATCACACTGATGTCGTAGATTCATTACACAGATATTCCTACACAAGTTTTACATGACAAACATCACAATATTCATCACACTGATTTCAACGATTCATTACACAAATATTCCTACACAAGCTACCATATCTTAAATCACCAATTAAGATGGTCATACTAGACCGATGGTATCTCAACAAATGAAATTCTACCATCACAACTCAATACTTAATTTCACTATTTCCAATGATACTGAACTCAGTAGGTCCTATGCTGCCCATATCACAATAATTGCACCAATAAATATATATTTCACGTAAATATATATATATATATATATATATACGTAGTCATTCACTCAGGAATGAAACTAATACCAACTATAGTCATAGTTAACCTAATAACTCCAAGACAATATGGTAATCTTGCTCATAACGAATATTGATCATGCTCATAACGAATATCAATCATGCTCATAACGAATATCGTGAGATTTACTCACTTTGAATCATGTTGCGTCTTTATACGCTAACTAAAACAAGCACAACCGCTGCAATCCGTTCAGCAAGTCCTACAATCACCTAAACACATAGGGTCTCGATTCAGTGAATCAATCACAAAGTGATTAAAGTTCGAAACCCTCGTTTTGAACTAAATCCCCAAAAGTAACGCCAATCGAGGCGGAACCATATCTGAGACCATCCAAAGTCTCCGGAACACTTCTACGATCGATATGCCAAAACCACAAGTCGATCGAATGCTCGAATTCTTACGGATCGAATAATCGAACTGTTCGAAACCGTAAAAATCATAACATATTCATTCGATCACGAAATATTATGTATTAGATATCAAAACGCTCATATCGATGAGTAGATGATATATAAAACCAGAAACTGTGCCTTACATGGCTGGAACGCCGCCACAAGCGGTAGAATACTGCCACCGGACCACACTCAAAATCACAACAATCAAGCCATCCAAAAATGTTCATCATCAAGAGTAGATCAACTTTCATACCTGGAGCTAAGCCTAGATCGGTCCAGATCATCCTAGATCACGCTTGCAAGATTGATCAATCTCTGCCATCTGATCAAGCTCCAAATTCGTTGCACCGCTGATTTTCAAACCTTGATCTTTCACTGCACACGCAAAATCATCCTTTAAAGCGGGTATGAGGATGATCAAGAGGAGGAGGAGATTCAAAAAATGAGAAGGATCGGCCGAGGAGTCGTCGGAAACTAGGAAAATCCGACCGGATCCGATTTCGGTTACTGTAGCTGCTCCGATCTCCATTTTCCAGTAGTTTCTGTCGCTGTCGAGCACCAGAGTGTGGATGGTGAGATGATGGTGACCAAGTCTGCGTTGGTCTAATTGTCAGCTAACATCGGGAACGATCGGAAAACTCGGGTCGGATCACCGGGTTTGGGTGGGGTCGCACTGGGGTGTGGAGAGAGAACGGAGAGAATTTTGGGGAAGAAATTGAGAAAAGGAAATTTATGGGGTTTTATGAAAAAATCCTGGAAATTTTCGTATTTATAGAAATTTCAATTGCTCATAACTTTCTCACACGAACTTTGATTTCTGCGTTCCACATGTCCACGAACTCGTATCGACATGCTCTACGACTTTCGTGAAGAAAGTTTTCAGAGAAACTCAACGTATAAAAAGTCAACCTCCTCCCCCCTAAAACCATATTCTTCGAATAATAATTTATCCGAAACACTTCCACTCCTTCCACGAGCCATGCAACTGTCTTATAACCACAAATTATATTTTAGAAAATCTCGGAAAATAATAACGAATTTCTGGAATACTACAGTTGTGGAGGCTAATTTTCACAATTGCAAGTTTGCGATGTAAATTAACAATTATATCCAAATTTATGGGATAATTTGACAATTAAGCCTATATAGAATATGTCATCTGAAAATCTAAGCATTGCAAAATAGATCAGCTCTAATTTCGGACTCCTCTATCTATTACAAATCAACTTTGTGATAGATGTCTAATTTTTTTTTTCATGGTAGCCTGGCTAACCTTGCAGAATAACATGTTAGATCGATATCAAATCCCTCTATCTATTGCAAATTAGTTTTGTGATAGATGTGTAGATTTTTTTTTCCCGGTAGCATGGCTAACATTTTAAAATAACATTTAAGATATTGTTTCTATTAAACTTAGCTGCTATATGCACTCTAGCATGTTTATGCGAATATATATATATATATATATATATGTGGAAATTAATTAAATGAGAAAAATGCTATTTATCCCCAGGTTGATTGGATTGCTAGCACTTGGAGAAGGTTGGCATAATAATCACCATGCTTTTCAGCAGTCAGCTCGACACGGCTTGGAATGGTGGCAAATTGATGTTACTTGGTATGTCATAAGATTTCTTGAACTTGTGGGTTTGGCAACAGAAGTGAAGCTTCCAACTGAGACTCAGAAGAAACAAAGAGCTTTAAGCAATAACAAGATGATCCACGAGGAAAAGCAGCAGCAGCAGCTTGAAGCAAAAGTCCAAAATGGCAACCTTTGAAAAACTAAGATAATAACGGGATGGATTTATATGTATAAGTACCATATAATGTCCCAAAAAATAAATGTATGTTTGGATTTTTAAGATATATGCCATGGTGATCGATCAAGATTGGGTGTGTGTCCGTTTGTTTGCCTTGTTCTTTGTGATGTACGTCAACAATAAATTTGGTTGTTTGTCTGGTGAGTGAGAGCACTATCATACTTGTGGATCAATTATTATATGGATCGTGTAAAACGTGAATCTGTTGTAAGAATTATTTCCATTTGATGCATGTCATACGTGAATGAGGAATCCTCATGTTTTGTGTACATTTTGTGAAGCTAGCTAGTTAAAATGTTGATGAAAATTATAACGAAAACAAAATATGTAGAATCTATATGTAGCAGTAAAATTTAAGATTAAATTCAGTTTACCTCCTTGAGGTTTTGGGGTAACTTCATTTTAGTCACTGTCCTCTCAATTTAATCAGTTTACCCCTCGAGCTTTTCAATTTCCTCAACCGTGTCCAATGTCTCATTCTCCGTCCAATTGGACGTTAAGTTTGATAAATGAGCCCATTTTAAAGGTTAAAATTGCCATTTCAGAAAAAAAAAAAAAAAAAAACTCCACGACAAAAAAAAATAATCTTCTTCTTCCTCCTCCTCTGATCCTCCTCCCCAAAACCAAACCAGACTTCATCTCAACTCACGACCATCACCATGCTCGCCAGTCTTCGACAAATCCTGTCCGGCCTCCGCGTCGTCCGGTGACGCCGGAAACCAGCTCAAGCGCCGATCTCATCACTACCCAGAATGGCCAGAAATGCTATGGGCACCCATTGTTCTGCCATGGCCGCACCTCAAGAACGTCAACTGGAAGAACGGCGACCTCAAGCCCTACGTCGTCTTCTGGGTCGACCCGGACCGCCTCCTCGCCACCAAATCCAACGACTCCGGCTTCTGGGTCTTCTTCCTTTTCTACATTAATTTACCTCCTCAATATTGTCACTTGTCATTGGATCCATTTTCTACATTGAACGCAGAACAACCCAAATAGAAAATTCCAACTACCAGAGAGTAAAGGAAACGAAACAGAATCTAAACACACAAACAATCTGTCAAACTGTTATCCTAGAATTTCTGTCATGAACACGATCATCTTTGCCAAATTTGTTATAAAACTATCATAATCAATAAAATAAAATAAAAACCTTAAAGCAAAGAATATTGAACACAGCCTTCTTTGGTTAACAATATAACTCACCAACGAAGCATATTCCTTGAATGGAAAGGAATAAACGAATGAATCTGATCTAATCGAAAGCTAATCAGGTAATCACAACAACCCAATTGTCTCTACTGCTGAACTCAAAACACAGAACAGCTTTCCCTTCTTTTATATTCTGAAAGTACTATAAAAAAAAAAAAAAAAAAAAAAAACAAACAAACGTCCAAATCTCAAGCAGCCCATCACCAACCACTTTTCCAGTTTTCCCTTTTCTATTCTAAAAAGGAAGAGCAAAATGGATCAGAGTAAACTCAAAGAAAACGACCCGATTCCACAATTACCAATGACCCAGAATTGAAAAAAACAATAAGAATTCAATACAATAAAGTTGAAAACCACAAACCCTTTCCTTCCGTTTTTTCTTTTGTCAAAGTCTTCTTCTTCCACACAAACTCGCTTGAACCAAATCAAAACCAGTAAATTAAATCACAGATTTGCAAAGAACACTTGCAAGATTGTGGCATTCGAAGCCGGCGGCGGTCCAATCTTCCGACCCTGTTATCCAATTGGGTAAATTGGTGGAGCAACCAATCGAAACCCGAGCCCATCAAGAGTAGAGGCAATGGCTTTTTGGGAGTCCATCGGAGCTAAATTTGGAAGATTTAGAGAGTTGAGGAATGAGATTGTTGAATATGTGAAGGTGGGTGAAGGCCATGGTGGTGATTAATAGAAGAGATTGGATGCTTTTCTGGGAAGTCACCGACGTTGTGTTCGCGCCGGCTGGTGGTTCTGGGTCTACGTCGTAGTCTGCAGCTCTGTCACGGCGTTTTTGGGGGATTCGTGGCAACGAGGGTGGTAAGGTATTGCTACTGCTACTATTGGATTCATTTGGTCAGCAAAAGAGAAAGTGAGAATGATTTCAGAGAGTGGTGGTAGGTGTGGTCAATTGGAGCTTCGCCACCTGGTGGAGGTCGTGGGAGGGTTTTGGGGGAGCGGTGAGAATGGATAGAGATAGAGAGAGAAGGAGGGAGAGGAAGAAGATGAGTATTTTTGTCGTGAGTTTTTTTTTCTTTAATCTTGAAATGACGGTTTTAGCCTTTAATGTGGGTCCTATAGTCATAGTTAACGTTCGATTTAGACGGAATCTAAACAACTAGATACGGTTGAGGAAAATTGAAAAGTTCGAGGAGTAAACTGATTAAATTGAGAGGATAGAGACTAACATGAAGTTATCTCAAAACCTCAAGGGGATAAACTGAATTTAATCCTAAAATTTAAGTTGGATAAATAAAAATAATGTTATTTTAGTACCAATCAATATTGAAATGATATATTTTCATGTTCTTGTTTTACTGTTTCTTTAAATTAGTCTAAGTTTCATGTCTTGAACTAAAGACATCAACCAAATAAGGTTGTCAAAAATTAATAGTTTTGCACCAACAATTAGGTCTTTCTGTAACTAACTAATTAGAAAAATCTCATAAACTTAATCCATGCAGATGATAAATTGATCATAATGATAATATTAATAAATATTGACCAGCAAAAAGATTGGCGAAAAATCATTATAAACTCGTTTGCAAAGTCTCCATTTTCTAATGTAAGATCTATAATTAATCTCAACACGTCCCCATACGTAGGACGAATTTTCAAGTCATACACGTGAAAAACATATATTGGATGACGTGGAGCCCGTGTGGCTGCAAGACATGTACATGTGAAAAAACTTGATTCTGATACCATAATAAAGTAATCTGAGGTTCACATCCAAAATCAATTAACAATATATGAAGTGGTCAAAACCCTTATAAACTCATTTGCAAGGTTCTCATTTTCCCATGTGGGATCTATAATCTCAACAATTTCTACAAGAAGAGAGTTGCATAATTGTTGTTGTTGTTGTTGTTGTTGAGAAAAGGGACTTGCATCATAGTTAGCTTGCAAAAGAGAAGAAAAATAATTAGTTGGCAAAAAAATTATAGTATGCTGTTAGCAGCAACAACAAGGGAAGTTAAAAATTAGGACTAAATACTGTTTAGTCCTTGAACTTTTAACTATAAAACACTTCAGTCCCTGACCTTCTAATTTCACACGTTTAGTCCCTGTACTTCAAAATTTCAGGCCAATAGGTCATTGCCGTCTAAAAGTCACGGCGAAATGTCTATTATGCCCTCAGTTCTTTTTTTTAAATTAATTAATTATTTTATTTTGTTTGGAAAATGAATTTTTTTCCCTTTCTTTCTTTCTTTTTGAAAAAAAAAATAAAGAAAAAAAGAATAAATAAATAAAAAAAAGAGAAAGGAATAAATTTATTAAAAAAAAAAAACTGAGGGCATAATAGACATTTCGCTGCTACTTTTAGACAGCAAGGACCTATTGGTCTGAAATTTTGAAGTATAGGGACTAAACGTGTGAAATTAGAAGGTCAGGGACTGAAGTGTTTTATGGTCAAAAGCTCAACGACTAAACAATATTTAGTCCTAAAAATTATGACTTAAAAAAACTTAATTGGTTGAGACTTGAGAGTAAGGAAAGTGTTGATTTCGTATTAATGTACCGCAGAGATGAGATATCTACTTCTAATCATGGTGTTAAGTGTACGGTTTAGGGTAACTACCACTTATGGCTAGCCATTGATACAAGAAACAAATTGAGCTCGAGCATAGATGTAGTTGCCAAATGCCATTGCAATAGTGGATTACGTACTTCTCTTCACTAATTGACGACCTAACTAACTAACAGAGTCTTCAAGTAGTCATGCATGAAAGCAGATATTGAAACCTAATTACAACTGTAACAGCTGTTAAGTACGTATAACTTAGTGGTGTTAATTTGTTGCGGGTATGTGGTTTCTCTTTTTCTAACTATATTTATAGGATTGGAGATGCATGTGTATATGCCTGCATATGTAGTTAGCTTAGCCATTAGAGGCAGAAAAGCTATCACCTATGTCAATGGTGGTAACCATCCTTCATCTTTGGACGTTCGTATAGTTCATATAGTAGTAGTATACAAAATACAGTGATGCGAGAAGTGTGTACACAATAGTAAGAGACTCCGTCAAGTGTCAAAAGTCATATGAGATGAGTAGAATCTATTAGCAATTACAGGCACAGCCATAAGAAACATAGAGAAACTTCTCTAATATTTGATTTTTTATTGATAACTTGCATGAAAATTACAATCGAAGACGTGTCTTATATAAGGCACATACCTTAAACCTAATACAACTAGAAAACATAAAGAACAATTTATTGTAGACTAAAACTAAGAAACCTAATTAAACCTGATTAAACAAAAATCGGAAATAGAATCCTAGATACTAAAAAATAGGGTTAAATACTATTTACTCCTTGGACTTTTACTGAAAAAACACTTCAGTCCCTCGCCTTTTAATTTGACAAGTTTACTCCTTCATCTCTTAATTTCTCACCCAATAGATCCAATCCGTTAACTTACCGTTAAATTGTCCGTTAAGTGGCTAATTCTTTGATGTTAACTCAGTTTCGTGGGACCCATTTCAGAAGCAAATACATATTATAGCCCTGACTTCCTCTATTTTTTTTTCAATGATTTTTTTGTTCTTTTTTTTCTTTTTTTCTTTTCTAAGAGCACCAAAATGGAAGCTCAGAAATCCTCCTCCATCACTTCTGACGATCGGACCGCTGACTCCCCCCTCCGCTACCTCTCCCCCATGCAATCCGATGCCGCGACCCCTTCGAAAACCCTTTCTACACCTCCCCGGAGCTATCCCCAAGCTGACAACTCCAACTCCGGAATCTCTCACCCAAATCCTTCTCTCTCCTTTATTCAATCACCACAGTCCCCTTCTCCACCTCCACCTCTGCTATCGATTTCCTCCACTTCTACACCACCTCCACCTCTACTGTCCCACTTCTAGACCTCCGTCGTTGAACTGCACCACAAATGTCACGCCCCTGATTTTTACACACATGAAAATCGATATATAATCCCATAATTATACATGCGCGATCGTTCAGCCATCAATACAAAGTACATGGAGACATCTTCCCTTTACAACAAGTACATATTGATGCCCTGAACCCACAATTTCAAATATTGACCCGCTCCACAGAGTCATATATTACAAAACTTATGAATTAAATTGTCATCACAAAATAAAATGTAAATGCTCCTCAGAGCTTACTACATAGGGGAAGTCATTCACTGGCAAGGCCAATAAAATTTGCTTCCTACCCGTTCTGCTGCTAACAAGCTACCTTAGCTTTAGCCACAATTACCCTGACCTGCAGGATTAACCCCTACATAATTTGAATGGTGCACCGGGTTGCCACACAATAAACTCGGTAAGCTTTTGCAAGCCCGGCCGTATGAGTAACTCATGAACATCAATCAACAACTCACACAAATCTGCATAAGGAAAACATGCAGCCATGATTCCTTCTAACATTCCATATCCTTCCCACTGAAAGGACAACATAAATCACCGCTGTGATAATGTTCTATTTGCTAACTTAACCATCAAGAAGCAATTCAAGTCTCATGTGGACAATAAAAGAAGAATACTCAAGGAATTCTCCTTTAACTACATACTTATGAGTCTCCAGCAACCTCGACCCTTACCCCCACAATCTATAATGGCAGACAGACTATAGTTCTATTGAAATCGTAACCACTCGTCTGGCCACGGACGTGATTACCTATTTCCTGCCTTGATCACACTAGTACAAAATCGAAAATAGATAACGGTTCCGCACCGTTGTCTGAAAAAATATTTTTTCGTTGTCTAGGTGAGTGTTGTCTTTTTACGCTTCACTCCACAACGGTACTTCACCGATGTTGAACATAATAAAGTACAACGGCTTTTTGTCAGAAATCGTTGTAGATATACTCAGCATGTACCGTTAGCACTAAATGCACCGTTGTGTATGTAATTATTCAATAACAGTTTTTACTTACATACCGATGTGGTAATATAATTCACACATCACTTTTGGCCTTCAACAACTTTCATACACAATGGTTGTTACCAAAAAAATGTTGGCTTCGAGGATTGTATACATCGATTTTTAGTTGAAAAATATTTTCCAACTTCATTACACAACAATTTCTCGTCAAAAGCGTTGGTGTTGAGAAAATGTTACATCGGTTTCTAAATTAATAACATTGTCGGTGATGATGAAGATAGTAAATTACAACGATTTCTAGAATAAATCCATTGTCTACTAGCCAGAGAGACAACAATTTTTTTCAACCATGATTTAGTGCATCAATTTAAGAAATTGAAATGAAATTGCAATATATTAATAGAGTATAGAACTGAAGATCCGCATAGCAAAAGTCAAAGTCTAAAGGTACTTGTAATGGAAAAGGTAAATTTTGCTACAAATTAAAGAAGTTTCACTAGGTACAGAGTTAAACCACAGAATTGATGAAGATCCACATTGTAAAAGTCTAAAGATATTATCACTAACGAATTCTTCCCATCATGAACTTCATTGACTTCTTCTTGAAGGTATGTGGTTTCTATAATTCCTTCTCACTGCAAAAAAAAAAAAAAAAAAAAAAAAATTATAAACCAATAGCATAAAACCATATGCAAATATTCATCAGTCTGCTATATCAGAAAAAGTATTGTGACATTTGATAGTCTTCTAGCTATACACACTTCATTAATAGTCTTGATACCCAGTAGCTACCCAGAGCTAAATCAGAAAAGTATTATGACATTCGATAGTCATATAGCTAAATCAGAAAAGTATTGTGACATTCGATAGTCCTATACCTAAATCAGAAACGTATTGTGACATTCGATAGTCCTATAGCTAAATCAGAAAAGTATTACCTAAGAATTTCCAGCTACCTAGTAGCTGTTATTTGCATTCTCTAAAAACAACAATTAATTTGTTCTCTACTTGTAGCTATACACACTTCATCAATAGTCCTGGTATTGAATAGCAGGGCTACAACAAAAATGAAGCAAGCATCTCAAGTAGCTAATATTTAAGAGAAAATGATCGCACAGACCTTTTAAAGTTCATACATTTCCAATAAGATGGTTAAAGCAAAAAGAAGAGCTTCAATTGTTTTGTTTTACATGAACTTAATTAAGAATATATACAAGGCTGTCAAACCATATATAGGGTATTATTGTCAAATAATAGAAGCACAGAGACTTAATTTCCGAGCCTAGCTGGTATAGAGGTCCATCACATGACCTCTAGGTCATACACAAGTACTCTCAGAATCAAGATGTCAAAACATAAGTTGAAAATGAGCTAATCAGTCTCAGATTGAAAAAATAAACAAAATTGACGAAGACTCACCCTCAAATTGAAACTCTGGAACTTTACTGCAGCTGCTGTCCTTGCTTTACACCTGCACCAAAGGGTTTATCAAAATTAAAATCCTAAAGTTGCAGCAGTAGGAGTTGACAAAGCATGAAGAAATCGTGGGATGAAGACGTAAATGGAGTAGAAGTTGCAGAATGATACTATGAATGAAAAGTAAGCCAACAAGTAAACCTCTTTAACACTCAAAGCTGCTCCACCTCTAGAATCTCCATCCAGCTTTGTTAAAATAGCGCCAGCAATCCCAATCTCTACATTGAATGTTGTGACCAGGGCTGTAAACACAAAGAAGATAAGTCAGCCTACTTCTAGGAATATATACATGCATTGTTCGTAGCATGGTAAATTTACAGTTTTGAAACATAATTGGAATTGGTTGGATCTTTGGACACATGGATATTATTAAATCACATGCGAATTGGTAACAATATGATGAGTATGGCCAGGAAACTCATAATTCAATCGGGTGCATATGAACTTGCTTCTTTATCTCAAACATTAGATAGAGCAACCAATTTCCTATTTAAGACTTTTATGTGTTCATGACATTGCAGATGATCAATCACATTTTCTTGTATAAATCAATAAAGAGGGATCCCAAATAAACAACCTATTATAACATAATAAGACATGATAATTTTGCTTTCGTGTCTAATTCAGCGGAAACTGAGAACCAGCAAAAAATAAATATAATATGCATAACTGGAAGTGATTAAACTATAAATGTTAAACCCACAAAAGATTAACTGTTAAGTGTGAATACCTGCAGCTTCCTGGCCAGTCATTGCATCCACAACGAGTAAAGTTTCTGTGGGGTTCAATTCCTGCTTTACTTCTTTCAACTCATCCATCAGTACTTTGTCTATCTGTTAAAAATTGAAAACATAAAACCTCCAGCCCAAATAAGATGGCGCAGGAGTGAACGTTCTCATTCCATTATCTAGGAACTACCTGATAATTATATATTTCGAATAATTACCTGAAGCCTTCCAGCAGTATCCATTATTACTACATCTATGTTCTTCTTTTTGGCCTCCTCTAAACCTTGCCTAGCTATTTGTGAAGGTTTGGTGTCAGTCCCTGCTGTATATACGTGCACTTTTACCTGTTACAGGCTATATCATGAATATAAGAATGAATGGGTACCTAAGAATTAAAGGACATAAAAATGAACAGAGATTTAAAAAAGTGAATGCAGAGCTAGTGTTGTAGATTGAAGGAAACTTAATTAATATGTGCTTGGTATCAAAGTGTGGCCAACAAAAGACAACAAAGATAAAAGCTGTGAAGAGGTGCCGACATTGAAAGACCAAAGAAAGTGTTGGCAGTGGCATTCTAATTCAAACATAAAAGTTTGGTCTTTGTCAATCAAGTGTGCAATTATCAAAGCATATATTGAAACCAAATTTGTCCAGGTGCTCAAGTTTAATTAAGCTTTGTTCTCTTCCCTCACTTTGATCATTTGGCGGTGGCTCTATATTAAACAAATGAGATCAAATGATAATTGCAGAAGCTACCAAAAGCACAAAGCAAAAAGTAAAGAAAAGAGAGGAAGGATGAATGTTCTGGTGGCATTACGGAGGAAAGAGTTCAATCAAATTGTGCATAAGACAAAAGCTTAATTAAGCTATGCATAAGACAGAATGCTTATAAGTATAACAATAAGATTGATAAAAGTTTCGTACTGGGCTTATGAACATAAAGGCAGATAAGACAAAACAATAAATTGAATATTTACCCAATGTGCACCACCACAAGCCTTGGCTAATACTCTTGTCAAAACCGCTGCGAAACACCAAAGGAGGGTGTCAAGACCTGTGTTCTTGGATCACGAAGCAGACACAAGAATAAAGTGGGGACTTTTCTTACCCAATTTGTTTTCACGGAATGAGAGCATTAAGCTGATTGCAAGCTTCAGATGTTGGGAAGCTCTATTATGTTGAAAACCTAGTTGCAATTCCATCTCCAATTTGGTTTCCACCTTCAAATCCATCTCGAAATCCAATTTGCAGAAGCACAACGCCGAGGAGTTACGACCCAGGCTTTCATATGATCAAAGTTCATAACAAAAGATGTCTTCAACAATCTACATCATAGCAGATACTTGAATAAACATTGCAAGGAGCAAATTAATTAACCCAAAAGATCAATTGTGACATGGAAGGAAAACAATAGAGTTGCCTGATCAGATGTGCAGATAATGGCTTGCAGAATTTGACAGTAGTTGACATCGACCACCATCTTCTTATGGCAACCGGTGGCAGGGCTGGCGATGTTGAACTGCAAAACACAAACGAAGAAAGTTACATAGGGCAGAGAAGTTAGAGAGAGAGAGAGAGAGAGATATATATATATATATATATATAAGAAATCAAAGAGGGCAAACCTTCATCTTGGTGGTCGCAACAGAAAGAGAGGCGCTGAAAGTATTAGGATACCTGCACATGAGGAGATGAGGAAATGGGCGGCGACCATCGCGGCCAAGGTCGAGTCCAAAGAGGTGACCACGGTGAAAGGCTCACACTTCTTCAACACCATATACACTTTCTTCCTCAGATCTGAAAAGAATTCAGAGAAAAAAAAATTCATAAAGGAGCCCCAATTGAGTTTGGGAGAGATGAGAGAAACGTATTCACTCACCCAATGACCGGATTATTGGCTTCGGCCTTTACATCGATGGGTTGGCATTGAGCGAGGATGAAGAGAAGAAGATGAAACAAGATGGGAGATGAAGGAGAGATCTGGGTTTGGCGTTAGTTTTTATGTTTTCAGAAAAGGATGTCAATATTTGGTGGGAAATTAGAATTTAGCTAAAACTGACTGAGCGGGATTCTTAAAATTTTGCTTGCTTATGCCTTATTTTTTCTTTTTGGGGGATCAATTATATGGGAAAACTTCTAACCAATGGACCAACACTTTTTTAATATCTATAGATAACGGTTTCGACAACACCATTGTACAAGTTAAATGAGAAAACTTCTAACCAAGGGACCAACACTTTTTTAATATCTACAGATAACGGTTTCTACTATACCATTGTAAAAAAAAAAGCCACAACGTTTTTTATTAAACCGTTATCTAGGTAATGTTGTCTATTTTCGATTTTGTACTAGTGTCACCATCTGTGACATGTGGTTTTTAGACCCCGTCTGGTCTCATAATCAACATTTAGATCACCATCTGCGACCTGTCACCATCTGTGACACATGATCTTCAGACCCCGTCTGGTCATGAAATCAAACATCAAGGTCACCTTTTGCAACCTGTCACCATCTGTGACATAAGATCTTCTTAGATCCTGTCTGGTCTTAAAGTCAACGTTAAGTAAGTCGCACCCGACCTAAAACGTTACAAACATCTAGTTTCGGCTTTCCCAATCCCTGCTCACCATCTGTGACCCTTGGTACAAAGACCAATACATCTAAAATGAGTCACGCTTGACTCAAAAATGTAACATCAAGCTCAATACTTTTCAAACAATAGAAAACATCTTTTTCCACAATATTGTTTCCTGAAATGTCACATTCAACCGTAATATGAACACCATCATGCATGTTATTATTCATCACAATCATCCACAAGGATAAATATATTTCACGTAAATATATATATACGTAGCCATTCGCTCAGGAATGCCTACTAATGCCAACTATAGTTTGAAGTTAAATGACTAACGCCAAAACAATAATGGTAATTCTGTTAATAAAGAACCTTGTGAGATTACTCACCTCGAACTCCCGCTACGTCTTCAATAAAGCACAAAGCAGCCAATCCACAAAATAACCGTCCAGAATACTTCGTCAAGCACCTAATCACATACGGTTCCAACTTAGTGATGATTCACATTTGATTTAAGTTCGAAACACCTGTTTTGAACTAAAATCCCCAAAGTGGCGCCAATCGAGGCAAAACCACATCCGAGACCTCCCAAAGTCTCCGGAATACTTCCACGATCGATATGTCCTAAATCGATCGGTATGAAACCGTAAAAATCATACAAATCCATTCGAACTCCAAAATTTGCATATTATATATCAAAACGCTCGTATCAACGAGTAGAACATATATCATACCAAAAAAAGTTCCTTAAGTGGCCAGAACGCCGCGACAGGAGGTGGCGCACCGCCGCCGGCCAAAACTCAATATTTCCCAAAACTCCCAACATCAAAAAGCTTCATCTAAGTATGCTTGTGAATTCTCATAACTAGCTCGAAGTCAGAAAACAAGCATAAAGGGCCTCACAAGCTTTGGATTTTTTCTCAATCTGAGTTAAACTGATTTTCACGTAAATCGATCCAAACAAACATCATAGATCGACTCAGACGACCCCCACGAAGCCAAGGAAGGAAACTTGATGCCGTGCTGTCGCTGGAGCTGCGTTTTCTGGTCAGGTCCGAAATCACCCAACTGCACCGCCTTGCTGTGCCTTACACGGTGGATATCGCCGCTAGAGAACACCACAGGGACGACTAGAAGGAGGAGACGAACCAGCTGACCAAGTTTCAAGGCCAGAGACCGCCGCAGTTCCCCGGAAAAGCCGGATCGGGTCGGGTCAGACGGAAAACTCAGTCACTGAAGGTATCGACCGAGAGAGAAAAGAGAGAGAAAAAAAGGTTTCCAGAAATGGAAACTTGAAATTATGAAAGAATTTCTGATTTTTCTCTATTTATACTAAAACGAAAACTTCTTCCGATAGCCATAACTTTCTCATATGAACTCTGATTGACTCGAACCATATGTCCACGAACTCGTATCGACGTGCTCTACAACTTTCGCGAAGAAAGTTTTCTGAGAATCCCAATGTATAAAAAGTCAAACATCACACAACCTCCTAAACTGTGAAATTCAAATAATTATACGTACGAAAACCATTCAACTTCACAAACAACCTACGAATAAAGCACAATAACAATTATTTGTACAACTGGTCCATTATTAATTACCAAAATTACATAACAGAAATCCAAGTCATCACAACAAACCTCCCCACAGAAAACCCACATAGAAAAAACTAAACAAACACTATAAACCAAACCCACGTAGCAAAAAAGATCAAATTTTTCACAAATCAAACATGTTTCTCACAAGAAAGACTCTTTTTTCCTGAAATCCAGATCACGAACGCTCGCGAAGATCTGCAACGATGGGGAGAAGGGTTTTGGGCGGCGGAGCAGTGGTGGAGGTGGTAGATTCGAACATTACCAGAACTTATTGGAAATCCAAGTGTGATAGATTCGCCGGAAAGTTGAACTCGCACTTGAAAGTTTGAAATTTGAGAAAAGGAGGAGGACCTCTGAGAGGGATTGATGGTGGTGGGTTGCAGGGCGCAAGGGCAGTAGAGGTCGTCCTCCGCCGATAGCCTCTCTGATATGCTCTTTGTCTGGCCCCTGCAAATTCCTCTCTCTAATGTTGGAGTAATTGCTCAGACTTGGAGATGATGGGTGTTCTGCATATAGATTTGAAGCTTGGAGATGGTAGTGTTCTGCTTCACATTGATTTGGTTGTAGGAAATCGACAATTAGGTGGCTTTGCTCTTTCTTGATTGTGAACGATTGCCCTAACCTTGAGGATGTTCCGTATCTGAAGCGATGGTGGTGGAGGTGGCGAAGGCAGTGGCGAGGATGGGGTTGGAGTGCTGTAGCGATGGGGAGGGGGAGAAGAGATGAACAAGAAAAAAAAAAACAAGAAGAAGAAGAAGAAGATAAAGAATAAATATAAATAAAATAAAAAAATTAAAAATTAAAAAAAAAAGGAAGTAAGGGTAGAATAGACATTTTAGCGGGAAATGAATTGCCACGTCAGCTACTAACGGAGGTTTTGGACGGAGTCTAACAAAAAGGACCTATTGGTCCAAAATCTGAGAGTACAAGGACTAAATATGTGAAATTAAAAGGTCAGAGACTGAAGTGTTTTTTAGTCGAAAGCTCAAGGAGTAAATAGTATTTAACCCCTACAAAATATTACGCTTGGAATCCTAATCAAGATTTTGCTCGAGAATCCCCGCTATATCCAAAAGAGTAATTTATGATTAATTCCATCATTAAGAAGTTTATTTAAATACCAATTTCCGATATTCAAATTATTCTTCTTAATGTGAAGAAGCTTCTTTCTTTTCGAGATTTTTTTGTTGAAATTGGCTAAAATCTCATCCTACATCAATCTCCTCCACTTGAAAAGAACTCGACCTCAAGTTCCTCTGGTATACAGCACGATCATTAGTAGGAATAAAACATGATAAGCCATCAACTTCAATATTCTCAAAAAAAGGTATCACCATAAATCCAATACCGTAGACAAGTTTAGAATAAGCATCCTGAAACTTGAACTCCTCCACTTGAAAACGAATGAGCATTGACTTCTTCTTGGGTTGATCTTGAACACAATTAGGCATGCATGCATGACATGGATATTGATATGATGAATGAATCAGCTTCCTTGTCCTTAATGAGTTTCTCTTCAATCTTCAAAGTGGCTTATTCATGTTCCTTTTCACACACCTCAGGATGGTCATTCTTGATTTTCTTCCTTCCAGGCTTGATTTTAATTTTGTGCGACTCCCACCTAAATAAATGTGTTGTCTTTGCAATAACCACCTTTGATGCTTTCATGTCATGGTCTTCCAAAAAGCACTTTCGTGTCATCCATGTCAATCACATGACAAGTATTCTCTTCTTTATAAAATTTTCCCATAGAGACAGGAACTTTATAAACCTATGTTACTTGTGCATATTCATCCTCTCCAAATGGAATCCAATAAGGATCACTCAACTTCACTGTGGTAATTGAAAATAATCCACAACTTTGTTTGCTACAAAGTTCTCTCGTAGATCACTGTCAATTATTATAGAGCATACCTTGTCTTTGATGACACATGTAGTTTGGAAGTCGTCGTAATCCGGCGTTGTGAATATCCAACATTTCATGTTTTTTTTTTTTTTTGGATTGATGAGGTTGTCCTAGGGCAAATTTCTTGGCATGTTCCTCTTCAACGAAACTTTCTTTGATAGATACTCTACGACTAGAGTCATTAAGGTTGGTGATAGTGAACTTCTCCCTTGAATAGTCGTCTGCTAAGGAGCGGGCAATACCCGCTCTGATACCAAATAATGCGGGAAGTGTGTACACAATAGTAAGAAGCTCCGTCAAGCAAACCCACAATCCTTGGGTAGTTAGAACTAGAGTCACTAAGCAAACAAAAGAAAAATAAAGTAAATAAAACAAAAATGCTAATCTAAGGCACCAAGCCTTAGCAATGCTCACCTTTGGTTCTCACCAACAAAACTAAAAGCCTAATAATTACTATTTACAATGAGGTAGAAATTGTCATTAAACATTGTGATTGTAATTTTCTAAAAAGGCTAAGTCAAAAACAAAATTAACAACCATAATTAAAAACAACGAAAATAAAAATAAAAGAGAGATAGGTTTGGGTACTAGGGATCACTCTAGCAATTTCAATGCAACAAATACATTTCAAGCAAACAAAAAAATCTTCATGAGAACCAAATCCCGTACTTAATGCCGGTCAAGGCTACTAAGCCGAATTTCCTTAAGGGTATTCAAATTTTCGATTAGGACAAATATGAACTCTCTAATTCATGAGTTAGTACCTTACTAGGGCTACCAAAACATGAACTAAACGCGTAGAGCTCTAGAAATTAGGGATTTAAGCATGCAATAGTTACAACCTAAAATGTAACGATTACTTAGTTTTCTACCTAAGGCTGGTTAAGGCCACTAAGTCAATTTCTCTTATCTGGTATCCATTCTTCCGGTTATGGCAAGAATGAAATCTCTAACCCTAATCATTATGCTTTGTTAGGGACACAACATCTAGGATTAAAGGCTAAGGACACAAGAAAATAAGAACATAGGTAATCCTTAATTTTCGATTAAGCAACTACTTGACACACCACACTAATTACATGAAGCTAGTGAACAAAAGAACCACAAATTATATCACACATCACAAATCTCAACACATAACAAGAGAGTGGTTAATTCCCTAAAATTCATGCATCAAGAATCAATTGACATTGTAATTAGAGTGCACCCATATGAAAATGCATTATTTATCACTTGAGAAATATGTCCATTACATCAAAATTGAGCTAGAGTTAGAAACCCTAGCTCCCAAAAGTGACTACTCACAACCCATATTTATGAACATCAAAATTACAAAATTCAAATAGCAAAGAGTAGAGAAGTGTAGATACCTCTACTAGCAAGCTAGTTTTTTTGCTACTTCACCAAGCATAAGTAACTCTCTCTTAGAGGGCCCACAAGCCATGGTGGGGCCCAACCGAGACATACACCTTGTAGCTCGATGTCCAAGCTACGCCTCGGTAGTCAGAAGGGGCCGATACCTTTCCGGGCTTGCCAAGTTGCCTCCATAGTAGGCCTTTATGCACTAGAATGGTGGTTTTGCATCCCACATCTAAGAAAATGTAAATAAGAGGGGTTCCCTTACCTATAAAAGGGAACCCTCCTCCCACTTAAACACCATCCCATTACATCTCTTGTAATCCACTTAGGCCATAAGACCCAAACACAAATAATACAATATTTAAGTAGACGTAGTCTCCTGCTAAGGCGGAGACGAACCACTATACTTCTCGTGTTTCTCTCTCTTTCACTACACTGATCAGCAATGGTCAATGGAAACAAAACAAAACAAAAAATCTACTACTTGTTGTGAATCAACAATGGTCAATGACAACATTTGTGGTGAATCACCGCCAACATCAAGTACTTCTCATTGCTCTAGCTGAGGAGCTCATCCGCCCAGTACAAGAGTCAACAATAGCGAGCATCGGCCAAGCTTTGTCAGCCAAGCTTTCCTCGGTCAAGCTTCTTCCGCCAAGCTTCGTCTGCTAAGCTTTCCTCGGCTAAGCTTTGTCCGCCAAGCTTTCCTCGGTCAAGCTTCTTCCGCCAAGCTTTCCTCGGTCAAGCTTTGTCCGCCAAGCTTTCCTCGATCAAGCTTCATCCGCCAAACTTTCCTCGAACAAGCTTCGTTCGCCAAACTTTCCTCGGCCAAGCTTCGTTCGCCAAACTTTCATCGGACAAGGTTCGTCCGCCAAGCTTTCCTCTGACAAGTTTTCCTCCGACATCACCATTGCAGATCCCCTAGCAAATCTGCACTACCCAAGCCTAGCGGCCTCACCTCAAGGCCTCGCAAATCGGCATAAGATAAGTAACTATATCTTATCTTTTACGCTCTTGCAATTACAGCCATTGCCATGCTTTTACTACTTCCAAGCATGCCTACAAATATATCACACTTGATATGCTTTTACATGCTTCCATGACTTTAAACATGCTTACAACTTGTACCAACTTTGCTAGTACACCTACTATGCTTATAGCCAAGGTTCGAAAAATCGCTAGGCGATAGTCGGGCGGTTGGTTGGGGATGAGCGCCCAGGTGCCTAGGCTGTTTTATACTTTTTAATTTTTATTTATTTTTATATCATATAAATATATATATATATATAAGAGTATATATATAAAACTTTTAAATGAATATATGAAGACTTTATAACTTATAAAAATAATAATAATAAGATATTCTATAAAACTATATTTTATTTCAACATTCCATTGCCCACAAACTTAATAACCAATGAATTAAAAGAGGGACATAGGCAAGTGGACTTCAAAAAGGGTACCGTGAAAGACTTTAAGTCATCTCTGTTTCTCCTGCTCTCCTCCCCTCTCCCTCTCTATCTTCATTCTTCTTTAATTGATTGAATATTTATATAATTAATAATTTATATAGGAAACGTGGAAGAGTGGAAGACAAGCCCTACTTGCCCATCTATCTTCTCCCTCGCTCGACAAACAGCAGCCCCGCCGTTCTCTCTCTCTCTCTTGATATTTTCTTCCTCGCGCAAAACCAACAGCCACCAGTCCACCACCCTCCACCGTCTCTCATATTTTTCTCCATCAATTTTTCTTCTTTTTCATTGTTCATCAATCACCTCATGAATAACTCTACAAAAACAAGGTTTCAGTTCTCATTTCTCAGATTCAAGATCTTGATTTGGGAGGAAGCTGCGGTGGCTCGGGGGGAGCTCTAATGGAGATGTGGAGCAGAGGCGTGGTGGGGAGAGCGAATTTGGTCTATTTGCAGTTTTGGGGATTGAATGGTTTGGGGAGAACATATAGTTGTTTTGGAGTTTATGTCTCACAAAAAGAAAACCGCCTAATTGGCAAGACCGCCCAAACGGACGCCCAGGCCGCCTAATTCATCCCCGCCTAAGTCCACCGATCAGTCCTTACTCGCCTCGGTCTGCTGCCGCCCAACGCCTAGACCTCGCCTAGGCGGCCATTTTTTAGAACACTGATATATATATATATATATATATATATATATATACGGAGCCGTTCAAGAGCGGACGTCCGCAACCCAGAAAAAGTGCAGACATCACTCCTTCGGCCTCGATCGAGCGGTGAAGGGGCGGTGCGGCTTGCCGGAGGGATGCCAGGGGTCGTGCGGAGGGGTCTGCAGTCCGTTGGAGTACCCGGCGACTGTTCTACGGTGCTGCACAGAACCTGCAACTGCAGGTGAGGTGGCTACCCAGAAATCAGCAAACTCGACCTCCTCCGACCTCTAACGCTCCCCAGAAGAGGTCTGGGATGCCTCCGGCCAGCCCTGCGCCACCGCCTGGAAGCCGCCTGCTGCATCGACTTCCGCACTTTAGTGAAAGTGCGGAGGTCCGCTCCTGAATGTATGTATGTATATATATATATATATATATAAGTTCTAAAAATCGGCCGCTCAGGTCGCGTAGGCGCTGGACAACAGCTCTCCGCCTCGACTAATGCAAAATCGGAGCTTTTGCGCTGGTAAGGAATGGGTGGCCGCCTAGACGGCTCAGGCGAGCGATTAGGCGCTTGGGGGTCGGGCTAGGCTGGCGGGTCTGCAACTGGGTTTTCCTGGGTGTCGGCATCAGATTCTCACCCATTCCCATCAAATCTTGGGTCGACACATCGCCGTTTCATAGCTTTAGATCAAG
The DNA here is from genome assembly GCA_024704745.1 of Rosa lucieae. Taxonomy (NCBI): domain Eukaryota; kingdom Viridiplantae; phylum Streptophyta; class Magnoliopsida; order Rosales; family Rosaceae; genus Rosa; species Rosa lucieae. Next base: position 32,394,494 of record CM045498.1, on the reverse strand, counting down.
AAACACATCAATGAATCCCTTTAAAACAATAGCAACAAGGTTGCTGACATAATTACAACACCACAACCACAATCAAAGACTTGAAATTTAAACAAAAAATTGAAAAATCACGAATGCCCAAAAGCAACAAGCATTACCAAAAGACAGTAAGAAAGGGAAAATCGTTGGTGAAGGCCATGACTGCTAGCAAAACGTCGGTGAAGACGATCTGGGAAAGATGCAGAGCAAGGCTTTCAGCGGTGCCGAGCATACACTGAACGAATTGAAAAGGAGAGTAGATCTTAAACCCAGAACATACTTCACCTTTTAATCTTAATGAGACTATTGGGTTTGTTCTTTTCTCAAAAAAAAAAAAAAAAAAAAAAGAACGACTATTGGGTTTGTTGGGATTTTGATTCTTGGACAAATTGAAAGGTAAAGCAGAGCTACAGAGGTAAACGATCAAAGTTGGTAGTGAAAACTTGCCTCCGACATGAGCATTGGGCAATAAGAAATCTCTAAATTTTCATATAATATTCTTATTACTCTTATTTATAAATTATAATAAATCTCTAAATATTCATTTAAGTCTATATAAATATATATATATATATTTGTATATGCATTAAAATTAAATTATAAATTTAAAAAAAAAAACCGCCTGGGCGCCTGGGCGCTACGCTTTAGGCCACCGCCCAACTAGAGCCTAGCGATTTTTTGAACCTTCACTGCAACAGAAAAGCTAATTTGCGAAGAACAAGTTTGTCGCTGAAAATCGAAATTTCCTCACCATAGTGTTTCTGCGAGGAAAATATTTTGGTCGCCAGTTCCACGCAGTAGGCTGGTTTAGAAAAGTTTCCACGAGGAAAATACTATTTCCTCGCCAAGCTCTTTTCGTGATGAAAATATTTTTTTCTCGCTGATATTCTATAGCTACAATTATTTTCCTCGCCTAAGCTCATACTTTTTCCTCATTGAAAAATTTTGAGGGCTAGAAAATAGTCATTAAATATATTTTCAGATAAAATAGATTTCATCACTAAATGATTATTTCCTCGCTAATAATAAGTAATAATTTAGAAATTATAAATAATAAAAAATTTAAAACACACTTTTTTTGGCTCGAAATTAATTTCATCGTTGTAGATAGCTTTGAGTAGGGCTGCCACTTGGTTTGGTAATTACCAAACCGACCAAATACCAACCGATGTTTTAGGTTTGGTAAACCGACTTTTTAGTAACCGAGACCGATAAAACCGAAATCAAAAATTACCGAAAAAGTTGGTTTGGTTTTGGTAAATACCGAATCTACCGATTATCTAAATATTATATTTATATACTACAGTTTTCAATACACATACATGTATATTAAGAAATAAACATAAAATCTTTTATAATAGTATGAACTTTACTACATATACTTCATTTTTGGTAAATGGTATGAACTTTAAATGTAGTATATGTATTTGAAGTAACCTAGTCAACGATGGTTAAATAACCTAGTTTTATTGAAAATTGCTAAAACTTGATGTCATATATAAAAAAGAAAGCTATAATTAGTAGATGAATACAAAGTTTATGACTATAAAATTCAAAAACCTAGTTTTGTTCATTCTAATTTATATTATAAAGAATTAGTTGTTCTAAAGTTGGTAATACCGAAAACCGAAATACCGAATTTGGTAGATATAATTAACAACCGAAATTTTTGGTTGGTAATTGGTAACTCAGTTTTGAAACCGAAAGCTTTGGTTTTGAAGTTGGTAATACCTATAACCGATTCGAACCGACCGAGTGACAGCCCTAGCTTTGAGTGAGGAAATTTTTCCTCGCTATAAGCTATCTTGAACGAGGAAATTTTATTTTCCTCGCACAATGTATCCTTTTAGAGCAAGTTCACCGGGCTCTATTTTGCCCGGGCACCAAGTCATTTGGCAGCTTAGGACACCATATTTTCACTATTCCTCCTTCCACCGGATCTGGGGCAAGAGCACAGTGGGTGGCCCAGGACAACAGCTAGGGTAGGAGGGTGACTGAGCCCGTGACCCAAGTTGCCACGCTCGCCCAAAAAGCAGAGGAGAGGGCAGACGCACCGACAAGCTAGAGTGGCTCCCAGTCGCTTGTCACGTAGCGCCGACAAGAGTGCAGAAGCGTGCGAGCCAATTTTTTGGCGTGTAGTGGCGTGCAGCTGGAGATGTGGCAGGTAGCTGTTGGCTGTGCATGGGAATTTGAATGCAACGGTCCACATATCTGGACCGTTGCTTATGATAATTGAAGGGATTGGACGGTGGATAATTATGGACCTATAATTCCTGGTTTGCTGAGGTAAAAAAAAAAATTTCTTTGTAACCATTAGATTACAACGGTAACAAAAAAAATATAACAAAAATTTCCTATAAATACCTCACCTCCTATTTTACTTCTCACACCAAAAATATCATCTTTCTTCCTCAAATTTTTTTGTTCCTTCTCCTCATAGCTTTCATCTTCCGAAATTTTTTGATTTCAATATGAGCGTAGGAGGCAATACGATTGTCAAACCCGTAGGAGATCCAAGCATTGACGGGACACATTGGCAGACTAATGAAGACATACAATTGTGCAAGTCTTGGAGGACTGTTAGCCAAGATCTGGCAAAGGGTGCAGACCGCAGAAAAGATGATCTATGGATAGAGGTACACCAACACTATGCCGAAAATTGGGATGGATATGTCCGATCATTGCAAGCTTTTCAAGGGAGGTGGAAAACCTTGAAAGTTGAACTTTATGCTTGGCATTGTGCGTTAAGGCAAGCGAAAAGTTGGTACAAGAGTGGTGCGAATATGATTGATAAGGTATGAATTTGTAGTGTAACATGAATATTAATTTTTATGATTCTTTTAGTGTATATTAAAATTTAATTAGTTGATACATCTTACTTTAAATTATTAGTTGAAATATTTTTTCGATAATTATACTTTAAATTATTAGTTGATATATTAAAATTTAGTTGATAATTATACTTCAAATTAGTACTTCATAATCATACTTTAGACTTCAATTTATTTTAATTATACATTATACTCACCTTATACTTAAAGCTAGTAGGTGGATTTAAATAGTTGATACATTGTACCTCATTTATATTTGTACTAATAGATTTATATTTTTTTGTTTAAATTAAATAGTGACGTCAAGCACAAGATTTGTGGAGAGCTGTGATGACCAAATCGAAAGGAAAACCAAAAAAATGTGATTTCATTAGTTTAGAATGTTACGAGATTGTTAAGGGGTTTCAACAATTTGGTGATATTCCAAACCATTCCTCTTCGGCCGGTGGAACCTCCAGGGGAGGAACTGAACAGATGCACACACAACAATCTGTTCCTGATTCCCATGTCTGGTTGGATATAGATGCAGATGAGGTAAATGCCGATGCAACTCCCAATCCTTCGGTGAGGCCTCAAGGAAAGAAGGCTTCCAAAGAAGCTATTCGGAAAGGAAAGAAAGCATCTAATGATTCCAGTCCTTTGACAGCTGCTGAGGAGACTATAGCAACCAACCAAACATCAATGCTGTTTGCCAAGGAGAAATGTGATGATGAATATGCTCGACATCTCCGTGACCAACAACAACGAGATTATATACGCTTGCAATTGGATATTCAAGAGATGTAATTCAAAATTCAAGAGAAGGAAGAGCGTATTATGGAGATGGACACAAGTAAGATGACACCAACCAAAAAGAATTACTGGGAAAGAAAACAAAAAAAAAATTGCGGAGAAAGAAGATGAAGATGCAACATGTGGATCTAACATCCCACAAACACCATTCATCGGTGGATATTATCTACCACCTCCTTTCCCCGGTGGCTATCCACAACCACCATTCCCCGGTGGGTATTATCCACAATATCATTTCCCTGGTGGTTTTCCACAACCAACATTCACCGGTGGCTTCTCACAAACACCATTCACCGGTGGCTAGCCACAACCACCATTCACCGGTGGAGTCCCTTCCCCACCTTTCTCTTCGGGTGAATCCACCAACCCCAACCATATGGATGACCCCACAAACACAAATTGGATTCCTAATGAAGATGAAGATTAGGAAAATTAGGGAGTTATATATTTTAAATAATTGTATTGTTATGATTCCAATGCTTGGTTTTTCACTTATGTAATATTAGATTGATGAAATGAAAATTTATTTGAATAATACCCTTACAAATGAAAAGCTAAATGAAACCACACAAACATAATTAAAAACATAAAAACTAAATGAAAACACACACAAATAGCATATCTAGGTACGCCTGTTGCCTTGAAATTCCCAAAAGTGTTGAATGAGGTCTTCCTGAAGGTTGGAGTGACTATGCTCAGATCTAATTTGTTGGTAGCGGTCCATGAATCCGTTCATATGATGAACATCTCTACCAACAGGATCAAAGTCTCTACCGGCTGGTCCCTCCCATACTTCAGCAATCTTGGGCCAGATATTGTTATCCTCTTCATCGTCAGACTCCAACTCACCATCGTTGTCTTCAGATCGCTCATCCTCGACAATCATATTGTGTAATATAATACAAGTCAACATGATGTATCGAAGGTCCTCTTTATGCCACCCACGAGCAGCTCCTCTAACAATACCAAACCGTGATTGTAATATACCAAAACATCTTTCTACATCCTTCCTATACCCCTCTTGAGCCTTTGCAAACCCAATTTCCTTGGGGCGTGTAGGATTTCAAAATGTTTTCAAGAAAGTAGCCCATCGAGGATAAATCCTGTCAGCGAGATAGTACCATAAATTGTGAAAGCTGTTGTTAACTTGGAATTGGATCAGATGTGCTCTACCGGCGGTAAGCTCAACAAACAACGGAGATTTTGCCAGGACGTTGAGGTCGTTGCATGCCCCGGTCATTCCAAAGAATGTGTACCAAATCCAGGTGTCGTAAGATGCGACTGCTTCCAGGATGATAGTGGGTATCTGTTTCCTATCACTATATTCTCCAGCCCAACCTGTCAGACAATTCTTCCATTGCCAATGCATACAGTCATTGCTCCCAATCATTCCTAGAAAACCTCTCCTCTCAGCTTTGGCAAGAAGCCGTCTGAGGTCAGCAGCAGTAGGAGCGTGGAGGTATTCTGCTAAGTAAAGATCAACAATTCCTCGTGTAAATCGCTGAAGGGCTACGACGGAGGTGGATTTCGCCATCCGACAATACTTAGCACATTGATCTTCCCCTATACCGTAAGCAAACATTCGCAAGGCAGCTGTCATCTTCTGCTCCGGAAGCAGTCCGACTTTGCCGGTAGCATCTGATCTTTGAACAAAGTAATGATCATACTGGCAAAGGTCAGTAGATATACGCTTGAAGAGATTGAGACTCATCCTGTAACATGTTCATAACTCCCAATCTTTGAACACTGGCCGGTCGACAAAGTAGTCAGCCAACATACCTTTGCCCCTTTCTTCTCTAAGTCGTTCCTCATTTGGCGCACGACCCGGATGAGAATCACATCCTCGGTGTTGGTTTCCAGATTTTTCTGCGACTGCAGTGATGACAATGGCGTTGGTGACCATCATCTCTTCATCATCTTCATCTTGAGACCGTCGAATTTGATCCCACAACCTATTCATTGATGCGAGGGAAATTTAGAAAATATGTAAAGCTAGAGATATGAAAAGGGTGAAGGTTTGTTAAGCTCGGATGGTGTGTGTATGTAGTGAAAACATCATGTCTATTTATTGAAAATTTTCACACATAAAAGTGTCTGTGGGTTATCACTCACTCATTTCAAAAAAATTGTCGGTGGAGTTTTAAATTTTTTCATACTTTTCAAAAAATTGTCGGTGGTGTGCATGTGATTAAAGTGTCGCTGGAGTTTTAAATTTTTTCACACTTTTCAAAAAATTTGTCGGTGGGGTTAAAAAAAGAAATAAGAGTGTCGGTGGACATATAATTTGTCTACCAATAAAATTTTCTTTTGTTGCATTTTCAAATTGTTTATCTATACTATTTATTTACATCATACATTTCTCATTTTTCAAAAAAAAAAAAAATATTCGATGAACTGTAATTGACTAGTGACCCTAACCCAACGGGTGGAAGCAAAGATCCAGTGGCAGTGAATAGTTTCCTACCTTGGTGACCCAACGGGTGAACTTGCTCTTAGCGAGAAAACTATTTTTCCCTAAACATACTGAATGACGAGGAACTTTACTTTTATCATTGTAGGTTCTCTTGTCCATAAAGAGAAAATGTTGCAGTTGTTTAATTATGGCGATGAATAATATTGTAGATAATAAAGATGAGTAGACAAAAGAAATATATATTAAAATTAAAGTAATTACTCAAAGTATCCCTTACAATCAGTTCTAATTCAAATTAGTTAGATCAAATACTATATACTAATTCAAAAGAGTTTAGGGATTCTCCTGTACTAAATCCAATACGTAAGCAAATAAATCATTTGGTTATTGGTGAACTAAATCATAGGTATCCTCCTGATCACTTCCCCAAATCTTGGAATCTCTTCTAGTACTCTTGCACATGGAACTTGTCACTAGAAATGGAATTTCTCTATCTTTTACAGGTTTTGTAGAGGGCTTTAGTAGGGGTGGGCACAACCGATTTGGAAACCGTTTTCCGAACGAACCGCCCCAAAAATATCGGGTCAGTCACAGACCAAAAATAAGAAGGGAAAAAGGTGTTGGACCCGAACCAAAACCGGATGAATACGGTTCGAACACGGTTTTGAGTTGTTTTCCGACCGAATTTGTACCGAATCAACTGAATTTATATATATTGATTTATATATATATATATATATATTTATAAATATGTTTCAATAGTTGATACACTTAGATTTTCTTATGGTGCACCCTAGCACACTGAATAACATGACAACCCTAGGTCACTTAATTCCTCCTCGGTTGCACTTCTTTTTTTTCAGACTCTCAAACCACTCTCTCAACTCTCTCATAACTCTCAAAGTGAAAAACTGCAAACCACTCAGCCGCTCAACCGCTCACTTAATCAATCTACTCAGCCGCTCAGCCGTTCACTCTCTCTTCAATCTGGGTATGTTTCATTTTTCAATATGGGTCTCTCATTTTTCAGTTTCCATTCATGTTGTTAATCTGGACCTCTCATCTCTGAGTTCAAATGTTCAATACTTAATTTAGGTTGATGTTATGATTGTTATGATTGTTATCGTACTTTAAGTTTGTAAGAGTTCAAGTGAATGAAATTTTGATTCTAGGGTTTCAAACTTTCAATTTTAGGGTTTCAGCTTTCAATAGTGTTCTGTGTTCATTGATTTGCTTGTTCATTGAAGATACAGACTTAGTTTCTCACTGATTTGCTTGTTCTGTGATCTGATTTGGGGTTTTACCTTTTGTGTTCACTATTTTCAAGATGGAAGGCAATTCGGAGCTTGTTGCAACACCAACTGATGTCACCGAGAGTAGCATTAGAACTACACCAGCAAGCACACCATCTGGAACTGCTGCTGCATCAGGAACTACACCAAGTGCTGCTGCTGCTGTTCAATCCACTGCTGCTGATACCTCAAGTCAACTTCCTCCTGCTGATGCTGGAAGCAAAAGAAAGAACAAGAGCATTGCTTGGGATCATTTCACTAAGATTCTGAATGCTAATGGTACGAAGATGGAGAAGCCTCGAGCCAAGTGCAATTACTGTCCGCAGACATACCTTGTGCACTCGAAGTCAAATGGGACTACAAGCATGAGGAACCACATGCTCAATCAATGTAAGAAGTGTCATCTCTACCTCCCTTAAAAAAAAAAAAACAGAAGTTCCTAGCATTTGATTCTGCTGAACTTGGTGGAAACCTAAAGCCTTTTGGTTATGATATGAATGTATCTAGGATTGCATGTGCTAGGATGGTTATTAGAGATGAACTTCCATTTAGTTTCGTGGAGGCACAAGGGTTTATAGACTTCATGATAGGAGCATTTTAATGTGATATTTTAATAGTTAATTCCTCACATTTTGCTTAGTTAATTCCTTAACTGAATCGATTTTTAATTCAATTTCTATTTTTAGGTACATTGGAGTAGATGAAGGTGAAATGAGTGTTAGGTCCATAATTACCTGGAAATGATGGAGAAAAATGGAAATGTACTAAAAGATCAATTTTACACATATTCCTACTCCGGCTAGGAGAAACCAAGCCAATCAAAGAAGAAGGAGCGGCCGCCTGACCAAATGAACTTCAAATGAGCTGAAACCTTCCAGATCCATTCTAGACACTCAAAGGAACATTTAATATGAAGAGTACAAGATTCAGATAGGAGTGGAAGGCCTTTAAACAATCAGTCCAATTTTCTGCAGAAGAAAAACTGGAAAACTAGACCTGTGAGGAGTCCAGCAGAATTTCTGGCCCAACCACATGGATTGAAGCTCTCAAAATTGATCAGGATGATCTACACTCATAGAGGAACATTTGATATGAAGAAATCGGAGGCCCAATATGAAGTTTTGATGGAGAAATAATAGAAGGAATAAAGGGGCAGAAACTGACCTGAAAACAGCTCAACACCACATGTTCATGTTTCCTACCCACATGAAGAAAGCTAGATGCTTTTCTCATTTTCCTTGGATATATTTTTCTTCTACAATCTCTTTAATAGATCATCATCACTTCCATGTTGCTGCACCTTCATGCTTTGCTTTCATTTCATCATTTCTCTATCTTTTCCATATTTTACAAGTGAACTTAGATCCACTTTCATTATTTTTCTTTCACTCATCATTTCACTCTTCTTTTTCTTCCCTATATAAACACCTTCTCCTCTCATTCTAAGACACATTCCTTCATCCATTCCATCTTCTTTGTCTCTCCATTTTCTTTCCATTTTCCTATACACATTCCTTCATCCATTCCATCTCCTTGTCTCTCCATTTCCTTTTCATTTTCCTTTCCACCCTCTAGAGCAAGCCACGAGTTCAAGCAAGGCCAAGGGAGAAGAAGAATTGCCGCGAGCATCATCCTCCATCATCATCCTTGAAGCTTGCTTTCGAGATTCAAGAGACTACATCCTCAATTCGTTCATCTCATCTCCATCTCACGGTGTAATCCGATTCTCCTTTGTAACCTTTGCTTTGATTTCGTTGGTTTTGTTCGAGTTGACATATATGTATGAACAAAGTATTATTTCTGGAATTTTTATGATTAATTGATATTTTCAGATTCATATCATTGTTCTTAGAGAGTTGCTTATGTGGGTTTGCTTAATTAAATTTGCGTTATAGATATCCTTTGTGTATTAATCTTATTTGGGTCGACACTTATAGGGTTTATGCATAATTGTTGCTAGGTTTAAGAACATGAAATCGACTTTTCGTTTTGTGTAAACTTAAATCAAAGTAGTAAAGGTTTTGCACAAAGATCGAATTTAATTAACGAGGATTGCAATTAGGTGGACTTTTCCATACTAAGTTGTACACTTGAGTTGATAGCCTTTCTCTATGTGTAATGCATTAAACAAGTTGTGATTAACTAGCTTTCTAGTGCTTGAATGCATGTTTGATAGGATTGATCTAGGTGCTTTCGCTTAGGTTAATTAGCATTGAAAAGTAAAATATGGGAAATTGTTTGCTTTTAACGTCGTTTCACATGATCAACTCCTTTCTCATGACTTAGATGAACAATATTAGGGTTTGAATCAATTTTAATCATATGTTTCGATTTTGATCTTTGTTCTCTCATTCCATTCGTATTTTTATGTTTTTGCATTTTAATTATTTTGTTAACTTAGTTTTATTTTCGAAAATCCAAAAACAAAATCCCCCCTTTTTTCGTAAATAATGTTTATAGTTGTGAATATATTTGTGAATATTATACTTTGTTTTAATTTTAATTGTTTAATTGTTTGACAATGACAGGTGTACCCTCAATCCCCGGAATAGAACGATCCCTATTTGCTTATACTACTAACGATATTTTCAGGGTTAAATTATGCGCTTGCTTTTAGCGCATCAATTTTTGGCGCCGTTGCCGGGGATTGAAAAATCACTTGCTAAATTGTGTCATTTATTGTATATAAATTGTTTAAAACTTAGTTTAAATATTATTTATATTATTGAACACGAATTTTAATTGTAGGTTGTAAATTGAGAGGAATAGGTGAAGTCTCTTTTATTAATATTGGCCTAAACCCCTTATTGGTACCTAGCTCAGGTCCCTTAAGGTTGAGGGCGGCCTTTATTAATACTTGTTGAACTGTCTTCACACTTATGAACTTTTTCATCTTAGTAAGTATAGCCTATGTGGAATGGTGCCTAGGAAGGGGACAACGTTCATGACGGGTTTTTGAATCCAGAAGTGCTTGCAAATGGGCATAAACCACAATGTGGGAGTAGCTCATGCCAAAATGGATTTTTCCTCTCGTGTTCGCCCTCCCCCACCTGGCCATTTCAGTAAGGTTGCCCAAACGATTTGAAAGGGAGTTTGTGTCTAGGCGACTATACTTGGGCCGCACGTCCACTTGATTTACCGCTTGGAATTTGATTCGATTTCAATAATGTTTATAACAAAAGAAATACTTGTGAATACTCTATACGTGTAAATTATTTTGTTGTTTCACACTTTAAACTTGTAAAAATACTTTTCACGTTTTATACTCACTTGAGTACTTAACTTGTGTCTTATGTACAATATACTTGTTAATTATACTTGTAGTTTGTAATTAATAGTTATACTTGTTTTTATTTTGTATTTCTTTGTTAATTATAGTTACTAACTTTATTTAATGTAGGTACTGTCTGGCTGAAAGACGTAAAATACAAGCGCTACTTGGGAGGCAACCCAATTCAGAATATAATCAGATTTGCTTTCTCTTTCCCTATTTCTTTTTATTTTTCAATTTTTCTCTTTAGTTTTTATTTTAGGATTTGTTTTCGTAAATGTCTTCTATCTATGCTTACTTATTTCATTGCATGCTTTTAATTGATTACATTGAGGATAATGCAATATTTAAGTGTGGGGGAAGGGATTTATATTTTTGTCTTTCATTTTGAGTCCTATATATATATTTTTGTCTTTTATTTTTGAGTCCTATATATTAAAAAAAAAAAAAACTGCATTCATTCAGTCTTATTAAATTCATCTATTTACAAAAAAAAATATATATATATATATATATAAAATTAAAAAAAATTTATACACTATACTAAGCCATGTCTGCATCTCCGTAGGAGTTGAGGCTGAGCTCAAGGGAAATGTGAGAGCCACCGCCATAACCGCTACCTCCCTCGGAAGTAGTCTTCATGTTGCCAAAGATGTCCTCACCATGCATGGGGAATAGTGGAAGGGTTTCAATCTCCTGGTGATATTCTCCTCGTTGTTCCATGATCGATCCATCAACACCATAGCCGACACGTGACCCAAAATTTAGATCAATGGATCTGTCAGTACTAGTAGAACCAGTGGAACCAAAGTTTAGATCAATGGACCTACCATCATCAGTAGAACTAGTGGATCCAAAATTGAGATCAAGAGATCCACCAACCCGAACGTTCCGAAATTCCCTCAACTTCTGCCTCTCACGAGCCTTGAGGTTCTGGAACCAAAAGAAGACGTTCTTGTCCTCGATCTGCCCATATTGTTTCAGATGAAGGCAGATCTCTTGAATCTGCTCTGGAGTTGGGTTTTTAAGCACCTTGTCATAGTAAAGCTCCTGGAGGATTCTTAGTTGATCTGTTGTGGGAGTCCACCGGTTATTGGTCGGCCTGATAGGCGTGTTGGCACTACTCCCTGCTACTTGGGTGCTTCCTCCCTCCTCGGTTGGTTGCTGGGCTTGTAATTCCATTTGTTGCTGGGTTTGTAACTCCATTAGTTGCAGAGTTTGTGGGTCCATGTTGATGAGTTGAGGAAGTTGTGTTGGTGATCTAATTTTTCGAATGAAAGAAGAGATTGAATCTTCCTGATGGAAGAGAAGATCGGGAGGAGAAGGATTGAAATTGATGAAGAAAGGATTTGAGTTTCGAAAGAAAGGCTGAAGGGTTGAGAGAGAAAGGCTGGAACTCGGAAGAATTTTCTTTTGGAGTGAACAGTCGCTCCCTCAGAATGCACCTATTTATAGAACGAGTGAGCAGATCTCCACCGTTGGATGGACGATCTCTGAGATTAAATCTACGCGTTGGATTAAAGTCACCCGAAAACACGGAAAAGCTGTTGGCGCGTGGAGGACACGTGGGGGAACCAAACGAATCTCGAGGAGCTGTGACAGACAAGCTACAGCCGAAAGCAGATTTAAATGCCATAAATCCAGGAAAAGAAAGGACACGTGGGGGAACCAAACGAATCTCGAGGAGCTGTGACAGACAAGCTACAGCCGAAAGCAGGTCTAATTGCCATAAATCCAGGAAAAGAAAGGAATATTTACGCGTGGGGGAGTTTTTCATGTGCATACGTGTTTCTTGGGCCGTGAACTGTCATAACTCTTCTCCTTCCCGGAGAAGCTTTGTTAAAACCGTGTGCCTGTTGAGATTTCTACCCTATTTTGTGCTTTATACATCCTTTTTTTTTGTCTCCTCCAGATTTTACTAAGGTTTGTCTAAGCGTGCAGTTTCAAATTCCTTCTACTTCCTCATGGCTCGAACCAAGGTTACCCCTCGCAGGGGCGTCAATCAACGCCGTGTTCTCTCTTTGGAGGAAGAAGGTCGTCAAGCGGCCACTAGAGCTGGGCTTACTCGTCCAATGGACCATCGTCCTATCCGTGAGCGTACCCGCAGTCCCCCTCCTCTGCCTCGTCGCTCTCCCAGACTGCATCCCGGAGAGTCTTCTTCCTCACCAGCTGCTCGTGCTCCTCGGCCTATGGCCACCCTGGAAAGCTTGTCGGATTCGATTGATGATTTGCGTTCCTCTCTTCGCGATGGTATTATGGTGACAGATTGGAGAGTCACATGCATGATCGATTACATCTCTGAGATGAACTTCTCTTTGATCCACTGTCACACTGCAATAAACAAGCTTGCTCAGGAAGTCAATAACTTGCAGAGTTATCCTCCTGGGTTTCCTCGCAAGGACGCTACTGCATCACACCATGAGGACCCTCCTCAGGAGGCTGAAACCAGCAAGAAGGCTGCCACTCGCCCGCACACCGCTCCTCCAAAGGAGTAAATGGAGGTACAAGTCTAGGTTGAAAGACTTTAAACATTAAGCGCTGCATGGGAGGCAACCCATTTCAACTGTAGCTGTGGTGGAACCATCAAACGCAGATTTGCTTTCTTGAACTCTTCCTCCTATTTTATTTTCATGAATTTTAAGTTGTTTTAGGTTTCGTTGTGTTAACTTTCTCTTCTATGCTTGATTTATGCTTTGCATGCTTTATATTTGTTTATACATTGAGGACAATGCATGAATTAAGTATGGGGGACGGATTATTGCTTTATTGTGTTTTAAAGAAAAAAACAAAAAAAAAAATTGTTTATAACAAAAGAAAATGTTGTGATACACTAAGGTATATTGGATTAAACATAGTCTTGAAAAAGGGTAGCTGTTTCAGTCCCATTGCACATCGAGACTCCTTGTTCCCGTACCTAAGTGTTGAAATTAAATTAAATTAAAAAAAAAAGTGTTGGTTTTAGAGTGTTTTTGTTTGTTTGAGTCTTAGGATGCCCCTAACGTCTAGGATGAACATGTCTCTGAATTCATGGCTGAAGGTTTTCACAATCAAAATAGGACTTAATTGAATTCTGTGGTTAATCGACATTGTGATGCTTGTATGAAGATTTGAGATAGGATTGTAACTTGGTTCATTAAGCATGCTAGGATTAAGTCTGATTCATTTGACCCTAAGTGAGCTGTTGAGCTAAAATACTTTCTTTTCGAGTGCTTACTGATAAATTTAGAATTTCATGGCTGTATTTGCAAAACCTCATCATTCTTTGGAAATCCAATGATCATGTGCCATAGATTTTAATGGACTAGAGAGTACTAGAACTCGGCTGTTGTGATTGTCAAAACTTGTATGCCATAATATGCACTGATCCGGGATAGGATAGAAGGCATTAGGGTAACCACCATAGCCAAACAAGCATGTGTCCCCAATTGTGCCCGTCGTGGGACTCCTTAGAATGAACCCCTTTGAGCCTACGTTGAAAACCTTTGTTTCATCACCCTCACTACCCTACCATGAGCTTAGTACAGGATATCTCTACCCTTGTCTTAAGGACTTAGTAGAGCATGACATAGTATGTAGGGGTGACGATGAAAGACAAGTGTGGGGTGGGGAAAATCCAAGAAAAAAAAAAGAAGAGAAAAAAAAAGAAAAAAAAAAGAGAAAGAAAAGCGGCAAAAGAGAAGAAAAATTGAAAAGAAAACTCTTGGGAAATTGTTGAAGTGTGGTTTTGGACTTTCAAATTTGTAGAAGGCTCAAAGTTGAAAATTATGCCTTTGTCCATTCCCATGTTGGTTAGAGTGAAGGTTTAGCCCAAAACAATGATATTTGGTCTACAAAAATGATGACATAAGGTGGTCCTTATATGCTCTGCTAGGTCCTTAGGATTTTTGTATCCTTAATCTTCATTTCAAAAACCCTAGCTTAGCCCTATTACAACCCGTGTCAAGTCCTTACTTGATCCTTGAGATGGGCAGCCTTTGGTTAGTGGAGTCAGTTACGCAGTCGAGCTTATGGTTTAGGTCCATTTGTGCACTTAGTCATTTCATGAGGTCTTTAAAAATTCTTCACAAAATGCTTTTATTGATGAAATATGCAAACTGTTTGTTGCCTTACAATTTGTTCTCTTGCATATACTTGAGTGTGAAGCTTTTAAGCATAGCCATTTCTGAGAGAAAAAAATCGAGAGTATGCCTTGTGAGTTTGGATTGGACTTGTTCGAAACATGCTATCATTCACTTTATAACTTAAGTTCTCCATATCTTACTTAGTCATATAAGTGTCACACGTTTATTAACCTTGGAATTATCTTTGTGATTTTGATTAAGTGTTTAACGTAAAAGCCATGAGTTTGGAGTCTCTGAGACAACAGTTAGGAGCAATAGAGTCATTTACTTGCTTTTAATCAAGTCTTTGTTCTGTTTTGGAATTTTTTGTTTTGTTTTGCTAAGGGACTAGCAAAAGCTAAGTGTGGGGTAATTTGATAGGAGCATTTTAATGTGATATTTTAATAGTTAATTCCTCACATTTTGCTTAGTTAATTCCTTAACTGAATCGATTTTTAATTCAATTTCTATTTTTAGGTACATTAGAGTATATGAAGGTGAAATGAGCGTTAGGTCCATAATTACCTGGAAATGATGGAGAAAAATGGAAATGTACTAAAAGATCAATTTTACACATATTCCTACTCCGGCTAGGAGAAACCAAGCCAAGCAAAGAAGAAGGAGCGGCCGCCTGCCCAAATGAACTTCAAATGAGCTGAAACCTTCCAGATCCATTCTAGACACCCAAAGGAACATTTCATATGAAGAGTACAAGATTCAGATAGGAGTGGAAGGCCTTCAAACAATCAGTCCAATTTTCTGCAGAAGCAAAACTGGAAAACTAGACCTGTGAGGAGTCCAGCAGAATTTCTGGCCAAACCACATGTATTGAAGCTCTCAAAATTGATCAGGATGATCTACACTCATAGAGGAACATTTGATATGAAGAAATCGGAGGCCCAATATGAAGTTTTGATGGAGAAATAATTGAAGGAATAATGGGGCAGAAACTGACCTGAAAACAGCTCAACACCACATGTTCATGTTTCCTACCCACATGAAGAAAGCTAGATGCTTTTCTCTTTTTCCTTGGATATATTTTTCTTCTACAATCTCTTTAATAGATCATCATCACTTCCATGTTGCTGCACCTTCATGCTTTGCTTTCATTTCATCATTTCTCTATCTTTTCCATATTTTACAAGTGAACTTAGATCCACTTTCATTATTTTTCTTCCACTCATCATTTCACTCTTCTTTTTCTTCCCTATATAAACACCTTCTCCTCTCATTCTAAGACACATTCCTTCATCCATTCCATCTTCTTTGTCTCTCCATTTTCTTTCCATTTTCCTATACACATTCCTTCATCCATTCCATCTCCTTGTCTCTCCATTTCCTTTTCATTTTCCTTTCCACCCTCTAGAGCAAGCCACGAGTTCAAGCAAGGCCAAGGGAGAAGAAGAATTGCCATGAGCATCATCCTCCATCATCATCCTTGAAGCTTGCTTTCGAGATTCAAGAGACTACATCCTCAATTCGTTCATCTCATCTCCATCTCACGGTGTAATCCGATTCTCCTTTGTAACCTTTGCTTTGATTTCGTTGGTTTTGTTCTAGTTGACATATATGTATGAACAAAGTATTATTTCTGGAATTTTTATGATTAATTGATATTTTCAGATTCATATCATTGTTCTTCGAGAGTTGCTTATGTGGGTTTGCTTAATTAAATTTGCGTTATAGATATCCTTTGTGTATTAATCTTATTTGGGTCGACACTTATAGGGTTTATGCATAATTGTTGCTAGGTTTAAGAACATGAAATCGACTTTTCGTTTTGTGTAAACTTAAATCAAAGTAGTAAAGGTTTTGGACAAAGATCGAATTTAATTAACGAGGATTGCAATTAGGTGGACTTTTCCATACTAAGTTGTACACTTGAGTTGATAGCCTTTCTCTATGTGTAATGCATTAAACAAGTTGTGATTAACTAGCTTTCTAGTGCTTGAATGCATGTTTGATAGGATTGATCTAGGTGCTTTCGCTTAGGTTAATTAGCATTGAAAAGTAAAATATGGGAAATTTTTTGCTTTTAACGTTTCACATGATCAACTCCTTTCTCATGACTTAGATGAACAATATTAGGGTTTGAATCAATTTTAATCATATGTTTCTATTTTGATCTTTGTTCTCTCATTCCATTCGTATTTTTATGTTTTTGCATTTTAATTATTTTGTTAACTTAGTTTTATTTTCGAAAATCTAAAAACAAAATCCCCCCTTTTTTCGTAAATAATGTTTATAGTTGTGAATATATTTGTGAATATTATACTTTGTTTTAATTTTAATTGTTTGACAATGACAGGTGTACCCTCAATCCCCGGAATAGAACGATCCCTATTTGCTTATACTACTAACGATATTTTCAGGGTTAAATTATGCGCTTGCTTTTAGCACATCACTTCATGAAGGTAACTCAGCCACAGTTTAGTCTACCTTCCCATAGGGCTATAGGGATAGATATATGGGATCTGTATCAATGTGAGAAGACTAAGATTAGGAATATCCTAGTTACTTATTCTCAGAGAGTGAGCCTGACCACTGATACTTGGACTTCGATCCAAAATATCAATTATATGGTCTTAACTGCCCACTTTATCGATGACAGTTGGGCCTTGCATAAGTGTATCCTTAATTTTGTTGTCACCCCTAATCATAAGGGCAAGACAATTGGGAAGCTTGTAGAGTCATGCTTGATAGGATGGGGAATAGAAAAGGTGTTTACCATTGTTGTGGATAATGCTAGCCCGAACCAAGTTGCGCTTGATTATATGCGGGATAAGATAGGAAATTGGAAAGAGCTTGTGTTGAATGGTAGCTTTTTGCACATGTGGTGCTGCTGCCATATCCTTAACTTGATAGTTAAGAATGGCATGGAGGAGTTGGATAGTTCCATCAATGCAATTAGGAACTGTGTTAAATACATCAGATCCTCTCCTTCAAGGTTGGATAAATTTTGAAAGGCTATAGCTCAGGAAAAGGTAGAGGGTGGCATTGTTCCCTTTATGCACAAGGTGGAACTCAACTTACTTCATGCTTGATATTGCAGTGAAGTTTAAGAAAGCTTTTATGAGTTTAGAGGATGAGGATACACAGTTTGAGGGATATTTTCAAGAAAGAGTTGGTGGGAAGAAAAGGGATGGGCCTCCTACTTCTGTTGACTGGGATAAGGCAGCAAGACTTGTGAAGTTTTTGAAGATTTTCTATGATGTGACGATTCAATTTAGTGGCACCAAAGTTGTGACAGCCAATCAGCCCTTTCTTTGGATGTGTACCATTATTGGGGAGTTAGATAAATGCATCCAAGGTTCAGATCCTCTCTTGGTGAACGTTGGGACATCAATGAAGAAGAAGTTCGATAAGTATTGGAAAAAGCTGGAGGACATGAACAAGATCTGCATAATTGCTATTGTGATGGATCCAAGATACAAGTTGCTATATCTGAGCTACTTCTTCCCCAAGTTGCAGCAAGACAAAGAAATGGTGCAGTTGATGGTGGATGAGGTCAAGGCCACTTTTATAAAGTTATACGAGGAATATGCTGAGGCTGATCCAGAAGCTGCCCAAGCTTCAATTGAGGCCAGTATGCCTAAAATGGATTCTGAAAATGCACTAAGTGTGGAGGAGGACAGCCATGCTTAGAATATTACTGGTTTCATGAAGCTGAGACAAGAACAAGATGTTGTCGAGATAAAAACAGAGGTTGACAAGTACCTCCTTGAAGCTGTCGAAGACCTTGCAAACCTGAACTTCAACTTATTGGCTTGGTGGAAAGAAAATGCAGCTAGGTTCCCCATTCTATTACAGATTGCATGAGATGTGTTTGCTGTTCCTGCATCCACAGTTGCATCTGAAAGTGCCTTCTCTCTTGGAAAAAGGGTCATCGATCCTTTTAGAGCAAGCTTAACTCCCAGAATGGTGGAATGTCTAGTATGCTGCAGTGATTGGCTGAGGGCAAACAGTGTGTCTACACTGTACAAAGAGCCAACAAAGACTGAGCTTGATCTCTATGCAGAACTAGAAAAGCTTGAATCAGGTTTGGTAGTTGGAACTTTGCATTTCTGTTAGTTTCTGCATTTCTGTTTAATGTTGGATTGTTGTGAATTTCTGGAATTTTCTTTAACTGTTGCTTTCAATATCTGAGCTTGATTTCTACTTGTTTATGTCTTTGAAGATTGTCTGGAGTTACAGAAGTCTCTGTTTCTGAGGAGTAAAAAGGGAAGAAGTGAAGAATTGAGTTACACAAGTCTCTGTTTCAATTGAACTGCTGGTTTGTAATTTGGTAATTTGAAATTTGAACTACTGTTGGATGTGTGTTGGATTGCTAGTTATGACTGCTGGTTATGTACTTATGTTTATGCATTAAACTTCGAACTGTGATGGGATGGACTTGTTTACATCTGTGTTTATTTGGTGATGTTGATTATTATGTATTTATGTTGATTGTTGAGAACATAATTCATTAGTTTGAACATTGCAGGTTGAAAACTTGAAAATTTGAATACTTTGCCACTAGCAGGTTGTTGTAGTCTTGTCGTTATGTAACAGTGTGATTATATGAATGTTGCTCCGTTTGGGAATTTTCAGTTTGCAGGGTGTTGAAAACAGTCATTTAGGGCTAAAACAAATGAATTTGTAACGAAATTTGGGCTTCAGAAAGAATAAAACTTTGGGCCTGAAAATGAAGTATTTGGGCCTAAAATGGAACCGAAACCAAACCGGCTCGATCCGGAATTCGGTTGCACCGATAAATTTGGCCTGACTCGTTACATTTCGGTTGTCGGTTTCAAATCTGGCCCAACCGACAAATGCGGTTCGGATTCGGTTTGGGCCCAGAACTGAACCGGCCCGACATGTGCCCACTCCTAGGCTTTAGCACCTGCAGAGGAAACTAATAGATTTAAAATCCATCAAAAACTAGTATTACCCAAAATGAATTTAGTAGTCATTAGTCAAACCATATGGGTATGACATTAAAATTAGTTTGCAGAATTGCATAATATCAATCCAATAAATGAGCTAGTATCGTAACATACTCTGTGATACGTTACTTCATCCAATCCGATATGACTATTCAAGTCTGGTGGTCAATTTCACACATGATATAAATAATAAGTTGTATCCAACTGTCCTAACCCAAAACTTTTCTCCTGTCATAGAAAGTTAGAAACTGTGATGTCACTGGAGTATTAATTAACTTTAACATATGGCATTCCTATAGTAAAAGAATGACTCAAATTTAACAAAGGATAACTGCATGTCAATGAATGGACATCTTGGCTTAAAAAGGAAGAATAGTGCAACTAAACCTCTAGTATCTTACCAAGTTCTCTTGATCCAGAAGTAATTTGAATTATTTCAAGGCCCTGTGCATGAAGCTGGCTGGCAATAGTAAAACCCAGTCAATACGAGCATATTGTCATCTTCTTATGAGAAGAACACTGTATCTGTTCCTCATCCACAACCCACTACCAAATACTCTCTTTTCATAGAAGTACTAAGATATGCAGTGTAACTACGTAAATTTTCTGGAAGTATAAGATTTTGATTTTTTGGCAAGTTGAGCATTTGAAAACTTTTTAGAATCTCAAAATAGACCACAATTAAAACCAATGAGTTACAACTTGCCTGGCATCTAACTATATCAAATTAGCCAAATAACTCCAGAAGCTCTAGCCAGGCATACATTAGTCTGTGCTAGGTTGATCCCCTTCCTAATGATTAAAAAGGTCATGAGGTTAGCTATCAAAACGTTCAATAGCGAAAGAGTCCGTTATACTCCATATGGAGTTAAAACAAATTTATACTTAAAAAAGCTTGTATTTTTTTTATAATGTATTAGGTAATTTCAGAACTATGACCTTTTAATACTTCTTTACTCAATAATCCATGTTTGAGGGAGTTTTAGGACCCCACAAATTACTCTATGGAGTTAAAACAAACAAATGAAAAGCATTGAAAAATGGAACTGAGCTAATGCGTTAGCAATGTCCTGCATACCACAGCCCCATACCACAGCCCAATTATCATTAGTCACTCAGAATTAACCCACCAAAATACCAGAAATCCCAAACCACATCGAAATCAGAAATCACAAAATGCAAGCACCAAATTAGAGAGTGATAGAATTCGAATCGAGGTAGTGGAAGTTGAGACCCCAACTTGAAATGTGGAACCAAATTATGGTAGCATAGACCCAATTCGTACCCAGAATAAGAGAGCAATTGGTAGTGCAGCAACATAAAAGATTTAATTGACCTGGTATCGCCATCTCCCTAACTTGGACTCACAAGATAATCAAAATATAGGTTGAGTTCAGATCGAATTGGGCATTCAATTAGAAAGCGTTTAATTGAAATTACCCCAAATTATACGAACTATGACATCTCACTTTTGGATTCGGCAAAAAATAAAAGATCGACCTTGAATCTAGTCAAGCTCTACATGACTGATATACAAGGAAGGAAGAAGAAAGATGAATCTGATCTTACTCAGATGAGAGCTTCAAATATGGTAGATCCAAAGAGGGAGCCTCACAGACAGAGATGGAGCTTCATCAGACTGTGAGAGGAGAACGGCAGAGATAGAAAAGGGCGATATCCTACTACCCTAGGAGCTAGGAGTATTTTATCTACCTTTTTTTTTTTTTAACTTTGGATTAGCGCTTCTTCTTTTCCATGCCCGCCTTCGATCATCACCATCCCGCTTCTCTATTATCTTTTCTTTTCTTTTTTCTCTAATTCATTGGTGTGGCCGTTTATAAAAATAAAAATAGATGTAGAGGTTAGGCTTTAAGGTATAGGATAACTCTGTGATTATGAATAGCTTAATAATTTTTTTATTTGAATAATTGCTATCATAATTTATAACTAAATACTTATATCGAGTAAATTTTGTGTAATGTGTTCTACATATGATCCCTTAAATTGAAGTTAGCATTATTAAAGTCCTATTACCGAGTTTGTTCCACATGTAGTCTATCAAATTGAACAAGAAAGACATCCATTATTGAACAACATTATCCATGTATATACAAAGGGGGGTGAAATTTGCAACCCCAGATTTACAAACTGCACCTCCTATCTTTTAAGACCTCCTAGGATACCCTTAAAAAGTCAAAGTTTTCTTTTTTTCTTTTTGGGTCCTCTCTCTCTCTCTCTCACCATAGATCGAGTCCACCTCAATCTCCGTCGGCCGGAGCATTACGCCAGGATCTGAAGAATTGCATATCTCCCATCCTCAATTTCGACGCCAAAATTGGATCTCTGTTCCTGATCAACGCCTACCCTTCGCCTACAAATCGAACTCTAAGCATGATTTGCCCATATCTCCAAAATCTCGATCTTTTCCGTGAGACTGTATCATGATGTTCTCCTGCCGTCTCTAACAAGGTAGGCCAGTGCCAACCCCAACCACCTCTCACGAGAAGGGTCAAGGAGATATGGCGGCCAAAATTGGGTCGTTCCGACACAGCTTCGCGGAGAGGAGCAAGGAGAGGCTGCTCTCACGAAAAGGGTACTCGGATTTCGGGCTCAACAGCTTGGAATGCAGAGATGAGAGAGTCAAGTGTGGCTGGTTTGGGAGAATGTCTGATGGGTTGGTCAACTTTTGCAACAACGTTTAGGAGGTTTCTGTTAAACTGTATCAAATGGGCCGCTCCGATACTCGGAAAGCTTACTTCGCCGATGGGCTTGTCGTTGGCGATTGTGTCACTGCTCATATTTTTCAAGGAGCCCCTCAAAGATGCTAGCTAATATTCCATCTGGGCGATTCTCACTGTTGTCGTCGTTTTCGAATTCAGCATAGGTATTGTTACTACTCTACTGATCTCAATCTCATTTCTGGTTTCTGTGTGATGTAATTCAGTAGTGATGGTTTTATTGTCGTTTTGATGGTAAAGGTGCGACGTTGAACAAAGCGTTTAATCGTGCTTTGGGGACAATTTCGGCTGGAGGGCTAGCTCTAGGTTCGCTGTAATGGCCGGAAGTTGGCAGGAGGTTGTGATTGTAGTCAATATTTTCATAGCAGGTTAGAGTTTGAATCATTTGATATATGGAAATGGCTGGTTTTACAGTTGTTCTGTGTTGAATTGATTGTTTTGGGGTCTGTGATGTTAGGTTTTCTTGCTAGCTATATCAAGCTTTATTTGCCAATGAAGACTTATGAATACGGATTTTGGGTGTTCTTGTTGACATACTGTATAGTTTTAGTATCCGGGAGTACATCATCATTTTTCGGAACAGCAATATATTGATTGATACTTATTGGAGTGGGTGCTGCTGTCTGTTTGGTTATAAACATATGTATACTTCCCATTTGGGCAGGGGAGGATCTCCACAAGCTGGTGGTGAAAAATTTCAAGGGTGTTGCTACTTCTTTGGAAGGTAGGCCCGGTTTCGCTGATTAAATATGATATAATCTGCCCAATAGCAATAGCAGGATTGATGGTGTCATCGTTTTGTTTTGTTATAGGTGTTGTTAATGGATATCTGCAATGTGTTGAGTACAAGAGAATTCCTTTGGAAATTCTCACATACCAAGCTTCTGATGAACCATTGTATAATGATATAGAGCCACTATACAATCTTCAACCCAAGAGGAATCAAGAAGGCTGTGATGTTAATTTGATAATAGGTGGACTCGATTTATGGCGCGCGTGTGTGTGTTTGTGTGAGAGAAAGAGAGAGAGAGAGAGAGAGGACTCAAAAAGAAAAAAGAAAACTCTGACTTTTTGAGGGTATCTTAGGAAGTCTAAAAAGATGGGAGATGATATATTATTAAAATAAAATAAAATGGGGTGCAGTTTGTAAATTTAGGGGTATCATGAGTCATGAGTCATTGTCATATTATCAAGGTAAGAAATATAAACGCCTGCCATGTATGATACAGTGATTCTTAAGTAGGAGAGATGTAGTAAAGGTAAACTCAATTGTAGAAAACTGGGGAGCGAAAACAAGTCATTAATTCATACTAACGTTTACAAATGAACGCATCAAATTAGTATCGTGAAGGACAATTGACTGTCACTAACTTGTTTAGTAACTATGAAATCATTCATACAATACCGCCTTACGGTTTTGAAGAGGTCCATCATATTTGATCATATTTTTAAAGCAAAAATATGAATAATGCTTGTGTATATGAATTTTAATGATCATGAAATCAAATATATCAATAGTTCCACACTTAAAAAGGGAAAGGAAAAATGATAACGACAAATTTAAACACCTAGCACATACCGTGCATTGGTAATCTTATTTGAAGTATAAAATTGTTTAAATATTTATTTATTTATTTATCTATTTAACGTTGGTCAACCTATTTCTTCATCTCAAATTTTCCCATATCTTCGCCGTTCATTTTGGAGAGTCTTACCCAATTTTCTGAACTAATAACGAGGAAAACATTTATTTCCTCGCTAATTGCTTCTTTTGATAAGGAAATGGTTCCTCGTAGAAAACAGACTTTTAGCGAGGAAACCATAGTTTTGTCGCCCTTGAATTTGACAAATCATACTTAATTTTCCACTAAACTAATAACAAGGAAAGCGTTATTTCCTCACTAATTGCTTCTTTTAGTGAGAAAATGGTTCCTCGCAGAACACAAGCTTTTAGTGAAGAAATCCTAGTTTTGTCACTATTGAATTTGGCAGGTCTTACTCAATTTTCTGCCAAACTAATAACGAGAAAAGCGTTATTTCCTCACTAATTGTTTCTGTGGTAGACTTCAAACCACAATTGCTTCGAACATGTGTAACTATGGATCTAAGCCATATACATTCACGAACTGCTTCGTCAAGAGTAATAATCTCCGCATGATTCGAAGAAGTAGCGACTAGGGTCTGTTTTGTAGACCTCCAAGATATCGCGGTCTTACCCATGGTGAATACATAACCAGTTTGGGAACGAACTTTGTGTAGGTTAGAGAGGTACCCAACATCAGCAAAACCTTCCAAAACACTTATGTCGTTTTGGAATGGGGAGAGGGAACGCAAACCATTGTTGGTGGCATTCTTGTCATATGATTGGTCCGCATCCATCGTCTCTCTGCAGGGATAGAACAAGCCCATATCAATCGTACCACTTAGGTATCGAATGATATCTTTAACACTAGTCAAATGGCGCCGTGTTGGTGTAGAGCTATGTCTAGCTAACAAGTTCACGGCGAAAGAGATGTCTAGTCTCGTGCATTGAGCTAAGTACAATTATGCGCCTATCGTAGTTAGATAGGGCACTTATGCCTGTAGCACATCTTCATCGTCATCTTTTGGACGAAATTGATCCTTCCTTGGATTAAGACTACAGACGACCCTTAAGGTGCTTGAAGGCTTAACTTTGTCAGTATTGAAACACTTAAGCATCTTTTGGGTAAAAGCTAGTCGATGAATCAGGATACCATCTTCACAGTGCTTAAGTTCTAAACTGAGGCAAAACCGTGTTCTCCCAAGATCTTTCATCTCAAACACGGATTTTAAGTGTTCAGCGGTTTCCCTTAACTCTTTAAGGGTGCCAATTATGTTCATATCATCAACATAAACCGCTACTGTTGCAAATCCATAACTTGTTCTTTTTATAAACACATATAGGCATAGTTCATTGTTAACATATCCCTTTCCAATCAAGTAGTCATTTAGATGGTTATACCACATCCGTCCAGATTGTTTCAATCCATATAGTGAGCGTTTCAACCTTCGCTCCGTGGTTTAGAGCCACTTGACTTAGGTAACTAAAGTCTATTCAGAACCTTCATAGATACGCAGTAACCATAATAAGCTACATTCAAAAACTACCGAATTGACAAGGTAGCGGAATGTAATGACGTCTATTACGGAGAATATGTATCCTCGTAGTCGATTCTAAGGCGTTGTGAGAAGCCTTGTGCCACAAGGCGAGCTTTGTACCTTACAATCTCATTTCTCTCCTTACGCTTTCTAACGAATACCCATTTATGACCAACTGGTTTGGTGTTTGGTGGTATTGGCATAACTGGCCCAAATACCTTTCTCTTCGCTAAAGAATCAAGTTCTGCCTGGATCGCTTTTTTCTATTTTGGCCAATCAGTTCTACGTTGGCATTCATTAATAGAGCGTGGTTCGATGTCATCAGTCTCAATGATCTGACGGGATACAGAATAAGCGAATACATCATCAATGATGATAGAGCTTCTTTCCCACGTCCCATTTGCACTAGTGTAATTTATAGAGATCTCTATGTTTTTAGGGATAGGTTTTGACATTGAGGCGTCCCCCAATGATGTCTCTTAGATATAACCATAATTCGAAACATTATCACGGGATGAATTTTGAGTATCGATGATAAAAGGATTCGTTTGTGCCTCATTCGCTCTCTTTCTAGGGCGAGTATCCTTCTACCCGATTAGTCTACCGTGCCTCCTCAGGAGCATCGTTATGTCCAGTATTTGGGACATCAATCCTTGCAATCACGTTTGCAGCAGGTATATGTGATCTCGTCACTTTAGCAATATTAGAAAACTCATCAGGTAGAGTATCTGCTACGTATTGGAGCTTGATTATTCTTCGCACTTCAAGTTCGAATTGTGCGGTACAGGGATCGAGATGAGACATAGTGGGGACAAACCATGACAATTCCTGTCATTTGTATTGAACTTTCATGTTCTTATCTCCCCTTAACGATGGGAAGACTGTCTCATCAAAGTAACAATCCGCAAATCTAGCGGTAAAGAGATCACCTGTCAAGGGTTCCAGGTAGCGAAGAACAGTTGGAGCTTCATATCCAACATATATGCCCATTCGTCTCTGTGGATCCATCTTAGTACGATGTGGCGGCGTAATAGGCACATAAATGGCACACCCAAATATGCTTAAGTGCGAGATATCAGGCTCGTACCCAGTCACTAATTGTAAGGTAGAATAAGATTGGGAGGCAATGGGTCGTAGACAAATTAGCGTGTCTGCATGCAAAATTGCATATCTCCAAGCAGAAACAGGGAGATTGGTGTGCATAACCAATGTCTGAGCTATCACTTGTAGTAGCTTAATGGCGGCTGCCGCTAGACCATTTTGAGTATGAACATGGGGAACTGGATGCTCTACAGAAATCCCCAGTGACATGCAATAGTCATCGAACGTTTTTGATGTAAACTCCCTAGCATTATCAAGTCTAATTGACTTAATAGGGTGGTCCAGGTAGTGAGCCCATAGACGGATAATCTAGGCTAGGAATTTAGCATAAGCAACATTTCGAGTGTGCAACAGTGCAACATGTGACCAGCATGTCGACACATCACCCAATACCATAAAGTATTTAAAAGGTCCACAAGATGGTTAAATTGGTCCACAGATATCCCCTTGGATTCTCTGTAAGAACGGAATGAGTATTTTTGCATCCTTTGCGTAGGATGGTCTCAGTTTTAATTTCCCTAAGGAACAGGCATTGCAAAATGAGCGAGGGGCCTTAGAAGCAACCAATGAGGATTTTTGTTGGGCTTGACCATCTGAAGCGCCATTCGAAGAAAAATTTGTGACTACATCACCCATCATGGCTTGGAATCATGGGAAGTGGCGCTATGGCCATGGGGTTTAGCATCCATGGCTTTGTGGCCATGGGCGTTGTCAAGGGGTACATGGGCTGCCCTAGGCCGCGGTGGACAGTGGCAGCCCCAGAGGCGACTACGGCGGCGGTCACACTAAGTCCGGGAATCAATCTTTGATTCTTGCTTCTTTTCTCTCGAAGGAATGGATGTTTGTATTAAAGTATACGGATTATCATATCATGACCAGGATGTCCTAGTTGGTCATGCCAAAGCCAAAATGTGTCAGAATCTAAGAGATCTTCTCTTATTATATTATTGGATTCAATAGGTCAAATTGTAGTAGATTGACACATAAGCTTTTCTAAGATGCGCTTTCGTCCGCAATCATTAGAGGTAATGCATAGGAACTCTTTTCCATTCTCAGTAAGGGTTTCCGCATGGAATGCGTTGGCTTTAATATCTTTAAAGCTCAATAAGGTTCAATTTGCCTTAGGAGCATGGATAGTTTCTGCGACATTAATCAAGGTGCCATTTAGCAAGAGAAATTAGGCCATTCCATATCCTTGAACTAAGCCTGATGGCCCAGCCATCGTAGTCACAGTGGAATATGTAGGCAACATCTCCAAGAATAATTATCTATGATGGAGAATGGTGTGCATAGTCACACTATCGTCACATTATCTGTAAGACATTGCAGTTCTCCAGAATCCATTCCTAAAAGAAAGAGCTCGTAATTAAAAATGAGTCATAATGAAAAGAACTCAACTTTTATTAATAAGCCAAACAGAATTACATCATTGTCTCTTTAACTAGATAGAATATAATCCAAAAAGCTAGCTAATGCAAAACAATAGTAGTCGTCTAACTTCTATCGGTAACTCCAAAATAAATGTGACCAGGTAAGTAGAGAGATGTCAGTGGAGCAAATCTCGCTTAAGTACCATTATCTCAAAACCTTCCCAGACATCACACTTACGTTGGATGAGCCTAGTTTGAAGAAAGACTAAACCATTGGCATTTACTACAAAAATAATATAGCAATTACCTACATCCTTGAAGTCATCAACACTTAGAGCGAGATCATCATCTTGATCTTCTGGCTCCATGTAATTTGCTTCCCTTGCTTCACGATACGTGTTGTACGCATTTGCAACATTCTTGGGTGCTTTACTTGCTTTGGCCCAATGTTTGGACGCTCCACACCGAAGACAAGCATCATTATGGTCAAGCTCCCTTGACCTAAGCTCTTTAGGAGCGCGCTGGGGATGGGTTCTATCCTTGGTGGCGTCACCTCCAAAGCCGGAGGCTTGGCCTCTCTCTCTCTTTACACGTTGACCTCCATAGTTTCGTGTACACCTATCTTGGTGGTTTCCTTCCTCTTTGGAGCGAGAATATGGACCAGAACTTTTAGAATTATCCCTAGGTTTAGGATTTCGCTCGCATTCTCCCTTAGGGGCGTGACTATAGTTAGACTCCAGAATAGACTTGGATCCCACGAGTCTAGAGTTATAGTTCTTCACAAGTATGTTGTCATACTTTTTAGCAACGTTCATGACTCCAATAAGCTCATGAAACCTTGTGATACGTCCGACATTGACATTAATCCGATAATTCTTTGCAATCATTAATGCCAAGATGGGAAAGGTAGAGAGAGTCTTCTCGATCAACATCGTATCAGTGATATTCTTGCCACATAATTCTATCAAAGACTTGATACGAAGGGCTTCCGATTTGTAGTCAAGTGCAGACTTGAAATTACAGAAGCAGAGGCTATGCCATCTCACTTCTAAATCAGGAAGCAAGGGAAAACTGTCCTTTCGACAAGCCTTGTTCAAGTTGGTGTAATCGACGCACATACGCCATTTGCCATTAGGCTTCTTGACCATCACAACGTTGGATAGCCATGTTGGGTAAGAGACTTCCCAGACAAATCCAATGTCTTGGAGTTTCTTAACCTCGGCCTGGATGGCTTTGTATTTTTCTTCTGTGAAGGCCCTTCTTTTCTGTCGGATTGGGGGAACATCTGGTGAAATGGTAACTATGTGGGTCAGCAGTTCTGGTGAGATTCCTGGCATATCGGCGTACGACCATGCAAACATCTCATGTCGGGTCTTGAGGAAGGCGATTAACTCTGCTTGGAACTGGGGATTTGTTTTAGACCCGATTTTGACTTCTTTTTTTTTTTTTTTTTTTTCTGGGTGTGTATCGGATATGGAGACAAATATCAGATCTTCTAAAGCATCTAGTCTCGGGTGCTTGAGTTTGCGCTTATCGTCCTTCTTTTTGCTGTGCATATCGCTGGCGTCTGGGGTCTCGGGATCTTCCCTTTGATCGTCGGGCTTGTCGGAGGGAGAGGGCAGGTCTAAAGTTAGGAGCACCTCTCGTCTGCCATGTCCCCTAGCGACGGCCAAGGAGTTGCACTACCTCGCTAGTTCCTGGTCGCCCCTGATGATGAGGATGCCGCTCGGGGTGGGTATCTTCATCATTAGCATGTGTCCTGCCACAAAGCATTAGAGTCCCCAGATGGCGTTTCTCCCTAGGATGATGTTGTAGGAGGACGGGTAGTCGACATCGATAAAATGTGTTGTTATAGTGGCGATAGTGTTGCTGCCTTCGAGTGTGATCCGCAAGTTGTCAGACCCCCAAAGGCTGTGTGATTTCTCCTGCGAAGCTAATCAGGGGCTCCTGATCTTAAGTTAGTTTCCTCTTGTCTCGATTGAGGCCTTCGTAGCAGCTGCCAAACAAGACACTGACCGTCGCACCACTATCGACCAGGACCCGATGGCATCGATAGTGGTCGATGATCATGGTGATCAAGAAGGGGTCGTTATGGTGCTTCTTTATGGTGTCTTCACTGTGTTTAAAGGCAATTGAGTCCCATTCTACCTGCGGGGTGTGGCAGCCTTGGCTGAGCCTCAATATATCTTGGCCCCAAGGGCATTGGCGCTACTGTGCATGATGAGTCTCGGGTGCCCTTGGGGCGCCACCGTGTATCGTTAGGATTTGTCCGTAGACTTCAATGGCGTTAGCGCCCATGGCGGGAGTGTGATACTGCGTGAGTTGGCCACTCTGAATGAGGTGCTCAATAGCATTTTGCAGTGGCCAACAGATATTGGTGGGGTGGCCGGATTCCTCATGATATGTATAATATTTACCGTTATCTCGCGGTTTTGCATGGCCATGTTTGCATCGCGGTGGCTGCGGGATGATGTCCTTGTGGTTATTCCAGATTTCCTCGTAAGAAGTGGTGAGTATGGTGTAAATCTCGTATCGAGGTGCCTCGAATCGCTGGTTATCCTTGTGTCGGTTGCCGCTGTATGGTGCATCACGATACAAACCGCTGGAGTTGTATTTTGGCTTCCCGGGGCTGTTACCGTACTGTTTATCCCTTCTATCGCTGTAACCTTGTCGCTCTCGTGGGGTTCTGTCATTCTGCTGGGCCGGTTTGTCTCGTATGGTGTCTTTGTTCCTGCTATCAGAGGTCTTAATGGGATTGTTGAGTTGAGGCGCATTAACTGGGTGGTTGTTGTTGCTTGTATCGCTACAGAAGGTGTCGTACTTGGCCTGTGCGAAAGCGGTAGCGGCATCGAGGAGGTCATCATATGTCACATGGGATTGGTGTTGATTTGTAGTAGGAAGTATCCTCGCTGGAGTGCCTGCTTGAATGCCGATGCCGCAAGGGCTGGATCAAGGGAACGACACTGTTGATGTGCTCATATTTTCCTATATTGTTGTGGCTCTTAATCTTTATATTTATGTTTAGTTCTCCTTGTGTATGGTTCATTTACTTAGTTTAGTGTGTTTATAGGTATGAAAACCAAGGATGAGAAAAAGAAGCAAAAAGAGAGGAAAATGATTGAAGGTGCTTTGCAATCCTAACAACTGAATCAGCCTCTGCAGAATGGCCAACTTTGAGGATTAAACTGTACTGATCCAGAGATAACTAGAAAACGAGCCTTATATGCACGGAAAGCCCCGAATGTCTAGTTTCTATAGAATTTTACGGTTAGTGATTTCGATATCCCTAGAGGGAGATATGGCAGTTTAAGTTCAGACAGTTCAGTCGATACGCGAATCTGTGATGTGTTTCCAAAAGCTCGAGTTTTCAAGGCCTGAATGACTTGGCAAAATTCTGGGAAGATTGATCTAGCATTATGGACCGTCTTAGAGTCCAACATATGTTTCCTTGGAATTTTAGAAGTGCCACATCACCTTTCTTTGGTGCTAAGTGATTAAGGAGTTCCAGAGGCCTAAAGCAAGAAGGAAAAGTTGCATCCTATAAAAGGAGAATGTGTCAAGAGGAGAATTCACCATTCAATATCAGATTTTCATCAAAGAAAGCCGCTGCCATCGCCCTGTTCACCTTCCATCTCCATTTAATAAGTTCTTTATGTTTTTAAGAATTTCTACTATGTTTTCTTCAAACATGAATAGCTAAACCTCTTTTCTAGGGCTAGGATGAGGCCCTAGCATGATTGTTTACATGTATTGATATTCAAGTGATGGATCAATAGTTTCTTTTTGATAAATTCTTAATCCCTGCTTGAATTGTTGCTTATGTTAAAGTTCTATTGATTCGCGACCTTTAAGGCTTGGCATCTAGTTATCAGAAGATGAATTTGAGGCGTACCTGCAATATAATTCAAATTAGCTTTATGAGATTAAGAGTTGTGAATTACATTATTGTCGTACCTGAAGTAATGGTTTGCATGATTCCCTTGTTTTCTAGAACATAATGAGTCCTATATGTTAAATTTATGCCGTACCCGGATAGACTGCATGCTAGGATATATGACCTCTGCCGTACCTGGAGAGAATCATACACTTAAGGAAAACTATGGTCTAAGTGTAGTACCTGAACTTAGATACGGGAATTGTTATCTAAAGAAACGAAAAAATTCATTGGTTGATTCAAAACGTAGATAAGATTGCTTGTGGTTGATTCCTACACCCTAGGCTCATCATCATCATATTGTTACCTTTAATCATTATAGATTCTTCTCAATTTCAATTTATTTAGATTTACTTTTTAAGTTCCTGTTTTCAAGTTATTTTCCCATTATCAACAACTCTTTTAAAAACCGTGAAAATCATATATAGTCTTAGTTTGAGTCATTGTGTGTGTCTTAATCGATTTGTGTTTCTTGTTTTGTGTGTTCTTGGTTTTAATTAATTTAGGTTTTCATATTGTGAATTGTCTTAATATCCTCGTGGGAACGACAACCCCTTCTCTTTCATTACTATACTACATCCACCCTGTATACTTGCAGGAATTCCATCAAGTTTTTGGCGTCGACTGCCGGGGATAATTTAGTTTAATTTAAAATATTGAATTCCTACTTTAATTCTAGTTGTGTTAGCTTGATTTGTTATTCAAGATTCTATTTAGTTTTTGGAGTCGAAAAAAAAAAAATTGTGTGAAAATAAGTCAGTCCAGTTTTTCTTTCTTTTACATTCTGGGACTATTTTACAAAGCTCATTACGAACTGATATTTTCATATTTGTCTAGGAGTGTCATATATCACTGGAAAGATACAGAAGTCTAATTTCCAACGCAAAAAGCGGATTGGGATTCTGAGTTTTGAGCCGGGAGAAATCATCAAATGAGTGGACAGTGTTCAAACCAAGAAGTTTTCCTTGACAAAACAGGATTTCTGTTTTCCTTTGTGTTTAGACATAAGCTGTTCTTTTCCTTTTCCAATTCAAGTTAGGCTTACTTCTAAAAATCAATATTTAACCTTGTGTTTTGGTGTTCTAGGTACACAAATCTAATTCTTGAGGCTTATGCATGGAAGACGATCACAACACTTAGATCTTCTTCCTATTGATCACGAACTTGAGAGGACACTTAGACATCTACGAAGGCAACACCTAAGCAGTAGATTACCACCTGACAGGATGGCTGATTTGGTTCTAAACAATGGACAAGATCCTCCGAATAATAATAATCCACCACCCCCACCACCACCAAGGCGCATGAGAGATTATACCGCTCCTACAGACTACACCGCACCTACTTGTCTAGTCTTGGCACCCATAACTCAGCAGTTCAAGATTCGACCAGCAACTATTCAACTCTTGCCAAAATACTATGGGAAGGAGAATGAGAATCCATACAAGGATGTCAAGGAGTTCTTCAATTTATGCTCAACATTTAATTATATAGAAGTTAACATAGAGCAAATTAGACTTCGACTATTTCCATTCTCTCTAAAGGATAAGGCAAAGGATTGGTTTGACTCTCTTCCTAAAGCATCAATAAATTCATGGGCAGATCTTTCATCAAAGTTCATTGCAAAATTCTTCCCTGCAAGAAAGACAAGTGCTCTACTGACAGCTATTATTACTTTCACTCAACCTGAGGGTGAACCTTTTCATGAAAGTTGGGAGCGTTACAAGGAGTTATTTCGTCAATGCCCTCACCATGGTTTTCAAGATTACCAGAAGGTTGAATACTTTTATAGAGGACTAAATCCTCATACTAGGGGAATGGTCGACGCCATAGTAGGTGGAAGTTTGATGAATAAAACTCCAGAGGAATCTATTCAGGCTTTTGAGACTATTTGTGAGAACTCTCAGCATTGGGATTACAGTGTAAGAGATCCTAGGGCATTGAATTCTTCATCAACAAAATGAGGAGGCATGTATGAAGTTCAAACAAGGTCAGGTTTGGAGGAACAAGTTGCAGCATTAACTAAGTTATTGACACCATTGATAAGTAAGGTAGCAAGACAAGCCTGTGCTCTATGTTCTAGTGATGCCCATGAGACTGAGATGTGCCCAGAAAATTCTATGATAGATGAGGTGCAGCAAGTTAATGCATTTAATGGGAGACCTCGGAATGATCCCTATTCCAATACTTACAATCCGGGTTGGAAACAACACCCAAACTTCTCATGGAGCAATAATCAAGGAGCTGGAATTCCTCAACCTCAACAAAGACAATATCAGCAAGCTTATCAACCACCTCATGTGCAACAAGAACACCTTTCCATTAAAGATATGTTGGCTCAATTATTGAAGAGAACAGAAAAATATGATTATGAAGTTGCAACATTGAAACAAAGCCAATCAAACTTGGAAAAGAGTCAGCAAAAGCTTGAAGTTCAGGTGGGACAGATAGCTACTGTTTTGAATAGAATGGAGAGAGGACAAGGCCAATTTCCAAGTCAAACAGTAGTTAATCCAAGAGGTCAAGAGCATGCCAAGGCTATTATGATATTGAGAAGTGGAAAAGTAATTGATAACAAGGTAGTAATGCCTGGAGAAGTTGAAAATTCAACAAAGGAGGCCCTGCACCAAGATGACCATGTCTTAAGGTCTGATTCCAGAGGGAGTTTGTCATAACATTGAAGAGACCAAAGAAGGCGCCAAACTCGTGGGTGGGGACTGCCCAGCAGAAAAAGCACAAAAAACTAATGTTTTTGCCTCTACAAAGCCTAAAAAGACCTTAGAGGGGCCAGCCTTTAAGGAGGACGTGTTCAACCCTCCTTTACCTTTTCCATAGCGTGCAAGACAAGAGAAAAAAGATAAATATATGGGGGAAATTCTGGAGCAGTTCAAGAAGGTGCAGATTAACATTCCACTGCTAGATGCCATCAAACAGATTCCTTCTTATGCAAAATTTTTAAAAGAGTTCTGTACTAATAAAAGGAGGTTTGAAAAAGATGAAAAAGTGATGTCAGAAGAAGTGAGTGCTGTGCTTCAAAGAAAATTGCCACCAAAGCTTAAGGACCCTGGTAGCTTTACAATCCCATGTACCATTGGAGAGAAAAACTTTGAGAAAGTCTTACTTGATCTTGGGGCCAGTGTGAATCTGATGCCCTATTCGGTTTACAAAACTCTTGGTATTGGACCCTTGCAAAACATAAATATCTCCCTACAATTTGCAGATAGTTCTGTGAAGTATCCAAGAGGCATAGTGGAGGATGTGCTAGTCAAAGTTGAAGATTTTATTCTGCCAGCAGATTTTATTGTTTTAGACATGGAAGATACAGAGATCAGAGGCAAATCTCTTCCCTTCATTATGGGGAGTCCCTTCATGGCTACTGCATGTACAAAAATTGACGTTAAAGAACGGTTGTTGACTATGACAGTACATGAGATTACAATTTCTTGGAGAATTTTTGAAGCCTTGAAGAAACCTGCAGATCCTTATGATTGTTTTAGTGTGGATATGGTGCAACACCTTGTGAAGCAATCTTTCATTGAAACAAGCTCTACAGACCCTCTTGAAGTGTGTATTGCTCAACAAGGAATGCAATTTGAAAATAATAAAGTGTTGGAGGCACAAGAAACATTAAATGCTGCTGCTACATATGCACCTAGATGGTCAAAAAAATTTGAACCATTGCAACACTTTGAATCCAAACTTGTCCCTTCTATTGTCAAGCCTCCTACACTCGAATTGAAACCTCTTCACAGACTTTGAAGTATGCATATCTTGGTGATTCAGAGACTCTTCCGGTGATTATTGCTTCAGACTTGAGTAGCTCAGAGGAGGAGAAATTACTTAGAGTTTTGAGGGAGCATAAAACAGCTTTGGGATGGACAATTGCAAACATTAAGGGGTTAAGTCCTTCTATATGCATGCATAGAATACTCTTAGAAGATGCAGCTAACCTACTAGAGATCCTCAAGACGCCTTAACCCGCACATGAAGGAAGTGGTTCGTGCAGAGGTCTTGAAATTGCTTGACGTTGGAGTTATTTATCCTATTTTAGATAGCGAATGGGTGAGTCTAGTGCAAGTAGTGCCTAAAAAGTCTGGAATTACAGTAGTAAAAAATGAAGAGAATGAGCTCATACCTCAAAGGACAGTCACAGGTTGGAGGGTGTGTATTGACTACAGGAAGTTAAATAGTGCAACCCGAAAAGATCACTTTCCTCTATCGTTCATTGATCAGATGTTAGAGCGACTTGCAAGCCATAGTCACTACTGTTTCTTGGATGGGTATTCAGGTTATAATCAAATTCCAATAGCTCCAGAAGATCAGGAAAAGACTACATTTACATGTCCTTTTGGAACCTTCGCATATCGCCGAATGCCTTTCGGATTATGCAACGCTCCAACAGCCTTCCAAAGATGCATGATGAGTGTCTTCTCCGACATGGTGGAAAGAATAATAGAGGTATTTATTGATGATTTCTCAGTCTTTGGTTCATCTTTTGATGAATGTCTCTACCATCTTTCTTTAGTGCTTCAACGGTGTCAAGAAACCAATTTAGTTCTAAATTGGGAAAAATGCCACTTCAAGGTGAAGAAGGGAATTGTCCTTGGGCGTGTAATATCAGTAGAGGGTATTGAAGTTGATAGAGCTAAGGTGGAATTAATTTCGAAGCTTCCTCCATCTACAGTTAAAGAAGTTCGGTCTTTTTTAGGGCATGCTGGCTTTTACACATGCACCTATCATTCGGGCACCGAATTGGGATCTTCCGTTCGAAATTATGTACGATGCTTCTGACTACGCTTTGGGAGCTTTTTTAGGGCAGCGAGTTAATAAGCTTCCTCATGTTATATACTATGCAAGTAGGACCTCGAACGATGCTCAGTTAAACTACTCTACAACAGAGAAAGAATTGCTAGCGGTGGTTTTCGCATTGGAGAAGTTTAGGAGCTATTTGATTGGCTCTAAGGTGACCATATTCTCTGATCATGCAGCCCTTAGATACTTATTGAAGAAAAAAGATGCAAAGCCAAGATTGATAACATGGATTCTACTCTTACAAGAATTTGACCTTGAGATTAAAGACAAAAAAGGGACCGAAATGTAGTTGCTGATCACCTTTCCAGATTGGTCAAGGAAGATGTTGGCGATAATGTGACTCCAATTAATGAATATTTTCCTGATGAGCAGCTCTTCATTGTTGACAACCTTCCTTGGTATGCTGACATAGTAAACTACTTGGTGAGCAAGTTCCTACCGGCAGATTTGAACAAGCAACAAAAGAAGCGGTTTCTCTCTATAGTGAAGCACTACTTTTGGGATGATCCATATCTATTTAAGTACTTCTCTGATCAAATAATTCGCAGGTGTGTCCATCATGAAGAAACTCAAAGTATTCTCACCTTTTGTCATACATATATGCATGTGGAGGACATTTCGGAGCCAAGAAAACTGCTCTCAAGGTATTGCAAAGTGGATTTTATTGGCCATCACTTTTTCAAGGATACATATACCTTTGTTACAATCTGTGATAGGTGCCAAAGGATGGGGAATATTTCCTCAAAGTTGCAGATGCCATTATTGACAAATATTTTGGAGGTCGAATTATTTGACGTTTGGGGAATCTACTTCATGGGTCCATTCCCTATGTCTCATGGTTTTCTCTACATTATTGTTTCTGTGGATTATGTCTCTAAATGGGTAGAGGCACTACCTACAAGGACCAATGATCATAAGGTGGTTCTGCGTTTCTTAAAGGAGCATATTTTCACTTGTTTTGGCACACTGCGATCTATTATAAGTGATGGAGGTTCACACTTCATTAACAAGTCTTTTGCAGCTCTCATGAAGAAGTATAACATTACTCATAAAGTCTCTACTACTCCCTACCATCCCAAACAAATGGGCAAGTCGAAGTTTCGAATAGGGAGATTAAACATATTCTTGAGAAAACGGTGAGTCAAAACCTTAAAGATTGGTCTTTAAAGGTGAGTGATGCATGTTGGGCATATAGGACAGCCTTTAAAACTCCATTAGGCATGTCTCCTTATAGAATTGTATTTGGAAAGGCTTGTCATCTTCTGGTGGAGTTGGAGCATCGAGCCTATTGGGCATTAAAGAAGTTGACTTTTGACATTCATGAAGCAGGGACTTTAAGGAAACTTCAATTAAATGAGTTGGATGAATTAACTAATGAATCTATAAGTGGTTTTGTTGTATAACTCTAGGCTTCGTCTTATGAGAATGCAAGAATTTATAAGGAGAAGACAAAGATAGCTCATGACAAAGCTCTGAAGCCAAAGCATTTGGTACCAAATACAAAGGTGTTGTTGTATAACTGATAGGAGCATAAAATGCAACGTTTATAATGTTTAAACCCTATATTTTGCTAAGTTATTTCCTTTAACTTGATCAATTTAACTTAGTTAGTGTTTTACAGGTGTAAACGGAGTCTCAAAGTCCAAAAATGGCTAAGGAATGCACAAGTGGCGCAGAAATGGAAAGAAATGAAGAAATGGAAGTTCTCCCAGTTTGACTAGGAAAAGGAATCCTAGTTGGAGTAGGAATCAGAAGCTGACTTGGATTCAAACTCTTAAGTCGCAGAAATTAGAAGTCCTACTTGGACAAGGAAACCCAATTCTACTCAGATAAGGAATCCTAGTGTGATAAGGAGTCCCTGTTGGATAAGGATTGCTCAAGAAGGTTCCGGAAGAGTGTAGAAGAATCGCAGAAAGAAGTTTGTATTCAACTAGGAAACCTACTTGCATATGGAGTTCTACTCATACTAGGAGACCTGTGGAAGCTAGGAGAAGTTTATGGAACGTACAAGAAGCATCTAGAAGTCTCAAGAAGGTCATATGCCGTGCACATGGAAGAGGAAGCAACAAGAGATTCAAATTACAAAGCAATGTGGAGTTTGGACTTCTTGTTGAGTAAGGATTGGAATTGCCATGAGATTCTTGAAGGTTCTAGGGAGTTCTTGACGTTTCTACTTCAGAATAGGCGTGGAAGGCATGTGATGCAAAGGAAAACCGAATTGGACTCAATTTGTGCTTTAAAAGTCGAAATCATTACAGATTCAGAAATCTGCCTGTGCAGATCAGTCAACTTCAACAGAGTGTCAAAAATTTCTCAGAGCTCCGAAAATTATGATCTTTATATGGTTGGAAAGCTACGGATGTCTAGTTTCCAGATATTTTTACGGTTTGTCAATAGATATTTTCTAGAGGAAGTTATGGCCGTTTTAGTGGAATGAGGTCAATCCTGCCGGAAATCTATTTTGTGAGAAAGAAGTCCTAAATCAACACGAACTAAGAGAAGTCAGGTAGAAACGGATTGGGAGAGCCTTGGGACGTCCTCCTATATATACCTTGTGTATTTGGCGTTTCAAGGTTAACACTTTTCTCCACAATTTCGTATTCTCACTTGTTTGCTCTCTAGTTTCAGGTTTTCACAATCTTCAAGGAGCAAAGCCGTGCCATCACCCTCCACCACCGTGATCTTCACTTGTTGCCGTGCTAAGGAGCTGCTTTGGACCTTGGGACGTGATTAAGGGTTGTTCATATGCTCTACCATACATTAACTCACGGTTTTGTGTAATTGTTAGATGGAATTTCTGCTTTGGATTTTCTATGTGTAAACCGATTCTTTTGAGTATGCAAAACTATTTTCGAATGCAATTTTGATGTTCTATTCAATGATTGATGTGTTTATGTGTCCTTTGTCTTGATTAATTGCCGAATGCATGGATTGATGATCTGATTTTGTGCTTCATTACATGGAACGTTCTTGTGGTTGCAAACATAGGAAGACTTGCATGTAATTTGCTAGTAATTAGGTTTTATGCATGGTAAACCCTGATTCGAATAAGTAGTAAAGGCTTGCTTTGAGTCGAAATCAGGTTATGCATGTGATGATGAGTTTTGACACGCTTAGATTTGCATGTCTATTGATTCTTTCTTGAACTTAATGATTTGAAAACGGGATTTTTCAACACAGTTGCTTTGAGTGTGTGATATAGAACTTTTCAAAATAAAATTGATTTGGTGCTTTGCTATTTCGATTTGACTTAAGAAAGAAAGTTAAAAGGGGACAATGGTTGCTTTGATCTTTGTGTTCTTGGTTGATAGCTTTCCATGGTAATTAAAAGAAAGATTAAGGGATGCATGAAAATATTGATTCTTGAATGGTTCTTGATTAGTTGTTCTTCGAAAATTCTTCTTTTCCCACCTTTGTATAGAAACGATTTTTATTCTTTTATTTATTTGTTTTCTGAAAATTTATACTTTGATCTTTAAAACTCCCCCTATCTTTTATGTTTTGTGTTCTTGTATATTTGTAAATAAATAAAATCAATTTAGGTTTTTAGTATGCATGTAAATTGTGAATAACTTGTTAATAATCTGAAAATATAATTTAATTCAGTGAATAGTGTTTTCATGAATAGTAATATGTGTTTGTGTTATACATGAATTTTTGTAGTAGAGTTTAATTAGGATTTGTTGTTTGTGTTTGTGTTGTATTTGTATTTCTAATTCGTGTTAGTTTAGAATTTGTTTTCTATTTTAATTTGGTTTTCTAATTTGTATATGATTAGTATTCTTTGTTGTATATGGATTTCTAATTTGACTATGACTTGTAAAATGTATTCTGGTAGGAGTAGGATTTCTAATCTAATTCTAACTTGTATTTGTATTTTCTTGTAAATTTCGACATGTTTATATATACTTATAATTTTCGTGTAAATTTGTATATTCTTTCTTTTAATTTGTTTCTCACATGTTAGCACCCTCAATCCCCGGCTTGAACGATCCCTGCTTATTCTATACTAACAACTACATTTTTCAGGGTTTAAATTGGCGATTGCTTTTGCGCGTATCAATAACTCCAGGCTTCGTTTGTTTCCTGGCAAACTGAGATCAAGGTGGACTGGACCGTATCTACTCTTGGAAGTTTTTCTCATGGAGCAGTAGAGCTTCAAGACTTGAAAAAGGGTACAAAATTCAAGGTGAATGGTCATAGAGTTAAACCTTATTTGGAGTCATTCAGTGGTGAAGAAAAGGAGGTGTTATACCAAAATGATGCTTCACATACTTGATCCTTGCCAAGTCTGGCTGAAGACTTAAAACTTAGCGCTTATGGGAGGCAACCCATGTTTTTGGAGGATGAAGTGGTGATGCACAGCAACTCAACGAAAGAGAGTACTGAATCTGCTAACTTGCAGCAGAAGTGTCCATTTTTGATGTGTGATATGTCTATTTTATGTGATTCAACGAGAGCTACAAGACTCATTGCTTTGCAATGAGCCCCGATAAATTTTGGGCAAATACCTCTGTCTTCAGTGTCCGATCGGCGAGCTAAGTTTCAACAACCATGGAGATTTCTACTTGGAGCATGTCTTGGCCTTTCTTCCTCTTCGTCTACATCCAGGGAGCTCTAAACTCATTCTTTACTTTTCGTTATTTTTTGTGCTTCTTCCCTTACTGTTTTGATGCATTATTGCTAGCTAATATTTTCAACATTGAGGACAACGTCTCACTTAAGTTTGGGTCTGGACACCTAGGATGAGAACTTGAATTTAATCTTTTGTTAGAGCTGATGAATATGATAAGCATCGATTTAGGTCTGGACATCAATCTTTTGTTAATGCTTTCTCATGATGATCATGCTTGAAACACGACAGCCATTGTTAATATGAAAATCTGTGATTTAGAGAAACATGTGACGGTTAGTTTAGACTTGTATAACCTATGTGAGTATTGAGCCTATTGCCTATTCTTGAGAGTGCTTTACATAGTTTTGTGATCTTTCTTGTTAGATATATAGGGTGTACATGATCTCATTATTTTGTCCTAGAACTTGCTTCAATGACTCTCGAGACTTTATATTGATTCACATGATTTTTGGGAAGGGATTAAGGCAATTAGGATCACCACCACCATGGCCATATAGCCTCCATCCCTGATTATATTATCCCTTAGATAGCCCTTTGAGCCAAAATAAGCCTTTTCTTTCATAAAACACATATTCCCAACCCTTCACCCTTAAACTCATATCCTACCTATTTTCTGAGAAATTAATGGAACACTACAGAGATGCATATGAGGAATTTTGAAGTAGAGAATATGTACTGAAGAAAACAAGTTTGGGGGTTGTGATGTGTGCTTGAAGGCAAAGTGGAATTTGTATGTCAAAACATCTAATCTGAATTTTAGTTGAGTTGCCATTGTCAAAGTAGTTGTGAATGCAAGGTGTGTCTGAATAGTGAAAAAAAAAAAAAAAAGGAGAAAGAGAAAAAAAAAGTTGTACACACCTTGGCCTTTTGAATGTCACCGAAGTTAAGAAGGGAAGTCTGCCTTGGTTATTGTTTCAAAGGAAATTGTTGATGTCTAAAGCATGAACCTGCAGCAGCAGCTTGGATATGGGATGTTTCAGCGCAAACCAGAGCTAATGTAAAGAGAAAAAAAAAAAAAAAAAAAAACAAATTTGACGTTACAATAGAAGAGCTCTGAAAGGAAGTTTTCCAAGCTTGGCAAGTGAAAGCAAGAATGAGAAGCTGCATTGGGAAAGTGACAGAAAAAAAAAAATGAGGCTGTGTGTTAAAATAGAGGAAGTTGACGTGGTACAAAGAAGTAAGATTTGAAACTTGGAGTTTATGGTGTTGATTGTCTTCATTGTTCAATGGTGTGAGAAAAAAAATTACAGAAAATTCAGAAGACTAAAGTATTGAGAATCACAAACGTTAGAGCTATGTCTTGAAGTTTTCATGAAGACTTTTGGAGTATAAGGAGGTTAGATTGAAGCCAAGGTCCAACACAATGAAATTTGGCCTTCCTTGTTCGTTCTTTTGAGAAGTAAAAGTGTAACAACTATGAGAATTCGGCGATCTTAAGTCTCGACTTATTTTTGCTCTATTGATATCTTAGAACCTTTGAATTCATTTATCTTTCGTTTCTTTTAAGCCAAAACCCTTAGCCCCATTACAACCGAAAATAAAAACCTTTATGATCCTAGGAAAAGTGTGAGGCGATTTGTGGAGATGAGTCAAAGAGGTGAGCCTATGAGGCAATTCTATAATTCAGGTGATAGACATTCTTGCATGAGATCATTCTTTATTTTTATTTTTCAGAAAGAGAGCCTTTCCATCTTAATTTTTATGTGAGCTATTTTGCTTTTATATATCATTCATCTCACATAAACATGAGTGAAATTGAATTATATACCCAGAAAATCTGAGTGCTTCATTGTGAGTGAAATCCTTGGTGAGATTTGGAGTTGAAGCTGATTTTCATGTGTCTATTTCGGTTGTGGAAGTTTGTATTGATTTATGGTTGT
Organism: Rosa lucieae; assembly: GCA_024704745.1. Taxonomy (NCBI): domain Eukaryota; kingdom Viridiplantae; phylum Streptophyta; class Magnoliopsida; order Rosales; family Rosaceae; genus Rosa; species Rosa lucieae. The sequence continues at coordinate 32,351,261 of CM045498.1, read as the reverse complement.
CTACACAAGCGTGGTTGTTATCAGAATTTATTAGCACTCGATTGAAAGTTCTTATGGACCTGTTTTGATAATTGTTGTCATTTGGATGCTATAATTTTGAGATTGATTCTCTGAGGTGATGATTGGAAGGATTAGGAACTTTGCTTTACTCTGTGTGTTTGTTCTTGTTAGTCATTGTTTTCTATTTTTGTTTTGCTTGAGGACTAGCAAAGCCTAAGTTTGGGGGTATTTGATGTGCTCATATTCCTATATTGTTGTGGCTCTTAATCTTTATATTTATGTTTAGTTCTCCTTGTGTATGGTTCATTTACTTAGTTTAGTGTGTTTATAGGTATGAAGAGCAAGGATGAGAAAAAGAAGCAAAAAGAGAGGAAAAGGATTGAAGGTGCTTTGCAATCCTAAAAACTGAATCAGCCTCTGCAGAATGGCCAACTTTGAGGATTAAACTGTACTGATCCAAAGATAACTAGAAAACGAGCCTTATATGCATGGAAGCCCCGAATGTCTAGTTTCTGGAGAATTTTACGGTTCGTGATTTCAATATCCCTAGAGGGAGATATGGCAGTTTAAGTTCAGACAGTTCAGTCAATACGCGAATCTGTGATGTGTTTCCAAGATCTCGAGTTTTCAAGGCCTGAATGACGTGGCAAAATTCTGGGAAGATTGATCTAGCATTATGGACCTTCTGAGAGTCCAACATATGTTTCCTTGGAATTTTAGAAGTGCCACATCACCTTTCTTTGGTGCTAAGTGATTAAGGAGTTCCAGAGGCCTAAAGCAAGAAGGAAAAGTTGCATCCTATAAAAGGAGAATGTGTCAAGAGGAGAATTCACCATTCAATATCAGATTTTCATCAAAGAAAGCCACTGCCATCGCCCTGTTCACCTTCCATCTCCATTTAATAAGTTCTTTATGTTTTTAAGAATTTCTACTATGTTTTCTTCAAACATGAATAGCTAAACCTCTTTTCTAGGGCTAGGATGAGGCCCTAGCATGATTGTTTACATGTTTTGATATTCAAGTGATGGATTGATAGTTTCTTTTTGATAAATTCTTAATCCCTGCTTGAATTGTTGCTTATGTTAAAATTCTATTGATTCGCGACCTTTAAGGCTTGGCATCTAGTTATCAGAAGATGAATTTGAGGCGCACCTGCAATATAATTCAAATTAGCTTCATGAGATTAAGAGTTGTGAATTACATTATTGTCTTACCTGAAGTAATGGTTTGCATGATTCCCTTGTTTTCTAGAACATAATGAGTCCTATATGTTAAATTTATGCCGTACCCGGATAGACTGCATGCTAGGATATGCGACCTCTGCCGTACCTGGAGAGAATCATACACTTAAGGAAAAGGGCTAAATACTGGTTACTACCCTGTGGTTTAGGTCTAAAATCAATTCAGTCCCTAGACTTCTAATTTCATCAAAAACACTCATGTACTTTCAATTTTGATCTAATAGATCCAATTCGTTAATATTTTGCTATGGGTTCAACTTATAGTTGGATTATTTGATGAAAAACTTTTTATTTGATAGATTTCTAATAGTGAGATCCAGTCCCTAATTGACTATGCATGCCACCTCAACACCACATCATAAAACATAGACCATATATGAGCCACGTCAACAAGTTAAATGACTCAATTATTGGAAGACTAACATATTGGACCTATTAGATCAAAATTGAAACTGCATGGGTGTTTTTGATAAAATTAGAAGTCCAAGTTTTTATACCTAATTCATATCATAGATCTTAGTTTGAGATTCTTCTCATTGTAGTTCCTGTGTCCCATTAATCTTAGTGAAAATCATATATAGTCTTAGTTTGAGTCATTGTGTTTGATTTGTGTTTCTTGTTTTGTGTGTTAATTAATTTAGGTTTTCATATTGTGAATTGACTTAATATCCTCGTTGGAATGACAACCCTTCTCTTTCATTACTATACTACATCCACCACCCTGTATCCTTGCAGGAATTCCATCAACTGTGTAGCTTGTTTCTGCCCGGGGCAGACGAAGTCTCGCAATCGCTCATTTGGTCGCTGCTTGAGCTGGAACAAGTCAGGCATTGTGCTATAGCCGCTGCTGCACAGAATGGATTTGCGGAGGAATTTGTCCCCAAACTCCTGGAAACTATCGATAGAGTTAGGGAAGAGATTAAGAAACCATCGTAGGGATTCGTCCGTTAGGATTTCCTCGAACGAGTGACATGCCATTACGTCCGTGTATCGGGTACCATGTAGGATGGACTGGAACACTTCCAAGTGGTGGTAGGGGTCCCGGGTGCCGTTATATTTCTCAATCTTAAAGGGTTTGTCTTTTGGTGGACGCTTCTCAGCTAGTATCCGAGGAGTGAATGGTCCCATTTTGCCCTGGAAGCCAGCCGTGATTGGTTGCCATCCGATCCTGCTCTCGGCGTTTTCTATCCGTGCTTGCAAGGAGGCGATGGTCTCACTCATCTGTAATAACAACCGAGTGTTGGGGTCGGGTAGAGGTATATTAATGGTAGCAGCTATGTTTGTGCCTGATGCCCCTGCTATATCGTGTGCCAGCTGGGGTGCCGGTGCTGTGCCAAGTTGGCCCAGGAGGAGAGGGGAGTTCAGGTAGATCACCTGAGGTCCTGTACTAGTGCTTCCTGGGGTGGTGCCCATGGGGCTCCCCGAGGTTGTGCTTGGGGGTACAGAAGTATTAGTGAGACCAGTGCTTGGGTCCGTAGTGAGGATTGCCCCGGTGTCAGGGCACCACCAATAGTTGGTATCGGGGTCTCTGTTGATGGGCCTTGTCTAGTGCCTCGTTGCTCGCGACTCGTCACTGGAGTGCCTCTCAGAGGATGCGATTCTGGTTTGTCATATTTTCGACCTCTCAGGAGCTACTAAACGCTTGGACTCCTCCTGCGCACATGTCTCATGAGGTCGCGCATTGTGATTTCTAGTGCTGTGGTTTGATCAGTGGTCATGACTGAGCGTGTCTCGGTGTTCAGGCTTTGGAACTCGAGAGTGCGTTAGACCTCGTGGGTCGCTTCCTCGTGCGGCAGATCATCGGTGTTCGTATCGGGAGTGCTGGTAGCAATTGATGGTGTGTTGTCTTCCAGAAAGGAGCAAGGGGAGTCCTTTTAGCGCCAAATGTTTCAGCTGTCTCGCAAGGGGTCTAATCCAACTAAACACAGGATGAATCAGTCTACTACTATCGCTAGCGGTCTCGCTTATCTACAAAACAGACAAAGGTCAGAGGGAAGACAGGGTGTGCCGGCCTTCAACGCTCCAATGCCTAAGTCAATATCGTTAAAAGATAATGATAATGGAAAGCGATAGTAAACAGTTACCTCTTTGGATTGTTGGAGATGACCTTAATGTAGCAGGTTAGTGAGAGCTTGGTTCCATTTCTTTCGGTGTGGGATGCTCGGGGTTCCCGATATCGCCTCGAGGGGTATCGGGATCCTCAGCTGGGCGCTTTCCTTGCTTACGTATTGGCAATACAAGTCTTATGCTTCCGATACTTGTGTATGGGAGGTATGTGTATACCAACAAAATACATTTGACTTTTCAACCCATTTAACGTATAATGCGTTGAAATGTCAAAGAGTCCACGTAGCTGTTGAGAGAAAATTGCACACAGTGAGCGTAAATGTCACCGAACATAATTTCACTCGTATTCATTTAGTGAATAGAGTTTTTATTATTTTGGGTCCGACCCATTCAAGATAGAATGTGTCTCTTAATTACAATCCCTTATTACAGGGAAACACCCTTTGATTCCATTTATGAAGAAACCAATTGACGGGATGTGTATTTGTTTGTTTTTGTGGCTGCACCCGGATATTTGATTGGGTTGCCTAGTACCCTTGGAGAGGGATCAAGCCACTAGTAGTTTGAGAGTTCCAATGAGTGAATGACTCATTAGAGGGCTTTGATTCTGGAATTAGAGTAGTGTTTGGGACGAATTTGGTTTAAGTGGACCAGGGATTCGATTTTGTGTTTAGGACGCGGTTGTATCTAGATTAGTTTGTTTCTAGATTGCCTACATACCCTTTGCGGGATCAAACCACATGTAGTTCCGGCATTTGAGATTTAAATGGGTAGATGACCCATTTATTTTGGATTTGTGTTTGGGGAAGGATTTAAAGCCCTTGCATTTGGTTTGGACTTTATTTGTGTGATTTGGAATGGATTTGATTTTTGTGGTGTTGGGAGAATTTGACTGGAGTCAGTGATTCATTTGGGACTGGTTAAATTTGACTGGTGGAGTCATGGATTCTGTTTGGAGTTGTGGTTGCATCTAGTGGATAGCTAGATTGCCTACATACCTTGTGAAGGGATCAAACCATTGTAGTTCATTATATTTGGGATTTTTTGTTTTGTACCAATTTTACTCAACGGGTATGTATTTTGCACTCGTCGAGAAAACATGTTTTGGTGAACACTTGATTTTAGCAGAGTGTCCATTGATTTGAATTGGGCACCCGAACATGCCGAGCTTCATAATGAGCCTTGGATTTTGCAACGGGCTTTGTGTCGCCTTCTTCACTTGTCGGCGAAAAATTTGATTAGGCCCAAACTTTTGCGAAGTTGTGCAATGGGCTTTAAAATTGGGCTTCATACTGCTCCGAAATTAATTTGAGCCCAACAGCTTGCAACCTATGGATGGACACCCGTAAGTTTCTATTTGCACCCTATGTTTAAAGCCATCTGCGAGTCCTGCCAGATCGACTTAGAGAGAGAATTTATTTGAGGCTCTGAACATATCACCGCTTCACCGTGGCCATGTCACTTTGCTATTTTAATCCCCACAACAGCACCATGGTTTGACAATTAAATTTGGTCTCCTTAATCATTGTTCCACCACGTTATGATCATAGTGAGAGGGAGAAGACAAAGTTTAATTAAACTTATGTTTCTTCAAAGCTTGTTGCTCTTTATGGTCTGACCCATATTCAAAGAAAGTTTGCAGCAAATGATAGCTTTAAATATATATAACTTAAAGCTTTTGTCTTCCTGAGCAATGATTTTTGACTTTAATTAAATGTGATTGCTGCATACAGCTGCTTCCATTATGTATCTTCTGTAGCTTCTGTTTTGTGGCAAATAAGTGGAATTAAGCTTCCTTTTCTCTGTGTTTCTGTAGCCATGAAACCAAAGAAAAGATTTCATTTTTCTTTTCTGCTGATCATGAGATTGCTTTTCTATCTTGCAGACATAATTTTGAAGGAAAGCATTGCAGGCAGCATTCGAACAACAGAGGTAGTCATGCTTGAAGCTTCGACATGTCTTCTGGGATTGCTCTGGTTTATTCCATCCTTTGTGGCATCTGGACTTCTTCATTCATGGTGGGTTGTGAGCTACGACATTCATTGTCTTCACTACTCAAGCACGGCTACAGCCACTTTGTGTTTTTTGCAGTTTATGTGATCGCAGGGGAGCCAAGTAGAACACGCTGCTAATTTGTGATTGAAGGTAAACCGAGCATTCTGCAGACATGCGACTGGAGGTAGGCACCCTTTTATAGAGAGGTGGCCACTTTACTTTCAGGAGCAGCATTTTGATGATAACTTTGATGCAGGTGGAGCCGTAGCTTGGCGTTGAAACCCTGCACGGGGATCACTTTGGAGCAGCTTCCTCACTGTTGTGAACTCAGGAACTTTGCAGGACCGTACTTGATGTGAACTGGCAGCCACCAAGCATTCACCTGACATACTCATTTTTGCCACCCATATGCAGGACGCACCGCGATACAGGCATCAAAAACAAGTATGGTGAACCCCCTTGAACTTGAAGCTTGCTTCCGCCACCTATACACAGGACGCACCGCAGTATGGGCATCGAAAGCAAGTGCAGTATGGAGTGACACCACGGCCGTGAGTGAGGGCTTAATGTAGACATTGAGTCTTGCCCGGAAGCCGTTGGTGAGATTTGTGAGGGTGACAGCAACGAGGGACTCTTGGAGAGAGGATAGACCATCAACTTCTTGTTTGGACTGCTCATAGTCTTACATGATCACCTATTTAGCTTTCTGTAATCATATAATGTAGAACAAAGAGAACACTTGAGTGAAAATTATAATTGACAGCATATAGAAGAAATTATAACCACTGCTCTATGTTTGTAGCTTCTCGTGGTCTCTTCTTAGCTTCGAATTATTCTTCTCTTCTTCCCTTCCTCTTCTTTCTCTGCTCCTACGTTTTTCCCCTCTGCTCTCTCTCTCTCTTTTTTCTTCTTTCGTTGCCTCTCTGCCCTCTCTTTTTGTTTTGCTGCTCTCCAGTCCTCCCCCCTGCTTCAGTTTAAGGCTCTATTTATAGAGCAAACAAACAGATGGGATAGAGATGAGATGACTGCGGTTTGAATTTTGAAATCATTTGTTATTCAAAATCAAACCCAACTGCTTTGACCATGCCAAACTCCTTTATCTTCGTAGCTTTCATAGCATTTGACTTTAGAAGATGATATAGTTGATAGCTAGCTCCTTTAAAAATTTGAATTAGATCTTATCATGATCATGAATTCAACTACCAACACCTTGATACGTGTATGAATGAGAAGATATGCCTCATTCTTTGGCATTCAACCATATTGACTCCATATATATATATATATATATATATATTTTTTTTAAACACAAATGGAGTTTGTTTTGATGCTCACGGGTCACCCACGTCCAGACAACCATTTATTGAACTTTAAAAAATTTTGATCTCAACAGTAGCACTCTGACCTTTCAACGAATTTAAACCTTTCGTCGAGAAAGAAAAGATAATCGTAACATAGAAATAACATGACTAGTGAGATGCCTAACTTTGGTACTCCAAGTCTTCAACCTTGGATCTCCACCTCTTAAGTCTTGGAAGTCACCATGTGATTAACTCACCACCTTAGATGGTAAGGCAAAATCATATCACAACCTTACTACCAGAAAAGTATAGTCCAAAGGAATCAAGAGTCTTAACCCCTAAGACCAAGAGTTTGACCAGTAAGTTTAGAAGTCTCAACCTCTAAGGATTATGACAACGAGCTCTAAGGCTAAAGCCTCGATATCTAGGATCACGCACATGCAGTCGTCATGAAGAGACATGTAGCACCAATTATGGCAAAAACTCACCAACCATGCCAAGTGTCAAGTTTTGACACGAAGCATGGTTCTTAGGCATGGCCTAAGAGTAATTCAAGGAAAAGGGAAGCTTGGATAGGCAACACCTGTCTCTTGACCCTTCATCAACCATATCAGACCACATGGTGGTAACACCTATCACCAACTTTGTCAAAGCCATCCCTTGGAGTGTCAACAAGCATGAAGTATGGGCTGACATCCCGATTTTAGGGAAGAACCCATACTTTTCCCTTTCCATCTCATGAGAACATGTCATCAGCAATAACCCAAAATTGTCGTACAAAGTCTAAATTTCTCGCTTAATTAAAAATGCGATGACTTTGGGTTATCGCAACCAGTTGTTGCCTAATGTGTTTTACTGATTGTCAAAAGCGACAAAATTACACGGTTGTCTCTTTTTCAATATGCGACGCAATTGGTTCCTCGCATATCACAAATTGTGAGACACATAAGTGTGTTACCAAAAATTATATGCGAGACTTTATATTTGTTACTATTTTTAATATACGAGGCTTCGTTTGCCTCATATATTCTATTTGCAAGCACTACTACAAATCCCTTCATAGACGACGCCTAATTGACATCATGTTAACTAAAATATGATGTTATAAATATTTTAACATCGCATTCTTTTATTTCTGATGTCTAATATGGCCATACACATTAGGCTTTACAGCGACTGATATACATTTTTTTTTTAATTGCGGGAACCTCAAAATTAGAAAAGCAAAGTGCGCTCCTTAAAAAAAAAAAAATTCCCCACGTCTTGGAGACCTAAACCGATCAATCTCCATAATTCTCCCTTCATTCGGTTATATATATATATATATATATATATATATATATATATATCTCTCTCTCTCCAATTATCAAAGGCCAGAAATTTCTCAAAAGATCACCGAATTCTGGTTACAATTGAATCCAACCCAAGCGCAATGAAGCCCCGACTTCATCCTCCTCTATGATGTAAGCTTCCTCTTCTACTATATATACCTTTTCAATTGTTAATTTCTTTAATTCATATGCGATGCCTTTTTTATACGGTTTTCTCAAATCTGTCATTCTTCAATAAGCGATGCAATTTGTTCCTTGTGTATGACATCTTGCGAAACACATAAGTGTATTACAGAATGCTATATGCGAGACTTTATGTTTGTTACAATTTCAAATATACCAGACTTCATTTAGGTTGCATATTCTGTCTGCGAGACTTATATGTTTAACCAGAAATTTATATGCGAGACTTTTTTTTGTTGCAAAAAATAATTGCAAGGTTTCATTTTTGTTGCATATATTAATATGTGACACATATGTAGTTATTGTAGAAAATTATATGCAAGAGTTCTTGTTTGTCTTCTATAATTTTGTTGAGGAACTAATTGCGTTGCATATTGATAAAGAGACAACCGTTTAATTTCATCACTTTGGACAATCAGTAAAACACATAAGGCGACAATTTGTTACTACAACTCAGAGTCGTCGTATTTTCAATTAAGCTAGAAAACTAGTCATTCTTAAATGTACCAAATGACGAGGAATTTTACTTTTGTCATTCTTGATTCTCTAACCTATAGCAAGAAATTCATTTTTGTAGCATTCGATAGATAGTAAAGAAGAGCCGACTAAATAAGAATATATTAACCCAAAATATTCTTTGCAATCAATACCAATTCAAAATAGTTAGATCAATAATAATTCAAAATAGTCTAGAGATCCTTGTGTACTAAATCCAACATACTACTAACCAAATTATTGGTTGTTGGTTTGCTTGAAAGTGTTGCAATGAACTCCCAATCTTTTTGACATGCTCCTGATCACTTCCCGAAATCTTGGAATATTGGCTTCTCGCTCTTGCACTCTGAACTCATCACTAAAGACGCATCTACCATGCTGAAAGTTCTTTTTTAGAGGTTTTGTAGAGGCCAGTGGCACTACAAGGCAAAACAATGACTCAATTCTAAGAAATGAGAAGTGCTGGACATTGAATATATAGTGCAAACTTACTGCCACTATGATACCAAGTTCTCTTGATTATGAAGTAATTTGAATGATAGCTTCATTGCATCTACCAACCTAGGATTCACCAAACTCCATTGCAGCCCAGATAGCTTCTGCATCATGCCTGCATAGTATTAGAACAACAAGTATGCGAGTTTCTCAATCTAATCCCAATTAACTCAGTTATCTATGCACAATTGAAAATATTAATAATTAAGTAAATAGAAAACAGACCAAATTACATGGTGAATTGGCCAAGAAACAATCACCTCAGTTGTTGTGCCAGCCAAAGCACTGAAAGTGGACTATTCTACATCAAAAAGCTTCATTTTGTTCCATAGTCTCTGACAAAATGAATCACTAAAGTCACAAGTTCCAGTATAAACAATTTCACATTCACTCTAACTGAAGAGTAGAAATATTGTTACCTACCCCAAGGAGACCCTCATAATCACAATTCAAAGAAATTATAAGGAAGGAGGGTATAACCAAACACAACTCCCCACAAATACATCTTGAAACATAGAAACTCATTCATTGTCATAATCATTAACAACCAACCTTGAAACAAAACCAATTATCATAAGAAAGCACAAAAATGTTCAGAACCCTAACCTCCATTTCCAACACACATATCATTGCTCAACAAGATCTCTTTGAGCCCACCCAGATGCTTCATGATCCAACCTCACATTACCATCTATGATCACAACCACGTGCCCTGCAAACAAGGCTGTGGAAATCAAGTAAATGTACCATGGTAAAGAATGATGAATTAGAAAACTCCACCACTCTCAAAGGAGACCCTCATAATCATGAGCAGCTTGCAGTATATTTTGTTCCTTGTAACCAAGAAAGAGGATCAGCTTAATGACTGCATATAACGCGGCGGAAGCTCAACAGTGTCGTGACGTGGGCCTTGCGGGCTTGCGGCTCTTGAGCCTGGAGCTCAAGATGCATGGGTTCCTCTTCATCTTCTCTCTGTCTTAGGGTTTGCTTTGCTCTCTCTGCTCTAGTCCCTCTCTCTCACTCTGTGACGGCAAATGAGAGTGTGAGGTTTTGGGAGGCTTTGATGAGGATGCAAGGGGAAGAGGTAGAAGTGATTAGGTTTTTATTTTAATTTTTAATTTTTATTTTGGGATAGAAGCCCGCTCATTTTTAAGCATTGCTCCTTTTTTTCTTTGGAAAATTTTCCTCCAAAATCCAGTATATATATATACATATATATATATATATATTAAAGCTTTAAATATTAGGATTTTAAATTAAGATTAGGTTAGATGAAGGTTCAATTTCCCTCCAATGTACAAAAAGAATAATTTAAAATTTTTGACTCTAAAAGCACACTGCCGCCGCCGGGGCATTATTTAGCAAATTTTATTGAAGAGCAACTTGTGTATGAATTGTAGACTGACAACAAAGCTAGGCTCTTGTCTTCGTATTATAACTCTCGTCTCATAAAGAAGAAGAAAAAATCAACAACTATTAATGCACCAATTTGGTACCGCTGTATAAGGCTATGATCTCTAAGTTAATTATAGTAGCATATAGAAATCTAAGAGATTAAAATAAAAGTGTGCCTATGGGGAAATGTAACTCTTAGAAGATGTAATGTGATCGACCTATTTTCTTCGTCTCTTGGTGAGTTAATGTTATGGAAGTGTCCTTATTACTTACACTACTCATTTGATTTCCTGCTCAATTGTAGTTAATCTCCATTTGATCTAAATCAAAAATCTAACTGTGCTCACTTGATCGCTCGCTCCTCTTTGTGGTTGAAACTTTCCATTTTCTCATTGCCATGAAAATTCGTAGAAGCAATACTTTATCTCTCTCTATTCGATCAACCACAGACTAGTCTCTCTGTTTGACTTGGTATTACATGTTATATCTTTTTTAGTTACAAGAAGGTCTTGAAAAGACCGAAAATAACAAAAATAAAAAGCCTAAGTTACAGCTCACAGACCTAATAGAAGATTTCCATATAGAAACTTCACAAAAATCATCAAGAAAAGCAATAGTAGCTTGGAGAAATGAAGTTTTTTTTTCTTTGATATCTTCATATAATTGAAGGGATTTTTCCTTCACCGCATTTCTCTCAAGATGATCACTCCTCACTCAGAATCGCCTTGAGAAAATTTCTTCTTACTTAAATTCTCCTTGAGGAGATTTCTTTTCACCCAGATTCCCCTCGAGGGATTACTCCTTACTCATATTCGTCTTGAGGAGATTTCTCCTCATACAGATTCACATTGAAAGAATTTCGCCTCAGCCAAATCTACTTTGAGAGGTTTCACGTCACCTAGATTCGCCTCGAGGGATTTAGCCTGGCCCAAATTAAAATTGTCACATAAATATTGACCTACAACTGATAGAAGTTGCTGCCTAATTGGTTTTTAGTGAGGAATTTCAAGTGGTCACATAAACATTAAGCGACAACTGATTGAGGTAGTTGCCTAATTGACTTTTCGTGAGAAAATTAAAGTTGTCGCATAAAGATTAACCAACAACTAGTAGAAGTCGTCTCCTAATTAAGTTTCAATGAGGAAGTTCAAGTTCTCACATACTCATCAAGCGCAAACCTATAGAAATCGTCGCCTAATTAATTTTTTTGTGAGCAAATTAAAGTAGTTACATAAACATTAACCGACAACTAGTAGAAGTCGTTGCCTAGTTAGTTTTTAGTGAGGAAGTTCAAGTTGTCACATAAACATTAAGCAACAACCCATTAAAGTTGTTGCTCAATTGATTTTCTGCGAGAAAGTTAAGGTTGTCACATAAATATTAACCGACAACTCACAGAAATTGTCGCTAAATCAGTCTTCATTGACAAAAATCTAGTTTTTACATAAACATTAAGTGATAATTCGCAGAACTCGTCGCCTAATTAATATTTTGCGAGGAAGTTAAAGTTGTCACACAAACATTAACCAACAGTTGGTAGAAATTGCCGTATAATTGTCATTTTGCGAGGAATTGAGTGTCGCATAATGTAAAATGGGGGACAACTATGAATTTGTCACAAATACCTACTTTATGCGACAAATTGGTTGTCGCCGATGGGATCATGTGCAACTACTGAAATTTCCTCATATTTGCCAAGCTTTTGAGACAAAATTTGAGTTGTCACAATAAAATTCCTCGTTTTTGCTATTTTCTCAACCAACCTTCTCCTATAAATACCCTACCCAGCCAGAAGGCACATGGGGGGGGGGTGAACTTCAGCTCTCTCTTCTCTCCCACACTATGCCAAAATATCTATGCAATGAAGCTCTTCTAAATAGAGGTGGTGGACGCTCAACATCAGGTAAAGGAAGTCTGAGGCGAGACTAGCTATCAGTTTCACCCAACAAAGAAGCGTACGTGGAGGCTCAACATCAGGCGAATGAAGCCCAAGACGAGACTATTAGTTTCACCCAACAAAGGAGCGTGGAGGCCCAACATCAGGCGAAGGAAGCCTAAGGCCAAACTATGAGTTTCACCCAACAAGGGAGCTAGAAAGCCCAACATCAAGCAAAGGAAGCCCGAGGCAAGACTATCAGTTTCACCCAACAAAGGAGCGTGGACGCCCAACATCAGGGGAAAGAAGCCTAAGGCGAGACTATCAGTTTCACCCAACAAAGGGGCTTGGAAGCCCAACATCAGGTGAAGGAAACCCGAGGCAAAACTATTAGTTTTACCCAACAAAGGAGCTTGGACGCCCAACATCAGGTGAAGGAAGCCCCAGGCCATACGTTCAGTCACAAGAGGTGGACGACCAAGGCCACATATATAATCAAACTAATCGAAGGAAGAGATAGGCCCACTTCAAGAAAACAACCCCACCACTTCACATTTGAATTTCAACGGAACTTCTGTTGACTCGTTGATGCCGAAATTGACACCAACAAGTAGTATACATGGATTGTAGTTTTTATTTGCCTTTTGGAGATAGCTCTAGTTAGGGCTTGGACGTGGCCATGGGCGGATCTAAGTACAAGCTTGGGCGGGCTGGAGCCCGTCCGAGATTTTTAGGCCTAAAAAAAAAATTAGATGTATACTTTAATTGATGTGGATTTAAATGTTTAATTGACGTGGGTAAGTGGGTTTAATTGATTTCAAAACTTATCAAGGTCGATCAATGTGTCTTCTTTATGCTGTGCAATTGGTGTGGGTTTAATTGATTTCAATACTTATCATTTTATCAATTGTTGTGCTATCTCAATATCTCGGCCAGAAGCTTGGCCTCATTCGAATGTTGAGTAATCAATTCAAGTTTATAGAGTTAACTTTGCAGATTGGTCTTGGGTTTATTTGCTAACTATTTCGTTCTATCTATGACTTTATATTCAGAACAAACTTTTGGGAAAAAAACTATATAGATGATGTATATTTTTTGTTTATATGTATGTTTGTTTAATGAAGCCACCCGAACTCTCAAATTATCGAAGTTAAACTCCTCTCTGGCTCTTCCATTCTCTCCATCCATCACAAATTCTCATTCTTCTTGTTCTTCTTCTTCGCAAAAAGGCCTAAATTATGGACTAAATTCAATTTTTGAACACTTAAACTCTCAAGTTTTCATCTCCCCACTCTTGCATTCGCACACCTGTGCATTATTGTACTAAAAAAAAAATTTTTGGGCTTCGCCCAAAGGGACACATAAATATGTAGCCCTCCCTATTTTCAAATCCTAGATCCGCCACTGGACGTGGCTACTGATTCAAGGGGGACCATGCATATATGGTTCAATTCAATTCATTCGTTTTGCTTCTTACAGAAGGGAGCTAGACAGTAGATTCAGTCTACTAGACTAGAACAAGAAAAGCTAGCTGTAGTAGTTTGCTGCAGATACGTAGTTATGTACACAAGAAGAAGGGAATGAGCCTGGCAAAGAGGGCCTTGTAAGGCAGCTGACTTGTTTCCTGCAGGATTTAGGTCAAGCACTCCTTGTGGCATATTAGAAGCCTGAGGCTGAAGGAAGATATGTATGCATGGCTCAAAATATCAACATGGGGTCTGGTTGAGAAGCTGAGGAGCATTTGTCTTATCGAAGTACGATTTTCCTTTCATACTTGTAATCAACATACATGTTCATGCAGAAGTATAATGGAGAGTAATTCCTGTTATGGATTGCCTGTTTGCTAGTTTGTTTAGGCATACATGTATAGGCAGCTTTGTTGAAGTAGGCGCAGAAAGAAAGGTGGGGCTCGGAGAAACTTCAAAGGGTGGATTGGAGTTACTGAGCACGGAACGAGACTCTCATTGACTCTGTACAAAGCCAATGAGAGGCTGGACTGTTGGACTGAAAAGCTGTCAAAGCGTGCTTTGCCAAACCGCATTGTTTGAACCCATTACAACAAAATTTTGCTTGTTGCAATGCCAATCGGAGTCCAGAGTCCAGATGGTATATCTTGCTTGCTTATTTATCGTTATTTATCCTTACAGTAGAGGCATTTGGGTTTAGATTGATGGGAAAGGGCAGGGTGAGTTAGTTTAGACATCCTTGGTCGGTCATTGTTGATTGGCCAGCTTCCAATTGGCTTCGGAAGCTTTTATATATGTCCTATTGTACAGAAAATTTGCTTATATATGTGGAGGGACAAAAATGGTGTTGCTTACAATTTTATTATTGGTACATCTAGAAGTAGAGACTGACATGTGATGGTTATTCGTGGCCTTTTCTTTTTGGTTTGAGATTATTCTTGGCTTAGATTAGATAGATGTAGCATTTAGCTCCTAGCAAGCCTGCGTTCCTTTGCTGTGGACGGTGGTGTTTGTCCTTTGGGTCTTACTTCTTGTAGGTTCTGTTTATTTCTCATTCCTGTAATTAAACAGTAGTAAGAATTAAACTTTGAAAATGTAATCATGAAGTGATCGATGTATATATACGACAATGGGACAAAATACGCAGGACAGTTCCTCATGTATGAGAATCTTGGGACGATGCATGTGAAGTTGTGAACCTTAATATTAACGATGCTCAACTACAAATTCTGTGGATTAAAAAAGGGCACAGTAATGCTTTTGCATAAGCCTTCCTCGAGCGGCAGGAATAGGACTAGGAATTCGTCTCTTATTATATTCCCAATCATAATTCGTTGTCTCTTGATCCGGTATTATAGGCTATTGCCGTCTCTGGTATGTGTATTATTTTAAGTTGGTTTACTCTTGTCTTTTTTAATTGGTTGTAGTTTAATGTACAGCAACATTGTATAGGGTGAGGTAATATCTATAGATGCTATATAGATTAGTCGAGGAACACTGATGATATATATATATATATATATATATATATATGCAAGAGAGAGTTTAGTAAGTAGAGTAATACAATAGATAATGGCGGATGCGAATGAAACAGTATGTGTAACTGGAGCCGGAGGGTTTGCTGCCTCCTGGATTGTCAAGCTTCTACTCTCCAACAACTATGTCGTCCATGGAACCGTCAGACAACCAGGTGCCAAGCTAGATCCTACGATATTTGCTATCCTACTGATTCGTAAATTTGTGTAGTGAACTAATTGATTGCGTCTCTAAATTTAAATTAATTCTCGAAAATGACAAATGTTATGCAATCTGCAGGGGATAGCAAGTATGATCACTTGAACAAGCTGGAGAGATCACCGGAGAACCTGAAGCTGTTCAAGGCAGATTTGCTGGATTATGAGTCTCTGAGATTGGCGATTTCAGGATGCAGTGGAGTGTTCCACGTGGCCAGTCCTGTACCTTTTCCAACTGCCATAACAGACCCCGAAGCAGATGTACTTAAAGCAGCTGTGGAGGGAACCCTTAATGTATTGAAAGCTTGCGTAGAGGCCAAAGTGAAGAGAGTTGTTGTTGTGTCGTCTATAGCTGCTGTTGTAAAGAACCCGAATTGGCCCAAGGATCAAGTGAAAGACGAGAGATGTTGGTCTGATCCGGAATATGTTAGGTCCACTAAGAATTGGTATTATCTTTCCAAAACACAAGCAGAAGCTGCAGCCTTGGAGTTTGGAAGAAGCAGTGGACTTGATGTTGTAACTGTTTGTCCTTCTCTTATCATGGGGCCACTGTTGCAATCCACTCTGAATACTAGTAGCTGCCTCCTGCCTATGGGATTCAAAGGTACAAGAGTAAACTTAGTAGTTTCGAATTTACAACGTCACATGCATAAGCATCTTACGATTCTGGACTGTCTGGCAAGAGAACATTATCTTGCGCAGGAAAATATTTAGTTTCTATAATTGTACAATCTGTTTGTGACTCTGAAGGCGGGTTTGAGAAGGTGGGCTACAATTACTGGACGGTGGTGGATGCTCGTGATTTAGCTGATGCACTGCTTCTTGTATACAAGAAATCTGAGGCTGGAGAAAGATACATATGCACAGCACATGCAATTGGGGTAGAAGAAGTAGTGGAGAAGTACTTGAAGATTTCACATCCCAACTACAACTATTCTCCCGAGTAAATACTTTTATATCCACTTTCAAATAATGATTGCTCATGTCTAAAGCTATGCGATTTGGAGTTTAGAGTTAAACTTTTAACAAAATAGTGTTTTACACTTTTTAGCATTTTCAAGTGGAAGTCTAAAACAACCTAGAACTAAGCACAATTTCAACACCAAATATCAGAATTTTACTCAAGTAATTGTTCGATGTTCAGTTTCTGTGCTTACAATCGCTCCTTAGTTTGTTGAGCTCATGTGTTACCCCCTCTCTGTTGCCATTGGCGCGCAGGCTTACGCATACGAAGGAAGAAGAGGAGAAGCTGAGTTCGGAAAAATTGGAGAGGTTGGGTTGGAGTTACCGGCCATTGGGGGAAACTCTTATTGATTCCATTGAAAGCTACCAGAAGATTGGAGTCATGGATTAGGCAAACTGAACATAGTTTGACAATATTTCCGTATGTCCGTGAAGATGGTAACGTAGCCTAATAATTAGTGAGATCATCATCATGAACATCTTAATATGTATGTAAGACTTGATATGAACATCTAATGAATGCATATCAAGTGTAATAACTATTGTTACCTAAAGAGAAAGTAATCTGAGAAAATATGAGAAATCCTATTCCATGATATTCGTATTTATTTGTGAATCTAATATTTACGATTGGAAATCTAAATGGCTTGGTAACCAAGCAAGAATATATCGGATATATTTTGTTAGATACAGTAATAATGATATTAAGTAACCTGTTATGGGCAGGTATTCATTATTCTGTACAATATAAATACAAGGTCCCTGTGACCTCTCTGATACGCAAGCATACAGTTCTAGCCCCATAGATAGTAGCTTCTAAGTTGAGAGGATCACAAAAGACCTTGTTGCAATATCGATGGCTTTCTCCACCACTGCTGGTATTATTCATGTTCATAACTGATTCTGTTATTGTATGCTATATATGTATGATCTTCATCTTGTGTTTATTATTTGTGCAACTTCATGTGTAGTTTATTTTTCCGCTTACAATGTACGCATACCATGTCATGAAATTGTTATGTGAAAGTATAGGAGTCCAAGAAATATTGGAACACAAGTAATATTTTTTATTTATAACAAATTACCACAATCAAGTAACTTTTTACCACGCCCAGAGCCCAACAATTTTAAATCTTAAATCTCGTACACAAAGCTCATAAGTTTCACGCGAACAGCTAAATGAGAATTTTGAATAGAAGTTGATTGTTATTCAATAACCAACAGCCAAATGGCCATAGCTTATAAAACTTACATCAGAATTCCAGCAAGAAAATCCGGTAAAACCTATCCAAACTAATTAAAGCAAACTAATTAACATCATTGGGAAGCTCACAATTAAGCAAGCCTATCCAAGCATCACAAAGCTTCGCCTCCTACGGAAAAAAATTATTCAACTAATCCTCACTTGCCAATCACGCAATTGTGGTACAAGCAAGAAACTAGAAACGTCATAGAAAGGCTCATAGAAACTTGATCACACTCACACAGGCTTAATACCCTCGCCAAAACACCTAATCAATGTCATGAGAGGTGAACCCCCCAAATGCAGGCCCTTCCAGCCCAGTCTCCACCCCAGCATCAGCTGCAACCAGCCCAAGCTTCATAAACCCCTCAACTTGACCCAACTCCATCCCAGACCCAAGCCCACTATCCTCTGACCCATTAGGGTTTCTCAGAAGAGAGTTTCCCGTCGAGATACACGGAGACAGTAGCGCAGCCCCGGCTGCAATCCTCGCCGCCGCTCCAACCATCGCCCTGCTAAACCCAGCATCCGGTAGCCCCGCTGGCGAATCCATCATGAACCAGGACCCACCCTTCTCCGCCATCGACGGACCATCTCCAGCCGCCCCCGCCAACCTTGACAACGCCGATGAACTCAACCCCGAGCCCACTAACGCCGCCCACAGAGGCAAGGCCGCCACCAAACCCAGTTCGATCCCAGCAATGCCCGGCTCTAACTCCGACGCCTCTAGATTCTTATCGACCCACAATCCTCCATGAAGAGCAAAGATCGTCGTCTCCTGCTCCTGGGATTGGGAGACTCCCCCCTCCCCTTCACAAATCAGATCCTACAATCTCCTCACACCAGAGATCGCCGCCGATATGACCAGAAGCCTTGCAGGCCTCTCCAGCACCAATCGACCACACAGATAGAAGAAAGGGACTTCGATAATCTCTCCGCCCCCCATCAGGCTCTTCACGGCCTCAACCAACAATGAAGGAGTAGCTGCCGCTCCCTCCACCACCATCGCAACATAATTCTCGATCAGATTCTCGGCTGGGGAGAGAACCCTAGTAGAGAGAAAAGTCGACATAGGGTAAATGTGATAGCCTATTCTCAGCTAAATGAGAATTGACTAAACTATCTCTTGCTATATCTAAGATATAGAATCCTATAGTGACTCAACAATAGGGATGGTAAAAATCTCCATCGGGTAGGGTACCCATAGTGTATTCCACCCTAATAGGGAGAAATTCGGGGGAAATCGGGTACGGGGCAGGGATTATATATATATTTCATATATTATTTATTATATATATTTTTGATATTATTTATAAATAAATATTTATGTAAACTTCATCTTTTTATCATTTAAATTCTATTAATAAATATGTTCAAAAAAAGGAATATTCTTTTAATAAAAAATCTTTATCAACATGTTAATTTTCCTTGATTGAAATTAGAAATTTATTTTATTTTGATGTTTGATTTTAACTTCATATTTTACAATCCATAATTATTTGTATAAATTTTCATATAATAAATTAGTAATATTGTTAATGGGGATTTGAGCGAGTATGGGGACCTAATCCCCAGCATCTTATTATGAGGATTGGGGAGGGTAAGGGGATGGAGAATGAAGTTGGGTATGGGGATGGTAATTTAATTCCCTTACCCTACCCTCCTCATTACTACTACAAAAATTGAAACACACAACACCCATTACACAACAGAACACAAATCTGCTGTTGTGTGTTAACACAAACTCTATCATACAACAGTACAAAATTTATTTCTGTTGTGTGAATGTAATCAAATTGAAAACCTTTTTTTTAGGAAGATATTACACAACTGAGTTAAGAAGTTTCTGTTGTG
This sequence comes from Rosa lucieae, assembly GCA_024704745.1. Taxonomy (NCBI): domain Eukaryota; kingdom Viridiplantae; phylum Streptophyta; class Magnoliopsida; order Rosales; family Rosaceae; genus Rosa; species Rosa lucieae. Next base: position 32,331,623 of record CM045498.1, on the reverse strand, counting down.
TAAATCGGAGGCCTATAATGGAGGAAAATGAGCACATAATTCCCTCCCAGAACAAGCTCACCAAAATGGAATTTGAACTATCCACACAACAGTTTTTTATTATCCATTGTATAACGAAATGTTGTATGAACTTTGAGAAATCCTACTAAGTGTACCTAGTGTAAGATGCACAAGTTTGTACAACAGATTGTTATAGTTCTGTTGTATAAAGAAGGAGCAAAATTGCAGGCAGAAAAGTTTCACTCAAATGAAACCTACATAGGCGCAGGAGGCAAAATATCCCTCCCCCTGTTTGTCAAAATTTTTTACATTCATACAATAGATCTTTAATTATACGTTGTTTCACAGACTCTAAAAAAAAAAAAAAAAGCATAGGATAAGTCATCCACTACTCCACATTTTTTACAAACTTAGATACTCTCTCTATTCTTAGACTCGACAGCCTCTCTATTTCCCCTTGATCACTCTCTCCCTAAATCCTCACTCTATTCTTCGAAATCGATGTCTTTGAATCACCGAGCACTGAAATCTCTTCTTCGAGTTCTCTACAGCTTTGCCAGCCACCATTCTCATCTCTCGCTCTTCCAATTTCAATTTTCCTTTTCTCCTTTTGTACCCTTAAATTTTCAATCTCAATCTAATGGCTGAGGATGAACAGAGTTGACCTCCAAGATAATCAAGAAACCAAGACCGAAGGTAAATTTTGAATCTGGTTCCCCGTCTATCTCTACCTTTCTCTTAGATTTAGGGGTTCTGTTCTCGTAGATTGTTCATCTTCCTCTTTAGCAATGGAGGAGATAGAGTGCCCCAGATCCACTTTCTCTTTCTTCCTTGCTCTTAAACTAGGGTCAATCGAAGAGATACAAAAGACGAAGGTGTTCGTAACAGCGGAGGCGAATGTGCTGTGCTACGCCGATGATGCAGTGTTGTGTTGGGCCAGTGACAAGAAGGTCCACGACGCTGTACTAATTAGATAGTGTCTCTCTTCATCGCCGACGATTTTCCAGTCGAGGAGGGAAGAAGTCATACCAAAGATGTTCATGTTATCATCTCTGTGTTTTTGTTGATCTTTCTTGCTTACGATATTGCTCAGAATCTAGAGAGCACTATCAACACGGTGAGTTTTGGTTTTTCGAATTTAAGGGGTGAATTGAAACACATTTTGATTGATTTAGCAAAATTGATATGGGTTTTGGTATCAGGAGGAGGATTTGGGAACAATGTCGCTTGGGATTTTGTACTTGTCTTTGGTGGTTAGGAAACTGGGACCAAAGAATGCTTGATTATTAGGACTACTAGATATTGGTTGTTCATTGCTGCTAATTTGAAGCCAACTTGGTACTTTAATTTACTAACTCTTCTCTTTCAGTTTCTATGTGACCCAATTTTGTGTATAAGTTCATATACATTTTTGTATCAAAATGCACATGGTTTCAAGTGTTTGAAGTGATTATGTGTAAGAGATCTTTAATTTTCTGCTATGCTTTTTAATTGTATACAAATACTTCATGTGTAATCTTAATTGCTATAAAATATTTTCGCTAGAGAGATGCAAGAGAGTGGCTTTGAAGGGCCCATTCCTTCTACTCTTTCTGCCTTACGTAATATGACATACTTGTGAGTTGTGGCTTATAACTTAGCAGTTATCTTAGTTTCACATTCTTTCCCTTCTTTGCTTTGAAAGATCATTACTGAAATAGGCTTTTGTCTTTCTTATCATGAGGCAGAGTAATCAGTGACTTAACCGGAGAGAGCTAAGTTTTTCCAAACTTGTCGAACATGAAAAACATGCAAAAATTGTGAGTCATCTTTATAGTTTTGGTATCTTGTAATTAGAATAATCCAGAGGTTCATAAAAATCATTTTTCTTATGCGGTTTGCTCTATACTGCAGGATGTTAAGAAGCTGCAATATAACATGATCAATTCCAGAATATATCTCTAACATGACAAGCCTACAAATTTTGTCATATGTGGAGCAGAAACAAGGTTTAGGGTAAGCTCTAACTTCTTGTTGCTATATCAATTTTATAATAAAGTCAAATATTTGAAGAAAGAGCCTGGTTGAGTTTGATGAATGATAGGAGCGTAATTGTACATTATTTATATCAAAATTCTTAATATTTTCATTGTTAGTTCTTGATATTTTCTAGTTATTTACTTTGTTTATATGTTTTGTAGGTATTTTAGAGTAAAGAAGAAGAAAAGAAGCGAAAGAGGGATTGAAAGCCAAAATCAGCAAATCAGTCTGTGCAGATCAGTCAACTTCAACAGAGTACTGAAAGAAGCTCAGGACAATCCAGATAATGTTCTTCATATTGATGGAAAGCCTCGGATGTCTAGTTTCGAAATATTTTTACGGTTCATGAATATGATTTTTCTAGAAGAAGTTATGACCAATTTAGTACAAGGAGGTCAGACTACGCGCGAATCTGAGTACAAACAAGGAAAGATTGTCTCCTAGAACTATAAGGGAAGAAGAATTAAAAGTCCTCTTTAATTAGAGATCAAATTCCTTAGTTCTTGGAGGAGGAGAAGTCTTGACGCAATAACTATATAAAAAGAGTCTAGGGCATCATTGTAGACATCTTTGGACGCGCAACATCAGTCCATTGCCACCATCCTCTCCTCCCTCTCTTTTCATGTTTTATTTTATTTCTTTTATGTATTGCTAATAGTTTTTAATAGTTAGGGGCTGCCTAAGCCCTAGACATGTGTAAACTAAGATTTTGGTTTTAATTTTATAGTTTCTTGGATATTGAATGTTTGTTAATTCATTGATTTCTCATTGATAAATTCTAGTTTCGTTTATTATGGTTGCAAACGTAGTAAGCATGCTAGAATTTTATTGCTATGATTTCGTGTTTAGATCATCATGTCAAGCATGTTATCTAGAGTATCACATGAGTGATCTGAGCCCCATTCATTTGAATTAACATCTAGATAGATTAGGACAACATCAGTGTGGTAATCCGGTCTCCGGGTCGCCACAGAAAAGCCGTGCATGAATCGTTAATTACGATCCTCTAAGCTTTCATATACGTCGGGATGTCTAGCTCTCACTGCCAAGAATTCCCAAATACACCCCTGTAAGGTATTGACCTTTTGTCAAGGGTAGACAGGTCCTATCATTGCCCTTGTTACACTTTCAAGATCTCTATCAATTTCGGCAATCAGGTTCCTCACCTCCACCACCTTCGGGTTCGGACGCTGAGTGGAGGAAGAAGGAAGAGCACTAGAAGAAAAGGGTGGAGGGACATCAATCCGGGTGGAGGGTTCTAATTCTATTGTCACACAGGATTCGGCTATGCTGTCAGTGTCGGAGGAGTCCATGGAGGAGTCGGACATTTTTCTTTCAAATCTGAAAAAAAAAAAAAAAAAAAATTTCAAAACACTTTTAGTATGGTTGATGATAATAACAAGGATTAAAGACAATCCAGAAAACTTCACACAACGAAAAAGTTTTAAGTTCAAGGTCTGTCAGAACCGTTATGCTCTGATACCATCTTTTCTGTGGTGACCCGGAGACCAGATTACCACAGCGCCGCCTCCCCAAGGAACCCTACACCCGCAACACTTGGATTAAGTGTTTTGGCCCTAGAATTCCTCAAAGAGATAAGGCCTTTAGGTTGGAAAACAAGATATCTATAAGCCCGAAATTCTTAAGCTCGTATAGTGGGCTTGGCTCGTAACCACAAGATTACGAACTAGGCGAGAAAGAGGAAAGGAAGGTGGTGTTGTGTTGAGTTTTAGAATCTATGTCAATTTTTAGTTCTTAGCCCAAGTTTGCATTAAGTTCATTGAATGTAATTTACGTGAGTCTTCTAGGTCTAGCCCACTAGGACCAAAACTCAAATGGAGGTTCTAACTCTAGGGTTCCACTTTGGTGGTAAACAATCACACGCATCATCAACCATACATAACGTTACAAAAATTTAATGAAATCAAACAAACCAAATAAAATAAACTTTAAACAAAACAAATTTTGGCCTCGAATGAATATCCTCTGTACCCAAGCTTCGACAACAACAGCCTGCAAAACAAACTAAAGTAGGGGTTAGGCTCCTACATCCAGTCATTGCCCATGCCCGCCCCCATATCTAAGTTTAAAAATATGATTTATCGTTTTGAGAAAAAGTAATAAATAAAAACCGGTTTGCGATTCCACATGATCGTCACCACGTAACTACAATCCCACGGCAATTGATCTTCTTCCATAACTTTCATCATAACCGTCCATCTAGCCAATCACTTTCCAGAATTCAATAATCACAAGGCTAGAGACAATGGGGAGTATTTAATAATCAAGGGCATGGTGCACACTGCCCACCACCGGTGGCTCAAGGAGGAACTGACCTTTCCTTACATCCCCATCAATTGCCAACACATCAATCCAATCCACACAAACCATTTCAAGTTGTAAAAACAGATAATTTTCAAAACATGCAAGAGGCCTCATATAAAACATAGTATATGCAAGAAAAGCATAGATAGAGTTAAAGGCATCCCCTACCTGGAACTCGAGCTTTCTCTTGCAGCACTTTGCCTCAATGGAACCTTGTAGCAACCACCAACTTCACAAGATTCTACCACAGTATCGAGCCTAGATCAATAAGCGACGTTAATAACGATAAACTAGGCTAGCTATTCACTCTCAATACTCTCCGAAAAAAACATTTCCCTTAACCTAATTACTAACTAATAACCAGACCATTTGGGTTCCAATAAGGAGTTTGTTGTTTGGAAGAGGGGGTAAGAACACTTTTTAAAAGACAAGTTGCTGAAAACTGAAAACTGAGTTTTAAAGGAGTTGTCAAGGGTCACGGAATTGTTCAAAATACTTGAGGTAAATTCTTGAGAAATTTTGAAAGAATGATGGCTTGACAACCAACTCTGTAAGATTGAAATGGTTATTGAATTTCAAGTGAAACCAAACAAAGAGTAAAGGTTTTAAAGGATAAAGTAAAACAATGTGCAGATTCTTTCCAGAAATACCAGCTTCTGTATACCTTTTTCAAAAATTCATAACTAATTCTAAAAAAATTATTTTGAGGTGATTCAAAATCCGGAATGTTCATCTATGTGTCTACTATATTTCTCTAGAAGAAAATGATCCCAAATTCCGAGCGTTTTAGCACCAGTTTTGGAATAAATATAACTGGGTCAGAATGTACCGAAAAGTGAAAAATTGCAGAAAGTTGCTCTTTTGCTCAAAGTTCTCTTGGTACCTAATATGGCCAGTTGAAGCTAGCCCAACACACGTAAGAGGCATGTCTAATGCTCCTAATGATCTATAGCTCAGGTTACTTTCTAATACTATATGGGCAGGTGCTGTAGCTCGATGACATAATGCATTGAAACATGATATTTGGACAGCTACAAATAACAAATAACCTTTGAACCAAACACGATTCTAATACTGAAGGTGTAGCCATGATCTAGCAGAATCCCTAGACATTAGAATGGATGAGAAATCAAAATTAAGGCAGCAAGATACCAACAACAGCAGTGACAAGTTCATAATCTTCAAGGATTCATAATAACAACCAAAAATATATAGAGTTTTATGGAAAAGATGATACTCACCAAAGACTAATCAAAAAGGTGAGTTTTTCTTGAGGGTTTCAACAGGAAAGAGAGCTGAGGGAGCTGATTGGATAGAGCCTAGTTGCAGGTCAAGAAATTCGCTCAATCTAGAACATGCAGAGTGCAACAGAAATTTCTCAATATGGGGAATAGTTGTTTTGAACGTATTGAGCCTAAAAATTGAAGAAAGATAGAGGAACTTGATGGTTCCAAAATCTTACCAAGTGTTTGTATCAGTCTTAAGTAAGATGTGAGGGATTCGGGTAGAGCAAGAGAGGAAATTCAAGCAGAAATCCGGAACAGGTTCGCTTCCGAACAGCTTCTGTTTCAAGGGGTGTACAGGTCTCAAATCGATTCCGATGGAGCTGAAATTTGGAGACTAGATAAAGAAGACATAGACAAACAACTTTGATGAAGAAATTTTTTTTGATCGGAGGTCCCTAACAAGGAGTTTCGAGGCATGCAAACACACTGATGTGCCCAGCAAAGAGAGAAAAAGGGCGAGAAAAGAATGGTGGACATCGACCTCTGGTTTGGGACTCTCCCTTTTGAAGGTCTGGAGTGATGTTCTTGGAGGAGTTGCCATATGCATGGTCATAATGTGGAAGGGAAGAGCTGAACAACGTTACTTTTTTCTCTGCCCAACTCTGACGTGAACAAGGAAAGAAGGAAAGACTTGGGCTTTGTATAGGTAGAAGCAAGCTCAATGTGTGGACAGAAAAGGGTTTGGATCAGCTAAGGCATGTGATAGGAAAAATAGGGTGTAAAAACCAATATGATGGGGAAATAAAAGTTGAACAAATAAATAAAAGAAAACTAAAAAAAATTAAAATATTGGCAAGACTAAATAAGAATTGGGTCTTTCCAAACTTGTATGTAGATAGAAAAATGGCAAGGTAAGTTTGGTCGGAATTTCACTTGAGTTTGAAAAATATAAGGAGTAAATAAATTATGCTTTTGAAAGTCGGTGAGATGGTTGACAAGTAAGCGTCGGGTAAGGCGAGTAAGAATTCAACAAACGGGTAAGGAATAAGGTGAAACGAGAAATCGTAAACGCACGCACAAGTATATTTCAAAATTATGCAAAGATGTCATTATGAGCTACAAGGACCATATTGGATCAAGGGAGATGTTCGGGTCAAAGGTCAACTAACTTATTGGGCTAGGTTCACTAGCATACCCGTCTGTTGGGTGTCCAGAGTAAATTTTGGACTCTAATCTTATGCTATTCTTGGGCCCAAGGCCCAAGCCCAAACTATTTCCAAAAGTCTTTGGCCAAACAAAGGTCATGAAAAATTATCCTATCCAAAAGTGACGTTCGGAAATTCACGGGGTCTATAATCAGTACTGAAATTGCCTAGCTTTATTCACAACCTTTTTGTTCTTAATGACTGTTGACTTGAGAGCTGTGCGAGAACATCACTCTAGGTTCCATGTTAGAAGCTAGGTTAGGATGCAGACATCATGCACTTAACATATCAAGTATGAAAGATTAATAGGTTAAGTTCAACACATCATTGGCTTAGCTTGAGTAAAGACATTCAATTGAAAAGAAGCATATAGGTTAACAAATCTTAGGTGAAACATGGTCTCACTACACCAATTTTTCAATCAGACAACACATATCAGACGACAGCAAACATTTTAACTGTCGTCTGAAATAATCAGACGACAGCAAGAATATTTCTGTCGTCTGAATTTTGGAATCAGACAACAGTTGTTACATTGCTGTTGTGCAATTGTAATTCAGACAATGGTTATTTTTTTGATGTTGTCTGAATCAATCAATTCAGACAACAGTTATTACATTGGTATTGTCCAAGATTGATTAACACAATGGTTGAGAAAAGATGTTGTATGATTGTTTTAATCACACAACAGTTATTACTTCTCTGTTGTGCAATTACTATTAACACAATGGCTGAAATAGATGTCGTCTAATTGTTAATTCAGACAATGGCTGAAATAGATGTCGTCTAATTATTAATTCACACAACAGTTTTTAGTTGTCTGTTGTGCCATTCTCCATCAGACAATGTACTTAAATTGATGTTGTCTGAGTTTTAGGATTCAATATATATATATGCTAGCGCCCTTCTTAAAAAACGCGGAAAACTCTAAGTTGAAAATTTTCACATACGCGGGCACTTAAGTCAGATTTCCCACTTTTATCTCGTTCACTTTATCTTCAACAATAGCTCTTCCCCGAAACCCTATACCTTTCCTCCTTCCTCTCCCGCTCTCTTTCCACGGTCACCATCGCTTCCTTTTCTTCCGAGCAGAAAGTCGGCCACCTAGGCGGTGCTGGGCGGGTCGGCGTCTCAGTCTTTTTTTTAATTTTTTTTTTAACTCTTGTCTCTTGAAACTTAAAACCCAATCTACCCAAATCGAAGATGAGTTCTTTTGGTTTTGTGGGTTAAACCAAATCGAAGATGGGTTCTGGGTTAAACCAAAACATGAAGGCCGGCTCTCTCTCTCTCTCTCTCTGCGGACTCCGGCACAGCCGCACGACCTCTCTCCTTGACTTACTCTCTCTGTCTCTCATGAATTTTTGGGTTGAATTGAATTTCTGGGTTTAATTTTTTCAATCGATCTTTTCTGGGTTTACAATCGATCTGTGTCTCACTCTTTCATTAATTTATGGGTTTTCAGTTGAAGTATCGGGCTCGTGGTCAACTGATCTTGCTCTTGGAGACTTGGTTCGATTCAGAAATTTTCAAGCTTAGGTAAGTTGCTGCTTTCCTCTTGATTAAATGAATGAATGTTCTAATTGCTCTTGCTGCCTTGCTGTTGGTTCGATTTCATTATGTCAGTTCCAATTGGTTTGGATGCTGAGTCCTCGTTATTTCGCTTATCAAGTTGTGCTTGGATCTTTGCAGATACAAGAGTATGTTGAAGCTGCAAGCTTCTGTCAATTCTGGAGGTAAGGAACAGAAAATTAATGTTGAGATTTATGAATAATTTTCAGATGGGTTTGTTTTGATTGTTGTTGTGTTCTTGATTTTATTTGGTCATTTTTGTTTCCTAGTGGGTTTTTGGGAGAGAAGGGGCTTTTGGATGGCCAAGTTTTGCAGCTTTAACAGCTTTAAGATGAGAGCAACCCAGATTTTGTTGTGGAAGTGGTGTCTTTGTTCTTTGATGATTCTGAGAAGCTTCTCAATTATATCACCAGAGCTCTGTGAGGCCCCAAGATTTTTCTTTTTCAATCTGTCTTTATATCTTTTGGATTGGGTTGCTTTGTTTTGTGCTGATGCTTTGCTTTTGGATACTTCGATTTTGTTGTTCATGAGGTTTTCCCTTTTTTGTTTTCATTGCACAAAGTGCAACCAAGTGTAGACTTCAGAAAAATTGGTGCCCATGTTCACCAGTTCAAAGGTAGCAGCTCCAGGTACACATATAATTCCCTTTTTTATTATTTTTTTTTTCTTGTAAATAGAAAATTACAGAAAGTAATGTCAATTACTCAGTCTCTCTCTCTCTCTCTCTCTCTCTCTAAATGTAGATATACATAGAATGTGTACTTATGGTTTTATGATTCTCAAATGGATTGATTTGGTTTTTTTTTTTTTTTATATATGGTTTTATCTTCTCATTTATTTTCACTTTCTTTTCAATCTTCTGAAGTTATAACTTTAGTATTCGCTAGTGTTCTGTTTTTCACTTACTCTACTTAGTAGCAGCTGCCATAAGGTTGTTTGTAGCAAGACAATCCTCACCATCTTCACCATTTCTAACTACATTTCCTTTTGTGAATCTTGAAGGCAGTGAGAGATAAAGAAGGGATTCCTGCGTTGGAAGATGTGCACTAGGGTGCTTAGAGATATTACTGCTGTCCACCTCAGAAGATATTGTGTTAATACCTAGACCTTTTCAAGTCCCTTGTATATGATACTTTGTCTTTTCAGGTCAAACTGGATGAACGAGTAAACCCCAAGAAAGAAGTTGCTGATTACAGAACTGTTATTACAGGAATGTATGCTGCAGATTTGGCTGGTGTTACATGTACTTTAGCTGATATACAGGTATAATGGTTGTTTATTGGTTTCAAGGGTTAAATCCATTAACATTTTTTCACCTCAATTCTTGGTGTGTATTGAAGAAATCCTTCAAGAAGTTGTTGTCAGATGGAACTATTTTAGTTGGACACAGTTTGAATAATGACCTGCAGGGTAAGTTGATTGTTGTTTCTGTAAGTTGGTTTTGAGTTGCAATCAATCCATAATTTTTTTTTTTGCCTTCTGGATTTTCAGTCTACTTATACATTTATGTGTTCTTTTTTCAGATCTGTTTCATTTGTTTGTTTTTTTCATTATGACGTTTTTCTTGTTTTCATCATTGAAGATAGACCATATATTAATGGTGATTGATACCGCATATGTATTTAGATATTTGGATGGGCCTATTTCTAGAAACCTTCCTTGAATAATCTGTGCAAGGCAAGTTTCGATAAACCTGTTAATATTCACTTTTACATTTCCTATTTGCACCATGGAATCCATTAATTAGTCCATTACAATGATTTGACTAGAACCTGTCACATGCATGGTTTATTGTCGCATATATCTCTTTTTCTTGCGTCAGACTGTGTTAGGCTATGAAGTTAGAAAGAAAGGTTCTCCACACAATTGTCTAGATGATGCATGTGCTGCAATGAAACTTGCACGTTCTTGCTAAGGTAGAGCGTGAAGTTGGTGACTAGAGATTGCAATCTACTTTTTATAAGAGCTTTAGTATTTGATCATGATGCTCTCAATACCTTGACAATTTATTAATTGCATCTACTTTTCTTTCCTTACAGTGATTTTGCTTACAACTATCTTAGTGGTACAACACCAAAGGAATAGGCTTCAAGCTTGCAGTGATTTTGCTTACAACTATATCTTGAGAGATCGAGCAAATTGTATTCTTTTTTATTATCATGTAAAGCTCATGAAACTTGAAAGCTTGTTAAGCTAATGAAAAAGATATAGGCACTTGGGCAAGGTTAATTCCTGTGTAAATGTTGGGACGAATACTGGAATGAAATGGTTTTTGGAATCAAGGATATGTTGTTCAATTGTGTATATCTTCTTTTCTATCTCAGACAATTCAATACCAATCGCAAACCATTGTCTAACAAACGAACATAAAGAAAAAAGAAAGAAAAAACTGTTGTCTGAAGCAATGACACACAATAGCTTTAATAGTTTTCCTGTTGTCTTGTTCAAAGTCAGACAATAGTATTCAATTACATTGCTGATCTACAAGCTTCATTCAGACAACAGTTTTTGTACAAATCAATGTTCTCTAAATATTCATTACACGTCAACATTCTTCCAGGGTCTGCCAACTGAAATTACTTTGCACAAGAGTTCTGGTACAAATTGCTGTTGTTCTTTGTGGTGTTCAGACAACAAATAATATAGTAGTAGCTGTTGTAGTAAACTTTATCAGACGACAGTTTTTAGTATTATTGCTGTTGTTCTTCGTGGTATTCAGACAACAGACAATATAGTAGTCGCTGTTGTAGTAAACTTTATCAGACGACAGTTTTTTGGTATTGTATGATTATGTATCAGACGGCATTGAGATAGACAACAGCAAACTCTATAATCAGACGACAGTGAAAAACTGTCGTCTGATTGAAAAATTGGTGTAGTGTCTAGTGGTGTATGGTTGTTCCTAGCTATTGTTAATCTCATCTATTTCAAAAACCAAAAACAATTCTTTATTTTCGTCACTTTCTGTTCTTTTTTTATTTTATTTATTTAGTATAGTAAATCAACTTCGATTCCCATGAAATTTTGTGTGATTTGTTCTTAGCGTGTCTAGTTCGTGTCTGTAAATTTTCATATTTTTTTTGTTAAGTCTAGATAGGGTTTTTAATTTCATCTGTATTAGAGGTCAGTTTTAGTGTTTTGTCTGTTTTCGATTCTAGATTTGCATATTAAGTACAATCCTCTGTGGGAGACCCCTTCTTTCCTATACTACGATTGACTAATAGTTGTGATTGCAGGGTTAAATTATTACGCCTGTTTTAGTTGTACCAATGAAGTATTGGAGGTACGATTGGAAATAAGGTCTTTTTTTGGAGTACCATGTGCTTACTATATATAATCACAGTTATTTAGGTTTTGTTGTAAATGATAATGACTATTCATGCAATAGGTATTGCTTAATGTATGCGATTGACATACTTGTAATGTGCGATTGATTAGTATAGCTATTATGTATTGCCTTTTGTATACATGATGTAACCCTATATAAGCCTCATGGTGAGATGAATACAATACAATTATCCAATTATCTACAAAACATTATCAGCACGATACTCTAACCCAAGCGGTAGCCAGAAAAAAAAAACCCTAACACCTACAAAGCATGCTCAAGCAGTTATCTTGATGCAACGCCATATGGACAAGGCACTCAGATTAGAGTGTATGTCGATCAAGGATGCAAGAGAGCTATGGGTAGCGCTAGAAGTGCGCTTTGGCAATGTCCAAGATTCCCTCCTCCCTGACTTGAAGGTTTAATGGAACAATCTGCGCTTTGCTGATTTCAAGTTTGTTGCTGAATATAATTCAAAAGCTCTTCGCCTACAGTCCATGTTGAGGTTTTATGGACAACCTGTCACAGAGCAAGAGCTAATTGAGAAAACTCTCTCCACCTTCCCCGTTTCAACCATTGTGGTATCAAAGCAATACCGCACTGAAGTCAATGTTGGACTGATCACGAGGTTTCATCAGCTTATCAATCTCATATCTGTAGCTGAGAAATATGATAACATACTTGTGAGGAATTATAATTCAAGGCCCATTGGAACTAAAAGCGTTCATGAGGCGAATTATAATGCACTCAAAAGAGGGCGCAAGGAGTGGAACCCTAAGAATAAGGAATATGAGGGATATATGGGTCCATATAACCGCCCTAACAAGGAAGGAAACTGCAGGTTTGGTGCGGATACACTTGGTGTCAATGCCACACGTGGGAGAGGTGGTCGTGGTATCCCCGGTCGTGGTGGGGGCGCCATGGGTCATGGTGGTGGCACTAACCCTCCTAAGGAACGCCCACAACGTGCACCTCTGTTAAAAGGAGGCAACCACAGTGACATGTGTCATCGATGTGGATCAAGTGAGCATTGGTTCAAGAAATGCAAGGCAAGCGAGCAACTAGCTTCAAGATATGGGGCAAACAGGGACCTGAGGGAGCAAGAAGTGTACCTTGCAGAGAAAAAGAAAATGGTGGAGACATCCATCTCACCATAGAGGACTTCAAAGCTGACGATGAAGTGCACATGGATGCCACAGACTTTGATTAGATTAGTCCTTTTATTTTCCAAGAATTTTTGTAATGGCAATATGCCTTAGTCAATAAATGACAATTGTATTAAACTCTTTCTTATGTGGTGCACCCAATGAAATATGATGTCTAGGAAAGTCATTGAGATTAATGGTACTTAAGAGAGCCTCGCTCCACCAACATCTCTATCTACTTTCCTGGTCATATTTGATTGGAGTTACCAAACTGATAGAGTGACTACAATGTGTCTTAGTTTGATTTTATTTTGGATTAGACTTTTTGGGACCTTTGATGTAATCATTGGCTATCTTTATTAATAAAGTATCGTATTATTATTCGATGTCATGGACATGTTTTAATTCCAAACTTTATTATTTTTCAGTATGTTTCCTGGAGAGTTGGAATGCCTTGTTAATAGTGGCACCACACATACTATATTACGACATAGGCAACTATTTCCATGGATGACGCCTAGTCGATCTTCTGTGACTACGATGGCTGGACCATCACAATTGATTCATGGTCGAGGACCAGCTCAATTTATGTTGCCAAATGGCGCAAGTATTAATGTCATGAAGCTCAATATGCTCCTAGGGCTGGAAGGACCTTATTGAGTTTTAAAGATATAAGAGCCAATGGTTTTCATGTGGAAACACTTTGTGAGAATGGACAAGAGTTCCTTTGCATCACCTCTAATGACTACGGACATAAACGAGTATTAGAGAAACTTATGTGTCGATCTAGTGGGTTGTATGCAACCACTATTCGAATTATTGAATCCAACCATGTCATGAGAGATGACTTATGGGATTCTGACACATATAGGCTTTAGCATGACCATTTGGGACACCCAGGTCATGATATGATGATCCGTATATTAAAGACCTCACACGGACAACCATTTTTCAAAACAAAAAGAAGTCAGAACTAAAATTCGATCCAAGGTAGGGCTGGCGCCGCCTACCCCCTGAGCCCAAAAGTGGTATTGACGCCACCAATACCTCGTTGGTTCCTTTTTCTACTTCTAAAGTCAATTGTGACTTCGTGGCTCAACCAGATACTTCTCTGGTTGCTTCTAAAGCCCATCTTTCATTTTGCAAAGCCAACTCTTTAGTAAAATTAGGATTGAGACCATCCTATGCAAAGGACACTAAAGAAAATATTCCATTCTTACAAAGAATCCAAGGTGATATTTGTGGACCTATTCAACCAACTTGCGGACCATTTAAATATTTTATGGTGTTGGTTGATGCATCAACACGATGGTCACATGTCATGCTATTGTCCACAAGAAATGCTGCATTTGCTAAACTCCTAGCACAAATCATTAAATTAAGGGCTCACCACCCTGATCATCCCATTAAGTCAATTCGTCTTGACAATGCTGGAGAGTTTACATCAAAAACGTTTGATGACTATTACATGTCCATTGGGATTGAGGTTGAACACCATGTTCCTCATGTTCACACCCAAAATGGTCTCGCAGAAGCTGCCATTAAAAGACTTCAAATGGTCGTTAAAGCATTGGTTACGCACACCAATCTCCCTGTTTCTGCTTAGGGCTATGCAATATTGCATGCAGCTGTGCTCATTCGTCTGAGGCCTACTGCCACTCAACCCTTTTCTGTGTCCCAGATGGTTACTAGATATGAGACTGATGTCTCACACTTACGCATATTGGGGTGTACAGTTTATATGCCAATTGCGCCGCCACAGCGCACCAAAATGGGTCCTCAAAGACAATTAGGCATTTATGTTGTATATGACTCTCCAACCATTATCCGCTACTTAGAACCCTTGATAGGCGATCTATTTACCGCTAGATTTGCGGATTGTCACTTTGATGAGACAGTCTTCCCATCGTTAGGGGGAGAAAGGAACAATAATGTTCAATAGGAACGACAGGAATTGTCGTGGTCTGTCCCCACTATGTCTCATCTTGATCCCAGAACCGCACAGTCAGAAATTGAAGTGCGGTGAATTCTCGATCTTCATAACGTAGCAGACTTTATGCCTGATGCGTTTTCTGATATCGCTAAAGTGACAAGATCACATATACCTACTGCAAACGTGCCTGCAAGGATTGATGTCCCTAAAAATCATGTACATGGCGCCACCGCTAGGGGTATTGGGCATGGCGCCTCCACCACTAATAGTGATGGCAATGTGGCTCAGGCCAGGCTCCCAACAAGGAAACGTGGGAGGCCCAAAGGTTAGATGGATTCTCGCCCGAGAAAGAAAGCGAGTTTGGCACAGAAAGATCCATTAATCATCGTCATAAATAACCTGTCTCATGAAGATATTCAGGATTATGGTTATGTCCAAGAGACATCATTGGGGGATGCTCCAATGTTAGAACCAATTCCAGGGAATATGGAGATCTCCATGAATTACACTAGTGTACATGAGATGTTGAATCGAGATTCTATTATCCTTGATGATGTGTTTGCATATTCTATTGCTCACGGAATTATAGAGCACGATGATATCGAACCTCACTCTGTTGAGGAATGTCAACGAAGAGCAGACTGACCTAAATGGAAAGATGCGATCCAGGTTGAATTGGATTCACTAACAAAGAGACAAGTATTTGGGCCTATAACGCTGACACCTCCAAGTATAAAGCCTGTTGGTCATAAATGGGTCTTTGTTAGAAAACATAATGAGAAAAATGAGGTTGTTAGATACAAAGCCCGCCTTGTGGTGCAAGGTTTCTCACAACACCTTGGAATCGACTACGAGGAGACATATTCTCCAGTAATGGACGTTATAACGTTCCACTACCTTGTCAGTTTGGTAGTTTCCGAAAAACTTGACATGCAGCTTATGGATGTGGTTACGGCATAACTCTATGGGGATCTAGATTCAGAGATATATATGAAGGTTCCAGATGGACTTCAATTACCTAAGTCAAGTGGCTCTAAACCACGGAGCACGTTTTCAATAAGATTGAGACGCTCACTATATGGATGTAACAATCCAGACGGATGTGGTATAACCGTCTAAGTGACTACTTGATTGGGAAGGGATATGTCAACAATGAAATATGACCTTGTGTGTTTATAAAGAGGACAAGTTCTGGATTTGTAATTGTAGCAGTTTATGTCGATGACATGAACCTAATTGGAACTCTAGATGAGTTAAAGGAAACTACTAAGTACTTGAAATCCGAATTTGAGATGAAAGATCTTGGGAAAACACGGTTTTGCCTCAGACTAGAACTCAAGCACCGTAGTGATGGGATTATGATTCATCAGTCAGCATATACTCAAAAATTATTAAGGTGCCTTGATGAAGATAAAGCAAAGCCTGTGAGTACTCCCATGATCGGTCGTAGTCTTGAGCCTAAAAAAGATCCGTTTCGTCCAAAGGATGAGTATGAAGACTTATTAGAGGCTGAAGTGCCCTATCTAAGTGCAATAGACGCATTATTGTACTCAGCTCAATGTACAAGACCAGACATATCATTCGCAGTTAACTTGTTAGCTCGACACAGTTCTACGCCAACACGCCGCCATTGGATTGGCATAAAGACAATCTTTCGATACTTGAGATGTACGATTGATATGGGCTTGTTCTATCCCTATAGAGAGAAAAGAAATAATGGAAGTGTGGGATCAGACTCCACAAGGCAAAATGCCACCTTCCGTGCTCCTCCTCCCTTCCATCAAAATGACAACGATGTCTTGATGGGTTTTACTGATGCAGGGTATCCCTCTGATCCTCACAAACGTCACTCCCAAATGGGTTATGTCTTTACCATGGGAAGCACTGCGATATCTTGGAGGTCTACAAAGCAGACCCTTGTTGCTACTTCCTCAAATCATGCAGAGATTATCGCTCTACATGAAACCGTGCGAGAATGCATATGGCTAAGGTTTGTAGTTAAACACATTCGAGGAACTTGTGGTTTGAAGTCTACCATAGATGAACCTACATGCATTTATGAAGATAATGCAGCTTGTATTGAGCAAATGAAGTTAGGTTTCATCAAGGGCGACAACACGAAGCATATATCGCCTAAGTTCTTTTACAATCAGCAACAACAAACACTTCTAAATATTGAAGTGAATCAAATCCGTTCAGAGGATAATGTAGCGGACTTGTTTACCAAGTCATTACCTAAATTCACCTTTGAGAAACATGTGAAGAGCATCGGATTAAGAAAGTTATCCGAACTCCCATAATTGTAGAAATGAGGGGGAGACCTTGACATCAGGGGGAGGTATGATGTCTACATGTTTGAGCTCGAAGAGTGAAGGACGTGTTGTGCTCTTTTTGCCCTTTGACCAGGGTTATTTTTGTCCCACAGGGTTTTTGTTACCTGGCAAGGTTTTTAGTGAGACAACGATCAAAAAGTCATCACCGAGTTTGAGCGGCACAAGGGGGAGTGTGGAAGGATGTCAACTACTCCACATTCACCCTCATTGTGCTCTTTTCTCCTTCGACCAAAGTTTTTTTTTCCCACAGGGTTTTTATTACTTGGTAAGGTTTTTGACGAGGCAACTTAGAAGCTCATAGCAGAGGCAACACTATTGACATGGAATATCCAAGGGGGAGTGTTGTAAATGATAATGACTATTCATGCAATAGGTATTGCTTAATGTATGCAATTGACAGACTCGTAATGTATGCGATTGACATACTTGTAATGTGCGATTGATTAGTATAGCTATTATGTATTGCCTTTTGTATACATGATGTAACCCTATAGAAACCTCATGGTGAATGAATACAATACATTTATCCAATTCTCTACAACAAAATCGTCAATGCGAAAACAACCTAATCAGGGATGCCACAACCATAGTTCATTATGCTGATTAGTAATTCCAGCTAAGGTGAGACCAACTCAGACTACTTTCTCGGGCTTCTCCCCTAAACTCTAAACCTCTAGATGAAATAGTCGACCCCACAAATATCTCCTTCTAATTATTTCCTTGGTGAGAATGTCTTGAAAGAAAATATACAGAGAGAAAATGTTACTCAATATTTAGTCTGCACACTCAATTGGGGAATATAAATTAAATGGTGAGACAAATCAGAAACATATAAAACATTATGTAAAGTGAGAGAAATAATGAATTGAAAAGAACTATTGGCTAAGATATGAAAAAAGTCAGCACTTGATTAGTGACCCAATATATAGGAAGTAGAGACAAAGTATCATAAATCATACAGTTAGATGCACCATAATCAATAATCTAAATATTATTACTAGTATGGTTAGAAACTTTAAAGCAATATCAATCTTATCTCGATTACTATGAAGAACCAATACAATATTCTTACCAATAGTGTCAGTGTAGTCTTTATCATGTATGCCAAAGTAATCTAACTCTTGAACAAGTTGCACAGTTGTCTTTTTGGGTTTTTCCTTGGACCTATAACGAGCAGGTTTGGTGTTAGTATAAGAATGTTATGTGTTGGCATTCCCTGTACAAAATAATGAGTGTTAGGCCTACTGTAGAACTATATAAGTGTTTGAGGTGAAAAGGAAAGTTATTGGAACACAAGATGAAGACCCCCAACTGATCTTTGTGAAGCTTTTAGAAGTAAATCATTCATTGCATATCATAACATCTTTATTTCTTAATTGTGTACTGTCAGGATTGATGGTCCTATTTCAATTGCGAACATGTCTGAGCAGTGTCGATGCTTTTTTATCGTCAATTTCCAAAGGAAGATGTCTTGGTGATCAAGACTACCGCTTACTGATTTTTTGGATTGCGTCGTCTTAATTGTTCTAATTGAATAATTATGCATATCCTTTTTATTAGGATAAAATCAGTTCTTATTGCATATTATCTTTTAGGGAAAAATAGTTTCCTAATAGAATTCAATTAGGTTTAGAACTTTAATCATCCTAAATTTTCTAAGTCAATAGTGTGCATACATATAGAAGGAAAAATAATGTTTTCATGTGGGTGTTTCCATAGAAGATTTTGAGTGCACCTTTTTCATTGAGAGAGTTTTCCATTGCATAGAAAACCTAGAGCTTAAACTGAGAATTGCTAATTTACTTGTTCCGTGTCGAAGTAAATTAGCAAGTCACATATACACTTGCATCTCATTTATACCATAGTGCATGTCCAAGTATCCATGAGGTCGATCAGTTGGGTGTTAGTGGCATATGAAGCACACATAATAGCCCAGGTCAGTTCTATTCATTCAAGGAGACGAAGGGAGGTAGTTCAAAAGGTGAAAAATAACAAGGTGGTGATTGTGCAACCGTCTAGAGGAGTCTAGTCAGAAATAGGCGAGGTCAGAGCTATTCGTGTTGGTTATAAGTGTGTATGTGCTTATGCATATTCACGTACTTAGCGCATTGCTTTTCATTTGGCCTTCAGGAGTTAAGGCTCACAATTGTTTACCTCGATTTGAGGGTTTTACTGCGTCAGCAAACCTCTTGTGTCTGAGTTATTTATTTTTGCTGTGTCTTTTTGTTTGTGTGTTACTCTCTTCATGATTGATTTTGGAAACGCAAATTCTGGGTTGCAAGGATTGATATGCTTCTGCAATCCCCTTACTGCAGTTTGATATTTTAATCAAGTTAAAATTGAGTGTGATTTTGTTTTAAGCCTATGATTGATGCCTGGATTAGATAGGCAACCTCAAATTTCAGAATGAATTGACTTTATACTAGCTTGTTGGGATTTATCTTTATGGATATAAGTGAAAGTTTGAGTTAAAGTTGGTGGAGTAGTGAGTCGCAGTAACTCACCTTCAGCCCTCTCATGTTTTGCATCAAGATAGACCATTCAAGAACATACATGTTGACCAATTTGAGTCATTCTGAAAGCCTTTAAGTGTACCTCATGTATCCGTGCGAAGTCAAACTCATTGAAGTATAAATTGTCTAGGGCTTTCCATTGAGTATCATCTCCCATTGAATGAAGTTATCAAACTACGAACACAAAGTACTAAATCAAAGAGGAAAAGAGAACAATGACAGACCGTGTGTTGTACTACGCGATCAGAACGTAATCATACGGTAGAAACTTCTTCTAAGGCAAACAAATGGCAATCTCAAACTCCAAGTTTGAACCAATGTTTTAAAAGGCTGAGGCGTAGCCGAGGCGTTTTCGGGAGAGCCTCAGCAAGGCGTTCGCCTTGAGGAGTAAGGCGTAAGTCTTACGTATAAATTAGTTGTATTTATGTATATAACTAGTCTTATATATAGAACATGTATTGTAACCAAAAACTAAAATTTGACAACCAAAATCAGACTACTCCCTCCCAATTACACAATGAAACTCATAAACCAATCACACAGACTGAAAAAAAAAAAAAAAAAAAAAAAAAACAGAAGTTGGGAATTGTTTACATACAATTCTGATAGTAATGGCTCAAAGCTTAAAAGCTGATTATCAACATCATTGTTACTGGCTTCACTGAGATCCCTCAAACTTCTCCTTGAAGGAGTCTTGCCTATGCAGCCACATCATGTGCCCCTGAAACTCACAAAACAAACATAACCGTCACGTCACGTCACAACACAAACATAACCGTCAGTTTCTTTATAAGATAATAACAGAAGCTATACCAGAAGCTAATTATCAGTGATTAGTACTCTAGCCAGCCTCACTATACTGCTTGAAGGTGTTTGATCTGCCATACAAGGAACATTACTGCAATAAGTAGAAACTTAATCGAGAAAACAATTCTGCTAGAAGGTACAACCAGCAACTTTGGCCATAATGAAACACCACTCCTTTGTTTTGATTACAAAATGATTACCAGAAACACATGATAATCCCAGATTGCTATTATATATGAGTAATATGACCAAAGCACATGATAATCCCCAACACTATGGTCTGTATATTCTGCAAACCTTGCCAATACCCATGTTCTTTCCCTCATTTAGTATCAATTGCTATCACTGCACCGATTGCTATCATACATGATTTTCATTCATTTATGCTATTATCATAATCTCACATTCCCAATTGCACCAAAGTGATTAATTGAACAAGAAAAACAGAACATTTGCTGTAAATCTGATTCATCAGCAAGATCGAGGAAATCAAATTCATACCTTAAATCCTTTGCTGCAAATCCGATTCCAACTCTCCAAGTGAGAAAATCTCTTGCTCCAAGTGCGAAAAAAGCCTCCTTTAGAGCCAAATCCTTGAGAAAACTCATGGGCTCTTGATGATTTTATCAAATTTGTTACCTGGGAATTAGGATTTGGAAGTGAAAGAATCGGAGTTTTGATGGAGGAGGCTGAAGGAATCGAAAATGACTTCAGCTCGAGACCTGAAGGAGTTTTAACTCTCAAAACACCAAAACGACGTCATTTTGGTGGAAAAAATAATAATAATAATCTCAGGGGTTCGCTTTAGACCCCTTAAGGCGCACCTTGGCCACCTTTTCCTCTTGCATCACCGCCTTGTCTGCCTCTGCGCCTCACCTGCTAAACACACTCATTTTCTAGAGCGCCTCGCGCTTTCTAAGCCTTAAGGTGCGCCCGAGGCGCCCTTTTTAATACATTGGTTTGAACAAATAATAACATAATCGGATTACTGGATAGTTAAATACAAAACAAAGACAAAGAGCAGATAAAGACAAAGACAAAGAATCCCTTTCAAAAAAAAAAGTCAAAGAATCAAGTCACAGAATATGGGAATACAAGTAATTACAAGAATAATTTTTAGGGTTACATTCTTCTCACAGGAGGATATAAATACAAGTATGTATGTGTAAAATAAGGTAAGGTAAGTAATAATTATTTTTAAATTAAATTTTATTAGGTATCAGGTAAGTTTGACCAGACTAACAATACTATCATAATTTTATCTCCACTACTATAAATGGAGGCCCTCTTTTGGTGTCAAAATGCTTCACCAAATTTTGAAGTGTCTATAATACCCTTTCATAACATAACTATTAAATTAAGTAAATAAAATATAAATAGATAAAAGTGTAAATTGAAATTAAAAATAGCCAAATCACCACTATTCTATGTTCCCAAAAAAAAAAAACTATACCCTTTAGTCGACCATTTTCCCTTAACACAATGTCACCCACAAGAAATACGGGCATGTTAATTACTAGTAATGTTTAAGGGGGCGGTGGTCAATGCTTCTGTTCATCAATATTTTAGTCGACCATTTTCTCTTAACACAATGTCACCCGCGAGAAACGCGGGCATGTTGCTGGTTAGTTTAATTACAATACAGTATATACAGGCACAGTGGTGTTCACCTGGTCAGTTGCTGACCAAAGAATTTATGCTCAATAACCCTTAGATTTACATCAAAGGGTTGAAAACAAAACACTTCAACTTAATAATAATTCTCTCTGCTATTGGATTTACATCCAAGGATGGTTGAGTATTATTTTTTTTATCAATAACTAACTAGGTAAACATTTTCGTATACAGGCATATTCTAGTTAATATATGGTAAGTTTGACCCGACTAACAACACCTTCTATGGGCTCATATTTTCAATTATCTTGAATTATTCACGTGGTCTTTGTTGACCACGGTAGCGTAACAATTTTAGGTCTGACCAAAACAATCTTGGTTTTGAATCATCTTTTGTTAATACCCGACAAACCATGGTGATGTCTAGGTCGTCTCCAATAAAAACACCAAATCTTCGACCACTTAAACCAAAATACTTTAGTTTGATAGCAAGACGTAGAACACGACGAGAGTTTCATACCTCGTTTTTTTTTTTTTTTTTTTTTTTTTTTTTTTTATATTTTATAAAGGCCTTTTTTACAGCTTCTAAGCCTATTTCTTCAAAAACATACTCCACTGCGGGTGGTTATTTCTCGTTCAAGTAAAGTAACAGAGACTATATATTTTTTAGTCAAGCCTGCTTAAGAAATGTCTGGTCACCGCTAAGCTTCTGCAGTACCGAAAAAAACCCTAGGCTGCCTATCAGGGATGATGCCCAAAGGCCTGGAGCACCTAGTCAGGGAACCCGACCTGCTGGAGCTGGTGTTCCTGCTCGTACTTGAATGAGTACGTATATGAAGCCTGTTATGTTACTGATGTTTCCATTTAGCTACACAACTTTGCTGGACCTGAGTTTTGTGTAGGAAGTCTTTTGTTATGGTTTTTGATGTTCAACTTCTTGAGGATTAAACTATTGTTTATGGATGCAAAATAATGCAACTTAAATAGTTTAATTAACCAAAAAAAAAAAGTCTGGTCACCGGACGTGAATTTCAAACATGTCTGATGTCACCGCTTTCGCCAGCATAGATACTCCAATTGCATATATAATATAAACAAGCCACACCATTTTCTCAATTTCCGTATCATAATCTCACTTGAGATCCAAAGACAGCTCTTCCAACTAAAATGGCAGTTCAGAATGGAAGGTTCTGTGTTACAGGGGCTGGAGGCTTCGTTGGCTCCTGGGTCGTTAAGCTTCTTCTTTCCAAGAACTGCATAGTCCACGGAACCGTCAGAGAACCCAGTAATTCCATTCATAACTCAACCCCTTCTCTTCCTAATTTTCTTTGAGAAATTATATACTTTCTGTTGTTATTATTACTGTATGTACTGTTCCATTAATCAGATTCATCCGCTTTTCATTTCCATTATCTGCTAGGTCTCTCTGGCTTTTACTGATTG
This sequence comes from Rosa lucieae, assembly GCA_024704745.1. Taxonomy (NCBI): domain Eukaryota; kingdom Viridiplantae; phylum Streptophyta; class Magnoliopsida; order Rosales; family Rosaceae; genus Rosa; species Rosa lucieae. Next base: position 32,308,163 of record CM045498.1, on the reverse strand, counting down.
AGTATTACTTATTCTGTTCTCATCAGTTCAGAAAAAATTGATCAATTTGTTGTGTTCCCAGTTTTAAATTCTAAGCTTTTAGCAATTATGTTCTTTTTTTGGCTGATTTTTTTTTTTTTTTTGTATGAGTCGGTAATTGGATTAATGATTAATGTGAACATCAATAAATATCTTGATTCCTTTCATTAGCGACTAGCTAGCAAAGAATCATGAAAATGGCTGTATTGCGAAACTCTTGATATACTGTATTGTGCATGTAGCGGATGACAAGAACTCTCACTTGAGAAAGCTTGACAAGGCATCTGAGAACCTGAAACTATTCAAGGCAGACTTATTGGATTATGACTCCCTTCGCTCGGCAATTGAAGGATGTGATGGAGTATTTCATGTTGCCAGTCCCGCTCCCTCCGGCAGTGTGCCAAATCCTGAGGCAAGTATGTCTCTCAGTATCCTCGAATATTAGTACTTGCAATAGTTACCATGCTCAATTGTATTAATCCCAAGTTATTTCATCAATCCAAATATAAGAATGGTTATAAACAATAATGTACATGATTGAAGCATCTAAAGGGTGCCAACGTATTTGTAGCCGTTGCTGTCCCATCACTATTCAGGGAATCAGGGCTCAAAGTACACATGGGTTTATACAATTTAATGTCCTAACATAGACTTACCTCATGATAGTTTTCCCCAATATTTGGTGTATCTTTTCTGCAGATTGAGTTAATTGAACCTGCTGTTAAGGGGACACTTAATGTACTTAAAGCATCACTTGAAACAAAAGTCAAGCGAGTTGTTTCTGTGTCCTCTATTGCTGCTGTGGCCGCGAATCCTACGTTGGCTGAAGGTCAAGTTTTGGATGAGTCTTGTTGGTCAGATAAGGAATACTGCAGAAATACTGAGGTATTTGTTGACAAAATTTATATCGCTCAACGCACTCAGTCTTAATGATAGTTGCAGTTTGTGGTAGACCATGAAATAGGACACGTAAACACACAACTTTCTTTCAGAATTTAGAATCTGATTCTTCTGAGAGGATACCAAGAACACTTCTATTAGTTTTTCATTGCTCCAAGAACTAACAAGACAATAGAAATAATACAGTGGAAACTATATATGTTGTTTTCAGAGATAACAAAAATCTTTTATCAATAGGCTATAGAGATAAATCCTGGATCAATATGAACAATGCGTATTAAAAGATGAATGAAATTACCCAAAAATGGGAATGTTATTTATTCACTAACCTTTACGAAATTGAATTCCACATTTTGCAGTCATATTTCTCAACTTCTTCCAAATGCAAAAGTTGTGTTACCAAAATTGTAAAATCTAATCTATTGTGAACTAAGCATGCAATTCTGTTTCAGGCCCATGTACACTATGTATTTGGACTTTTTATTTAGATACAATTCAGCTGGTGCAAATCTGCGACATTTGGTCCCAAGTTTTATTTAGTATCTTTTCCCTTTCTTAGAATGAAGAAAGTTCATGTAGCCATAAACTATGCAGACCATCGATCCCTTTACTAGTTTACTCCAGAAGTTATATTTGGGACAAAATTGACATTTCATATAACACACGGTAGGGGGTTCACTCTAATGCAAGAAATTTACATCTGTATGTTCTTGCTTTTGCCAGAACTGGTATTGCCTTTCAAAAACTGAAGCAGAATCTGAGGCTCTGCAGTTTGCAAAAACAACCGGGATTGATCTTGTGACTGTTTGTCCTACACTTATACTTGGCCCAATTCTGCAGTCGACTGTAAATGCAAGTACCTTCATCTTCATCAAGCTTTTGAAGGGTACGTACTGCTTTTGCCATAATGATACTGCATTCAATACTGCTAAACTTTTCATACTTGTAGACAAACATCTAGTTGCAAAATCTAGGTGCTTGTTTACATGTGTTTGTCTATATTTTGGTAGCTAAATCTAGGTGTATCCCCATTCGTGACCACACGGAACTTGTATTTTTCTAGTGTTTGTATAACTGTATATATTAAGTGCCTTTGACAATGTCCCCATGCAGAAGGGAAGGAGTCACTGGAAAACAGGCCTCAGAAGATAGTTGACGTACGGGATTTAGCTGAAGCACTTCTTATGGCATATGAGAAGCCGGAGGCTGAAGGAAGATACATATGCATGTCCCACAATGTTAAGAATGGGGATCTAGTTGAGAAGCTGAGGCGCCTTTATCCTGATTACAATTATCCGAAGAAGTAAGGGTCTCCTTTAATACTTATCGTTAGAATTAATTGTGCGATTTACCTGATTCATCAGCGTGGTCTTGCAAATAAATTCCTGTTATTATTGTTTGCTCTGTGTACTGATTTGAATATGCAAACGTACGTTGGCAGCTTTATTGAAGTAGGCAAAGACAGACAGGTGAGCTCAGAGAAATTGCAAAGGCTAGGTTGGAGTTACAGGTCATTGGACGATACTCTCATTGACTCTGTTGAAAGCTACCGGGAGGCTGGACTATTGGATTGATAGATCGCAGAGCGTGCTTTGCCTAGCCAAATCATTCGAATCAATAACCTGAAAGAGGAAAAGTTTGGGCTGTTGCAATGCCAATCAGATTTGGTGAAACCCAAACTGTACTGTATACTTTTCCAGATTTGTACTGTACGTACACAAGACTGGTGATTGCTACATTTATATTTCAACCTTTATGAGTGTTGTTTGTTTTTGTTTTTTCATGTGTGTTGAGAAAAAAGTGCTAACGCAATGCTCCATCCAAAATATATTTTGTGTTATGACCTAATGTCAAAGTGGAGAAAATCAACCAAGGGAAATTAGACGGCAAGAGCATCTGTTGACTTCCTCAAATTAGCAAAATGCCTCGTCTAATCGTTGATACAGTGAAATTACAACCAAGGGAACAAACTAAGAGAAAATGCATTTTGAACAAACCAAGGGCATGTAATTAAGTGGTGGCAGGAGTATTTATATATGCCTTGTTTTTTTTAATTATTAAAATGCATTGGTGTCTATTCAGTCATATGGTGAAACCACAACTAAGAAAACGAACTTGGCACAAGTAGCAGGCTAGCAGATCGAAGAGCTGTAACTGTTCGCTCAAAAAATTGTCTAGGCCACGTATCATTGGGCTGAGGACTTCTTTAGCTTACACGCGTCCTTCTAGAGTGGCCGGTGATGTGTGTGCGGGTGTGGGAACTTGGGCCGGGAGGCCAAGTAAGGTTTCGTTCTAGATTGTAGATCTTGCGATGATATGACTTCTGATCAGTTGATTGTGGACTGAGGAATGATCAATCTCGGCCGCGGGGTTCTCTCTGTCTTGAATGCAAGGACTTTAGCACGGATCGCCCTTACCTAACAGGAATGTTCATGTTGTGCAACTCGGTGAGTGAACGTGAAAGTGCGAGTGACAATTGATAAATCCATGGGATGCAAATACTCATAAGTCACGGTAAAAACAAAATCAAAGTATAAAGTGTTACATTGACACATTGATGCCTTGATTCAATACGGGTACGTACGTATGAACAAAGAAACGCATGAATGCTAGAAAACTTGTTTACTAGATCCAAACGTTCTGGTGATGTCTCTTTTTGGTGATTTTCTTAATGAGTGCAAGAATGAAAATAATGCAAAGTAAACAACATGAATGTAAAAGTGCATGCAGCAAATAAAGATAACCAACAAGAATGTAAACCACGGGAAATAAAGTGCATACAAAGTAAACAGCTAAAAGATAAATTGCATGAATGTTAAAGAACAACAATGTGAAGTGCAAGAAAGATAAGTGCCAGCAAAGAAAGCGATAAGATAAACACGTAAAGCTTGATAACTGTTTGTTGAAATGTATTGAGATAAAATTAGTGTAATCGCGTAGAGCATTTGGTTGATGACCTCTAATAATGATGTCTATGGTCCTTTTTATAGTGAAAGATACATTAGTGAATAAAGGAAAAGATGAAATCTTGGTTGTAACTGTTGAGATTGTATTGATTGTATGAATTCAAAGTTGTGAATCAATGCGCAGTTACATGTATTTGAATGCAGTAGCTGCTAACTTGGGAATTAAAACTCATAACTGTGCATTTAAGCAGATTATCTCAAATTATAATCTCCGCGGCTTTTGAATATCCTGAATCCTTTCAACGCGCTCCTGCAGCTAATGACCGTTTTGAACTTGATTAACATCATTCGATTGCAATCATTCATTATGCCACGGCCATTCAATAGTGGTCATCCATTATGTCGCGGCTATTCAACCATTCAACTACGGTCCTACGTTAAATTTCTTGGGGACCCCCAAGTCCCTTGAGCTTCAGCATAGATGCCGAGTGGTTAAGGGACTTAAGGACAATGTTACCAGTTTTTTTTGGCAAGGTACACTATATTTTGCTTCTTGTCCAATGTTGCTGATGACTCTCAATGTTTGGCACGTTTTCAAGCTCATTACTCCATAACCATTCACAATGGTTTAATAAGTTCATTCAATCGCAGTCCTTTGTTATGTCGCGGCTATTCATCCACTGTTATTCGCTAGCTGCGGCCATTCAACCGAGGTCCTTCACGATGTCGCGGCTAATCATTGAATTCGTGATATATATGTAGCCCCCTACCTAGTTCTTTAAGCCTTGGCTCGAGCCGAGTGGTTTAAAAATTAGTAAACAAAGTCGGCCTCATTGTTGAATGAATTCTTGATGAAGAGAACAAATTTATTCTTGGCCTAACATCAAAATATTTTGGGCAGTGATCATAGAAAAATCTCAGCCTTACAATAATAAACTCTCGTACGTGTCTACCGAGCAATTAAACGGCTCCCAACAACACAACTTTCTATTATTTTCATTTTTGCAAAAACTAAAGCAAGAAAATAAAACATAAAATCTTGTGGCCGTTATGGACGTGGCCAACGATGTTTCACCCCAAGTTTTGAATATGTTGTATTCTCTATATGAATTTTGAATTTTTCAAGGCTGATCATTATTGACCAATAAGGAAGATTGAGATTTGTTTTCTTTTTGGCTTTCATGTGAGCCGAACTCTCATTGTTTCCATGCATACTCGTCTGATCAATCATGGTAATTAATTTTAATTCAACCTGCTTGATCAAGTCAGCTTTTTGTCCAATAATCATGTCAACATGCTTGACATCTTGAATTAGATGACCATCACCATTGACCACATTATGCTCAGTCAGCCGACATTTCTTGGCTACAAGATTAAGATCTTCAACAAGCCGTGGATTGATTGTTGAGATCGGCTGTCATTTCAAGAACCATATCCGTATGAATAGTCTCGTTAACTGTACACTCAACCATGCGATGGTCATTCTCCTTGACATTTTAAAAATTTTGGCCTTCCATGTTTGACTCCATTTTTTAGGGAAGAACCATTGGTGGCCGAGTTTCCATCTGATCATCAATGAATACTTCTTTTTGGAGGTCATGGTGCAGTTATGGTGGCTTTGATCCTTCAGTATTTTTTGAAGTCTCATCATCTTCATCTCTTCTCTGAAAATATAAAATTGCATGGTTATTTCTGATACCCCTTTTTGAATGATCTTCTTCACATTTATGGCTTTTTCAAAAGATTTTACAACACCTCCCCAAGAGCTTACATTTTCTTCTACCATTAGACTGTGACCAACTTGTTGATCATACAGAGGTTGTAGCATGGCTAGTTGAGTCTCCGATACAAGTTGACTACTCAAGCATTCATCAGAATTGTTGTAGGGCCCTATTTGGTTGTAGCTGTCTTGGTTGTTATGATTATAATTTGAATCATAACTATTGCATGGTGCATTAATTGTTTGGCCATAATTATCACACGGCTCGTTGACCGGCCTATAACCATGCTGGCTGCCATAACCATTTAGGTGATCAAAGCCATATTGAGGTAGTATTGTGGGATTTTGTTGATCCCAAGATGCATGGCAGTTTAAATCAACAAAATTTTGATACGCATCATAGTTATATCTGCCATCATAACTATAAAATATCTTGGCCATTGTAATCATTAATTGAAATAGAGCCGTGTAAATTCGGCTCATAATAGCTCATTAGTTAAAATACATAATATTTAATGTCTCACTAAATTGTCTAATAACATTCACCAAATGTGATCCCACTGCGTGTGCCAAAAGATGTTCGCTCAAAAGTTGTGATAAGATAAACATGTAAAGATTGATAACTGTTGTTGAAATGTATTGAGATAAAATTTGTGTAATCGCGTAGAGCATTTGGTCGAGGACCTCTAGCAATGATGTCTATGGTCATTTTTATAGTTAAAGATACACTACTAAATAAAGGAAAAGATGAAATCTTGATTGTAACTGTTGAGATTGTATTGATTGCATGAATTCAAAGTTGTGAATCAATGCTTAGTTAAATGCATTTGAATGTAGTAACTACTAACTTAGGAATTAAAACTCATAACAGTGCATTTAAGCTGATTGTCTCAAATTATAATCTTCTGGGCTTTTGAATATCCTGAATCCTTTTAACGCACGCCTGCAACTAATGGCCTTTATGAACTTGATTAACACCATTTGATTGCCATTATTCATTATGTCGTGGCCATTCAATAGCGGTCATCCATTATGTCGCAGCTATTCAACTACAGTCCTAAGTTAAATTTCTTTTGGACCCTACCCACCTGTGTGCCATGTGGGCCTTGCCAAATTTAGGTTTGAACAGTAACATAGGGGTCTGACCCAGCTTTAGTGTTATTTATTCCTACCTCAATGGATTTAGCTTATCAAATACCGTGACTTTTGTTTCCTTATTAAAGAAGGAAAAAAAATCATTTAAAATGTCTATAAACACGAAAATCCTACAATGAAAGAAAGAAGGACACTTGTACAAAATAATATATATTTTATTAATGAATTCGAGAGTTACAATCTCTGTAGATGCTCTTTCACAAGAATCTCCTCTAACTCGATCTCCGACGTTGATTTGATCTAAGGGTGGCTAGCACTTGATCTTAAATCGAACGGTTGTAGTGTGAACTTCTTGTTATGTTAACGATTTGAGGAAGACTATTGACCAAGGGCTGTAGAGGCTTGATCTTGATCGGATTTAGCCCATGAGTGGTGTCACGTGGTGAGCGTTCTTCAGCTTTGGTAGGGGATGATCCAGCACGTGTGTTTGGTGCTTGTTGAATCTCCACGAACTTGATGAAGAACTTGTAGAGGATTTACTTGGTTGACGACTTGTAGAAGGCAGTTGATCAAGGGATGCAGAGGCTTGCTCTTAATTGGATTTGAACCACAAGCGATGTCAAGTGGTGAGTGTTCTTTAGCTTTAGTGGTGGATGAATCGGGACGTTTGCTTAGTGCTTGTTGATTCTCCACAAGCTTGATGAAGAACTTGGTAGAATCTTTGCTTTGTTGACGACTTGAATACGATGGTTGATCAAGGACTGAAGAGGCTTGATCTTGATTGGATTTGAACCAAGAGAGATGTCATGTGGCGAGTGTGGCTTTGATGGCGGATGAATCGGCACGTTTGCTTGGTGCTTGTTGATTTTTCGCGAGTTTGACGACTTCTGAGATTTCAAGTGATTTCCCTTGTTTGTCTGAAGTCGATGAGGTAAAGAGACCGACTATTTAGCAGCTTGATGGTTCTCCACGAGTTTGGGAGACTTCTAAGCTTTGAAGAGGTTTCTTCTATCTACTTGCGTCTGTCTGTCGTCCTCGTCCCTCTGTCTGTCCCCCTTCAATTCGGAATGCATTGATGACATAGCATTAATCACATTTCATAAATATGTAATTAATCAGTTTTAATTAGTTGATTTAATTACCTTTTATTTAAGGAACATGCCAGTCAAATATGATTTGATTTAATACTTGATTTCAATCAAAATTAAACAATTTAATTTGATTGATATTTGAATTTAATATTTAATTTTAATCAGAATTAAACAATTTAATCTGATCGATATGTATTTAATACTTGATTTCAATCAGAATTAAACAATTTAATCTGATCGATATTTGTATTTGATGCTTGATTTTCATCGAGATCAATCAGTTTAATACGATTGATTAGCTTTAAATGCTTAACTCGAGCAACAATTAATCAGCGATTAATTGATGCTTCCACAATTGATGCCTCCGCGTCATTCAATCGATGGATCACTCTTGTTTTGACATGTGTCATCGTCGAAGCTCACATAATTTTAGTGATGTACGAGCCACGTGTACCTTTTATAGGACTCATGTACCAACTAAGCTTGATGGTTCTCTGATTCGTTCTCTTGTTCATGACATCCAATGCATCTCTAGTATGTTTGACAAAATCTCGTTCTCTCATATTCCTAGTAAAGAAAATTTTGTGGCTAATACAATTGCCTCCCTTGGACATCAATCTCCGGATGCGATTATCTGGTGAGACAAACTTCTTCTTTCGGCTTGCTTAGCTTTTAATTTAGACCAATTTCATTTTGGTGTAGTTAGAGGCTTTGTGTTGTAATTTTCTTTTCCTCTTTGAAAAAAAAAAAAAGCCACCAAGTGTTCAATGAGACCTCTGCATGGCTCAAACTTGGCACTTATCTATGTCATCCATTGTTGTCTTCTACTGGCCGAGAATTTTAACGAGTCTAAAACTCTCAGAGGAAATCTTGCTCATATTTGGCTAACAATGGAAGATAGTGGAGAGAAAGAAACAGTTTGTTTTACAGGTGCTGGAGGTTTTGTGGCATCTCAGCTCATCAAGTTGCAGCTTTCTAAGGGATGCCAAGTTCATGGCACTGTAAGAGACCCATGTAAGTAATCCCCTTTTCATTTTTACTATCTGCTGTTGATTAAATATTATTTAATTTGTGCTTAATTAATCATCAAAAAACTTGATCAATTTGTTTGGTCAGTTCTAAATTCCAATAATTTTATTTCCTTTCTCGTGAAGAATATCAGTTTTTACATATCTATTGAAACTTTGAGAAAATAAGATATCAGAAATATCAGGGATGTATCAGAAATATTCTGAAAAATATATCTTTTTTGAAACAATCAATTTATTGGATTTACATATTAACAAATATGAATGTCCACTTCACCTACATCAAAAAAGAGACTCTAACTGGTTCCATCAAGTTTTTGAACTACAATGAGTTATTTTTGAAACATGGCTCCATCAAGTTTGTTTTCTTTTGTTGAAATTGCTCCATCATGAATTCTCCTCACCCAGATTCATTTTGAGGGAATTTCTCCTTTTTTGGATTTCACTCTTCACTTGGATTTCCCTCGAAGGGAACACTCCTCACCCTGATTTTCTTTGAGGAGATTTCTCCTCATCCATATTTTCCTTGAAGCTAAGAGATCTCTCCTCACATAGATTTAAATTTACAAAATTACTTCTCACCTAAATTCGCCTTGAGAGGATTTATCCTCACTAGAGGTGGCAAACGGGCCGCTAAGCACGAGCCCAACGAGTTTACTAGAGGTCCGACATGGCCCAAGCCCTTTAGTGGCCTGGCATGACTCAAGCACGTTAGAATAACGGGTCGGGTCACTACTACACAAATAGCTTCACACGACGGTTTAAAACTGTCGTCTCACGTTTTGCATTTCCGTGGTCTATCGAGGCGTCGTCTGATGAAAGGCTGTCACACGACGGTTTTCAACCGTTGTATACCGATCATTGGGTCGACGGTGTGTAGCTAAATTTGTGGTCTGATGGATCGGCAGATCTGTCGACATGCTGTCGACAAGCTGTCGACAGAAATTTGCCGTGGTGTGACTTCTATTCATACCACGGTTTTTAGGATTCTAGCCTTGTCTCTTTGTTGTTCAGAAGTCAGTTTTATTTTTAAGACGTTGTGCAAATTGCATACATACGACAGTTCTTCCAACATAAATGTGGTGTGACTAATTCAGTGTATATTTGCTTTCATACAACACATATAACTCTAACCGTTGTACCATGACATTTGAGACAATGAAATCATTAGAAACCGTTGTGTGAATTATAGAAAAACTTTGTTTGATTTTAACCTATAAACCTCATCAGCTTGACATATTTCATTTTGTTGTCCAATGACAAGAATTATTCATATTCAATGCTGGAATCAAAATACCAAATAAATAGTCATTTATCTATATATATCTAATATTGTTATAATCCACAAAAATGTACCTAAATGGATTTGACAATGATAATACTATATGCACAAAAGGAGTATTTCCAATAAACTCCCATAGCAAAATACATCCAAAAATGTACTAAAAGATTGTCAGGCCAGCCCCAAACATAAATTTCAAGCCTATTGCACTTCAGACCTTCTAGGCCATGAGCTTCAGCATACTTTACAGGCCATGAGCTCATCACCTTGTTTTCTTTTTCTCATGCTAAATAATATAACAATTGATGCTTTCTTGCTTCTCCCGCTCATCTTTAATTGGAATCAGTGGTGGCATTACTGATTTCAGGCTTTTGGCATGGACTTGATGGCAATCTTGGCTTAGTTGGGACTTCATCCTTAGGAAGAAATATAAAAGGTAAAGACATGTTACTAACTAATTCCCAAAATGTGGTACATCATTTCTTCTAGAATTGTGAGAGGAATGAGCTCTTTGGAAGGCTGTTGTACCTTTAGCAGTTGATTGTGATTGGGCAGCTCTCTTGCTTATTTCTTTACCGCCCTTGCAAGCTTCTCTCCTCTCTAGAGCATTGTATCTAAAAGAAACAATATATAGGTGCATATTACACAAACAAACTACATACCATATTATATACAAACTCCATCCAAAAGAAAAAAGAATTATTTGCTGAAATAGATAGCTATCTTACAGAAAACAAAGAAAAGGAAAGAAATAAGCAGCAACTAAGGAGCTCTTCTTATAATTGATAAAGTGCAGACTGCAGCGCTACTTGAATACTACACTAATCAATTTTTACCCAACAGAATTATTATGATTATCATCAGTGTGAACTAAAAAATCAAAACATGTCAATGAATGCTCCACTATTCAATTTTTTACATAATTAAGCGCAAGTGCGCAACTAAACCCGAAATGTAACTACCTGTCTGCTACATTTTTGGTAAATGATAATCACAGAACTGTTATGTTCTAACATACCAATATAGATGAAAATACATACCGCTTTGTGAAGATATTGCTTCGGGTACTGTTGGCATTTTGGTATTCCATCAGTTAAAGAAACAAACAATAATGGTCCCAGAAACAGAACCTTGAGATCAACGTTAGCAAAATTGGAGATCAAAAATCATACATTGAATGTCAGAAACCATGCTATGAAGTAAGGAAAGTGGCAAAAACATTACAAATTCGCTAATTGTAGAGTTTTACAGTTCTAACCCTCACCTTAAGCAGCCTTCAAAGAATACTGCAGTCCTGTTGCTCTTCTTTTGAAGCTTTGGGTTAATAATCACCTGCCTCAAAACAACAAATAAATTTTAGAGTGAAGTGCAACTGCTTCAATGCAAGGAATTAATACGTTATTTGGATATTCACCTCATACATAATCACACATTAACATACCAAAAGATCGAAAGGCCGTCTCTCTTGAACTTTAATCTCATCCTTGGGTGCATAACTAATATATTCCTTTGTATCTTCCAAGACTATTATCTGCAGATATAAGAATGACAAACTTGTTATTAGACAAAATAAGAGACTGTTGTAACACAATATCCAAACAGCCATTACCTACATACAACCCTCCCACTAAGACAAAAATACTAACGTTCTAACCAAATAAATAAATAGAAAGCAATGTAGCTTAAATCGAACTAGCTACTACAGTTTTATCACTTCAATCAAATCAACAACAACTATAGAGCTCGATGGTGATCCAAGTTGACTCTTCATTCAAACGAACACACATTTTTGAAGAACGAAATGATCAAAAGCTAAGCAGAACTTACCCTTAAGGGAACTCCAATCTGTGGAGCAGCAAGACCAACCCCAGGAGCCTTCCTCATCACCTTCACCATATCATCAATTTTGTAGGATCCTATATATTTCTTGGTGATACTTCTCTACTATATTATTGCGCAGCAGTTGTACAACTATAAAACATAGATAAAAAGTTGAAGATGCTGATGATAATGACAACTTTCAGATTACAATACAACTATAATGCAACTAAGATAAGCATAACAGTAAACAATCAATGGAAATGACACTAAATTTCTAAAATGAAATTCTTAGCCCAATGTGGTGTATATAACTAGTTCCTCTACTACACTATCCTTCTGATTAGCACCACAAGATATATAGAACACTGATCAAGACTCACTGCCAGTATTGCAATCCTATTACAAAAAACCCAATATCCATCTGCTATTCACAACCCAACTACTCAACAAATTCAAAGTGTAAACACATAATAGTCGGTTGCCAAACCAAAAAGACCTTGCAAAGAGTTCAGAACTAGAAACAACTGGGTTATATTCAAAATTGGAGCACAACAACAATCATAGAATGTATTCTAAACACAATGAAGCAAGTAGGCAGCAATTTCACTTCATGTGAAGACTAAATACCATCAAATCATTCTGAATTAAACTAACTTGAACTGGATCAATTTCTAAATGGATGGAAAAGAAACATGAAAAAGAGCATCAAAACCATGGAATCAATGTGAAAGTGACAGTCTTCATATGTGTTTGACAAGAAAGAAAAGGCAACAATAGAGTAAAAAGAAATCATCTCATGCGCAGAGTGAGTAACGTAAAGAGCATTCCCTATGCATGGATGAAAACCTGGGTAACAGTTTACTCCCTATCTTCCTCATCATTGTTCTAAAGGCCATGGCTCTATATATATCTGTTAAAAAAAAGAAGAAGAAAAAAGAAGCTCAGGACTCATAACAGAATCAGAGCTACATGAAGAAGAAGACCATCCCTTGTAAGCTAAAGAGAATCAGTGTCATAATACATACATGGAAACGTCTGAGCAACTACTTCTCATTTTCAGCATGACTAGCTTGCTCTTCCTCCTCCGGGTCACTACAGAGACATCAAGAACAACACAAGTGAGTCATGTTCAAATTAATCAAAAAAGAAAAGGATAATCAATAATAAAATACATTAGTTTGAACCAAAAGTGAGGAGTCTATACTGTTTAACTTCAGCCTTTGGGCGAGCTTTTGGTATAACCTTCTCTGCATCAAAACAAAGCAAATCAGAAATACTGTAAGTGTTGCGCAATAACCTAGTAGAATGAAATGAATAATACTCATTCATTTGTTCATCGAATAATTTTGTAGGGTGTGGTATGAATGGCCATGATATGAAATGAATAATACTCATTCATTAGATTAAGATCCAATCTAGCAAACAAACAACCAAGGACCCCATTTGTTTCTTTTCATTATCGACATAAGACAATATGATCAATAATACTGATGGGAATGGTCCGAATGAACTGGAACTAAACAGAAAGAAAGGAAAAAAAAAATAAACCACCTGGAACTCACCCACAGTCGAAGAAGATGAAGAGAAGCTTGCTTTGTCTTCTTCTTTGCTTTTCGAATTCTCTGCTTTATCGTCAGTCATATGCATTCTCTTAGGGTTGGGCTCTTTTATCATCAAATCTTCCTCCTCCGCCTGAAACGCAACCAAACCAATAACGCAAATTCAAGACAAAATTGAAGAACACCAAACCCTCAAGATCGGATTTTGAAATTGAACAATTACAAGAAATCGAAAATTGAGAGAGAGATGAAGGAGATAATTAAGACCCCCACCCCCAAATTTAAATCCTTCTTCGATCCATATCCCACCCTCAAGCTCGATCCCACTCCCAATCCCATCCCCAAGCTCCGTCTCTCTCTCCGCTGACGCCTCTGCATCTCCGCCACCACCTAAACCCTAACCCAACCCAACCCCAATCTCATCCCACTTTCCCACCGTCGCTCTCTCACCACCCTCTTCGCGCAATCCTAGCCGCATCCACCGCCAGCTCACTCTTTTTAGGTATTGAATTGGGAAGAGATGGGAATGGAAGAACCCTAAGGTGATGGGATGGGATGGGAAGGGAAGCGATCTTCAGGTTTGGTCGAAGAGTGATGGGTCTGTTGAGAAAGGGCATCGACATAACAGCGGGCTAATGACGTTTTGCAAATGGGGTATGCCGGTATGTGTTGGTTGCCTCTATCTTCTAGGGTTATTTTTTGTCCAAGTGTATTTTTTTCACTGCTTTAATTATATTTAGACAGCATTCAGCTATTGGGAGAAGCCCTTATTTGATTTATGGACAAGCCCCCTCAGACAATGGTTTTTCATATTTACATTGTCTAAATGCCCAATTTTAAATTTTCAGTTTGCCTCTCGTTATTGCTTGGGTGGAGGGAAATGGATTTGGGGGGAGAGAATGGGGGGAAACAATTGGGGGGAATGTTGGTGGACATGTTTCACTTGCAAGCCTATGGATTCATACCACAGTTTTAAACAAACTGTCGTATCACCACTATGTGCTGGGAAAATTTAAGTGCTGCCAAATGGTGGAAAACTTGCTACCCTATAACCATTTCGACCTCACACCACGCTTCCATTTATAAACGTCTTCTGAAACAATTCGTAAATCTAGCATGAAAAACAACCGTTGCTTGAATTCATATTAGAAGACGGAAATTTTACAACCGTCGTCTCAATAATGAGAAATGATTCACACCACGGAAAACAGTGTTGCGTCGTATGAGAGGTGTCGTCTGATTCATTTTCTGTAGTAGTGGGTTGGGCCTAGGAATATTGGCCTATTGGCCCGGCTCGAGCCCGTAATGGATCCGGCACGGCCCGAGCACAACATATTGTGGGCTGGCTCGTTATAAACACAAAATTGTTAAAGGAAAAGCACATTATGTGCCTTCGTCAAAGAAACAGACGAAGAGAGAATCAAGCAATTACAAATCACAGCTCAATCAGCATTTAGTATCATAAATGTAATTGATATTTCCGTTGTAATCTTTTCCCTATATAAAGGGGTTATGAATGAAATGAGTAGACAATTCCAATCCCATTTTTACTTTAACACGTTATCAGCACGCTCATAGCCAATAGCCAAAGAAAAAAATCTTAATTTTTTAAAGTTTTCTTTCTAACGAAAACAAACAAACCCTAGAAGAAAATATTTTTCTTCTGTTTCTGCCGCCACCAACAACCAAAAAAAAAAAAAATATAAATTTCTTCTTCTTCTTGCAGCAGCTCGACCCTCTGCCATCAGTTCATCACAACCGCAGCACACCACCACCAGCCAGCCACAGACGAAAAACCAATCTTGCTGCTGCCCCGCCCAGTCCCGCGCTGCTCCTTTGCTGGGCAGCCCATCTACCTCCACCGGCCGGCGCAGCCTCCACCTCCATTGATTTATTAAGGGCACCCAGATGGAATACAGACTGGAAGACCGAGCTTGAAACCCGATCTCGACCTCGAATCCGCCACCGCCTGCAGCACTAGAGTCCCATCTGCAAATCAGACGGAGGAGGAAGAAAATCCCAGCAGCACTCGATCCCAGACCAGCCAGACCGGCCTGTCCTCCCAGCCGCCGACCGATCCCAGCCCAGCACGCATAACTCCGACGACCTGCGGCTCCGTGCCCTGTCCAACCCAGCCTCTGCCTCCAGACTTGTGCGCAGCCTACCAACTGTAGTGCCCGGCTCCGGCCCAGAAGAACAGAGCAGAGAAACAGTGCAGACGCGAAAAAAAAAAAAAAAAAACAGAAGACGAAAAAAAAGAAAGAAAGAAGAAGACGCAAAAAAAAAAAAAAGAACAAAAAACCCGGCCCAAAGAACAGGACCTGGGCCAACAATTTCCTGAAAAAAAAAAAAAAAAAAAAAAAACAAAGAAAAAAAGAAACAGGCCCTGCGGCCCAGAAAAGAAAAAAAAAACAAAAAAAAAAGCAGGCTAATAAAAAGAAAAAAAAAAAAAACAAAGCCCACTGCTGAAAAGGGAGAGGAAGAGGCCTAGTTTCATAAGTCCAAAAACATCGCTACGCACGCCTGCATCAACACGCGCGTGCGCTAGGATTGTTTTATTTTCTCGAAATCAAGTATGTTTTCTTTATTTTATTTTATGATTTCAACCAAGCATGCTTTATACCATATTGTTTATGCCTTTATTTTATTTTGTTATTAAGCATGTTTAATTAGAGAATTTTAATCATTTTAAGCATGCCTTGTTATTTATGTTTTACATAATTATGTTTAAGCATGTTTTAATTATGCTATAGTTTATACTTTATATTGAGCATGCCATATATATATAAATATATATATATATATATATATATTTTATATATTATTTATGCAATTGTGAGCATGTTTTGTGAATTTTATTTACTCTTATATATTCCTAAGCATGCCTTTATGTTATGTTATTGCTCATTTTACGCATGATAAATTATTATTATTTTGTGTAACATATATTTTGGTATATATTTGTGAAATTTGAGCATGCCATGTAATTTATTTTAATATATGCTATGTTTTTATTATTTATTACGTACTATGATTATTACTTGTTTAGAATGCTATACAACATAAACTCCATTTTGCCATGATAATGAAACTTCATGAGCATTATACATACATACTTACCGTGATAATGCATTTTCACGTAGCATCGAAACAATGTGACCATTACGAATCTTGGTCTTGAAATCTAATTCATACGTTTGGAAAATAATTCACGTGGATGTCTTTATGACTGCGTAATTTATATCTTCTCTCTTGTTTTATGTAGATGGCTGATCCAACTCGACCTGAGTTTGACATCTTGGACTCAGAAGGACTTGAGTACCATCGTTGGGTTTCCGATATGGAAACTGCCTTTGTGGCAAAAGACTACACGGCCACCATTACTGATCCCAAAGATGATGAACTATCTAATAAGGTGAAAGCAGATGCCTTAATTTTTCTGAGGCGACATATTGATCCCAGCCTACGCTGGGAGTACATTCAGTTGAAGACACCCAAAGCACTGTGGGATGCCCTTAAAGGACGTTTTGGGAACATTCATGATACTTTGCTCCCAGGACTGGCTGTTCAGTGGAATGGAATCCGCTTGCTTGACTATAGAAAGGTCAATGACTTCAACAAGGACATGTTGCGCTTAATGGCACGTCTCAATTTCTGTGGAAGGGAAATCACAGAAGATGATATGATCTACAAGACTCTTACCACCTTTCCTAATTCAGCTTTTATACTAGCGAACCAGTATCAGTTGGATTATGACAACAAAAGAATCACAACCTTCAATAAGTTGATAAGCCTACTGCAAGTGGCTGAGAGACAAAATAAGATTCTCTTGAATAACAATGCCAGGCCCACTGGGACAAAGAAAATTCCCGAGGCTAATTATGGAAAAATGAAAGGTGGAAATAACTCCAATGCAAGGGGATTTAGACGTGCTGATCCCTACCCACGTGGCAACAAGGCACCACGTGGAAAGGGACATGGGGATCATGGAAACAAGATGCCAACAGAAAGAGTTGACAATGAACCATGCTATAGGTGTGGATTCATTGGGCATTGGTACAAGAACTGCCAAGCAAACAACAGAGTAGCAGCCAATTACAAGAGGTATAGAGAGTCTAAAGAACAAGTGGCTCACTATATGGAAGAAGGAGGTCATGACCTAGACGTCAACCTTACAGTTGCAGACTCCAATGGTAAAGAGGAACCTGCTAAGTCAATGGATGCTCTCAATCTTGACTGATCTGCTTTATTCATTTTATTTTCCAAAACAGTTGTGAAGGCATAATGCCTCATTTTTAATTAGACTATTGTTTGGTCTTAAAGTTTATTTTCAATCATGGATTGATGAATAAATTTCTGAACAAGACCTTGATTTGATTATCGTTGGCTTATTAATAAATTTTGAATTTTATTCTGAAGCACTGAATTTATTCAAATTTATTTACTATACACATATTTACATGGTTCGACATAGCACTATAAGATGTAAAGCAATACATCTAGAGAAAAAAATTATTAGAATGAAAAGAATACCATTCTACGCAAATAGAAATACTCTAAAGAATATGAGTTATATTTTCTAAATACCTCCCATTTATTTGTAGGAATGAATGGAGGAGAACTTGAGTGCTTAGATGATAGTGGGACTACCCACACAATATTAAGTAGGCAATTATTCATTGAACCAATAGCCTATAATTCCTCTGTGACTACGATGATTGGATTATCACAAGTAATAAAAGGGCGAGGAACT
Organism: Rosa lucieae; assembly: GCA_024704745.1. NCBI lineage: Eukaryota > Viridiplantae > Streptophyta > Magnoliopsida > Rosales > Rosaceae > Rosa > Rosa lucieae. Next base: position 32,289,990 of record CM045498.1, on the reverse strand, counting down.
GCCAAATTTTTGCTGCCTAATGGCACAACATTTAAAGTCACAGACGCTCTATATGCACCAGAGCTAATCGAACCTTGTTAAGTTTCAAAGATATTTGCCAACGGTTATCATGTAAAACACACTGTGAGAATGGAATGAATACCTTATATTACTCTAATGAATGTGGAAGGAAACGCATTTAGAGAAACTTATGAGTCAATTAGTGGACTGTACCTCACTACGATTCGGATCATTGAATCATATGTTGTCACCAACAATGAAATGTGGGACACTAACTCATACAGGCTTTTGCATGACCGCCTATGGCACCGAGGTCGTGACATGATGATCCGTATTTTTCAAGAACTCACATGGACATCCCTTCTTTCGAGTGAAAAATGGGGAAAAATCCGCCACACTGCAAGGTGTCGGTTCTAGTATTGCTCAAATGCAGTCATTGCCTTCTGAAGTACCAGAAGCACTACCTCCCTCCCATTATGCCTCATTGACTATTTCAAAGGCACATCACTCGTTTTGCAAAGCCTGCTCTTTAGCAAAAACAGGATTGAGACCTTCCTATGCTAAAGATACAAAACAAAACATTCCATTCTTACAAAGGATACAAAGAAGATGTCTGTGGACCTATCCATCCAGAATGCGGACCATTCAAGTACTTTATGGTTCTGGTGGATGCTTCGACAATCTGGTCACATGTCGTTTTATTGTCCACAGAAATGCTGCAATACTCCTAGCACAGATTATACGTTTAAGGGCTCACCACCCTGATCACCCTATCAAGTCTATAAGGCTTGATAATGCTGGAGAGTTTACATCAAAAGCATTTGATGATTATTGCATATCTATTTGGATCGATGTATAGCATCCTGTACCCCATGTGCATACACAAAATGGTCTCGCAGAAGCCACCATCAAAAGGCTACAGATGGTGGCTAGGGCATTGGTTATGCGCACCAACCTGCCTATATCTGCATGGGGTTATGCAATATTGCACGCAGCTTTACTTATTCGTTTCAGACCCACAGCTAGCCAACCATTTCTGCGTACCAGTTGGTAACTGGATATGAGCCTGACACTTCACACTTACGCATATTTGGTTGAGCAGTATATGTGCCTATTGCGCCCCCACAGCGCACAAAATGGGTCCTCAAGACGATTAAGTATTTATGTTGGATACGAATCCCAACAATTATCCACTATTTGGAACCCTTGACAGGCGATCTCACTACCGCTAGATTTGCGGATTGTCACTTTGATGAGACAGTCTTCCCGTCGTTAGGGGGAGATAGGAAAAAGGATTTTCCAAGGGAACGACAGGAATTGTCGTGGTTTGTCCCCACTCTGTCTCATCTTGATCCCCGCACTTCATAAAGTGAAAGTGAAGTGAAAAGAATAATCGATCTTCAGAACGTAGCAGATTCGATGCCTGATGCGTTTACTGATATCGTAAAAGTGACGAGATCACATATACCAGCTGCAAATGTGCCTGCAAGGTTAGAAGTCCCCAACAAGGGGCACGGTGCCGCAGATAGAGGCACTGCAACCGCACTTAGTGGAGGTGTGGTTGAGGCCGTGGCTCCCCAAGGAAGAGGGGGAGGTCACTTGGTTCGATTGACACTCACCCAAGGAAGAAGAGGGTGAGTAAGGCACAAACCAATCATCAATGTATAGAATCCCTCTCATGAGATTGTCTCTGATTATAGTTATGTCCATGAATCAATACTGGAGGACGCTCCGATGTTTGAAATGATTCCAGAGAACAAAGAAATCTCAAAGGATTACGAGAGTATATGAGTTGATAGAAAGATCTTCCATACACATTGATGATATATACTGTTGCTCAAGGAATCATAGAGCACGATGATATCGAACCACGCTCTGTTGAAAAATGTCAACAAAGAGCAGATTGGCCTAAATGGAAAGAATCAATCCAGGTAGAATTAGATTCTCTGACAAAGAGACAGGTATTTGGTCAGGTAGTGCTAACCCCACCAAGTGTAAAGCCTGTAGGACATAAATGAGTCTTTGTCAGAAAGCGTAATGAGAAGAATGAAGTCCTGAGGTACAAGGCTCGCCTTGTGGCGCAAGGTTTCTCACAACGCCCTGGAATTGACTACGAGGAGACATACTCTCCCGTAATGGACGTTATAACGTTCCGCTACTTAGTTAGCTTAGTAATTTCCGAAGGACTGGAAATGCAGCTCATGGATGTGGTTACTGCATATCTCTATGGGGATCTAGATTCAGAGATATATATGAAAAGTGCCTAATGGCCTTACATTACCCAAGTCAAGTGACTCTAAACCACAGAGTGCGTTTGCAATTAAGTTGAAACGCTCACTTTACGGATTGAAACAATCCAGACGGATGTGGTATACCCGTCTAAGTGACTACTTGATTGGGAAGGGATATAAGAACGATGAATTATGCCTGCGTATTCATAAAGAAAACAAGTTCCGGATTTGCAAATTGTAGTAGTATATGTCATACTGGTACTCTTGATGAAATAAGAGAAACCGCGAGCTACTTGAAATCCGAATTTGAGATGAAGGATCTTGGGAAAACTCGATTCTATCTAGGTCTTGAACTAGAACACCGAGTTTGTGGAATATTAATCCACCAGTCTGCATATGTCCAAAAGTCAGGCGATATAACATGGACAAAGCACATCCTGCTAGCACTCCCATGATCGGTCGAAGTTTGGATGCAAGGAAAGATCCATTTCGTCCAAAGGAAGATGACGAACAAGTGTTGGGAGCTGAAATTCCCTATCTAAGTGCAATAGGCGCATTATTGTACTAAGTCCAATTTACTCGACCAGACATTGCATTCTCAGTGAACTTGTTAGCTAGATTTAGCTCATCGCCAACGCAGCGTCACTGGAATGGTATCAAGAACATTTTCGATACCTAAAAGGAACCATTGACTTGGGACTGTTCTTTCCCTACAGAGAGACAAGAGGGACCGCAGATGGAACTGCAATCCCTGAAGGAAATATTGATGGTGAAAGCCACACACTACACCAAAACGCCAAATGATGTTTTGGTTGGTTTTGCTGATGCTGGGTATCTCTCTAACCCACATAAAGGTCGTTCCCAAACTGGTTATGTATTTACCAATGGGAACACAGCGATATCTTGGAGATCAACCAAGCAACCTTTGTGGCTACCTCCTCGAACCACTCAGAGATCATTGTTCTACATGAGGTGGTTCTTGAGTGTGTATGGTTAAGAACTATCATTGCACATATTCGAGGGACTAGTGGTTTGAGTTCTACCACTGAAGAGCCTACTTGCATTTACGAACACAATGCAGCTTACATCGAACAGATGAAGCTAGGTTATATTAAGGGTGATAACACAAAACACATATCGCCAAAGTTGTCCTACAATCAGCAACAACAGACTCTCCTCAAGATTCAAATGAATCAAGTAAGGTCTGAGGAGAATGTGGCAGATTTGTTCACCAAATCATTGCCTAAGGACACATTTGAGAAACATGTGAAAAGCATAGGAATGCGAAGACTTTCCAAGCTCCCTAGATTAATGTAAGTATCAGGGGGAGGTGTAGACGTCAGGGGGAGTCTAACACACACATGTCATTCTCAAATGTAGAAGGTGCGTTGTGCTCTTTTCCTTCGACCAAGTTTTATTTTTGTCCCACAGGGTTTTTATTGTTACTCGGCAAGGTTTTTAGTGAGGCAACAACTCATGCACCATTTCGTCTTTGACTTGTCACAAGGGGGAGTGTTAAAGGAAAAACACATTATGTGCCTTCGTCAAAGAAACAGACGAAGAGAGAATCAAGCAATTACAAATCACAGCTCAATCAGCATTTAGTATCATAAATGTAATTGATATTTCCGTTGTAATCTTATCCCTATATAAAGGGGTTATGAATGAAATGAGTAGACAATTCCAATTGAAGATAGTGGAAATCTTGCTCATATTTGGCTAACAATGGAAGATAGTGGAGAGAAAGAAACAGTTTGTTTTACAGGTGCTGGAGGTTTTGTGGCATCTCAGCTCATCAAGTTGCAGCTTTCTAAGGGATGCCAAGTTCATGGCACTGTAAGAGACCCATGTAAGTAATCCCCTTTTCATTTTTACTATCTGCTGTTGATTAAATATTATTTAATTTGTGCTTAATTAATCATCAAAAAACTTGATCAATTTGTTTGGTCAGTTCTAAATTCCAATAATTTTCTTTCCTTTCTCGTGAAGAATATCAGTTTTTACATATCTATTGAAACTTTGAGAAAATAAGATATCAGAAATATCAGGGATGTATCAGAAATATTCTGAAAAAATATATCTTTTTTGAAACAATCAATTTATTGGATTTACATATTAACAAATATGAATGTCCACTTCACCTACATCAAAAAAGAGACTCTAACTGGTTCCATCAAGTTTTTGAACTACAATGAGTTATTTTTTGAAACATGGCTCCATCAAGTTTGTTTTCTTTTGTTGAAATTGCTCCATCATGAATTCTCCTCACCCAGATTCATTTTGAGGGAATTTCTCCTTTTCTGGATTTCACTCTTCACTTGGATTTCCCTCGAAGGGAACACTCCTCACCCTGATTTTCTTTGAGGAGATTTCTCCTCATCCATATTTTCCTTGAAGCTAAGAGATCTCTCCTCACATAGATTTACATTTACAAAATTACTTCTCACCTAAATTCGCCTTGAGAGGATTTATCCTCACTAGAGGTGGCAAACGGGCCGCTAAGCACGAGCCCAACGAGTTTACTAGAGGTCCGACATGGCCCAAGCCCTTTAGTGGCCTGGCATGACTCAAGCACGTTAGAATAACGGGTCGGGTTGGACCTAGGAATATTGGCCTATTGGCCCGGCTCGAGCCCGTAATGGATCCGGCACGGCCCGAGCACAACATATTGTGGGCTGGCCCGTTATAAACACAAAATTTCATTTTCTTTTTAAAAATATTTAAAAAGTACAATGATGAGACAAAATCTCATGACAATTCCACCAAGCTATTTCATTAATATTGTCAAAATAGTGAAATAAAACATTATATCCTTGTTTTGTCATAAGTATTTTTTAAATATTACATACATATTTTTTTAATAAAGACTAATCTCACAATAATACAACTAAGAATGACGAAAAAAATATGAAACTAAATCTTCATTATATTAAAGATTAATCTCACAATAATATAATAAAAACAATATATTTTGAGTTATTTTTTTCTTTCTTTCTTATAGTGGAATAAAAAAAATTATTAAAAAACTAATCTTAAAAAGCTAAGATTAAGAAAAACGCTGTAAAACTTTATTTATTTTAATTTTCTATATAGCGAAATAAAATTAATTTTTATTTACTCAAATTAAAATTTCAAAATCATGCTTTATAGTGGGTAGGTATGGGCACGGCCAGTTTATTGACCCGGCATGAGCATGGCTCGGCAAGATATCAGCTCGGGCCATGGGCCGGACGGGATATATTGTTTAAGTAAATGGCCCAGCATGATAATAAATGGGCCAGCCTAAGCAAGGCACGAAGCACGACTTGGCCCGCTTAAAATGGGCCGGGTCGTGCCGGGTCAGCCCGTTTGCCACCTCTACTCCTCACCCAAATTTTCCTTGAGGGGATTTCTCTTCACCCAAATCTGTCTTCAGAGGTTTCACTTTGAAACATTTTTCCCAAACAATTTAATTTGCCTCTTTATTAGGTCATATCAAGACTAGAAACCGTTGTTAAAATTTTACACCCCCACATAACCACCATATTCCATAATGAATGTTTATCTGTAAATATTTTTTCTTCTATTTTTTATTTTTCCATGACATTTTACAGATGTTTCTTCATTTTATAAGGATATATCCTAAATATCTTTATATATCAAGGATATTTCACGATATTAGAGAAATTTAGCAGAAATAGTGGAAGGAAAAGCTCTGTTGCTCGCCGACACATGACAACAACCCTCCCCTCTGACGCTACTTCTTGGCCCGACGTTGCTTCAATCAACAAAGTTGTTTGCTCTGTCGATTTGCTCGCCACCCAACCACAGATCACGATCTACACTCACACTCGCACTCGGTCCCGCGACCTCCACCAATCGGTGTTGAAAACCAGATCCCGGGACCCTCGACGAGGAGCCTCTTGCCGATGCTACAATGCTTGGGATCCATCGCCGTGCTCTGCTCAGAAACCTTAGGAACGAGCTCTGCTTGGATGAGCTAGAGAAGTTGCTTTTAAAAAATTTTCACAAGTTGGATTGATTTTTTTGTTTTGTTAATAATGATTTAATTATAACCTATTTTGTTTTTTTATTTATTCAGTACCCATTGGAACTTGTGGGTTGGTGTTGTGCTCGACTAAAATCATTTCACAGACTCTTTTGGTTGAAGAGTGGGGTTAATCAAAGAGAGAAAGAGAAGAGAGAATTCTGTGGGTGTGTGCAGCAGATAGAGAGATGTAGATGGGTAAATTTTGTTTGAGACAAAATAGCACAGGGGCAAACTTATAATAACAAAAAAAAGCTTGGCCAAACAACCAATTATATAAAGGCATATGTACTTCGATTTCTTGTAAATTTAAGAAACAAGAACCGGAACCTAACTGGAATGCAACGTGAAGAACTGAATCCAAAAAAACGTAAACTAATGTGTTAAAGAACAAAACCAATTTTTTTTTTTTTCAGTCCGATTCGGTGTGATTCTGCCGATTTTGCGGTTCTAGATCCTAAGCCTATCCAAAATTGACAATTGTTCATATCTTATCTCATTAGATTTACATCTCCATTGTTTAGCTTTTGATTTCAATCCTATTATTGGATTTACATAATCTGAGTTTGTATATCATGAGTTCATTGGGTGTTGACTAATGGTTATTGACTGTTTAATCATTTTTTTTTTCTCTCTCTCTCTCATTGATAGAGGAGTAAACTTGAGTTTAAAATTGTTCAAAAAAATGAAGGACGTCGAAATTTAGAGCTTCGAATAAAACCACCCTAAATTATTTTATTTTAAAAAATGGGTTATTATCATAAATGGTACCTGAACTTATCTTTCATCTTATCGATGGTACCTAAACTTCAATTTTGATCATAACCGGTACCCGAACTTTTCGATTTCATTTTAAATGGTACCTATCACTAACTTTCGTTAACCTTCCGTTAAAAACTGACATGTGCCTAACATGTGACTTGTTTTTCAAGGATAAATATCACTTATTTTCACTTATATTGTGACCATAAAAAAAATGAGATTATCAAAAAGAAAACTTTCAACTTCAATTCAAAATATGAATGACATGAAAAAAAATATATGAAAGCTTCTATAAGCTTTGGGTTTTAAGTGTTTTATAGTTTGTCCAAAAAGAAAAATTGTTTTATAGTTTTATTTGAAATGTTTTATATGTATCTATAAAACAAATTAAGTTTTGATGAGATCTTGTTTTTAAATTTTGGACTAAATTCTGCTTACTACCTTGTACTTTCAAGGGTTCATCAGTTCAGTCCCTACACTTCTAATTTAATCAGAAAAGTCCTTGCACTCTCCAATTTCATCAAATCGATCCAATCCGTCACCACTCCGTCAATTTTCGGGAAAAATTTCCAAACTACCCATCTGCATTCATAACACTAACTCGTCGGCGGGCTGCCTAGCGATGGGTAGTTTGGAAATTTTCCCTATGAGAAGGTGCCATGTTAGCATTTTAACAGTGAAAATTGACGAAATAGTGACGGATTGGATCGATTTGATGAAATTGGAGAGTGTAAGGACTTTTCTGATTAAATTATAAGTGTAGGGACTAAACTGATGAACCCTTGAAAGTACAAGGTAGTAAACAGAATTTAATCCTTAAATGTCATAAGAAGGCAAAGATTCATTTTAATTTCTATTTTTAATTGAGCTTCTAATTTGATTAAGATATTAATTTATCAGAATATTATTTAGAAATTTTTTTAGTAAACAAGATGATTTAAATGGGTATTTTTGTCAAACTACTCTTCAATATAGGTCATGTGTTTTGCACATGTCAATTTTTAACGGAAGATTAACAGAACTTAGTGATAAGTACCATTTAAAATGAAATCGAAAAGTTCAGGTACTGGTTGTGATCAAAATTGAAGTTCAGGTATCATCGATAAGATAGAGGATAAGTTAAAGTACTATTTGTGATACTACTTATGTTTTTTGAAAACCCTCTCTGCTAGGGTTTGAGAGAGAGCTGGCCATGGCTAGGCATCTTAGTACTTGCCTCCATCTTCAATGGGGAAAAATTCTGGCCCTTCCTTTGGTGCCGCAGCCATTGAGGACGGTCCAGGCCCTCATTCAGATTTTTTTTTGCTTTTCTCCTTAAAGTCGAGATTGGGAGCTTTCTCTCCTTCTCAATTTGTTTTGCTTCGTGATTTGAGGTTGAATTCTGTTCGGCGGCCTACTGATCTGATGATTGCTGGTGGTTGGAGGATTTGGGATCTTGGGCTTTTCACCGTTTCAACTGAGTCGGGATTGGCTCGGGTTCAGATGGACTCCATCCTCCACGGATGGAGGCGAGGGCACTTGCAAATGGACCGGGATGTAGAGAAAATGCACAGCTACCGGAGTTGTGGGGAAGATGCAGGGCTGTCGGAGTCTTACTTCTCCGAGGGCTGTGTGGCTTCCGGTGTTGATGTCGTCGACATCTCTTTGTCTGGGTCGTCTATTGGTAAGGGCGTCAGGGTCCCTTGCTCAATATCACTGGATCCACAGTGCCGGACAGTCGGAGGTATGGTGGCAGGTTGGTGCGGCTACTGCAAGATCACAAGCTCTGTTGAGATGACTGCAAGGGCAAACCGTAATTGGATTTGGGCTTTGTTTTGTTTGCCAGAATTGGGGTTGGGCCCTAGTGAGCTGATTAGGACTGCAACATGTGGGCTTTTTCTGTTTTGGATCCAGATTTAGGATCTTGGTGGATTTATTATAAAAACTTGGGATCCAGGACGATTTTTGTCTCGGTACCTAATTTTTTATTTGGATTAATGCCCGAGAGGAACTGCTGGGATTATTGATCTAAGGTTGTCAGCGAGTGTACATACATGTACATTTGCAAGCATAATTAGCTATAATGGGCCATGCTCATTGTACCGCCAAAGGTACTAATTCTAGCCAAAGGAATGACATGCAGACACACCGCCAGACGGGCTACAACCTCGGCGTCGGACCACCTCCAGATCGCCGCCGACTCGCCACCACGCGCCTCTCCAAGATGGTATCAGAAGCTTCTGAAACTGGGAACTGAAGCAGGTCAATCCCACATCGAAAACTAAGAGAAGATCAACCTCTTCCTCACCTATAAAAGGTTCTCTCCTCTCTCCTCATTAATGACGCATTCAATACTTACCTACTGTTATTTTGTCAACATAAATACATTGACTAACTTAGGCATCAGAGAGTTGAAGACCGCCCGGCGCGGTCTCCCTCTGATACCCATTGTATTTTATTTGACAGGTAGCAGGGGCTTCGAGAAAAACACAAACACCGATCCGCCCACCGGATCAGCGTTAGCTAAGGTCCAGCTACCGCCGGACTTTTAGACATTAACATTGGCGCCGTCTGTGGGAACCTTTGAACAAAAGGCCATCCCACTACAATCACCATGACTAACGGTAACGGGGGAAACGCTGAAGAGCAGGCAGAACATCCCGCCATCCCCCAACCCTCTGACCCAGCGATAGGCGTTAACCGCGCACTATTCACAACCCCGGCCAACCCCGGCGGTGAGGCAAATCCAAGCAGCAGGCCCCCGTCGGGCCAAGATCTCGTCACTATGTACGAGCTAGCACCGGCGGATCTTCATAAGGCAAACAGAGAACGTGAGGAGGAGCGCAAGGAAAAGGTTGAGGCCCAAAGACAGGTGCCTACGCTCATGACACGTTTTGAGGAACTGAAGAAGACGCTGGAGGCCACTGCCCGCCCAACACAGAGCGAGCAGTCACGTAGCACCAGGCGTAGTCGACCCGGCACCGGCACATTGGTACCAGGACCGGTCGTACAGACGCAGGTACCGCTGAACCCACCTGAGTTGTTGGGAATGGGACCACCGCCCATACCCCAACTAATGTTAGAGCAGGAGGCAGAATCACTCCCGCACACCAACCGCTCGGAGGCTAGGGCAAGGACTGAAGCCAGTCCGCCTGTGCCAAGGCGCAGGCAGTCCCGGCGGGTCATTCAGGCTGATTCCGCCGGCGATGCAACTGCCCAGATGTTGGAAAGGATGCACCAACTGGAGCAGAGATTGATCCGGGCGGAGTCGGGCGTCCCAGCGCCAACTCAGAATCCGCTCTTCGCTTCCAGACCTGGCCCCTTCACCGCTGCAATCCTGCAGGCTGTCAGACAGGCACATGCAAAGACCCCAAAGATGTCGCAATACGGCGGAATGTCTGATCCCTTCGTCCACATGGACACCTTCAAGAAGGTCACCAACAACAAGGGGTTCGACGACGCTACCTTATGCCACTTGTTCAGCGAAACATTGGATGACGAGGCAATGAACTGGTTCTTTGAGTGTCCGCCGGGGTCTGTCAGCTCGTTCCATGCACTATCACACGCTTTCCTCTCCCGGTTCATCTTATTGTCCGTCGGGCATCACAACACAAGTCAGATGTTCAGCGTCAAGCAGGGGGAGGACGAATCACTGAAAGCCTTCGTCACAAGGTGGCGAGCGGCAGCGTCTCAGTGCCGTGACCTAGACAAATCGATGGCATCAGCGGCCTTCAGGAAGGGACTTCTCAAGGGACCGTTCCTCTATCACCTCAACTACAGTCATCCCAATGCGACGTATGACCACGTCATGAGTGAGGAGGTCATTCACGCCCAGGCGGAATTCATCACATATGGAGAAACCCCACCACCACCAGCAACTCCAACAAAGTCACCACAGCCATCCTCCGGTCACCAGGAAACCGCTAACAAGACCCCTCAGCACCGCCAACTGACAAGAAAAGGGAGTGGCAGCAGGGCCACCACCAGAACAAGCGGCAGAAGGACCAGTATTACAACAAGGGAAACCGCCCAACCCATGGGGATAACCGCAACAAGCTGGCGGAGTCCTCGCAGAGGTATGCGGTATTCACGGTTCTGACGGCCTCGTATGAGGACATCTACAATCAGTGCAAGGATCAGATCCCACCACCACCCCCTCCAAAGTACCCAAAAACGGGCAAACCCAGGAACACTGGCAAGTGGTGCAAATACCACGAGGATAGAGGTCACAATACCAACAGCTGCAATGCTCTCAAAACGGCTGTTGAGACTTTGTACCGTGACGGCAAGTTGGAACAGTTCAAGGTGCGCCAACCACCACCAGTAATTGCCAACGTCGAGACCTTGGGCCGCATCAACACCATCGATGGCGGTGCTCCAATCACCAACATGTCTCACAGGTCAAGAAAGCGCTATGCACGCGCTAATCATCCGAAGGAAGTTTGCAACATCCGCTACGAAAGATCGGCCAAACTCCCGAGATCAGGTTGGGAACCTATTACCTTCTCAGAGGAGGAGGAGTGCGGAGTGCATTTACCCCATGATGACCCATTCTTAGTCGATGCCATTCTTGGCAAATTCTCGGTGGGGAGAATCTTGGTGGATAGCGGGTCCGCTGTCAACGTCATCTTCAGCGGTTGCTACGACCATCTCAAGCGGAACAAAAAACTACTCCAAGATCACGAGCCACTGCTCAGCTTCTCCGGTGACGTCACACAACCACTAGGGTCGGATTACATGCGACTGGTTATTGGCACTAGTCCATGCATGGCGGAGGTGCATACGGATTCATTATTGTCAACTGTTTCAGTTCGTATAACGCCATCATTAGTCGACCAGCGCTTAACAAGCTCAAGTGCATCATTGCCTGGTACATGCTTCTCATGAAGTTCCCCACGCCCAACGGCACAGGCTATGTGAGGGGAAGCCAGCAGCTGGCACGAGAATGTTATTCAACGACTATAGCGCGGTCAGCGCGCCGCCATGAAATTCTGACGGTGGGTAACGAGGCACCGCCACCAAACATCTTTGAGGATCCTAGGGATGAGGAGGAGAAATATGTAAAGAAGGAGCCGGTCAATCCGGACACGTCATTGAAAGTTGTCTGCATCTCAGACGAGCACCCTGAGCGGACAGTCTGCATGGGCGCCCAGTTAGATCCAGACGTGGAGGCAGAACTTACTCAATTCCTACGTGATAACGCCGCCGTTTTTGCATGGTCCTATGCGGACATGCCAGGTATCTCCCCTGAGGTTATCACTCATAAGCTAACCATCAAACCCTCCTTCTATCCCATCAAGCAGAAGCGGAGGGCCTTTGATGAGGAAAAATACCGGGCAATCGGAGAGGGGGTCGCCAAACTACAGAACATTGGATTCATCCGCCAAGTCATCTATCCCCAGTGGATCTCAAATTTGGTAATGGTCAAAAAGCCCAGCGGCAAGTGGCGGATGTGCATCGACTTCAAAAATCTCAACAAGGCATGCCCAAAGGATAGTTTCCCGCTACCTCGTATCGATCAGCTAGTCGATTCAACTGCCGGGCATGAGCTCCTCAGCATGATGGACGCTTTCTCCGGATACAATCAGATCAAGATGCACCCCAGCGACCAGGAATGCACCACCTTCACCACCGACAAAGGTCTCTACTGCTACAATGTCATGCCTTTCGGTTTAAAGAACGCCGGTGCAACTTACCAGCGGTTGATGAATGCCATGTTCGCTGAGCATCTGGGAAAAATCATCGAGGTCTACGTGGACGACATGCTAGTTAAGAGCATAAAGGCCAGTGGACATGTGGCAAACCTCAGGATCATAGTAACCATCCTCCTGGCCTATGGTATGCGCCTCAACCCAGAAAAATGTTTCTTTGCAGTCACCGTAGCAAGTTTCTGGTTACATCGTCAGCGAGCGAGGTATCGAGGCTAACCCAGATAAGGTACAGGCCATCCTTAACCTGGCGGACCCCAAGTATAAGGTGGACGTCCAGTGCCTCCAGGGCAAGTTAACCGCCCTTTCTCGATTCATCTCTCGACTCACTGATAAGTGTGCCCCATTCTTCAAACTCCTCAAAACAACTCACAAGAAGGTCATCGACTGGAACCCAGAGTGTCAGGCGGCATTCCAGGGCCTGAAGGAATACCTAGCGGCAGTCCCTCTCCTTTCTGTCCCTGTGCAAGGAGAAACACTATTTATATACCTAGCGGTCTCGGCATCTGCGGTAAGTTGCGCCATTGTCCAGCGGGAAGGCCAAGATGAGCTCCCAGTGTTCTCCGCCGGCAGGGGCATGAACGGAGCAGAAACAAGATATCCTCCCTTGGAGCAGTTGGCCCTCGCACTTATCGTTGCCGCCAGACGCCTCCGGCAATACTTCCAGGCTCACAAGATCCATGTGCTAACCAATCAGCCGCTGAGGCAAGTAATGCAGAACCCTGAACACTCGGGGCGCCTTAGCAAGTGGGCCATTGAGCTTAGCGAATTCGACATAGAGTACAAGCCGAGAACCGCCATGAAAGGCCAGGCAGTGGCGGACTTCATCGCTGAACTCACCTCGCGTCAGCCGGAACCCGGTACGGAAACAGAAATAGTAACCGGGGAGGAGGCAACTCCCCTACAGTCAGATTGGAACCTGCATGTGGACGGCTCCGCCAGCGCCAAGGCCAGCGGCTCCGGAGTCATCTTAACAGGACCCAGGGGACTGAACGCAGAATACGCGTTGAAATTCAACTTCAAGGCTTCAAACAACATGGCGGAGTACGAGGCACTCATCGCCGGTCTACTCCTCGCCATTGACTCAGGGGCTGACAGCGTCAACATATTCAGCGACTCTCAATTAGTCGTTAACCAGGTCAACGACAGCTTCTAAGCCAAGGACCAGCAGTTAGCGGCATATTTGGGGTACGTCAAAACATTACTAAAAAAGTTCAAATTTCACACCATTACACAAATCCCCAGGGAAAAGAATGCCAGGGCTGATTCACTGGTGAGACTGGCAACCGCCCAGCCACATCAGAGTCCAGCGAGCACAAGGGTGGAGTACCTTGACAAGCCAAGCATCACAAAGACCCTGGCGGAGATCTTCAACATTCAAGTCAACCCCAGCTGGATGGACGAGATCATTGCATATAAGCGCAGCGGCACATTGCCAGAAGATAAGGTCCAGGCAAGACAGCTCAAGCGAAGAGCAACCCGCTACAACATCCAGTATGGCAAGCTTTACCGCCAGGGATTCACCCATCCCAACCTCCGCTGTCTAACCCCAGAGGAGGGAAAGGTCGTCCTAGAGGAAATCCATGGCGGAGAATGTGGAAACCACTCGGGCGCCAGATCCTTGGCCAACCGCACAATGAGACAGGGCTACTTCTGGCCCACACTTGGTGATGACGCCCGGCGGACTTCGAGGTCTTGCCACAAATGCCAGCAATTTGCAGATCTCCCACATGCACCGGCGGAACCGCTGTCAATCATCATCGGCCCATGGATCCACTCCTCGTGGGGCCTTGATTTGATGGGAAAGTTCCAAACCGCCAAGGGCCAGTTCAAATACATCATTGTTGCCATTGATTACAACAGCAAGTGGATAGAGGCGGAGCCACTGACGGCAATAACTACCGCCAAGGTAATTCGCTTCCTCTGGAAGAGTATCTACTGCAGCTATAGTGTCCCACATACAATCATTACAGACAACGGCACACAGTTCAACAATAAGGAACTCATCTCCTTTACCGCCAACTTGGGCACTAAGTTAAGTTTTGCATCTGTCGCCCATCCCCAAACCAACGGCCAGGTCGAAGCAGCAAACAAGATAATCAAGAAGCTGCTAAAAAAGAAGCTCGACGACGCCAAGGGTTTGTGGGCGGAAAAGATTCCAGAAGTACTATGGGCCATTCAGACAACTCCAACTACCGCCACCGGCGAGACTCATTTTTGCATGATGTTAGGCACAGAGGCTGTCCTACCTATTGAAGTAACTCAGCCTACCGCTAGGGTCGAAGGCTACTACCAAGAGACCAACAGCGACGGCGTCAACTTGGACAGGGACCTCCTAGAAGAAAAAAGGCACAAGGCCCATTTGCGCAACTTGCAAAACAAACAACGGGTATCACGTTTCTACAACGCCAGAGTCAAGGCCCGGAACCTCCAACTGGGGGACTGGGTAATGAAGGAAGTCATTCTGCCACCAACGAAACTCCGCCCAACTTGGGAAGGCCCATACAAAATTGTGGAAGTCGTTAGCCCAGACACCTTCTATTTAATGGACAAGGACGGCGTCACATCGACCCACCCTTGGAATACCGAACACCTTCGGTATTACTACAAATAGTCGGACCACTACCTGCGAGCATCTTGACTTAGCTAAATTTTTGTTCAATATTTAGCTAAGGGAAGCTAC
Organism: Rosa lucieae; assembly: GCA_024704745.1. NCBI lineage: Eukaryota > Viridiplantae > Streptophyta > Magnoliopsida > Rosales > Rosaceae > Rosa > Rosa lucieae. The sequence continues at coordinate 32,274,600 of CM045498.1, read as the reverse complement.
CCAACGGGTACTACCCCACTTTTGTACACTGATCAGTCAGCTATCAATGAAACGAGGAATTATTCAAACCATTGTTACCAAGTCTAGCACTGATAATCGTCAGCGGACCTCGTCCGCTACGTGATGCACTTGGACCAATCTTAATTCCTTTAATGTTTCATTGATGGACAAAAGAAAAATATAACTCAAAATACTAGCACTACAAACACATCATAGCAAGCCAATTCAAAAATTTATTTCATTTCGCAACGTTCATTACAAACTGTTATGCCTCAGCGGCTACAAAAAAAAGGGGGGTAAGAAAATCTAGAGCGATCCCAGCTGGCTTCGAGGGTTGCCTTCGGCATCTTCTGCTTCAGCAGGCGGCGACACGATTGTTCGACTCGCTTGATAGGACCCTCGCGCTGACGGGCTAGGAGTCTCTATGGTGCCATCCCCCTGGGTGTGCGCCGCCAGGAATCCAGCACGCGACACCTCTGACGGGGTGGGATGGGGAGTCTGCTGGGACCCTTCCGTCGGATGTGCGCCACTTTCTCCGCTGCCTGAGCGGGCACCTCCCGCGGGGGCAGGCACGACTTCTGTCTCTGGCGGGGTACTCTTGGCCGGCGGCGCATCAGGCTGTGACGCTTTGGCGAAGTCGATGGCACCCTTCCGCTTCAGCATTTCTATGTTTGCTAGGGCCCCAACCTTCGCCGACTCGGTCATCGCCTTCTTAAACTCCGCCGACTGCTTGAATGCTTCAACAGAGGCGGCCGCAGCGGTGCTCCCTTCAGCCCTCAGGCGGGTAACTTCACCCTCCAGCCGCTTCACCTCGGTCATTCTGGCGGCGGACTCCCGCTGCACAATAATGAGTTTTTTGTCCTTAGCGGCTATCCGCTCCTGCAGCAGGGCGATGTCCTACTCCAACTTGGAGACACGTTCATTCCTCTCCAAGTCCCGCTCGATGGCCACGTTGAGCTTACCGCAGACATCGGCATAGTCACATTCCGCCTTGGCCAGCCGCCGCTCTACCTCTGCCAGTCTCTCCTTCGTCTCCACTAACTCCCTCTGGAGACCTTGGATTTCCTCCCTCAGCTCCCCCTCGACCAGGCGCTGCTTTGACGCAGCCATGAACATGTCGTGCAGTCCCGCCGATATTTGACCAAACACCGAGTTGAAGGGCGATTGGTCAATTGCCGTGGGGCGCGAGATACCCGCTAGGCCGCCGAACCCTAGCCGTTCGCATAGATGGAAGAGGAACTCCCGCTCACCATCTGTCATAAACGCCGCATACTAGGCAAACGAGTCCAGCTCACTGACGGCCGGTGCCTCTCCCTCCACCGCAACAGTTTTCGACGGAGCTTGTCGGGCCTTCTTCTGTCGGCGGGCCCCGATCACCTCCACGTCCTCCCCCTCTTCCTCGGCAGGAGAGTCAACCTGCCGACGTTTTCTCTCCAGCGCCCTTTGGTTCCCGGCGGTGGTCCTCGTCACCCTCACCGGCGGCTCCTCCCTTGGCACAACGACGGTCTCCGCCGGTTCCACCACCTCCTTTTGGGGGCCACGCCTGTGGGCAGGCATCCGCTCATTCTGCTGCCCAGCTGCAGCGCTTCCCTTCTCCCCACCGGCCACTTGGGTCCCCGCCTGCACTACCGGCAGACCATCCTCACCAAGATGGGAGTGGTGTGGCATTGGCAGCACCACCGGAACCTCTGACTGGCTCAGCGCCAATGTCTCGGGGTTCACCAGCGTCTGCTGGGCCGCCAGCCCCTCGGCGTACATGCTCTCCAGAAAGTTGTCTATCTCCGCGCGGTCCATTGCTTTTTCAAAAGCGACGCGACTCGATTTGTTACCCGGCGGGGTTTCTAAAAAAAAAACAACCAGTCAGTCCAGATCACTAATTACAAAAAAAACGGTATGGCGGAGATTTCTCACCAATAGAGCGAGTTAGCCGCTGTTCGACCAGTAACTCCCAACCGGTCAGAAGTCGGAAGTCCAGCAAATTGCAGTTCCGCCAGCAACCTCTGATCCTCGCTACGCGACACTCCTCTTCGCGTGCTAGCGTGTACCGCAGTCCCGCTGCACAAACACAGTAATCGTTAGTAAAAATATAAGTCTGCAAATACATGAACCCGCCAACTACGTTCAGCGGAAACCGGTTACCAACCTCGGATGGGTTGGAACTCCGACTTAATCCTAAATGTCGGCCCTTCCTCGTTCGACCTGGTATGATACTCCCAACCCTCTGTGGCGACGCAGAAGGTCCCCCGCCAGTAGGACATTGAGTCCTAGGTTCACTTGGGCGCTTCCTGCCGGCGGCTCAGGTTCACTTGCCCTCTGCAACCTCGGCGCTTCACGTACACCAGCTCGTAGAAGTGAAGCACTTCCGCCACATTATGCCCCTCGCACCCGGACAACCGCCACAGTGAGTTCATTGCCAACATCAACCGCCACATGTTGGGGCAAATCTGACCGAAGGCAAGGCCAAATTCGCACACTAGGATTTGGAGATTTGGCACCAGCGGGAGTGTCACTCCTTGGCGGAATATCGCCTCATGAACGGCCGCAAATCCCACTGGGAGAATCGACGCCTTCTCATCCGCCGTCGGTGGGCGCAGCTTCACCGAGCCCGGTAACCGGAACGTCTGCTTCATTTGAGTGACAGCGGCGGCGTTCATCCGCCCTCCTGCCTCGTCGACGGCGGTGCCATCTGGGAGGAACCACGCAGACTCAGTATCCTGCCCCGCTGCTTCTTCTTCCCCAGCGGAGCCGCTGGCAGCACTATTGCTCGCCAAACGCTCGTCGCGCCTAGCTTTGGCAGCAGCGGCCTCACCCGCCCTAGAGCTCTCTGGACGCGAACCACGACCCATAGCTACTTCCCAGGGGATGGTCTGTAGCGGCTCAACTTCTAGCGGTTCTGGCAGTGAGGTTCCTGCATGGGCAGGCGGACGCAACGAATCAATAAAAATCCTATCCGCCGCGCTGAATGACACGTCAGACCCGGAATCCTCACTGCTCGAAATCTCTATGACGTTAGCCATCCCAAACCCTAAAACCCACACCAGTTAGCACAAACACAGATCTAGCCTATTCTTACATCAGTTATAACCAAGAACATCAAGAACAAAACCCAGAAAATGCCAAAATAGGAACAAACACACTCAACCCAGATTCGACCATCTAACAAATCCCTAAACACTAACTCCTTGCCAAACACCATAATCCAACCCCCCCCCCCCCCCCCCCCCAAAAAAAAAATATCATTCTACACCTTAGAACACGCCAAAGAAAAATAGGAATCATCCCAGAAAGACAAAAAACAACAAAACCCAGAAAGTAGCAGATCCAATGAAACAGGAAAAAGGGAATCTAGATACCAACCTCGGTGGTGAAGCCTACAATACGATGGTGCACAGTAGTCTTAGGGGGGTGCGATCGTCGTTTCTCCGGGAACGGTATCTCAAAGCTCCGGCAACCTCTTTCTTCAGTCTCGGACAAGCAGAGCGAGAAGAACAGGACTGTGAGTTTGAAGCTTTTACCAAAGTGTCAAATCTCGCTGGGTTTCCCCCCTTTTTATGTCAACATCAGCGCGCTCTCCGCCGTCCGCTAAAAAACGACATCACACGACAGCCGTACTCATGTCACAGACCTCCACTTACTACCCGGATTAACCGAGGCGTCGCTTCGGTTACGAAATCGATAATTACTATCATTTATGGCGAGAAGACGGCCAGGTTTAGGGGACAAGCCTCCGCATGCTAACCCCCTGCGGGTTGGACACGTGTCAACCACCACCAGACGAAGCGTCTGGCGGAAGTAACCACCGAGATGGCTTCACCAATCTTCCAAGTGACGAAGTCTCCGCTGAGCGAAACCCCGCCAGCAGAACTTCTCCCTTGGCATCTTCCAAGTGACGAAGTCTCCGCTGAAGTCTCCGCTGAGCGAAACCCCGCCAGCAGAACTTCTCCCTTGGCACCCTCCAAGTGACGAAGTCTCCACTGAGCGAAACCCCGCTAGCGGAACTTCTCCCTTGGCATCGTCCAAGTGACGAAGTCTCCGCTGAGCGAAACCCCGCCAGCAGAACTTCTCCCTTGGCACCCTCCAAGTGACGAAGTCTCCACTGAGCGAAACCCCGCCAGCAGAACCTCTCCCTCGCTATCCTGCAAGCGGGGTTTCTTCCTCTATACACCTCTGGCGGAACCCCCTTTTCATCTTGCAATCTGCGTGCTTTGTTCAACGCAATATCGTTCAGCAAAATACCGCCAGGCACGTCTACCGGACATCCAGCGGGGGGATATCCGCCAAACTGCGAATCCCAAGGCCACGCCTCACTCTGACAACGACCACCACGCGGTGTTACCGTCAGACTGTCCCTACGGGACACGGAGACTAGTCAACAGTCTACGACGAGCCTGATCAGGCACGTTGACCCCCGTCATTTGGGTGCTAAACATTGGGCTCGCTACCCAACACCCTCTGCTCCGTGCAGCTCCCCCTCAACAAACAATTTGCGGACCATCCGGAGGTCTATCTTCTCTGGGGAGTGGGGGACTCCCTGGGGGGCCCAGCAGGGGCCCACCCGAAAGGGTATAAAGCGTTTGCTCAGTAAAACCAACGGTTGACAACGCACTGACGCTAATTATGCTCTTGCAAGTCTAGCGGAGGAAAACGCTTCAAACCGCCGAACAACTCCCCAACCAAGATTGCCCTCCTTGACTGGGGACTTGGGGGACTTGTACATACATGTACATTTGCAAGCATAATTAGCTATAATGGGCCATGCTCATTGTACCGCCAAAGGTACTAATTCCAGCCAAAGGAATGACATGCAGACACACCGCCAGATGGGCTACAACCTCGGCGTCGGACCACCTCCAGATCGCCGCCGACGCGCCACCACTCGCGCGGCCAAGATGGCATCAGAAGCTTCTGAAACTGGGAACTGAAGCAGGTCAGTCCCACATCGAAAACTAAGAGAAGATCAACCTCTTCCTCACCCATAAAAGGTTCTCTCCTCTCTCCTCATTAATGACGCATTCAATACTTACCTACTGTTATTTTGTCAACATAAATACATTGACTAACTTAGGCATCGGAGAGTTGAAGACCGCTCGACGCGGTCTCCCTCTGATACCCATTGTATTTTATTTGACAGGTAGCAGGGGCTTCGAGAACAACACAAACACCGATCCGCCCACCGGATCAGCGTTAGCTAAGGTCCAGCTACCGCCGGACTTTTAGACATTAACAGGGAGTTTACTAATGGATTCTGCTGAAAAATTTTATCGTCAGTTTCTTATTAGTTTACTCCCCTTGAGCTTCACTCAATAAGTGGAGTGATATTGCGTTTAGCGATGTTTCTTTCTGACAGCCCCACAGGGGCGGGTCACTGTGTAATATTGTTTTTTCCATATTGAATAAAAATAAGAGTTTTTCTATTGGAACCTCCAAATTTACTCACTTGACCTCTATGCTTTTTACACCTCTTATCAAATTTTCAAATACTTAATTTACTCACTAAACCTCACTAAACTTCCTCAAATAACCTCACCCATATAATTTGCAAACAAATTATTATCTTTAAAATAAAAAATTTAGTCATTTCAATAATTCAATCACTCTATAAATCTTAACTAAATATACATTTCTTAATCAAACTTGAGTTTCAAAAATTAATGTTTAATCAATAAGAAAACGCCATGAACTATTATGTTTTTTTTTTCTATTTTAGCTGTGCAAAATTTTTTTTTTTTAGTGTTTATTTTTTTTCTGTATTTTTTGTACCACATGATTAATTATTTAAACATTTTTTTAATTTAATTTAATTTAATTTTTTTTTTTTTTTTTTGCAAATATAATGAATGGACTTAGATTTAGGTCATAAATCATAAGAGGATTTATTTTATTTTCCCTCACCAATATGCATTCAACATATATATCATACATTTTTATGTCACATGATCTTAATCATATTTTTAATTCTTATTAAATATATATGAATGTTTTAATGAGTATGTAGTGAAATTGGAAAATGAAAAAAGATAAGAAAAATAATAAAGGAATACAATCTAATATTATTGAATTGGAAAGTCTACATAAAATAAATATAATATTTTTTTGGTATAATTATTGTCCTTAATAGTCATTTTATAGTGGGTTATATATGTCATTTAATAATTCATAATAGAGCGAGCTCAAGTAAGCAAATTTGGAGGTCCCAATAGAAACTCTCTAAAAATAACTGACCTCCTTCTACTAAAAAAAAAAGATACAATTTGTGATAATAACTCTTAAAAAATAATTATTAAAATCATAAAACCACAACCAACAAAAATCAGAAATTAAAAATAGTTAACTACCCAATTTCTCCACGTACCTGATCCACTGCGGTGGTTATTTCTCGTTCAAATAATAGTCTTGTTACTTATGTTAGTCTAGCCTGCTTAATAAATGTCTGGTCACCGGTCATGACTTCTAAACACGTCTGCTGCTGTCACCGCTTTCGCCGGCATAGATACTCCAACTGCATATATTACAAGCCACACCATTTTCTCAATTTCCGTATCATAATCTCACTTGAGACCCAAAGACAGCTCTTCCAACTAAAATGGCAGTTCAGAATGGAAGGTTCTGTGTTACAGGGGCTGGAGGCTTCGTTGGCTCCTGGGTCGTTAAGCTTCTTCTTTCCAAGAACTGCATAGTTCACGGAACCGTCAGAGAACCCAGTAATGCCATTCATAACTCAACCCCTTCTTTTCCTAATTTTCTTTGAGAAACTATATAACTTTAATTCTTTTGTTATTGTAACTGTTTGTACTGTTCCATTCATCAGGTTCATCCGCTTTTCATTTCCTTTCTGCTAGCTCTCTCTAGCTTTTACGGATTGAATTTTACTTATTCTGTTCTCATTTCACAAAAATTTGATCAATCTGTTGGGTTCCCAGTCTTAAATTCTTAGTTTTTAGTAATTTTGTTATTTTTTTTTGGCTGATTATTGCTTTTTTCTTTTTGGTGTGTGTATGAGTCTGTAATGGGATTAATGATTAATGTGAACATCAATAAGTATCTTGATTCATTTCATAGCGACTAGCTAGCAAAGAATCATGGAAATGGCTGTGTTGCGGAACTCTTGATAATACTGTATTGTGCATGTAGCGGATGACAAGAACTCTCACTTGAGAAAGCTTGACAAGGCATCTGAGAACCTGAAACTGTTCAAGGCGGACTTATTGGATTATGACTCCCTTTGCTCGGCAATTGAAGAATGTGATGGAGTATTTCATGTTGCCAGTCCCGTTCCCTCCGGCAGTGTGCCAAATCCTGAGGCAAGTGTGTCTCTCATTATCCTCCAATATTGGTACTTGCACTGGTTAACATGCTCAATCGTGTTTCCCAGGTTATTTGATCAATCATACTGTTAGTTGCATATATAAGAATGGTTATAAGCAATAATGTAGATGATTGAAGCATCTAAAGGGTGCGAACTTATCTGTAACCGTTGCTGTCCCATCACTATTGACTATTCAGTACACAAAGTGCACTTGGGTTTATTATACAGTTTAATGTCCTAAGGTAGACTTACCTAATGATAATTTTCCCCAATATTTGGTGTATCTTTTGTGCAGGTAGAGTTAATTGAACCTGCTGTTAAGGGGACACTTAATGTACTTAAAGCATCTCTTGAAGCAAAAGTCAAGCGAGTTGTTTATGTGTCCTCTGTTGCTGCTGTGGCCATGAATCCTACGTGGGCTGAAGGTCAAGTATTGGATGAGTCTTGCTGGTCAGATAAGGAATACTGCAGAAATACTGAGGTATCTGTTGACAAAATTTATATCGTACGTACAATGCACTCAGTCTTAATGATAGTTGCAGTTTGTGGTAGACCATGAAATAGGACACGTAAACACACAACTTTCGTTCAGAATTTAGAATCTGTTGATTCTTCTGAGAGGATACCAAGAACACTTCTATTAGTTTTTCATTGCTCCAAGAACTAACAAGACAATAGAAATAAGAGAGTGAAAACTGAGTTGTTTTCAGAGATAACGAAAAGCTTTTATCAGTAGACTATAGACATAAATCCTGGATCAATATGAACGGTGCTTATTGAAAGATGAATGAAATTACCCAAAAATGGGATTGTTTTTTTTATTTACTAACCTTTATGAAATTGAATTCCACATTTTGCAGTCATATTTCTCAACTTCTTCCAAATGCAAAAGTTGTGTTACCAAAATTGTAAAATCTAATCTATTGTCAACTAAGCAAGCAATTCTGTTTCAGGCCTCATGCAAACTATGTATTTGGATGTTTTCATTTAGATACAATTCAACTGCTGCAAATCTTTAACATTTGGTCCCTAGTTTTATTTAGTACCATTTCCTTTCTTAGAATGAAGCAAGTTCATTTAGCCATAAACCATGCAGACCATCAATCCCATTACTAGTTTACTCCAGACGTTATATTCTGTAGTTATATTTGGGACACAATTGACATTTATATAACATATGGTATGTGGTGCACTCTAAGGCAAGAAATTTACATCTGTATGTTCTTGCTTTTGCCAGAACTGGTATTGCCTTTCAAAAACTGAAGCAGAATCTGAGGCTCTGCAGTTTGCAAAAACAACCGGGTTTGATCTTGTGACTGTTTGTCCTACACTTATACTTGGCCCAATTCTGCAGTTGACTGTAAATGCAAGTACCTTGGTCCTCATCAAGCTTTTGAAGGGTACTACTTTTGCCATAATGATACAGCATTCAATACTGCCGATTCTTCATACTTATAGATAAACATCTAGTTGGTAGAAAGATTATATATCCATTATAGTTTGAGCTAGTTTACATGGGTTTGTCTGTATTTTGGTTTCTATGGAGCTAAATCTAGGTGTATCCCCATTCATGACCATATGTTGCTTGTATTTCTCGTAGCGTGTTTGTAACTGTATATTTAAACTGCCTTCAACAATGTCCACATGCAGAAGGAAAGGAGTCACTGGAAAACAGGCCCCGGAAGATAGTTGATGTACGGGATTTTGCTGAAGCACTTCTTATGGCATATGAGAAGCCGAAGGCTGAAGGAAGATACATATGCATGTCCCACAATGTTAAGAATAGGGATCTAGTTGAGAAGCTGAGGCGCCTTTATCCGAATTACAATTATCCAAAGAAGTAAGGGTCTCCATTAATAATAGATGTTAGAATGGTGGGATTTACCTCTTCCATCAGCATGGTCTTGCAAATAAATTCCTGTGGTAATGGTTTGCTCTCTTTACTGATTTGAATATGCAAACGTATGTTGGCAGCTTTGTTGAAGTAGGCGAAGACAGACAGGTGAGCTCAGAGAAACTGCAAAGGCTAGGTTGGAGTTACCGGTCATTGGATGATACTCTCATTGACTCTGTTGAAAGCTACCGGGAGGCTGGACTATTGGATTGATAGATCGCATAGTGTGCTTTGCCCAGCCACATCATCAGTATCAATAACCTGGAAGAGGAAAAGTTTGGGCTGCTGCAATGGCAAATAGATTTGGTGAAACCCAAACTGTACTGTATACTTTCCCAGATTTGTATTGTACACAAGACTAGTGATTGCTACAATTATATTTCAAGAGTTTTTCTATTGGAACCTTCAAATTTACTCACTTGAGCAATGCTCCATCCAAAATACATTTTCAGTTATGACCTAATGTCAAAATGGAGAAAATTAACCAAGGGAAGTGGGAGTATTAATGACTTCTTGTGAGATCGGACCTAATGCACAGCAATAGATATGAACTAGCTATTGTATATTGAATGCATTAGTTAATGTAAATAGGCTAAATATAATTTTTCTTTCTAAATGTGTTCTACATATGTATTCAATACTATCAAAAGAGTTGAAGTGTATATGCATAAACATACATTCAGAAAAGAAAACATGAAGAGAACTTACTTGAAAGTTTAAATTACAATCTAACTTCCAAAGCGGTTGGATATCAAGACTTTCTGGTTTAACATATGTATGATAATGAACATTATAAATATATCGTTAGAGATAAGTGTATCACAAATGATACCCCCATCTTGAAAATGATATATGTATACTTATCTATCTGTATGTGATCCATTTGAAATGTTTATTCTATATGAATTAACATTTGGGATATGCATATGATTCTAGTATATAATCAAACTGGAATATATGTCAAATGACTGATTTAAATTAATTTCATTCCGGCTATGCATTTTCCAATGAGCATTAATTAAATTGAATTACTCAATGGATATTGAATTTCAAGAAGTGGAAGGGAGACATAGAACTCAATCTCAGCATACTAGACTTTGACCATGTGTTGAGAGAGGATCCTGTTTGAGCCCAAAAGTATTTTTGGCAAGATCCTTTAGTGGATTTGACCCAGTGGGCCGATACCTGCGGCCCAAAAATAAGCCTACTTGGGTTTGGGGTAGAGCTTCGCCCATTCCGTGATCCATAAGGAAAATGAAATCTTATTGGAATCGAGTAGCGGAAATTGAATAGGAAACTTCAATCAATAATCCTTCTATAGCAAGGAACAGTCGAAACCCTAGGTATATAAATACTAGGGTTAAAGGACAAAGGACGGACCTCTCTCGAATCAATCAATCCCAGCAATTACAAAGCCTCTCCGGAGCAAACCTTCAACCTCGTTGAAACCCGGCGACCGTACTTCCAGTCCTAGTCTCTCCAAGAGCCAACTACCAGTGCTACTGCCACTGATACCACCAGCGAAGCAAGGGTAACGCCCTCGCAACCCAGCGAAGCTAAAGTCACGCTTTAGCAAAACCCGTGCTTTCTCCGAATTTCCTAGCGATTGCTCTGCTCAACCTGCAACGTTGAGTATCGATTTGGTGACGCGAAGAGATCACATCCAAAGCCCTTATCCGTAAGGCAAAAAGTCATTCCTCGGAAGGCTAGAGAAGAACCTTGTGGCGAGGTTGGTGCTCTCCTCGCCCACAACGCTTGAAGAAGAAGTCAGGTCAAGGGACTCCCCCGACAACTGCACCCCACGGTGCTGGCACGCCTGCGCACACACTCAAAAGAGACAGTTTGCACGCCAACTGGTTTTGGAGCCAAACATTTTGGCACGCCCAATGGGACGTCAATAGTGTCTTTTCATTAACGTAACCATTGGGAAGTCTAGCGAAAACCCTTACCAAAAGGTTTACGCTAACTGCTCAAAGCATAAGACCTTCAGTTACAAACCGCATTCTCGCGCGGACTGTCGTGGTCTTTCTGAAGAACAAGCGACTCAAAGATTTTCTCATCATTCCCAATCACCCAACATATCAACTGAACGGGAAGAGAATCACCCGACCACTACTGAGGGTCAGAGTGTCACTACTAATCAGGCCAGCGAGCCTGTTATCACCACCACTGTCTCCAATACAGTGGAAAGTGGAGAAAGAGAGGCTTTCGTTGCGAAGCCTATTCCAGAGGGAGAGACCTCCGAGGTAAGGTGCACGATCATCATGCAGAATATTGAAAATCATCGCAAGAAGATAGCCGCTGATTTTGAAAGGAAAACAGCGAAAACAGATCAGCTCATACGCGAACTAGACCAGCGCATTACCCGACATGCAGATGATACTAAACAACAGATCGCACAGTCAGAGAATGCAGTAAGGGCTCATGTCGCAGGTATAGCTAGCGAGCAGAAACAGTGCCAGAAAGAAATCATGGAGGCTATCACAAACCAAACTAAGTAGACTGCGTCAGATATGGCAGGTCTTCGCAAGGATGGCGCTAACCTCGCAACCGAGGTGGCCATGCAGAGAGCCGAACTGAACCAGGCAAGAGAAGTGTTGAACAAAGCCTTAGGGGATCCTAACGCTATCCTTGGTTTCCTTGGCCAGCCGTCTGGTTCAGGCAAGTACGTGCCGCCGAATCAGAGAGAGAAGGTTAGCTGCAATACCGCTACCCCTTCCGCAGCCGTTGTTGCTACACCACTGAAAAATAAAGAGCAAACTTTGGTTATCGGTGGCAGCAAAGAAAAGGCCACCTCGCCATGCGGACAAACCACCAAACAGAAGCATCAGGCCTCAAAAGTTGTTGGAACTACATCCAACTCTGCTACATTCTTTCAATACGACAGCGATGGGGCAGAAAACGTATATCAGGAACTGCCAGGAAGTTATTACGGGATTGACCAGACCAGCAACCCGATTAAGATAACGGCCTTGGAAAAAGAGACGCCTATGCCAGCAGTGACTCTTCAGCAACAAGCTACAACCCGCATTGTACATGTAGGAGAGGGGCTGGCGATTGTAAACCAAGCAATACCTTTGCAGGCTACTCGCCAGACTGTGGAGACACTACCTCCTCCTCCAGGTCCAGAATATGTAAGACATGAAGAGGTAGAGGAGATGATCAGGTTGGCTAATCCTAGGGCCCAACTAGATGGGGTCTATGAGGGACCTTTCCCACCGCATATCATGCTCGCACCCTTTCCCAGGGGCTATAAAAATATCATATTTTCTACTTTTTCAGGGGAAGATACCGAGGATGCGACAACCCATTTGGCCAGGTTTAGGGTACAATGCGGCCAGTACCAGAATGATGATATCCTCAAATGCAGAATCTTTGGTACTTCTCTTTCGGGAGCTGCTTTCAGATGGTTTTCCAAGCTTCGACCAGGAATAATGGCGGATTGGCCCACGATGGAAATGTTTTTCCGAGAAACTTTCAGAGCCATTGAGCCTGAGGTGGACTTGGCTTTTCTCACTCAGATGGCCCTGCAGCCTATAGAGTCCGCTGTGGCCTATCTTCAGCGCTTTCAAATTTAGAAAGCTAAGGTGAACGTCATCCTGCTTGAGAAAGAGTTAGTCAAGCTGGCGGTCAAGGGTTTGGAACCATGTCAACGAAAGAAGCAACATGGCAGCATGATCCAGTCAATGGGAGAACTCATCACAAAGGTGGGCAGCTTCGAACATCTCCTCTGAGAAACAGATGCAAGGAAGAATGCATCCAGAGGGATATACGTACCAGGAAAACATCGTACCATAGCGGCCCTGAGCTACCAGCCGGCTACCTAGGACCCTTACTACCATCATCACAGTGAAGCAGTGGTTCAGGATGACGACGAGGAAGAGGAGAATGATATCGCTGCTTATGAATTAACCGGGAGGAAGAATCCAGCCTTGAAGCAACTGAAAATTTCCAAGGAAACTGTCAAGCTCAAATCGATGGGCTTCACCAAACCTGAATTCGCGACATATACATATGATGCTAATAAGGCACATGAGATTCTGGACGAGATGATCGCCGTGAAGATGGTAAAGACAGACTTTGGACCTTTTCCTTGACCGGAACAGCTGAAGGGGAAGAAGTACTGCAAGTTTTACAACTTGTGGAATCACAACACCGCGGACTGTGCAAAGCTCAAAGACCAGATTCAGGTATGGCTTAATAATGGCAGTTTGCAGGTGGAAGCTTCAGTAACGGCAGCAGCGCAAGTGGACCTGGACCCCTTTCCTGACACTGGGATCAATATGGTCGATGTGAACAGGACCAAGCAGAACCAGAGGAAACCAACCTTGGATTTGAGTACAAAGGAACGAGAAGGAAAGTCTGCCAAGGATGAGACCCCTTCAAAGAAGAAAGCTAAACTAGTTGGTCAAGCCTCACCCGTGGTCCTATGCTCGTAAGCCTCACCCGTGGATTAACTGTGATAATAGTGGTATTAATGGCATTCCTGAGTGGATGATCATGTATATATATATTTGCGTGATATATATATATATATATATGTATGTATTGGTGAAATCTGTGTGATGAGTTGGATGATTGTTATCTGTGTGATGACTGATGAAATTGTGTATTAAGTTGTGATTGTAGGATATCGATCATGTGTTGAGATACCATGGGTCTAATATGACCGTCCTAAGTGAGATTTAAGATATATTAGCTTGAGTAGGAATATCTATGTGATGAATTGATGATATCAGTATGATGAATCTTTGTGATGATTGTCATGTAAAGCTTGTGTAGGAATATCTGTGTGATGAATCGATGACATCAATATGATGAATCTTTGTGATGATTGTCATGTAAAGAATATGTAGAAATATCTGTGTAGCTTATGTAGGAATATTTGTGTGATGATTCCTATCTGTGTGATGACTAGCAATGAATCTATGTGATGATCGCTATCTGTGTGATGACCGGCGATATCTGTGTGATGAATCTATGTGATGATCGCTATCTATGTGATGACCAGCGATATCTGTGTGATGATTATTTGGATGATCGCTATCTGTGTGATGACCAGTGATATCTGTGTGATGATTAGTTGGATGATCGCTATCTGTGTGATGATCAGTAGGATGATGGCTATCTGTGTGATGATCGGTGAAATCTGTGTGATGATCAATGTGATGACAGCTCGGTAGCGGAGTTGAATTGTTATTAAGTTAACAATGATTGAGAGGACTGTTGTGATAGTCAGAGCTACCTATGGATGTCAGAGTGTGGGGTTATGATGATTACTATGACTTGTTTTACTTGTTTTGAATTGTAATTGCCTGATGGTTTGATTTATCTTGAAGACCATAGTGGTGACGAGTGTGGTTTGTGTGAGGATAGAAGGTGATTCATTGTTTTCACCTTGATGTCATGTTGATGACAAGGCTTCTGGTGGGAAGGAAATGAGTGTGATCCTTATGACTCACCGTTGTGCGTCAAGGGATTTCCAACCATTATCTGAGGAGGTTTTGTTTGACCGAAAATTTGTGTAATGGGATGCTAGGTTGAGAATCTGAGCATGTAGTTTAGTCACGAGTTGACCTACATAAGCATGAGATGGAAGATTATGGAATTGATGGCCGTAGGTGTGAGATGTATGCTTATCGTTGTTTAGGTTGGGGTGACTTAAGAAATGTGTTTTGGTTTATGGGAGTTTACTCGTACGGGCTTGCAAAAGCTTACCGGGTTTGTTGTGTGGCAACCCGGGGCACCATTCCAACGGTGTAGGGGTTATTTCTGCAGGTCAGGATAATCGTGGTTGATGCTGAGGTAGCGTGCTTGCAACTTAACGGTAAGAAGTCAATTTTGTGACTTTATCGTTATAAAGACTTCCGCTTGTAGTGAGCTCTGAGGAGCATTTACGTTTTATTTTGTTGTTGAAAATTTAATTCGTAAGTTCATGTAGTATGTGATTCTGTGGAGCGAGTCAATATTAGAATTGTGGGTTCAGGGCATCAATATGTACTTGGTTTAAAGGGAAGATGTCTACATGTATTTTATATTGATGGCTGAACGATTGCGCATATATAATTGTGGTGTTATATATCGATTTTTATTGTGTTAAAAATCAGGGGCGTGACAATATGCGGCTAGTTATCGGTACTAGCCCGTGCACAGCGGAAATACATACAGAGTTCATCATCGTCGATTGCTTCAGCTCATACAATGCCATCATTGGTCAACCAGCGCTCAACAAACTCAAATTTATCATAGTCGGGTACATGCTTCTAATGAAGTTCCTTACGCCCAACGGGACAGGCTGTGTTAGGGGAAGTCAGCGATTGACAGGAGAGTGTTATTCAACAACCGTGTCGCGGTCGACACGCCGCCATGAAATCCTAAAGGTAGGAAACCAAACACCAGCACCAAATATCTTTGAAGATCCTAGGGATGATGAGAAGAAATATGTCAAAAAGGAGCCTGTCAACCCAGAAACATCCTTGACGGTTATCAACATCTCCGACTAACACCCTGAGCGAACAGTCCGCATCGGTGCTCAGCTAGACCGAGAGGTAGCGACTGAACTCACCCAGTTTCTACGTGACAACGCCGCCGTCTTTGCATGGTCCTACGCTGACATGCCAGGCATCTCCCCTGAGATCATCACACACAAGTTGAGTATCAAACCATCCTTCTATCCTGTCAAGCAACGGCGAAGGCCCTTTGATGAGGAAAGGTAAAGGGCAATAGGGGAAGAGGTCACAAAACTCTAGAACATTGGGTTCATCCGCCAAGTCAATTACCCCCAGTGGATTTCCAACTTGGTCATGGTCAAGAAACCAAGCGGAAAGTGGCGGATGTGTGTCGACATCAAAAGCCTCAACAAGGCATGCCCCAAGGATAGCTTCCCACTATCCTGCATAGACCAACTGGTCGATGCAACCGCCGGACAAGAGCTACTCAGCATGATGGACGCCTTATCCGGCTTCAATCAGATCAAGATGCACCCTAGTGACCAAGAGTGCACTGCATTCACCACCGACAAGGGGCTATACTGTTACAATGTCATGCCCTTCGGTTTGAAGAACGCCGGTACAACTTACCAGTGGTTGATGAATGCCATGTTCGCTGAGCATCTGGGAAAAATTGTAGAGGTATACGTAGACGATATGTTGGTCAAAAGCATCAAGGCCATCGGGCACGTGGCCAACGTCCGCATCATATTCGCCATTCTATTGACCTACGGCTGTTGAAACAGGAAAAAAAAGCCCATAAAGAAAAAAAACATTTTCGATAAAGGAGAAAATGTAAATCTTTGTTCAAATTCAGAAAAGAGAAGTAAAAGAATAAAACAATGAAGTGTACACATTAATAAAGGTGGAGTTATTGATTCCCAATTAATCACTGACTCTCAGCCTTGGTGATAATATGTTTGAGTCCAACTCCATCACTATCACGTCATCTTGGCAACTCTAAGTTGCCTATATATATATAGTCACTCTACGGCAAAAAATAAAGAAGGGAGGAGGATAGAACATAGCAGCATCAGGAGACCGGGAAGAAGCAGAGGGAGAGCAGTAGAGGAGAGGAAGAAAGCAAGAAAGAAGAGGGTGAGACTTTCACCGATCTGCTCCTTTTCCTTTACTGTTCTCAAATGATGCAGGCCTCCAGCAGTACCGTCGGATATCAATATCATGCTCCGACACGGCGTGCCTTAGGGTGCCGATATTGTCGTTGAGCTCCAGCAAAGCTCCAGTAGTGGTGCCTTACGGTATCAATACTGTTTTAGAGCTCTGACCCGGCGTGCCTTCGGGTGCCGATATCATCCTCAAGTCTCAAGTTTGGGTTAATACACCCCAAGACTGGCAGAGGACCTCACACGAATCATCATCCAGGCCATGCTTTCATAAAAGGTCTTGGTTCAAATTAAAAATAAAGATAAAAAGAAGGGAACTCTGTCAATTTCACTTAAACACTATATGTGATCCCCTTGCATTCTTTCAAAATACCATAGCCAAAAATAAGCCAGTCCCGACCTTCTGATTCAAAGGGAGGAGACGGAGAAAGGCTGTCAACATAAATACAGTTCTGCAGCACACTCTAAAATTCATGTCTGCCAACGAGATGAAACCAGAACTGGCACTTGGAAGAAGATGCTCACCCTTAAAATAAAGCTTCGAGACTTCCAACACTGCTGTGACCACTATCACCTGGTCCGTTTTGAACCTGCACAGTTAACAAACTTGTTAAAATTAAATACAAGCTTTGAGGCATCCAATTCCAAGGGTCTGAGGCTTTTAACACTAAAAGATGACAAGCAAGAAAGTTGGGCAGTGGAATTGCAACGCGAGCAAACCTGATGCACAGGTTCTTATATTTGCAAAAGCCAAGACAATCAAATGAAACAGTCTAGACTTGATCTCATGAGGTGACAAGTATGTGTTCGTGGGTGCAGCGTGTCAAGGGAAGAAAGAAAAAATGAAAATTTGCGGCAGATTAATTAACAAGGATGAATGCAAAGGCTTATCAAAGGAAGAATAAAAGTCAAAGAAAGGGAAAACCAACTAACTCAATAAATAAAGACAGACAAAGAAGTTTACCACTTCGTAGAGTTGTCAATTCACAACTGAATTGGGTGATAAAGTGGAGCTGGCCTCACCCACGAAGCGCCGGAGTCTTTAGATTGGAACATACAAAGTCTCTGTCAAACAGGGGATTGCAAAGAATGGCTGAGAGAACGACCGATCATGGACAATTGATTATTGTTCTGGGTCTAAAAAAAGAAGAAGAATATGATCGACAATCATGTAAATGACAAAGTCGAAAGTTTTAAACTCTTCAAAACCATAATTTTCAGAGTGCGTTGTGCTACAACTCTGGATAGAAGCTAAACAACGAGGCTATCTCCAAGTGCTTTGAGGAACCACAAAATATATATTATAAAGCTAAGCAAGAAAGGTTGATTTGTTAAAGCATGCTGCAAGTTCACATGGCATGCAAGTCAAACAACAAAAGACCAATTAAGTTGCCCAGCTACGTGGTCTCTTCTCAATCAAAAGAAAACAAAATCCATATTGATCAAGGTGTAATGCAAGGCAGTAAGTCTATCTTAATTAATCATGGTGGATAAGCTTTTGAAGCAAAAAAAAAAAAAAAAAAGAGACAAGCACCGATATAAGACAAGGAGACCAAGCGGTGGTATTGCAGACAAATATAAATCAATTGAACTTTGATAATTGAGTTATACAACTCACCTTTTGGGAAGCCACGTTCAAGTTGTTATGCCTGCACACAAAGAACAAAAGTCTTAATCAATCACTTGAGATTCATGTGGAGGTAGCTACAAGACAACAAATTTCATTGAGATAGCGATTACCTGTCTTAGTGCTCATCGGGCATTCAGGAGAGAATCACGAAGTGCAATCCCAGCTCACCAAGTGTTCAGAAGAGAATCACAAAATGCGATCCTAGCTTACCAGGTGTTCAGGAGTGAAGCCCAAAGTGCAATCCTAGCAAAGTAAGTGGAAGAATATGTAGACACCAGAACAAATGCCCCGAAATTTTGAAGAAAGCTGGCAAGTGAAAACAAGCAAAATCAATTTCTCTTCAAAGAAGCTCATCAAGAAGGAGTTATTACCCAGTATGCATCCACGATTAATTGAAGTGTAGAGTCAGGAGGAGAAGGTACTTACCCAATTTCTCACAGGAAGAAGCAATACAGCAAATTTCGAGCTTCAAGAATTGAGAAATTCCTTTTAGTTGAAGACCCATGCGTGCTTCCATCTCCAGATCAAGTTACCACTTCAAATCCGTATCCAATTTCACTTGGCAAAAGCTTAGCACCAAGCTCGCAGTGTTCTAATATAGCAGTGTGGGGCGGTGAAAAGAGAGAAGCAGGATGGCCGGGGAAAAAAGGAAAAATAAGAAGAAAAGAAAAAGTGGACGAGCAAAAATAACAGCTGGGTGCCCTTATCAAATTTGGGCCTCCAATAAGCTTCTCACGGGGGCTTGAAAAGAAAAGAGAAAAACTTCTTGGGTGTCACCGGTTTCAATATGAACACTGCAAAATACGACCCGGAGTTCACTTGGCGATATGGGTGCCTATATCAAAATATCCGGACTTTGGTTTCGTGCAAAAATGCTTCAAACTCAAAATGAGATTCTTTTTGGTACAAAACCAAGAAAAGCTCAAATTCCCAAAAACCCCATGAACTACAATGGTTTGATCCCTTCACAGGGTATGTAGGCAATCTAGCGACCCACTAGATGCAACCACAAATTCAAATTGAATCCCTGACTTCACCAGTCAAATTCAGCCAATCCGAATCCCTGACTCCACTAGTCAAATTCATCAAAAAACCAGAAAAAATCACATCATTCCCAAGTTACCCAAAAACAAATTCAAGGGCTTTAAACCCTGACAAATAACCCAAACACAAATCAAAAAATAAATGGGTCATCTACCCATTTAAATCCCAAATGCCGGAACTACATGTGGTTTGATCCTGCAAGGGTATGTAGGCAATCTGGAATCAAATAATCTAGATGCAACCGCATCCTAAACACTATTCCTATTCCAAAATCCAAGCCTTCCAATGGGTCGTTCACCTATTGGAACTCTTGAACTACGAGTGGCTTGATCCCTTCCCGGGTACGTAGGCAACCCATTCCAAAATTTGGGTGTAGCCGCAAAAACAAACAACCACACATTGGTTTCTTTTTAAATGGAATCAAAGGGTGTTCTCTTGTAACAAGAGATTGTAATTAAGAGACACATTCTGTCTTGAATGGGTCGAACCCGAAATAATTAAAACTCTATTCTGTTAATGAATACGAGTGAAATTACGTTGGGTGACATTTTACACTTTGAGCAATTTTTTTAGCCCAACAATGGCATACGCCTCAACCCAAAAAAATGTTTCTTTGGCGTCACTGCTAGAAAATTCCTGGGTTACATCGTTAGTAAGCAGGGCATGGAGGCTATCCTTGACAAGGTACGAGCAACCCTCAACTTGAAGGCCCCTGAGTGGAAGGTGCACGTCCAGAGCCTCCAAGGCAACCTAACCGCCCTCTCTTGGTTCATCTCCAGACTCACTGACAGGTGCCTTCCGTTTTTCAAAGTCCTAAAAACGACCCACAAGAAGGTAATCGACTGGAACCCAGATTGTGAGGCGGCGTTCCAGAGTTTGAAAGAATACTTGGCGGCAGTCACTCTTCTTTCCATTCCGTGCAAGGGGAAACACTATATGTATACCTAGCGGTATCACTATCAGCGGTAAGCTGCGCCATCGTCTGACGAGAGGGCCAGGAGGAGCTCCCTGTGTTCTACTCCGGCAGAGGCATGAATGGGGTGGAGAAAAGATATACACCCCTGGGGCAACTCTTTCTCGCACTCATTGTCTCCGCTAGACACCTCCGCCAATACTTTCAGGCCCATACCGTTCATGTCCTAACAAACCAACCGCTGAAGCAGGTAATGCAGAACCTTGAACATTCGGGGTGCCTCAGCAAGTGGGCCATCGAGTTCGACAATGACTACAAGCCAAGAAACGCCATGAAAGGCCAGGCGGTGGCAGACTTCATCACTGAGCTCACCGAGCTTTAGGATGAACCCAACCTAAGGACACAAGAAGCCAGCACATAAAGAATAACCGCTGACGAACCAGCCCCCCACCAGCAGAGGGATTGGAACCTCCACGTTGACGGCTCTGCTTGCTCCAAGGCTAGCAGCGCCAGAATCATCTTAATAGGGCCAGGGGGACTGAATGTGGAATACGTGTTAAGGTTCAATTTCAAGGCCTCAAACAACATGGCAGAGTATGAAGAGCTAATTGCTGGATTACTCCTTGCCATCGATTCGGGGGTTGACAGTGTCAACATATTCAGTGACTCCCAGTTAGTCGTTAACCAGGTCAATGACAGTTTCTAGGCCAAGGACCAACAGTTAGCGGCATACTTGGGGTACGTTAGGAAGCTTCTCAAAAAATTCAACTTTCACACCATCACACAGATCCCCAGGAAAGAGAACGTCAAGGCTGATTCCCTGGCATGACTGGCAACAGCTCAACCACACCAAAGTCTAGCGGACATAAGGGTAGAGTGCCTTGACATGCCAAGCATCACAAAAACCCTGGCGGAAATTTTCAACATTGAGGTCCATCCCAGCTGTATAGATGAAATCATCGAATACAAGCGTAATAGAACACTGCCCATAGACAAGGTCAAAGCACCACAACTCAAGCGGAAAGCAACCCGCTACAACATTCAGAATGGCAAGCTTTACCGCCAGGGGTTCACTCATCCCAACCTCCGGTGTCTGACCCCAATAGAGGGAAAAGACGTTCTTGCAATGATACACGTGGGGGAATGTGAAAACCACTCAGGCGCTAGGTCTTTGGCTAATTGCACAATGCGACAGGGATACTTTTGTCCCACGCTCGGCGACGATGCCAGAAAGGTGTCAAGGTCTTGTCACAAATGTCAACGGTGCGCTAACCTCCCCCATGCCCCGGCAGAACCTCTGTCAATCATCATTGGTCCATGGATTCACTCCACCTGGGGGCTGGATTTGCTGGGAAAATTCCCAACCGCCAAGAGTCAGTTCAAATACATCATTGTCGCCATCGACTACAACAGCAAGTGGATCAAAGCAAAACCACTAACGGTAATAACTACCGCCAAGGTAACCCACTTCTTCTGGAAGAACATATACTGCTGCTACGGCGTCCCCCACACCATCATCACAGACAATGGCACGTAGTTCAATAACAAAGAACTCATATCTTTCACCGCTAACCTGGGCACCAAGTTGAGCTTTGCATCTGTCACTCACCCCCAAACCAACGGCCAAGTCGAAGCGGAAAACAAGATAATCAAGAAGTTACTAAAAAAGAAACTCGACGACACCAAGGGTTTGTGGGAGGAAAAACTCCCGGAAGTTCTGTGGGCCATCAGGACAACCCCAACTTCCGCCATTGGTGAAACGCCATTATGTATGATGTACAGTACCGAGGCCGTCCTACCCATCGAGGTCACCCAGCCTACCGCTAAGGTTGAGGGCATCGGCCTCGACAAGGACCTCCTTGAGGAGAAACGACACAAGGCCCATTTGCACAACTTGCAAAACAAGTAGCGGGTATCACATTTCTACAATGCCAGAGTCAAAGCTCAGAATCTCCAACTGGGGAACTAGGTAATGAAGGAAGTCATTCCACTGCTAACGGCACTCCGTCCAACTTGGGAAGGACGATACAAAATTGTGGAAGTCGTTAGCCCCGACACCTTCTACTTAATGGACAAGGATGGTGTCACAACGACCTACCCTTGGAATACCGAACACCTTCGGTATTATTACAAATAGTCATGCCGCTACCCAAGAGCATCTTGACTTAGCTAAATTTTTGCTCTATGTTTAGCTTAGGGAAGCTACCCAACGGGTGCAACCCCACTTTTGTAAGCACTGATCTATCAGCTATCAATGAAATGAGGAATTATTCAAACCATTGTCTCCCAGTTAACGCACAAGAATTAACTGGCAACGCCAACAATATTCGGCGGACCACGTCCGCTACATCGTGCACTTGGGAACAATTTTAATTCCTTTAATGTTTCGTTGATCGACAAAAGCCTAAGACAAAACTCTAGCGGTATGTCAACATGCAAGCAACACAATCATTGAAAACAATCCTACACTAAAAAATTTAAAAGGTAAATACTTCCATGTATTCGGGGTCCGGACTACCCGCCCAAAAATGTTCAATACATGTAGAGGCCTCAGCGGCATTTCAATACACAAAATATATGTAAAGAGTTAGCGGAACTGGCGATCTTTAGGGATTATTAGGTTCAGCATCAGTGGTCTCTTCGCCCACCAGCGGCTGAGCGGTAGGCAGGCGGCTTGTCTGGTCTGAGCCTCGCGCAATGGGACTTGGCGTCACGATGGTACCATCCGCTCGGGTATGTACTACCAGCACATTGGCCTGGGACAGTTTAGATTAAGTAGGCACGGGAGTCCGCTGAGAGTCCTTCAATGGCCCATACCCATTCTCTCCTCTCCCAGAGCGCATCCCACCCCCTTGATCTGCGGCAGGCCCCTCTGCATGCACTAGCGGCTGCCTTGATGACCTCGCAGGCTAGGACTCTTTGACCCAATCAACGATGCCTTTGTGCTTCAGCATCTCCAGATTGGCAACAGCACCCTGCTTCGCCGCCTCCATCATGGCACGATGATAATCGGCAAATTGTTTAAATGCCTCCAAGACGGCGGCCTCGGCGCTCTCCTTCTCAGCACCCACCTGGGCTACCTCAGACTCCAGCCTCTTCAATTCGGCGGCCTTGGCCGCACATTCCCGCTGGAGGATGTCGACATTTTTATCCTTGGTTGCCACTTGCTCCTTTAGCATAACTATGTCTTGCTCGAGCTGATTAACTTGGTCGTTCCACTCAAGGTGCTGCTCAATGGCAACGCTCAGTTTACCACTCCCGTCCAGAGCATCACATTCAGCCTTGGTCAGGCGCTGCTCTTTCTCCGCCAGCTTGGCCTGCACATCCTCCAACTCCCCCCGGAGACCTTCCAGCTCCTCTCGCAGTCGCCGCTCAACCTCAGGCTTCTTTGACACCGCCAGGAACAGCTCGTGCAACCCCACGGACAAGTACCAGAAGGCCGAGCTGAACTGCGATTACTGTAGGGCCTTCGGGCGGACGGTCCCATCCAGCCAGGTGAACCCGAGCCTCTCACACAGGTGAAAAAAAAACCCCTGCTCCTGATCGGTCATAAACTCAGCATAGGAGGAAAAGGAATCCAAACCTCCAGTGGGCACCTCCCAGCCGACCGCCAAGGTAACCTCCCGCTGTGGAGCCTGTCTTGCCTTCTTCTGGGGGCGAACCGTCTTACCCTGACGGTTACCAGGTCTTCCACCTCATTCTCTTCAGTGGGATAGTTTTGTAGCCATTTCCCCTGCATGACAGCCCGTACGGCACCGACATTCTTGGACCACGGCGGACACTACGGCTCCAAACCCGCAATGGTAACCGGCTCCTGCCTCGCCGCTGTTTGTTCTTTCTGGGGCTCTTTCCACCACGCCGACCTTGTCTCCTGGGCAGTCCCGGGAGCAGGATTAACAAGGATCCTGCCGGTATCCCTCTCCCAATACCTTCAGCCGGCATCAGCTCCTCGGCAGAGGCAATGTGCGAGTGATACGGCATTGACATCTCCTCCGGAGTCTCTGCCTGGCTCACCGCCAGCGTCTGCTGATTAACGATAGTCTGTTGAGCCGCCAGCCCAGCTGCATACATGCCCTCAAGAAAATCCTGCATCTCCGCTCAATGTTACTTTGCATTGACAATTCAAAAAAAAAAAAACTAGCTATTTGGCGGGCGGCACTTACCAACAGCGCGAGTTAGCTTCAAGTCGACCAACAGTTCCTAGCTAGTAAGTAACCACAGGTCAAGCAGATTCCGATTCTGCCAACACCCCCTGATCCTCACCACCCGACACTTCTCCTCCAGTGTCAAGTTAAAGCACATGCCTGCTATACAAAAAAAGGAGGAGACCGAAAGTCAGAAAATAGTATAGGCAGTGTGGGGACCGCTAACGTTAATCAACGAAATCTGCCAACGTCAAATGGGTTGGAACTCCGACTTAATCCTTTGAGACGGCAGAACCTCATTCGCCCCAACATTGTATTCTCACTCTGCCGTGGTAACACAGAAGGTCCCCGCCAGAGAGACATGGAATCTTTCAAATTCTCTATTAGCTTGGGCGCTCCCTAGCGACGGCTCCAATTCACCTGCCAGCTACAGCCTTGGTGCTTCACATATACCAACTCGTAGAAATGTAGCATCTCCGCCATGGTTGGACCCTCACAACTGGATAAGTGCCATAGTCAGTTAAACGCCATGAGCAACCGCCACAAATTAGGGCATACTTGTCCAAAAGCGATACCAAACTCGCAAACTAGGATTTGTAGATTTGGCAGAAGAGGAAACGTCACCCCTTAGTGGAAGATCGCCTCACGCTTGGCAGCGTGCCCCACTAGCAAAATGGAGGCCTTCTCATCAACGATTGGCGGATGCAATTTCACCACTTCAGGTAGGCGGAACACCTGCTTCAGACTGTTGATGGCGGCCACAGTCATCGGCCATCCCTCCTCATCAACTGCGTTGCCATCACTTAGAACCTAAGCAAACTATATCTCTCGACTGCCATACTCTCCCCTGCCAGCGGAACCGCTAGCGGCGCTATTGCTCGCTAACCGCTTTTTTCGCTATTGCTTCCTCCCCCGCCCTAGAGCTCTCTGCACGATCGGCACGACCCATTGCTACCTCCCAAGGTATTGTCTGTAACGGCTCGATATCTAGCGGCTCGGACAGTGAGGTTCCTGTATGGGCAGACGGATGCAACGAGTCAATAAACACCCTATCCGCCACACTGAACGACATGTCAGACCCGAAATCCTCACTGCTCAAGACCTCTATGACGCTAGCCATCATAAACCCTAAAACCCAAACCAGTCAGTTCACACAAGATCTAAGCTATCCCTACGTCAATTTTCATCCAAGAACACCCATACCCAGAAATCCCAGAAAGTGCCAAAACAAGAACAAAACGCATCCACACTCATACCCAGATTCGACCATCTAGCAAGGCAAGAAACCCCAACCCTCTTTCAAACACCTAAAACCCACCCCAAAACACAATTCAAGACCCTTAGATACACTAGGGAACGACAGAAAACACTTCAAAATAGCGAAACCAGAAATAGACAAACAAAGAAGATCCAATGAAACAGGGACGAGATTCAGAATACCAACCTTAAAGATGGAAACTCTGGGGTGCTCGAGGGTGCTCATCTTCACTTCAAGAGGCCTTCACCCTTCAACGATCGATAACTTCACGAAATCGTAGGATCTCCTCCTCGGATCTTAGAGGCAAGCTTGACAACGACAATATCAGTTTAAAGTGCGAAGTGCCAAACTACTCAATGTCCTTATCTTTTATTTCACCATCAAACCAATCGAGGCCGTCCACTGAAAAACAACATCGCACTGCGGCCGTACACGTGCCCCAAGAACTCACTAACCCCCAGATTAACCGAGGCATACAAAATCAATAATTACTAGCATTAATGGCGAAGAGACGAGCGTGCTGAAGAGACGTTATCACGCACGCTAACCCAATCTGTGACAGCCATGTGCTGAGATCGTTAAATGAAGCGTCTACCCTAAGTAATCATGGAAGAGGAAGACTACCAATCGTCAGAGTCTCCGCTAAGCGCAACTCAGCTAGCGCAACTCCCTTTTCCTCTTGCAAGCGAGTCTCCACTAAGCGCAACTCAGCTAGTGGAACTCCCTTTTTCTTCTTGCAAAGCGAGTCTCCTCTAAGCGCAACTCCACTAGCGGAACTCCCTTTTCTTCTTGTAAGCGAGTCTCACTAAGCTCAACTCCGCTAGCGGAACTCCCTTTTTCTTTTTGCAAGCGAGTCTCTGCTAAGTGTAACTCAGCTAGCGGAACTCCCTTTTTCTTCTTACAAGCGAGTCTCCGCTAAGTGCAACTCAGCTAGCGGAACTCCCTTTTCTTCTTGCAAGCGAGTCTCCGCTAAGCCCAACTCAGCGAGCGGAACTCACTTTTTCTTCTTGCAAAGCGAGTCTCCGCTAAGCGCAACTCCGCTAGCGGAACTCCCTTTTCTTCTTGCAAGTGAGTCTCCGCTAGTGGAACTCCCTTTTTCTTCTTGCAAAGCGAGTCTCCACTAAGCGCAACTTCGCCAGTGGAATCCCCTTTTCTTCTTGCAAGCGAGTCTCCGCTAAGCGCAACTCCTCTAGCAGAACTCCCTTTTCTTCTTGCAAGCGAGAGTCTCCGCTAGCGGAACTTCTCCCTCCTACAGGCAAAACAGTCCGTTGAACGGCAACCAGCCGGGTCCCCTCAACGCTTCTTGCGGCTCACTATCAACGGAGAAAATTCCGCCAACGGTGATTCTCGAGGTGACACCTCATTCTGACGAAGTTCGCCACGCGGCGTTACAGTCAATCCAACGACGACCGCCACGCGACGTCACAGAAGCCACGGTCCTCCGGGACAAGGGGACATGTCAAGGGGAGTTGCCTAGCAGTCCGAAGCGTTACTTCCGCTAGACTTGGGGGACTTGTACTTACATAGGCATTTGCAAGCATAGTTAGCGATAATGAGCCACGCTCATGCTACCACTGGCGGTACCAAAACAGCCAAGCAGGCTACTGCCTGAGCCCCGGCGTACCCCCAGATCACCGCTAACGCACCGCCACACGCCGCACCTAGATAGCGTCAGAAGCTCCAGAAGCTGGGAACTGAAGCATATCAGTCCCACATCGAAAACATGGAGAAAATCAACTCCCTCCTCACCCATAAAAGGTTCTCTCCTCTCTCTTTATTAATTACGCATTTACTACTTACCTATTGTTACTTTGTCAACATAAATACATTGACTAACTTAGGCATCGGAGAAGAGAAGATCGCCCAGTGCGGTCTCCCTCTGACGCTCTATGTATTTTACTCGACCGGTAGCGGACGCTCTGACTATCACAAGTAGCGGTCCGTCCATGGGATCAGCTTTAGACATCAGCATGCGACCATTATATTGTTCAATCCATTACATTTTACTTGGTTATTTTCTTTAAATTATGTTTTAACTTCGTTATTTTCTTAGGGACTTTGTGAATCAATTTGAGAGAAAAGAGAGCTTTAATGGAGCAATAAAAGTATTAAACATGAAGTATAGATACAAAACATGAAGTTTCAACACTTGTTTATGAGAAATAACGATGGAAGCTCATCAAAATTATTGTGCAAAACAGTTGCTGCAAAGTTGAAAACTAGAAGTTCAAAATCAGTTTCTTAGATTGAGTGTTGGAAAGCTTTTCTTGCAACCTTTTGAGGGGACCTTTGCAGTAGGGCTGGCAAAGCATGAAGACAAGATGTTGTACAACAACATGAGCCCAAGATTTGGTCAGAAGCATCACTAAGGCAGCAGGAATTCATGCTCAAAGAAGGCTTTCCCAAGAAGGTGGAATCTTGCAGCTTTTTAGGAAGCATTTTTTGTTACTTTATTGAAGGTTTTTCTTATAGAAGATTGATCATTTTAGAAGAAATGATGTCATAGAGAATATATGAGTTGAGAACCATCTAGAAACATGGCCGCAACAAGTCAATCCTAGTCCAATAAGAAGCTTGAAGAGAAGAAATCAAATCCTATTCCAACTAGCGAAGTTTGTCTGTGAATTTCTAGGGCTATTATGCCTCGTGAATTTAAGAGGTTCAAGACACCATAAACATCAAGGAAGGACCTTAGAAGAATCCTACAAGATTACAGCTTGATTTTGTACAGCAATCAAAAGAAACCTCAAGCACCTAAGGAAGTGAATTGCAAGCAAAGTTGAAGAAAGAAATAAGGCTTGGCATCTTTGATAAATAGAGGCCTTTATAACACAATTCAAAACACCACACCCTTCACCTTATCTTCTATCCCTCTTTCTTCTTCATCCGCCACCATTTTTTTCTTTTTTAACTTTTCTCTATTTTTATTCTATGTTTTATTTTTGTTTTTAAAACAATGTGTAACTAAATTTGTTTTTGTTAGGGGAAAAGTTTGAAGCCCCAATTACATGAGAAACTCTTTGTTATGTTACTCTAATTTTAAAAACTTGGTTTAGGAGATCAATTGAATGTTTGATTCTATTTGATTGAAAACTTTGTGTTTATATATGTTTTTTGGTGACCAACTTAGGATATATGCATGTAATTGGATCTAAGACTTAGAAACTGTTGGTATATATAAACCTCCCAAGCACAAATACCGGAACACAAGGCTCATCTAGCCACAAAAAGAACACAAAGGCATCTCTTGACAGGGTCGCGATACCTTCTAGGATGGTATCAGGAACTCAAACGTCCCACATTGGAAGCAAGGGAGCCAATTCACCCTAAATCCTCTATAAATAGGCCATTTCCAACACACCTAAAGAGGTAATTGTTTACTATCGCTTTCCACTATCTATATCTTATAATGATACTGACTTAGGTATCGGACATTTGTTTGTTGAGGGGAGCTGCGCTCGGTCTTCCCTCTGACATTTGTTTGTTTTACAAATAGACGAACGCTCGAAGGCGATAGTGGCACGACATTCCTTGATTCTGTTGGACTAGACCATACCCATTTATTCCACATAAATATTTGGTGCTAGAAGAAGTCTGTTTTATCCTTGCTGGCATGACACAACACTCTGACCAATGACTAATAGGATTCCTGACACAAACGACGAGGACCAACCACGCGAGGAAGTGGTTGGCGAGGTCTAGCGTACTCTTAACTTCCTCAGCCCTAGCGGTGGGACCTCCATTGTCACAATGGCAACTACAGACCTCGCTAGGGCATTTGAGCTCACTAACCATGACCACATACAGTCATGAGAATAGGTAGAGGCTGAGCGCCTAGCTATAGAGGAGGCTTACAAACAAGTGGAGAATATGCCCAACCGAAACCGTATACTCCAAGAAGCACTTCAGCGGAGGATAGCTAACAATGAGTCCCTAGGCAGGGCCAGTCAACAAACACCAATGCTAATAACCGGCATCAACATACCAGCCACCTTCTTCATGACTTGCCCAAGCACAAACCTCGCAGGAACGTTCACATTACACCCAACCCAATCGAGATAACACCCTGGACTATCGCAGGCCCCACTCCAGGGAACAAGAACACGACCCCACATGTCATTTACATCAGCTCACCTTTATTCCCTAACTCCCTTAGTGCAACACAGCTGCCACCACTGCCTCAACCCGTACTCGACACAATGGGCACTGCGACAGCTATAACCACAACTACCATACCACCACCGTTATAGATGAGTGAAACCATCACCACTATACAAGCAAAAATAGAGAACATTAAGGCCAAGTCTAGTTGGCAACCAATATCAACAGGGTTTGAAGGGAAGATGGGACCATTCACCCCCTGAATATGACCCGAGAAGCGCCCACAGGAGGCGAAGCCCTTCAAGATCGAGAAGTGCAATGAGACTCGAGATCCCTACCACCATGTCCAAATATTCCAATCGCTACACCACGACACCCACTACACCGACGACATGGCCTGCCTTGCGTTTGAAGAACATTGATAGATGAAGCCTTGCGCTGGTTCCTCATCCTACCGCTAAACTCCATTAACAGTTTTCAAGAGTTAGGCGACAAGTTCCTTAGACAATTCATCCTATGCGGTAGTGGCTATCGCACAACACTCGACTTGTTGAAACTCAAGTAGAGACCAAACGAGCTTTTAACAGACTTTGTTCGACGATGGCAGAGATAGGCAACCCAGTGTTGCACTTTGGACCCAGTCTTGGTAGCATCAACATTCAAGCAAGCTCTCCAACCTTGGTACTTTTGGTTTCAAATTAATGCCAACTCTCCTGCTTCTTATGACGACCTTTTCAATGCTACCACAACCTAAGCCAAGGTTGAGTTCGACATTTTCGTCTGCAATACAGGTGCCAACACCACTCTCGCAACTATCTCTTAACCCACAAGCACCAGCAGAGGTATCGATAATAAAAAAAGGGATTGGAACAAGGACAAGCTGACACAGCATAGCGGCACAACCAAGCGAAACAAACCTGGATACACCAATGACAAACGGGAAAATCAATATGGCAAAAGCCTCAAGAAGGCAAAGCATACCTACAATAGCAACAACTGATATCGTGATGCTTATATGGCAACAATTGATACCAAGAAGTGGCGAGACAATGCAACACCCTGACAGTCGCAAGAGGACGCGGCAGATACGGAGTACAGAAACACTTCACCAAGGGTATGTTTGGTATGGCTATGCTTTTAAGAAAAGCTAACTTCTGCTTATTTCTGAGAATAAGTGGCTGAAAAGCAAAGCAGCTCAGTGTTTGATAAACTGGCTTTTTATAAGTGCTGTCAGTGGCAAAAGCAGTGGCAAAGTGTTTGGTAAACTCAAACAGGCTTGTGCTTTTTGTTTGTCGAGTGACCATATTAGGTATGAGAGATTATTTTGCCTTGGTTGTTTGATAATACAATGTTGTTCAAATGCTCTTGTTATCATTTTTAATCTTTACTATGTCCTTATTAATTTTTGTTAACTTTCAATTTTTATAAATCATGACGACCATATGATTAATATTGGACACTTCTAAAAAAAACTTATACAAATATATTAATAACATTAATAACAATTGATTTATGGTTCGCATCAAGTAACCACAAAAAAGATCATAACATATTCAAATGTCCACGTTATTGCACGCACTCATCAAACTTTGAGTAATGCTATCTCTTATTGTTTCAATTTCTTGTTCACCATGACCATGATATTCTTCTTCTACACCATCATCCATCTCTATTTCAGTTATTGGAGAAGCTTCTTGGGTTGATCAACAAAAGTAGCCCAAGCTTTAGTATCTATGGAAGAAAAATTAATGCAAACATATCAATAAGAGAAAGCAAGGACACAGCTACCATTGAAACAATAGTTTATCAGCCAAATAGGACATTGTACCAAACGTTATATAGCTTCGAATAATTAGTGACCATTACACAAAAAAGTAAATAGGATAAACTAGTGACAAACTGAGATCACATAGCACAGAGAAAGCAATGCTAAAAACCCCATAAAAGAAAAACAAGTATAAGATTGTAAATCAGCAAAATTAAATGCCAACCTGCAACGGGAATGAACCAAAATCACAGTTCCAACTTAAATATATAGTTAGATGGGTGGATACCAATTTCAGAATCTCAACATCTCAAACATTTAAAAGCATCATAGGAACCAAGCCCCGAGTTCTAATAGAAGAAGAAATAAGCATGCCAAAATTGAGAGAAAAGAAGAACACATGAGAATACATTAAAGTGGTTTTCAGATCCTCCTTTCTCTTGAGTCTTGATTAAAGGGTTCAATAACTAAAAGAAAACCAGAACTTCAAAGCTCCCAATTTCAGCAGCGTCTGATTAAGCAAGGTAACACTGTTAATTAATCGTATTTTAATCCCTACACCCACTTTTCCAATTGCATTTACTAGAACAAGACTACAAGAGTAGACAAAGACACAGATTATGGGGGCTACCACTAGGAGCACCATTTCTTACTCATCTTCAATCAACCAGAAAACGCTATCTATTGGCTACACTGTCTCTTATTGTTCTTTTCAAAGACTTCAGTTTCCTCTCAATTATTCTTAAAGCGTATCCAATCTCTGATTCAGGCTAAGATAGATATGCCTTGTAACCTATGAAGCACGGATATGTAAATTTGGCCTCGTATCCAGTACCGATCCTGGATCGGGGTACGATACTCTAGGATACGCTCGGATACGTCCAGATACGCGTATCTGGATTTGGATACGGTTTGGATACGTCCGTATCCTAAGCCGATACGTAAGTATGTAAATAAATCAGATACGTAGAGGTAATGTTGAGTATTTACCCTAAAAACAAAAACAAAAACAAAAAAACCAACCCAGATCGAGATGAACCTAATCTCAGATTTTCTCAAGCTCTGCGTTTCTTCTCTTCTGCTCTTCTTCTTGCTCAACCCAGATAGAGACAACCTTCTCTGCTCAAGACTTCTTCTCTTTCTCATGCTTTGCGTCTCTTTTCTTCTGGTCTTCTTCGTAAATCGCACACCTTCTTGCTCAACCCAGATCGAGAAGACCTTCTGCAGAAATTCACTTCGTTCTACAGCTGATTCAGTTGGAGCTTGGGGCTTCAATTTGTTGCTGCTTCGGGTACGTTTGTTCTGCATCTTCTGCTCTTTTTCTCATATTTGTTCTTCAGTTTCTAGCTGCTTGGAGTTTCCTCTCAGTTCTCACATTTGTTCAAGCGGGTACATATTCTATACGGCCTCTGCTTCATATTTGTTTGTTGCTTCGAACGTTTTGGTTTCCAAAACGGAGACTCTTATTCATGGTGGAGTGTGTGACTGCCAGCTGGAATGATAACGCCGGTGCTAGTAATTTGCTATTATATATATATATATATATATTTTTTAATTAACGTATCCTTCACGTACCCGTATCCTCTTACATTTAATATTTGCCATATCCGATCGTATCGTATCCAGATACTCGTACCCGTATCGGTGCTTCTTAGCCTGTGTCCAATGCTTTTGACATGGTGGTATCTATAATTTAAACTACGCTTCTTATAAAGCATAACATGAGATGTTGGAATCATACACAAACCAAAAACTAGATATTTTGCATTGCTTCTATATCATAGCAAAGAACATGTATATTCATGAATCATGATGCAGCATACAGATACTATTTATATATGTCTTAACATTGTTTAACTTTATATCACATATACATATTGAAGGATATACTTGTAAAGTAAATATAAGTTGTGAAAAGTAAATAATCTAAAGCAGGGCTTTACTGAAGCAGCACAGCTTTCAAATTTGTTGCCATGTCTTGCTAACTATAAACTATTCAATCAATGCATCCAATGCGATGCGACTTTTGCTATCACCTGTTAGTAAACTACAATAATAATTCAATTTGATTTTAGGAAAAGGCCAAGCTCGTCCTACCCCAACATAAATCCTAGAACGTGGTCAACATTAACATGTAGTATAATGATCCAATGGTTGATAAATGTGCATCAAGTAACCTAACAACTTCAATCAACCCTTCAAAATTAAAGGCATTTTCCAGAAGTTCACCCACCACAAGCAAATATCAAGAAGACGGAACCTCCAGCAGCTTTATTGACTTGGATAAGTAATCATCACATCATACAAACTAACCAATTTAAGAGAATTGGCCTTCTGTTGCAGAGTATCAAGCAGGCTATCGAAACTCTCTTGAAAGAGTCCACTCCTTCAATTTTGAGTTGCTTACCGACAAAAACAAAGGATCTAACACTATCAAAGTGAATTCAATTGCCATAACTAGATCGTCAATTTCAATTGCTAAAAGTAACAGAAGTGAATTCAAAGTTCGGTTCCAAAAGGCAACGTCCTCCATCCCCGTTTGGATTAATAACCCGAAATTTTGTTGTACATCACAACACCCAGTATATATATGCTGCAAATCACAATCTCTACCACTCATATCCCTAAAACCCAGCACAAATTGATCTCAAATATTCATCACAATCAAAGAAATTTGAAACTGAAATAGATAAAAAAAAACTAACCTGAATCAAATTCCAAGCAGCCTTGCTTGATTGAGGCTTCGATTTCTAAATCAGAATCGTGATGAGAGGCTAGGTGATGCGATTTCAGATGAGAGCCTTACTTGATAGAAGAGGCGTCTGCGTCTAGATATCAATTGAAGAAAAAGGTTTCATGGCTGTTTCAACGAAGGGAGGGTGGAGACTAGAATTATAATGAAGCAGCGCCACAGTGATCCTCTCGGCTTCTGCTTCTACAAGCAAGGGTGAGGAGGCTTCGGCTTTTCGATGGAAGAAGCAGCGGCTTTTGAAAAAAGCGGATCCCCCCAAACGTTCCTGCTAGGTAGACGTTGCACACTAAGCAACTCTATAATCAATCAAACTTCCATACGTGCTTAATGCTTTAAACATGTTGACAGTAATTGTGTTGTTGATAATATACCTTGATTGCATGTTTAAAAGGTATAGTAATGGTACGTCCATCTTGCTTAAGTAATTAAAGGAAGTAAAAATAAGGGACACATGATCTGCTCTGACTTGTTTCTTGATTGATTTCTTTCTCATGACCTTAGCAATTGAAACTAGGATGCGTAACTTGTCATGAGCATAATTGGTGGTGAAAAAATGATCTTTACAAAAACTTAAATTTGTTTTAGAGAAACTGAAATTGAGAGGAAATCACTGTATTCTCATTGATAATATGGGCCTCTTTATGTAGAGGATTACAATGTATAGAATCTCAATTATACAATGAAAGTAATCGAACATTGAATAGGAATCTAGATCCTTCTAATTTAACCCTATTACCACTAGAGCAAGTAACCTAGAGTTTTGGCCAAACACATATTAGGGTTTACTTGAAACTCCCCCTTGTGTTGCTCAAACGCGGTGCTTCTCTCGTTACCTCGTTAAAAACCTTTCCGAGTAACAAAAACCTAGTAGGACAAAAATAACCTCGGTCGAAGGGGAAAAAGAGCACAACACACCCTTCACGATTCGAGACGAACATGTAGACATCTCCCCCTGATGTCTGCGCCTCCCCCCTGATGATTACGATCATGGGAGTTCAGATAATTTCCGCAAGCCAATTCTTACCACATGTTTCTCGAACGTGGATTTGGGCAATGACTTAGTAAACAAGTCTACCACATTGTCCTCAGATCGAACGTGGTTCACTTTGATCTTGAGGAGCTTCTGTTGTTGCTGATTATAGAAGAATTTAGGCAATATGTGCTTTGGTGTTGTCGCCTTTGATGTAGCCTTACTTCATTTGTTCAATGCAAGCAGCATTATCCTCATAAATGCTTGTTGGCTTATCTGTGGTAGACTTCAAACCACAATTGCTTCGAACATGCGTAACTATGGATCGAAGCCATATACATTCACGAACTGCTTCATGAAGAGCAATAATCTCTGCATGGTTCGAAGAGGTAGCGACTAAGGTCTGCTTTGTAGACCTCCAAGATATCGCGGTCTTTCCCATGGTGAAAACATAGCCAGTTTGGGAGCGACTTTTGTGTGGGTCAGAGTGGTACCCAGCATCAGCAAAACCTTCCAAAACACTTATATCGTTTTGGGGTGGGGAGAGGGAACGCAGTCCACCATATGTGGCGTTCCTGGCACTTGATGGGTCCAAATCCATCGTCTCTCTATAGGGATAGAACAAACCTATATTGATCGTACCACTTAGGTATCGAAAGATATCTTTAACACCAGTCCAATGGCGTCGTGTTGGCGCAGAGCTATATCTAGCTAGCAAGCTCACAGTGAATGAGATATCCAGTCTTATGCATTGTGCTAAGTACAATAATGAGCCTATTGCACTGAGGTAGGGCACTTCTGCGTCTAGCACATCTTCGTCGTCATCTTTTGGATAGAATGGGTCCTTCTTTGGATCAAGACTACGGACGACCATTGGGGTGCTTGAAGGCTTAATCTTGTCAGTGTTGAAACGCCTAAGCATCTTTTGGGTATAAGCTGATTGATGAATCAAGATACCATCTCTGCAGTGCTCAAGTTCTAAACCGAGGCAAAACCGTGTTTTCCCAAGATCTTTCATCTCAAACTCAGATTTCAAGTGTTCAGCGGTTTCCCTTAACTCTTTAAGGGTGCCAATTATGTTCATGTCATCGACATAAACCACTACTATTGCAAATCCGGAACTTGTCCTTTTTTATGAACACACATGGGCATAGTTCATTGTTGACATATCCCTTTCCAATCAAGTAGTCACTTAGACGGTTATACCACATCCATCCGGATTGTTTCAATCCATATAGTGAGCTTTTTAATCTAATTGCAAACGCACTCTGTGGTTTAGAGCCACTTGATTTGGGTAACTGAATTCCATCTGGAATCTTCATGTATATCTCTGTATCTAGATCCCCATATAGATATGCAGTAACCACATCTATAAGCTGCATGTTTAGTTTTTTGGAAACTACCAAACTGACAAGGTAGCGGAACGTAATGACGTCTATTACGGGAGAATAGGTCTCCTCGTAGTCGATTCCAGGGGATTGTGAGAAGCCTTGCACCACAAGGCGAGCTTTGTAACTTACAATCTCATTTTTCTCATTACACTTTCTAACGAATACCCATTTGTGACCAACTGGTTTGGTGTTGGGCGGTATTGGTATAACTTTGCCAAATACCTTTCTTTTCACTAGAGAATCAAATTCTGCTTGGATCACATCTTTCCATTTTGGCCAATCAGCTCTACATTGGCATTCATCAACGGAGCGTGGTTCGATGTCATCGGTCTCAACAATCTCACGCGCCACTGAATACGCGAATACATCATCAATGATGATGGAGTTTCTTTCCCACGTCCCACGTACACTAGTGTAATTGACAGAGATCTCTACATTCTCAGGGATAGGTTCTGACGTTGAAGAGTCCCCCAATGATGTCTCTTGGACATAACCATATTCCGAAACATTCTCATGGGATGGATTTTGAGTATCGATGATCAAAGGATTTGTTTGTGCCTTATTCGCTCTCTTTCTAAGGCGAGTATCCTTCGAACCAATTGGTCTATCGCGCTTCCTTGTGGGACCTGCAGCCATAGATGACACATCATTGCCATGCTGGGCAATGGCGCCATTTCCTGGTGTCACAGGAGTGGCATGATGTCCAGTATTCGGGACATCAATCCTTGCAGGCACTTTTGCAGCAGGTATGTGTGATCTCGTCACTTTGGCAACATCAGAAAACGCATCAGGCAGAGTGTCTGCTACGTTCTGGAGCTCGATTATTCTTCGCACCTCAAGTTTGGACTGTGCGGTACGGGGATCGAGATGAGACATAGTGGGGACAGACCACGACAATTCTTGTCGTTCCTGTTAAACATCTATGTTCTTATCTCCCCCTAACGATGGGAAGACTGTCTCATCAAAGTGACAATCCGCAAATCTAGCGGTAAAGAGATCGCCTATCAAGGGTTCAAGGTAGCGGACGATGGTTGGAGATTCATATCCAACGTATATGCCCATTCGTCATTGTGGACCTATCTTAGTATGCTGTGGTGGCGTAATAGGCACATAAATGGCACACCCAAAAATGCGTAAGTGCGAGATATCAGGCTTGTACCTAGTCACTAGCTGTAATGCAGAGTAAGATTGGGTTGCAGTGGGTTGTAAACGAATTAGCATCGCTGCATGCAATATTGCATATCCCCAAGCAGAAATAGGGAGATTGGTGCGTATAACCAATGTCCGTGCTATCATCTATAATCGTTTGATAGTGGCTTCTACGAGACCATTTTGGGTATGTACATGGGGAACTGGATGCTCTACATCAATTCCCAGTGACATGCAATAGTCATCGAACGTTTTTGATGTAAACTCTACAGCATTATCAAGTCGAATTGACTTAATAGGATGATCAGGGTAGTGAAACCTTAGAAGGATAATCTGGGCGAGGAGTTTAGCATAAGCAGCATTTCGAGTGGACAACAGCGCGACATGTGACCAGCGTGTCGACGCATCAACCAATACCATAAAGTATTTAAAAGGTCCGCATGATGGTTGAATTAGTCCACAGATATCCCCTTGGATTCTCTGTAAGAACGAAATGAGTATTTTGGGATCCTTTGCGTAGGACGGTCTCGGTCCTAATTTCCCGAAATACTTTGCAAAATGGATTTTGGTTGGGCCTGCGCGTCTGTAGCGCTATTAGAAGCAAAGTGTGTGACTACTTCTCCCAACATGGTGTTGGAGCCATGGGGAGGAACAACCATGACGTTATGCTCATGGTTAGCGCCATTGATGGCGTCATCACATGGGAATTGGGTGGCCCTTTGGCGCCCCAAGATGGCTGCAGCGCCAGATTTTGCAATTGTTGTGGTCTTGCTAAGTCCAGGAATCAATTTTTGATTCTTGCTTCTTCTCACTCTGAAGAATGGATGTCCGTGTGAAGTCATTAGTATACGGAGCATCATATCACGACCAGGGTGCCCTAGTCGATCATGCCAAAGCCAATATGTGTCAGAATCCAAGAGATCTTCTGTTATGACTTTATTAGATTCAATAGGTCGAATTGTAGTGACATAAAGTCCACTAGATTGACACATAGACTTCTCTAAGATGCGCTTTCTTCCACAATCATTAGAGGTAATGCAAAGGAATTCTATTCCGTTCTCACTATGCGTTTCCGCATGGAATCCGTTGGCTCTTATATCTATGAAGCTCAATAAGGTTCGATTTGCCTTAGGAGCGTAAAGAGCTTCAGTGACTGTAATCAAGGTGCCATTTGGCAATAGGAATTGGGTCATTCCATGTCCTTGAACTAAACCTGATGGCCCAGCCATCGTAGTCATAGATGAATATGTAGGAAACATCTCCAAGAATAATTGCCTATGTCGTAGAACGGTGTGCGTAGTCGCACTATCCTCAAGACATTGAAGTTCATCCATTCCTAAAAGAAAAGCTCATAATTAAAAAGGGAGTCATAAAGAAAAGAACTCAACTTTTATTAATAAGGCAAACGGAATTACATCATCGTTTCTTTAACCAAAGAAAATCTAATCCAATAAACTAGTTAATGCAAAATAATGGTAGTCGTCTAACTCCTTTCGGTAATTCCAATGTAAATGTGACTAGGTGAGTAGAGAGATGTAGGTGGAGCAAAGCTCGCTTGAGTACCACTTATCTCAAAACCTTCCTACACATCACACTTACATTGAGTACGCCTACTTTGAAGAAAGACTAATATCATTGACATCTACTACAAAAGTAATATGGCAATTGCCTAAATCTCTTGGAAATTAAAAAGAATTAATCAAAATCACCAGTTTCTGGGTCTTGATCCTTGTAGTCTTCCACCCTTAGATTGAGATCGCCATCTTGATCTTCTTGTTCCATGTAATTTGCCTCCCTTGCTTCACGATACGTCTTGCATACGTTTGCAATATTCTGGGATGCAGTACACTTCTTTGCCCAATGTCCACTTGATCCACATTGAAGACAAACATCTTTATGGTCAGGCTCCCTTGATCGAGATGCTTTTGGTGCATGATTTGGATGACTATTACTCTTGGTGGCTTTACCACCATAGCTGGAGGCTCCGCCTTTCTCTCTCTTCACACGTTGACCTCCACGGTTCCGTGCACGCCTCTCTTGACAATTTCCTTCCTCTTTAGGGAAAGAATATGGACCAGAACGTCCATAATTGTCCCTACTCTTAGGGTTTCACTCCTTGCGTCCTCCCTTAGGGGCGCGACTATAGTTAGACTCCGGAATAGACTTAGTTCCCACAGGTCTAGCATTATATTTCTTCACAAGTATGTGGTCTTGCTTTTCAGCTACGTTCATGGGGCCAATGAGCTCATGAAACCTTGTGATACGTCTTGCTTTCACATCAATCCGATAATTCTTTGAAATCATCAGGGCAGAGACGGGGAAGGTAGAGAGAGTCTTCTCGATCAACATCGTATCAGTTATGGCTTAGCCACAAAACTCCATCAGAGACTTGATATGAAGAGCTTCCGAGTTATAATCAAGCACAGACTTGAAATCACAAAAGCAGAGGCTATGCCATCGCACTTCTAAATCAGGAAGCAGGGAGTCACGAACGTTGCCAAATCGCTGCTCAAGTTCTACCCATAGCTTTCTTGGGTCTTCCTCATTGAGGTATTCACTTTGGAGCGCGTCATTCATGTACCTTGTCATGAGAATGATGGCTATAGCTTGATTTGCTTCAAAAGCAATAGCTTTCTCAATGGAGAGCACGTTCTAACTAGGCTCTTGGATGGCTTCCAGAAGTCCATCAGCCTTAAGATGTTGGCGCACATCTCGGACCCACCTATGGTATCCTGCACCAGTTGTTTCTAGTAGAACAAAGTTCAACTTGTTAAGGTAACTCATCCTGAAAAACAACACAAGATTAGGGTTAGTTTCGGAGCGAAAAAGGCTACCAAGAAAAACTATTAAATTTCTGAGCGTACACTACTAGAATAATGTCATTAGACATCGCCACTATTAAATCGGTCAGGATTGCACCTGATGTTAAAAATCGTTCTAACATCAGTTTGTGAAAAAACCGATTTCTATTGTTATTATAGACATCAGTCACTAACTGAAACGATGAGAAAGGTTTTGTTGGAAAGTTTTTTAAAAATGCGGAGGGACTAACTTTAAAAAATTTGAGAACGCGGGGACTAAAATTTCATTCCCCCCCCCCCAACACTTGGTATTTTTTTCCGCTTTCTCTTTCGAACCCTAGCTAATAACGATCGACTGCAGACCTCCTTCTCCAAGCTGACCTGCATCGACTCCCGGCCTCCTTCTTCAAGTCCCTGACTTCATTCTCCTACCTAAGCCGACTGGAGCCGCCTCCTATCTGAACCAGAGTCCCCG
Organism: Rosa lucieae; assembly: GCA_024704745.1. Taxonomy (NCBI): domain Eukaryota; kingdom Viridiplantae; phylum Streptophyta; class Magnoliopsida; order Rosales; family Rosaceae; genus Rosa; species Rosa lucieae. The sequence continues at coordinate 32,233,394 of CM045498.1, read as the reverse complement.
ACCTCGCTCTCTGACCCTGAGTTCCCGGCCTCGCTCTCTGACCCAACCTCCCTCTCCAGACCTCGAGCTTGAGATCCGATCTGAACTCGAGCTTATTAGCCGACCTGAGCTTGTCATTCTCCTATTTGAGCCGGCTCTAGCTAGTTCTCCAACGTCTAGTTGTGTAGGTCCTCTTTCTCTCTTCTTTAAAAAAAAAATCTCAATTTTTTATCATGTGGTCCTCGTATCTGACTGTATGCAACTCTGTAATCTTTATTTCCTTTGGTTTACAATCAGTTGGCACCAATTTTCCTGTTTTTGCTTCAATGGATTGATTGCTCGTCTTCATGTTTACTTGTAAGTTACTTGAATCTTTTCGACATAGTTGTATATAAGGTTGGTTTCTGCTTAGCTGTTCATATGTTACTGAACTGACTTAGATTTGTTTAATGGTTTTCCCCTAATAATAATTGGGTCCAAGCTCTGAATGTGTTGGTTTCATGTCTTCAGGAACGCTCAGATGGGAGGGCAAATATCTCGTCTTATGAAGATTTGTGGTATATATATTTCTCCGTTAATGATCCTTTTGATATGTAAATAATGTTACTTCATTATTGTATATAAGTTCTTTCCTGTGTTTTGCTAATGTGCATCCCATCACTACCTAGTATGGTTTTGCACAGAACAGGATCCTGTGTTAGGATATCTTCAAATACGAAGTCCCTTATCTGGCGTGCTGAGGTGCTTTTGTTACATCTAATGTTTGATTTAATCAGGAAGTTCCCTTACACTAATTTTTTTCTTCTCATTTTTTTTTCGTTCTATGTAGAGGCTTTTCTTCCTGAATGGTGAACATGATCTCTCAGCATTTCTACTGGTGGATTTGGGAATAGTCAAGTATCCAACTTACAAGTGCATAGGCTCACAACAAATTTTCTCAGCTCGAGATGATTTGCTTGGCTATGAAGAGGTGTCCTTTTATCTTTGTGCAAAAGTAATGATGCCCACGCTTGCCTTTACTATATATAATGGTAAAGGTTATCACTTTTTCAGCTTCACTCGATTAAACCCAACTGGGTGATCAAAAAAGCTGAATAAAGCAAGCATTTTTATTGCAGGAAAATGAAGGGGGCTTGCAAATTTTAAAGAGGTGGGATGTGCCTTGGGAATGGCAAACAGTGTCATTGACATCACTGGCTTGTGGACTGAGGTGAGTTCATCAGTGTTCAAATGGCTTGCAAGTGTTTACTTTGTAGAGATTGGAGCAAAATTAATTTTGGCCCAGGCAGTTCTGTTTTGACAGGATTGGTAGAGGCAGCAGTTGTACCCTATTTAGGATTGAGCATTCAGGATTTGAGTCTAGATGAGAAGGCAGAGTTTCTGTTGGTTGCTCAAGGGTATGCATATCACATTTTTAGTTTTATTTAAAATTCTTTTTTTGTTGAAATTCAAGCAATGGTGACATGTATGCTGTGTCTATGTTCATACTTCAAATTTTTGGTCTTTTTATCTGGCTTCAAGCAAAATGCTTATTTCACATACAGTTCGGGGTTTACTTTGTGTATTTAGAAATTCCTAAGGGTCTAATTGGTTCTGTTCTTGTTTGGTTAGTGTTACGACTGCAGCCATACTTGGAGTTCTGTATACCGTTGCCGGCAAATTCCAACCGTTGCCTCAAGATATTTATCGCTATGGTACTAGTCCTTTGTAACTTGGTATATATTTCAAGATGTTTTGTATGCAGAGCATTACTAATAATTACAGAAGTTAAACTTTAGAGCTCCTTTTTGCAAGATTGGGTTTGTTAAGCCTGGAGAATGTGATCCTTTGAGTTAATATTAGCTTATACTGTTGCAGATTGTATTAGCTTGTACTGTTGCAGATTGGAGGGAACCTTTCAGTCTACCAAGAGGGTGACTTTTGTGGGCTGGGATTGGTCTTGTTGGTGCTGTAGTTGCTGTGACATTGACAGGGGCTGCCACGTCCTTTTTCAGTGGGCAAACCCCAGAAAGAGAGGTTTGGAGTTCATCTGATAATTTCTTTTTTCATTATAAAGTGCAGTGCACTCAATTCCTTATTCGCTCATGAAAGTGAATTGTCACTGAGTTGAAGGGAGAAGATATTATGAAGTAATTTCAATGTATAAGAGATCCTGGATGTAATGACCTCTGAATCAATGGCTCTATTCCTTTCCCACTTTTCAGCAACATTTGTCTACTCAGAAGTGGTTTTACTAGGAATTTCTTTTCTTGAGCGTGAGCATAGGTATGCATCTTGGAATTTCATATTGGTCATATCAATGCTTCTGCTGCAAATTATATATTAGTCTCTATCGTTTTAGTTAGCATGGTATGGAATCTTATGCACTATGCATGTGGTAGACAGAACTCATTATCGTTTTATTTTAAAAAATATGTGATCTCATATGCACGTTGTCTTATTAGAATCACTGCACACGTTGAACTAAAGAAAACTGACATTGCAACTCATCATATCTGCCATAAAAAGGAAAAAAGTGCGGTATGCAAGCAATTATCCTTTATAGATTTTGGGAACTAATGTTACCATACTGTAAATGTTATTTTTTGGCATATTATGATTTTTTTGGTTCTTTATTTCACACACTAATAATGATATCTGAATATAAGCTACCTGAACTAGAAGTAGATCATGTATATTTTAACTTCAAGGTCTTCCCATGTGTGGTATGGATTGTGGAAAATGATTTGGTAGTTGGTTTTAGTGTGGTGAATGATCTGTTCAGCTTTTTGTCTCTTTATTTACATCCTGATCGATTCTGTTAAGCAAAGTCTTGATTGATCAGGCATCTGTTTTTGTGCTATGCTTGTACTTATATGATGTTTTAGTTTGGGTTTGTCAATTGAGAGATTAATTTCTACATTGTTATTTATGAGACTAACAGAAACTGTCATCTTGTGGCTTTCCGAAGATCAAAGCTTTTGGGATGATATTGAGGATGGGCCAAGGCCTTTGGGTCCTTTTGGCTTACAACAGGTAAGTAGTTTCTGGTCAAATGAATTAATTTAAAATCTGAATCTTTTAACTCTTTCGTTTATTAAGGACTGTGATTCCAATATTGCAACTAACACATTATATGAATGTGAATAGAAAGCACATAGACATCTGCACATGAAATGCTGTTCTTAATTAGGCAAATGAGAAGGTAACCAGGAATTATATCATATAAAAAGGAAAGGAAGTAAATCAACATCTAACATGCAGAAAAACGATTGAACATTTGATGACACTTAAATGATTGAGAGTTGTGATAAATATTAACCATTCTTTCATCAACCTAGAAGACACATACGTAATTCATTTCGGATATTGTACACTTGGCCTTTTGGAAGTTTATCTAGATACATTTATGCTTTTGTTTATCTTGTTCAGGCTTTAGCTTCTAGCTAGCTGCTGATTTGTTATATAATTGAAGATTGCTATTACTATGTTTGTCTCACTTTCTGCAATCAAGTTTATGTTTTTGCTGCTAAGGATTGGAATTCTAGATTTTAGAACTTCAGTTAACGAGTCGGTCAATTTCTTCTGCTGCTTTGTGTGGTGCTGTCATGACTTACATTGTTATACATATTTGTAGTGGGCGGTAAAGGATCGGAAATGGTATACCCAACAACAACTTGACGAGGTCCGCATTGAAGTAGCCGACTACTTACAGACTCTGCTGTAGGTTCTGACCAGTTTCTTGATTTTGAGTTAGGCTAGCTTTCAATTAACTTTTTTGTAGCAATTATGAACAAACATGAATACTAATTGCTAGGCTAGCCTTGTAGTAGGTGAATTGGGGTTTTATTTTGCCCATTTTGTAAACTGTTAAGGATGATGATTTCAGATATAATACTCCAATATTCAAATCACTCTTGTCAACTATCGAAATTGTAATTTATAACAGCAGCTACATATTTTGTGGACATCATCCTCTTTATAGAATGTGATGTCTAGTAATACAGATACATCAGTTCCAAAATGAAAATCGATGTTACAGAAATATACAGACATCGATTTTTTGTCAAAAACGATATGTTACTGAGTACCAGACATCAGTTCCAAAATGGAAATTGATGTTTACTAAAATATAGAGACATCGATTTTTTGTCGAAAGCGATATGTTACTGAGTACTAGACATCAGTTCCAAAATGGAAATCGATGTTACTGAAATATACAGACATCGATTTTTTGTCGAAAACGATATGTTACTGAGTACCAGACATCAGTTCCAAAATGAGAACCGATGTCTGTAACAGTATCAGTCATCGGTTCTTAAATCAATAACGATGTTAAAACGCAAACTTGTGTTGTGTAATCTATATTTCTTTAAGCATTAAATACAATAAAATGTGGGTTTAACAATAGTAAAACATGTAAGTTTGTTATCATTTAAACCTATTTACATCGGTTTATTATAAGGAACTGATGTCTACCCGAATATTAGACATCGGCTAAAAACCGATGTCTGCATTTTCCTGATCTTTCTCATCACCCACAAAGACATCGGTTGGGTTTTTGTTTCTCATCGGTTTTTGACCGATGTCTGGGGCCATAATTCTAGTAGTGGTAGTCCCTTCTAAGAAATTAGGGATTTTCTGAGCGTAGTTGCTTCCAAGAAAAATCCAATTCCAAGAGGGGTTTTGGATTAGATCGAAACAACGATGTATGTGGTCGATCGTTTTCTTCTCAACAAACTCTAAGTTTGGAGGACTCTACAAGCTCCAAGCTTGGAGTGAGCACAAACCCCCATAGTTCGGCTATTGGTCTCCCATATGAAGAAGAAAGGGGGGTAGAAGAAGGGATGTTGGAAGTTCCCGAGAAAAAGAAGAAGAAATTGAAAAACTTCAAAAAACGGGAACTTTGAGAAAAGTTTACCTTGAAAAGTTTTCGGAAATATTGACCGAAAAAGTTGTTGGCTGGTCTGTGCAGGAATGCTGCAGGGTAACCGCGAGGATGCTGCGGAGATGCCGCAAGGAAGCTACGGAGGTGCCGCGAGGTCTGTTGCAGTGCCGCTGCGGGGATGCCGCGAAGATGCTGCGGGGATGTCGCGACGATTCTGCGGAGATGCCGCGAAGTTTGTTGGGGTGCCGCTGCGGGGATGCCATAAAGATGCTGCGCGGATGTCGCGAGGATTCTGTGGAGATGCCGCGAGGTCTGTCGCGGAGCCGCTGCGGTTTCTTCCTAAGATAATCAATGGCATGCTTGTTGGCAGAGGCATTGTCAACAGAAATGGTTAAATCCTTATCTATCAACCAATCAATTAGACAACTTTCTAAGATTTTTCCTATGGTTACACCTGTGTGGTTTGAGACAACACAAAAAGCAAGCACTCTTTTGTGTATCTGTCATCTCTCATCAATAAATGAGCAGAAACTACCATGTAATTTATATTTTGACAAGAAGTCCATGTTTCTGTTGTCAAACAAACATAGTGAGACTTCAATTAACTCCTCAACTCCTCCTTCTTGGCATCATACATGCCTAAAAAGGTTTTGACAATCACTTTCCTACATGGGACTTTAAACAAAGGCACAGCAACACTGCAAAAATAATTAAACCCGGGTTTTTTGATGACAGTAAAGGAAGTTCATCCACAACTATCATATGAGTTGCAACTTCCACACAATTATCTTGTGACCAATTCATACTAACCAAACTACCCTGACCACCTCTTCTTCCATCACTAGTGAAAACCTGTTGGCCCGATTCTACATTAACACTACCAGGGTATCCTTTACAAACAATCTCAATGTATTTCCTAAGAGATGATGTGCCATTTTCATACGATTTACAAGCTAAATGAGCCGAACAATACTTACATTGAGCTCTTTTTGTATGGCCAACCACCTTCTCAACTCCATCGACAATCTCGATTAAGGGATGATCTTCCTTTGTGAAGTGATCCAAAACCTCAGACCTCTGCTTCCCTTTCTTCTTTTCTCCCCTTTTTCTCTTTGCAGCAGTGCTCCGAGTGGAAGGAGCTTTCGTTGATTTTGGGATAGCTACTAGTTCAGATGGTCCTTCGCCAAATGGTTCAAGTTGTTGCTTGCAACAACAAGTTCATTGCAAGATGGTTCGGATTGGGATGAACATGTCGTAGATTGTTCGGAAGAGCTAGCTTCACCTTCTACCATGATTTGAGATTTGTGATGATGAAATTGAAGAACAGAAAAGATTTGAAGAACTTAGAAAATAGAATAGAATCAAATCAATCAATAGAAATTGATTGATTCTGTGTTTCGGTGTCTGGAAGAGAAGAATAAAAATTGTGAAATTGATTTCACCATTTCGGTGAAGGTTGAGAAGTTTTGGTTGAGGTTTGGGGAGGTTTTGGCCAAGGTTCTGAGATTTGATCGAAGATTGATCTAATTTGAGGGCGGAAATTGTTTAGGCTTAGGTATAATTGAGAGCAGCACGTGTATATTACATAAGTGAATCGGTTCCTCGAGTCTTTTTTCTTTTCCATAAGTGAGAACCGAAACCGGACCGAGTTCTCTTCATTCGCTTTGGCTCAGAACAGAAACCGGATATTTTAGCATAAGAACCGCACCGAACAGGTCGGTTCTGTTCAGTTTTCCTGTTTTTTGGTTTAAAAATCACTGCCCTATCTATGCTTCATACGGTGGCCGTGAGGTGGCTGTCAATGGAATTGTTGCTACGATTGATTTTTTTTTCTTTTTTGATTAATGATTTAATTCTAACTATTTTGTTTTTTATTTATTCAGTACCCATTGGAACTTGTGGGTTGGTGTTGTGCTTGGCTGAAATTAATAATCTGACAAGACTCTTTTGATTGAAGGGTAATCAAAGAGAGAAAGAGAGAGTTTAATCAAAGGGAGAAAGAAATCGAAGAGAGAAATTTGCGGTTGTGTGTGGGAAAGAGAGAGATGTAGATGGGCAGGTTTTATTTGAGAAAAAATAGCACAGGGCAAACTTATATTAATAACAAAATAAGTTGGGCCAAACTGCCATTATTTATTTATGACTCTTTTTCATCGAGCTTTTCTTATTGAAACCCTCGTGGCGCCGACGTCCACCCGTGCACCCAATCATGACGACGGCGGTCATCCCCGCCCTCGTGTGAAGCGCCTGGCACATCACGGTGCTAGTCTTCTCTCTATGACTTTGCTAGGGCTATTTCTCAAAATCTTTATTTCGATTGAGATCGGAGCTTTCCAAATTTTTGTTGCTGATTTGCTAGTGAAGGAGACATGAATTCCTCCTGTTGTGCGTCTGCCATGTTGGGTAGGGGATGGTGAAGTGGCCTATATGCTGTTCCGGGGTGGTCAGGCGAACGGCAAGGCTGTTGGTAGCATCTGTGAAGGCAGGGTGACTGCGATGGGGGTGCTAGTAACGCAGAGGAGTGACAACGGTGTTTGTGACTGTGATGGGGATCTTCCTCAGTCAAACCTAGGAAAAGGCCCTCCGTTCATTGATCATCTAGAGGACGACGGAGAAGGAGCAGTTCTGTGGGACAGCGGAACAGTGGGAATCAGTGAGGAAGATTGTTTGTGGACCTCCCATTGTTCAGAGATGGCGGCAACGGTGTGGTGGCTGGTGAGTGGGTTAAGGCTGGTCGGAAATCTACTTGGTCGACCGGAGTTGGTATCTCAGGTGGAGGCGCGACTGCTTTGGTGGCTGGCTGAGGTGCAGCTAGGGTTTTCTCTATATGGGTCTCTTGGGTTGTTAGTTGGGCTTGGTGTGTGGTTGTTAATTTTTGGGCTTGACCTGGGCCTGGAACAAGGTTCTTTGGGCTTGGTCTCAAGTTCTAGGCTATTTTGGGATAAGTCATCGGCAAAGAAGTTCAAGCCTCTTAGGAAGGAGGAGAAATTGGTGAATGGATTACCGGAATTCACCGTGGTGGAGGCAGTTCATGGTTCCAACCCTTCACTGGGTAAGGAACCAATAGTTGTTTGATAGGTTGATCCTAGTTACTATTGTCTATGTTAGTAGAGATACCTCTATGAGTCTTGTGGAAGTACTTGGTTTTAACGTATCACAATTGCGTGCTCGGCGTGTGAGACTAAGTAGAATAGATTGCCTGCAAGGCGAGATGTTTGTATGTGGCATAGACTACTCAGAGCATAGTTTTATTGGAGTAGTCTTCTGTACTATTTCTTAATCTATGAACGGAGTATACCATTGGTATGTCTCAAATTTGATTAAAAAAAAAAAAAACTGCCAATCATATAAAGATGTATGTATTTTGGTTTCTCGTAAATTTAAGAAACAAGAACCGGAATCGAACTGGAATGCAACGTGAAGAACTGAATTGGAAAAAAAAAAAAAAAAAAAAAAAACATAAACTAATATGTTAGAGAACCGAACCGAATTAGTTTATTTGGTCCAACTCGGTGCGATTTCACTGGTTTTGCGGTTCTAGATCCGAGGCCTAAATATTAACAACAGTTTTTTGTTATCTCTACTAAAAATAAGACTTTTCACTTCTCATTCCTAACAGATAATAGTAGCGTTTCGTTCTTGGCAATCCTCTATTAAGAATCAACCGATCCTAACTGCGATAGGAAAGTTGTGTATACGTGTTCTTATTTCTTGATTCTAAATATCATTACGACTGGGTTCATTGTGTAGTATTCCTGAAGAGCAATATACCTGAACGTACCTTTCTGCAGTTTTCCTTATCTGACCAACAAGTCTCATCCAAGAAGGGGCGGAACTACTATATATGGTGAAGGGGTCTAGATCCCCCCAACATCTGACCATTTCTTCACTTAATCTACTATATATGGTTATATACCACATAAAACTGTATTAAACTTTAGCCTTAATTCAATAACCGGACCAATACCAATGGCAGCAAACAAGGAACAAAAAATAATTTTAAGAAGTATTATGTACTAATTACCTAATTTATAACAAACAAATATGGAAATGTGGATTAGGTTTAGAATATCTTGCAATTAATTATTATTTATGTCTAGCTTATTCAATTATCTTATTATTATGAAACTTAATAAGGGCATTGGAGTTGCTGAATTTAACATTATGATTCTCTAACCCTCATGTTTTATATCTCGACTCCCCCCTCCCCCAGAGTTTCAAATCCTGGTTCCGCCGGCAAGACTTGACCATCTGCTCACCTAGGATTGAAGGACACAGAAACAACTCGCTTGACTTTTGCTTCAATAGTTGCTTTAAGTACATTAACTGTCCCCTTCACAGAAGGTTCAATATCACATCTACCTGCACAAAAGGAATATTACATATTAAAGAAAATCAACATTTGATGATACGCATATCTTAGCACACTGAATTGTATGAAAACGCTTGAAGAAAAGAGACTTTAATAAATGTCTGTTCACCGATTCTGACTTTAAAACATGTCTGCTGTCACCGCTTTCGCCAGCATAAATGCTCCAATTGCATATATAACAAGCCACACCATTTTCTCAATTTATAATCTCACTTGAGACCCAAAGACAGCTCTTCCAACTAAAATGGCAGTTCAGAACGGAAGGTTCTGTGTAACAGGGGCTGGAGGCTTCGTTGGCTCCTGGGTCGTTAAGCTTCTTCTTTCCAAGAACTGCATAGTCCACGGAACCGTCAGAGAACCCAGTAATGCCATTCAAAACTCAACCCCTTCTTTTCCTAATTTTCTTTGAGAAACTATATAACTTTAATTCTTTTGTTATTGTAACTGTTTGTACTGTTCCATTCATCAGGTTCATTCGCTTTTCAATTCCTTTCTGCTAGGTCTCTCTAGCTTTTACGGATTGAATTTTACTTATTCTGTTCTCATTTCACAAAAATTTGATCAATCTGTTGGGTTCCCAGTCTTAAATTCTTAGTTTTTAGTAATTGTGTTATTTTTTTTTTGGCTGATTATTGTTTTTTTCTTTTTGATGTGTGTATGAGTCTGTAATGGGATTAATGATTAATGTGAACATCAATAAGTATCTTGATTCATTTCATAGCGACTAGCTAGCAAAGAATCATGGAAATGGCTGTGTTGCGGAACTCTTGATAATACTGTATTGTGCATGTAGCGGATGACAAGAACTCTCACTTGAGAAAGCTTGACAAGGCATCTGAGAACCTGAAACTGTTCAAGGCGGACTTATTGGATTATGACTCCCTTCGCTCGGCAATTGAAGGATGTGATGGAGTATTTCATGTTGCCAGTCCCGTTCCTTCCGGCAGTGTGCCAAATCCTGAGGCAAGTGTGTCTCTCGTTATCCTCCAATATTGGTACTTTCACTGGTTAACGTCATACAGTTAGTTGCATATATAAGAATGGTTATAAGCAATAATGTAGATGATTGAAGCATCTAAAGGGTGCTAACTTATCTGTAACCGTTGCTGTCCCATCACTATTAGCTATTCAGTACACAGTGCACTTGGGTTTATTATGCAGTTTAATGTCCTAAGGTATACTTACCTAATGATAATTTTTCCCAATATTTGGTGCATCTTTTGTGCAGGTAGAGTTAATTGAACCTGCTGTTAAGGGGACACTTAATGTACTTAAGGCATCTCTTGAAGCAAAAGTCAAGCGAGTTGTTTATGTGTCCTCTGTTGCTGCTGTGGTCATGAATCCTACGTGGGCTGAAGGTCAAGTATCGGATGAGTCTTGCTGGTCAGATAAGGAATACTGCAGAAATACTGAGGTATCTGTTGACAAAATTTATATCGTACGTACAATGCACTCAGTCTTAATGATAGTTGCAGTTTGTGGTAGACCATGAAATAGGACACGTAAACACACAACTTTCTTTCAGAATTTAGAATCTGTTGATTCTTCTGAGAGGATACCAAGAACACTTCTATTAGTTTTTCATTGCTCCAAGAACTAACAAGACAATAGAAATAAGAGTGTGACTCACAGATAACAAAAAGCTTTTATCAGTAGACTATAGACATAAATCCTGGATCAATATGAACGATGCTTATCAAAAGATGAATGAAATTAACCAAAAATGGGATTGTTTTTTTTATTTACTAACCTTTATGAAATTGAATTCCACATTTTGCAGTCATATTTCTCAACTTCTTCCAAATGCAAAATTTGTGTTACCAAAATTGTAAAATCAAATCTATTGTCAACTAAGCAAGCAGTTCTGTTTGAGGCACATGTAAACTATGTACTAGACATTTACATTTAGATACAGTTCAACTGGTACAAATCTGCAAATTTGTCCCTAGTTTTATTTATTACATTTTCCCTTTCTTAATGAAGCAAGTTCATTTACTCAATCAAATAATCAAAACTCTTGGTTTCTCTCTCTGAGCGGAGGCCAAACTAGGGTTTCGAGGGGTTTGTCTACATCCATCTGACGGCGCGTCTATGGACGTTGTCGTTGGACGGGATCTATTCCTAAGCAATTAAGGTTCTTCCATTCGGGGTGATCTCGCTCCAGATCGAGGGTGGCAGGGGTGTTCGCAGTGGCGGGGTGGGTGATGCTCAGTTCTGGCAGGACGAAGTGGCGGGTCGGAGGGATTGTGGAGGTCGGATCCGAGGTGGCGCTCTGCGGTCTGGTTGCACGAGGATGGTGGATGCGAGTTGATCCTCCTTGGTTTGGGGATGGGAGTTTTTCCAGATCCGATCGGGGTATGGTGGCTGGTAGATCAGCATCTTGGGACAACTGAGTTGGAGGAGCGGTGGCCGGCGGCGATCTGTTGCAGGTTCGATCCGATTGGGTGGATACTCCGAAGCCAGTAGAGAACCGTTGCAGGTGGTGGCCGGATCATGCAGGGGTGGGTCCGATGTAGGCCGGCGCGATTGGTCTCAGGCGGTGGTGATCCGGTGTAGGTGGCGGCGGCCCAATGCTTCTGCTGGTTCAGAATTGGCTGGGCTCTAACTGTGGCTGTGATATCCTTGCCTCTTGGTCTCAGGCCTTTTCTGGCATTTTAGTGGGCTTTGTCCCAATCTAGTTTAGTTATTTTTTCCTGCAATTGGATTTTGGTTTTTGTCGGCTTAATTCTTAGTTTTTTTAGGCGTACACCAATTGAGGTCTCTAGGCGACTAGATTTACTACTGGGCTCTAACTGTGGCTGTGATATCCTTGCCTCTTTGTCTCAGGCCTTTTCTGGCATTTTAGTGGGCTTTGTCCCAATCTAGTTTAGTTATTTTTGCCTGCTATTGGATTTTTGTTTTTGTCGGCTTAATTCTTAGTTTTTTTAGGCGTACACCAATTGAGGTCTCTAGGCGACTAGATTTACTACTGGGCTCTAACTGTGGCTGTGATATCCTTGCCTCTTTGTCTCAGGCCTTTTCTGGCATTTTAGTGGGCTTTGTCCCAATCTAGTTTAGTTATTTTTGCCTGCTATTGGATTTTTGTTTTTGTCGGCTTAATTAGTTTCTTTAGGCGTACACCAATTGAGGTCTCTAGGCGACTAGATTTACTACTGGGCTCTAACTGTGGCTGTGATATCCTTGCCTCTTTGTCTCAGGCCTTTTCTGGCATTTTAGTGGGCTTTGTGCCAATCTAGTTTAGTTATTTTTGCCTGCTATTGGATTTTTGTTTTTGTCGGCTTAATTCTTAGTTTCTTTAGGCGTACATCAATTGAGGTCTCTAGGCGACTAGATTTACTACAAGAGAGAGTTAGGTTGCTAGGGTTTGGATCCTTTTGTTTTTAGGCCCGAATAAGTGAGCTCATTTTGTATGTATTGAGGGTACCGGTCAATTGTTTGGCGGCTTGTGTCATTTATGATTTTGGTATGAGACAACAATTGATAAAACGTGCCTTCTGACCATAGATAAGTAATGATGTTATCTATTCTTTCAAAAAAAAAAAAAAATGAAGCAAGTTCATTTAGCCATAATCTATGCTGACCACCCTTTACTAGTTTACTCTAGAAGTTATATTCTGTAGTTATATCTGGGACAAAATTGACATTTATATAACATACGGTAGGTGGTGCCCTGTAATGCAAGAATTTTACATCTGTATGTTCTTGCTTTTGCCAGAACTGGTATTGCCTTTCAAAAACTGAAGCAGAATCTGAGGCTCTGCAGTTTGCAAAAACAACCGGGATTGATCTTGTGGCTGTTTGTCCCTATCTTATACTCGGCCCAATTCTCCAGTCGACTGTAAATGCAAGTACCATGATCCTCATCAAGCTTTTGAAGGGTACTACTTTTTCCATAATGATACTGCATTCAATACTTGTGAACTGATGTCTATGAACTTTATCCTAGTAGTGTTCATACTTATAGACAAACATCTTGTTGTTAGAAAGGTTATATATCCATTATAGTTTGAGCTAGTTTACATGTGTTCGTCTATATTTTGGTTTCTATGGAGTTAAATCTAGGTGTATCCCCATTCATGACCACACGTTGCATGTATTTCTTGTAGTGTGTGTATAACTGTATATATTAACTGCCCTAAACGATGTCCCCATGCAGAAGGAAAGGAGTCACTGGAAAACAGGCCCCGGCAGATAGTTGACGTACGGGATTTAGCCGAAGCACTTCTTATGGCATATGAGAAGCCGGAGGCTGAAGGAAGATACATATGCAAGTCCCACAAGGTTAAGAATAGGGATCTAGTTGAGAAGCTGAGGCGCCTTTATCCTAATTACAATTATCCGAAGAAGTAAGGGTCTCCATTAAGACTAGTTGTTAGAATGGTGGGATTTACATCATCCATGAGCACGGTCTTGCAAATAAATTCTTGTGATAATGGTTTGCTCTCTTTACTGATTTGAATATGCAAACGTATGTTTGCAGCTTTGTTGAAGTAGGCGAAGACAGACAGGTGAGCTCAGAGAAACTGCAAAGGCTAGGTTGGAGTTACCGGTCATTGGACGATACTCTCGTTGACTCTGTTGAAAGCTACCGGGAGGCTGGACTATTGGATTGATAGATTGCAGAGTGTGCTTTGCCTAGCCGAAAGAGGAAAAGTTTGGGTTGTTGCAATGCGAAATAGATTTGGTGAAACCCAAACTGTACTGTATACTTTCCCAGATTTGTATTGTACACAAGACTAGTGATTGCTAAAATTATATTTCAACCTTTATGAGTGTCTTTTGTTTGTTTATTTATTTTTTTTTTTTCCAAGTGTATTGAGAAAAAAGTGCTAATGCAATGTTCCATCCGATATACATTTTACATTTTGAGTTGTGACCTAATGTCAAAGCGAAGAAAATCAACCAAGGGTAGCAGGAGTATTTATGACTTTCTTAAATTAGCAAAATGAAATTACAGTTCCTACCAAGGGAACAACCTTGGAGAAAATCTACCAAGAGCCGTGAGAGTATTTATGACTTCTTTTTTTAAATTATTAAAATGCCTTGGTGTCTAATGATCTAATCAACGATACAGTAAAATTATTAAAATGCGCTGTTGGATATGGGGTTCTCTGGTAGCCCTTTTCCCTGGTCTGACCATCAAACTAAGAAGCGCCTTGATAGGGCACTGTGGACAGCAGAGTTGAGGATGCTCTTCCCTAGTTCTTCGTTGACTCATTTGGCCCCAAGTACATACGATCATAGTCCACTGCTGCTGGAGATATGTGTGAGTCCACAACAGCGTCGCTGTCCACGACGCAGATTTAGTTTTGAACAATTTTGGGCATCCCATGCAGAGTGTGAAGGTGTAGTCCAGTGTGGTTGGGCAATGCAAAGTAGGGGTGATCCCCTCAGTCAGGCTACTGCAAAGATTAAATGCACAGGTAGGGAACTTCAGGCATGGCAGCACCCTACTTTTATGTTCCGTAAGGCGGAGATGAGGGCAGTCAGAAGCAGGCTTGACGAATTGTTGAGCCTCCCTTTCGATCCTATGCATAATGCGGAGAAACAAGCCCTCAATGCTCGATTCCAAGAGTTACTTACTCAAGAAGAAACTTTCTGGATCCAGAGGTCCAAAGCTTTGTGGTTAATGGCAGGAGATCGTAATACTGCCTTCTTTCATCGCAAGGCTTCTAATAGACGTGCTCGAAATGCTATTAAAGGGTTGCATAATGCTGAAGGTTTATGGGTGTCTAAGATAAAAGATGTTGAGCTAGTGGTCACAGATTATTACAAAGGACTTTATACTTGTGAGGGAGTTCATGGGACCGCTTTGAACATTATTCTCAACACAGTTCAACCTCGGGTGACTCAAGCTATGAATCAAGAGTTAATGGCAGTATATTCTGATGAAGAGATCAGAGCGGCGTTATTCCACATGCACCCTTCTAAAGCTCCGGGACCTGATGGGATGTCCCCTTTTTTCTTCTAGAAGTATTGGCACGTCGTCGGACCGGATGTGTGTACAGCAGTCAAGTCCTTCTTATCTTCAGGAGTCTTGCCTACGGAAGTCAATTTTACACATGTGACGTTAATTCCTAAGGTACCGGATCCTCAGAGTATGACTGAGTTACGATCCATAGCTTTATGTAATGTGTTGTACAGGATTTGTTCAAAAGTGATGGCCAACAGGCTTAAACGAATTCTTAATGACATTGTCTCCCCACTCCAGAGTGCGTTTGTTCCAGGTAGGTTGATCTCAGACAATACCCTGATAGCTACTGAAGTGGCACATTTTTTACACACTAATAGGCGTGGAGATGAAGCACATTTTTCTTTTAAGCTTGATATTAGTAAGGCGTATGACAGGCTGGAATGGGGTTTTATCAGGAGCATGCTTCTGAAGTTGGGTTTTGCTAACGCTTGGGTTGACTTGGTGATGACTAGTATTACTACAGTGAGTTACTCATTTCTGGTGAATGGGGAGGTTTGTGGATATGTGAAGCCATCCAGAGGAATTAGGCAGGGTGATCCACTATCACCTTATATTTTCATTCTCTGCGCTGAGGGACTATCCTCTCTTATTCAGCACTTTGTCACTCAGCGTTGGATTAAAGGGTTGCAAATAAACCCGGTAGCTCCGGTATTACATCACCTACTTTTCGCAGTTGATAGTTTTTTATTTAGCTCTGCAGATGAGGAGGAGTGTCAACAGATGAGGAACATTTTATACACTTATGAGGTTGCCTCCAGTCAGCGAATTAATTTACAGAAAAGTAGTGTGGCTTTTAGTCGTCACCTGTCTATGGATAAACAGGTAGCTTTGGCATATATCTTGGGCGTGCAAAGGGTTGATAAGCATGACAGATATCTGGGATTACCCACTCATGTGGGAAGGAGTAAAACTGCAGCATTTAGTTATTTAAAAGAGAAACTTACTAAGAAACTTGTCAGTTGGAGGTCCAAACTGTTGAGTGGTGCAGGTAAGGAGATACTTATTAAGGCCATGGCGCAGACAGTACCTAATTATGTGATGAATTGTTATATGCTGCCTATTGGTTTGTGCAATGACTTACACCAACTTTGTGCGGGTTTCTGGTGGGGTGACAAGGAGGAAAAAAACAAGATTCATTGGCGGTCTTGGGAGCGCTTGTGTATTCCTAAACAGGAGGGAGGTATGGGTTTTAAGGATCTACATAGCTTTAATATGGCGATGTTGGCCAAACAGGGATGGAGGATATTCCACAATCCGGACTCTTTGATTGCTCGATTATTTAAAGCGCTGTATTTTCCTGATGGTGATTTTTTTCATGCTCAGTTGGGTTCTTCTCCATCTTTCTCTTGGCGAAGTATAGTGGATGCTCGAGCAGTGTTATCCCAGGGCCTGCGATGGAGAGTCGGTAATGGTGAGCATATTGACATCTGGAAAGATAGGTGGATTCCTGATAAGTACCCTCGATGCCCTTCGTCCCCCCTCCTCATGGAGCACCACAGCGGGTGGCGGAGTTGATTGACCCCGTTCTGCGATGCTGGGACAGAGAGAAGTTGGAAGCCGTGTTTTCCCATGCCGATGTGGAACTAATTACATCTATTCCTCTGGGTAGAAGATTGTCGCAAGATAGACTTATATGGCATTTTAATAAGAAAGGTATGTTCACTACCAATAGTGCATACTTTGTTGCCAGGGATATTGAACTGGGTAATGTTCTTGCCCCGACTCCACCCCTTGATCCGTTCCGGCCAGTATGGAAAGCGATATGGGGGGCTACGGTACCTGGCAAAGTTGCCATACATGCATGGAAGTGTTGTACTAGTATCCTGCCTACGAGATCGGCATTGAGCAGAAAAGGGTATGATGGGGATCTAGGCTGTTTATTATGCCCCTCTACTTGTGAAGACTCACTTCATTTGTTCGCCGACTGCCCGTATGCAAATAGAGTGTGGTTTGAAGCCAACATTCAGATTAAGAGTAATGGAGTTGCTGACTTCCGAGAGTTATTGTTGAGGTTAGTTCGAACCCAGACTAAAGATCAATTTGCAAAAACTTTAGTTGTGTTGTGGTCCATTTGGAAGAACAGGAATACGCAACTGTGGGATGATAAATTGCAACAGCCTACTGATGCTGCAGTTTTCAGTTTGGGTTGGTTGCAAGAATACCAGTCTGCCAATGTGAATACGTCACAGCCCCAACATCAGCAATCAAAACGCTGGTCTGCGCCACTATTGGGAGTTTTGAAATGCAATGCTGACGGAGCTTTTGTGGCAGATTCAAGAAGGGCAGCCTATGGTCTGGTTTTCCGCAATGAGACTGGGAACTTGCTGGCAGCTGCAGCTGCTCCTTTGAGGCAAATGTCGTCTCCCTTTCACACGGAAGTCATGGCTATGTTGGAGAGTATGCGTCTTGCAGAAACTCTCCAGTATAAGAGTGTCATATTTGAATCTGATTGTTTGCTTTTAATACAAGCTCTAGCCAAAGACGAACCTGACCTATCTAGCTTGGGTTTGCTACTTGGAGAAGTCAGAGATTTGTTGCGTAGGAATCTGAATTTTAAGGTTTGCTATACACCTCGTGAAGCTAATGTAGTCGCACATAAGCTTGCAAAACATGCTTGTCAAGCGTTAGAAAGTCAAGTGTGGTTTGTTGTTACTCCCGAATTTATAAGGGATGCCCTTCTAAGTGATTGTAATCACTAATGTTTTAATGAAATGTACTTTCAAAAAAAAAAAAAATAAGGCAGAAAAAGAACTTGGCACAAGCAGCAGTAGAGGTGTAACATAGGGGCCAGACCCAACTTTGATGTTATCTTTTCCTACCTCGCGATGGGTACGCCAAGCAGATACAGACATACAGTGAGTTTTGTTTCCTTATCATAAAAGGACAAGAATCATGTAAAATGTCACTTTGGACCGGATAGACTGTTTTGGACGCAAAAAGTACTGGAGATAGTTTGCCTTCTGAAATAATAGAATCTAACTAAAGAAAGGCCCCCAAGTGTTGAACGAGGCCTCTGCATGGCTCAAACTTGGCACTTATCCATTTCATCCATCCATTGTCGTCTTCTACTGGCCAAGAATTTTAACGAGTCGTCTGAAACTCTCAGATCAAATCCTGCTCATATTTGGCTAACAATGGAAGAGTGTAGACTGTGCAGGAGAGAGAAACACTCTGTGTTACAGGTGCTGGAGGCTTTGTGGCATCTTGGCTCGTCAACTTGCTGCTTTCTCAGGGATTCCAAGTTCATGACACTGTGAGAGACCCATGTAAGTAATTCCCTTTTCATTTATACTATCTGCTACTAATTAAATATTACTTATTTGTGGTTAATCATAAAAAAATAAAAAAAATAAAAAATAAAAAAACTTGATCAATTGGACTGGGCAGTTCTAAATTCCAATAATTTTCTATCCTTTCTCGTGGAAATGGATTTGTTGTGATATTCTTGATAATACTGTACGGTGCATTTAGGGGATGACAAGAACTTTCACTTGAAAAATCTTGATCGAGAATGCATCTGACAATTTGAAACTATTCAAATCGGACTTAATGGATTATATATGGCTCCCTCCGCACGACTATTGAAGGGTGCCGCGGAGTCTTTCATGTTGCGAGTCCAGCTCCCTCCAACACTGCAAAACCCGGAGGCAAGAGTCTCAATCTCAATATCTATAGTTAACATGCTCGATATATTATATTGCTCCTAAGATAGTTCATACAGTACGTAATTTAGATATACAATAATGGTTCTGATCAATAATCTAGATGATTCAAGCATTTGAAGGTGCAAAACTATCTGTAACCGTTGCGATCATGTCACTAATCACTAGTCAGTAATCAAAGTAGAATGCTCTTTCATACAATTTAGTGTGCTAAGATAATCTTATCATCAAATGTTGATATTCTCTAACATGTGATATATCTTTTGTGCAGGTAGAGGTGATTGAGCCTGCTGTGAAGAGGACACTTAATGTACTTAAAGTCAAGGCTAGCGAGTAGTTTTTGTGTCTTCTATTGCTGCTGTGTCCTTCAATCCTACGTGGGCAGATGGTCAAGTTGTAGATACAATTCTTGTACATGTCGTATTGACATTCCCATACAAAGCTCAAAGACCCTTTATTGATCTCGGAGAATCAGGTAAATGCATTTGTATAAGCATGGGGTTGCAACAAGTCAGCAGCCAGTTTCATGTGGAGTCCGATTTTGGAAAGTAGGGTTTGGATTTTATGTATTTACGTTTGTTTAAAGACTCTTCTGATTGTTAAAATCATGGTATTGATGTCCTAGGATTTTTAGGATATGTCTATTCCTAATTGATTTTCCTGAAGATCTGTTAGAGTTCATATATGTGAATTTTCTTTCCTAATTAAATGGAGATTAGGGTCGAATATTTGCATGATTGAGTAGTTGCCACTGGTCTATCATATAAGCATGAAAAATACACGGTCAGGGGGAAGCATCTAGAGACGCAAGAATTTTGATAGAGTCTTGCATGTTAGTTTGAGATTGATTCTTCACGTACAAAGAGTCAAACACTTGGTCCATGTATAAGTGTTATTGATTGTGTGTTCATATGCATAAAAAATCTTTTGAGATCAGTAGAGAGACGATGAAGAAAGAAGAGCAAGATTTGGTGATTGTTCAAGTGAAGGAGTTCTAAAAGGAAGACAAACTTTGTGTTAGCTTTTGTCTAAATCTTATAGCCGAGCTAGTGGTATTCGAGTTTGTAAAAGAACATATCCTTTTGTAAAAGATTATCATTATTTTAGGTTCTCAAGAGTAAGAGCCCCGTAGTGTTTTTAATCTCATATTTGAGGTTTTCACTGGGTAACCAAAATCTGGTGTTCTGTTTATTACTTTTGGTTTCTGCTGCCCAGTAAGGATTGATCA
The DNA here is from genome assembly GCA_024704745.1 of Rosa lucieae. Taxonomy (NCBI): domain Eukaryota; kingdom Viridiplantae; phylum Streptophyta; class Magnoliopsida; order Rosales; family Rosaceae; genus Rosa; species Rosa lucieae. The sequence continues at coordinate 32,213,312 of CM045498.1, read as the reverse complement.
GTGCACTGCAATCCCATTTTCCAGAAAATCATATTCTGTCCTTGTATTTTCATTTGGCATCAGAGCAGGTTCTAAAGCTTTTTAGTTGATCCGTGGTCAAGGATGGAACGTGAATGTGACAGGGCCTCCAGTTCTATAAATTGCCCGCCTTTATTTGACAGTGAAGACTATTCACAATAGAAGATTATGATAAGGGCTTTTCTCTACTCTCAGGACGAAAACATGTGGAATGTTGTTGAGAATGGATGGGAACACCCAACAAAGGCAGATTCAAAGAAAGTGGAAGGCTAATCTGCAAGAATTCTTAAACCTAGGACAGAAATTGTGATTTTAAGGCTAGAAATTCACTATTCACAGCTTTGTCAAAGAAGGAGAGGATGAGAATTAGCCACTGTGACATGGCCAAAGAAGCTTGGGACTTGCTTCAGGTTACTTACGAGGGAAATAAGAAGGTTAGAGGCCAGAAACTTCAAAGACTTGTATTAGAATTTGAGAACATGACCATGGGGGAAGATGAGTCGGTTGATGATTTTCATGCTCGACTTCTCAATGCTACAAGCCAATGCCGCATTCTTGATGACCCATTTGAGGAGCACCGAATTGTCAAAAAATTTCTCAGGGCTCTTCCCTCAAAATTTCAAGCCAAGCAAATTGCCATTGAAGAAGCTCAAGACCTTGACACATACACCCTCGATGAACTGGTAGGAAATCTCAAAACTTTTGAGATGAGACTTAAGCCTGAGAAGAAGGTAAAAAGTGTCGCTTTTTCTTCCATAAAAAAGAATGAAATTATTGATGATTCTGTTGATTTAGCTTTGCTAACTAAAGAATTTTAAAAAAATTGAAAAGCAAAAGATCTTTAGGGAATACTTCAAAAAAAAATTCTGATTCAAAAAGGGGTCAAACATCTGAAAATCGATTTGATAAAAATTCAAAGTTTTCTAAATTCCCTCAAAAGAAGAATTTTCCTGACAAGGCTAAATGGTTTGAGTGTGGTGGAATTGGACATCTTGCTGCCGATTGTGGCAACAAGAGGTACAATTTTAGTGGAAATAAGGCTTTAAAGTCTACTTGAAGTGACAGTGATGAAAGCACTCAATCTGATGGCGAAGAGGTAATCTTGCTCTTACTTCCTCCTTTAATGCTGAATTATCTGATGATTCTGATTTAGAAGATGATACTTTTGATGAAGAAACAACTGAAAAATGCAAGCAATTGTATAATGCTTCAAGGATTGTTCTTAAGAAAAATAATAAACTTGAAGACGAAATTGAATTCTTAAAGGGTGAGAAAGAAAAATTTGAGGAAAAATATGAAATATCTTTGAAAGAATGGGAAGATGAGTGTACTGATCTTGTTGATAAGATTAAAGTTTTGCAGGGCAAGGTCAAGTCTCAAGATTGGAACAAGGAGCATGATGAGATTACTAACAAAATCAAAGTTTTGCAGGTTGAAATTAAGGCTCAATCCACCTTAAATGTTTCTATAACCCTTGAGAATGAAAAATTGCAGGAAGAATTATTGAGAGTCAAGGAAAGCTTTAACAAATTCTCTATAGGGTCTGAGAAAATCTCTAAGATGATGGGAATTGGCAAAGCTCATGGTAATAAAGAAGGATTAGATTATAATGGTGAGTCCTCCAAACCTTTGGTGTTTGTAAAAAGTGTGGGATGTGAGAATTTCTCAAGTCAGGCACAAAGCTCTAGTGACAACAAGTCTGCCACCGAATTAACTGTAAGACCAGAACCTCATGAAACCATTCAATCACATCAGAAAGGCTTTTCGGTAAGTTCTGACATGCACACCTCTGTGCGTCAGCCCAGGTATATTCACAACTCCAAAAACTTTGTTCCTACTTGTCATTATTGTGGAAAATTATGACACATACGTCGTAGGTCCTAGGTGCAATATGCTTCACAGGGTTACTCAAAATCAGAGGAAAACGATGGGTATTAACTCACATGCCTCGTTGAAAGTTGAGTTGAAAGAGGGTCTAAATCTGATCGCTAGGATTAGAAAGCTTGCTTCAATCCCCGTGGATCTGGAAACAAAGACAAAATCGACTTGGGTTAAGAAATGACCCAAATGCCTCTCAGCTAAGATTGATAATTGTGACATACCTTCTGAATATATTGATGCCACGTGTTTGCTTTCCTCTTGCAGCACTAGCAATGAATTTGAATATGTTGAAGCTACTTGTTTCGTGGCCTTGACTGCACTCGCTGATAAGAAAGGTGATGTCTGGTATATTGATAGTGGGTGCTCAAGACCTATGACCGGTGAAAATAGTTGGTGTAACGTCTTGAACCTAAATTCACCGGTTTACTAGGCATGTGGACGGTAAACGACATTTACTTTCACTTTTACTGTCGTTTCAGTACTTTTAGTGGCCCTGAAAGTTGACTTTTCATTCGGGTCAAAATTTGAGAAAATGTTCTTCATGGAAGTTGTAGATGACGTTAAACCGAGAGCGTGCATATGTGGTACGTAAAAATCGGAGTTCGTATGCGAAAGTTATAAAAAAAATGTAAAAGTTACTGTTCACGGTAAGTTTCTATAAATATAGTAAGTTACTGTGGTAAGTTTCTATTTTTGGAAACCTACTGGCTTTTCTCTCTCCTCTTCCCCGACCCTTTCTTCCTCTTCCGTCCGGTTTCTTCTTCCTCCGATTTCTCCCTTCTTCGCCCGACCCACGACGAAATCTGGGCACCGGCAAGCTCGCCTTCTCCTCCTTGTCACGCCTGTGGTGGTGTTTTGCGGTGGCTCGGCCGGAGGAGCTTGAAATTGAGCCACGAAGATTACTGTAGCCGAACGGAGGTTTCGTCGATTTCCGGCGATTCCGGCCATATCCGGCCACCAAACCGGCGTCGAAGGTGCGGTTTTTGCCAAGGATCATTTCCCCCATAGCCTTGAGCCACGATTTGTAGTGTGGAGGTCGAATTGACGATTTCAAATTCTAGGGTTCTTGGGTTTTTCTAGAAAAATTTCACCCGCCAATTTGGATTACTTACAGATAAAATTGAAACTTGTTGTAGTGGTGAAAAATGCTTGGACTGTTGAGTAGGTGGTGCTGCCAAAATTTGGTGGCCATCGGCGCGTAGGCCCCACGCACCGCCACTGTAGGTAGCGCGTGGAGGCAGGTAGGGCAGTTTTCTTGTTTCGATTTTTAACCAGTTAAATCCTATAATTGATGCAGAGCTCGTAAATGTGAATTTGGTTGGAATTGAAGAAGATTTGAATCGATTTCTAATTTCCAAAGATTTAGGATTTCGATTATCGATTTATGAGAATCCGACCGTCGGATTTCTCTCAGTTCTGCCCTAGAACCTTTAAACAAAAGAGTGGGTATTAAGGGTAAAGTTGGATTAAATTGGAAAAGAAATTGGAAGTTTGATTTAGGAGAATAAGATATTATAATTGTATACAGGGGGATATACCGAGCTATTGCTCGATGAAGGAACTCATATGCGTGATCGCCTAAATAGTACTATGAGTGGACATTTATTTTTAAATTAATTATGCATGCAGTATTATTATTTCCTTCCAATTGATATATTTAAATTATATTTTGAATTATTGAGTTTTATGGTTTATTGAGCGTTGATTTATCGAGATTTATTTATGAATTACGAGATTAGTATTGAAATTCCTTCCCGAGGGCTTTTAGTAGATTTTTGAGGTAGTTATTCAGGAGTTATTGAGTTGAGAAATAATTTTCAGGAAGTGACTGATTCAGAAAATATTATGAGAATTATGGATTTCGAATATCAGTTTTTATGAGGATTCACGAGTACGAATGTTTCATCGAATATTTGAGCATGATTGAATTATCGAGATTTATTGAGCTTTGAGCTCCGCACTTATCAGCCTTGAAGTTAGATTGAGTTTTCTTTCCGAAAACATTTATTGATTTACAGAGTATTTGATTTATGCTTTCGAGGATGCTTTCGAGGATTTATTGAGATATTAAGGTTTGATTTAGCGAGATAATCCTGAGTTATGTTTTCAGTGAATTTTTAATGTTTATTGAAGTAACAGTGAGTTTCTTTCTGAAAGCAAGTAATTGAAACAGGTTGTTTCCAGTTTATTGAGGAGGCTATCAGTCAGCGCATGCATGCATTACCTAGTTGGCAGTCCCTTCTAGGTAATAGTCTGGTTGGCAGTCCCTTCCAGACTACAGTCCGGTTGGCAGTCCCTTCCGATGCCTCACAGGGTTGGCAGTCCATCCCAGGTGACATGAGGTAGTAGTTGGCAGTCCCTTCTCACTACCTGTGGTTAGTTGGCAGTCCCTTCTATCCACCGCCTCCTGTTCCGGTTGGCAGTCCCTTCCGATGCATCATCTGGGTGGCAGTCCCTCCCAAATGGCATGAGATGACTAGATAACAGTCCTTTATATTCATCAAACGAACCTCTTGAAAAGGATTGAGGATGAGATTTTAAGAGATTGCAGTAAAGTTGATGATTGAAAGTATTTCTAAGATTGTTACTGCATGCGAGGTTTTAGAGAATAACTTGGGAAAGCATTAAGTTGTACTTATTCATTCGAAATTACTTAATTTTAGTCCACTCACTCTAACGGATTTTAAATATTTTCCCCTGGGCCCTTTGGTTTTAATGCCTAGTTTGCAGACCAGTTTAACTGGAGGTCGAGCATACATCGAGTTGAGGCATAGCTGTTGTAGCTTCCGCTATCTTATATTTTATCATCTTGTACGTCTGTACATTAGATTGCTCTAACCCATGATATTATTATTCTTAAGTTTAGAATTGTTGTAAATGGGAGATGTTGTGATTAAGGGAGCATGGTGGCTCCAGAAAATTATGGATGAAATATTTTAGAAGTGTAAATATCTTTCTACAGGTTTTTGGGTTGTCCACTTTTAGAGGGAGTTCCACCAAATTTTTGGTAGAGTTTCTTCTAAGGTGGACCCCACAGGGCCAATCTGGATTTCAAGGTGAAATCCGGTGCGGGTCCTGTCAGTTGGTTTGTGTCTTTTTCAAGAGAATTCACAACTGGATCAGTCACGTTTGGAGATGGAAAAAAGGCCAAGGTAATGGGTAAGGACCGTAAGGGAACGGTAAATACACCAGGTATTCCTAATCTCCAAAATGTCTTGTTTGTTGAAGGGCTTCATGCAAATCTCATAAGTGTTAGTCAATTAACCGATGATGATGAGGATGTAAATTTTAGTAAAACAAGATGTATTGTTACCGATAACAATGGCAAAAATATTATGGGAGGTTTGCGTTCAAAAGATAATTGTTGTCATGTACGTGCTAATAAATCTGTTGAAGTGCAGACATGTTTGAAAGCCAAGACATCGGATGATGTTCTTGAACTTTGGCATAGGCATCTGGGGCATGTGAATTTTCAAGACTTGCTGAAACTTTCACACAAGGAAAGTGTAAGAGGTATGCCTTCTCTGAGTGGTAAGCCAGACAAAATGTGTGATGGTTGCAAGGCAGGTAAGCAAACTCGTGCCTCACATGGAGCAACTAATTCATCCACTACAACTCATCCATTGGAACTTATGCATATGGATCTTGTTGGACCTTCACAAACCGAAAGCATTGGTGGTAAGAAATACATTTTGGTTGTAGATGATGACTTCTCATGTTTTACTTGGGTGAATTTTCTTAGAGAGAAGAGTGATACATTTGAAAGCTTTAAGGGATTGTGCAAAAGAATAACAAATGAAAAACATTCCTCAAACTTATGCATTGTTAGAGTTAGCACTGATAATGGAACTGAATTTAAGAATGCTTTGTTTGCTGATTTTTTTCTTAAGCATGGAATTTCACATGAGTTTTCAGCTCCAATTACCCCACAACAGAATGGTGTAGTTGAGAGAAAGAACAGGGTATTGCTAAACATGGGAAGAGTGATGCTACACTCAGCTGGACTTACTCCCAACCTTTGGGCCGAAGCAATTAGCATTGCTTGCTATACTGAAAACCGTGCATTCTTGAGAACAGGTACAAACAAAACTCCATATGAGCTATGGAAAGGTAAGAAACCCAATGTAAGTCATCTTCGTGTTTTTGGCTCTCCTTGCTATATTTATAGAGATAGAGAATATCTTGGTAAATTTGATGCTAGGAGCGATAAAGGCATATTTCTTGGTTATTCTTTGGATAGTAGAGCTTGCAGGGTGTACAACAAGCAAACCATGTCTATAATGGAATCCTATAATGTATCTATTGATGATTGTGCTGTGAGTACTATTTAGCTTAATCTAGATGAGGATCAACCCTCAGGAAGCCGAGTAAATGTGTGTTAATGTCTAAAAGTCTAGCGGTAGCCAAACCTTAGTTAACGCTGATCCGGCGGGCGGATCGGTACTTATATTAATGTTGCGATTCCCGTTACCTGTCAAGTAAAATACAACGGGCGTCAGAGGGAGACCGCGCTGGGCGGTCTTCAACTCTCCGATGCCTAAGTTAGTCAATGTATTTATGTTGACAAAGTAACAGCAGGTAAGTATTGAATGCGTAATTAATGAGGAGAGAGGAGAGAACCTTTTATAGGTGAGGAAGAGACTGATCTTGTCTTTGTTTTCGATGTGGGACTGATATGCTTCAGTTCTTAGTTTCAGAAGCTTCTGATGCTAACTTGGCGCGGCGCGTGGCGGCGCGTCGGTGGCGATCTGGAGGCGGTCCGACGCCGAGGCTGTAGCCCGCCTGGCGGTGTGCCCGCATGTCATTCCTTTGGTTGGAATTAGTACCTTTGGCGGTACAGTGAGCATGGCCCATTATAGCTAATTATGCTTGCAAATGTACATGTATGTACAAGTCCCCCAAGTCCCCAGTCAAGGAGGGCAATCTTGGTTGGGGAGTTGTTCGGCGGTTTTGAAGCGTTTTCCTCCGCTAGACTTGCAAGAGCATAATTAGCGTCAGTGCGTTGTCAACCGTTGGTTTTACTGAGCAAACGCTTTATACCCTTTCGGGTGGGCCCCTGCTGGGCCCCCCAGGGAGTCCCCCACTCCACGGCGAAGATAGACCTCCGGATGGTCGTTGATATGTTTGATGAGGGGGAGCTGCACGGAGCAGAGGGTGTTGGGTAACGAGCCCAATGTCTTAGCACCCAAATGACGGGGGTCAAATTGCCTGATCAGGGCAGTCGTAGACTGTGACTAGTCCCCGTGTCCCGTAGGGACGGTCTGACGGTAACGCCGCGTAGCGGTCGTTGTCAGTGAGGCGTAGCCTCGGGATTTTCCGTTTGGCGGACATCCCCCCGCTGGATGCAGCAGGAAGCAGCGTCTGATAGACGTGCCTGGCGGTTGTTTTTGCAAGATGAAAAAGGGGTTCCGCCAGAGGTGTGTAGCGACAGACATCGCGCTTGCAGGATGGCAAGGGAGAATAACAAGGGAGAAGTTCCGCTGGCGAGGTTTCGCTCAGCGGAGATTCGTCGCTTGGAAAATGACAGGGAGAAGTTCCGCTGGCGAGGTTTCGCTCAGCGGAGACTTCGCCGCTTGAAAAATAACAAGGGAGAAGTTCCGCTGGCGAGGTTTCGCTCAGCGGAGACTTCGTCGCTTGGAGGATGACAAGGGAGAAGTTCCGCTGGCGGGGTTTCGCTCAGCGGAGACTTCGTCGCTTGGAGGATGACAAGGGAGAAGTTCCGCTGGCGGGGTTTCGCTCAGCGGAGACTTCGTCGCTTGGAGGATGACAAGGGAGAAGTTCCGCTGGCGGGGTTTCGCTCAGCGGAGACTTCGTCGCTTGGAGGATGACAAGGGAGAAGTTCCGCTGGCGAGGTTTCGCTCAGCGGAGACTTCGTCGCTTGGAAGATGACAAGGGAGAAGTTCCGCTGGCGAGGTTTCGCTCAGCGGAGACTTCGCCGCTTGAAAAATAATCAAGGGAGAAGTTCCGCTGGCGGTACTTACGAAGTTGTCCCTACGGTGGTTAACACGTGTCGAATCTATAGCGGGTTAGCGTGCGTAGGCTTGTCTCCAGGCCTGTCCGTCTTCTAGCCTTTAATGATAGTAACTGTGGGTTTTGTAACCGAGATGACGCTTCGGGCAATCCGGAGAGTGAGTGGAGATGTACGACACGTGTACGGCTAACAAGGGATGTCGGTATGGAGCGGACGGTCGAGGACGCGTTGGGGCCTATATAAAAAGGGGGGAAACTCTGGGGGATTCGACACTTCGTGAAAATTTTGAAAGCTTAGCCATCGTTTGTTCGAAACCGGAGAAGGAGCCTACCGAAGTTTGGATATACCACTCCCAGAGACGTCGGTCGTACCTGTGCACCACCGTGCCGGAGATTGCACCACTGAGGTTGGTATTCGGATCTCTGTCTTCTGCTATCTGTTTCTGCTAGTTTCTGGGTTTTGTAGTGTTTGCTTTTCTGGGTGTGCTCTGAGGTGTGAGATGGGGGTTTTTTGTGGGGGATTGAATGATGGTTGGCCAATGCGTTCATTGGTTTTAGGATTTGGATAGTCGAGTCTGGGTTGAGTGTTTGTTTGCACTTTGGGGTTTTCTGGGTTTTGTTCTTGATTATTTTGGCTATAACTGATGCGAGAATAGGCTAGATCTATGTTTGTGCTAACTGATGTGGGTTTTAGGGTTTTGGGATGGCTAGCGTTATAGAGATTTCGAGCAGTGAGGATTCCGGGTCTGACGTGTCGCTCAGCGCGGCGGATGGGGTTTTTATTGATTCGTTGCGTCCGTCTGCCCCTGCAGGAACCTCACTGCCAGAAGCGCTAGACGTCGAGCCGCTACAGACCATCCCCTGGGAAGTAGTTATGGGTCGGGGTTCGCGTCCGGAGAGTTCCAAGGCTGGCGAGGCCGCTGCCGCCAAAGCCAGGCGCGACGAGCGTTTGGCGAGTAACAGTGCTGCCAGCGGCTCCGCTGGGGAGGGGGAAACAGCGGAGCAAAATGTTGAGTCAGCGTGGTTCCTCCCGGATGGGACAGCCGTTGACGAGGCGGGAGGGGGGATGAGCGGTGCTGCTGTCGCTCGACTGAAGCAGGCGTTCCGCTTGCCGGGGTCGGTGAAGCTGCGACCACCGACGGCTGATGAGAAGGCGTCGATTCTCCCGACGGGGTGTGCGGCCGTGCACGAGGCCATATTCCGCCAAGGGGTGACACTTCCGCTGGTGCCCAATCTTCAAATCCTTGTTTGTGAGTTTGGCCTTGCCTTCGGTCAGATCTGTCCAAACATGTGGCGGTTGATGTTGGCGATGAACTCCTTGTGGCGCTTGTCGGGGTGCGAGGGGCCTACCGTGGCGGAAGTGCTCCATTTCTACGAGTTAGTATATGTGAAGCGCCAAGGTTGCCACGGGCAAGTAAATTTGAGTCGCCGGCAGGGAGCGCCCAAGCTGATCGAGAATCTGAGGGACTCCATGTCCTATTGGCGGGGGACCTTTTGCGTCGCTACCGACGGTTGGGAGTACCACGCTAGGTCTAACGAGGAAGGGCCGTCATTTAGGATTAAGTCCGAGTTCCAACCTATTCGAGGTTGGTGGCCGGTGTCCGCTGAAAATGTTTGGCGTGCTTACATGCCTGAACTTGTATTCTTACGACGTGTTTTTCTTGTGCAGCGGGACTTCGGTATACGCTGACGCGTGCAGAAGAGTGCCGGGTGGCGAGGATCAGAGGTTGCTGGCGGAACCGAAACCTGCTTGATTTCCGCTTGCTGACTGGTTGGGAGTTATTGGTCGACCTGCGACTAACACGCTCTATTGGTGAGGATTCTACCCTGTCGTTTCGTTTTATAATTGAATTGTGTCTGACTGGTGGCTGGCTTTCCTCTCTTTTTTTTTTAGAAACTCCGCCGGGCAACAAATCAAGTCGCGACGCGTTTGAGAAAGCCATGGATCGGGCGGAGATAGAAAATTTTTTGGAGGCCATGTACGCCGAGGGGCTGGCGGCCCAGCAGACTGTAGTGAACCCGGAGACGTTGGCGTTGAGCCAGTCCGAGGTTCCGGTGGTGATGGCGATGCCGCACCAGTCCCACCTTGGTGAAGATGGTCTGCCTGTGGTGCAAGCGGGGACCCAGACGGCCGGCGGGGAGCAGAGGGGAAGTGCTGCGTCCGGGCCTCAGAAGGAGCGGATGCCTGCCCAGAGGCGTGGTTCTCAGGTGGTTCAGCCGGCGGGAGAAGTCATTGTGACGAGGGAGGAACCGCCAGTCAGGGCGACGAGGGCCGCCGCTGGGGGCCAGAGGGCGCTAGAGAAAAAGCGCCGGACGGTTGAGTCTCCCGACGGGGAAGAGGGAGAGGAGGTGGAGGTGGTTGGTGCCCGCCGACAGAAGAAGGCCCGGCCGGCTCCTGCAAAAACGGTGGCGGTGGAGGGTGAGGCGCCCGCCGTCAGCGATCTGGACTCCTTTGCCGAGTACGCGCCATTCATGACAGAAGGGGAGCGGGAGTTCCTCTTTCATCTGTGCGAGCGGCTGGGATTCGGGGGTCTGGCGGGCATATCGCGCCCGACGGCAATTGACCAATCGCCCTACAGCTCGGCGTTTGGTCAAATATCGGCGGGGTTACACGATATGTTCTTGGCGGCGTCCAAGCAGCCCCGGGTTGAGGAGGAGCTCAAGGGAGAAATCGGAGATCTCCAGAGGGAGCTGGCGGAGGCCAAGGAGAGACTGGCGGAGCTCGAGCGGGGACTAGCCAAGGCGGAGTGTGATTATGCGGACGCCCGCGGCAAGCTTAATGCGGCTATTCGACGGGATCTGGAGAGGAATGAAGATGTCTCCAAGTTGGAGCAGGAGGTTGGGCTGCTGAAGGAGAAGATAGCCGCCAAGGACAAGAAGCTTATTATAGTGCAGCGGGAGTCCGCCGACAGGATGGCCGAGCTGAAGCGGCTGGGGGGAGAGGTTACCCGTCTGAAAGCTGAGGGGAGCACCGCTGCGGCCGCTGCTGTTGAATCATTCAAGCAGTCGGCGGAGTTTAAGAAGACACTGACCGAAGCGGCGAAGTCTGGGGCCCGGGCCAATATAGATATGTTGAAGCGGAAGGGTGCCATTGATTTTGTAAAGGCGTCACAGCCTGACGTGCCGCTGGTCCAGAGTGCCCCGGCGGAGCCAGAAGTCGTGCCTGCCCAAGCTGCAGGTACTCATTCGGGCAGCGGGGAAAGTGGCCCGCATCCGACGGAAGGGTCCCAGCAAACCCCCCAGCAGACCCCGTCGGAGGTGTCACGTGCCGGGTTTCTGGAGGCACACACCCGGGCCGACGGCACCATAGAGACTCCCAGTCCGACAGCCCGAGGGTCCGATCAAGCGAGCCGATCGGTCGCGCCGCCAGCCGTCGAAGCAGCAGAGGCCGAAGCCAACCGCTGAACCTATCTGAGATCTCCGAAGTTTTTTTTTTTTTTTTTGTGTAGCCGCTGAGGCATACTAGCTTGTACCGAATTTTGTGAAATGAAGTAAATTTCTGACTTGGTTTGCCATGATGTGTGTGTAGTACTATTGAGTTATATTTTCTTTTGTCGATCAATGGAACATTAAAGGAATTAAGATTGGTCCAAGTGCACCGCGTAGCGGACGGAGTCCGCCGACGATTGCTGGCGTTGCCAGTTGCCCTCGGTGCTAGACTTGGTAACAATGGTCTGAATAATTCCTCGTTTCATTGATGGCTGACTGATCAGCGTACAAAAGTGGGGTAGTACCCGTTGGGTAGCTTCCCTTAGCTAAACATTCGAACAAAAAATTTAGCTAAGTCAAGATGCGCATGGGTAGCGGTCTGACTATTTGTAATAATACCGAAGGTGTTCGGTATTCCAAGGGCGGGGCGTCGTGACGCCGTCCTTGTCCATTAAGTAGAAGGTGCCTGGGCTAACGACTTCCACAATTTTGTATGGGCCTTCCCATGTTGGGCGGAGTTTTGTCGGTGGCGGAATGACTTCCTTCATGACCAAGTCCCCCAGTTGGAGGTTCCGGGCCTTGACTCTGGCGTTGTAAAAACGTGATACCCGCTGCTTGTTTTGTAGATTGTGCAAATGGGCCTCGAGCCTTTTCTCTTCGAGGAGGTCCCTGTCCAAGTTGACGCCGGCGCTGTTGGTCTCTGGCCCGTAGCCTTCGACTCTAGCGGTAGGTTGAGTGACTTCAATGGGTAAGACAGCCTCTGTGCCGAACATCATGCAAAAAGGGGTTTCTCCTGTGGCGGAAGTTGGAGTTGTTCGGATGGCCCACAGGACCTCTGGGAGCTTTTCCGCCCATAAACCCTTGGCGTCGTCGAGCTTCTTTTTTAACAACTTTTTTATTATCTTGTTCGCCGCTTCGACCTGGCCGTTGGTCTGGGGGTGGGCGACAGATGCAAACCTCAGCTTGGTGCCCAAGTTGATGGTGAAGGAGATGAGCTCGTCATTGTTGAACTGTGTGCCGTTATCTGTGATGATTGTGTGTGGGACACCGTAGCGGCAATAGATATTCTTCCAAAGGAAGTGAATTACCTTGGCGGTAGTTATTGCCGTCAGTGGCTCTGCCTCTATCCACTTGCTGTTGTAATCGATGGCAACAATGATGTATTTGAACTGACCCTTGGCAGTTTGGAATTTGCCCATCAGATCAAGGCCCCACGTAGAATGAATCCATGGGCCCACGATGATTGACAGTGGCTCTGCTGGTGCGTGTGGGAGATCTGCGAATTGCTGGCATTTGTGGCAAGACCTCGAAATCCGCCGGGCGTCATCGCCAAGTGTGGGCCAGAAGTACCCTTGTCGCATTGTGCGGTTGGCCAGGGATCTGGCGCCCGAGTGGTTTCCGCATTCTCCGCTATGGATTTCAGTTAGGACAACCCTTCCCTCCTCTGGGGTTAGACAGCGGAGGTTTGGATGGGTGAATCCCTGGCGGTAGAGTTTGCCGTGCTGGATGTTGTAGCGGGTTGCTCTTCGTTGGAGCTGTCTTGCCTGGATCTTATCTTCTGGCAACGTTCCGTTGCGCTTATACATGATGATCTCGTCCATCCAGCTGGGGTTGACCTGAATGTTGAAGATTTCCGCCAGAGTCTTTGTGATACTTGGTTTGTCAAGATACTCCACCCTTGTGTCCGCCGGACTCTGATGTGGTTGGGCGGTTGCCAGTCTCGCCAGGGAATCAGCCTTAGCGTTCTTTTCCCTGGGGATTTGTGTGATTGTGTGAAACTTGAACTTTTTTAGCAACGTTTTGACGTACCCCAGATACGCCGCTAGCTGCTGGTCCTTGGCTTGGAAGCTGTCGTTGACCTGGTTGACGACTAGTTGGGAGTCGCTGAATATGTTGACGCTGTCAGCACCTGAGTCAATGGCGAGGAGTAGGCCGGCGATGAGCGCCTCGTACTCCGCCATATTGTTTGAAGCTTTGAAGTTGAATTTCAACGCATATTCTGCGTTCAGTCCCCCGGGTCCGGTTAAGATGACTCCGGCGCCGCTGGCCTTGGCGCAGGCGGAGCCGTCCACATGTAGGTCCCAATCCGACTGTGGGGTAAGTACCCCTGTACTGGTTACCATTTCTGTTCCGGGCTGTGCTTGAGTATCGGGTTCTGGCTGACGCTCAGTAAGTTCAGCGATGAAGTCTGCTACTGCCTGGCCCTTCATGGCGGTTCTTGGCTTGTACTCGATGTCAAATTCGCTGAGCTCAATTGCCCACTTACTGAGTCGCCCTGAGTGTTCAGGGTTCTGCATCACCTGTCTCAGCGGTTGATTGGTCAACACATGGATCGTGTGGGCCTGGAAATACTGCCGAAGGCGTCTGGCGGCAACGATAAGTGCAAGCGCCAGCTGTTCCAACGGTGGATACCTTGTTTCTGCTCCGTTCATACCTCTGCCGGCGTAGAATACTGGGAGTTCATCCTGACCCTCCCGCCGAACAATGGCGCAACTTATTGCCGTTGCCGAGACCGCCAGATATATGAATAGTGTCTCTCCTTGGACAGGGACAGAAAGGAGAGGGACTGCCGCCAAATATTCCTTTAGACCTTGGAACGCCGCCTGACATTCTGGGTTCCAGTCAATGACCTTCTTGTGAGTTGTTTTGAGAAGTTTGAAGAATGGGGCGCACTTGTCAGTAAGTCGGGAGATGAATCGAGAAAGGGCGGTCAACTTGCCCTGGAGACACTGGACGTCTACCTTATACTTCGGGTCCGACAGGTCAAGGATGGCCTGTACCTTGTCTGGGTTAGCCTCGATACCTCGCTCGCTGACGATGTAACCCAGAAATTTGCTGGCGGTGACCGCAAAGAAACATTTTTCTGGGTTGAGGCGCATACCATAGCCAGGAGGATGGTTACTATGATCCTGAGGTTTGCCACATGTCCGCTGGCCTTTATGCTCTTGACTAGCATGTCGTCCACATAGACCTCGATGATTTTTCCCAGATGCTCAGCGAACATTGCGTTCATCAACCGCTGATAAGTTGCACCGGCGTTCTTCAGACCAAAAGGCATGACATTGTAGCAGTAAAGGCCTTGTCGGTGGTGAAGGTGGTGCATTCTTGGTCGCTGGGGTGCATTTTGATCTGATTGTATCCAGAGAAGGCATCCATCATGCTGAGGAGTTCGTGTCCGGCGGTTGCATCGACCAGCTGATCGATACGAGGTAGCGGGAAACTATCTTTTGGGCATGCCTTGTTTAGGTTTTTGAAGTCGACGCACATCCGCCACTTGCCGCTGGGCTTCTTCACCATTACCAGATTTGAGATCCATTGGGGGTAGATGACCTGGCGGATGAATCCAATGTCCCGTAGTTTGGCGACCTCCTGTCCGATTGCCCGGTATTTTTCCTCATCAAAGGCCCTCCGCTTCTGCTTGATAGGATAGAAAGAAGGTTTGATGGTCAGTTTATGGGTGATTATTTCAGTGGAGATGCCAGGCATGTCTGCATAGGACCATGCAAAGACGGTGGCGTTGTCACGTAAGAACTGAGTGAGTTCTGCCTCCACTTCTGGGTCTAGCTGGGAGCCTATGCGGACTGTCCTCTCAGGATGCTCGTCTGAGATGCAGACGACCTTCAGTGACGTGTCCGGGTTGACCGGCTCCTTCATTACATATTTCTTCTCTTCATCTCTAGGATCCTCAAAGATATTCGGTGGTGGTGGGTCATTACCCACTGTCAGGATTTCATGGCGGCGCGTTGACCGCGCTACAGATGTTGAATAGCATTCTCGTGCCAGCTGTTGGCTTCCCCTCACACAGCCTGTGCCATTGGGCGTGGGGAACTTCATGAGAAGCATGTATCCGGCAATGATGCACTTGAGCTTATTAAGCGCTGGTCGACCAATGATGGCGTTGTACGAACTGGGACAGTCGACGATAATGAATTCCGTGTGCACCTCCGCCATACAGGGACTAGTGCCAATAACTAGTCGCATGTAATCCGACCCTAGTGGTTGTGTGATGTCTCCGGAGAAGCTGAGCAGTGGCTCATGATCCTGGAGTAGTTTCTTGTTCCGCTTGAGGTGGTCGTAGCAGCCGCTGAAGATGACGTTGACAGCGGATCCGCTATCTACCAAGATTCTCCCCACCGAGAATTTGCCAAGAATGGCATCGACTAAGAATGGGTCGTCATGGGGTAAATGTACTCCGCGCTCCTCCTCCTCTGAAAAGGTGATAGGTTCCCATCCTGACTTCGGGAGTTTGGCGGATCTTTCATAGCGGATGTTGCAAACCTCCTTTGGGTGGTTAGCGCGTGCATAGCGCTTTCTTGCCCTGTGAGACATGCTGGTGATTGGAGCACCGCCATCGATGGTGTTGATGCGGCCCAAGGTTTCTACGTTGGCAATCACTGGCGGTGGTTGGCGTACCTTGAACTGCTCCAACTTGCCGTCACGGTATAAAGTCTCAATGGCTGTTTTGAGGGCGTTGCAGCTGTTTGTATTGTGGCCGCTGTCCGCGTGGTATTTGCACCACTTGCCGGTGTTCCTGGGTTTGCCCGTTTTGGGTACTTTGGAGGGGGTGGCGGTGGGATCTGATCCTTGCACTGATTATAGATATCTTCATATGAGGCCGTTAGGACCGTGAAAACTGCATACCGCTGTGAGGACTCCGTCTGCTTGTTGTTGTTGTCCCCATGAGTTGGGCGGTTTCCCTTATAAAAATGCTGTCCCTTCTGCCGCTTGGTTTGGTGGCCGCCCTGCTGCCACTCTCTTTTCTTGTCAACTGGCGGAGCTGAGGGGGGTTTATCAGCGGCTTCCTGGTGATTGGAAGATGGTTGTGCTGATTTTGCTGGCGTTGCTGGTGGTGGTGTTTCTCCATATGTGATGAATTCCGCCTGGGCGTGAATGACCGCCTCACTCATGACGTGGTCGTACGTTGCATTGGGATGGTTGTAATTGAGGTGATAGAGGAACGGTCCCTTGAGGAGTCCCTTCCTGAAGGCTGCCGACGCCATAGTTTTGTCCAGGTCGCGGCACTGAGATGCTGCCGCTCGCCATCTTGTGACAAAGGCCTTCAGTGACTCGTCCTCCCCCTGTTTGACGCTGAACAGCTGACTTGTGTTGTGATGTCCGGCGGACAATAGGATGAAGCGGGAGAGGAACGCATGCGACAGTGCATGGAATGAGCCAACCGATCCTGGCGGACATTCAAAAAACCAGTTCATCGCCTCGCCGTCCAATGTTTCGCTGAACAGATGGCACAAGGTGGCGTCGTCGAATCCCTTGTTGTTGGTGACCTTCTTGAAGGTGTCCATGTGGACAAAGGGATCGGTCATTCCGCCATATGGCGACATTTTTGGGGTCTTTGCATATGTTGGCCTGACGGCCTGTAGGATCGCGGCGGAAAAGGGGCCGGGTCTGGAAGTGAACAGCGGGTTCCGAGTTGATGTCGGGACGCCCGTCTCCGCCCGGATTAACCTCTGCTCCAGTTGGTGCATCCTTTCCAATAACTGGGCGGTTGTATCGCCGGCGGAATCGGCCTGACTCCCCCGCCGAGTTGGCTTGCGCCTAGGTATGGGCGGATCACCCTCAGTCCTTGCCCTGACATTCAAGCTGTTGGCGTGCGGAAGGGATTCCGCCGTATGTTCTAACATTAGTTGGGGTATGGGCGGTGGTCCCATTCCTGACAACCCCGGTGGGTTCAGCGGTACGTGCATTTGTATGACTGGCCCTGGCGCTGCCGTGCCGGCGCTGGGTCGACTACGCCTGGTGCTGCGTGACTGCTCGCTCTGTGCCGGGCGGTCGGTGGCCGCCAAAGTGTTTTTTAGTTCCTCAAAACGTGTCATGAGCGCAGCCACCTGTTTTTGGGCTTCGGCCTTCTCTCTACGCTCCTCCTCACGCTCCCTGTTTGCCTTATGAAGATCCGCCAGTGCTATCTCGTACATGGTGACGAGATCCTGGCCTGACGGGCGGCTGCTGCCTGGGTTTGCCTCACCACCGGGATTGGCCGGGGTTGTGAATAGTGCGCGGTTAACGCCGATCGCGGGGTCGGAGGGCTGGGGAATGGCGGGGAGCTCCGCCTGCTCTTCAGCGTTTCCCCCGCTGTCGTTAGTCATGGTGATTGTAGCGGGATGACCTTTAGTTCAAGGGTTCCCACAGACGGCGCCAATGTTAATGTCTAAAAGTCTAGCGGTAGCCAAACCTTAGTTAACGCTGATCCGGTGGGCGGATCGGTACTTGTATTAATGTTGCGATTCCCGTTACCTGTCAAGTAAAATACAACGGGCGTCAGAGGGAGACCGCGCTGGGCGGTCTTCAACTCTCCGATGCCTAAGTTAGTCAATGTATTTATGTTGACAAAGTAACAGTAGGTAAGTATTGAATGCGTAATTAATGAGGAGAGAGGAGAGAACCTTTTATAGGTGAGGAAGAGACTGATCTTGTCTTTGTTTTCGATGTGGGACTGATATGCTTCAGTTCTTAGTTTCAGAAGCTTCTGATGCTAACTTGGCGCGGCGCGTGGCGGCGCGTCGGTGGCGATCTGGAGGCGGTCCGACGCCGAGGCTGTAGCCCGCCTGGCGGTGTGTCCGCATGTCATTCCTTTGGTTGGAATTAGTACCTTTGGCGGTACAGTGAGCATGGCCCATTATAGCTAATTATGCTTGCAAATGTACATGTATGTACAATGTGGAACTGAATGAAGAAACGGATGATTCCTTAAGTATCCTATTTTGATCCTCCACCAGTTCAAGAAGCGGCGAAGTCTGGGGCCCGGGCCAATATAGATATGTTGAAGCGGAAGGGTGCCATTGATTTTGTAAAGGCGTCACAGCCTGACGTGCCGCTGGTCCAGAGTGCCCCGGCGGAGCCAGAAGTCGTGCCTGCCCAAGCTGCAGGTACTCATTCGGGCAGCGGGGAAAGTGGCCCGCATCCGACGGAAGGGTCCCAGCAAACCCCCCAGCAGACCCCGTCGGAGGTGTCACGTGCCGGGTTTCTGGAGGCACACACCCGGGCCGACGGCACCATAGAGACTCCCAGTCCGACAGCCCGAGGGTCCGATCAAGCGAGCCGATCGGTCGCGCCGCCAGCCGTCGAAGCCAGAGGCCGAAGCCAACCGCTGAACCTATCTGAGATCTCCGAAGTTTTTTTTTTTTTTTTTGTGTAGCCGCTGAGGCATACTAGCTTGTACCGAATTTTGTGAAATGAAGTAAATTTCTGACTTGGTTTGCCATGATGTGTGTAGTACTATTGAGTTATATTTTCTTTTGTCGATCAATGGAACATTAAAGGAATTAAGATTGGTCCAAGTGCACCGCGTAGCGGACGGAGTCCGCCGACGATTGCTGGCGTTGCCAGTTGCCCTCGGTGCTAGACTTGGTAACAATGGTCTGAATAATTCCTCGTTTCATTGATGGCTGACTGATCAGCGTACAAAAGTGGGGTAGTACCCGTTGGGTAGCTTCCCTTAGCTAAACATTCGAACAAAAAATTTAGCTAAGTCAAGATGCGCATGGGTAGCGGTCTGACTATTTGTAATAATACCGAAGGTGTTCGGTATTCCAAGGGCGGGGCGTCGTGACGCCGTCCTTGTCCATTAAGTAGAAGGTGCCTGGGCTAACGACTTCCACAATTTTGTATGGGCCTTCCCATGTTGGGCGGAGTTTTTGTCGGTGGCGGAATGACTTCCTTCATGACCAAGTCCCCCAGTTGGAGGTTCCGGGCCTTGACTCTGGCGTTGTAAAAACGTGATACCCGCTGCTTGTTTTGTAGATTGTGCAAATGGGCCTCGAGCCTTTTCTCTTCGAGGAGGTCCCTGTCCAAGTTGACGCCGCGCGCTGTTGGTTTCTGGCCCGTAGCCTTCGACTCTAGCGGTAGGTTGAGTGACTTCAATGGGTAAGACAGCCTCTGTGCCGAACATCATGCAAAAGGGGTTTCTCCTGTGGCGGAAGTTGGAGTTGTTCGGATGGCCCACAGGACCTCTGGGAGCTTTTCCGCCCATAAACCCTTGGCGTCGTCGAGCTTCTTTTTTAACAACTTTTTTATTATCTTGTTCGCCGCTTCGACCTGGCCGTTGGTCTGGGGGTGGGCGACAGATGCAAACCTCAGCTTGGTGCCCAAGTTGACGGTGAAGGAGATGAGCTCGTCATTGTTGAACTGTGTGCCGTTATCTGTGATGATTGTGTGTGGGACACCGTAGCGGCAATAGATATTCTTCCAAAGGAAGTGAATTACCTTGGCGGTAGTTATTGCCGTCAGTGGCTCTGCCTCTATCCACTTGCTGTTGTAATCGATGGCAACAATGATGTATTTGAACTGACCCTTGGCAGTTTGGAATTTGCCCATCAGATCAAGGCCCCACGTAGAATGAATCCATGGGCCCACGATGATTGACAGTGGCTCTGCTGGTGCGTGTGGGAGATCTGCGAATTGCTGGCATTTGTGGCAAGACCTCGAAATCCGCCGGGCGTCATCGCCAAGTGTGGGCCAGAAGTACCCTTGTCGCATTGTGCGGTTGGCCAGGGATCTGGCGCCCGAGTGGTTTCCGCATTCTCCGCTATGGATTTCAGTTAGGACAACCCTTCCCCCCTGGGGTTAGACAGCGGAGGTTTGGATGGGTGAATCCCTGGCGGTAGAGTTTGCCGTGCTGGATGTTGTAGCGGGTTGCTCTTCGTTGGAGCTGTCTTGCCTGGATCTTATCTTCTGGCAACGTTCCGTTGCGCTTATACATGATGATCTCGTCCATCCAGCTGGGGTTGACCTGAATGTTGAAGATTTCCGCCAGAGTCTTTGTGATACTTGGTTTGTCAAGATACTCCACCCTTGTGTCCGCCGGACTCTGATGTGGTTGGGCGGTTGCCAGTCTCGCCAGGGAATCAGCCTTAGCGTTCTTTTCCCTGGGGATTTGTGTGATTGTGTGAAACTTGAACTTTTTTAGCAACGTTTTGACGTACCCCAGATACGCCGCTAGCTGCTGGTCCTTGGCTTGGAAGCTGTCGTTGACCTGGTTGACGACTAGTTGGGAGTCGCTGAATATGTTACGCTGTCAGCACCTGAGTCAATGGCGAGGAGTAGGCCGGCGATGAGCGCCTCGTACTCCGCCATATTGTTTGAAGCTTTGAAGTTGAATTTCAACGCATATTCTGCGTTCAGTCCCCCGGGTCCGGTTAAGATGACTCCGGCGCCGCTGGCCTTGGCGCAGGCGGAGCCGTCCACATGTAGGTCCCAATCCGACTGTGGGGTAAGTACCCCTGTACTGGTTACCATTTCTGTTCCGGGCTGTCTTGAGTATCGGGTTCTGGCTGACGCTCAGTAAGTTCAGCGATGAAGTCTGCTACTGCCTGGCCCTTCATGGCGGTTCTTGGCTTGTACTCGATGTCAAATTCGCTGAGCTCAATTGCCCACTTACTGAGTCGCCCTGAGTGTTCAGGGTTCTGCATCACCTGTCTCAGCGGTTGATTGGTCAACACATGGATCGTGTGGGCCTGGAAATACTGCCGAAGGCGTCTGGCGGCAACGATAAGTGCAAGCGCCAGCTGTTCCAACGGTGGATACCTTGTTTCTGCTCCGTTCATACCTCTGCCGGCGTAGAATACTGGGAGTTCATCCTGACCCTCCCGCCGAACAATGGCGCAACTTATTGCCGTTGCCGAGACCGCCAGATATATGAATAGTGTCTCTCCTTGGACAGGGACAGAAAGGAGAGGGACTGCGCCAAATATTCCTTTAGACCTTGGAACGCCGCCTGACATTCTGGGTTCCAGTCAATGACCTTCTTGTGAGTTGTTTTGAGAAGTTTGAAGAATGGGGCGCACTTGTCAGTAAGTCGGGAGATGAATCGAGAAAGGGCGGTCAACTTGCCCTGGAGACACTGGACGTCTACCTTATACTTCGGGTCCGACAGGTAAGGATGGCCTGTACCTTGTCTGGGTTAGCCTCGATACCTCGCTCGCTGACGATGTAACCCAGAAATTTGCTGGCGGTGACCGCAAAGAAACATTTTTCTGGGTTGAGGCACATACCATATGCCAAGGATGGTTACTATGATCCTGAGGTTTGCCACATGTCCGCTGGCCTTTATGCTCTTGACTAGCATGTCATCCACATAGACCTCGATGATTTTTCCCAGATGCTCAGCGAACATTGCGTTCATCAACCGCTGATAAGTTGCACCGGCGTTCTTCAGACCAAAAGGCATGACATTGTAGCAGTAAAGGCCCTTGTCGGTGGTGAAGGTGGTGCATTCTTGGTCGCTGGGGTGCATTTTGATCTGATTGTATCCAGAGAAGGCATCCATCATGCTGAGGAGTTCGTGTCCGGCGGTTGCATCGACCAGCTGATCGATACGAGGTAGCGGGAAACTATCTTTGGGCATGCCTTGTTTAGGTTTTTGAAGTCGACGCACATCCGCCACTTGCCGCTGGGCTTCTTCACCATTACCAGATTTGAGATCCATTGGGGGTAGATGACCTGGCGGATGAATCCAATGTCCCGTAGTTTGGCGACCTCCTGTCCGATTGCCCGGTATTTTCCTCATCAAAGGCCCTCCGCTTCTGCTTGATAGGATAGAAAGAAGGTTTGATGGTCAGTTTATGGGTGATTATTTCAGTGGAGATGCCAGGCATGTCTGCATAGGACCATGCAAAGACGGTGGCGTTGTCACGTAAGAACTGAGTGAGTTCTGCCTCCACTTCTGGGTCTAGCTGGGAGCCTATGCGGACTGTCCTCTCAGGATGCTCGCTGAGATGCAGACGACCTTTAGTGACGTGTCCGGGTTGACCGGCTCCTTCATTACATATTTCTTCTCTTCATCTCTAGGATCCTCAAAGATATTCGGTGGTGGTGGGTCATTACCCACTGTCAGGATTTCATGGCGGCGTGTTGACCGCGCTACAGATGTTGAATAGCATTCTCGTGCCAGTGTTGGCTTCCCCGCACACAGCCTGTGCCATTGGGCGTGGGGAACTTCATGAGAAGCATGTATCCGGCAATGATGCACTTGAGCTTATTAAGCGCTGGTCGACCAATGATGGCGTTGTACGAACTGGGACAGTCGACGATAATGAATTCCGTGTGCACCTCCGCCATACAGGGACTAGTGCCAATAACTAGTCGCATGTAATCCGACCCTAGTGGTTGTGTGATGTCTCCGGAGAAGCTGAGCAGTGGCTCATGATCCTGGAGTAGTTTCTTGTTCCGCTTGAGGTGGTCGTAGCAGCCGCTGAAGATGACGTTGACAGCGGATCCGCTATCTACCAAGATTCTCCCCACCGAGAATTTGCCAAGAATGGCATCGACTAAGAATGGGTCGTCATGGGGTAAATGTACTCCGCGCTCCTCCTCCTCTGAAAAGGTGATAGGTTCCCATCCTGATGATGGGTTGGCCAATGCGTTCATTGGTTTTAGGATTTGGATAGTCCGAGTCTGGGTTGAGTGTTTGTTTTGCCTTTGGGGTTTTCTGGGTTTTGTTCTGATTATTTTGGCTATAACTGATGCGAGAATAGGCTAGATCTATGTTTGTGCTAACTGATGTGGGTTTTAGGGTTTTGGGATGGCTACGTTATAGAGATTTCGAGCAGTGAGGATTCCGGTCTGACGTGTCGCTCAGCGCGGCGGATGGGGTTTTTATTGATTCGTTGCGTCCGTCTGCCCCTGCAGGAACCTCACTGCCAGAAGCGCTAGACGTCGAGCCGCTACAGACCATCCCTGGGAAGTAGTATGGGTCGGGGTTCGCGTCCGGAGAGTTCCAAGGCTGGCGAGGCCGCTGCCGCCAAAGCCAGGCGCGACGAGCGTTTGGCGAGTAACAGTGCTGCCAGCGGCTCCGCTGGGGAGGGGGAAACAGCGGAGCAAAATGTTGAGTCAGCGTGGTTCCTCCCGGATGGGACAGCCGTTGACGAGGCGGGAGGGGGGATGAGCGGCTGCTGTCGCTCGACTGAAGCAGGCGTTCCGCTTGCCGGGGTCGGTGAAGCTGCGACCACCGACGGCTGATGAGAAGGCGTCGATTCTCCCGACGGGGTGTGCGGCCGTGCACGAGGCCATATTCCGCCAAGGGGTGACACTTCCGCTGGTGCCCAATCTTCAAATCCTTGTTTGTGAGTTTGGCCTTGCCTTCGGTCAGATCTGTCCAAACATGTGGCGGTTGATGTTGGCGATGAACTCCTTGTGGCGCTTGTCGGGGTGTGAGGGGCCTACCGTGGCGGAAGTGCTCCATTTCTACGAGTTAGTATATGTGAAGCGCCAAGGTTGCCACGGGCAAGTAAATTTGAGTCGCCGGCAGGGAGCGCCCAAGCTGATCGAGAATCTGAGGGACTCCATGTCCTATTGGCGGGGGACCTTTTGCGTCGCTACCGACGGTTGGGAGTACCACGCTAGGTCTAACGAGGAAGGGCCGTCATTTAGGATTAAGTCCGAGTTCCAACCTATTCGAGGTTGGTGGCCGGTGTCCGCTGAAAATGTTTGGCGTGCTTACATGCCTGAACTTGTATTCTTACGACGTGTTTTTCTTGTGCAGCGGGACTTCGGTATACGCTGACGCGTGCAGAAGAGTGCCGGGTGGCGAGGATCAGAGGTTGCTGGCGGAACCGAAACCTGCTTGATTTCCGCTTGCTGACTGGTTGGGAGTTATTGGTCGACCTGCGACTAACACGCTCTATTGGTGAGGATTCTACCCTGTCGTTTCGTTTTATAATTGAATTGTGTCTGACTGGTGGCTGGCTTTCCTCTCTTTTTTTTTTAGAAACTCCGCCGGGCAACAAATCAAGTCGCGACGCGTTTGAGAAAGCCATGGATCGGGCGGAGATAGAAAATTTTTTGGAGGCCATGTACGCCGAGGGGCTGGCGGCCCAGCAGACTGTAGTGAACCCGGAGACGTTGGCGTTGAGCCAGTCCGAGGTTCCGGTGGTGATGGCGATGCCGCACCAGTCCCACCTTGGTGAAGATGGTCTGCCTGTGGTGCAAGCGGGGACCCAGACGGCCGGCGGGGAGCAGAGGGGAAGTGCTGCGTCCGGGCCTCAGAAGGAGCGGATGCCTGCCCAGAGGCGTGGTTCTCAGGTGGTTCAGCCGGCGGGAGAAGTCATTGTGACGAGGGAGGAACCGCCAGTCAGGGCGACGAGGGCCGCCGCTGGGGCCAGAGGGCGCTAGAGAAAAAGCGCCGGACGGTTGAGTCTCCCGACGGGAAGAGGGAGAGGAGGTGGAGGTGGTTGGTGCCCGCCGACAGAAGAAGGCCCGGCCGGCTCCTGCAAAAACGGTGGCGGTGGAGGGTGAGGCGCCCGCCGTCAGCGATCTGGACTCCTTTGCCGAGTACGCGCCATTCATGACAGAAGGGGAGCGGGAGTTCCTCTTTCATCTGTGCGAGCGGCTGGGATTCGGGGGTCTGGCGGGCATATCGCGCCCGACGGCAATTGACCAATCGCCCTACAGCTCGGCGTTTGGTCAAATATCGGCGGGGTTACACGATATGTTCTTGGCGGCGTCCAAGCAGCCCCGGGTTGAGGAGGAGCTCAAGGGAGAAATCGGAGATCTCCAGAGGGAGCTGGCGGAGGCCAAGGAGAGACTGGCGGAGCTCGAGCGGGGACTAGCCAAGGCGGAGTGTGATTATGCGGACGCCCGCGGCAAGCTTAATGCGGCTATTCGACGGGATCTGGAGAGGAATGAAGATGTCTCCAAGTTGGAGCAGGAGGTTGGGCTGCTGAAGGAGAAGATAGCCGCCAAGGACAAGAAGCTTATTATAGTGCAGCGGGAGTCCGCCGACAGGATGGCCGAGCTGAAGCGGCTGGGGGGAGAGGTTACCCGTCTGAAAGCTGAGGGGAGCACCGCTGCGGCCGCTGCTGTTGAATCATTCAAGCAGTCGGCGGAGTTTAAGAAGACACTGACCGAAGCGGCGAAGTCTGGGGCCCGGGCCAATATAGATATGTTGAAGCGGAAGGGTGCCATTGATTTTGTAAAGGCGTCACAGCCTGACGTGCCGCTGGTCCAGAGTGCCCCGGCGGAGCCAGAAGTCGTGCCTGCCCAAGCTGCAGGTACTCATTCGGGCAGCGGGGAAAGTGGCCCGCATCCGACGGAAGGGTCCCAGCAAACCCCCCAGCAGACCCCGTCGGAGGTGTCACGTGCCGGGTTTCTGGAGGCACACACCCGGGCCGACGGCACCATAGAGACTCCCAGTCCGACAGCCCGAGGGTCCGATCAAGCGAGCCGATCGGTCGCGCCGCCAGCCGTCGAAGCAGCAGAGGCCGAAGCCAACCGCTGAACCTATCTGAGATCTCCGAAGTTTTTTTTTTTTTTTGTGTAGCCGCTGAGGCATACTAGCTTGTACCGAATTTTGTGAAATGAAGTAAATTTCTGACTTGGTTTGCCATGATGTGTGTGTAGTACTATTGAGTTATATTTTCTTTTGTCGATCAATGGAACATTAAAGGAATTAAGATTGGTCCAAGTGCACCGCGTAGCGGACGGAGTCCGCCGACGATTGCTGGCGTTGCCAGTTGCCCTCGGTGCTAGACTTGGTAACAATGGTCTGAATAATTCCTCGTTTCATTGATGGCTGACTGATCAGCGTACAAAAGTGGGGTAGTACCCGTTGGGTAGCTTCCCTTAGCTAAACATTCGAACAAAAAATTTAGCTAAGTCAAGATGCGCATGGGTAGCGGTCTGACTATTTGTAATAATACCGAAGGTGTTCGGTATTCCAAGGGCGGGGCGTCGTGACGCCGTCCTTGTCCATTAAGTAGAAGGTGCCTGGGCTAACGACTTCCACAATTTTGTATGGGCCTTCCCATGTTGGGCGGAGTTTTGTCGGTGGCGGAATGACTTCCTTCATGACCAAGTCCCCCAGTTGGAGGTTCCGGGCCTTGACTCTGGCGTTGTAAAAACGTGATACCCGCTGCTTGTTTTGTAGATTGTGCAAATGGGCCTCGAGCCTTTTCTCTTCGAGGAGGTCCCTGTCCAAGTTGACGCCGGCGCTGTTGGTCTCTGGCCCGTAGCCTTCGACTCTAGCGGTAGGTTGAGTGACTTCAATGGGTAAGACAGCCTCTGTGCCGAACATCATGCAAAAAGGGGTTTCTCCTGTGGCGGAAGTTGGAGTTGTTCGGATGGCCCACAGGACCTCTGGGAGCTTTTCCGCCCATAAACCCTTGGCGTCGTCGAGCTTCTTTTTTAACAACTTTTTTATTATCTTGTTCGCCGCTTCGACCTGGCCGTTGGTCTGGGGGTGGGCGACAGATGCAAACCTCAGCTTGGTGCCCAAGTTGATGGTGAAGGAGATGAGCTCGTCATTGTTGAACTGTGTGCCGTTATCTGTGATGATTGTGTGTGGGACACCGTAGCGGCAATAGATATTCTTCCAAAGGAAGTGAATTACCTTGGCGGTAGTTATTGCCGTCAGTGGCTCTGCCTCTATCCACTTGCTGTTGTAATCGATGGCAACAATGATGTATTTGAACTGACCCTTGGCAGTTTGGAATTTGCCCATCAGATCAAGGCCCCACGTAGAATGAATCCATGGGCCCACGATGATTGACAGTGGCTCTGCTGGTGCGTGTGGGAGATCTGCGAATTGCTGGCATTTGTGGCAAGACCTCGAAATCCGCCGGGCGTCATCGCCAAGTGTGGGCCAGAAGTACCCTTGTCGCATTGTGCGGTTGGCCAGGGATCTGGCGCCCGAGTGGTTTCCGCATTCTCCGCTATGGATTTCAGTTAGGACAACCCTTCCCTCCTCTGGGGTTAGACAGCGGAGGTTTGGATGGGTGAATCCCTGGCGGTAGAGTTTGCCGTGCTGGATGTTGTAGCGGGTTGCTCTTCGTTGGAGCTGTCTTGCCTGGATCTTATCTTCTGGCAACGTTCCGTTGCGCTTATACATGATGATCTCGTCCATCCAGCTGGGGTTGACCTGAATGTTGAAGATTTCCGCCAGAGTCTTTGTGATACTTGGTTTGTCAAGATACTCCACCCTTGTGTC
The DNA here is from genome assembly GCA_024704745.1 of Rosa lucieae. NCBI lineage: Eukaryota > Viridiplantae > Streptophyta > Magnoliopsida > Rosales > Rosaceae > Rosa > Rosa lucieae. Next base: position 32,186,080 of record CM045498.1, on the reverse strand, counting down.
CGCCGGACTCTGATGTGGTTGGGCGGTTGCCAGTCTCGCCAGGGAATCAGCCTTAGCGTTCTTTTCCCTGGGGATTTGTGTGATTGTGTGAAACTTGAACTTTTTTAGCAACGTTTTGACGTACCCCAGATACGCCGCTAGCTGCTGGTCCTTGGCTTGGAAGCTGTCGTTGACCTGGTTGACGACTAGTTGGGAGTCGCTGAATATGTTGACGCTGTCAGCACCTGAGTCAATGGCGAGGAGTAGGCCGGCGATGAGCGCCTCGTACTCCGCCATATTGTTTGAAGCTTTGAAGTTGAATTTCAACGCATATTCTGCGTTCAGTCCCCCGGGTCCGGTTAAGATGACTCCGGCGCCGCTGGCCTTGGCGCAGGCGGAGCCGTCCACATGTAGGTCCCAATCCGACTGTGGGGTAAGTACCCCTGTACTGGTTACCATTTCTGTTCCGGGCTGTGCTTGAGTATCGGGTTCTGGCTGACGCTCAGTAAGTTCAGCGATGAAGTCTGCTACTGCCTGGCCCTTCATGGCGGTTCTTGGCTTGTACTCGATGTCAAATTCGCTGAGCTCAATTGCCCACTTACTGAGTCGCCCTGAGTGTTCAGGGTTCTGCATCACCTGTCTCAGCGGTTGATTGGTCAACACATGGATCGTGTGGCCTGGAAATACTGCCGAAGGCGTCTGGCGGCAACGATAAGTGCAAGCGCCAGCTGTTCCAACGGTGGATACCTTGTTTCTGCTCCGTTCATACCTCTGCCGGCGTAGAATACTGGGAGTTCATCCTGACCCTCCCGCCGAACAATGGCGCAACTTATTGCCGTTGCCGAGACCGCCAGATATATGAATAGTGTCTCTCCTTGGACAGGGACAGAAAGGAGAGGGACTGCCGCCAAATATTCCTTTAGACCTTGGAACGCCGCCTGACATTCTGGGTTCCAGTCAATGACCTTCTTGTGAGTTGTTTTGAGAAGTTTGAAGAATGGGGCGCACTTGTCAGTAAGTCGGGAGATGAATCGAGAAAGGGCGGTCAACTTGCCCTGGAGACACTGGACGTCTACCTTATACTTCGGGTCCGACAGGTCAAGGATGGCCTGTACCTTGTCTGGGTTAGCCTCGATACCTCGCTCGCTGACGATGTAACCCAGAAATTTGCTGGCGGTGACCGCAAAGAAACATTTTTCTGGGTTGAGGCGCATACCATATGCCAGGAGGATGGTTACTATGATCCTGAGGTTTGCCACATGTCCGCTGGCCTTTATGCTCTTGACTAGCATGTCGTCCACATAGACCTCGATGATTTTTCCCAGATGCTCAGCGAACATTGCGTTCATCAACCGCTGATAAGTTGCACCGGCGTTCTTCAGACCAAAAGGCATGACATTGTAGCAGTAAAGGCCCTTGTCGGTGGTGAAGGTGGTGCATTCTTGGTCGCTGGGGTGCATTTTGATCTGATTGTATCCAGAGAAGGCATCCATCATGCTGAGGAGTTCGTGTCCGGCGGTTGCATCGACCAGCTGATCGATACGAGGTAGCGGGAAACTATCTTTTGGGCATGCCTTGTTTAGGTTTTTGAAGTCGACGCACATCCGCCACTTGCCGCTGGGCTTCTTCACCATTACCAGATTTGAGATCCATTGGGGGTAGATGACCTGGCGGATGAATCCAATGTCCCGTAGTTTGGCGACCTCCTGTCCGATTGCCCGGTATTTTTCCTCATCAAAGGCCCTCCGCTTCTGCTTGATAGGATAGAAAGAAGGTTTGATGGTCAGTTTATGGGTGATTATTTCAGTGGAGATGCCAGGCATGTCTGCATAGGACCATGCAAAGACGGTGGCGTTGTCACGTAAGAACTGAGTGAGTTCTGCCTCCACTTCTGGGTCTAGCTGGGAGCCTATGCGGACTGTCCTCTCAGGATGCTCGTCTGAGATGCAGACGGTCCTTAGTGACGTGTCCGGGTTGACCGGCTCCTTCATTACATATTTCTTCTCTTCATCTCTAGGATCCTCAAAGATATTCGGTGGTGGTGGGTCATTACCCACTGTCAGGATTTCATGGCGGCGCGTTGACCGCGCTACAGATGTTGAATAGCATTCTCGTGCCAGCTGTTGGCTTCCCCTCACACAGCCTGTGCCATTGGGCGTGGGGAACTTCATGAGAAGCATGTATCCGGCAATGATGCACTTGAGCTTATTAAGCGCTGGTCGACCAATGATGGCGTTGTACGAACTGGGACAGTCGACGATAATGAATTCCGTGTGCACCTCCGCCATACAGGGACTAGTGCCAATAACTAGTCGCATGTAATCCGACCCTAGTGGTTGTGTGATGTCTCCGGAGAAGCTGAGCAGTGGCTCATGATCCTGGAGTAGTTTCTTGTTCCGCTTGAGGTGGTCGTAGCAGCCGCTGAAGATGACGTTGACAGCGGATCCGCTATCTACCAAGATTCTCCCCACCGAGAATTTGCCAAGAATGGCATCGACTAAGAATGGGTCGTCATGGGGTAAATGTACTCCGCGCTCCTCCTCCTCTGAAAAGGTGATAGGTTCCCATCCTGACTTCGGGAGTTTGGCGGATCTTTCATAGCGGATGTTGCAAACCTCCTTTGGGTGGTTAGCGCGTGCATAGCGCTTTCTTGCCCTGTGAGACATGCTGGTGATTGGAGCACCGCCATCGATGGTGTTGATGCGGCCCAAGGTTTCCGTTGGCAATCACTGGCGGTGGTTGGCGTACCTTGAACTGCTCCAACTTGCCGTCACGGTATAAAGTCTCAATGGCTGTTTTGAGGCGTTGCAGCTGTTTGTATTGTGGCCGCTGTCCGCGTGGTATTTGCACCACTTGCCGGTGTTCCTGGGTTTGCCCGTTTTTGGGTACTTTGGAGGGGGTGGCGGTGGGATCTGATCCTTGCACTGATTATAGATATCTTCATATGAGGCCGTTAGGACCGTGAAAACTGCATACCGCTGTGAGGACTCCGTCTGCTTGTTGTTGTTGTCCCCATGAGTTGGGCGGTTTCCCTTATAAAAATGCTGTCCCTTCTGCCGCTTGGTTTGGTGGCCGCCCTGCTGCCACTCTCTTTTCTTGTCAACTGGCGGAGCTGAGGGGGGTTTATCAGCGGCTTCCTGGTGATTGGAAGATGGTTGTGCTGATTTTGCTGGCGTTGCTGGTGGTGGTGTTTCTCCATATGTGATGAATTCCGCCTGGGCGTGAATGACCGCCTCACTCATGACGTGGTCGTACGTTGCATTGGGATGGTTGTAATTGAGGTGATAGAGGAACGGTCCCTTGAGGAGTCCCTTCCTGAAGGCTGCCGACGCCATAGTTTTGTCCAGGTCGCGGCACTGAGATGCTGCCGCTCGCCATCTTGTGACAAAGGCCTTCAGTGACTCGTCCTCCCCCTGTTTGACGCTGAACAGCTGACTTGTGTTGTGATGTCCGGCGGACAATAGGATGAAGCGGGAGAGGAACGCATGCGACAGTGCATGGAATGAGCCAACCGATCCTGGCGGACATTCAAAAAACCAGTTCATCGCCTCGCCGTCCAATGTTTCGCTGAACAGATGGCACAAGGTGGCGTCGTCGAATCCCTTGTTGTTGGTGACCTTCTTGAAGGTGTCCATGTGGACAAAGGGATCGGTCATTCCGCCATATGGCGACATTTTTGGGGTCTTTGCATATGTTGGCCTGACGGCCTGTAGGATCGCGGCGGAAAAGGGGCCGGGTCTGGAAGTGAACAGCGGGTTCCGAGTTGATGTCGGGACGCCCGTCTCCGCCCGGATTAACCTCTGCTCCAGTTGGTGCATCCTTTCCAATAACTGGGCGGTTGTATCGCCGGCGGAATCGGCCTGACTCCCCCGCCGAGTTGGCTTGCGCCTAGGTATGGGCGGATCACCCTCAGTCCTTGCCCTGACATTCAAGCTGTTGGCGTGCGGAAGGGATTCCGCCGTATGTTCTAACATTAGTTGGGGTATGGGCGGTGGTCCCATTCCTGACAACCCCGGGGGTTCAGCGGTACGTGCATTTGTATGACTGGCCCTGGCGCTGCCGTGCCGGCGCTGGGTCGACTACGCCTGGTGCTGCGTGACTGCTCGCTCTGTGCCGGGCGGTCGGTGGCCGCCAAAGTGTTTTTTAGTTCCTCAAAACGTGTCATGAGCGCAGCCACCTGTTTTTGGGCTTCGGCCTTCTCTCTACGCTCCTCCTCACGCTCCCTGTTTGCCTTATGAAGATCCGCCAGTGCTATCTCGTACATGGTGACGAGATCCTGGCCTGACGGGCGGCTGCTGCCTGGGTTTGCCTCACCACCGGGATTGGCCGGGGTTGTGAATAGTGCGCGGTTAACGCCGATCGCGGGGTCGGAGGGCTGGGGAATGGCGGGGAGCTCCGCCTGCTCTTCAGCGTTTCCCCCGCTGTCGTTAGTCATGGTGATTGTAGCGGGATGACCTTTAGTTCAAGGGTTCCCACAGACGGCGCCAATGTTAATGTCTAAAAGTCTAGCGGTAGCCAAACCTTAGTTAACGCTGATCCGGGGGCGGATCGGTACTTATATTAATGTTGCGATTCCCGTTACCTGTCAAGTAAAATACAACGGGCGTCAGAGGGAGACCGCGCTGGGCGGTCTTCAACTCTCCGATGCCTAAGTTAGTCAATGTATTTATGTTGACAAAGTAACAGTAGGTAAGTATTGAATGCGTAATTAATGAGGAGAGAGGAGAGAACCTTTTATAGGTGAGGAAGAGACTGATCTTGTCTTTGTTTTCGATGTGGGACTGATATGCTTCAGTTCTTAGTTTCAGAAGCTTCTGATGCTAACTTGGCGCGGCGCGTGGCGGCGCGTCGGTGGCGATCTGGAGGCGGTCCGACGCCGAGGCTGTAGCCCGCCTGGCGGTGTGCCCGCATGTCATTCCTTTGGTTGGAATTAGTACCTTTGGCGGTACAGTGAGCATGGCCCATTATAGCTAATTATGCTTGCAAATGTACATGTATGTACAATGTGGAACTGAATGAAGAAACGGATGATTCCTTAAGTGATCCTATTTTTGATCCTCCACCAGTTCAAAGAACAGGGTTCAAACAAGTTCAAAAAGAGCAGTCCACTCAGATTGTTATTGGGGACTTACATGGAGGAATTCAAATTCGCAGACAAGTTGCATCCCACGTAAGTATTAATTCTGCTCTTGTTTGTTTTCTGACTGAAAATGAAGTGAACATAAACATAATTTCGAATTGTGGTTTTGTCTCACTTATTGAACCAAAGAATGTTAAAGAGGCCTTGAATGATGATGATTGGATAAATGCCATGCACGATGAATTGAATCAGTTTACGAGAAATGATGTGTGGTATCTTGATCCTAGGCCTAGTGAATTCAATGTGATTGGGACAAAATGGATCTTTCGAAATAAAAGTGATGAGCATGGTAATGTTATTAGGAACAAAGCTAGACTTGTTGCTCAAAGGTATACACAGGTTGAAGGACTTGATTTTGATGAAACCTTAGCCCCAGTTGCAAGGCTTGAATCTATTAGACTTCTTCTTGCTATTGCTTGTCATCTTAAGTTTAAGTTGTATCAAGTGGATGTAAAAAGTGCCTTCTTGAATGGTGTCTTGCAAGAGGAAGTTTATGTGAACAACCTCAGGGATTTATAGATGCTTGTAACTGATCATGTGTGTAGACTTAAAAAGACTTTGTATGGCTTAAAACAGGCTCCAAGAGCCTGGTATGAGTTATTATCCGCCTACCTAGTGAGTAAAGGATACCTTAGAGGTTCAATAGATAAAACTTTGTTTGTGAAAAGGGATAAAAACCATGTCATGATTGCTCAGGTTTATGTTGATGATATCATATTTGGCTCTACCTCTGATACTTATGTTAAAGAATTTACTAACATCATGGAAAGTGAGTTTGAAATGAGCATGTGCGGGGAGCTAAATTATTTTTTGGGTCTACAAGTTTGTCAACTGAAAGCAGGTATGTTTCTGTCACAAACTAAATATGCTGAGAATCTTGTGAAAAAGTTTGGACTTGAATCTGCAAAAATTGTCACTAATCTAATGAGTACAAGTACCAAACTTAGTGAGGATCTCACAGGTACGTCTGTTGATCAAACTCTCTATAGGAGTATGATTGGTAGTCTTCTTTATCTCACTGCTAGTAGGCCTGACATATCCTATAGTGTTGGAGTTTGTGCTCGTTTTCAAGCAAATCCCAAGGAATCTCATTTGGAGGTAGTGAAAAAGATCTCAAGTATAGTGAATTGCGGGATCTACTTTACTTTTGATACTAACATTGAAATTGCAGGTTATTCAGATGCAGATTGGGGAGGAAACTTGAAAGATCAGAAAAGTACATCTGGTGGTTGCTTCTTTGTGGGAAACAACATGGTGGCCTGGCATAGCAAAAAGCAAAATTGCATATCACTTTCTATAGCTGAAGTAGAGTATGTGGCTGCAGGTAGCTGCTATACTCAGATGTTATGGATGAAGCAAATGCTTCGTGACTACGGAATCTCACAAGGTAAGTTGACCATAGTTTATGATAACTCTAGTGCTATCAATATTTCCAAAAATCTTGTGCAACATTCTCGCACTAAACATATTGACATGAGATATCATTTTATCTGAGACTTGGTTGAGAAAGATATACTTGAACTTACATTTGCTCCCACTGCGTATCAATTAGTAGACTTGGTCACAAAACCCTTGGATAATTCTCGGTTTGAATCACTTAGAAGTGCCATTGGTGTTCTAAGTTCTGAAACTCTTCCCTAATTTCCATATATCACAATATGCATTCATCTTGTATGTCTTCATGGTAGCATAGGTGCATTTTCTTTACGTTTCTGCATTGTTCGGTTCAATTTCTGGAAATTCAGGATTGAAATTCTGGCTTGTATCCCCAGGTGTCTGACAGCTGATTTTGAATTTAGATTGACAAGGGCCATGCTTTTTTCTTTAAATCTGTGTGCAATAAGGTGCCTAACACGTTTTGACCTTGTACTTACATCACTCTGTAATTGTGAGCTTGAACAACATATTCTCTACAATCTTGAAACCTCACATGCACACATACTCTAAGTGGTGGTAAGTCTTAATTGATGATTGGCTTGTTCTCATTACTCACGTACGAACTTACTCATGTTGGTTGCTCCTTGATATAAAAAAGAAATGTAGTTGGTTTATGGAGCATGGCCAGGCTATTCCCAAAGTAAACAGGCCTTGGTCGTGACGAACGATATGAGGATTGAGAAGAAACGGGAATGGTTTGGTCACCTCGGTGGATTGTGAGACTATTGACTTCAGTAGATGTGCTCTGTTACATCTAATACCCGAAAGTCATCTGACTTGAGAGTTGCTGGCATAATACTCGTTACATAGGTCTTAGTCTTATTACACAAAAATAAAAATAGTTATATTGTGTGAAAGGCAAAAAGAAAAATTTCAAATCTTGTCCACACGATGTTATAAGGGAGAATAAAGTTTGTATGCTTAAATGTGTTTCGTATGTGAGTTCTGCTGTGACGCCCCTAAAATTAGTATTTATTGTCCGGAACTTAATTTAGTGATTATCGGATGATTTCGGGGCTCGTGGGTGGAGCCGAAGTGTTTCGGGCGAATAATTATTCAAGAAGCGTCATTTTAGGGGGGCACAAGGGTTGACTTTTTATTCTTTGGGTATCTCTGAAAACTTCCTTCACGAAAGTCATAGAGAGTGTCGATACGAGTTCGTTGACATGTGGAACGCGGAAATTAGAGTTCGTATGAGAAAGTTATGAGCGATTGAAGTTTGGGGAAATTTCTATAAATATAAGAAAATCCGAGATTTTTTTCATAAATCCCAAAACTTTTGAAATTTCCATTTTCTTCCCCAAATTCTCTCTGTTCTCTCTCCTCACTCCATGCGACCCGATGGTGACCCGACCCATACCCATCTCCGTTTTCCGGCCACTAGCAGCGGCGGACCCGGCTTGGACAAATGCGCCTAAGCCTCCGTCGTCGACCCCTGGTGTTGGTTTCACCGGTGGAACACCTCAGAGGGAGATCGAAGGCCCTCAATTGTACGATCGGGACCCTACCGGTTTCCAGTCTTTAGCGACTTCCCTGTCGACTTCTGCACGGTTCTAGGATCTTCTCTTCCTCCTGATCATCCTCATACCTACCTTGTAGGACGATTTTGCGTGAGGAGTGAAAGATCAAGGTTTGAAAATCAGCAGTTCTGGTTTGATCTGGAATCTTGATCAGACGGCCGAGATGAATCCAACTTCCAAGTTTGATGTAGGACGATCTAGACCGAATCTCACTTAGCTCCAGGTATGAAAGTTGTTCATCCTTGAAATATGAACAAGTTTGTAGTTGGTCACTTTTCCATCGGTGGTGGTTGGCCGCTGTTGACCGCCGTTGACCTGCCGCCATTGACCACCCACTGTTGAAGGCGCGTGGCGGCGCGTCTAGCTTCCTTTTTCTGTTATGTTTTCAATTTATTCATCTACTCATCGATACGATCGTTTTGATATATTATAAGGTTATTTTGGAGAAAGTTAATGCATGCTAGGGTTTCAGTTGTACGCATTATCTTCGGTTTGCAATCCGCAAAGATCCGACCGTTAGATCTTCGTATAATTTTGATAAGATGATCCCAAGGGTGATCCGTGAAAATTTGACCGTTGGATCATTGTTTAAGTGTGTTATGAATCAATTGCTAAGTTAGTATCGTATTTTGATTAGGTGATTGACGGTTTTGGTTGGGTGGACGGTTGTGATTGTGATTGTGATTTTGGGTTGTATTGAAGACGTAGCTAGATTTGAGGTGAGTAAATCTCACGGTGTTTCGGTTGATAAAGTGGTTATGTTTTAATTTAGTATATTTAATTGTTAGCATGAAAAATCGTATTTATCGAAACAAATTATTTGTTTTAAAATATATGAACTTGATCGACAACGGTTCATGGATAAGTTAAAACAATGTTTCAATATAAATGATTTTTGAGAAGTATAATTTATAAAACTATAGTTTGTATTAGTGGCATCCCTGAGTGGATGACTACGTATATATATATATATATATATATTTATGTGATATATATATCTGGATGGTGTGGCATTGTGATATGTAGACTTTTGATAATTTATATTGATAAAAGAGTGATTTGGAGTTGTGGTCTGACATTTGTGAGTCGTGTGGGATTTCTTTAAATGTTTTATTCTGAGGGTCGCAAGGTCTGAAGTTTGAAGGTTACAGTGGTAAACCTGGGTGTAAAGATATCGTAAGGCTGAACCTCGGCCGAGATGACAGGTTACGATTAAGTTAGAGTTTTAGTCTGTTTGCAGTTGTACTTCTTGGGGGATAACTTTGTGTTATGGCACTCAAGGGTACATGTTTTTAAAAGAGAGTTTCGAGTGTATGCTTTCTTTTGTTGTGTGAGAAGGGACTTGATTTTATATTAGAGTGTGAGTTGAGATAATATGATTTATTGGGAGTTGATGGGTGATCATCGACTTTAGTTTGGAGTTGATGGATGATCACCGATCTTAGTGTGAGTTGTTTGACTTCCTTATTGATTTTCCTTCTCATTCTATTGTTTGTTTTATTGTAATCTCCTGAACTAAGTTATATACAGGGATTACTGCCTTTTTTAATTGTTTGTTTTAATGTAATATCCTGAACTAAACTATATGCAGGGATTACTATAAATTCTTTTGTTTGTTTTCATGTGATCTCCTGAACTAAGTTTCTATGCAGGGATTACTGATTTTGCTTAATTCTTATTGTGGGTATAGTTGTGGGTTGTGATCTGTAGTGATTGGAAAATGAATTGAGAGACAGAGCATGTAGGTTTTTAGTTGGGTTGAAATTATTGAGCATGTTATTGTTTAATTTGAGCTTGACATTTTTGTTGTGATAATTGCATATTGTTTTGTTAAACTAAGATGGTGAAAGCATGTATTTGTGGAATTAAATATTGTTGCTTTAATTCTTCTCACGAGTTGAGAAATTATAAGCATGCGTGACGTGAGTCACTTTATTTGAGTTTCATCATACGGGCTTAAAAAGCTTACCAGGTTTGTTGTTTGCAATCCCGATGCACTACTATTCCATGGTGTACCGGTTATTCCTGTAGGTGAGGATCATCAAGGCTGAGTATGAGGGCGTGGTGGCAGCAGTGTTAGGTTCAGAACCTATTTTTGTTAGTGTACTGCTGTTTTTTGGTATGCTCCAAGCGAGCGTTTATATTTGTATATAAGTTCTCTCGAGTTTTGTAAACACTTGTTGATGTGATATTCAACTTAAGTGATCGAGTCTTTATTGACGTTTTGTTGTTGCTCAGAGTTAGTTGAAAAAGTTTCTTTGCAATTTCAAAAAGTTGGTTAAGTTATCGCGTTTCAGATTCGAATATCTTTATTTGAAATTCGGGGCGCACACTACAAAAACTACATATAAGGACACTCAATAAAGACACATTTTTGTCAACGTGTCCTAATAAGCTTATGAGGACGACCAGAAAAAAACAGGAGCAAACCTCTGCCGCCCCGCCGAAATTTTTTTGCCAAAAGTTAAATTTCCCTCTTTTTTTTCCCACACCAATTCGCACTTTAGCCTATATTATTTTAGGTTGGCCGATAAAATTGGCCTCTATCATTTAGTTGACCTCTCTCTCTCTCTCTCTGCATCTCTTCCTCGTCGAACAAATTGCAGATCTGATTCTTTAGCTCACCGGATGGGTAATTCTCTCTCCTTATCGATCTGTCTATAGCTTTTTCTTCTTACCAGATCTATATGCTCTATCCAGGTCATAATGTGACTGTGACTTTCTCCTCTATCCAGATCGGAATAAGATTCATAATCCTTAATTATCTGGATGAGATCATATAGGTTTAATTTTTGTTTTCGTCTACTCTTCTGCAGATGCCAAGCCCAAACCCTCTCATCCTTTCCATAATGCTGTCCCCGCCGCCCCTAGATACCTCCTCGATTGATTAGCTCTATCGCCGCCAATCCTGCAACCACGCGAAAGACGAGTCGGGCATCGCGCACGCGATTGGGAAGGTATGCATTTCCTGCAGGAACAATAATGAGACCTCTGTTAAATTAATAGAACAATAAGTTAAGTTTCATCATCATGGCCTCCAAGCGCATCTTGAAGGAGCTTAAGGATTTGCAGAAGGATCCTCCCACTTCCTGCAGCGCCGGTACGTTCAAAGATTTATTATTTAGAAACTAAATTTCGGTGTTCATAGCGTACCCATTAAGCTCAATTTGATAAATTGACGGTTTTAGTGTAGATATTGGTTGTAATTTTTGATTTGTTATATACCCAGATGGATATTTCAATGAACTTTTGGTTAATTTTTATTAGGTCCTGTGGCTGAGGACATGTTTTGTTGGCAAGCAACGATTAGGTGACCCCCTGATAGCCCATATGCAGGAGGTGTATTTCCCTCCTGACTATCCTTTCAAACCACCTAAGGTAACTTGTCTAATCTGCAAGCTTTGATCCTTTTATGAACGTATGTTTTTTTTTTTTCCTTTTCTTTTTGGTCGGAAAGATGACAGTGTTTCAATTTTTGGGTTGCATTTAGGACTAAGGTCTTCCAACCGAATATCAATAGAAATGGAGTCCACTACAGTGAGTTATGTGGAAACTAGTCCTAAAAAGGACAGAGAGCCCTTGGAGAGTGATGAGTGATGAGGGGTCAAGGATGAAACTTATCACCAATGCGGGTATAGGATACGTGGGTTTTTTTTTAGTTTTCTTATTATGTTTGATGTTTGTTCAGTGAAGGGAATGATGATAATTTGAGTGTATAGTAACTTCTTCTGGTCTTGACTCTTGACAACCGTCCCCTCAAATTTGGGGTATAATTGTTGTGTTTGTAGGTTTTGCCTCTAGTTATGTAGGATGATGATGCTGTCAATGCAGAAGCATTTATTAATAAAGCTTCATTCCTGGTTAGCAGCAGTCAGCATGAAGTATTGAATTTGCAGTATAAGGTTTGTCATTGTTGGATATTCAGTGAAAGTAATTGCATTAAATTCAGCTGGCTTTTAGAGTTTTGAATTTGCTACTTTTCCTCCTTGTTTCTCTACAGGTTTGTTATGCAAGGATTTTAGATTTGAAGAGGAAGTTCTTGGAAGCAGCATTACGTTATTATGACATTTCTCAGATTGAGAAGAGGCAAATAGGAGATGAGTATGTCAAGAATTGATCTCAACTCCTACAAAAAATTTCTTCTGCATATTGATTATGATAATTAGTTTTACTTCTTTCAATTTATTCTGCAGATACTTATTTTTTTTCTTTTTACTTATTGCAGAGAGATTGATGAGGATGCCTTGGAGCAAGCCTTATCTGCTACAGTTACATGCACAATTTTGGCCGCTGCAGGACCACAACGTTCCCGTGTTCTTGCCACTTTGTACAAAGTAAACATCTTACTTGGATTTTATGTGTATGTGTGTGTGTTAATGTGTTTTTCCTTTCATGTTATGCTGATACCTTGCGATTTTGGTTCAGGATGAGCGATGCTCAAAACTGAAAGTTTATCCAATACTTCAAAAGGTCTCTCTCTCCATACACACCCACATGGTTTCTGAAATCATAATTGGCTTGGTCTTTTACATTTTTCTCCTGTCTTGTTTAATGGATATCTATGCTTATTAGGTGTATTTGGAGAGAATTTTAAGGAAACCAGAAATTGATGCATTTGCTGAAGAGTTGAAGTCGCATCAGGTTATAAGTTTTTTTTTTTCTTTTCTATATCAGATATCGGATCTTCACACACCCTTTTCGTGGAAGCTATAATAGTTTGTCTGACTTATTTCAACAGAAAGCACTTCTGCCAGACAATTTTACGGTGTTAGATCGTGCAATGATTGAACATAATCTTCTCAGTGCCAGCAAACTTTACACCAATATAAGGTTGGTTATATGTCGCTGTTGGTTTCCACCTTCAACTTATTGTATTGTAGTGGGTCTGTTTAGTTACTTATCATGGATTCTGTTGCAGTTTTGATGAGTTGGGAACCTTGCTGGGAATTGAGCCTCCAAAGGTACACTCTTGTATACCCTTTTTGTTGAATCTTGTGCTTCATTTGTTAAGTAGCACTACTCCGTATTCAGGTCTCTATTACCATTATTACTATGCTTCATGTTCCTAAGGATTCAATATGTGGCTTACAGGCTGAGAAGATTGCTTCAAGAATGATATATGAGGACAGAATGAGGGGATCTATTGATCAGGTATGAATTCACCTTGCTCATACTGCGACCAAGAAGTGCTGAAAGTCATCAGGCTTGTTTGACTACGCAGTCCACTCCAAATGTGACTTTTTATCTATATACATGTTGGCATTTATCTGAAAAGTTCCATAACAGGTGGAAGCTGTCATACATTTTGAAGATGATACTGAAGAGCTGCAACAATGGGATCAGCAGGTAAATTCAGTGGTAGTGTCAGAAGTCAAATTCTTACATATTTCATTTCAAAAACTTAATGACTACCCTAAACCCTATTTGGATGTGTAATCTGGCCAAATTGTTACTTCAAGTAGTTCACACTCTATCTATCTTTTGTTTGGTTAAACTCTTTTAAGTCTTTCTCTGGCAACCTGTATCTGCAGATTGTTGGCTTATGTTAGGCGCTCAATGACGTCTTGGATAGCATGGCAAAGAAAGGCTTGGCAATTCCTGTCTGATTTTGTTGTTGACTTAGCTTCAGAATTTGGAAGTGGACCTTCGTTTTTTCACCCATTCAAAGTCAATTTTTTATTGCTTTAGGTTTTGCCTCTGGTTATGTAGCTTCAGGTTTTTTTTTATTGCTTTGGGTTCTGGCTTTTGCTGGGTTGATTGTGATGCGTGGCCTAATTATATTTGTATTGCTTATGGTGTCCTTGGTTTCGCATCCTATGTCTGTGTGGACAGTGCAGAGAGATCGAGGTTTATATGAGAGAAGAATTTACTGAAATGTGTTTGCTAGAATTTTTTGTTTTAGGGTTATGTTGTATCTACAACTATGGTTATGGATGAGCTATTCTAATCAGGTCCATTGTTTGTCTTATTGCTAGAATTTTTTGTTTTTGGGTTATCCTGTATCTACAACTATGGTTATTAATAAGCTATTCTAATCAGGTACAAGAGAGTTATACGCTATTGTTTGTCGTAAAGGCAATGTTGGTCAGCACTCCTTGTTGAATTTCATTCTGATATTTTTTTGCCACTTTACTGTTTGCTTTGTTGAATTTCATTCTGATATTCTTTTGCCATTTTACTTTCCTCTGCAGGTTCATGTGGAACTGTATACCATGGTTTGTGGGATGGATCAGTATGTTATCTTGCTCTTTCTCTACTTCAAATGTGGATGTGCTGCAACCCTTTTTCCAGTAAATGATGTTTCCATTTAGTCAATGTAGACAAAAAGTGAAGTTCAAATTTCAATAAGTGACACCCTGTTTATCCAGAAAAGAATGCTTATAAAATGTCTCTCTAAACATAGTGTTTTCATGCCTACGTCTTCTGCATAAAGCATATAACTTGATGAGTCAAACATATTATTCATATAAACTTAAGAATAGAACACTCATCACCAAGTCTGGGAAGGGAATGGTATTTTAAATGGCATTCACAAGAACCTTTTGTTCAATTATCTTAGTATTAATCACAAGAATCCTACTATTAATCAGTCTGCTCCTTATTCTTTAATTATGCATATACTTATGCAGGTTCAAAGTTTGTTAGTACTGATGGCAGTACAGGCAGCAAGGTCTCATCATTTTCAACAAGTCTTGTAGGATGGTACTTTCATTTTGGCATTTGCTTCTGGCAAATCTAAGTTTAGCATTTTCATGTAAACTGTAATTAGTCTTCAGTTCATGATTAACATATAATGTGTGTTCAGACTTTACACTTTAGAAATTTTTTGGGTATATGTATGGATATGATATTCTGGTTAAGTTAATGCATTTGGTGGTGTATTTTGAGCTGTGTATAATTGGAGGAAGATTTCTTTTATTAATTTTTTTTTGGATTCTTTACAAGTTTTAAGGACACTTTTTTAACGTCCTCTATTACCTTTATTAAGTGTCCTGTTTTAGTTTTAAGGACACATATGAGTAATTTTTTTGTGTCCTCTCAAGGATTTAAGGACACCATTTCTAGAGCTTTTAGGACACAGTTTGTGTGTCCTAGTATAGAAAAGAGGACACAGTTTCTAGAGCTTTTAGGACATTGTTTAGGTGTCCTCTTATGGATTTAAGGACACCATGTCCAGGGCTATTAGGACACATAAACTGTGTCCTCGTATAGATAAGAGGACACATTTTCAGTGTCCTTGTTTGGGACTTACGATGACACCCGGATAGAGGACTCTTTTTTAAAGAGTCCTTGTATGTATTTAAGGACACGGTTTAGGTGTCCTTAAATCATGTTATTGTAGTAGTGGCGTGACATCTGCTTTTCAGGTTTCTCCAACTATTTCAGCCCCCATCTTGAGATATGTTCACTCTACACGACAAGAGGTATAGAATACTCGCTCATCCTCTATTTTACCTTTTGGTTGTCGGACTACCTTCACCCTTGTAACCTCATTTTGTTGCACTCTTATTTATGGTTAAGTGGTGTTGCTCTTATTGGAAAAGCTATGCAAATTCAGTCTGTTATTGTCCATGGATACAGCCCCACATCATTGTGTGTTTGCATCGCATGTTTGAATTACTCATATCATTTTAAATTAAGAGGGAGTTTCAGGACTTGGTCACTGTGCTGCACTCTCTGTGCTTTTGGACTTTTTTCTTGTGAGTCTTACTAGTCTTATCTCGCACTTACAAAAACAAAAAAACAAAAATTACTTGTTTTTTTTTTCTTTTTCACCTTGTGTTTAAAGTGTGTTAGCTAGGTCAATTTTTCCCCAAAATTCTCCATTCACTTTCGAGGCCGCTCTCTCTCTCTCCATCCTCTCACCATGGCTCTGATTAAGCATACTGTCAAGCACCCTTCAGTTTCGGCCACAGCCTCGCCTCTAGGCTAGCCTCCGTCCACTGGTTCCTCTCGGTGTTCCAATCGCCTCCACCGCCTACCTCCACGGAGCATCCTCAAGAATTGGAAGATTCCCGTTTTTGGTCCACCGCCCAAGCACCGTCATCCCCTTCTGGGTCCGAGCGCTCCTCCGCCGCCGCTGCTCTTTCCGATTATGCTATCTCTAAGCCCGCGCCGGTCTCTCCTTAAACTGCTCCTACTTCGTCCCGTCGCTCAGCCAGCCCCTCCTTGACAGCTCCGCCCTCCAAGCGCCCTCACAATTTAGGTAGATCTGCTCTCTCCACCTTCCGGTCGACCAACCCTCCGAAAACCCGTAAGGATTCTCGATTTATGACTCATACTCAAAGGGTTGATTATGAAAAATATACTTGCGTGCGACCTGTGGTTTATGAAAATCGTTTTAATGTGACTGAATTGGGTTCCTTATTTGCTGAAACTGTGTGAATTTTTTTATGGGAATTTGTGTTGGATGTGTTGCCTACTCCTAATCTTACTGTGGTTAGAGAGTTCTATGCGTGTTGTTCTCCCAATATGCCTGCGCAGGTTGATTTGCTTAATGTTGCTACTCTGATTGGATGCAATGTGGATATTCGTGGTGTATCAATCCCTTTCACACCCACCACCATCCGAGAAATGTTGGGTCTCATTGCCCCTGTTTCCGAGATGTCTGCAATTGATAAGGAGCTGGCAGCTTTATCTCTCGGACCTTGCTTGACCATTTCACTATGGTAAACCGCAAGTTGGATCAGCTTCAAACTGAAATGGGTGCTCTTCTTTTGAAAGTGGATCACATTGAGGGGGAGCTTCACTGTCTTCGCGATGCTATTGCAGATTCCTCGTGAGCTTTGGCATACCTATCCAAAAAGGGGAAGAAGAATACTTCTTTTGAATAGTGTTGGTTTGACTTATGGACTTGTGTTGGGTTCCCTGTTAGGATTATTTTGCTTAGTTTGGTTTGACTTCCTTTTGTTTTAAGCTAGTGGTTTACTTTGGAAGAGTGTTAAAATGATGCACTTAACTTGCTATTTTATGCCTGCTTGTATTCTTCACATTATGAGTGTGATAAGTGTTTCAGGATATGTTGGCTGCTTCACAAGTGAAGTCCCTCATGCATGTACTTGTTGAGGGGGAGTTTACATAAGATATAGTAGTTTTGTATAGGAATGCCAAAGGGGGAGATTGTAGGTACAATTCTTCTACATGTCATATTGGCATTCCCATACAAAGCTCAAACACCCTTTACTGATCTTGGAGAATCAGGTAAATGCATTTGTATAAGCATGGGATTGCAACATGTGTTGCAATCCCCGAGTCAGTAGCCAGTTTCATGTGGAGTCCGATTTTGGAAAGTAGGGTTTGGATTTTATGTATTTACGTTTGTTTAAAGACTCTTCTGATTGTTAAAATCGTGGTATTGATGTCCTAGGGTTTTTAGGATATGTTTATTCCTAATTGATTTTCCTGAAGATTTGTTGGAGTTCAAATATGGGAAGTTTCTTTCCTAATTAAATGGAAATTAGGGTAGAATCTTTGCATGATTGAGTAGTTGCCGCTGGTCTATCATATAAGCATGAAAAATACACGGTCAGGGGGAGGCATCTAGAGACGCAAGAATTTTGATAGAGTCTTGCATGTTAGCTTGAGATTGAGTCTTCACAAAGAGTCAAACACTTGGTCCATGTATAATTGTTATTGATTGTGTCTTCATATGCATAAAAACTCTCTTCAGATCAGAACAGAGATGGTGAAGAAAGAAGAGCAAGATTCGGTGATCGTTCAAGTGAAGGAGTTCTAAAAGGAAGACAAACTTTGTGTTAGATTTTATCTAAATCTTATAGTCGAGCTAGTGGTATTCGGGTCTGTAAAAGAACATATCCTTTTGAATAAAATGATCATTATTTTGGGTTCTCAAGAGTAAGAACCCTGCAGTGTTTTTAATCTCATATTTGAGTTTTCCACTGCGTAATAAAAATTTGGTGTTCTATTTATTACTTTTGGTTTCTACTGCCCAGTAAGGATTGGTCAGTGCACTGCAATCCCCTTTTTCCAGAAAATCATATTCTGTCCATGTATTTTCACAAGTCTTGGATGAGACTTGTTGATCAGGTAAGGAGTACTACAGAAAGGTTCAGGTATATTGCTGTTGAGAGAAAATACACATTGTACACAATGAACCCCAGTCATAATGATCTGTAGAATCAAGAATTAAGAGAACATATACATAGCTTTCCTATCGCAGTTAGGACTGGTTGATGCTTCATGGAGGATCACCAAGAACAAAATACTTCTATTATATATCTTTTGATTCCCCAAAAACTGCCAGGAAAATAGGAATAAGATAGTGAACACTCTATTGTAAGTAGAGATAACTAAAACTGTTGTTAATTTATAAGTTCTTTTTGACATGGAATTCCAAATTTTATATTCGGAGGTTTACAAAATGCAAACATTTACTAAAACAGTGTAGTTTTTGAAGCCTAAGCAAAGCTAGTCTGTTTAAAGGAGCCAGGGTCTCTGAGAAAACTATATATATCATTATATCTTCAAGTTTAAATTTAGCTGGAATTCAGCTTATGCAAAGCTGCCATCATGGTCCCTAATTTCGTCTAGTCCCTGTTTGCTTCCTAAAATGAAGCAAGTCCATGTAGGTGTTAGCTATGCACACTGCATCCTTTACTTCACAAGTTGTTTATTTGATTTTATGGTATTCTTATTCGGTCTTATAAGTTTAACAAAAATATGAACTCTAATGCCATATTTTTGCATTTATATGTTAACTTGTCTAGCTCGTTCCAAAAACAGAAGCAGAATCTGAGGCCCTGGAGTTCGCAAAAAGAAGCAGAATATTGACCAAGTAACTATTTGTCCTACCCTTATTTAGGGGCCAATTCTACAGTCCACTGCAAATGCAAGTACCTTGGTCCTCATCAAGCTTTTAAAGGGTACTTACTTTATACTGCATTTCACTACTTTTAGACTCTACATGCTGAAAACATGAGTGGTTGGTAGCAAGTTCATTTTCAGTAAGTTTTTATGCTTAATATTTTCCAGTAAACATGCATACTATTTGTTTGGCTTCAAAACCAGTTGGCTTGCAAACTATCTCTTTTGAGCGTGTGTGCAGGCGTGCCAGCACTGTGGGGTGCAGTCGTCGGGGAGTCCCTTAACCTGGCTTCTTGAATCAAGCATTGTGGACGAGGAGAGCACCAACCTCTTCACAAGGCTCTTTGGTTGTGATCCCTTCGCATCACCGAATCGATATTCAACGTTGTAGGTTGAGCAGAGCAATCACTGGGAAGTTCTGAGGAAGCACAGGTTTGCTAAAGCGTAACTTTAGCTTCGCTGGGTTGCAAGGAGTTACCCTTGCTTTGCTGGGTTGCAACTGAGTTGCAGGTTTGCTCCTGAGAGACTTTGATAATCTGTGCAATTAGTTGATTTGAGAGTTGTGTGTAATTCATCCTTGAAACCTGGCATTTATACCTAGGGTTTCGACTGTTCCTTGCCATAAAAGGATTATTGATTGAAGTTTCCTATTCAATCTCCGCTACTTGACTCCAATTAGGACTCGTTTTTCTTATGGATCACGGAATGGGCGAAGCTGTAACCAAAACCCAAGTAGGCTTTTTATTGGGCTGCAGGTATCGGCCCGCTATGCTAAATCCACTTAATAGATCTTGCCAAAATTACTTTTGGGCTCAAACATTGCCCCCCAGGCCCCGAAATCAGGCCCGCAAAAATGTAACTGATTGAAGGGGACTTAAATGACACGCCTGGCCGAAGTGAGGTCATTAATGAGGGTTGCGTCCATTCGCTTTGCAAAATGTTCTTTCGTCGTATCGTTTCCCTCACAAAAACTCTTATTTAAATCCCCCAGCCATTTCGAACCCGTCACATAAGAAACTCTTTTAGTCTCCTAAACCCAGAAACCCTCTTGCTCCGAACATCTTCCTCAGAAACCCAGAAATGGCTCTCCCAAAGAAAATAGTCATCGATCAAGAGGAGGAACTCAATGTGCAGATCGCTCGTACTTTGGGAACCAATATCGGTGCCCATTGTCACATCCACACTACTATCCAGAGACCTCTACTTCTCAAGCACCCAAATCACCACATCAGACTGGGTCCGGCTCCTTGAGATTCCATCCCCGATGACACTATTGCCCTCTACGGCCTACCCATTTGTCGACCCATTCCGGTCCTCCGAAGGACCCCTGGAGATTTCAGCAGTTGGGGTGCACAAAAGCACCGAAGGAAAATAGGGCACTGGCCATCCTCGATCAATGCGGCGGAGCTCTCCTGGTATCGCGAAGCGCTAGCGTGAGATCTGGCTCGCTGGAACGCAGCAGGTATTACCCATACTATTGATTTATGCTTTCGCTTCCCACGGGGTGGCAATCGCTCACCGCTCGCTGCCTTTCTCTACTTTTGGAATACTGCCACCAACACCTTCAATTTTCGATTTGGCCAAATGGGCATCACTTTGCTAGATATCCTCACCATTACTGGATTTCCCATCGATGGCGAGCCCTATCTTTATGGCTAATTCGACCCCGTCACCTTTCCTTCCACCATGGTCTAAACCGGTCGCAGCGCTCACAGCAGCTCCTATCCGCTGTGGCTGGCCTATTACCGCAGAGAGCATAATGCGACAGGTAGAATTTCCTTTCTAGAGTACTGGCTCTGCAATTTTATCTTCTGCACCTCTACCAACAAACCCACTGGTCCTTGGTCTTTTCTGGCAACAGTACTCTATAATGGCCGCCATGTAGGACTCGAACAACCAGTGTTGGGTGCCCTCTACCATACTATACCAAGCCACCATGCGTCCTTTTGAGACTAGCATTTCTTGCCCTTTTTGGATCCTCGATTTCTGGATTCAAACTTACTTTCCATATTTTTGCCGCGACTATATTTCACTGCTTCCACCGGCTGATCAACTCTTAGGTCAATGGCTTAGCCGCGAGGAAAGGTACGCATCGCTTCCTTATTCTGAGTGCTTCACATATCTGTACCTTCTGAACGAAATGCCCTACTGCAACCTAGTGCTTGGTAGAAGATTCCCACCTCCACTAGAAAATGGGTTCCTTCCCGGGGCTCCTGACTACAGTGATAGCGCGCCCTTGGATTTTCGCCGCGCGATCTCCTGTTCAAATATTAGGCTTGCTGCTGATGAACTTAGTTATGAGTTTTACGTGCCCAACCATTTTGCTCGCCAATTTGGCCTCACCCAATTAGTACCATTCCCCCTTTATGATGCCTGGAACTACAACACTTCTTGGCGCAGAATTGGCCCCACTACCGGGCCTCCACCAGCATAAAGCATGCTTGCACTAGTTGATCTCCCTGACGGGGCCATGACATCATTCCTGTGGATGGGAACGCTGAAGGGTACGAGCAATGGTGGTCAGAAGTCTTTGTCAACAGCTGGGGACAAAGGGATGACGAACTCTTCGCGACCATCTTTGCAGAACTGAGGTATCCCTATGATGCTGATATTGAGTTTCTTGCTCGCTTTCCTGAAGCCGAGGCACAACCCCCACCACCTGAACCTGCTCCGCTACCCGCAAGAGCCTAGTTCCCTGTCCAGGCTGAGATTGTAATTTGCGAGCCCCCTCAAGAGGTAATTGCTTTAGATTATTCTTCGTTTTCTGTCATCGCGTTCTCTTTTAATTCAAACTTTGTTGCATCAGGGAAGTATGCCACTTTCTGGCTGTCAAGCAGTTAATGCTTCTCCGGCCACTGGACAGGCCGCAAAGTAGAAAGCAATAGTGACGGAACCTGAAGTCGAAGACTCCTCCTCCTCTGATGATGACCCACAAATAGTAAAGATTTCACCCTTATAAGGTTTTGACGTTTTCTTTCCAAGTCTAATCTTTAAATCCTGACAGATTGCCATCGTTTTGGCCCGAAAGCTCAGTCGCGCTGATCCTTGAACTGAGCCGTGGGCAGAAGATGAACCAATCGCTGATCGACTGGTAACACACGTTTAAAGTGAGTACTGGAGTCTTTGTTTCATTATGTACGACTGTATAATGCTCCTCATTTACAGGTTCGTCGTAGGTCCTCCAGACAAGCTGGGGAGGGATCCTCCACTGTTGGCAAAGATGCGTTTGCTTCACACGCCCAGGCGCCGACTGGTTCTACCAATCCTCCACCTCCCATCAGTGCTGCAAACAATATGCAGTTGGCTCTAGTACCAGTTCAAGTTATCGACAATAGCTCGCCTGAGGTTAAGGAAAGAATACCGATCCCGGACAACCCTCGCGAGCAACCAACTGCAGTCGTTATCATGGAACAAGTAGCACTTGAATCGGTTCTAGTTTCCGGTGAGGTCAATCAAGAACCAATGCCAATAGAAATTCTCCACAAGCCACCTATTCCAAAGGTACACCTTTTTGCTTATCCTATATTCTGATTCCTGCCTTAATCTTTTGAAGTTTTAACCATTCACTGAAAAGCAGAATCATGCCCCTATCGAGGAAGTGGCTGCTGCTGCAGTAGAAGTGCTTGGTGAAAATCCTGCTGAACCAGATGGAGCGGACGCAGATAACCAAGAACCCATCCCTGATGCCCCCCAAGCACCTGAAGTAGGAGATGAAGTGAACCCTGAGCCGGTGTTGGAAGCGGTGCCTATTACGGAGCCTCTCGAGGCTCCTGTTGCTGCTGCCCCAATCCGCCGCCTGCGCCTCCTTCCAGACTAGAATGGCTGGCTAGAGTACTTGAAGTGACTCCTCCTGGAGTTATGAATGATGCCAGAGATGGTCTCTATCGTCTTCTGGGACCCGATATTCTGAAGCCTGGTGCGCCCGCGAGAGCTTTGGAGTATCTGAGGGTACTTCTCCGCGAAAGAGCCATCACTGAAGCCCAGTTCCTCAATATCGATCAACTGCTGCAGGATCTCCCCCAATGGCTGAATGAGAAGGCGGCCGCGACCACGCAGGCTAGGCAGACCCAAGCCCACTATCAAACCCTTACTTAATAGAAAGACACTTTGCACGATTTCTTAGGCGACCGAGGCACTCTCATCAGGGATTTGACGATTATGAGGAACCATCTCAGGACCCAGATTCAAGATCTTCAGGCCCAATTAACTGCTGTAACGGCTAGGCTCGCCCATAAGGAAACCCAACTGGAGCAACCCTTAGCCTCTTTCGAGGTGCTGTCTTAAGAACTGGCCCAGGCTCGCCTGGAGGCCCAACAAGCCACTCAAGCTGCTGCAGATGTTAGCTTTCGCCTGGATGAACATTTCCTCCGCCTAACTTATGTAGGCCGAGGGCTTTAGGCCTCTAATCTTAGGCCCATTATTTTGTATGAACAATATTAATATCATTATTTATGGTTTGGTGAAATATTCAACCCACATTACCTGGCCCAAATATTTTTGGAGTTACAAGCAGTTAAGCGCTCGACTTTGCATTTATTTCATATTAAAATCATTTGAAAAGATAACCTCGAAATAGAGCGGTTACCTCCTCGAAGACTGCTCTGCTTCCCACGCGTCTTCAAACTTCTTTCCTTTCTGAGATCATAGCATTCAATTCTATTAATATTCCCATTGATAACGTTGAAATGCTTCAACTGCCCATCGAAAGTTTGAAGCCACTGAGGTTGGCCCTATAAATATCTATACTTTAGAGAAGTCAACACATACACAAACATGGCTAACCCAGAAATAACTCTGCAAGCCCTGCTTCTTTTCCTTCTATTTCTGAAATCTTCTCCTCACGATCTCACCCTTAGCCTCTAAATTTTAGGCTTTATGGCTTAATCTCAATGCCTAGGTTTTGGATAGGCTGAAGAACATGAGGAGCTCCTAACGCAGGATCTCGCATTCTGGAGAGTCCCTCTCCTCAGATTTCCCTGCACGGAGCAAAACGAAGAAGGGCGGAAGGCCATTCAAGGCCGATCATTCTTCTTCCGCAGTTTACCTCCGGGGTCTGATGCACCGACTTCTATTTTTTCCCTGGAGGTAGATGAGGCAACTGGGCCGTGCTAACGTGCATTCTATCTCCATCCAGGAGGATAACCAACTGGAAGGGTTGTGATGGATTATTTCCTTCCCTCTTCTTCCAGTACAGACGATAGCAGCTGCAGCCGGAGTCAAGAGATGTGGGTGAAGAGAGGAAGAGTAAGAATGATCATCTCACTGCCTCTTCCTACCGCAAGATCTATAAGCTCTTAGAAGATCTGAAATTCTTATGATGTTTAGCCACTTTTGGCTTTGTAAACGGCAAATGTAATTTTTTCGAACACATTGTACTGCTTTTGGCCGCAAAGCCATTTTATGTATGAAATTTTTTGAGTTTTGTCATTTTCTGAAAAATTACTATGTAATGTGGCCTCTGGTATAGGCCCTTACATATATTCCTAACACATATTGTCAAGAAAAAATCTCAAAAGCAAAGAAAAGTCTCAACAGAAAAGATGCACAATGTAATGGCCGCAATCAAATGGCCTAGCTGCATAGAGTGTTGCCCCCCTAGTGTTCTTAGGCGGAGCGGGTACATGAGGATAAGACCACAGATTGGTCTAAATGGAAAGGATGGAGCAAGCCAAAGAAGACTATGTTTGCCCCTGGTCCCAGGAACAGCTGGATCTGGTGGGTTTTCAAACTCCCAAACACTGGGGCAATACTTCTTCAGGAACTTGCCGTTAATGGGGTTGCGGTGGAGGTCGTCATCTAAATCTTTAAGGTGAAAAGCTCCGTGCTCCAGAATGCGGTGAATAACAAAAGGTCCTTCCTAGCGAGGAGTCCATTTACCATGGCCAGTCAACTTTTCGCCAAATGGAAGGACTGCTTTCCAAACGAGTTCATCCTCCTTGTACTGCGACCAATGTTCTAAAAATCGGCCTAGGCGGCCGCCTAGGCGGCGCCTAGGCGCTAGGCGGCAAGGAACCGCTCCGATTTAGGCCTAGGCGTTTCCCTTAGGCGCTGGGTTTCTAGGCGGCCGCCTAGGCGGGCTAGGCGGGGACTAGGCGGGCTAGGCGGTGGTGCTAGGCGGTGCTAGGCAGGGACTAGGCGGTGCTAGGCGGGGACTAGGCGGGCTAGGCGGTTCTAGGCGGTGCCTAGGCGGTCATAAACCCTAATTTATTCTATATTTTGACTATTTTTATATTTATAATTAATTTTTAGACTTTAAATATTGTCATTTATATTATTATATGTCATTAAAATAATTTAAAAATTATATAAAAAAAAACCGCCTAGTCCCCGCCTAGTCCCCGCCTAGTCCCCTAGGCGCTAGTCCCTGGGTCACCGCCCGACTAGCGCCTAGCGTTTTTTAGAACCTTGACTGCGACCACGCATCCTCTTATCGTAACTGCGACCACGCATCCTCTTATCGTAGGCGCGGGCGATTCGCTGCTTTTCCATTACCAAGATGTCCAAAGCCTCGAAGCGCTTCTCGCTAAGGTCTTCATGCTCTTGTCACATAGCCTGGACATAATCTTCACCAATCAGATGCTATTGATCTTGGAAGCGCAGAGATTGAACATTGATCTCCAAAGGGAGAACTGCATCGTGGCCAAACATTAATGCATAAGGGGTGGTAGCAGTAGGGTTCCGCTTGGAAGTACGATAGGCCCATAACATCTCATACAATGCGTCGTGCCATTGGTGAGGATTTTCAACAACCATCTTCTTTAAGAGGGTGATAATAATCTTATTGCTGGCCTCCGCTTGACCGTTGGATTGAGCGTAGTAGGGTGTGCTATAGATAAATTGGATGCCAAAGTCATTGACAAGCTGCTTTACGTCACCACCCATAAATGCTGCCCCTTGTCTAATACCAACACTTCAGGAATGCCAAACCTGCAAATAATATTTTGAAAGATGAATTGGCGAATGGTCGCACCAGAGGCCACCTTCAAAGGCTCCGCTTCCACCCACTTGGTGAAGAAGTCAGTAGTGACGATGATGAACTTGTGTTAGAGTGAGGAATGAGGATGAATCATTCCAATCAAGCCCAATGCCAGCCTAGCACAGGCCAAGGTTTAATAATAGGTTGCATGGGAATATTGGGGATGTGCTGGACTGGTCCATGAGCCTGACAATCTTGGCAACCTTTCGCAAACGCGATACCGTCCTTCAAAATGTCGGGCCAATAATACCCATGTCTCCGGATGAGCCAGCGCATCTTTGGACCTCCTTGATGGGCTCCACAGACGCCTATATGTACTTCGCGCATCAATCATTTAGCTTCGCGGCCATAGATACACCTGAAGTCGATGCCATCTTCACAGCGTCGACGTAGCTCGTCGCCTCTAAGGAAGTAATTTAAGGAGAGAAAACGGATCTTCCTGTCGGCAATGGGATCCGGTTGCTTGAGGTAATCTATCAAAGGGATGCGCCAATCGACGTCAATAGGCTCTAGGACCACCATGACTAGCTCGTCAGGCGGGTCAGGCCGCACAAGCCACAAAGGCAGCGTGCGTCGCTCAACCTTCAAAATGCACTCACGGACCCCATATTTCAATGTAATTCCTGTAGCCAGTTGGGTGAGTTCATTGGCCGCGAAGTTGCATTTGCGAGGAATGTACTCTAAACCCACGTCATCAAATTGGTCCAAGAGTTCAACGGCGCGATTCAAATATGGAACGAGCAAGCAGCTGACACACTTGTACTTCTCTTAAAGTTGATTGATCATGAGCAAAGAGTCACCGCGTACTTGGATGACTCTCACTCCTAGCTCCAGTAATACCTCTAGGCCGATAATGAGGGCCTCATACTCTGCTTGGTTATTGGTGTACATAAACTCCAACTGGAAAGAATATGAAAAACGATCGCCGACTGGGTTTTCCAGAACCACCCTTGCCCCTGCTAGTGTTTCTGTTCTTGAGCCATCAAAAAACAATACCCAGGGATGAAGGGAAACTGTGGCTTGATTCCATACAACATATTCTGGAATGTGCGCCAAATCTGGTTGAGTTGTGTTGGTGGTTGCGATCTCTAACTCTTTCACTGTGGGAACATCCAACATAGGGTGATGTGCTAAGAAATCTGCAATGGCCTATCCCTTTACTGCTTTCTGTAGAACGTATTGTAGCGAGAATTCGGATAAGGCCAGAACCCACTTGCCAATGCGACCTCTCAGAATAGGTCGCGACAGCATATACTTAACCAGGTCGGTTTGAGCAATGATGCAAGTAGTAAAGGATAACATGTAGTGTCGTAACTTGCATGCTGAGAAATATAGTGTAAGACACAGCTTCTCCATTGGAGTATACCTTGTTTCGCAATCTGTAAGTGTCCTACTGACGTAAAAGATGGCATGTTCGGCGCCTTCTTTATCATCTTGAGCGAGTAGGTTGCCAATGGAAGCCTCAGCTGCTGAAATATACAGTTTTAATGGAAATCCAGCTCTAGGTGCAACAAGTACTGGCGGCTCGCCAAATAGGCCTTAATTTTGTCAAAAGCCTCTTGATGTTTAGGTTCCTATACAAACTCGTTCTGTCCCTGCAACTTCAGCAGTGGGGAAAAGGGCTGGATTTTACCTGCAGAGTTAGAAATGAAACGCCTCAGAAAATTGATCTTACCCAGCAATCGCTATAGCTGCTTCTTTGTTCATGGGGGGGGGGGGGGGGATGCGTTGATGACTACGCTTGCCTTATCCTCAAGGACCTCAATTCCTCTCTAGTGGACTATAAATCCTAGAAAGTCACCTGCCTGAACTCCAAAAACGCATTTGGCGGGGTTCATCTTAGCTTGTGTTGCCGCATCCGTTCGAAGACCTTTCTAAGATCTACAATATGGTCCCCTCTCTTTTTAGATTTCACGACCACGTCATCAATGTAAACCTCTAAAATCTTCCCAATGATGTCATGGAAGATCAGGTTCATGGCTCTCTGATATGTTGCCCCCACATTCTTTAGTCCAAAAGGCATGACCACATATTCAAAGACACCCACGAACACTGGGCAACAGAACAAGGTCTTGTGTCTGTCTTCCTCCACTAACGAAATCTGGTGACACCCTGCAGTTCCATCCATGAAGGACAACAGTTCATGTCCCACTATTGCGTCTACCAGCATATCCGCGATCGGCATGGGGTAGACGTCTTTAGGCGTAGCGACATTAAGGTCTCTGTAGTCAACACAGACCCTCATCTTGCCATTCTTCTTAAGGACTGGCACTATGTTGGATAGCCACTGATTATATTTGGCTACCCTGATGATGCCTGACTTGTGCATCTTTTCAACTTCCTTTTTGACCAAGACTTGGGTCTCAAAGTTCATTCTTCGCGGCTCTTGCTTCACAGGCCTCTTGTCAGGGAGTGTGGGCAATTGATGGCATACCAAATTTGATCACAGGCCTGGCATGTCCTCATATTTCTTCGCGAAGTAGTCTTTGAATTCCAGTAATAAGTCAATGAGCCTCTGTTTTTCGCTAGGCTCTAAATTTGCGCTAATAGCCACTTCCATAGGCTCATCTACTGTTCCAAGATTGACCTTCTCGGTAGGGTCCCTGACCTTAGGAGAGGTATCATCCAGCGCTGCCGGAGCCAGCTGAATCTCTTTGTCGTCTTCTTGTTCTTGGTCAGAGAACTCCTCGTTGACAATTTCCAAGGTCGCGATCTGATCATAGGCCTCTTTTTCCGGCCACCAGGTACGAGGATAGTCTTTCGTACAGCAAGTGGAAGGCCTCTATTCCTTCCTCTGGAAGGTCGTAATCCATTTATCATTTAAGGGTTTGGGCACAGCGTGGCCAGGCCTTTCTAGGCCTTCCTTTGCGAGTGTGAGCCCCCACTGTGCCAATTCAGAGGCCGTCACCCCTGTGGGACAGCCTTTGTCATCGATGCCACTGACCTGCAACGGAGTAATATGCTCCAAGTAGTACCTGGCATCTACATAATTTGTGAAAATTGGGAATGGACGATGATCTGCTTTAATGACCTCAGCTTTATCTGTTACCCTGTTCCACATAATCAGTACCTAATGGAAAGTTGACGGAACACGGTAACTTCGGTGGATCCAGTCCCTGCTTAGAATGGCACTGTAAGCTGCGTAGCAGTCTGTTACGAAGAAAGCATAAACCCCTCTGCGGGGCCTACAGTGATACGCAGGAACAATAAGCCCAATGTTTTCATTACAGTCCCTGCGAAGTTCTTGAGCGTGAGAGACATAGACTGGATCTTTTCTTTCTTGATCCCAAGTAAATGCATGGTTTTTGTTGTGATGACATTGACTGCGGCTCCAGTATCAACCATGATTTTGCTAACCTTGGTACCACCAATCTCCGCCGTGATGTACAGAGGCCTTATGTGTTGGGCCATAGCTGGGATTGGCCTTGTAAAGCTCAGGAAGAACTCCTTGCTATTGGCATCCTCTGTTTCCAGAAACATAGCCTCCTTGACAGGTGTCGTTGCCGCTGAAGTAATCTGTAGAGGTTGTTCACTGTTCTCTTCAGTTTCAACATATTCTTGGGCGGCGACTAGCAGTGCGTACTTCACTGGAAGTACGTAAACCATGTTGCAGGAGGTATCTAGCCCTTCTATTTCGTCCATCTCCTCGTCCAAGTTGAGTTTGGGTTCGTCAGCTGGTATGTCGGTGTTGAATTGTTTGACCAATGAAGAAACTAACGCACGACTACAAAAAGGCCATCAGACGACTGTGGATTTCTGTTGTGTGATGACCAAGCTCACCGTGGTCTAAGTGAGTGTTGTGTGATTGAAAAATCACACAACGGTAATTCCACTGTTGTCTGACAGTAGTTGGCTCAACAGAATAGCTATTTTTCCATTGTGTGAATTCTGCGCAGCAGGTGCCTGCCATGGCATGCGCAGGGATGCCTCGGCCATTCAGACAACAGAAAAAGAAATTTTGCCGCTATGTGAGATTTATAACACACAACGGGTATAACTCATTCTTTGTTGTCTGAGGTTCATAACACACAATAGATATAATTCTTCCTTTGTTGTCCGAGATACATAACACACAACAGAAATATAATTTATCTCTTATCTGTTGATTCATTCAGACAACAGAGATAATTTTATTTCTGTTGTGTGTTATGAATCTCAGACAACAGAATCTTTTTTTCTTTTGTTGTTGGTTGTTGGTTTATACAACAGATTCCTTTTATCAACCATTGTGTGAGCAATATCAGGTTTGTTGTATGAGCTTGGTTCTCACAACATTGTTTTGAGCTATTGCTTTTTCATTATGGAATTCATACCTGGAATATTTTTCCAAAAATAATGCTCCATATTACCAAATAAAACCACAGTCTAATCCATATCATTCAAGTAGCATTTTTCAAACATTCAAGTTACTAAATAATGTACCAAACAAGAAAGCATTCCTAACTATCCCTAGCTGCTACCTAGACACATGAATCAAACTTGGAGCTCATATGCTGAAAGCAGGTAATCCATAGTACTTGCTTCTCTCACTCTAAGATCCCACTCCAACTCATTTGTGTTGCTTTTCGAGCTTTGGATCAC
The DNA here is from genome assembly GCA_024704745.1 of Rosa lucieae. Lineage (NCBI taxonomy): Eukaryota > Viridiplantae > Streptophyta > Magnoliopsida > Rosales > Rosaceae > Rosa > Rosa lucieae. The sequence goes on along the minus strand of CM045498.1, from coordinate 32,155,623 downwards.
TACCACAGAGCGGGCATCCTTGGTTACGGTTCTAATGTCTTCCTTCCCTGTCCTCGCTGTCATAATTGAAGACTGTTGAAACTTTGAAAAAATGTTAACAAAGACATAAACAACATAAATGACTAGAAAAAAAAGACCAGAAAATTTAAGGAAAGGTTTGTTACCGATCCTACATGTGGATCAAGGAAATATGTTGAAGAAATTCTCCAAAACTAGGTCTGACTTTGGGAGTCAGCTTCATTCAACATCTTGCTGCTTTTCCTTCTTCACAAAACAATAACATTCAGACCTAAGACAAACTTTCTCAAGCCATAGCTTATGCACAAATCTAGCATTTAGTTGATGGCCTCAAAATAAAGTGCAAGGATCTCATAGTGCGAAGACAATGTTGCTGCACACTTATATTGTCCAAAAAATGTCATCTTGTACAACATACGCTTGAGGATTCTGATAGACAGGTTCATTATCTTGTGCAACATTAGCTCTAGATTCATCTCCTAAATGCAATCCACACCCAACTTGGATGCCCAGGACAGTTGCAGCAGCTGCCTTTGCCACTGGGTCAGCATCATATTTCTGCATAAAAAAATAAAAGTAACACGGCAGAAGCACAAACAAAGAGAGTTAGGCCCAATTTCTAACTATTGGTGATTAAAGAAATTTCAACTAGGCAGAAACATCTTAAAAGCATCAGTGTATAAGACAAACATATGAAGTAGAAAATTATTTGTTTTCAGATTTGCACCAAATTTTGTTGTAGTTTATAGAAGAAATGTACTGTGTCGACAAACTATCCAAATTGTGCATCTCATTACTGCAATGCTACATATCAGCAGATTAAAACATCAGTCACCAATATCAACAAATAGCCATGGTTAATCAACATGGATGAAGTAGATGAGGCACGTACATTAGTCTAAGTAATAACATATTAAGAAGAGTCGCAATCCTAGTGTCTAACCTAGCAGATAAGGGATTAAAACAAGACTGACATGTGATTATGCACCCCCCTGATATTAACTTTAAGAAAAAGCATACCACTTTAATCCTTGAGCTACCGGTTCAAACTTATTTAAGATCCAAATAAGCCTATAGAAGTTTATATAAGTTTTAAATTGCAGCACAAGGCCTTGAGACTTATTTCAGATTCAAAGAAACTCAGACCAAGCAAAAAAAGAAACTAAGGAGCTGCTTCTTCAGTCTAGACCATATTCGAGAGACAAGAACAAATAAAAGTACTTGAAATTTAAAAAGCATATCAGAAGTTTATTACTAGGTTGTCCGGACTCACTTTCTTTATCCCATATCTGTAAAGGTTTACTCCTAATTATCTAGAAAAATGCACAAGTTAAGCATCAAAATTACAACAAGTATGATAAACGAAAACTGAAAACACAAGAGCAAAAGACGACGAGGCATACACAAGGCTGCATGGAATGGAGAGAAACCCAGATTGGAATGTGTTCTTGAACATATTTCACTTGCTTCTAAGTCAAGCTGCAATCAAAGCCATTTACACAATGAACCATTTGAATGATAGAAAAAGGTAAAGAAAACTACAGTAACAAGGTAATAGTTGGATCCAATAGAAACCAAAAAAAAAGTAAGAAAGAAAGCCACAAAAGGTGTTAAGATGACTATCAGATACTCTGTCAAAGTACGTACAGCATATCTGAACATATTACATTGAGCTTCTAACAATTTATAAACACACACATACAGATTACACTATCAAAATTTCCTTAATCCTTTCAATACTATCTGCATGATGAGGCAAAGAAAATCAAAATTGGATGTAGTGCAATTAACCAAGATTTTAATATTCAAAAGAGGTCTCTTTACCATGGATATCATTCTAAATGGTGTTCTCTGAGTTTTTGTCCTCTGAATATAGATTCTTTAAAGCTCAGTTGCAGTTCATACCTGAAACATAAAATAATGATGACATCATTTGAAGGTTATAGTAATAGCATACTTTTGTAAACATGAAAACTAATATCAAATTCTACTTTGTTAAGGCAAAAAACGACATGTATTGACAGGTACAGAACCATTAATTAATAGTAACATGACTAACATCACACCTAGACAATTACCGAATGCCAAGGCCCTGATTTCCTGAGTTAACTAATTGAAGCTCATGCCTCCTGATTCACCCCTTCCCCAAGGTATGCATCAAAAACGTCAAAAGGATCCACCTAAATAAAGTGATCATTCATCAGAATGCGGTTAACACGAGAAGTGCCTTTAGTGAAAATAAATAAATAAATAAATAACTAAAAAGAACTACTATTGTGTATACATGTCTGTGTATATATGGAAACAAATAAGGAAGCATTGATGGATCATGCAATATACTCGTTGTTTTCAAAATTTTAACATAATATTAATTTGGCACACTTTACTCATCAAGATAGTACTCAATCTTTGTTTATAATCAATTTCTTCACAAACTTTCAATCAGAAAGTAGTCCTAAGTCTCTATGTATATATAAACCCTAAGCCGAGTCTAGAGAACACGCCTACACGCGCCTGCAAACCTCGACTGTTTCCTTTCCTCCGTCCGGCGGCGCTTCCCTTGGATGTCATCGTCGGACGAGCTGCTATCAATTCATAACCTGCTTGGCTTTGTGGTGTCCGGGGTCTGGTTGCCAGGTTCGGGTTCTAAACATGGTTTTGAGGTTTTAGTGGCAACTGGTGATGGCTCAAACGGATAGTCGTGACTTTGTCACCAAGGCAGTTGTGGTATCGGGGGCATGGTGGTCGTTTGATTCGGTTTTCTGATTCTATCTGATCAGGGGCTAGGGATGGGGTAGAGGTCTGAATCGATGGTTTTGGTGGGAGTGGGACACGGTGGAGGAGGGCATTGGAGTTCTGATTCGTTCAGGTCTGAGGTTGGTTGCGCGGTGGGGGTCTGGATCGATGGTTGTGGTGGAAGTGGGAAGTGGTGGAGGTTGGGATGGAGTTCCGATTCGTTCTGGTCTGGTGTTGGGGTCGCGGTGGCTATAGCTATGGTTCTGATTTTCGCCTTGTTTGTGGCTGTAGTAGGACGATCCAAATCTGGTTGGGTGGGATATACCAGTGGTGGGGCGCCGGAGATGGTGGTTGGACAACGGTGGTGGTTTAAGGTGGCGACGGTGGAAATATGGGTTGGGCCGGTGGGCTGCTTCCTCTTTACTTTTTTGGTTAGGCTGTGGACCTGGACTAAGACATTAGGCCCAGATTGGGCTGATTTTGATTTTATTGTTGTTTTTTATTTATGTTGGTTTTTATTTTTAATTCTATGTGGCTTTATGCCAGCAATAAGTCCCTACCCTATTGTGGTAGGGCGACGTGGGCTTTGTCCCGGACTAAGCACCTTGTGTGCCTTGTCTACTCTGGTTAGGCGGCGAGTTCCTTGCTTCGTCAAGTGGTCGTGACCTCCCAGTGGTAGGATGAAACTAAGTGCTATAGAATTGTCTTTCCGGTGGCAGCATAGTTGGAAAGCTGATAATAGTAGAAAATTATGGCTCTGTGTGAGGAATATCTTTCCGGTGTGTCGCCGCAATTATAAAGCGAATAGAGTAGCTAGTTGTGCACTCTCACTAATTGGTGCTTGTTAGAATACATATGTTTAGTTGAGACACCTGTTATTATCTCGGGTTGTTCTCTTTATGCTTATTGTATTTTAGGGTTTAGGCAAAATGTCCCCCCCCCCCCCCCCCAATGTATTCTACGGTTTCATTAATGATCAAGGCTTGAGGGCAATCATACTGGCCCTATTTCAAAAAAAAAAAGTAGTCCCAAGTCTTTCCACATATTTTCCTTTAGCAAAAACAATATTAGTGTGTGTAGAGAAAGAGAGTAGAGATGGAGATGAGAGACTTACCAGGGTCCACAGCCTTACCCATTTCCAGGAAAGTCAAAAAGGAAGAAACTAATTCTTTCATTGTCCAATGCAACAGCAATATGTGCAGAAATAGTCGTTTCCTGGAAATCAAAAGAGAGGCTATAAATCTGATTATGAAGCCTACCCGGCATTATAGTTTTCATATGAATTAGATACTCAACTATGAATTAGATAATATATCTAACCAATCAAAATTCCAAGGCTATTTTGTAAATCTATGAAGCCCCCCAATAGCTTGCACTCAAATCTGCATATTACGTGAAGCATTATAAAGTCAAAACACAGAACTGAATTGCACAATCTATATGACCCAAATCAAGATACCTTGATATATGGTTATGAACAAAACAACCACATCTTTTACTGATTTCAACAATGAAATGATTGAACTGCTAATAAGATCAATGCTTTTAATTATACCTTTTTGTACAAATTCATCGGGCTAGAGTCATCAAATGGCAGATGACTAGCAAGTAATTCGAAAAGAATCACTCCACAAGACGAAACATCTGCAGCTACTCCATCATAGCCCTTATTTACAAGTAGCTGTTGATGAATACATGAAAGCATCAATAGTGTGATCGAAAGAAATTTAAGTATGATGTTTGTACAAAAATATATGCTCAATCATTTTAAGCTGACAATTTTTCTTTCTCTGTACACAATTTAACTCAACAAAATATAATTGAGCAGCAACATACTTCAGGAGCTACATAGCTTGGAGAACCACATTTAGCTGACAACAAGTCACCAGGCTGTTGATATCAAAATTTCAACCAAGCAGCCACTTAAATTGTCAGTTTTTTGTTTTTTCTGAACCAGTCGTAATATATAATAATGGCTCAAGAACATAAAATTTTATGGAAAGTACTCCTACCTTACTCAATGCACTAAGTCCAAAATCAAATATTTTGAGATCTCCATTATTGGTCAAAAGCAAGTTTTCTGGCTGCAAAAGATTCAATATCTTTTCAGTACGAGAATGAACTCATGAAAGATTCATGTCATCTTGCTCTAGATAATTTGATTACTGACCTTTAGTTCTTTGTGATATACACCTTTATTGTGACAGTAGTCCACCGCATCTATCAATTGCTGAAAAATCTTTCTTGCCTCCCCTTCACTTAATGTTTTGGAATACAACTAATCAAAATTTTAAACACAATTAGAAAATTTTACTACATATGTTAGCTACAAACCAAACATGAAGAAGAAGAAAAAATACAAAAACTTGGTAATGAAGAAGAAGAAGACCTTGGTTTTGGTCTCTATTTTGACGTCGAGGGATTGGATTCTAGTGAAGTTGTGGAGAGGACTCCGGTGACCAATTGACCAGCGCAGGGATTGAGGAGGTGGAAGTCGGGCTCGACCCATTGACCCTTCACAGATTTTTGCTTCGCTGTTCGTCCTGCTCCCTGCAACAATCACAATTCAAAGCATCGATATGAATTCCATTGCAGCTGAAAAATCAAAACACTTAAATCCAATTTTCTCCAAATTCAACAACTTTTACACAATCCAAACAAACAAGAGAGGAGAAAATAATTGACTGACCCCCATTGGACGGTGAGGGCCTCATAATCCCAGTGCTGCTTGGGGCGGATGACGTTGACATAGGAGTATATCCGGGCCTTGGAAGAGGAGTCGGGGCTGCGAATCGATTTACAGATCTTCTGCGCAGTAGCTGGAATAGCAGCTTGGAGTGAGAAGCCGGCCGGGAAAGGGAGAAAGGAGAAGGAAGAAGGGCGGTTGAGGAATTGGGAGAGGAGCTTGCGGTGGCTTGAGATCTTCAATCAGGTCTCCCATGATTCAATCGAGAGAGAGAGAGAGTGTCGAGAGGTCGAGAAGCTAGGTTTAATCTGAGAGTGTCGAGAGTGGGTCGAAGGCTAGGTTTAATCTGAGAGTGTCAAGAGTGGGTCGAAAGCTAGCTAGGTTTAATTTGTTCTCTCTTTTTGTTTGCCCTTTTGGACTCAATGCGGCAATTAAACTTAGCAAAAAAATTCTCAGAAGTTACTCACACAACATAAACCTCACCAACTGTCGTCTGACTACATAAAATCAAAATGTGAAAACAAGGAGGGAAACATGCCGGCTACAACATTTTGGCTCAAGATGTTGCCGCCTGTTTTCCTACGTCACGCAACAGAAAAGTATAACTTCTGTTGTCCAATTGCTATAGCTTGCACAAGCTTTACCCACCGGGAGACATTCAAGCAAGCTTCCTCAAATTTTGATGCTTAGTTTTTCAATCACACAACGGAAATAGTAAAACATGTTGTCCTAGCTAGTAGCCCAAATTTCAGTGTTTCAAGAGCCAACCAAGACTCCAAAGTGGAGGGAAATGTGCCGCTAAATTTTTTAAGACTCAGACAACAGACATTACTTCATTTCCGTTGTGCAATGTTGTTCTGATAAAAAAGTTTTCACTTTGTTGGCATTCACACAACAGAATATAATAAGCACCGTTGTGCAATAAAGCTTACTTAAACACACAACAGATGATTTCTTTTCCGTTGTGTGATTAACTTTTTGTACTAGTGACGACTCCTCTACGAGGCCTTTTACCTCACACTGCTTGTATTCCTGCACCGCCTCCCCTGCTGTATTCTGTTTTGGGGGCACGACCGCTACACTTTGGAGTTGTTTAGGTCTCTACTGTAAAGCTTCTCCAGTGTTGTCCTTGCCCCCAGTCTCTCAAAGACCGAGGATTTGGTGTTTAGTTCCTTGCGAAACAATCTGCGTCTGACATGAGGCCGCTTAGTTGGTAAGCTTTCCTTCCTAGCTGGCGGAGGTGTTCTTTCTTTAGTGATTCTGCAGAAAACATTAGGCTCAGAGGCCCCTACCTCTGAGCGTACTTGCTTTTGAAAACTACGGGGAGCAACCAAAGGCTTAGCGGCTAATGACTCCATCTCCTTCTGATATTGCTCAGGAGATTTGAACAGTTGCGAGGGTTAATTGATCAGACCCTGATCCAGAGCCTCCAGCATTCGCTTGGCTTCTCCAAACCTGCGCTGCAGCTTTCTTTTCTTGGAAGGACTGATTTCCACTGCTTTCCCTTTTTCCCTAGTGTACCACTTGCCTTCCTTGATGGTAGAAGTTGAAACAGGTGGGATGTAGGGTTTCATCCAGACATCTTTGTCCTTGCCATCCTGTTTTTGTTCTGCTGTAGCTGCCTTCAGCTTTTTGAACAAGTTGGAGTCCCTTGGGGATGACGGTGACTCGGTCTTGCCTCTTGCTCTTGGACTCGACGGTTGATAGTTTCACGACGGTGAGGCCCACTTGATTAGTGGGAACGAACCGAAACAAAATGCCTGCTCAACCTCTTCATGTGACACTTGGATGCCACATTCCTCTTTGCATCTCGAACAAAGGACGATTGGTGAGGCTTCGCTGACAGGTCTGGCCTTTCTTTTTCCCGGGACTTCGTTTTTATTTTCTTCTTTTCCCCTGGTGGTCAAGTCTAGGGTTGGTTTCCTCTGGTTTTGCTTGGGCCAGTTCACATCAACCATCTTGACTCCGGTGTTAGGAAAAGGGTTCAGATCTACAAGCGCTGCCGCGGTCACTGAAGCTTCCACCTGCAAAATACCATTATTGAGCCATACCTGAATTTGATCTTTCAGCTTCACACAATCAGCTGTGTTATGATTTCACAGGTTATGGAATTTGCAGTACCTTTTACCCTTTAGCTGATCTGATCGAGGGAAGGCCCTGAAATCTGTCTTCACCATTTTCGCGGCGATCATCTCATCTAAAATCTCATGTGCCTTATTGGCATCATATGTATACGTCACGAATTCAGGTTTGGTGAAGGCCACAGATTTGAGTTTGACAGGCTCCTTGGATATCTTCAGTTGCTTCAAGGCTATGTTTTTCCTTCCTGTCAGCTCAAAAGCAGAGACATCATTCTCCTCTTCCTCTTCTTCATCCTGGAAAATTTCTTCACTATGACGGTGGTAGAAGGATCATAAGTTCTTAATGTTTGTGACTGAGGGGTCTAATTAACATAAAAGAGAGAGAGAGAGAAGACACAAGAAGTATAGTGGTTCGTCTCCGCCTTAGCTGGAGACTACGTCCACTTGAATATTGTACTATGTATGTTTGGGCCTTGCGGCCCAAAGGGGATTACAAAGTGTGTAATGGGATGTAGTTTAAGTGGGAGGAGGCATTCTTTTTATAGGTGAAGGAAGCCATCTCCTTTACATTTTCTTAGATATGGGATGTGGAAATCACTATTCTAGTCTAGAAAGCATGTTTGTAAAGACAATTTTGCAAGGCCGGGAAGGTGGCTTACCAGCGACGTATTTGCATCTTCTGGATACCATAGCGTAGCTTGAACATAGGGCTACGAGATGCATGTCGTAGTTGGGTCCTACCATGGCTAGTGGGCCCGCTAAGAGAGGGTTACTTATGCTTGGTGAAGTAGCAAAACTAGCTTGCTAGTAGAGGTATCTACATAAGTAGTCGGCTGGTAGCTCAGCGCCGCTACTGTGCTGTGTTTTCCTGGCACATATGTCCCTTTGGACTCATGCTTCCTCGCGTCAGTCTCTCTGAGAAGATGTTCAAAGATGCCCACCTCTGTGATGAGTTCTCCCATTGACTGGATCATACTGCCATGTTGCTTCTTTCGCTGGCCAAGCTCCAAGCCTTTGATGGCCAATTTAACTAGCTCTTTCTCTGGTAATACCGTATTCAATTTGGCCTTCTGAATCTGGAAGAGTTGGAGATACGCTACAGCAAATTCGATGGGCTGTTGAGCCATCTGAGTGAGAGAAGCCAAGTCAACTTCAGGCTCTATGGCCCCAAAAGTCTCTCGGAAGAGCTTTTCCATTGTTGGCCAATCAACCACTGATCCTGGGCGAAGCTTAGAAAACCATCTGAAAGCAGCTCCAAAAAGAGAAGTGCCAAAGATCCTGCACTTAAGGATTTCATCATTCTAATACTGGCCGCATTGTACCCTAAACCTGGCCAGATGAGTTGCCGCATTCTCAGTGCCTTCCCTTGAAAAAGTAGAAAACATGATATTTTTGTAGCCTCTAGGAAAAGGCGCGAGCATAATATGCGGTGGGAAATGCCCCTCATAAACTCCATTGAGTTAGGCCCTATGATTAGCCAGCTTGATTATCTCCTCAACCTCTTCGCATCTCACATAATCTGGCCCAGGAGGAGGAGGCATTGCCACAGTCTGGTCGACAGTTTGCAATGGTAAAGCCTGGCTGGAAATCGCTATTCCTTCTCCGAGGCGAATGGTCCGAGGATTAGCAGATTGTTGAAGAGTTACCGTTGGCACAGGTACATCCTTTACCAGAGCTGTTATCTTGACCGGGTTACCTATCTGACCAATGCCATAGTAATTGTCTGGGAGTTCATGATAGACATTCTCCGCCCCATAGCTGTCGTACTGAGTAAACACAACAGGATCAGCAGGAGTACCTTCACCGGTTTTCAGAATCTTATCCTTTTACGGGGCAGGATGGGGTGGCCTTGTTACCACCGATCACCAAGGCTCTTTCCTTATTCTTGGTTGATGCGGCAGTAGCCGTTACAAATGGAGTGGTTGTACTGCTACTCGCCTTCTCCCGAGCATTTGGTGGTATACATTTGCCAGAACTGAGAATGGCATTAGGATCCCCTAAAGCTTTGTTCAATACCTCTTTAGCCTGGTTCAACTCGGCTCTCTACATGGCGACCCCTGTTGCAAGGTTAGAACCATCCTTACGAAGACCTGCCAAATCTGACACAGTCTGCTTGGCTTGGCTCGCGATAGCTTCAATGACTTCCTTTTGGCGCTGACTATGCTCATTGGTGATACCTCTGGCATGGGCCCTAACTACATTCTCTGATCGTGCAATTTGTTGCTTAGTATCCTCAGCACGCTGGGCAATGCGCTGATCTAGTTCACGTATGAGCTGGTCTGTCCTCGCGATTTCCCTGTCAAAGTCAGCTGCTACCTTTTTACGATGTGTCTCGTTATTCTCCATGATGATCGTGAGCTTTTCCTCAAAAGTCGCTCCCTCTGGAATAGGCTTTGGAACGAAAGCCTCTTTCTTCACTTTTCGCTGCATTGGAGACGACGGTAGTGTTAACAGGCTCACTTGCCTGGTTAGTAGTGACACTCTGACCCTTAGTAGAGGGTGGGTGATTCTCTCCCTGTTCAGTCGACATGTCGGATGATTGGGGGTGAGAAAACCTTTGAGTCACTAGTTCTTCAGAAAGACCACGACAGTTTGTGCGAGAATGCGGTCTGTAATTGGAGGTCTTATGCTTTGAGCAGTTAGAATAAACCTTTTGGTAAGGGTTTTGGCTTGACTTCCCAATGTTTACGTTCACGGAAAAACGCTATGCACAGGTCCCACTGGGCGTGCCAAAATGTTTGGCTTCAAAACCAGTTGGCTTGTAAACTGTCTCTTTTTAGCGTGTGCGCAGGCGTGCCAGCACCGTGGGGTGCAGTCGTCGGGGAGTCCCTTGACCTGACTTCTTGAATCAAGCACTGTGGACGAGGAGAGCACCAACTTCGTCACAAGGCTCTTTTCTCTGCCTTCCAGAAAATGACTTTTTGCCTTAAGGGTAAGGGCTTTGGTTGTGATCTCTTCGCGTCACCGAATTGATACTCAAAGTTGTAGGTTGAGTAGAGCAATCACTGGAAAGTTCTGAGAAAGCACGGATTTGCTAAAGTGTGACTTTAGCTTTGCTAGGTTGCGAGGGCGTTACCCTTGCTTCGTTGAGTTGCAACTGAGTTGCAGGTTTGCTCCGGAGAGGCTTTGATAATCTGTGCGATTAGTTGATTTGAGAGTTGTGTGTAATTCGTCCTTGAAACCTGGTATTTATACCTAGGGTTTCGACTGTTCCTTGCCATAGAAGGATTAATGATTGAAGTTTGCTATTCAATCTCCGCTACTTGACTCCAATTAGGACTCGTTTTCCTTATGGATCACGAAATGGGCGAAGCTGTAACCCAAACCCAAGTAGGCTTATTTTTGGGCCGCAGGTATCGGCCCTCTATGCTAAATCCACTTAATAGATCTTGCTAAAATTACTTTTGGGCTCAAACACTATTAACTAGTTAGTAATATATATGTACATGGACTGGGCAATGCTTTAATGGAATACAAGCCCCGGAGGGTAGTTGATGTGCGAGATTTAACTCAAGCACTTCTTATGGCCTACGAGAAGCCTGTGGCTAAAGGAAGATACATATGTGCGTCTCACCATTTTAAGACCAGCTCCCCTGTTGAGGAGCTTTTATCCAAAATACAATTATCCTAAAACGTAAGGTTTTCCAGCCTTATTACTTGTCATCACAGTCAAAGAAATTACCTGATTGACGACCATGCTCATGGAAAAGTAGTATGGACCGGATTAACTGTTGGTATGATTTACTCTTTTTAGTAATTTGATTAATCATATGTCTGTATAGTGGCAGCTTTGTTGAAGTAGACGAAGACATAAAGGTGAGCTAAGCGAAACTGCAAAGGCTATAGGTTGGAGTTACCGGGCATTGGATGAGACTCTTATCAACTCTGTTGAAAGCTACCAGGAAGCTGGACTATTGGATTGAAAGGATCGCAGAGCTTGCTTTGCACAACTGCATCATTTGAATGTAATAAAATGAAACTTGATCTCTTGTTGCAATGAAATTAGATTGTAGTATGACAAAATAAAATAACACAATACTCCATTGTTTGTGTTCTGTACGAGACCAGTGATTTTTATTGTTATATTTCAACTTCTATGCACTTTTGTGTTGGGAAAAAGTGCTTGGCAATAGCCAGCCACCAGAAGATTCCTTGTCGTCTCAAGTCAAACCCTTTAGTAACTTGAGAGCAGACCCAACAAGGTAAATAATTCAGTCTGCACCCATTTTGCTATATAAAAGTTGGATACAGTCCACACATTTTTACTTATGGTCTAATTACTATTTTTAATAGTCTATTTTGCCCTTAAAATGAAATGAGGTAAATAATTTAAAATTCACTAATCAAATCACAATTTTAACTTAATTTTATATATTCTAAATTCAAATATCTAAAATCTATACAATTCATCGATGAATAATTCTCAAACATAAAAGAGTAAATGCATTCCTATGAAATCAATATACCTTATAAGATGCAGGTCAAGAAACATTGAAAACCTATATATCTACATTATAAGATTGAAAACATTAGAAGGAAAAAAAATTCAAATTTATTGTTTCAATTGTATCTATATAGTCTTTAAAGAGGTCTAGTAGGTATATAATTTACCTAGAGATATGAAGCAGGGACAAAACATAAATATTAACACCAACCTAATCAAAAAGTACAAATATATATATATATATATAGAAATACCTAATTTATAGGTAGAAGTTATGAAAGAGAGATTGAGAGATAAATGTAACCTCAGATATAGATATATACATAAACTTGTATTTTTCAACACTTGTGAAATCTTACCTACATATATGGCATATAAATGTAAAATAAAATTGTGTTTTAAGGAATCGATATTTGAGAGAGAATTGTTGTGTGTTCTCATTGATAATAGGGGCATCTTTATATAGAGGATTACAATACATAGAATCTGACTTCTATAAGGAAATGTATCATACATTGAATGAATATCTCTAAGATTCTCCGAGATTATCTCTAATTAAAACTCTATTACCACTAGGTCAAGTAACCTAGAGTTTGGGCCAGACACAATCTAGATTTACTTAAATACTCCCCCTTGTGTCGCCCGAATGCTGTGCTTCTCTCGTTGTCTCGTCAAAAACCTTGCTGAGTAATAAAAACCCAGTGGAACAAAAATAACCTCAGTCGAAGGGGAAAAAGAGCACAACACACTCTTCACTTTTTGAGATCAACATGTAGACTTCTCCCCCTAATGTCTGCTTCTCCCCCTGATGACTACGATCATAGGAGTTCAGATAACATCCGTAAGCCAATGCTTGCAACATGTTTCTCGAATGTGGATTTGGGCAATGACTTAGTGAACAAGTCTGCCACAATGTCCTCAGATCAATCCTAGTTCACTTTGATCTTGAGGAGCTTCTGTTGTTGCTGATTGTAGAAGAACTTATGCGATATGTGCTTAGTGTTGCCGCCTTTGATGTAGCCTTGCTTCATTTGCTCAATGCAAGCAATATTATCCTCATAAATGCTAGTAGGCTCATCTGTGGTGGATTCCAAACCACAATTACTTAGAATGCGTAACTATGGATCTAATCCATATACATTCACTAACTGCTTCGTGAAGAGCAATAATCTCTACATGGTTCAAGGAAATGGTGACTAAGGTCTGTTTAGTAGACCTCCAAGATATTGTGGTCTTACCCATGGTGAATACATAACCAGTTTGGGAACGACCTTTATGCGGGTTAGAGATATACCCAGCATCAGCAAAACCTTCCAAAACACTTATGTCTTTTTGGGATGGGGAGAGATAACACATACCACTTTTGGTGGCGTTCCTGACATATGATGGGTCTGAATCCATCATCTCTTTGTAGGGATAGAACAAGCCCATATCAATCGTACCACTTAGGTATCAAAAGATATCTTTAACACCAGTCCATTAGCATCGTGTTGGCGCAAGCTATATCTAGCTAATAAGTTCATGGAAAATGAGATGTCTGATCTTGTGCATTGTGCTAAATATAATAATGCGCCTATTGCACTTAGGTAGGGCACTTTTTCCTCTAGCACATCTTCATCGTCTTCTTTTGGACGGAATGGATCCTTCTTTGGATCAAAACTGCGGACCCTCATTGCGGTGCTTGAAGGCTTAACATTGTCAGTATTGAAATGCCTAAGCATCTTTTGGGTATAAGCTGATTGATGAATCAAGATACCATCTTCATGATGCTCAAGTTCCAAACCAAGGCAAAACCGTGTTTTCCCAAGATCTTTCATCTCAAACTCGGATTTCAAGTATTCAGCGGTTTCCCTCAACTTTTTAAGGGTGCCAATTATGTTCATGTCATCGACATAAATAGCCACTATTGCAAATCCGAACTTGTTCTTTTTATGAACACACATGGGTAAATTTCATTGTTAACATATCCCTTCCCAATCAAATAGTCACTTAGACGGTTATACCACATCCATCTGAATTACTTCAATCCATATAGTGAGCCTTTCAATCTTATTGTAAATGCGCTCCATGGTTTAGAGTCACTTGATTTGGGTAACTGAAGTCCATCTGGGTCCTTCATGTATATCTCTGTATCTAGATCCCCATATAGATACGCAGTAACCACATTCATAAGCTGCATGTTCAATTTTTCAAGAACTAGCAAACTGAGAAGGTAGCAGAACATAATAATGTCCATTACGGGAGAATAGGTCTCCTCGTAGTCTATTCCAGGGCATTATGAGAAGCCTTGCTCCGCAAGACGAGCTTTGTACCTTATAATCTCGTTTCTCTCATTACGCTTTCTAACGAACACCTATTTATGACCAACTGGTTTGGTGTTGGGTGGTATTGACAGAACTAGCTCGAATACCTTTCTCTTCGCTAGAGAATCAAGTTTTGCCTGGATCGCATCTTTCCATTTTGGCCAATCAACTCTACTTTGGCATTCATCAACAGAACGCGGTTCAATGTCATCGGTCTCAATAATCTCACACGTTACTGAATAAGCAAATACATTTTCAATGATGATGGAGTTTATTTCCCATGTCCCAGTACACTCAAGGTTCTAAAAATCACCCTAGGCGGGGCCTAGGAGCTCGGCGACTGAGTTCTGTTCGGATTTTGGCCTAGTCGATGGAGCTAGGTAGTGGGCTGAAAATCGGCCACCTAGTTGGGCTAGGCGGAGCCTAGGCATCCTGGGCGGGTCTGTTAGGCATTGGGCGACTAGGCGCTGCTGCATTTTCTTTTTTTTAAACAAATGGGGTAAAAAGAAAACATCAAACTCAAGTCTCAAACAGTCAAACTTGAAACCTAAACTCAAATCACCGTCTCTCTCTCTCTCTCTCTCTCCGGCCCAGCCGCATGGCCTCTCTCACTCTCTTCAGTGCGGACGCACGACCTCTCTTGCTCTCTGCTTGACTGACTCACTCCCTCATGAATTTCTAGGTTTTCAGTTCAAGTCTCGAGCTGGTGGTCAACTGGTCTTGCTTTTGGACTCTTGGTTCGATTCAAAAATTTTCAAGCCTGGTAAGTTGTTCACTGCCTTTCTCAGTTTCTCTTGGTTCGAATAAAGAATGTACGAATTTCAGTATGATCAAATTGTATTATTGAGCTCTTGACAAGTTGGATAATTAGTTGTTTAAGTGTTTTCCCATTTTGGAATTTGGACTTTACTTACTGCCATGCTCTGTATTTGTAAATCTATTTAAACTTTTGATGGATTTTGCATCTGTTTTGGATGGGAATTGAATATTTGTTTGCATATTGGATGCTAAATCTGTGTTTAGTAGTAAGTAGGAGAAAAATGGGGATGACCCAGATTGCAAAGGTTCCTTTTTGGTCAACTAGGGATCTTATGTTGTCGATCGTACTAGTTTACTAGTTTAGAGGGTGTGTATTGTGGTGATTGTTTTCTAGACTTGTTTATTGATTGGACTTCGCTTACTACCTTTCTATGTATCTGTTTTGAACTTTCAAAATTGCTAAATGCTTTCCTTTTTTTACTTAATTTCAGGATGTTCATGTGGAGGATTTTGTGTCAGAGGAAGAGGAAGAACTAGATGAGATGGATTTTGAGTTTGAGTCCGATACGGAGGGAGTACTAGAGCATATGGGGAAGAAGAATTTGAGGAATAGGGTTGCAAGAATCAAATTTGCTGACTTGATACACATTTACGCAAGCGTACGTATCCTTGTCAAGATAGGGAAGTATTGTGCCCAATGTTATCGTACCACGGGGATTAGTGGCTAACCCACAATCCTTGGGTAATCGGAAATAAAGACACTTAGCAAACAAAGAAAATAAATAAAAATGTTAATCTAAGGCACCAAGCCCTAGAAATGCTCGGTTTTAGTTCTCACCAAAGCCTAATCACAACTAAGAGCCTAGTGATAATTATCTACAATGAGTCGAAATTGAGAGATGATTTTAGATTAACAAAACATAATGAAATGTAAAGCAATTAATAAAAATGAAAAAAAATTAATAAAAGTGTAACCAAATAAATGGGAATGTCGGGTGTTAGGGAGGTTCTTTCACGCAAATTCTATGTGTCTGAAGCTAATATAATGTAGATGTAAATCCCTACTTTGGCAGTAGTCATATCCAAGGCGGTTCAAGGCTCAAGGACCTAAATTCCCTTTCATGGTATTCCTACTCTGGTTCAAGGGTTGTAGGAACTCACTTGGCATGAATTAGAGCCTGTTCAATGGTCACTAATTCACATCAAGAGCCATAGAGATCGAGGAATTAGACTACTAAGCGACCGGCCCGCTCAATCACGCAACGGGTGTAAATCACCATGCTTATAACCCCTCGAATATGAAAGTGAAGGTTTCTAGCTTAGGAATTAGAGGGGGTCAAGCCTCTAACTCCATCCTAGACATGCTCAAAATACACACCCTAGATTTGACTAGGCTCCTAGACATGCATTTTAACCCAACAAAAATAGATATAAGCATCCATCATATGAAAATTGCATCATTACATTAAATTAAACATCTTTTACACAAAATTTGGGTTAGGGACACAACCCTAACCCCCAACAAGAAAATTACTCACAACCTATAATTATGAACATCAAAGATACAAAATTCAAAGGGAAAAGAGTATAGAAGTGTAGGAGAAAACAAGAATAATCACAAATAGCTAAAAAGCTAGCATGACTAGTCTTGAATTACAACTCCCACAATTACCCAAGTCTTGAATCTTGTAGAGGAGAGGCCTTTGATGAATCTTTGAAGCTTTGGGTGAGTAAATCCTTGAAATCCCTAAAATAAAACTAAAGAAAAGAGGAAAAATGGAGGAGAAGGAGGAGAGAGAGCAGCCCAAAGGGGCTGCCTCTGTTTTGGTGATTTCGGCTACTGTTGCTCTCTAGGGTTCTCCAATCCGGGTTGATATATAGTATGAACATATATATAGTGAGAGGTGGTCCGGTGTTTTGTGGTCAAGAGGCAAGATAATGGTACGTGGCTGGTGGTGATGAGAGCAAAAAGAGAATGGATGATGGAACACGTGTTGCATAATGAACACGTGTTGGATGATGGAACATGACGATAATTCAATTAACCAAATGGTTAATTGAAAAGAGAAGAGGGGTACACGTGCTGCATAGTGAACAAAATCAACAAATGGTTCATTGCTAACAATTTAATTAACTAATCAATCATCAGCCATTATTTGTTTCCTTTTTCTTTTCTTTGTTAGCGTTGACCACACTTGACTACTATGATTATTTCGTCTTTTTGTCGAAAATCCATATTTGCTCCATTTTCGCATCATTTTCTCATATTTTCTGTAATTCCTCTTATTTTCTGCAAAATAAATAAAAATATATTAATTACATGATAATTGACTTGAGGATTAGCTTAATTCTAGTGTTTTAGATATAATTACATGCATAAAAATGCGTGTAATCACACCCCCACACTTGAACTTTGCTTGTCCCCAAGCAAACTAAATAAAACATAATCCTAGAATCTACCAACTCAAACATATGTAAAATGCGGTATTTGCCTTTCCAACCATAACCCTCGGTGAACTAATTATGTATATGACCATAAAGTAGATTTAAGCACAACATATGATTTTTGAATTTGTAAGGCAATTAAGATGCACATGTGAGAAATGCTTAAGTATATGCATGTGTTGACCATGTGTCAAATCAATCCTCCATAATCAAATAGGTATATAGAAGACCCGATATAACTCACTAAACTCACATAGGTTCACTAAATATTACCGCTCAAGTGTTTAGGGGCTAAATGTGTTTTCACTCAAAAGCAATTTCACAACACACGCCGCCATATGCTTGCTCTTCTATCTCATCTCTGCTAGATAGCCCACAACTTTCAAGATCAAGAGGTGTTTTATTTGGTTGTAATGGGGTTAAGGGTAAGTGGCTAATAGAAATGAAGGATAAGAAAAGACAAAGTCCATGGAAATCGGTGAAGAAACTCTCTCTTGTAGAGATATATGACTTTGCTTACAAATGCTAACTCACTCACTCTAATCCCAATGTACAACTCACACTATACTACGTAATACTTTTTTTTTTTTTCCTTTCTTCACACGATTTTTTTTTCTACTTTTCTTTTCCTTGAACTTTCTTTCTATTTTCACAATTTTTTTTTTTTTTGAGAACTTTCTTTTCTATACAAATCACTCACCCCCACACTTATTCTTTTGTAACCTCACACTTTTGACTTTTTTTTTCTTTTGAAGCACTCAAACATAAAGTCATTCTCTCGAATCGCTTCACCAACTACCATGAAAGGGTAGGATAAAAGTGTTTAGGCTAGGTAGGGATTTTGTGGTGGTAATGAACAAAAAGGCTAAATATATACATGGCTCAAAGTGGCAATCTAGTGGTAAATATCTTTGGGCACATGCTTCTTTGGTCATGGTGGTATATAGTCCTAATACCTCAATCCTTTCTATCATGTCGCAAGCTAAAAGTAGCCTCAAGAGGTCTCAAGCAAGTTCTAGATACGCAATGTCATGAAATTATACACACATGAAAGAATAAGTAAATGAACGATGCATACACTATAGATATAGGCACAAAAGCTCACAAATAAGGGTATGCAAGTCAATCAAATCATCTATATGCTTCTCTAATTATGATGAACCAACCTAACTATAGGCTATGTGCACACATATAGTCAAGCATAGATCACATATGCACTCAATTACAAAACAAATTCATAGTCCTAGATCATGCTTAATCTCTCCACAATCATAACAAGTTAAGTCCAGGGCTCGTCATTGGGGTTGGAAAAGGCATTAACCACTAAAATATAATTACAAAAAAAAAAAACTAATCTAAAAAATGAAAAATTTGTTTTGTTTTGTTTTTTTTTTTTTTTTTAGGGCACCCTAGTCCTCACCCCCATACTTAAAACCAACATTGTCCTCAATGTTGTAAAGTGAGCTCGAAAGCTAAAATCCGTGTCGGATTTAGACATGAGAGTGAAGTCCGGGAGAAGGCACACAAGTTAACTATGAAAATGAAAATCTAAATGCGGAGAAAATATACGGAAAACCCCCTTTGTAGACACCCATTGCTCACGACCTTCGGAGAAGATAAATATGAGATAACAACCTCAAGGCACAAGGCCTTGACTTCCTTTTCGTATGCTCCATAATAGCTCTAGGTGCTCATGAAAGGATCAACTCCATTGAGAAGGATATAATGTCCACAGAGCAATGCGTCACACAACAATCACTTCAAAGTATAAGGAAAAGAGTCCTCCATTAAGCACATGGCCTTGACCACATCCAACACACCTCACGACTGCCCATATATTACCCTCCACAGATGGAATGAAGTGCCAAGAAATCCAACCAACCCGAGTGAACAAAACTAGTGAGTGGAGAAGACTTCCAGCAATGACCTTTATGTCTTCAAATGCTCATATCTCAAACTCAGAAAAAGATAAGGAAGTAAACTACTAGGAACAGAAAATAGACTCAGAGAGATTTCTATCCATATAAAGTGAGCCACCTATCTCCAACTGAGATGGAAACCAAAGCTGCTCAAACTTGCCAATCTGTCATGAAGTTTTCTGCTGACCCTCAGTCACCAAAACTGCAATATCTAAAGCTCCAGAGGCGCAAAGAGGGTGAGACTAACTGAAAATGAAAGTAGACTCATGGAGATATCTTTTGTTAAAATTTCACTGAAAAATCATTTTTGAGTCAAAAATCGTTGGCCTCCAAACTCACTATTGTGTTCTGCAGTTTCTGCTGTCCCCTGTTTTTGGCCCCTGTTGCTTGGAACACCATATCTGAAGCTAGAGAGGATCAAATGAAAAAATGTTTGAACCAACATATAGAGGACATGTGAAGATACATATCTGGAAAATTTGAGCTCCAAATAACTTAATATGTAGAGGTTACAGCTTCCCAAAATACTCTAAAGTAGCTGTCTCTGTTCTGACCTCCTTTCATTGACCACTAAGTAACTTGAGTTCTAGAGACTCAAAGGGACTGAAATTTGGATAACAGTGAGTAGACATATATAAGAATAGCTCCAGAAAAATTCAGCTCAAATTACCGTATGGATTGGAAGCTATAACTGCCCAAATCAACTGAATATTCTGGATAGAAACTGCTCACCCCCAAATTAATTATCCTTCACATTTGAAACTCTGGACACCTCCCATCCTCCCAAAAATGACCAAGAAGCTTTATTTACCATAAAAGTAAAATACTAAAGGAAGAAATACTACCGATGATGTGCTAGGGTTGCCTCCCTAGCGAGCGCTTTGTTTAAGGACTTCATTGCCGGTCCATAGAATGAGATCTTTGTCAAGGTGGATACTTCTCAAGTGCGACCACCCTATTGTTTGGGGCTAAGGGACTCATTGATGTATCATAGAGGCAAGACCAAGAACTACCTATGAATATTCCAAATGGCGAGCAAAAGTGTAGCTTCTTAATTTTCCTCTTCTTATCAATTTTTCTTCTAGGAGCTATCATTGCCTTCTCCTTCTCAAGTGGTGTAGAAATGATGCTCATAGGAACAATAGGTGGTAGAAGTTCTTGAGAGTGATGGGAAAGGGTGAGTGCAAATGCTCCATTTCCTTTCCAATCCATCACCTCATTGTAAAAACATTGACCACTTACTAGTGGATTGAGAGGTAAAAGTACCTTGATCCAAATCCTCTCATTAAAAACATAAGTGCTCAATGTTCTACTCTCCACCTTGGGAAACTCATGATGGATCTCCTTGGATGTAGGAGGAGAGAAAGTCCTTAGGTCTTCAATTTCTTCATCATCACAAAGTATTGAAGGACTATCTTCCTCCATGGGAATATCGGCCTCAATGAATAAAGGATTATGGTGTATAACTTCAAGTTCCGCATCCTCCTCGATGAACAAGGGATTATGGTGTATAACTTCAAGCTCCGTATCCTCCTCACTAGACAAGACATCCTCTTATTCGGAATCATCTTCAAATATCTCTCCTCCATTTGGAAGTTTAGATTTCCAATATTGCACCCATTCCTCCGAAGTGTAGTCTCTCACCTCACTTGCATTGAAACTTTCATAACCAAGCTCAATTTCTTGTACATCAACATCACTATCATCATTTTCAACTTGCATAAAGGATTCTTGCTCAAGATGCTCGATATACACTTCTTCTCTGGAAATAGGCTCCACTTGGTCAAAGAAAGATTCATGCTCATAAATGGTGAAGGGTGGCTCTTGTGCAAGACTAGTCTCAAGTTGCTCATTGGTATGTATAAGTATTTCTTGAGAAGCTTGCAATTGAGCTTGGGACGCTTGCAATTGAGCTAGAAATTCTTCAAGAGAAGGCTTCATAGACTCATACTCTTGCTTATGAGGATATCCTTCGGACACCATGGTCTCTTGTGAAATCCTAACTTGAGAGGCTTGTAAAAGATCTCGAGAGGCTTGCAATTGAGCTAGTAGTCCTTCAACGAATTCCTTCCTTAGCTCATAAGCTTCATCTTGTGGATATGCGTCGGGTACAAATGTCTCTTGATATAGGTCCATCTTGTACTCACACTCTTGCATAAAATTTGGGCATTCAAACCTCATAGAGCACTCAAAACGTGAATGTCACGGAAAATTACACAAAGCACAAGTTTCATGGCAAGAAGACATAGAACCCACCGCATGAGAATTCCACTCTTGATGACCTCCATCATAGAAACATTCTTGCTCATATCCCCTCGGATCTTCCCATCCATAGCCCCATTAATCCATAGCTCAATATGATAAGAAATAAGCACCTATGAGTTCCCAAAAGTAAGATTAGTAACAATAAAATTAGAAAATATAAAATTAGAAAGTAAGCAAACAAAATAAACAACTAATATTTTTTTTTTTTTTAAATAAAGAAACAAAAATATGCTAATGTGACCTAAAGAACTGATTCACCAAGGGATTAAGGCTATTAAACCCTAATCCCTGGCAACGGCGCCATTGACTTGATACACATCAAGCGTACGTATCCTTATCAAAATAGGGAAGTATTGTGCCCAAAGTTATCGTACCACGGGGATTAGTGGCTAACCCACAATCCCGGGGTAATCAGAAATAAAGACACTTAGCAAACAAAGAAAAGAAAAAGAAAATAAATAAAAATGTTAATCTAAGGCACCAAGCCCTAGCAATGCTCGGTTTTGGTTCTCACCAAAGCATAATCACAACAAAGAGCCTAGTAATGATTATCTACAATGAGTCGAAATTGAGAGATGATTTTAGATTAACAAAATGTAATGAAATGTAAAGCAATTAATAAAAATGAAAAAAAAAATTAATAAAAGTGTAACCAAATAAATGGGAATGTCGGGTGTTAGGGAGGTTCCTTCACCCAAATTCTATGTGTCGGAAGCTAATATAATGTAGATGTAAATCCCTACTTTGGCGGTAGTCGTATCCAAGGCGGTTCAAGGCTCAAGGACCTAAATTCCCTTCCATGGTATTCCTACTCCGGTTCAAGGGCCGTAGGAACTCACTTAGCATGAATTAGAGCCGGTTCAAGGTTCAAGGGTCACTAATTCACATCAAGAGGCGTAGAGATCGAGGAATTAGACTACTAAGCGACCCGCACGTGCAATCACGCAACGGGTGTAAATCACCATACTTATAACCCCTCGAATACGAAATTGAAGGTTTCTAGCTTAGGAATTAGAGGGGGTCAAGCCTCTAACTCAATACTAGACATGCTCAAAATACACACCCTCGAGTTGACTAGGCTCCTAAACATGCATTTTAACCCAACAAAAATAGATATAAGCATCCATCATATGAAAATTGCATCATTACATTAAATTAAACATCTTTTACACAAAATTTGGGTTAGGGACACAACCCTAACCCCCAACAAGAAAATTACTCACAGCCCATAATTATGAACATCAAAGATACAAAATTCAAAGGGAAAAAAGTATAGAAGTGTAGGAGAAAACAAGAATAATCACAAATAGCTAAAAAGCTAGCATGACTAGTCTTGAATTACAACTTCCACAATTACCCAAGTCTTGAACCTTGTAGAGGAGAGGCCTTTGATGAATCTTTGAAGCTTTGGGTGAGTAAATCCTTGAAATCCCTAAAATAAAACTAAAGAAAAGAGGGAAAATGGAGGAGAAGGAGGAGAGAGAGCAGCCCAAAGGGGCTGCCTAGCTCTGTTTTAGTGGTTTCGGCTACTATGGCTCTCTATGGTTCTCCAATCCGGGTTGATATATAGTATGAACATATATATAGTGAGAGGTGGTTCGGTGTTTTGTGGTCAAGAGGCAAGATAATGGTACGTGGCTGGTGGTGATGAGAGCAAAAAGAGAATGGATGATGGAACACGTGTTGCACTTTTGATCATGACAATAATTCAATTAACCAAATGGTTAATTGAAAAGAGAAGAGGGGTACACGTGCTGCATAATTAACAAAATCAACAAATGGTTCATTGCTAACAATTTAATTAACTAATCAATCACAGATTGATTAGTTAATCAGCCACTATTTGTTTCCTTTTTCTTCTCTTTGTTAGCATTGACCACACTTGACTGCTACGATAATTTCGTCTTTTTGTTGAAAATTCATATTTGCTCCATTTTCGCATCATTTTCTCATATTTTATGTAATTCCTCTTATTTTTTGCAAAATAAATAAAAATAGATTAATTACATAATAATTGACTTGAGGATTTGCTTAATTCTAGTGTTTTAGATATAATTACATGCATAAAAATGTGTAATTATTTGCAATTGTTTTTTATTTCTAAGAACTCATTATCTCATTGTTATTGAACCATATTTGAAGAATTTTCACTATTTTCAAACATTATAATATCTTTTATATTTCTATTTATATAATTATATGTTATAAAAAATAAAATTAAACAAAAAAAAAAAAAAACCTCCTAGTCCCTGCCTAGGCCTCTGGGCGCTAGTCCCTAGCCTTACGCCCGACTAGCTCCTAGCGTTTTTTAGAACCTTGAGTACACTAGTGTAATTTATAGAGATCTCTACGTTCTCAGGGATAGGTTCTGACATTGAGGCGTCCCCAAAGATGTCTCTTCGACATAACCATAATCCAAAACATTCTCATGGGACGGATTTTGAGTATCGATGATCAAATGATTTATTTGTGCCTCATTCGCTCTTTTTCTAGGGCGAGAATCCTTCGAACCAACCGGTCTACAATGCTTCCTCACAGGACCTACAGCCATAGAAGCCACATCACAGCCAATCTGGGTAATGACGCCATCTCCTGGTGTCACAGGAGTAGCGTTACGTCCAGTATTTAGGACATCAATCCTTACAGGCACATTTGCAGCAGGTGTGTGTGATCTCGTCACTTTAGCAACATCAGAAAACGCATCAGACAGAGTGTCTACTATATTCTAAAGCTCGATAATTCGTCCCACTTCAAGTTCGGACTGTGCCATACGGGGAACAGACCACGACAATTCCTGTCGTTCCTGTTGAACATTTGTGTTCTTATCTCCCCCTAACGATGGGAAGACTGTCTCATCAAAGTGACAATCCCCAAATCTAGCGGTAAAGAGATCGTCTGTCAAGGGTTCAAGGTAGCAGACGACAGTTGAAGATTCATATCCAACATAGATGCATATTCGTCTCTATGGACCCATCTTAGTAATCTGTGATGGTGTAATAGGCACATAAATGGTATACCCAAAAATGAGTAAGTGCGAGATATCAGGCTCGTACCCAGTCACTAGCTGTAACGCAGAATAAGGTTGGTGACAGTGGGTCGTAGAAGAATTAGCGTTGCTGCATGCAATATTGCATATCTCCAAGTAGAAACAGGGAGATTGGTGCACATAACCAATGTATGTGCTATCATAAGCAGCATTTCGAGTGGACAACAGCACAACATGTGACCAGCGTGTCGACGCATCAACCAATACCATAAAGTATTTAAATGGTCTGCATGATGGTTGAATTATTGGTCCGTAGATATCCCTTGGATTCTCTGTAAGAACAAAATTAGTATTTTGGGATCCTTTGCGTAGGACGGTCTCGGTCCTAATTTCCCTAAGGAATAGGCTTTGCAAAATAAGCGAGGAGCCTAAGAAGCAACCAATGAGGATTTTGGTTAAGGCTGAGCGTCTGAAGCGCTATTAGAAGCAAAATTGATAACTACATCACCCATCATAGCGTTGGAACCATGGGAAGTGGCACCCATGGCACCATTGCCATGGTTGACTCCATTTTTGGCTTTGGCATGGGGGATATGGGCGGCCCTAGGCCTGCTGTGGATGGTGGAGGTGGCGGTCACACTAACTCTGGGAATCAATCTTTGATTCTTGCTTCTTTTCACTAGAAAGAATAGATGTCTGTGTGAAGTTTTTAGTATACGGATCATCATGTCACGACCAGGATGTCCTAGTCGGTCATGCCAAAGCCAAAATGTGTCAGAATCCAAGAGATCTTCTCTTGTTACGTTATTGGATTCAATAGGTCGAATGATAGTGACATAAAGTCCACTACATTGGCACATCAGCTTCTCTAAGATGCGCTTTCATCCACAATCATTAGAGGTAATACAAAGGAACCCTTTTCCTTTCTTAGTATGCGTTTCAGCATGGAATTCGTTGGCTTGGATATCTTTAAAGCTTAATAAGGTTCGATTTGTCTTAGGAGCGTAGAGAGCTTCTGCGACATTAATCAAGGTGCCATTTGTCAAAAGGAATTAGGCCATTCCATGTCCTTGAACTAATCTTGATGGCCCAGCCATCGTAGTCACAGAGGAATATGTAGGCAACATCTTCAAGAATAATTGCCTATGGCGGAGAATGGTGTGCGCACTATCTGCAAGACAATGCAGTTCTCCATAATCCATTCCTAAAAGAAAAAGCTCTCAATTAAAAAGGAGACATAAAGAAAAGAACTCAATTTTTATTAATAAGCCAACGGAATAACATCATTTTCTCTTTCAATTTTTATTAATAAGCCAACGGAATTACATCATTTTGTCTTTCACTAGAGAGAATCTAATCCAAAAACTAGCTAATGCAAAAAAATGGTAGTCGTCTAACTTCTTTCGATAGCTCCAAAGTAAATGTGACCAGGTGAGTAGAGAGATGTCGGTGGAGCAAGGCTCGCTTAAGTACCACTTATCTCAAAACCTTCCTAAGCATCACACTTCTTTGGGTGAGCCTACTTTGAAGAAAACTAAACAATTGGCATTTACTACAAAAATAATATGGCAATTGCCTACATCTCTTGGAAAATAAAAAGACTTAATCAAAATTGCTAGTCTCTGGATCTTGGCCCTTGAAGTCTTCCACCCTTAGACCAAGATCGCCATCTTGATCTTCTTGTTCCATGTAATGTGCTTCCCTTGTTTCATGATACATCTTGAATGTGTTTGCATCATTCTATACTGCTTTACACGCCCTTGCCCAATGTCTGGATAGTCCACACCTAAGACAAGCATCTTTATGATCAGGTTCCCTTGATCGAGGCTCTTTAAGAGTGCTTTAGGGACAGCTTCTCTCTTTGGTGGCGTCACCACCATAGCTGAAGGCTTGGCCTCTCTCTCTTTTCACACGTTTACCTCCACGGTTCTGTGCACATCTATCTTGGCGGTTTTCTTCCTCTTTAGGGTGAGAATATGGACCAGAATGTCCAGAATTATCCCTTTCCTAAGGGTTTGGCTCCTTGCGCCCTCCCTTAGAGGTGTGACTATAATTAGACTTCAAAATTGGCTTGGCTTCTACCGGTCTAGAGTTATAGTTCTTCACAAGTATGTTGTCGTGCTTTTCAGCTACGTTCATGGCACCAATAAGCTCATAAAATTTTGTGATGTGTCTAGCATTGACATCAATTCGATAGTTCTGGGCTATCAGTGCAAAGACAGGGAAGGTAGAGAGAGTCATCTCGATCAACATCGTATTAGTGATTTTCTGGCCACAGAATTCCATTAAAGACTTGATACGAAGTGCTTCCGAATTATAGTCAAGTACATACTTGAAATCACAAAAGAGGAGGCTATGCCATCTCACTTCTAAGTTAGGAAGCAGGGAGTCACGAACGTTGGCAAAACACTACTCAAGTTCTACCCATAGTTTTCTTGGGTCTTCCTCATTAAGGTACTCATTCTGGAGCGCGTCATTCATGTGCCTTATCATGAGAATTATGGCTTTAGCTTCATTCGCCTCTCTCATAACTCTATTTTCTTCAAAAGCGGCAGCTTGTTGAGGAGTAAGCACGTTCTGACTTGGCTCTTCGATTGTACTCAGGATCCCATCATCCTTAAGATGCTGGCGCACATCATGGATCCACTTGTGGTATCCTGCACCTGTTGTCTCTAGTGGAGTGAAGCTCAACTTGTTCAGGTTACTCATCCTGAAAAACAACAAGAAAATAGGGTTAGTTTTGGAGCGAAAAAGGCTACCATGAAAACAATAAAAATTTCTGAGCATAGTCGCTTCTAAGAAATTATGAATTTCCGAGCATAGTCACTTCCAAGAAATTCAATTCCAAGAGGGGTTGGATTAGATCGAAACAATGATGTTTTGTGGTTGGTCGTTTCTTCTCAACAAACTCTAAGTTTGGAGGACTCTACAAGCTCCAAGCTTGGAGTGAGCACGAACCCCCACAGTTCGACTTAATTAGGTCTCCCATATGATGAAGAAAGGGGAGGTAGAAGAAGGCAATTCGCAAGTCCCCAAGAAAAAGAAGAGAAATTGAACAAAAACTCAAAAAATTGAAACTTTTAGAAAAAAAAAAAAAAAACCTTGAATTAGGTCACAGGAAAATTTGGCAGGAAAAAGTCACCGGAGGTGGCCAGAAAAAGTAGCAGAAGGTCGCCAGAAAAAGTGGCCGGAAACTGGTCACCGGTAGTGGTCTGCGGTGGCCTGAGGTTGGCTGACGGTGGCTGCAGGTGAGGCTCGTGCAGGTGTTGTACGAGGCTCATGCAGGGGTTGTCAACAGATGCTGCAAGGATCTTAGCAGGTATCTCAGCAGGTGTTGTACGGTCTCGACAGGTGTAGGTAGCAGGTGTAGGGGCACGCGCAGGGTTGCGAGGGAGGCCCGCAGATGTCGACAGCTGTTGGCAAGAGGTAGGTAGATGCATGCAGGGCTCTCGTCAGGAGTCAGCAGCTTTTCAGTATGGCTCGGCAGAGGCTAGCATATCTAGTTATGTAACTTACAACGGCCGGTTCAAGTTGATTCCGGCCGGTTCTGGGGGTGGCGCCGTCTGTTCTGAGCTCCTGGAGTCTGGGGCTTCAATATAAGTGGCGATGGTTGCTAGGGATTGAAGGCTACTAAATTAAGGTTTCAGGGTTAGGGCTTTGTGCTGATAATGTGTTTTAGGGAATCAATATTTGAGAGAGAATTGTTAATTGTATGTTCTCATTGATAATAGGGACCTCTGTATGTAGAGAATTACAGTGCATAGAATCTGAATTGTATAAGGAAAGGTAATCATACATTGAATAGATATCTCTAAGATTCTTCGAGATTGTCTCTAATTAAAACCCTATTACCACTAGGTCAAGTAACCTAGAGTTTGGGCCAGACTCAATCTTGATTTACTTAAACAAATTGTCAGTTAAAATTCTAGCACAAATATTAACTAAGAGCGTCTTTAGAACATCTTTAGCAGACTCTCTATTTGGCTCCGTAGCTATTTTGGAGAGCATGTGTCACACCCCGAATTTTGAATAAAGAAATTAGAATCTGAAAAGTGATAACATAACAAGCACAAGAAAACGCTTAGAAAATTTTTCATTTAAACTAAGCAACAAAACAAACCGAGCTCACAAACGTCAATACAGACTCGTTCTTTAGAGTCACATATTACATTACAGAGAGTTTACAAATTACACCGAACAAAACTTCAATAAGTAAACACACTCACTATACAGAGAAAGACTAAAATCAAACGTACACATCTACGTCCAAGGTACGACAGCAACAAAACCTCAGCTTTGAAGACTGTTACTCTGACCTGAACAGTAACCTTTACACCATGGAATAGTGCACCGGGTTGAAATAACAAACTCAATAAGCTTTTGCAAGCTTGTGTGAGTAAACTCAAACAACCGCAAACTCACATTTTCGACTCAAGAAAACAAATCAACACAATGATTATTTTCAAAATCGAAATCCTTTTTCTTTAAGGAAAACACAAGTCACCACCATGACAAACCAAATCATTTGAAATCTCAACTACAAATCCAATAAATCACTTTTCTTTCCTCTCGATAGGAAGCATTTATCACCACATTGTCATGATAAAGTATTTCTCCACTCACTACGGGTCTCAAAAGCAATTGTACTCACAAATTTAGAATAAATATAACCAGTAATCCCTACATAGAAAATTAGTTCAGGGGATCACCAAAAAGCACACAATCCAAAACCATAGTAATCCCTGCATACAGTTTAGTTCAGGAGATTACATTAAAATCGAAGAAAAGAAAAGAAAAAGAAAAATAAATAAGGAAATCAAACAACTCACTTTAAAGCCAAGAAATCACTCTTTCAACTCAAGTGTAAACTTCCACAATTTAGTAAGAACCCAAGTCCCTCATGGACAATAAAAAAAAGAAACCACTTGAAACACTCTTTTAAAAACGTGTACTCATGGGTTTCAAGTAATCCATGTGTTACCCCCACGCAATACAATGGCAGACAGACTAGAGCTCTAGCTGATTGTAACCACTCATCGGCCAAAGGCATGGTTCCCGATATATTTGCCTTTGTCATTACAGTGACACCAGAGCCGTAGACCAAAAATATTTAAAAAGTCCCACATGACTCAAAACTTTACACCAATCTCATAAATTATTCTCTCGGTACGAAGACCAAAACATTTAAGGAGATCACACAAGACTGAAAATGTTACACCACAACTTACATTTCAAAAAAATATAAATCAATATTCTCAAGTATATTGTTTTCCCTCGAAAATCAGGTCACAAAACCATCAATGAACACATAGCGAAATTATGCTTTTTACAATAACCGGTTTTACAATTGAAAACTAAATTAAAACAATGTAATTGACTGCAACCAAAATATTATTTTCAAAACTCGATTATTTCTTTAGAACATCAAATTCCAACACTAGGATGATTGATATCACAAAACATACTAATTCTACCTCACTACACAACTGCACCAATATATACGTAGTCATCTGCTTAGGAATGCTACAAATACCAACTATAGTTCACAAATACAAAACTGGTGAAAAAATATTTTTATAATAAAAACTTCATTTTAACTTACTCATGAACAGTAAACGATCAAGTTCATATAATTTAAAATAAATATTTAATTCCGAAAACGATTTCACAATTTATCAAATAATTCTGAATAATAAAGTAACTCCGTTCATAAATGAACCTCGTGAAATTTACTCAACTCTAAATGCCTCTACATCTTCACACGCCACATGCGATAAAGCTCGAACCACCAAACTCCTCTCAACAACATCGTCATACCTAGTCACAACAAGTCACACTAAATAAAATACAATGTACGCAAGCCTTTAAATTTTGAAACCCATAAACTAAAAACCAAAGACTACGTCCAACAAGACGAAACTTCCTCTGAGACCTCCCAAGGTCTCTGGAATACTTCTAAGATCAAAATTATACGACGATCCAACGGTCGGATCCTCACAGATCATAAACTAAGAAAATCAAAATTACGAAAAAAAACCTAACAAATCAAACAGTCTCCAAAAGTTACAAATCATATATCAAAATGCTCGTATCAAGGAGTAGATGACAACGAAGTAAGAAACTGCCCATATATGGCCGAACGAGACACCACAGGAAGGTGCATGAGGGCTCCACGCGCCGCTGGACAGACACCAAAAACTGGAGGATAAGCTCCTACCAACTTGTAGAGCACATCATGGGGAGCAACTTACATACCTGGGACTCATACCAATTCGGCCTAGATCGAGCTAGAACAAGCTCGAAAATTCTTCACCATTGAACTTCAAGTCGTGATTTCGGCCACCATACTTCAAATCACCTTGCAAGGCTAGTACGGATGTGATCAGGAGGAGGAGAACGTCACAACTTGACCGGTTTCAAGCTCTACCACCACCGGAATCGAAAAATCCAACCGAGTTCGCCACCTCCTAAAAGTCTATTTCGTTCGGCTGCTTCCAGTGGAAATTGATGTTAGAGAATGCCAGAGGGAGGAAGAGGAGAGGCCGGCGAGTGGATATGGACCGGTGGCATCGCCGGAGGTCACCGGATAGCGAAGATAGAACCGGGTGGAAAAGCCAGGTTCAGGTCGGGTCGGACGGAAATCAGAGAAAAATAAGGTTTCGGCTGAGAGAGAAAAAAAGAAGGAAAATTTCCAAAACATGAAATTTGAAAATTATGGGAAAAAAATTGGAAAAATCCAATTTATAGGAAAATTTCTGAAAAAGGAAACTTTTTCCGTCAGCCATAACTTTCTCATATGAACTCCGATTTTTGAGTTCCACATGTCCAGGAACTCGTATCACCACGTTTTACGACTTTCGTGAATGAAGTTTTTAGAGAAAATCAACGAATAAAAAGTCAACCCCTTGACTCCTAGAAAATAAAACGTTTTCGAGTACCCTCGGACCATGAAATCATTCTAACAAACACTTTATTAATTCCAGAAAATTTCAAGAAATTAATAACGAATTTCCCGGGTATTATAATATGTTTAGCTTTTTATCTATTTTAGCAGTTGCACAAGACTCCTAAGTGACTTTCCATTATAACTTTTAGCTATACAGCGAGATGAGATTCTCTATAATTTAAAACATTTCTTTTTAAGTCATTTTATATAGTTTATAAATACATTTAAACTATTTAATCTTCATTTAAAAAATAATATAAATTCAAAACTCGCTAAAATAGTGAGCACTGATGCAGACGTATTTCTAAAGTGCATTTTAGCTACTTTGGTTAAAATTTGACTCAAAAATGGCTAGTCACTACTACAAAAATTCAATCAGACGACGCCTCTCACACGACGCATCATAATTTTCCGTCATCTGATTGATTTTTATTTTTTCAGACATCGTTTTTACAAAATTTGTCGTCTGATATGGACTTGTGAATTAGTTCAGACGGCGTTTAAGGAAAAAACCGTTGTGTGACGCTTAAAAAATTGAGCGGCAAGTTTCCCACCATGTAAGTGGTGCCAAACCCCATCTCAAACCCCAAATTTTCCCCCCAATATGTATTAATCATACGACAAAAAATAATAAAACTGTGGTCTGATCAATATATTTGGCTGAAGGAGGGAGATTTCCCATCACCATTTTTATCTATCTCCCCAAAGAGGGAAGTCAAATTGATCGGAGACAAATTCCAAATTTAAAATGGTTGCATTCAGACCACATTTTTATAAAATTCTGTTGTGTGAGTTTTTGTCCAAATTGATATAGCCAGGCTTGAAGCCTTGACACTCGAGCAAAACAATAACAAAGATACCCACAACTCCTCAAACTCTCGACAGCGCCTCACTCTCTCTCTCGACACAGACCCATAACCGAAACCCACAACTATCAGTGCCTCCTCACTTCAACCAGCATATCTCTTTGTTCTCGACAGTGTCGAAATCCATTAGATCTAAAACCTAGACCTCTCTCATCTCTCCTCTTTCCCTCTATCTTCTACCCCTAGACCCCAAATCCATCATTTTGAAACCTTGGACCTCTCTTCTCTCTCCTCTCCCAGACAACCAAACCAGTTTCCGCCTCATAGGATGGATGGTGAATTCATCCCATCACTCTCGCTTCAAAACAGACCGGAGAGAGCCCCCTCTTCTCCAATTCTTCGAGTCCTCTTTCTCTTACATAATCCAAGGCAGCCTCTCTATATATGTTTGCAGAAAAACCCGAAGCTCGAGCTCCTTTGACCCCATGAACGGGTCAAGAAGATCGAGTCGGTGCCTAGCATAGATGATGAAGAACCCCATCGCAACTGATTCTCTCCCGAAAGGTAAATGTCCCCAATTGAATCTTTGTTAGAGTTGGATCTTGAGATACTTTGCATCTGTGGTAACCTCTCCATTATTTCTGATTTTCATGTTGCCATTATCGGCAGTTGTCTCCCCTCTCCTCTCTCATGCTCATCGATTGTGTTGATCTTTGATTGTAATTTGGTACTACACGAATTTATGTGGATTTCGTACCGTATGGATTCGTTTTTCTTTTTGGGCTCAAGAACTAATTTTGATTCACTTTTCTTTCTGGGTATTCAAGATTTCATAAGAGAAGGAACTTCCCCAAATGGGTCTCTCAGATGCGCCCCAGAAATGGTTTCAGCTCAAATCCTCAAATAGGCATCCACTCAGTGCTCTGTCTTTTCATGGCGGTCTATTTGTTCATTCTTCTCTTGTTATATATATGTTTTTGTTGTTCCATTTGCTCAGTTTTTGTGAAATTTGCTTGACTAATTAGTTTCATTAATTATTTGATTGGTTACTTAGAAGCATAGGTCTGCTTTCTCATGCATGATCAACTGTGTTTGTTATCTGTTGTTGTATTCATCAATCAGATTTCGCTATAGATGAGACCAATTCTAGAATAACATAATGAATTGTTGCTGGTTTGGGTCAATCTTGGAATTGTCTGATGTTTCTGCCTAATATATTTTTGTGGCTAATTCAGTATTGCTGTGCTTCTGCAACAGTTCATGGTTGTATACTAGAATTACTGAACAAGAAACTTGAAAACCGGAAATGGGTATCACGTAGAGGCACTGTGTTGAGCTCCTTCACAACTAAAGCTGCTTCTTTGGAAGGTAAGGCTTTCTCTACCTTCTTGGAGCAAACTCAGCAACTTTAGCTACTTCTGGATTAAACCCAATTTCCAAAATTGTACAATTCAGTTTTATTAGTCTTTGATTTGCTCCCAAAGGAACCATTGCCAGTCTTTAGAGGGATTTTGATTTTTTTAATGAACTGGAATTGTTCAGAATCCCATATGGTCAAAGCCGTGAAATTTAAGAACGAAACTTTTACAAAAGAAGCATTATTTATGTTGTGAAAATTTAAGCATTAGCATTCAAGATTGGAACTTGGGCAGCATTGAAAATTTTCTATCAAATCAGATTGGAGGAAGCCTTGAATTATTGAACAATATTAGAAATTGAGTTCGATAGTGGCTTGGATGGTTTTGTACTAGATTGATATGATGATTTTGTTTTCTAGTAATTTTTAATAATCCTATTGCCTTTGGTCAAATGTAGCTGGTGCTGCTGCAGTTAATATCCTATTGCCTGTACTTAATATAAATCGAAGGCTCTAGGAGAAATCAAAAAATGGTGAAAAATATGCTGTTTTGGTAAGATATGTGGACTTATGTTAAATGTAAACATGCCGAGACGTGTAAGTGGATGTCGGTCGAAAGCTGTCTTAGCTGGCTTCAAGAAGTGAAACCAAGATGTGAGTGTGTGGGGCCTTTGATAGTTGCTGGGTTTCCAAATGAATTTGCACAAACAAGAGAGTTGTAGATCCCATCGACCTTACCTTAATTACCAGGTTTGCCTATTGCATTTCTAGATGGATTGAGTATGCTTTAATAAGCTTCAAGGATGGATGTACTTGGAAGCATTCATAAGGAACCTTGTAACAATCCGGATGTTATTAGAATTGCTTATAATGGCCTATGTTTACCTTTCCTCTTTTTATTGAAATTAAAACCAACTCACCAGCTATTGAACTTGAGGCCAAATGAATTTGCACAAACAAGAGAGTTGCAGGTCCCATCGACCTTACCTTAATTACCAGGTTTGCCTATTGCATTTCTAGATGGATTGAGTATGCTTTAATAAGCTTCAAGGATGGATGTACTTGGAAGCATTCATAAGAAACCTTGTAATAATCCGGATGTTATTAGAATTGCTTATAATGGCCTATGTTTACCTTTCCTCTTTTTATTGAAATTAAAACCCACTCACCAACTATTGAACTTGAGGGAACCGTTTGGTGAACTGTCCTGGATTATTTCATTCTCCTTGATTAGATGCCTTTTGACCTTCAATATCTGATTTAACAGCTCTACTGAGAAAATAAGTTTGCGAATCTGATAACCATGGTGTTCAAGTACTGGTTCTGTTGTTTTATTTTACTGCACAATTTTTATCAAGCATAACAGATTCATATCTTTGTTTATGGTCTTATAGAATTAGGGAGTAAAAATTTATTTTCAATTTAGGAGTACCCTCTTGGTGTTGTGCTTGTACGTATGGGAAGCAGGACAGGAAAACCTTTTCGTACAACAAACCTGGTTGTTTTTGCACCTAAAAATGTTCCAAATGATTATGGAAAGAATGGTTTTGTCACGTGTGGAGATGCGTTGATAGTGGATCCTGGGTGTCAGTCTAAATTCCATGAAGAGGTATGGCATGTTAGTTTGCTCTGCTGCGCCTGGAAAATGGTTTATTTTTAGCCATCTTTTACCAGGTCTGTTTAAGAGAAGAAACTCTTGTAAAAGAATTAGTGTTTACAGATTTTATTGTGATAGTAGGTTTTGCTAAGACCGGAACCAGCTTTATTTTTCATCTATTACAATTTCAACAAATTCTGTACAGAGTGCATACCAGTTTAGTCTTAATATATATCGTTTTTCTTTCTGTATTATCAGCTCAGACAAATTGTAGCTGCTTTGCCGAGAAAGTTAATTGTGTTTGTTACAATGTGTTTTCTAATCTCAGGTACGTGATCCTAGCACTAACTGGTGAGAAAGGGTATAATTGAATTGCAGTGTTTCTGTTTTGGCATGTGTAACCCTCAGTGAACTATTTATCCATATGCAGCTGGAACTACAGAAAGAGAGCAAAAAGCTCCTAC
Source organism: Rosa lucieae (assembly GCA_024704745.1). Taxonomy (NCBI): domain Eukaryota; kingdom Viridiplantae; phylum Streptophyta; class Magnoliopsida; order Rosales; family Rosaceae; genus Rosa; species Rosa lucieae. The sequence goes on along the minus strand of CM045498.1, from coordinate 32,119,811 downwards.
AGAAACTTCTAAAGCTAGACTCCAATGAGGCCATGAGAGCAGCAAAGCTTGCAAAGCTAGACTCCTTAAGTAAATTTCTCGATGTATATTGCTAGGAGAATAGTATTAGATGTACTCCTTTTGTAGATGAAATATTACCTTTGCACGATCAATTTGGTTGCATAATGTGGATTATAACAATTTCTTCTATATATTGATCAGCTACTGTTAATTTGATCATTTTTTATTTCAGTTTCAGCATATACAATGCATTGAATCATTCTATTAGGACAACAATAACCACAAAAAAAATTGTCGTATGTGCACAATAGTCACAATGACCCAAAAATAAAAACTGTTATCTGAATGTAAAATAGATAATGGATACTTTGAAAAACTGTCGTCTGAATGAAAGTCACACAACGGGCATAAAATAAAGCGACTTCTGAATTGCAATCACACAACAGTTTCTAAAGTCGCCCGACGTCTGAAGAACAATCATACAACAGCTAATGCTGTCGATAGGCTGTCGACATGCTGCCGATCCCTTCACACGACGGTTCCCTACAATCGACCTTCATCAGACGGCGCCTCGATATACGACGGTCAGCATCCATATCAGACGACAGTTTTTGCCCGTCGTTTGTTTCAATTTTTGTAGTAGTGAGTATTGCTAAGATGCTCTTAGCAGATTCTCTATTTTGGCTATTTAGCTATTTTAAAGAGCATGTTTAACTTTTATTTATTTTAACAGCTGCACCAGACTCCTAAGTGACTCTCCATAGGCCCCATCATGGGCCGGGGTAGGGCTGGGCCGGGTTTTGACTAAGTCAACAGAACTTAGGGCCGGGACCCCCCTGGGGCCTCAAAATGCAAACCCTTACCCGCCCTTCAGGCCCATTCTGCAAGGGCCAAAAGGGCCGGGCCAGCCAGACTTTCCGAATAGGGTCGGGCCGGGTTTTTGTCTAACTCACATAAAATCAAATTTTGGCAACTAAAAAAAAAACATATCCCACAAATAATTTCAGAACCTGAGTACTTTAATATTTCAGAACCTGAGTTTATACAAATAATTACAAATCCCACATAAACTCAAGTCTCAAACTAACAACATTCTCAGTTCCTCAGTCTCACTGATTAATTGCACTGAGGTACTAAGCCACTAAGGCTATAAAAACTGATTTGATACAAGAACTGATCAAGTCCTCATCAATTCCCAAAAATGTTGTAATGTTTGATACAAAAATTGTATCAATTCCCAAAAAGTTGCAAAGGTTTGCTATTTGCACAATCAAGTCTTTACCAAATAAACAACCTGCACAAAAACATATAAATAATTTAGAAACTAGATATATATTTCAGTTCACACAAACAAAACATACTAACTGGATAGAATACATATTCGGTGATTTAACATAAACTGAAAATAAAGCACAACAGTCACACCTTTCTAAAAAACATAATTTTACGACAAACAAAACAAACCAGATCCGCAAAACACAAACAAATTTATACCAGATCCGAAAAACACACCACTCCTTAATCTAAAGCACAGCAGTCACACATTTCTTATACCAAATCCGAAAAACACACCATCCTTAATCTAAAGCACAGCAGTCACACATTTCCAAAAAACAGAATGTGAAGACAAACAGAACATACCAGATCCGAAAAACAAAGTCACACACCTTTCCTTAATCTCCAATTAACTCAACCCCTTCCGTGTTTGAATTAGCACGCTCAAGTGCAATCATCCATTCCGGTCTTGCTAGTTTTGCATTCTGTTCCTCTTCAGCTCGGAGCTCATCTTGCTCTTTGTCTTGCTGCCTTGCTTCTGCCAGCTTCCAGTCTTTCAAGCAAAATCAGTGCTTGAATTGTGTCCGGGCTTAGACTTGCCCTCTTTTCAGATACAACTCTTCTACCGGCACTAAAAGATGCTTCCGATGCTACTGTCGAAGCTGGAATAGATAGCAGGTCACGAGCTATCAAAGAAAGCACCGGATAGACTTCTTCATGAGTCTCCACCAACCTAAAAGGTTAAATTCAAATCCATCAGCAACTTCAAGTGTAGGCATATCAATATAATATTGTAAATCAGAACTTGAAGAAGTAGAAGTAGAAGTTGCTGTTTTAGCCTTTTTTAAGACCTCCTCAGCAAAGTCCTCATCTTCATCATTAGGTAACACAATAGAATTTGAAGAAGATGCAGGTAAATTAGAGCTGATACTAGAGGTTGGAACCACATTCACTACATTATCCTTGTACACTTCGTGCAATTCAAACAATTGACGTTTTAAACTAGAGATAGCAGTTTCAATTTCCCAATCATCAACACCCATACTTTTCATCCATTGGCTAATTGCAAAAAACTTATATCTAGGATCCATAGCAGCAGCAAGACAAAATACAGGAGGAAAAGCTTTCCAATACTTAGCAAATTTTGACTTCATGGCCACCAAAGCAGCAGCAATTACAGAATATTTAGCATATTTATTAAAAGCTGCAATGATACTTACTAAGCAAGGAATAACACGACATAAGGTTGGATAATACACACCACACAAGATTTTTGTTGAAGAATCAAAAAATTTTAAAAAGCGACACACAATTAAAGCAACTAACCAATCTTCATCGGTGGGAAGTGCTAAAGTGGAATGGCTATTAGATTGATTTAATTTTTGAACATATTGATTCAAAACAAATTTATACTTTTCAGCTAATTGCAGCAAATCATAGGTGGAATTCCACCTATGAGGAACATCATTATCGATATTCCTCTTTGGCATATTCAAATCTTGACAACAATTATAACCCACAACTCATGCCTCTTAATTGATGAATTCATGCTACGAACTATATTTGTGATTTTTTCAATTGATGGAGATAATAAATGCAGACCATCTTGGACAATCAAATTCAAAATGTGAGCACTACAACGCACATGAAACAACTTTTTAAGGACAGAATTGAGCATGAGAAAACGAGGGAGTATTTCAACAACAACATCATTATTTGTCGCATTATCTAAAGATATTGAAAATATTTTCCTATGAATGCGCCAAGAAATCAGCTCCTCATTTATGTGATTAGCAAGTGACTCACCGGTGTGTGGGAACTCTATCATTTTAAATGTAATGATCCTTTTATTCAAATTCCATTTTTGATCGATAAAATGAGCAGTTAAAGACATATATCCCATCTTTTGACGGGATGACCAGCAATCAGAGGTCAAACAAATTTTACCTTCAAAACTTTCAAAAGTTTTGAGCAACTCAGTTCTTCCTGCAGTAAAGAGTTTCATCACATCTCTTTTGCAGGTAGAAGCTGATAATCCCACAAACTGAGGTGCAAAACCTCTTTGAATCATTCCCTTAAAATCGTGTTTGTCTACAAATGTAAACGGTTGTTCAGCCCTAATGAAATAGTCGACTACTTCCTTTCTAGCACAATCTTTATTATAAGACTAGTTTAATACATTCCCACTAGAATCTGAACCTAATTGCATTTGAGTCCTAATATCAAGTGATTGACTACTTATATGACTCTCCCAATGCCTACGTAAATGACTAGTTCCATTCTTTCCTCCACGTACCAACAACTTAGCACAAACACTACATTTAGCATATTGCACAACAACATTCCCCTCATCAGTTTCAACCTTTTCATAAAAGCTCCAAACATAATCTTTTTTATCTGATTGTTTTTTAGATAAAGGAGGTTTAGAAGCTGTTTGTGGGGATATTAGTGGAGCTATTTGAGGGGCTGTTTGTGGGGCTATTTCAGTCAACGGTGTTGGGTTTGGGTCTATGGAAGCAACAAACATGGGACTGGTTACTGACTCAGACATTTCCTCCATCACACTCGGGAGAATTAAGCTAACAAAACGCTAAGTGCACCAACAATACAACAAGAACAAGTACATACACTACACTATTAGGAGAAAGTTCAGAGTTTATTTGAAGTCCGATGTAACAAAATGCAATAGCCACTGAACAGAAAATACAATTCCTCCTCCTTCCAAGTCTGTTACTGCTTCCATCTCTTCCACTGTCATAGCCTTGTAACACATAGAAAAGCAAAGGGTAAGGATGCTGAATTGTAAATTTGTAATGTACATATATGAGCAGAGTTTAATATTCATACTCTTACCCCACTTAGGTCAGAACAGATTTCAATATCAACATGAAAATAAAGGGATGTTTAGGTTTATTTAAAGGCCAGAAACATCAACTATTCTAAACGGATCTATTCCCAACGGATCTATTTTCATTGTAACGGTAACAAAAATTTGGGAATCTGTGAAAAATTTGCCCGTTGCTTTATAAGTTTATATAAACTCTAAACTGTCAATTACTCAAATACCAAACACATAACATCACTGACATCAGTACATCACCAAGACACCAAGGGAATGAGAGATTACCTCACTGAGTGGATAAGCCCGATGTCACCATTTTTTTTAGCTCTGAGCCTCTGAGGAGATCACCAGTTTAGTGCTTGATCAAGGAAGCACTGTGAGATTGAGAGAGAGAGACAGAGAGATTCAGACAGAGATTCAAACCCAAAAGGCAGAACAAACAAAAATTGACAACGAGGTCCTCACCTTCTGCGTCGGTGGTGGATGCATGACGAAGACTGGGAACGAAGTCCACACGACCACACCTTCTGCGTCGACGTCGATCCGAGGATCTGAGGAGGAACAAGTCTCGATCTGAGCCTCTGAGGCGTAACAACTCTCGATCTAAAGCGGAACAACTCTCGATCTGAGGAGTAACAAGTCTCGATGACTCGATCGGGGCCTCTGAGGCGTAACAACTCTCGATCTAAGGGGGAACAACTCTCGATCTGAGGCGGAACAACTCTCGATCTGAGGATCAACTAGTCTCGATTTGAGGAGCAACAAGTCTTGATCTGCCTACTGCAGAACAAGTCTCGATCTGCGGCGGAACAAGTCTCTATCTGAGGCGTAACAAATCTCGATCTGCGGCGGAGAAGATAGATCAATGGTCTGGACTCTGAAGAAGAGTAGTCGCAAGTCTCTACTGGTCCAAAACGGCCGGATGTGGTGGCTGGCGGCGGAGAAGTATAGGTTTGAGACGGAGAGTTTGAGAGAGAGTCTGTGAGAGAGGCGCTCGATGTCGATGAGTGATGAGTGATGAGTGATGAGTGATGAGTGATGAGTGATGACTCGATTGTCTCGATACTTCGGTAGTGGGATAGGTTAGGTTAGGATTTTGGCATTTTGCTAGTGAGGTGAGTTGGACTTCGACAGTTCGACAGGTCGATTTGGGTTGGGCCTTAGACTTAAGAGACCCATTTTGTGACAGATTGTATCTCTTTGACAGTTTGACAGATTCAATTATATTTGATACTTCATCAAAACTTCTATAGTTCTATAGTTTTTATACACATGTAAAATATTGTAATAGAAAATAATAAAAATATAATATTAATTTTTAGGGCCGGGTTTTTAGGGTCTGGCCGGGCCTAGCCCTTACGGGCTCAATCGGGCCGGGCAGTAGGGTAGGGCCGAGTTTTATTTGTATAACCCATACCCTACCCTATTTTAGAAAGGGTCGGGCCGGCCCGCCCTAATGGAAGGGCCGGGCCGGGCGAGCTTTGGGCCCAAGGGCCATATGATGAGGCCTAACTCTCCATTAGAACTTTTAGCTATCTCGTTCCTAAATATAGAGAGAGAGATGAGGCTATCTATAATTTAAAACATTTATTTTGAATTATTTTATATAGTTTATAAATATATTTAAACTATGTAATCTTCATTTAAAAACTAATATAAATTAAAAAGTAGCTAAAATAGATAGCACTGATGCTGATGTATTTCTATAGTGTGGCTAGCCAAAATGACTTTTAAGCTAGTTTGACTAAAATTTGACTTAAAATTGCTAGTATTGCTAAAGATGCTCTAACACCATAATCGTTTCTATATTGAAGGTATGCAAAAACTTCTTATGAAGTCTATAATAAAGGTAGCTGCGAGTTGAAGAAGTAAAATTATTAAAACATAAAAATGAACTAAGAAGGGATAAACCACACATTGGGAGAGAAAATGAAAAAAAAAACAAATAAAGAAATGAGAAGTATGTATTGAGAAAAAATAGATAGCCATAGAAGGAGAGAAAGAGATATTTCAGTAGGAAAAAGAAGGAAAACACTGAGATTATATGTGCTTAAACTAATATATTAGCAGTTTATAAAAGGTTAATGCACTAATAATTAACTTTAATTAAAAAATAGTAATTTTAAGAAACCTTGTTTAGAAAAGAAATTGAATGTTATATCATTAAATCTTGTTTGACCTTCATTAATTATGTTAATTAGGATGACAATTTATTGCATTTATTACAAAATATTCAAGTAAATCCCTATTTTGTGTCTGGCCCAAATCCTAGGCTATTTGACCTAGTGGTAATAGGGTTTAATTAGAATTATCTAGATATTCCTATTCAATGTATGATTATCTTTCCTTGTATGATTCGGATTCTATGCATTGTAATTTTCTATATAAAGATGCCCCTATTATAAATGAAAAGACACAACGATTTTCTCTCAACTCCTATTTCTCTAAAATACATTATCAGCACGAAGCCCTAACCCTGAAAACCCTTAATTTTGTAACCCTCAAAATCCTGCAACGACCGCCTCACATATCGAAGCCCTAGTCCCAAGGAGCCCAGAACCGGTGGTGGAACCACCGGAACCTGCCTGAATCCCCCTAAAACCAGCTGTCAGAAAATCCGAACTAGTCCCTGCCCTGTGCCTACCTTGAGCCTGCCCTTGCAGCATCTGCCGAGATCTACCGAGCCCTGCCGCGAGTCCCAGCATCTACCGAGACCTGCCGATAGCCTTGCACAGGCCCCTGCCGACACTTGCCGAGCCCATGTGAGCCTGCTGCCAACACCTATTGAGCCCCTGCGCACCTGCTACCGACATCTGCCAAGACCTCTGCTGACAGCCCCTACACAACTTCTGCACAGCCTTCGAAACTACCCTGCTCCGCCCTGCCTAGCTCCGGCCACCACCGCAGACCACCAATTTTCGGCCACTTTTCCGGCAACCTTTTTCGGCCATCTGTAACAGCTGTTCTGATCAAGATTTCCAGCTATTTTTCAAGGTAAACTTTTCTAAAAGTTCCCATTTTTGAAGTTTTTCATTCTTTACTTCTTTTTCTCGAGACTTGCAACCTCCCTTCTTCTACCCCCCCCCCCTTTTCTTCTTCATAGGGGAGACCAAAAAGCCGAACTATGGGGGTTCGTGCTCACTCCAAGCTTGGACCTTGTAGTGTATTTACATAGGCATTTGCAAGCATAATTAGCTATAATGAGCCACGTTCATGTTACCCCCCAGCGGTACTGACTCCCACCAAAGGAGTGACCGACGGGAACAAAGCCAAGCAGGCTACCGCCTGAGCCCCGGCTTGCCCCCAAATCACAGCTGACGCACTGCCACGCCGCCCTCCCCAGAATAGCACCAGAAGCTCCAGAAGCTGGGACTGAAACATATCAGTCCCACATCGAAAACATGGAGAAGATCAGCTCTTTCATCACCTATAAAGGGTTCTCTCCTCTCTCCTCATTAATTACACATTTAATACTTATCTACTGTTACTTTGTCAATATAAATACATTGACTAACTTAGGCATCGGAGAAGAAAAAACCGCCCAGCGCGGTCTCCCTCTGACGTCCTCTGTATTTCACTTAACAGGTAGCGGGAGCTCTAAAAGTATCATAGATAGCGGTCCGCCCATCGGACCATCGTTAACAAAGGTTTAGCTACCGCTGAACTTTAAACATCAACATGTAGAATCCTCCAAACTTAGAGTTTGGTGAGATAAAAAGATCAACCACAAACATCATTGTTTCGATCTAATCCAACCCCTATTGGAATCGAATTTCTTGAAAGCGACTACGCTCGAAAATTTCCAGTTTCTTTGAAGCGACTACGCTAAAAAAAAAATTATTGTTTTCGTGGTAGCCTATTTCGCTCCGAAACTAATCCTACTTTCTTGTTGTTTTTTCAGGATGAGTAACCTAAACAAGTTGAGCTTCGCTCCACTAGAGACAACAGGCACAGGATACCACAAGTGGGTTCGTGATGTGCGCCGGCATCTTAAGGTTGATGGGATCCTGAGTACTATCCAAGAGCCAAGTCAGGACATGCTTATTCCTCAACAAGCTGCTGTTTTTTAAGCAAATAGAGCTACGAGAGAGGCGAATGAAGCTAAGGTCATCATTCTCAAGACAAGGCACATGAATGACGCGCTCCAAAATGAGTACCTCAATGAGGAAGACCCAAGAAAACTATGGGTAGAACTCGAGCAGCGTTTTGGCAACGTCCGTGACTCCCTGCTTCCAGACTTAGAAGTGAGATGGCATATCCTCCGCTTCTGTGATTTCAAGTTTGTACTCGACTACAATTCGGAAGCACTTCGTATCAAGTCTTTGAAGAAATTCTGTGGGCAGAAAATCACTGATACGATGTTGATCGAGAAGACTCTCTCTACCTTCCCCGTCTCTGCATTGATGGTAGCCAAGAACTATCGGATTGATGTCAATGCTAGACACATCACAATATTTCATGAGCTTATTGGTGCCATGAACGTGGCTGAAAAGCACGATAACATACTTGTGAAGAACTATAACTCTAAACCTGTGGGAGCTAAATCAATTCCGAAGTCTAATTATAGTTGCGCCCCTAAAAGAGGTCATAAGGAGAGAAACCCTAAGGGTAGGGATAATTCTCGCCCTAAAGAGGAAGGAAACTGCCAAGATAGGCGTGCACGGAATCGTGGTTGTAAACGTGTGAAGAGAGAGAGAGAGGCCAAGCCTCCGGTTATGGTGGTGACGCCACCAAGGAAAAAAACTGTCTCCAAAGCACTTCCAAAATGCCACGATCAAGGAAACCTGACCATAAAGATGATTGTCTTAGATGTAGACTACCTGGACATTGGGCAAGGGCATGTAAAGTATCCCAGAATGTTGCAAACGCATACAAGATGTATCATGAAGCAAGGGAGGCAAATTAAATGGAACAAGAAGATCAAGATGGCGATCTCGATCTATGGGTGGAAGACTTCAAGGATGAAGATCCAGAAACTGGCAATTTTGATTAAGTCCTTTTATTTTCCAAGAGATGTAGGCAATTGCCATATTATTTTTGTAGTAGATGCCAATGGTTTAATCTTTCTTCAAAGTAGGCGAACCCAATAAAAATGTGATGTCTAGGAAGGTTTTAAGATTAGTGGTACTTAAGAAAGCCTTGCTCCACCGACATCACTCTACTCACCTGGTCATATTTGCGTTGGCATTACCGAAAGAAGTTAGACGACTACCATTGTTTTGCATTAGCTAGTTTTTGGGTTTGATTTTCTCTAGTAAAAGAGACTGATGTAATCTCGTTGGCTTATTAATAAAAACTGAGTTCTTTTCTTTATGACTCCTTTTTAATTACAAGCTTTTCTTTTAGGAATGGATTCTGGAGAACTACAATGTCTTGTGGATAGTGTGACTACGCACACCATTCTACGCCATAGGCAATTATTCTTAGAGATGTTGCCTTCATATTCCTTTATGACTATGATGGCTGGGCCATCAGGTTTAGTTCAAGGACATGGAATGGCCCAATTCCTATTGTCAAATCGCACCTTGATTAAAGACGCAGAAGCTCTCTATGTTCTTGAGGCAAATCGAACCTTATTGAGCTTTAAAGATATAAGAGCCAATGAATTTCATGCGGAAATGCATACTACGAGCGGAAAATATTTCCTTTGCATTACCTCTAATGATTACAAACGGAAGCACATCTTAGAGAAACTTATATGTCAATCTAGTGGACTTTATGTCACTACAATTCGACCAATTGAATCCAATAATGTGATAAGAGAAGATCTCTTGGATTCAGACACATACTAACTTTGGCATGACCGACTAGGACATCATGGTCGTGATATGATGCTCCGTATACTAAAAACTTCACACTGTCATCCATTCTTCAGAGTGAGAAGAAGCAAGAATCGAAAATTGATTCCCAAACTTAGCAAGACCACAACAACCGCAGCCTCTGGCACTGCTGCTGTCTTGGACCGCCATAGGACCACCCACGTCCCTTGTAACAACGCCATAAATGGTGCGCACTATGGCCATAACGCCATGGATGATTCTCCCCATGGTCATGATGCCATGGATGATTCTCCCCATGGTCATGATGCCATGGATGCCACTTTCCATGGTTCCAATGCCATAATGGGTGATGTAGTCACATATTTTTCTTCTAATAGCGCTATAAACGCTCATGCACAACCAAAATCCTTATTAGTTGCCTCTAAGGCCCCTCGTACATTTTGCAAAGCCTGTTCCTTCAGGAAATTAGGACCGAGACCGTCCTATACAAAGGATCCCAAAATACTCATTCCATTCTTACAGAGAATCCAAGGGGATATCTGTGGACCAATTCAACCATCATGCAGACCTTTTAAATACTTTATGGTATTGGTTGATGCGTCGACACGCTGGTCACATGTCGCGCTATTGTCCACTCAAAATGCTGGTTATGCTAAACTCCTCGCCCAGATTATCCGTCTACAGGCTCACCACCCTGACCATCCTATTAAGTCAATTTGACTTGATAATGCTGGGGAGTTTACATTGAAAACATTCGATGACTATTGCATGTCACTAGGGATTGTTGTAGAGCATCCAGTTCCCCATGTTCATACCAAAAATGGTCTCGCAGAAGCTGCTATCAAACGACTACAGATGATAGCACGGACATTGGTTATGCGCACCAATCTCCCTGTTTCTACTTGGGGATATGTAATATTGTATTCAGCGACGCTAATTCATCTACGACCCACTGCAACCCAATCTTACTCTGCGTTACAGCTAGTGTCTGGGTACGAGCCTGATATCTCGCACTTACGCATTTTTGAGTGTGCCATTTATGTGCCTATTACGCCGCCACAATGTACTAAGATGGGTCCACAACAACTAGGGCTATCAATGGGTCGTGTCGGGTTGAGTTCATGTCGGGTCAAGGTATTTATTGTGTCACAAGATTGTTGAGTAAAAATAGTGCACGCAGTTAGCATAAATGTCACCCAACATAATTTCACTCGTATTCATGAGAAGAATAGAGTTTTAATTATTTCGGGTTCGACCCATTCAAGATAGATTGTGTCTCTTAATTACAATCCCTTGTTACAAGGAAACACCCTTTGATTCCATTTGTGAAGAAACCAATTGTGGATGTGTGTTTGTTTGTTTTTGCGGCTGCACCCGGATATTTGAATGGGTTGCCTACGTACCCTTGGAGAGGGATCAAGCCACTCATAGTTCAAGAATTCCAATAAGTGAATGACTCATTGGAGGGTATTGCTTTTGGAATGTGAAAAGTGTTTGGACGAATTTGGTGTAAGTGAACTAGGGATTCGATTTGTGTTTGAGGTAATTTTGGAAAGGTTTTGACTTTTCCTAGTGTTTGAGTGAATTTGACTGGTGAGCTCAGGGATTCAGATTTGATGAATTTGACTAGCAGAGTCAGGGATTCGGACTGGAAGAATTTGACTGGTAGAGTCAAGGATTCTGTTTGGACTTGCAGTTGCATCTAGTGGGTCGCTAGATTGCCTACATACCCTGTAAAGGGATCAAACCATTGTAGTTCACGAGAATTTGTATTTCTGGTGTTGGGAGAATTTGATTAGAGTCCGTGATTCAATTTAGGACTGATTAAATTTGACTTGTAGAGTCAAGGATTCTATTTAGACTTGTGGTATGAATTTGACTGGTATAGTCAGGGATTTTGTTTGGATTTGTGGTTGCATCTAGTGGGCTGCTAGATTGCCTACGTACCCATTGTGGGATCAAACCAACCGTAGTTCATAGGATTTGTATTTCTGGTTTTTACCAACTTTTGGGCTTGACGGGTGTATGTACTTTGAACCCATTAAATGTATTTCTTTTGCAGACATTCAGATCATAGAGTGTATGTTGATCATTTGAGTACCCGATGTACTAAGGTTTGCAGTGGGCCTTGAAAATGGGCTTTTATGTTGTCTCTCTTACTTGTCGACGAACAAATTTGGCCGAACCTGAATTTCAAGATGAACGGGCTTAAAAAGTGGTATGTATTTCTTTTGTATTTATAGGACTTTAGCTCCATGCTGTGTCAGGCCTGAATAAAATGACTAGGACACCCACATTTATACTTGGGCTTTAGTTTCTGCAGGCCCGAGTATGCAAGTGGTCTGTACACCCATGTTTCTTCTTCGGGTTTAAATCAAGCCCAAATGTATTTCTTGTCTCTAGCTCATCAGAGGCGCAGCTGGAACTAGAGAGCTAAGTAGGAGATGGGGATCATCCTCGGTCCAATTCGGAGAAGGGAACACGTTCCTGTACTCTCCATAAAATGGAGGAATCTTCATTTAATTCTGCTTTGACATTGAGTTCTGCATCATTGTCTTTAACGCAGAATCTGGTACTCCACCTTTCTTGAACTTTATCATCTCTTCTTGAGGAGGGGTCTTGATTAACTAGAATTCTTAACTGCATACTGACAGAGGCTTCCCAATTTTTGTTGCTACGGGTTCAGCTTTCATTGTGGCAATTGGTTGATCAACTGGTGTGCAGAGCTAGCGCTAGCCATCCTTCGAATTCTGGTACGACTCACTCTGTTGTAACCATTTGTTCACAAACCAAAACAATCAAACTTGCTTTTGTCTTCTTGCTTAACACGTACAGCACAACCTCAAGCAATTCTTCTTCTAATTAATCAATTAATCTTCGCCTTCATTAATTTGTCTTGTTTACCACACACCACTGCTTCAATTAAACAATCAACTTGTCACATTTTGGCCTTTTTTTATCAGACCATCGTTTCAAAAACAAAGCAAAGTTTAATTAATCTTTCCTTTGCTTCTGAGCATCTGGACCATGTCTTTCCATCAATTGCTTTCCATTGATTTCACAGCTTTTGTCCAAACTCATTTGTATTGCTTTAATTTAAACCCTTTTGCAGGCTTCGGTTACTCCAACACCACCAAACTCCACCGCCAATTTTGGGTGAGACTTCTTGGTGGGTATTAATTACCTATGAGTTTCAGGTTTTGCATGGCTTGTTTTGGAGGTGGTGATTTAGTAGAGGATTTGACAGCATGGCCTCCGTGCAGATTGTGCATTGAAACTCGGCCGTTCATGAACAACCATTTGTTCCAATGCTTAGAAATTGCAGCAGATAAGATTGCATTAAGACTTGGCCGTTCATGAACGACCGTATTCGTCTTAATGCATCGGACAAAGAAACTAGCAGGAGGTTGTTCATGAACAGCCTCTCATTTGTTTGCAGCAAGCTTGATCGATGGATCAGTGCGTTTCCCTGCACATTGAGAGATCTCAGTAATGAAAGACAAGAACATCATGTATACCTGAGCTTCTCTCTCAAAGTTTGGCTTCGATCGCGATGGAGCTTTGGGTTTGATTGCTGCTTTTATTCCCCTCTTGCTCTCTGTATTTCTTGCTTTGTGCCTCTCCTCTTCGTAGCTTCAATATTGTTTAAATCATATAGCCACGTCCGTGGTGATCCGATCAGGTTTAGACTCTTATCCAAGCTGAGCCTTTTATCCCCAGAGCATCTATATAGCATGACCAATCAAATGAATTTGAATTTCAAATGGTGCATGCATGTTTCACTTCCTACATCTTATCATAATCTTCCAAATTTGATAATCAAGTTTGATGTGGATAAGAACACTAGCTGTTCATCTTTCTTATTTTGTCATTTCTTCTTCATTTGATTTGTTTATGTAGGGACTTCATACCACAAGGATTCTATCCGTAATAATTGATCGGAAGGCTACGTAATCTGTGGTTCAACTAAAAATGGAACAATGTAATTTTTTTTGTCTCAACAAAGATACAAACCCAACCCATTTAATAATTGTGTCAAAAAATGAAACATAAACCCAACCTATTTATTAAACGGGTTACCCATTTCGGACCCGCTTAACTCATTTAATAAATAGGCTGTGTCGTGTTAGACAAAATGACTCATTTAAGGGTTAACAATGCAACTCATTTAACTAAAAAAAATGCATAAATTCATTAAAAACTCCACAAGACGAAGAATATAAATAATTATATCTAATTCATAAATAATTAAATTCAATAATTATAAAGCAAAATATTTCAAATTGTCTAATCCTTTGATCAAATACTCCTAATGTCTAAAATTTCAAGAAGTATAGCATAATCGGGTTATACGGGTTCACTTCGTGTTGGCGAGTTGACCCGTGGCCGACCCATTTATTAAATGGATGATGACGGGTTTACCCACGGGTGACCCGCATTTTAATCGTGCAGGTTCGAGTCGTGTCGAAATTGACAGCCCTAACAATGACGAATGGGCATCTATGTTGGCTATGAATCTCCAACTATCGTCTGCTATCTTGAACCCTTGACAGGCGATCTCTTTACCGCTATATTTACTGATTGTCACTTCGATGAGACAGTCTTCCCATCGTTAGGGGGAGATAAGAACACAGATGTTCAACAGGAACGACATGAATTGTCGTGATCTGTCCCCACTATGTCTCATCTCGATCACCGTACCGTACAATCCAAACTTGAAGTGCGACAAATAATCGAGCTTCATAAAGTAGCAGATACTCTACCTGATGCTTTTTCTGATGTTGCTAAAGTGACGAGATCACACATACCTGCTGCAAACGTGCCTGCAAGGATTGACGTCCCAAATACTGGACGTAACGCCACCCCTGTGACACCAGGAAATGGCTCCATTTCCTAGGATAGCAATGATGTGGTATCTATAGCCGCAGGTCCCGCAAGGAAGCGTGGTACACCAATTGGTTCGAAGGATGCTCGCCCTAGAAATAGAGCGAATGAGGCACAAACAAATCCTTTGATCATTTATACTCAAAATCTGTCTTATGAAAATGTTTCAGATTATGGTTATGTCCAAGAGATATCATTGGGGGACGCCTCAATGTCAGAACCTATCTCTGAGAACATATAGATCTCTGTAAATTTCACTAGTGTACATGGGACGTAGGAAAGAAGCTCCATCATCGTTGATGATGTATTCACGTACTCCGTAGCGCGTGAGATTATTGAGACCGATGACATCGAACCACGCTCCGTTGATGAATGCCAACATAGAGCCGACTGGCCAAAATGGAAAGATGCGATCCAGGCAGAACTTGATTCTCTAGTGAAAAGAAAGGTATTTGGCAAAGTTGTACCAATACCGCCCAACACCAAACCAGTTAGTCACAAATGGGTATTTGTTAGAAAGCGTTACTAGATAAACGAAATTGTAAAGTACAAAGCTTACCTTGTGGCACAAGGCTTCTCACAACACCCTAGAATCGACTACAATGAGACATATTCTCCCGAAATGGACATCATTGCGTTCCGCTACCTCGTCAGTTTGGTAGTTTCTGAAAAACTGAACATACAGCTTATGGATGTGGTTACTGCGTATCTATATGGGGATCTAGATACAAAGATATACATGAAGGTCCCAGATGGACTTCAGTTACCCAAATCAAGTGGCTCTAAACTACGGAGCGCGTTTGCTATAAGATTGAAACGCTCACTATATGGATTGAAACAATCCGGACAGATATGGTATAACTGTCTAAGTGACTACTTGATCGGTAAGGGATATGTCAACAATGAACTATGCCCATGTGTGTTCATAAAAAGAACAAGTTCTGGATTTGCAATAGTAGCGGTTTATGTCGATGACATGAACATAATTGGCACCCTTAAAAAGTTAAGGGAAACCGCTGAACACTTGAAATCTGAGTTTGAGATGAAAGATCTTAGGAGAATATGGTTTTTCTTTGGTTTAGAACTTGAGCACCGTAAAGATGGTATCCTGATTCATCAATCAGCTTATACCTAAAATATGCTTAGGCGTTTCAACACTGATAAGATTAAGCCTTCGAGCACCCCAATGATCGTCCGCAGTCTTGATCCAAAGAAGGATCCATTCCGTCCAAAAGATGAGGATGAAGAAGTGCTAGAGGCAGAAGTGCCCTACCTAACTGCAATAGGCGTATTATTGTACTTAGCACAATGCACAAGACAGGACATTTCATTCGCAGTGAACTTGCTAGCTAGATATAGTTTTGCGCCAACACGACGCCATTGGACTGGTGTTAAAGATATCTTTCGATACCTAAATGGTACGATTGATATGGGCTTGTTCTATCCCTACAGAGAGAAGATAGATTCGGACCCATCAAGTGCCAGGGACGCCATACATGGGGAACTGCATTCCCTCTCCCCATCCCAAAATGATATAAGTATTTTAGAAGGTGATAATGTCTAAGATTGAGCGGTGACCCAAGTCTCGGTTAACGCTGGTTTGGTGGGTTGGCGGACTGATCTGCTTGGCCCTCAGCGTTTCACCCACTACCGTTAGTCATGGTGATTGTTGTGGTGGGATGCATTTTGTTCAAGGATTCCCACAGACAGTGCCAATGTTAATGTCTAAAATTGAGCGGTGACCCAAATCTCGATTAACACTGGTCCGGTGGGCAGACCGCTACTTGTGATGTTCTCAGAGCTTCCGCTATCTGTCAAGTAAAATACAAAGGGTATCAGAGGGAGACTGCATTGGGCGATCTTCTCTTCTCCGATGTCTAAGTTAGTCAATGTATTTATGTTGATAGAATAACAGTAGGTAAGTAGTAAATGCATAATTAATGAGGAGAGAGGCTGACCTCTTCCATGTTTTCGATATGGGACTGATATGCTTCAGTTCCCAGCTTCTGATGCTATCTTGGCGTCGAGCGTGGCGACGCGTCAGAGGTGATCTGGGGGTAAGCCGGGGCTCAGGCGGTAGCCTGCTTGGGTGTGTTTCCGTAGGTTACTCCGCTGGTAGGAGTTGGTACCGCTGGAGGTAGCATGAGCATGGCTCATTATAGCTAATTATGCTTGGCAAATGCACATGTAAGTACATAAGGTTTTGCTTATGCTGGGTACCTCTCTGACCCACACAAAGGTCGCTCCCAAACTGGCTATGTATTCACCATGGGAAAGACCGCAATATCTTAGTCGCTACCTCTTCGAATCATGCAGAGATCATTTCTCTTCACGAAGCAGTTCATGAATGTATATGGCTTTGATCTATAGTTACGCATTTTCGAAGCAATTGTGGTCTGAAGTCTGCCACAGATAAGCCAACGAGCATTTATGAGGATAATGCTGCTTGCATTGAACAAATACAGCAAGGCTACATCAAAGGCGACAACACCAAGCTTATATCGCCTAAATTGTTCTACAATCAGCAACAACAGAAGCTTCTCAAGATCAAAGTAAACCAGGTTAGATCTGAGGACAATGTGGCCGACTTGTTTACTAAGTCATTGCCCAAATCCACGTTCGAGAAACATGTGGCAAGAATTGGCTTGCGGAAATTATCTGAACTCCTATGATCGTAGTCATCAGGGGGAGGCGCAGACATCAGGGGGAGATATCTACATGTAAATCTCGAAACGTAAAGGGTGTGTTGTGCTCTTTTTCCCCTTCGACCGAGGTTATTTTTGTCCCACTGGGTTTTTGTTACTATGCAAGGTTTTAGCGAGGCAACGAAAGAAGCACCGTGTTTGGGCGACACAAGGGGGAGTGTTCAAGTAAATCCCTATTTTGTGTCTGGCCCAAACCCTAGGTTACTTGACCTAGTGGTAATAGGGTTTAATTAGAAGAAGCTAGATATTCCTATTCAATGTATGATTATCTTTCCTTGTGTGATTCGTATTCTATGCATTGTAATCCTCTATATAAAGAGGCCCCTATTATCAACCAGAAGACGCAACGATTTCCTCTCAACTCCACAATTAACTGGACCACATATAAAATTGAAATAATAAAATATGCTATAATAGAAATGCGAAAATATACAATTATTTGGACAAAACTGAAAATGAAATAAATTATATGTCGTAGGTGAGTCATAGGACCACAATTAACAAAACAAATGTGTTTGGATTACACAGATTTTCTCACCTAAGGGACAGATTTGAGGGACAAATGCATCTCAACCACATATGTATTAAGTATAAAAACAGAAATTATAACAACTTAAAACTGTGAATTTATTTTCAGCCGTCAGCAGTCCCTTAAAAACTGTCCCTTAGGTGAGCAGGCCTTTGACTTACCATAAAGTACCAAAGATATGTTCTTTTTTATTGTTGGTGCTTTTATGTTTATTGCACTATGTATGATTATTATTAATGTTGCTTTGAAATTATTGTTGTTAGGGAAGAAAAACTGCAGAGAAAGGGCTTACAAGAGTGATTACTGGTTCTAGTATAATCTGTCACCATGAACGATGCGATGGAACTGTTGTGAGTATTCTGTTTTGTTTTTATAATTGAGAAACTTGCTTTGAATTTATTGTTGTTAGGGAAGAAAAACTGCTGAGAAAGGGCTTACAAGAGTGATTACTGGTTCTAGTATAATCTATCACCATGAGCGATGCGATGGAACTGTTGTGAGTGTTCTGTTGTGTTTTTATAATTGAGAAACTTGTTGGGTGTGAAAACTTTGTCAGATGTACTTGGATATTTACTGGGTATATTTAGAAAGACTCATATAAATTTTTTTCAAAAGAAAAGAAAAGACCAGACAACAATCAAGCAACCCCACCTCCAGGCTCCAGCTATCACAACTAAAGGGACAGAAGAGCAGACAAATATCACCTAGTAAAAATTAAAAATAAATGGTGCTGCCATTCACACACCTCTTTTCTCTATTCACACACCCCCTCTATTTTTCTATTACTTTAATTCAATTTTTTTTTTTTACAAATTACCCTAAAGGGTTTTTGTAATTTTGTTTCTTTTTCTTTTTTATATTTGGCAAGTCAATCATGAATCAAACATCATTATACAATAAATCAATTTTTTTACCTATAAATGAAGGGGGGAAAAATACCTTCATTAAGTGAAATGAACTGTATTATTAGACAAGAAATATGTTTCCCAGGTAATTACGTTCATCCAAATGAATCCAATTAAATTGCAAAGATCTTCCAAGTAACACTAATTTTCTGCAGTAGATATGGTTTTCCTCTCCACACTATGATTGTTAGGTAGAAAGGTACCGGACCTAATTCAACATTGTGAATAGAATGTCAATCCAATATCTAGTTGGTTATTTAGAGAAGTAGTTACAGTTATTGAACTAAAATGTATAGATGGTTGGTTAATGGGATAATAGTTACATAACCATAATATATCAAATTGAATGGAATCTTGTGTAATATTTATCCTTATCTTGTGAATGTCATTGCTAATTAAGAAGAAGAAGAGATAAAATAATAATAATAATAAATAAATAAATAAATAAAAAACCTGATTGGCAAGACAAAATGTTATTTGTCAAAAGTCTAGCACTTAGTGTGGCAAAGTTTAGGGCTCAAATGAAAAATTACTATGTGACTAAATTTGGGAATTTAGGTATGTCATGACTGCGTGCTATACATAATTGAATAAAGGTATAAGCATATCACCTAAACTAAAGGAGATCCAAAACCTCTCACATCGATCTGCTTCAACAACGTTGATTCAAGATATCATTCCCAGTGTTTTAGCTATTGTTCCACCGGTGGAATAAAGCATTCTATCTCTAGTGATATGGCTAATTTATTCAACTCTTAATTTAATCTATGTTTGGTGTAGCGAAAGTAGAAAAAATTATAAGAATGTATTATGCAAGGCCAGAATAATCAAAATATGATCGAACATACAATTGTCAACAATAAGGGTTTAGGATTTGGAAATGATTGAGTTGCCAAATAGAAAAAAGAAAAAAATTACAAGGGAAGGTAGTTAGGGTAATTTGTAAAAAAATAATAATAATAAAGTAATATATAAATAAAAGGGGTGTGTGAATAGAGAAAATGAGTGTGAATAGCACCACTCAAAATAAAAGTAAGATAGGTTGCGCCCAAGGTCAAATCCAAGCCAAAAAATGGTCAAATTGAATGGGATGGCTGCAACAAGCCCGACCCTCCAGAACACCACCACCAACACACTTAAGACTGAAACCCAACCAATCCAGACCAAAGTAAGACCCCCGTTCCAAACACCACCACCACACATCAACCCACATTTCCGCCCGACAATCACCGCCTCCTTCCTTACCACTCTCATAGCACCACTGCCAAACAACTAGGCTGGACCATGATCATTCCAAACTAGAGCCAGACACCCGCTGTGACGTCCAGAACCCGAATTCACCGGTTTACTATTCACTTAGACGGTGAACGATCTTTACTTTCACTTTTACTATCATTTTAGTGCTTTTAGTGGCCCTAAAAGTTGGCTTTTTGTTCGGGTCAAAATTTGAGAAAATGTTCTTCATGAAAGTTATAGAGGACGTTAAACCTAGTCTGTGGACATGTAATACGTAAAAATCAGAGTTCGTATGCGAAAGTTATAAGCGAAAATATAAAGTTACTGTTTATGGTAAATTAGTATATATTCAAAAATTTACTGTGGTAGATCAGTTCTACCACTCTCTCTCTCCTCTTCGTTTCTCTCTCCCCGAGCTCTTTCTCTCTCCTCTGCACCTCTGGCCACCTTTTGATTCTAGCCAGCTGGGAGCTAACCGCGACCACCGTTGGCTTCCTCTCCTCCTCCTAGACACACCTGCGGTGGTAGCTAGTCAAGTCTTGGACTAAAAACGGCGAACCAAGGCCGAGAAGTTTATTGTAGCATGTGACCATTGACCTCAATTCCGGCCACCTTCGGCGACAAAGCCAGGCTTTTTAGAAGCGCATTGAGGCGTACTTGAAGCTCCCCAAATATCTTGAAGTGATTTGCAGCGTGGAGGAAGAAAGCATAATTATAAAATTTTACTCTACTTCCGTTTGCTTAATTGTTCGGCCACTCAGAGGTATTTTCTGACTTGGCCACAGTTATGAAAGATGCTTAGAATGTTGAGTTGATGATGTTGATAAAATTTGGTAGCTAGATGTGGTGGTTGACCGGAGGCGCGTGAGGGCGCGTCCGGCTGTTCCTGGTGAGTTGTTTTGGTCTATTGAGTAGTATATATTGTTACGAATTTATGGATAGGTGTTTGGTGGAAGTTGAAGGAGGTTTGGATATTAATCGGAATTTCCAAAGTTCAATAGTTTGGTTATTGATTTATTCCACTATCGGATTTCTCTCAGCTTTGCCCTAGAAACCTTCAATTAAAGAATTGGTGCAAATGATAAAGTTTTGGTTTAATCAGAGAAGAAATAGAAATGTTAATTTATGAGGATTTGATGTGGGAATCGTATTTAATTTTCAGATTGTTATTCACGAATTATAATTGTATACAGGGCGATATACCGAGCTATTGCTCGATGAAGGAACTCGTATGGGTGATTGCCTAAATAGTACTGTGAGTGGACATTTATTTTAAATTAAATGTGCATGCAGTATATTATTATTTTTCCGATTGAGGTTTAATTTATTATTTGAATTATTGAGTGTTATAATTTTATGAGCTTGATTTCTTGAGATTTATTATGCTCTATGAGTTACTGAATTTTTTGGTGGATTTCCTTCCCGAGGGCTTTCAATAGATTTTTCAAGCTATTTATTTATGAGTTATTGAGTTGGGAAATGATTTTTAGGAAGTGACTGATTAAGAAAATATTATGAGAATTATTGATTTCGAATATCGGTTTTTATGAGGATTCACGAGTACGAATGTTTCATCGAATATTTGAGCATAATTGAATTATCGGGATTTATTGAGCTTTGAGCTCCGCACTTATCAGCCTTGAAGTTAGATTGAGATTTCTTTCCGAAAGCATTTATTGATTTACAGAGTATTTGATTTATGCTTTCGAGGATTTATTGAGATATTGAGGTTTGAGTTGGCGAGATAATCCTGAGTTATGCTTTCGGTGAATTTTTAATGTTTTATTGAAGTAATATCGAGTTTCTTTCTGAAAGCAAGTAATTGAAAGAGGTTGCTTCTAGTTTATTGAGGAGGCTATCAGTCAGCTCATGCATGCATTACCTAGTTGGCAGTCCCTTCTAGGCAATAGTCTGGTTGGCAGTCCCTTCCAGACTATATCCCTGTTGGCAGTCCCTTCCGATGTGTCACCTGGTTGGCAGTCCCTTCCAGATGACATGAGGTAGTTAGTTGGTAGTCCCTTCTAACTACCTGTGGTTAGTTGGCAGTCCCTTCTATCCATCGCCTCCTATTCCGGTTGGCAGTCCCTTCCAATGTGTCATCTGGGTGGCAGTCCCTCCCAGATGGCATGAGATGACTAGATAGCAGTCTTTTCTAGTCATCAAACGAACCTCTTGAAAATGATGTTTTAAAAAGGATTGAGGGATTGGAGATTTTAAGAGATTGCAAGATGTTCTATTTTACATGATTAAGATTGCAGTAAAGATAATGATTAAGAATATTTCCAAGATTGTTACCCCATGCGAGTTTTTAGATAATAACTTGGGAAAGCATTAAGTTTTACTTATTCGTTCAAAATTACATATTTTTCTTCCACTCACTCTAACGGATTTTAAATGTTTTCTCCTGGGCCCTTCGGTTTAAATGCCGAGTTTGCAGGCCAATTTAGCTTGAGGTCGAGCGTACATGGGGTTGAGGCATAGCTGTCATAGCTTCCGCATTATAAAGTATATTGGTCATTTATCTTGTATTTTATTCTTTTGTACGCCTGTACATTAGATTGCTCTGATAACCTATGAGATTAATATTCTTAAGTTCAGAATTATTTGTGAAATGGGAGATGTTGTGATATAGGGAGCAGGGTGGCTCCAGAGGTTTTTGGGTAGTCCACGTTTAGAGGGAGTTCCGCCAAATTTTTAGTAGAATTTCTTCTAATGTGGGCCACGCATGGCCACTTTGGATTTCAAGATGAAATCCGGAGCGGGTCCTGTTACCCGCATCAGACACCACCAACACCCATCGTCCCCTGCTCCCAAAGTAGCAATCACCACCCACCATGTTATTCAGGAACCCCCAAAGCCACCGACATCGTTTGCAAAAAAATCACCCCTCATTTTGAAAGTAAGCACACAGCCTTGCCAACTAGTCAAACCACCACCATAGCAAAACGTCAAAGCATATGACAGATCAGATCTGAGCATATTTCTATTTCAAATTGCTAACTTCTCGTTAATCTGAACTAGTTGAAAGCAAAAACTCGCACCAAGAGAGGGAGCGCGTACTAGGATTTTTTAAAAGCAAAACGACAAAATTGCTTTCATCCTTCAATTCAGCTTACATGAGTGTTGATTTTGAGATTTCCAATTCCGCTCTTTTGAAATCTGTGCTCTCCCCTTTTCCTTTTTAGACCCCATCCTACCCACCTTTTCCATCCAATAATGCTAGTGAAAATAAACATGCAACTCATGCTGCTCTGGCTTATGTTGATGACACTAGCAACAGTTGCCCGCGCGTTGCTGCGGGAGTATGACTTGATTCTTTGTTCCTAATTTCATCAATTCCTCCCTTCAATGCCCTAATCTGTTTTTCCATTGCAAGCTTTTCGCCTTCCAAAGCCTGAAACGTGAGGGTGAAGATAAACTGAACTGACAAACTGCCATATAGGTTAACTCGGAGTCTAGGTAGACATCTCGTGTGATGCTGTGTACATTTTTTATCGAACAATATATGTTTACGTATCTCAAAATCTGGTGTTCTAACCAGATTCATATATTTACATGTTTCAAAAATCAAAGTTCCAAACAGACTAAGCTTGGCTATTGACGATTTTCCAAAATCAACATTCTAACTCAAGTTGCTTTTGATACTGGTTACAAAAATGGTTGGACATGAGAAAAAAACATTAAATTCTCTCAGTTGGTTCATCTGGTGTTGAGACGTGCCACATCTGGTGTTCACTGCATATCGTAACAGCTTAGGATTAATAGTGAAAAACCACAGAAGATCAACTGATACAGACAAAAAACATAACGATACGTACAATTGGGATAAAGGAAAAGCAGAGAGAAATCTATATGAATAGTCAGGGCTTAAATATCTATATGAATATCAATATCTAGTAGAAGAATTTACCTTCAAAACAGTGAGTTTGGAGGTTTTTCTTTTGTCCTTCAACTGGGATTGTCTGCCAGCATTGTATATGTTAATCTCTATTTCTAACAGCATTATAAATTTATCAAAGGCAATACCGTTCAATTTTATGGTTACCTTCATGTAGGTGTCAATATCTGGATCAGGAACAATTCCTGCTTCCTTTTCTCTCCTGCTAACCTCTAGTATTATATTTGCATGAGCAAATCTGACTTCACATGTCAATGATGGAAATGAAGAACTAACCTGAAAAAAAAAATTCAAAGGAGATGAGGAGTGTACCAGCTCTGCTTCCAATACGTTGACAGCGGGCTGAAAACTCGATTGTTTCTCTTACAATCATCTCAGGTACATGAAGGTTGTGTTGGCTTATGTACGCTGCAGTTTTTTGAGGAACAAACTGATCTAGCTTGTAATCATTGTATGGAATCTCCCCTGTAACCTGAGGTAAACAAAAGTCTTCATATTTTATGACATTTGTCAACCTTCATTTTATTGCTGTTGAGCTTTTGTACATGTATGTTTTCAAATACTCACCTTAGGGATTTGTCTAGTTTTCTGGCAAGTGCCGATAAGAAGGTGGTTTTACCTCCTCAACTATTTTTGCATTTCAGCAATCTTTATAGAACTCTCGATCCCCAAAACACAGCAGCTCAGCAAGAATATTTAACCTATATTAGCAATACTGTATGTAAGCAAAAGATTTTTCGAAATATGAACCAATAAGATAATAACATAGTTTGCATCTAGTAAATGAACCCGCGCTTTGCTGCGGGGTTTTTTTTATGAGTAATCGGAAAGTGGTCATTTGTTTTGAGGTATTCTTCCAATAAGTCGTAGTTTGGTATTCAAATTTCAGGCTCTAGCTTCTGCATCAAGGTGACGAAAGAAACAAATGAAAGAAGACTTGTATTCCAACTTGGAAGTGTACTGGGATATGGTCTGATACCCTTAAAAAAAATTCATATCAAAGCTCATACTACAAACATTCAACTTTAAATCGTATCATATTTACAGATGCTAGCTAGAATGATCTCAGATTCTCAAGGAATGTGTTTATTTGAGCAAACTCTGTTACTGCAATCGTTACTTAAACTACCTAAAACCTGGTGAGCGGTGAGCCTTTTAGAAGGACCTTCACAGAGCATTTCTCGAATCAAATCATTAGCTAATTCAGCGATGCCATCCAGGGATCAGATGGGAACCTCAGATGAGCTGTCCTTTGACAAAGAGATTATTGTTAGAAAAAGAATTTATCGCAGACTTGGTAGGGTAAACAAAGCTAGTAACTAAATTTAATCATAATTACCTCTTTGAGTTGTATTAGTAGTTTGCTTTTAAATTCTGAAACAGATTTCCGTTGTGCAGTCTAGTGAATGGCCTAAAAACGAACATATAAGTATCTCATATCAAATATGAAGAGGAAGGCGGAATTACAGGCATAGTAATTATAAGGTGAGAGACTGTAAACACAATATAAATAATGTTAATTACTTTGAATATTCATTGAAACCAACGTGCCAAGATTGATGACATATACTAACCTTGTTTCCACCTTTTTGACCTTCTTGATTTAATCTGATGATCCATTCCTTCATGAAAAAAACGCAGCAGAACTTTGAATATGAGAGATTTTACATAGTAATAAAAGGTAAACAAAATTAAGAGTCTTACTTCCTCATAAATCATAATGCATGTAATTTTACAATAAGAAAACTAAAATTTGTTTCGAGAAAACAGATGAATGAAGAATATAAAATCCATATACTTTGATTCAATGAAAGCAGGATCTGAACAGAACATTTTCTAAATTTCATCTTCACAGTATCAAAATGCACCTCTCATTTCATCAATTTCTGCAAGTTGAGTAGAATTACTGCTTGCTAAATGCCGTGACACTCCTACATATAAGAATTTAAAGTAAGAAATAACTATCATATTTACATTTTTGAATGCTTTGAATATTATATAAATACCTACCGATTATACTTGTAGTATCTGCATTTGAACTTCCATGAGCAAACAAAGCTTGGTCGAGAATGACAGTTGGATTGAATTGATTCCTTCTAATTCGTTTATCACGATGTTCCAATATGTTCAGATTTTTATTGCTGGTTTGTGCACTCTTGACCTCCTTCTACTATTATCGGTTGACATACTATAAACAAAATTTCAAGAATATTATTGACTTTCAATCTGCATAGGCAAACCAAATCTTCCTAAAAGCATTTTTCTAGACCAACATGCTAAACCTGATAATAGATGTTCACCTTGATTCCACCTCCTTGATTTGATCTGATGTTCTTCTTGATGATCATTATTTTCTACACAATTAGCTTGCAAAGATCTTTTTACTTTTCTTTTCGGAATATCTGATGCCATGACTGTATTTCAAATGCAGCATTTATCAACTATACATGTAAAATTGGCACTTAAAATAAGATAAAAAAAAACAAATCAAAAGTAACTTCGAAAATTTTAACTATACACATCAAAGCAGATAAAGAGACAAAAATTTTAAAAATCAAAATTCTAATCTAGCTGACTTGATCATTAAACATAGAAAAAAAATAATGAAACTCCAAATCAAAACTGAACAGACAAAGTACAAATACCTACACATTAAAAACTTTGTTAACCACAAATACACAAATTTAGGTTACAACTTTTACTGTAATAAAAATATAGATGATCTACACTTTTTCAAAATTTATACCTGAATCCAAAATAGTCAAAGAATCTAACTGCAAACTGTTCCCAAAAGCTGCAAAATCAAACAACAGTAACAAAGAATTTGATGTTACCATAGTTATACATGCTATAAACTGAAGACAGAAATACTCTTAATAGAAGTTTATAGTTTATACCTGAATAACAATACAAAACACAGATAACACTGAGCAGAAAACAAAGGAACAGCAGCAGAAAATTAGTCCCAAGACTTTTTCGCATTCGCCTCTTTCGTCCTAACTTAAATAGTTGATCAGCTGGACTTTCAGTAACTACTGGAACAGTCTTTAGTTTTCAAAGAGAAATTATCCTAATAGTATTGACCTGCAACAATTAAGAGCATCATTAAGGCCAAGTAGTTTGTGTATCAAATAAACCACTATACTATCAAGAGTTGCTTAACATGTATTCTCTTTCATTTTCAAATAAAATAAAAATAAAATAAATATCGTTGGTATAACAAAACAGGGGTCTCATAATAGTAAGATGATCGTCTTCTACTACAAAATAATATCGTCATTAATTCATGTACACACCATCCCACATGGTAAAGCAGAAGGAAACGCAGCAGAGAAGTAAGTTTGCTTATATTCCCAATCCCTCAAATATCTGGTGATATCTAACTTTTTATGTGTATATAAATAACTCAGCCACATACAAAAAATGCCAAAAAAAAAAAAAATAGAACTCAGCAAGTCAAGAACACAAATCGAATATAATTGAAACTAACACTGATAAAATGCAAATCCTAATCAAATTAAAAGGTAATCCTAACCAACTAATCCCTTTTTGGTTTTGATTGTTGACTAATGTAGCCTAATATTGTTTACTGTTTAGAGGGACTTTGTTCTCTGTCACTTGAAGAAAAAGATGAGAGTACTAATATTGAAGGTGAACCTAGCACTAACACCGCACCTGATTTTCAGAGTGTTTTGATCTGTATTTGGTAGGCAAAGTATTCCAGAGGTGAAAGTGTTGAGCATGAGTCTTAATTCAGAAATTGTTATTACTTCAAACATAATTAACAGAATAAAGAATGATTAAGAAATAGAAATAAACAGCATTATAGCGTAGAGAATTGAATAGTCACATGACAGAAGCAAGCAAGTTAGAATTCCAGCCACCATTGGACCTATTTTTCTAGAAAGAGAAAAATAATTGAGAAAGGCATATAATAAAATTTTCTATTACTGTGGAAACGCCTGTCAGATCTCTCCTTAGAAATGGCTTGTCCCTTGAATCTCCAGTCAATGACTTTGTAAAAAAAAACCAAAACCATGTATTGAGTGTTTGAAGTACAATGAAAAGAACTATGAACAAAGCAACCAAAATGAGTAATAGAATATTGTTTCCCACCTACCTCAACATAAGTTCCAAATGTTTCAAGTGCAGCTTGTTTATCCTTTAGCAATGCTTTTACTCTAGCTTTTTTGACAATCAACTTGTAACTAATTCAATCAGTTTATTGAATTATTAGTCGGCTGCAAACAAATCCTTGAGCATAATATATTGTGTTTATAATAATAATCATATGAAATGCAAAGAAGATAGCTGCTGGAATGGTGGAAAAAAAAAAACTAAAGATAAACATACCAAGTAAAACAAAAAGAAAATCCATTTAAACAGAGAAGCAAGAATACTAATTCAACAAAAACATAAGTTTAATTTAGGTGATATCCAAAGTTAATTCATCCTCTTCTGGTTCGCCCAATCACCAGTGTCATGTAAACTCTACCAGAATGAAAAGGTAGGTAAAAAATAAAAAAAAAATTAAGCAAGATAGTTTCTTTAGAGATTAGACCTGTTATATTTGTTTTTAATCTGATTTTCTTTTCTCAGATTATCAACCGAATCAGAATATGGGAGCTGTTGAAAATGAAAAGTATAGATTAGCAAAGTAAAGAATGCAAACTACTTCAGTAAAAGATCAATACTTATTCTAATATACTGATTACATCAAGTTAAAATCTTACCGAGCTTTGATTGGTGTTGATCTTGATGGGAAGTTCTGATGTCGGTGAAGAGAAAAGATAGAGAGTGACGGAGGCTTCTCGAAACGAAATAGTAGTGGAGATGTTTCTTATATAATGAAGGTATCAGGATAAAATCGTAATCGTAAAGTTAATCCCTTTGAAACACTGTGTGAAATCTGGAACCATCACAAACCTTCCTTTTGTCTGCATTCGAACTGTTTGGCAGTATATCCTGGTGTATTTTGAATTTGGTTTTTTATGTTGATTTGAAGACTTTTCAAATTGAAACTCAATGGGGAACAAACTGCAAACATGACTGAAAGTGGTTTCGTCTAGCTTGAAATCTGGGTTCTCCATTGATTGTGACAATTTTGGGATCACAGTTGAATATGAAAGAGATTGTAAATGTATGTGGATACATAATTGTTCTATTTTTCAAATATTATTTCATAGAATAAAGATAAAAAACAATGGTAATAAAGTCTATAAAATATTCATTATTTGTATTTTCAAGTGAAAAAGTTATTCATAATTATATGAATATATAATGCAATATATCTTTGAATTTATAAATTTTGCAAAACGTCTTTGTAAACTATATTTTTTGTATATTTGTTTGGTATATTGTTGTTATTATTTATTAAAATTTTTAAACCATTTATTGATGTAACTCTTGAAAGCGCAACATATAATTGTCCATGAGTAAAAATAGGTTCAGGCAAATATATACCGACTTGATTTAGTGATTGACCTTGGCTTTTGTTAATTGTCATAGCATAACATGGTCTAATTGGAAATTGACGTCTTTTAAAAATAAATGGCCACTTATTTTCAGTTGTTGTAAGAATAATTCTAGGTATAAAAAATTTTGACCGGTATTATTTCCTGTCAATATCTTGGCTTCTATTAATCGATCAAATAAATTTGTAATGATTAATCTTGTACCATTGCATAATCCAGAAACTTGATTTAAATTTCTTAATAACATGATTGGCATTCCAATTTTTAAAGTTAACTTATGCGATGGTAATCCAGTAAATTCAAGTTTATTCAAAAATTCAATTGGATACAAAAGATCAATATTTTCATTACTTTTAGAATTTGATGAAATAGTGTCTGAACTTAAATAAGTTGTTGTATTACCTGGTAATAAGTTTATAGCGTAATTATTTATTTCATGGACAACAGCATTTCGAGGTGTCACTATTGCACGTTCTTTTAAATAATCAAATTTATTGTAGTTAATGTTAAAATTTGAATAAGTTGCCAAAAAAATTGCCTCTATTGGATTTGTATAACTATGAATAAGTATATCATTTGGAATTTCAACCCAAGATGTATCCTTATCATGTTCATAATCGACCGAACGTATTTTACCTTCTCCGATTTGTAATAACCAATGTGCAAAAGTTGAAATATTTTTTTTATCTTCATCACTTAAATTTTCTTTTGATAGTCTCATATTTTCTGTTAACTGAAATATTTTGAATGATTGCCAAAGGTAGGAATGATTTAATGAAGCTTCAATTACTTGCTCTTTAGTTCCTCCTGCTATAACGGGTAAAATTTGTCTAAAATCTCCTCCTAATAAAATGGGTTTACCGCCAAATGGTTTTTCAACTTGCATATTATTTTCATTTGATAAAATATCACGTAAACATTTATCTAATGATTCAAAACAATATTTGTGACACATTGGAGCTTCATCCCAAATAATTAATTCTGTTTTCTCAATTAATTTTGCAAGATGAGTACCTTTTTTTATTGGACATATTGATAAATTATTTATTGTAAGAGGTATTTTAAATCTAGAGTGAGCAGTTCTACCATTTGGAAGTAATATCGATGCAATTCCAGATGAAGCAACAGCTAAAACAATTTTTCCCTCAGATCTTAATTTACTTATTATTGTATGCCATAAAAAAGTTTTGCCAGTTCCTCCATGACCATGAATAAAAAAAGTATTACATGTTTTTTCTTCAATTGCTTTAATGACTTCATCATAAACAATTTTTTGACATGTATTTAATTTAGTAACCAAATTTGAATGCTGGTGTTTTAATTCAAAACAATTATAATCTAGTTCTTCTC
Source organism: Rosa lucieae (assembly GCA_024704745.1). Taxonomy (NCBI): domain Eukaryota; kingdom Viridiplantae; phylum Streptophyta; class Magnoliopsida; order Rosales; family Rosaceae; genus Rosa; species Rosa lucieae. Next base: position 32,088,933 of record CM045498.1, on the reverse strand, counting down.
TTAATAATTTGTTGTCTAATTGTAGCATGTTATTTGTATCAGGCATTGGTAATTGATGATCTTTTAGAGAACTTGACGATAAATTGAATATCTGTTCTAATTCAAATAGTAGTCGATTTTTTAATTCTGAGTCAGACAATGTTAGATTCGGATTTCCAATTTCATTTCTAGCTTTATATATGATATCATCACACATATTTGACCAATGTAAATCTAATAGCATTTGAGGATTTGCAACGTCACAAAATAAAATTATTGTAACAAAAAGTTGCCGTATTTCAGAAGCTGTTGCTACATAGGAGGAACTTGTTAATGCTTCAATCCATTCTTTATCATCACCCAGTAAACCTAAAGATCGGCATGCTTCTTGATAAGAAGAATGTTCAACACCATTAATTGTTTTTATTGAATCAAAATTGCAGCAACCTTTCTGAACATTTAGTAACAACCTCATATAATATAATTCTCCTGCTGTAGGAGGTACATTTCTTATTCGACCAATTGTTTGGTATTGTTTTCTTGGTGCCCAATATTTTTTGTCATTATGCCAAACGAATTTAGTTGGAAATTCTACATAAGTTAATTGACGTGCTTCTGGATAATTTTCATTTGCTTTAAACCATGCAGTAAGCATAGTATCTTCTGTACTCTTATGTCTAATTATTGATTCAAGAGATTGAGATTCATTAAAAACAATATTTTGTTCTGAAGGCATATGAATTTGTAAATGTTGAACAGCAGGATGTCGATGATGAATTGGATATTCAAATAATCTCCATACAGATTCGTGAGGAGTTAAATAACGACAATTAAGATAAGTTTGAATTTCATCATTCAAATCTTCATGTAATAAAACTCGAGCTCGATCTGGTCCTTTATTAATATATTTAAATAAATATTTAATTAACATAGATTGAGAGCATGACTCAACATTAATGTGAGCATTATATTTTAATAATAAAATTGGATTATAAGGTACAACAAAATTATTACCAATATGCATACCATTTTTTATCACAAATTTGGTATGATCTTCACGACGTCTATAAATTGGAGGTGAATTTGCCTCAAATATAGTATTTGCATTATATGGTTTTGGAAAAAATTTAGAACATTTTCCATCTCGCATGCAAGGAGATTTTGAATTTATTTGTCCGCAAGGTCCATGAATCATAAATTGACTAACAATTTCAAAAAGTTCTGGATTAATATTTTTGTCTGGTAATTCTGCTGAAATAATAGAATCTATGTCAGCCGCTGTATAACATTTATAATTTTTTTTAACCAAAATAACATATGAGCGTGAGGAAGTCCTCTTTTTTGAAATTCTATCGTGCAAACATCTGCTTCAATCTGTCCAAAAGGTTCTCCAGATTTGATATAAGTAATCATATTTTGTAATTTTATTTTAAAAATTCTTGAAATTATATCAGGTCTATCTCCAACTTTACATTTAGTATTTTTTTCTAAATATCTTGATATTTCTATCCACTTAACATTGCAAGTAAAAGTAATGAATAAATCAGGATTACCGTATTGTCTACAAATTGCCATAGCATCTTGATAATTATTGATCATATCTCTAGGACTTCCAGTATGAGAGCTCGGTAAAATAATTTTCTGTCCTAAGTTATGACCTTTATTGATTCCAGCTATAGATGCATTATACATATCTTTATAAATTTCACTTCTAAAATTTTTTTGATTTTTTCTAATCCAATCTAAACGATTTTCTTCGACAGTTGCATATGAATCGACTAAAAATTGTTGAAACAATCGTCCACCTTGTAATAAAGTATTTGATTCATAATTTCTATCTTGAATTTGATATGCAATGTAACTTCGCATTGACATTCTCTCTCTCTTTTGTTCACGATTCGCTCCAATTCGTTCCATTCGTAAATCTGGTTTATATCCATCTTCACCATATGGAAAAAGAATTGGATATTGTAATGACATATATTTTGGATGTATTTTAGAAACTCGCTGTAAGCACCCATTATTTGATTCAATAATTATGTCTTTATTTGAATTATATTCTCCAATATCACCAACAATTAAACCACCAATTTCTTCGCTTGTTGGTTTTTCATATTGTTTACCATCGATAGATTCACAATTAAGTATACTCATATTAAATGAAGATAAGGAATGACTTTCAAATTTATCTCTCATTGTGCGATATTGTTTTACTAATTCATTGACTTCATCAAACATTTTAATAAGTCCCTCAACAATATCTAATTTGATATTTTGATTAACATGAGTAGGGTCAATAGCATTAATACGATTTAAAATTTCATTTTTTGTATCATATACATATAATTGAGCATATTTAGGAGATTCACCTTCAGAAGGTAACATAGAACCCATTAAATGGTGTACTTGCCCACTAATTTTAAATATATAAGGACCAAATCCAGCATTTATTTTATGATCAATTGCTGCTCCCATCGATGTAAAACAAAACATTGAATTATAAACTCTAATATTCTCTTTAAAAACTTTGTCGTCTAATAATGTTGTAAGAAAATTGGGAGTTGGTCTAGGCTTTGGAAGTCTGACTTGTCCTTTTTTACAACAATTTGTATATATAATTTCTGCATTTGTAGATGATTGTTTTAGAGCTTCTTCGAACCAAAAATATGCATCGCAATAAGTGCATTTATAAATATTGTCTCCAGAATCTTCATAGTTCACAATCAATCCTGCCATCACAATTTTTTTTTATTTGTCAAACAATTTATGTAATTAATAGTTGATGAAAGCTAATCAATTAAATTTCTCAAAGATTACCTTGTAAAGTTCTTTGCTATTGCTTGACCGATTGAATGCGAAGATTCACCTGTTATTCAAAATCAATCATATTGTTAATTCATAAAAAATATACACCATTATCATGAAAACACAATTACATTCTTGATTTCAAAAATTGCAAAAACTACTAATCTTCAGAACTATTAATATTATGAGAATTACCCATTAGCAGTTGTACTATTAGTATCTGTGTTTTGATCAGCAAAGAACATCTGATTTACAATCGCACCACGATGTTGTTGATCACTTCTAATTTGCTTATCACGATGATCACATGTATTTCGATCTTCATCACTGTTGTGCAGAATTTGGTTCTCTTCCATCATCATCGGTTGACATGCTGTGATCAAAATTTCAATAATGTGAGCTATTTTGAATTTGTAAACAGAAAACACATGTTGTGAAAATTACTGATTCAGAGAAACACAGTAAAGCTAATAATACATGCTTACCTTTTTTCAACCTTCGTGATTTTCTCTGACAATGTGCGTCCATATTTGAAACAGTAGCAAAACTCTCATCATTAAACATTCTTTGTGTTTCTGTCTGATTATCTTGACCATCTTCATTATTGTCTTGAGAAATTCTCCTTAGCTTTCTTTTTGCAGTCTTTGTCGACATCACTGTATTCAAAAAAATTATCAGCTGTTAATGAGCTTTTTTACATAGTTTTACTTGAAAACACAAAACTCACTCATTATTGAGGCAACACAATCATTCCAAATCATAAACAAAATTTAAGGATACATACTGAAATCAAAAATTTGGTTAGCAAATGAAGTTAAAATTTTCAGCTGTTAATGCGCTTTTACATACAAAACTGACTCGGCATTGAGGCAACAGAATCATTCTAAATAATAAACAAAGTAAGGATACATACTGAGATAAAAAACTTAGTTACCAACTGCAGTTTTTAGAACTGCTACAGATTCAAGTGCATGTTTCATGTATCAAGAAGAACTTTTTAACACCTCCAGTCAAAAAAATTTAAACTGCATCATTACGCTATATCGAAACCCAGTTCATCAATGAAAAAGACATGCTATTGTCAAAAACAAATACCAGAATGATCACTTCTATATCTATTTTCAGGTCGGTAAGAAGGGGGCAAAAAAAAAAAAAAAACTTATTTCTACCTCCAACAATCACTTTAGAGGATTAGTAGCATTCACAGGTTTTTTTACAATGGATACCTGAGTTCAAACCACTTGAAAAATTCAATTGCACACTGTTCGCAGAATCTACAAAATGAAATGATAACAATTAGACAATTCAATATTAGTACAATCATGCAAATAAGAAATTCAATATAACAATCATCTAATAAAATTTTAGACTAAATACCTGAATCAAAATAATAGATTGAGATAGCACTAAATAACAGACAAACGAACAGCAGCAAGAAAATCACCCTCAAACTTTTTTGCATAGAATCTGCAGAAGAGAGACAAAATAATTATCACACTTCTCTAAACATTACAAAGTAATGAAGTCAAAATAAATCTAATAAATATCAGTATATTACTATTCTGGAAATATCCTTTTTTTAACTCTTATTCTTTCAATCATAATAAGCAACCAAAATACACTCAGTAAGAACTTCTAGCGACCGCTCTATATTACGTTTTCCAATCTTACAAACAAAACAGCAATCACTGTCTGCATACATGTTTCTGATTTGTAAATTAGACACATAATTTGATGCTCAGTAAAAAGCTTCCCTACCACTATACATTTCATACTGTTATTACTATATGATCACCAATGACTAATCAAATAATTCTGGAATTTATTAAAAAACCAGTCGTGTGATTCTAATCGAAAAGAAACCATGAAAATGATCCATATACTCTGAAAACACTTGGCAAGAAACCAAAAAGCGTTCTAGGATGTACACTGTAGAAAAGAAAAGAAAGAATCTCTCACACAGAACATGGAAGTATCTGAACACTGTTAATTTGATCATTATAAGAAAACCCAGAAACCTATATAAAATTCTATGAACAATAATGCGTGTAAAATATTGTGCAGCCAAAGGTCTGAATAAAAGGAGGAAAAAAAAAACAAAATAAAAGTCTTAAAAATTAAATTGAGAGAACGGGCAATATCACCAGTACATATTTTTCCAAACATCATTACACATTACTTGTATCCTATGATACATACTTCTTTACTCAATGATCAAGTCATGAAAATACAAACGTGCTAAAAATCAATCACTGTACATTACTATAAACACAATCATTCAATTGTAAATGACATTTTAGCAATCAGATAACATATTAGCATTAATAGCACAGATCAAAATCTCAAAAACTCAAACCACTTTGATTCATAACCAACTTTCTTTGCTTATTTAATTCCCGCATTATCATTGACTATTGCATTGGATACAGCATTACATATAAAAATAAATCCATGTGGCCTATATTACTTAGCACTACCAAAAAACACTCGTAATCTATTTTTTTTATGTTAAGAAGTTCAAGCCAATCAGAAAACCCAAATCAGAAAAGGCGGTAAACACAAAAAAAAAAAAAACCAAATTCAAGTTCACAAATCGAAAGCAAAGTGGCTACTATAATAACATTTTGAAAATCACAAATTGACAATCATAAAGCTAATTTACATCTACAAATCAACCAAATTCAATAAATCAATACCAACTAATCTGATTGAACACGACAAAGTAATTCTACGAAATCAAGCGAGTCACCATCCAATGAAAATATTCAAATTACCAAACATCAGGAACAAAGCTTGAAACTTTTCCATTCAATCACCTAAATCCCCAATCCGTAGACAAACAGAAGCCCTAAAACGTAAAAACCCATAACAATTCAAAACCAACAACAACTAAAAACACAACTAACAAAAACAAAAGTAGAAGAAAATGTCCAAACCTGCGATCTTCACTCTCGCCAAACCCACCAAAGCCACAAATCAGAGCACCACAGTCCCTTCTATTGCATATAACACAAAAGTTAATCTAACCAGGAACCAAAAGAAAATTTCCACATGCCCTAATCAAGCCAAAGAAAAACTCAGGAAGAAAAATTTGCAAACCTTCGATCTCTGAATAATATCCGAACAACGCAGACCAATCGCTCTTCTTCTCCCTTTTCTTCACAACCAAAACCAATCGCTATTCTTCTCCCTTTTTTCTATAGCCAAACCAAATCCAAGTTCACAAATCAAAACCGAAAAATCGGCATCAAACACAGGAAAAAAAAAAAAAAAAAACAAAAACTCACCCTCTCAATCCTCCTTACACGATTGTAGACAAAAGAAGCAATCCACTGATTATAGAAATCCAGATCACACTCTCGCAATTTAGATCAGAAGGCTCTAGAAAAGATAAGAAGCAACCCACTCTCTGAATTTAGTTTAGACGGCTCTAGAAGAGAGAATAAGATAAGGACGATCGGTGTGAACGATAAAATCTCAAAGGAGGGCAGAACGGTCTCTTCAGACGCCAATGGCCGAGCCGTAAAAAAAGGTAAAGTGAGGACTTAGCCGTCCTTTCCGTCCCTTAGGAACAGTCAGGAACAGTGCACTGAGATTTAGTATATAGTAAATTTCTGCAGTTTCTAGAGCAAGGAGGAGCGCCTGCTCTAACATTTAGCTCTTTTTGTTGTTTTGTTTGGGCATTTTAGGCCACGCTTGTCACAAAAAAAGAATTAACAAAAAATAAACGTGTTACTTAGTTTTTTTTTTTTTTTCTCTCCTGAAATACAAATAAAATTACAAACAACTGACACCTAAATTGGCTGACATAGAGAGGGAGAGCACGCAACCAACTCATGACAGGAGCATCATGTCTATTAATGGCATCAAGTCATCAACTAAGAAATTTGCCTATGCTTCACATGATTAAACATATTACTTAGTTATTAAATAATCAATAGTACACACCGAAAACCCACATGGCTCTGCAGCCTCTGCTTTTGCTCTCAAATCAAAATCATTCTATGGTTAGTGTGTAATGACGAACGCATGGACGTATTCCCTTTCTTTTCTTGAGCAAGACGTACAATACTACAGTAGTCAGTTAAACAGTGCTTAATTAATCTGTTAATCTCTTCCCCTCAATATTTTATTTTATGGTGTCGGTGATTTGTTTGTTTGTTTCACATGCGCTTCAAGTACCTCGTTACCTTGAGCTGCCTATTTGATTTGGATAGTACTTGACTGACCAGGTGTTGGTAGCAGTTTAGCACTGCTTTTGGATGTTCCCTAAATGTCTTACACGTGTCTTTTCTCCCATTTTTCTTTTTCTTTTCAACCTTTTATCTACCTTTATCTGTTGTCCTAGGTTATCAAGCTTGCAATAAAAAATCCTAAAGCATGGTCCTAGCCTTCAACATGCTATTTTTCACCGAACGACTTCCTGTCTAAGCGGTTACTTTTGAGGCGGAATCAGTGTTGTTCTGGGCTTTTTGGATCATCAATCTTAGCTTGAAACTCGTAAACAGATAAATTGCAGTATTCAAAAACTTAAACAAATATTTTCAGACTGCATATTGGGCTTCATATAGAACTTATTTATTAAACATGATTACAGAAATTCAGAGCCTCATTCTCAGGTAAACAGCTAAGAAGCTGTTTAGCTATCTATAAGAATGATTACAGTTACTTACTTGTTGTAATGAAAGCACACTTCAAACTACGATAGTAAGGGAAGAGCACCCTGCTATTCTGGTTTTCTCAGAGAATTTTCTGAATCTAGAACTGATATGGAATTTTTAGAACGAACTTCGAATGCCTTCTAAGGGAAGCTAAAGCTCCTTATATAGGGAGCGGAACTCAAACTAGAATTCAAAATACAAAAATGTACAGTACAACTCCATGAACTCTGCTTTTCTGAGTGCTCCTGCTGGTGGAGGTCGGACAGGGAAAAGCAGAAGTGGTTGGGTGAAATGTTTTTCACTTTCTTCTTTTTGAAAAGCAAAAGTATCTTTTGAAAAAGAAAACACTTGCCCCTTGTCTTGGTGCTTTCTTCTTTCACCCGTGATTTTCACCTGTGCTGCTACATATTCTCGTCTGTTTCTGAATTGTGGCCAAAGACAAATGAGTTATTGTCTGCTTGGGCCATTCGAACAGTAGTAGCATTATCTTCGACATCTGTATCAACATACATCTTGTAGTGGTTGTCAGTTTCAAGCTTTTCTACCCAGTGCATGCATGCCATTGTCGAATCTATCTCTTTTCTAGTGAGAGATAGGAATAGGTCACTGCTGACTACGTCAGGATGATCGTAGGTAGTGATAATAATTTTTTCTCCTGCTACCAGGAAGGTATTACTGATATCTTTAGAGATGATCTTCTTGATGTATTCTAGAGCCATGGCCTTCATCCAAGGAATGCTTGAGTTTGGTTAGCCATTGTACCCTACACAGGCTGGTTGAAGATTTTCTTTGAATAATTCTCACATAATGATATGGAGGAATATATTCAACCTCACCGTTTGCCTTCTGGCTCCATTCTGGAGGAGTAGATCGGAACTTCAAATGAATCATACAGTCATTTTTTCTAATGTTTTTGACTGTGTTGACAATAATAGGTGGCAAACCCTTTAGATCATCATTCGTTTTAGTCCACAGATTATGGACAAAACCATTTTCAACACAGCCAGAGCTTGTGTTCTTGAGGATGTTCACTCTGAACATTGACTGAGTATCTTCCAACATAAGGTCCTGAAATAATAAAGAGAGTTGGAGGAACTAGGTCTTCTGAATTATGCCTTCCTATCAGACTATGGAATTCATGCCAGTCTGATTCATTGAGTGCCATGACCGGGACCCTAGAACTTCTAGACTTTCGAGGAAGTGAATTTTTTCTTTTCTGATAGCACTCTGCTGTGTATGGATTTCTTCAAACTGGGTCTACCATTTTCGTAGAGTTCTTCAGCTAATGCAAAGAGAGCTGGGACATTAGACCACTGCTTCTTTCTTGAAAGGCAAATAAGAGATTGTCCAGGATTGCCTTCTGGTGGTAAGCTAATCTCCTCGCCAGTTCTGAACACAGGAGTATCAAAAGTTCTTAATTCATAATTAAAAATATTTATAACTCCAGTTGGAGTTGGTCTGCTTTTTGGCAAAGCAGCAGCCATCAACTGTCTTGATGAGCCTTTACTTACCGTTTTGAGACGGGCTAGCCAATCCTTTACCCTGGGATTGATCAGTTGTGGCTAGTCCTTTTGGACTTAGCAGAAACCTTTTGAGGATTTTTTCTTTAGGATCCTCTTCAGGTTCATGTTCTTTCCCAGTTCTTCTGCTTCTGGGATTACGACCTTCGTCGTCATCTCTTTGACTGAACATTGCCATTTCTCTAGTCAGTGCGTCTGGAAGATAATTCTTGTTTCCTGCAATTAATTCAACATTATAATCATATTGGTTAAGAAATAATTGCCAGTTGTCTAATCTTCCTTTATCAGCAGCTTTGTCAAGTTTAAAATTTTTGAAATTCTTTACTCTAGCACAATCGGTGCGAACAATAAAAGGTTTTCTAAGAAAAGCTGGAGAATTTAAAATTGTTTTGTTGACAGCCAAAATTTCTTTTTCTCCTGTGGGATAATTCAGTTCTGCAGGGCTGGACTTGCCACTACAATATTTGCAGATCTTTTCAATGTTAGTTCCAGGCTTTTTTGCTAGAACCATTCCGGACCAATAATTATCACTCGCATCTGTTTGGAGGATAATTTCATCATTCTCTTCTAGTTGTTGCAGAGGAGGGAGGTTTTTGCAGAGACTTTTTATCTGCTTCACTATTTTTTCATCATCTTCTGTGAAGTTCCATTTTCTTTTGGAACTTGTCTTAGGAGATAACATTGTTGTTAACCCTGAGATTTTAGGAATGAAATCTCTCCCGTAATTGATGACACCAAGGAATCTCTCTAGACTCTTAGCATCAGGAATTTTATCTGGAAACTTTCAGATCTTCTCAAGGATGTTTATTCCTAGGAAATCAACTTCGTCGAGGATAAAAAAGATTTTCTTTTCACCTAGGATGATTCCATGCTGAACTATCAGCTTTACTACCTCATGGAGATGTTTCATGTGTTCTTATCTGTTTTTGGAGAAAACCAGGATGTCATCTATGTAGACGACACAGAACTCCGCTACATGCTTGAAGATNACTCACAGTCGCGTCCACCCCATCGCGACAACCCATTGCGTCGTCTCCCATTGACGCTGCTCTTCCTTCTTCCTCTCCTATTGATTTCGATCCTCCTTCTCCCTCTCCAGTTCCTTCGCCTCCGACCACCTCAGCGTCTCCCTCACTCGATCTCAGCCTTAGCCCAACATCTCCGAATCCCAGCTCCTCCTCTCTCGATCTGCGTCCTGACCCAATCCCATCCCCATCCACCACCAGCTCGCCCTCCGCCTCATCCACTCCGATTGTGCTACCACCGCCGGTTCCCATCACTCCACCAGTACCCATCGCTCCACCACCACCCGAGGCTCCTCTCCGTCGCTCCACTCGCACCACTGCTCCGCCCCCAAAACTTCGGGATTATGTTTGCTCTCAGGTCACGCTGCCTACTTCCGATCAATCGTCCTCTTTGTTTCCTGGTCCAACCAAAGGTACCCGTTATCCCTTGTCCAATTATGTCACATATGATCGGTATACACCTGGGCATCGCTCGTTTATTGCTCATATTAGTCAAGCTTCTGAGCCCAGTTCCTATGCTGACGCCGCTCCCTATCCTGAGTGGCAAGAGGCTATGCGCTCAGAGTTAGAGGCTCTCCATGCGAATGGCAGATGGACTCTCACACATCTTCCCGCTGGTAAGAAGCCCATTGGTTGTCGCTGGGTTTACAAGATCAAACACCGTTCAGATGGTTCCGTTGAGCGTTATAAGGCTCGTTTGGTGGCCAAAGGTTTTACTCAGATGGAAGGTGTTGATTATCAGGACACTTTTTCTCCCACTGCAAAGATCATAACAGTTCGCTGCTTAATTGCTTTGGCTGCTGCCCGGCGATGGCCACTTTCCCAGTTAGACGTCAACAATGCCTTCTTACATGGGGATCTTCACGAAGAAATTTACATTGTACCTCCTCCAGGTCTTCAGCGACAGGGGGAGGAACACTTGGTTTGTCGCCTTCACAAGTCTTTGTATGGACTGAAGCAAGCATCTCGTCAGTGGTTCGCCAAGTTTTCGGTTGCTATGCAATCAGCTGGCTATGTTCAATCAAAAGCAGACTATTCTTTATTCACAAGGAAACAAGGCAAGTCTTTTACTGTTCTTCTGATATATGTTGATGATATTCTAATTACTGGGAATGACTCTGCTAGTATTTCTGCACTTAAAAACTTTCTGCATAGTCAATTTCGTATTAAAGACCTTGGGAACTTGAAATATTTTCTTTGCATTGTAGTATCACCTTCTGCCCATGGGATCTTTATTTCCCAGCAGAAATACGCTCTAGAGATCATTAAAGATGTTGGATTGTTAGGTGCAGCTCCAATTGATACTCCCATGGAGCGTGGATTGAAATTGTCTGATAAAAGTGAGTTGCTTAAGGATCCATCTTGATACAGGAGGCTAGTTGGGAGGTTGATCTATCTTACGGTTTCGAGACCTGATATTACCTATCCTGTTCATGTTTTGAGCAGGTTCATGCATGAACCTAGAAAATGTCATATGGAAAGTGCTCTCCGTGTTGTGCGATATCTTAAGAATGCACCTGGTCAGGGTTTATTTTTCTCTTCAGAAAGTGATCTCAGGTTGCGAGTTTATTGTGATTCCGATTGGGCAGGTTGCCCGATTACTAGAAGGTCTACTACAGGCTATTGTGTCTTTCTTGGACCCTCTTTGGTTTCATGGAGATCCAAGCGGCAGAAGACCGTCTCTCTCTCTTCAGCAGAGGCAGAGTATAGAGCAATGACGGGGGCTTGCTGTGAACTGACTTGGTTGGGATTTCTTCTCCAAGATTTGGGTGTATTGCAATCAAAACCTGCTCTACTATACTGTGATAATAAGGCAGCGCTGCATATTGCTGCTAATCCTGTTTTTCATGAAAGAACGAGACACATTGAAATGGATTGTCATTACATTAGAGATAAAATTCAAGATGGCTCTGTTGTTACAAAGTTTGTGAGTTCTCCACATCAGTTAGCTGATGTTCTTACTAAAGCATTGGGAAAAGAAGTCTTCATTCCTATGATTCGCAAGTTGGGAGTTCGCGACATCCACTCTCCAACTTGAAGGGGAGTGTTAGGAAAGAAAATATTGTGTATCATGTATAATAGGAAAGTAGTTTAGCTTAGTTATGCATAGTTATTTGCTGCCTTATTTTCTCCTTAATTGTAGAGATTTGCTTCCTTGTAGAATAGGTACTCTCTTTCTTGTAATCTGTTTATAACCTTGATACGTGAATGAATGATCATAATCTAGCAAAATATCCTCTTTTCAGACTGCTACACAGTTTTTCATTATATGAGAAAAAGAAGCCTTTTATAGGACCTTCTTATCTAGCGAAAAATAATTGACAGCAAAATTCGAATCAATGACAATCAAACCAGGCAACCCCAAACTCTAAACAGAATCATCTTTTTTCATTTCAAAAGACAACAGAACATTATAAAATAGAAAGCACAAAATCTGAAGGCACAGGCAGTAATTTTGAAATCATACTAGTCCGGCCAGCAAGAACAATACCGATTTTACACTAACATTAAACTCGAACCATAATCTACGAATCGGAGCTAAACAACCAAGCAAACAAGAAGGAGGAATCAATTACATTATACTAGCTACTTTTATGCAAAATTACAAGATCCTAAGAAAATTTTGGAGGAAAATAATCGTAACTGATCGAGAAATGCAAAAAGCGAAGGGCGACTGGATTAGAAATCGAACCGATTTTCTCGACTGCGGAATCCAAAACCCTAAGCATTACGAAACGATTAGAACCGAGAAGACTTACAGATTTCGAAGCCGGCTACGATTAGAACTCCCACCCGTGTGTGCGTTTTAACTATTTATACTGGAGGGATATAGATTAGCGCGCTCTTTCTAAAGCTAATCAAATACATTTGGGCTTGGGGGTAACGGGTCACTCTATTTGGGCCCAAAATTGGAAACCCGGCCTGCCCCCCTTCTCGCGCCAATTATAGAATCTAGACGACCAATCAATTTTGAAAGAGAAAATGATGAGGATAGCACAAACGAAGAGGAAAACGACAGAAAGAGAAGGAGGAGATAAAGATGCCTCCGGTTTAGGCCGAAACCCATGCAAAATTGCCCATAATAAACATTGAAATTTTCACCAACTCTCAACTCGACATAGAGGAAAACCAGAGCAAAGAATATTCTATAGATTGAAAAAGCGATATTGGAAAGCTCAAGTTCAAACTTTGAGTTCCTCCCTGTGTTACCTAAAATTGGTGAATATATATATATATATATATATATATATATATAAACTAAAGTGAAGATTCTTGTTCAAGCACATATGATAAATAAGTGCTTATTGTAATGAAGAGATTGCCGCAGCAATATGCTCATATCAAAATCTCAACTAGTTCAGCTCAAACTCGGTAGTCAGTTAATGTCTTGGTTATCTCTTAACAACTGCTATTCCTCACTCTAAGATAAGAACTATACATATTTTGAAAGGGATTTGGAACCCAGAACAACCAACATATTTACCAAAAAAAGAAAGCTATGTTTGAGGCGTGTATGTTGAAAAGTTGTAAGTTTCCTGTCAAAAATAAAGAATTGGATTGTAACTCGTGAAGGAAGACTTAAATATAAGCAGGCTTAAATTTTTTTACAAAGAATAAACATAATCATTACCAACCGGGTGATGGCTCTAAACCTGTGACTGAAGTACATGTGCTCATGTCCACTCCACCTCCCAAATAGTGAATACGCTTGAAAATTTTGGACATGAATTGTTATCACTCATCAGCGGTGTCTTGTAATGAACCAAAAACAGTACAACACAACTTAAAAGGCTGGAGTTCTTTTTTATTTTTTTGAAAAATTAAAGGCTGGACTTAATACCAAAACAACAACAAAAATAAAGCAAATACAGAAAAACAAAACAAAAGACGGATCCATCACACCCAAACCAACTCCAAGCCCGAGCCCAAAACTGCACCTAGATCTGAAAACCCTAGCCCAACGCCTTGCTGCAATACCCCCACCCATCATGGCCCAAATCCAACCTCCCTGGCTCCCTTCAAGCCATTTCCCAGCCGACCTGCAGAAAAAATAGTAAACTTAAAATAAAGGCACAAGAAGAAACGCCCCTAGTGTCGAACAAGCCTTGTGCATGCCTTAAACTTGGCACTTATTCCTCTTACAATTTCCACACATGTCACTTTGTCATCTGTGGTCTCCGTCTACTTTGGCAGGTCTTTAACAAGTTCGAAACTCTCAGAACAAATCTTGTTCATGTTTGCTAACAATGGGAGAGAAAGATACAGTGTGTGTAACTGGTGCCGGAGGCTTTGTGGCATCTTGGGTCGTCAAGCTGCTTCTCTCTCAAGGATACAAGGTTCATGGCACCGCTAGAGACCCAGGTAATTATTTTCCTTCGTCTATCTCAATTTCTGATGTACTACATATGATTGCACATTTGCACTTGATTCCCATTCAAAACTTCAGGTGATGAGAAGAATGCCCATTTGAAGAAACTGGAAAACGCTTCTGAGAATTTGCAACTGTTCAAGGCAGACTTGTTCGACGTTGAAGGTCTTTGTAATGCCATTTCTGGGTGTTCTGGTGTTTTCCATGTTGCCTGCCCTGTTCCATCGGACGAAGTTTCTAACCCTGATGAGGCAAGATTTTGGTCATTTCGAGTAATCATTGTTTCACCTCGCTGTTTTCACTTCATAGACTTGAACCAAATTATTTCAGTCTACTTCTCTAGATGCATTGATGCAGTTTAAACTTTTGCATGATGGAATTAAACGAAAACATAACATGATAACAAAGTAGACATGTCTATATGCATGTCTTCTCGTAATTGAATAGTGAGTACATATAAATTGCCCTCAGTTTATTGGCTCATACTCTAGACAAGACTTTTACTCTCGATCATGAGTATCCTAATTGATTTGGCTGCTTTAGTATCCATCACTCGAACCCCTGAATTTACAAAGCCAAAATCTAGACCAAGTATTGGCCATTACACTTTATCTAACTATTAAAATTAATTCCAACAACTTAGTTGAATAATAGGGGAAAAGTTCTAATTTCTATGCAGAGAGAATTTATCGAACCTGCTGTAAGGGGCACACGGAATGTACTAGATGCATGTATCAAGGCAAAAGTAAAGAGGGTCGTGGTGGTTTCATCTGCTGGTGCTGTTATATACAACCCAAAATGGCCCAAGGATAAACCCATGGATGAAGAATGTTGGTCTGACCCAGAGTATTGCAAGAAAGCTAAGGTATCATAACAATGCCTCGAATTTCAGGAACATACATGCTAGCTAGTTTTCCAGAAGTGAATGTTATTTCTCATTCGCATTATTTTGATCTTTATTTCCATTTTTCAATTGGTTCAACTCCTGTGTGGTATAATGAACACTACAGACCCAGTTTGGCAACTATTGTCTTGCCAAGACAATGGCAGAAACTGAAGCTTTGGAGTATGCAAAGAAAAGTGAATTGAGAATCATTACTGTTTGTCCATCCTTTGTTTTTGGTCCAATGCTGCAATCAACATTAAATGCCAGCAACTCATTGCTCATAACTCTTCTAAAAGGTTATTCCACGCGTTTTATCCTGCTTTTCTTTCTTTCTTCCGATGCCTATTGTCTCTGAAGAGAAATGACTTTAATAGTGCGTGGATGCACATTATGTTGAAATGCACTAGGATTATTGAATAATTACCTAGTGTCCTTATTTTACTTCCTTTTTATTAATTTATTTCTGTTTCAATTTCAAATGATTAGATGGACTGGAATCTGTTGAGAACCGTGCTCGTCCTGTTGTTGATGTGCGTGATGTAGCTGAAGCTCTACTTCTGGCATATGAAGAGCCAGAAGCTGAAGGCAGATACATTTGTACGTCTTACGTGATCAAGGTGCAGGCTTTGGTGGAGATGTTGAAGGGCCTGTATCCAAATTATAACTACCCTAAAAGGTGACCAATTGGTGGTATTAAAAAAGTATTTCTATAATCAATCACTTTGTCATTCCTCTTGTCTTTTTTGTTAGATTATAATGATTAGTTAGTTCTTTGCATATATATGACAGAATCATTGGAGCAGTTGAAGACGTGAAGATGAGTTCAGAGAAATTGCAGAAACTTGGTTGGAAGTATAGGCCATTAGAGGAGACTATTGTTGATGCTGTCAACAACTATATGAAGCAAGTGGTATCCTCTGCAAATAAAGAGTAGCAAGTCAACTGGCTAGTTTTGCTAGAAATTGAAAATGTTCCCACAAACAGTTTTTCAGCTTGAACCTTTAATTTAATAATGTGATCCATTGGGTTTTGTACTCATTTAGGCATGTAGTCTCGTTATCGGTGTGATGTACACTTGAACCTACGAATATGAACTTATGAAGTCGAAGAGCTAACCTTCTCAAAAATAGGAGCTGAATTGAAATGAACGTTAGAAGGAGAATTCGCTAACGCCCATTTGGTAAGAGTGAGCCACACCATTACTTTTTCAGAAGAGATGACTGCAAGAGCATCCAGGTAGTTGAACATATATGGCGGTCAACAACGTCCTTGTAAACAAAATATAATAGCAGCGCGTGGGACGGAGTTAACAAAGACACTGCCTGAGCTAGCTCAAGGGAGTTGGTCTTGAACTTGACCAGAGAGTCCTGTCGATCACAAACCTGCACGCTACCAAAGCCGCTAAAGCTTTTACATGATCAAGTGATTATACTTGCGTAACACTGCAAGCTAAACTCGTAATAAAAAGCCCAGACCAATCTCTAAGAACCACACCTAGCCTGTCTCTAGTAGCAGAAATCAAGTCAAAGACACCGTCCATATACAAACACTATATATACCATCTTGAAGGTGGTTTCTCCACTTGTGACGTACCAGAGCGGGTTTGGGAGGAGAGGTCCTAGCCTTCAAAGAGCCAGACCAGGACGTGGTAAGCGGTTGGCACTTCCTAAGTTCCTATCATTCCATAATTGGTGGTTTCTAGATTTCCAGAGAAACCCGAGTGCAGCAAGGAGCTTATCAAACTGGGAGCTTCCAAGCTGAGCCATACACAAGCGTAACCACGAACTCCTTAAAACTTGACAGAAGGGAGAGAGACAAGTGAGCAGTAAGAGGTTCAATTACGTACGGTCCTAGTAATAGGAGAATCAATGAACAGATGCTCAATGGTTTCCGGGTCTACGTACTCGCGCGTAATATATCGTTAGGAACATCGACCTTCTTTAATTAGTAAATGTTTGGTTCTGGTAAGCAGAAAATTCAGAGATACTTTGTAAAGACAAATCTTCAGTTTGGTGAGAACTTTAGCTTTCCAAAACTTTATCCAGAAACTAGAGTCAATCGAACCATGAGTTAAAGGGAAGAGGATGGAGAGTTGGAGACAACTCAACTATGAGAATGGAAGTATGCTTTGAGATTATATCATAAAACGTATGGCTTGTACGGACGTAGTGAATATTACTCAGGGCAACTCCAACCATAGGCACCATTTGGGGGTGCTATTCTCATTTTAGCACCCCTTTGTTGCACTATTCATATAGGACTCAATTCTCATCTCCAACCATGAGGTGCTATATGGGGGTGATATTTTCATTATTCTTGACTAAAATATAATATGAGTATAATTTTGATGAATATTATATTAAAAATATGTTAATTTAATTAAATAAGGTAAAAAAAATAATTTAACATTTTATCATAATATTTAAAAATTATTTTTATTATTTAATGAATTTAAAAAAAGTTTTAAATTTTTTTTTGTGTCGGCATATACGACAAAAGTGTCGGCATATACGACAAAAAATCTAACTATTTAGAAGATATTTTGATGTTTTGTGTCGGCATATATGCCAAACAGCCGAATTTCGATGTGATTTCAGCGCCACGTGTCAATTTCTAATTGGCTGTCCAAATTACGGTTGAGTCTTTGTCCGCCACGTGTCATATCTTATCTAATGATATGAACTCAAACCGTCCATAAATATGGGGTCATTGTCATCCTCATCTCTCACAAATTCACAAACA
Source organism: Rosa lucieae (assembly GCA_024704745.1). Taxonomy (NCBI): domain Eukaryota; kingdom Viridiplantae; phylum Streptophyta; class Magnoliopsida; order Rosales; family Rosaceae; genus Rosa; species Rosa lucieae. Next base: position 32,070,946 of record CM045498.1, on the reverse strand, counting down.
CTTCTCATATCCAAATCACACAAATCTTTCTTTCTTTTCCGTTTTGATTTTGTCAAACCATTTATGCAATGAATCGTTTGACGAAATGGTTGCAGAAAGATCAAGAAGAGGCCGTCACGAGAAGCCGTCGACGAGCCTTGATGATGTCTGCCGCTGCCTTGCAAATCCAAACTCTGGAAGATGAGGATTCACAATGGGGTGGTTCTTCAGAAGGTCGTACCTATAAGGCCAGGGATCGAGAGCTGATGGATCTTCGACTCAAAGCTCAATACTTCACTGATCCGTGCAGGTATGAACCAAACATATTTCGTAGGCGATATAGAATGCAACCTTGGGTCTTTGACAGGATGATGCGCGACGTGGCCAACTACGACCCATATTTTGTTCAAACAAGAGATGCTTGTGGGAGACTAAGCTTATCCACTGAACAAAAGCTGACATGCGCCATGAGAATGCTCGCGTATGGCATCACAGCTGATTTCTGCGATGATTACCTAGATATTGCGAAGAGCACTGCCATTGAGATTTTGGAGCACTTCACAACGGCAATCTGGAATGTGTACCATGAGACTTACCTCCGCCGACCAACACCAGCGGATTTGCGACGGCTGCTGGACAAAGCTGCAGAACGGGGATTCCCGGGGATGGTGGGTAGCCTTGATTGTATGCACTGGCAGTGGAAAAATTGTCCCACCGGATGGTCAGGGCAGTATACTGGCCACAAAGGGAAACCGACAATCATCTTAGAGGCGGTGGCCTCCTACGATACTTGGATTTGGCATGCCTTCTTCGGACTTCCAGGTTCCCTGAATGATATTAACGTTCTTGGATGTTCACCATTGTTCAATGACGTATGCCTTGGTGAAACCCCTGAAGTAAACTACCAGGTATGTAATAGGCATTATCGTCAATGTTATTACCTTGTTGATGGGATATACCCTAAGTGGGGGTCATTTGTACAAGCAATCCGAAACCCAAGGACGCCGCAGACACAACACTTCACAAGGATGCAGGAAGCATACAGAAAAGACGTGGAGAGAGCATTTGGTATTCTCCAAGCTCGTTGGGCAATCATAAGAGGACCAGCTCGTGGGTGGAGTAAGGAGAACCTTCAATACATCATGATGACGTGTATTATCTTGCACAATATGATTGTTGAAGACGAGCATGATGAAGATGCAGCAGAGCCATGATTTGATCCTGATGATATCCCAACTAGACCCAAGAAAGCAGAGATATATGACAGACAGTAATTCCCACCGATGTTCATCGCAATCCGCATCAACTAAATCAATTCTTGCGTCGTCATAGGGAGGTTAGATGTCCAGTGATGAATAAAAACCTCCAAGATGATCTAGTCGATCATCTATGGACCATGAAGCTACAAGCTGATCAGAACCACCAGTGAGGAGTATGCCTTGGTGTTTTTTTTTTTTTTTTGCTTTCATAAGTGGCCATGTAGTCATGATAAGTGGTCATGGCCTACTATGTATTGTGTGGTATGCGTTTACTTTGTATTGTGTGCTTTTAATTTGTGTGGTGTGCTTTATTATGTCAATAAAGTTCAATGCTTTATTATGAAGATGATCTACTGAATTACATCCAAACAATTCAAGTTAATGGAATATTTTTTATTATCATAAATTAAAACACAAACAATTCAAGTTAATGGAATATTTTTTATTATCATAATTTAAAACACAAACAATGAAGTTTAATATGAATTACATCCAATTTGTCTCTTGAAGTGAATCATAAGTGGCCAAGCCTGTACATGTGTTGTCTCCTCCAGAGGGTGTAGGATCTTGAGATTGTTCCGGGATGCTTGAAGTTTCTGCCTCCTTATCTATTATTTGTTGTTGCTTCCTCTCCCAATAACTCCTCTTTCTTGGGTGAAAATTGATGGATCCACCTGCATCGTGCGAGCATCCTCAGCGCGTTGCTCAATTAGTTGGCCTTCTCAAACTGTTTTTGCCTTTGTTGGTACTCGCGCTCTGTTTGTTCATAACATTTCTGCATTTGAACTCGTAGGCCATCCGCATCCTGCTTATTGCCTTTTCTTAGCTAGCTTCTGAGCCTTCTGTCCTTGAGGACGTGCCTTCCTTGATGGAGTCGGCTCATCATCAGTATTGGGTGTTCCATCGTCATCCAAGTCAACATGATTAGGAACACTAAATGGGGTGTTTTCCATTGATGGAATTTTCCCAAACTTTTCCGTATTTTTCAACTCTCTCCAACAATGCTCAAACAAAAAATCACAACCATTTGTGTCGTAGTACGTTGATTTGACATTCATGAGCTACATATAATATTAAGTAAATAAAATATTAATTAAAAAATTAGCTTAGTATAAATCGATCAATAAACTAGATAAGAACATTTTACTTTTAACAACTACATGAAAAATAAAAACATAATTATTATTGAACATATTTCAATATAATTACCTCATCCTCCATATTTTCGCCGCTTCTTCGTTGAAAATGTTCGACCTTGTTAAGGGCATGGCGCCACTTCATACATGCCGGACTTATTTTCTTCCAACGAGCTTGGCAACTAGAAGTTGTTCTCTCCATGCAACCTACCGGTTTGTGAGCATTGTACTCCTCCGAAACACGACTCCATAATAACTCCGACGTTTGATCTTTTCCGACAGCACCATCACCCCCAACAGTGATCCAAGCTCGGCAAAGAATAACTTCTTCATTGTGTCTCCATGAATCCCCTCTTGGAGCCATTTTTCACAAGACAAAAAAAAAATATATATATAGATATATTTAAGAACAAGAAGATGTGTTTATGAATGGAAAATTGTAAAGAAGATGGAGTATATTTGGTGTGAGGAAATAGAAAAGAATGGGTTGGTATTTATAGATTTTCTATAATTTACTGTTCCAACGGATATATTTTTTTCCCACAAATTTCTGGTAAATTTTTTAATTTTTTTTGGAACAAATAGGCCACAATAACCTTTCATTTAATAAGAGCCGTTGATAAAAATTTTTTCCCTCAAATCTGAGCCATCAGATTGAAAATAGATCCGTTTGAATAAAAAAAAAAAAAAATTCAAGCTTCTGCGGACCGTCCATTTTCAAAATGGAGCGATCTCAGCCGTTCGTGTTTTGACCGTTGCATCTCCCAACAGTAGGTAGCAGACAGCCCAGCATGGCGGGCCCACTGGAGCAGAAACCATAAAATCAGACTTTTCTCTCTCCAGCGCGTCTGCGCGCGTTCTCTTCCTCCCCCTTCTTTTTTCCACGCGTCCTTCTCCTCTTCAATCTCCAGCGCGTCTCTCTCTCTCTCAAGCTGGGTCAGACGAGCTTGTGGTCCCAGACCACTGTTCTTCGGTCTCAGTCCTGGAAAAGTCTCAATTTTGAGACTTCAGATAGCCCCAAGTCTTATTTTTATGAGACCAGACCCCTCTAAAAATCAAGGTTGGAGATGAAAAGTCTCAAACTTGATCAAATTCTGATTTTTAGTCCCAAGGTTGGAGTTGCCCTCATATAATAGAACATGTTCTATAATAGGACCGGAGTCTAATATTATCAGACACAGCCAGATTAAAACTATCTTAAATGGTACGATCAAACATTTGCCTCTACTAAATTGGACATTTAGCAACAAGCATGTTATTGGAGTTTCACTTTATTAGTTACTGGAACATATTTAAATTAACGTACATATGCATTCTTGGTCATTCAGGAAGAGAACGGTGGCTAGATAGTCATGGGTGCCTGAATGGACATGATCTAGAAAAGTTTTTATACCACTCACTCTTTTTTTTTTCACTTACCTATAATAACTCTTATAAGTTGTTCCCTAATACGCAAGTAAGGTTTTCTGTGTTTTTAATTTATTTTTGAGAATATTTTTCTCTCACCCATTTGTCACATAGAGAGAAAATGGAAGACAGAGAAGTCATAGGAGACCTCGCCAGAAACCTCACTGGTCGTCTGAGTTTGCTAGAAACCTCGCCAGACTTTTGAGTGATTGTCAGACTTCATTGGATATCTCCAAAGAGGTTGTTGGAGATCTCATAGTTCACCGGAGAGCTCGCTGAAGACTTTTATCATCCCCATCCCCCAATAAACTTTTATTGGGGGACAATAAAGCCAATAAAATTTTGACATTGGGAAGGGGGACTAATCTCCCTAAAAGTTGACAAATAAAATTTGATTGAGGAAGAAGATGAGAAGATTATGTAAATTTAAAATATTTTATTAGGGGGCAATGAAAGTTCATTGGGAGAAGTACGTAGAACTAATCTCCTCAAAGTTACACAAATAAAACTTTAATTAAGGAAAAATATGAGGAGATTACATCAATTCAAAACTTTTTATTGTGGGCAATAAATTTTGGGAAATGTTTTATTAAGAGACAATAAAACAATTTTTTTTTTCTTTTTTCTTTCCTTCAGGGCCTTCTGCCCCCATTTTACCAAAAAAAGAAAATGTTTAATGATAGCATTCAAACCTTTTGCAAGTCCACCAACTAAAGAAATCATTTGTCCATGCCAATGCTAAGTAAATTGTGAGGGTCCTTTTTGAATTAAACAACGATTAGGCCAAAATCAACCCAATAATCTGATTATTGGAAGGACTTTGTATGTGATTCAGATCATATGAAAAACAAATAAGGCTTGGAAGAATGAAGCATGGTGTGGGAGCTAGAATCTGGGAAGGTTTGTGTAGTACCTCAGAAATTAGTTATTATTTTCCTAAGATTTTCAGGAATCTAAATTGTGGTTATAGGACGGTTTCGTGGCTCGTGGATGGAGCGGAAGTGTTTCAGACGAATTAATTATTCGAAAAATATAGTTTTAGGGGGGTTAAAAGGTTGACTTTTTATACGTTGGGATTCTCTGAAAACTTTCTTCACGAAAGTTGTAAATCACATTGATACGAGTTCGTGGACATGCGGAATGCATCCATTGGAGTTCGTATGAAGAAGTTATGGCCATCGGAAAAAGTTTCCATTTTAGTATATATATGGATTTTCCGAAAATTATTTCATAAATTCCAATTTTCCATTTTTGGAAACTCCCTTCTCTCCGTTCTCTCTCCTCCGCGCAACCCAGACCCGATGGAAACCCGCCGACCCGACCCGACTGGTTCTTTCACCTCCGGCCACCTATGGCGACGGGACAAGCCCAGATCGACTCAGACTAGCCTCCCGCGTCGCCCTGTGGTGGTGGTTTGCATGGTGGTTCACCGGAAAGTGGAGATCCAAGCTCCAACAGTTGAAGCGATCAGGACCCGACCGGAAATCCACTTTTCTGGCGACTTCTCGGCCGATCCTCTCAGTTTTGGAATCTCCTTCTCTTCTTGATCATCCTCATACCCGCCTTGAAGGACGATTTTGTGTGTAGAGTGGAAGATCAAGGGTTGAAGATCAGCAGTGCACAATGAATCTGGAGCTTGATCAGATGGCAGCGATTGGCCGATCTTGCAAGTTTGATCTAGGACGATCTAGGCCGAACCAGACTTAGCTCCAGGTATGAAAGTTGCTCTACTCTTGATGATGAACATTTCTGGATGGCCCGGTGGCAGTGCACCACAGCCTGTGATGGCGTTCCAGCCATGAAAGGGACAGCTTCTGGTTTTATATATCATCTACTCGTCGATACGAGCGTTTTGATATATAATACGAAATTTTTGGAGATCGTATGAATATGTTATGATTTTTACGGTTTCGAACCATTCGATTTTCGATCCGTGTGGATTCGATCATCCGATCGACTTGCGATTTTGGCATATCGATCGTAGATGTATTCCGGACTTTGGGTGCTCTCGGATGAGGTTTCTCCTCGATTGGCTTTACTTTCGGGTTGTGGTTCGATTTGGGGATTCGAACTTTAATTGCTTACTTTGAAATTAGATGCTTTCATACCACAAGTGGTATTAAGATGTGACCTTGATGTGATTAGGTACGTGGAAAGTATGTTGAGTGGATTGTGGCGATTTGTGCTTCTCCCGATTTGTGTGTGAAGACACAGCGGGATTCAGAGGTGAGTAATCTCACAAGGTTCATTTACGAACGAAATACCCTTATTGTTTTGAGAGTTATTTATTAATTGCAAACTATAGTTGGCATTAGTAGGCATTCCTTAGTTGTTTACATGAAATATATATGTTTTAGTGGATTTGTGTATGAAAACAATATGCATGAATGTTGCTCATTTATTGTTTTGTGTTATGGCTTTTCGGAAAACAAATGATTGTGGAATTGTTGATTCGATTTGTTTTGAAAAACATTGAGATTTGTGTATGAAAACAATATGCATGATTATGCTTATTTATTGTTTTGTGTTATGGCTTTTCAGAAAACAATGATTATGGAAATGTTGATTTCGATTGTTTTGAAAAGCGTTGAGATTTGTGTAACATTTTGAGTCATGTGCGACTTCTTTAATGTTTTATTCCAAGGGACTGAAAAGTTCGAGGAATGAAGGTCTATGACCTTAGGCAAAATATCAGGTAATCACGTCTTTGGCCTGACGAGTGGTTACGAATTCAGTTAGAGCTCTAGTCTGTCTGCCACAATTGTGATTTATGGGATAACGGGACAAGGTTATTTCTAACTAATGAGATTACGTGTTTTTAGGGAACAATGTGTGAGTTGCTTTCCTTATTAACGGTTTTTAAGGTAACAAGGTGCAAATTGTTTTCCTTACTAACCATTTGATAGAAATCAAGTGTGAGTTGCTTTTTATGGTACGATTGATAGAAATCAAAGTGTGAGTTGCTTTTCTATGTTTCGTTTTAAAAGAAACCAAGGTGTAAGTTGCTTTCTTTTATTTTGATTTGAAAGGAAATTAAAATGTGAGTTATTCTCCTTTATTTCATGTTTTAAGGAATCAAAGTGTGAGTTGTTTTCCTTATCTTTTGGGTGAGTTGCTTTCCTTCGTAACAGTTTTAAGGTAACAAGGTGCAAGTTGTTTTCCTTATTAACGATTTGATAGAAATCAAGTGTGAGTTGCTTTCTATGGTACGATTAATAGAAATCAAAGTGTGAGTTGCTTTCTATGTTTCGTTTTAAAAGAAACCAAGGTGTAAGTTGCTTTCTTTTATTTCGATTTGAAAGGAAATTAAAGTGTGAGTTATTCTCCTTTATTTCGTGTTTTAAGGAATCAAAGTGTGAGTTGTTTTCCTTATCTTTTGGGTGAGTTGCTTCCTTGAGTTGCATTACCATGACTTTGGATATTGTGATTTGGAAATCCGCTTTTGAGCATCAAATATGATTTCAACACATTACTTGAAGGGTTTTGTTTTGGACTATCATCATGATTTTGAATGCTGAATTTAGATATGAGCATGTATTTATGTTGCTGGTTTTGAGTTACTCATACGGGCTTGCAAAAACTTACCGGGTTTGTTGTATGTCAACCCAGTGCACCATTCAAACGGTGTAGGGGTTAATCCTGCAGGTTAGGATAATCGTGGCTGAAGTTGGGGTAGCATACTTACAGCTTAACGGTAGGAAGTCAATTATGTGATCTTATTGTTATTTAGACTTCCGTTGTAGTAAGCTCTGAGGAGCATTTACGTTTTATTTTGTTGTTGGCAATTTAATTCGTAAGCTTATGTAATATATGACTCTACAGAGCGAGTCAATATGTACATAGTGGGTTCAGGGCATCAATATGTATTAAGTTGAAAGGAAAAGTTTCTAGGTATCTAGTATTGATGATTGAACGATCACGTATATATAATTATGGGGTTGTATATCGATTTTTATTTGTGTTAAAAATCAGGGGCGTGACCATTTGAAGGACGGTTTGGAAGGGTAGCTGAGGACTGGGTATATGCTTGAAAGCTTGAAGGTATGACTGCTATAGGTGTTTCTAAGCTTTCTAGGTTTTTGCTCGATTGTGCTCCCTGCCCTTTGCACTAGCAAAGCTGCCTTTTTAAAGGCTCCATTGGAGGGCTTTGATGTTTCAGAACATTTTGATTTTTGGGCAAAGAAAGGTCTTCTTAATTTGTATATAATATTTCCTTAAATTTATGAAATAGATGTTTTCTTGGGAGATGAGGATTTTGAAGAAGGCAGAGGTGTTGTAATAGTTGACATGTACTATAGTAGAAGCCATCGCAGTGACAGAAGACAGGGAACGAGGTATATTGGAAGTTGGAGTTCTTTGTTTAAGGAAGAGGGAATGATTCCCTTAACTGGTCACAAGGTTTCTCTTTCAATGACTAACAGAGAGAATCAATTGTACTCAAGGATTTTGGCTAACTCTCTTTGTATTAGGTTGATACGGGGAAGAAGGCAAGATTAGAATGAAGAGGAAGGAAGTTGGGCTTTCTGTTTGTTTGGGATTTGAGTTTTAAGGAAAAATGTTGGTCCAAATCTCAAATTCACCATTTCGCTATTGATTTAAGTCATATGGGCTTGGATCTCGGACCCAATACCGAGATGACCAACGATGCTAAATCAATAGATGAGCATTATGTATTTCTGTAACCTTCCACACCACACCCAATTCTGCAAGCCCCAAGAGCTTAGTTGTGGCGGGATAACGGTTCGAGAAGATATGCAACTTTTTGTATTTTCGAAAGTGGTTTGCATATGTATTTTCTCATTAGGCTTAAAATGAGTGTAAGGAATGTCTCGTGCTTTTTTGGGAATCAACATAAATAAGCAAACTATAACTGAAATTACTCGTCTTTAACCTCACTGATCCAGTAAAAACACAGTACACTATACTCAAAGAGTCATCACATTACTAGCTTAGCTCAGCCTCTAATGGAAGCTTCACCTCAGTCCTCCCTACCAAAGTTCGACTTGGCGAAGGGGGTTTTTCTCTGATGGGACTCCACAACATCTGAAGAGGCCCGAGAGCAATGAAATTCTAAGGCCACCGTGACCAGGTCGATCGCTACTTGCAAGCTGTTGATGAAATCCAATACTCCATGTCCGCCGCCTCCCTCGCTACTACTTTTGAGGATGTGTAGGCCAAGCTCAACTTCGCCATCCAGATCTCTATGGCCAGGCTCAGAACTCAAGTGTGTGTGTGTGTGAGAGAGAGAGAGATGATGATGAGAGTGGCATATGTAGTTCATTAATTAGACCGGGTAAAAATTATTATTTTACTTTTAAATTGGTTTATTGAAAAAAAAAATACATATGTTGCTGGGGTAAGTGGGTTGATGTTGGACAATTTTTTTGTGCTTTAGGTCAAGGTTCCAACAACTAATGGATGAGAAATCATAAGAAACTGAAGTAAAAAAACAAAACAAAAAATGAATGGAAAACCAAATACCCAAATTCATGTTCTGCTTCCTCATCAAAACCCAACTATAACTACAACAACAAACCAATGCATAGGAAACCAGAAGGAACAAAAAAAACTGAATCAAAAATCAAATACCCAGATTCATACTCTTCCCGTCGTCTTGTTCCTCATCTCTGTCGAATCGAAAATCTATCAGCAATCACTAAGTCTCTTCTCTCTGTTTGTTTTTTTTTTCCTCGTCTCTTCTCTTTTGCTCTATGTTGGCAGAACCCAGAGATTATCCTCTCTCTTTTTCTCAGGAGTAAGTCTCACTTGAAAAACCAACATGCAACCACAAATAACCACGAATCAGCAATACGCAGATGAGAAAAGAAAACAAGCAAGGAGAAGCATTACCTTTTTTTGTCTCTTCTCACGGAAGCCAAATGCTAACCCAAACCCACATATGCACCAAAAATTGGAGTACAAGTAAATATGGTTCTACGATGTGTGAGAAGAGACACCCAGAATGCCTTCTCTAGATTTCCCTCATTGTCTCTTTGTTATAAATTGAGAGTTTGTCGGTCACTCTCCGTATACCAGAACTCTTTCTTTTATGCCCCTCTCTTTCTGCCTGCACCGATCAACTACCAAAAATCTCACTGTCACTTTGAACCTCTCTCGCTCTCTTCCTCTCTCTCCAATAGAGGCAGTCGGTTTCATAGGAAGTGGACAGGTGGAGTAGTCAATTTTGTAAAACCAGGCTAGAGCTAAGGGCAGAACAGTCAATGCACTATTCATTTCTGAAAATGACAAAGACAATGAACAATGTTCCATTTGGCTTTAGTATAGAGATAATTACTTTGGAGTAGGTATAATTCTAAAGATACAGTATGAATAATTTAGTATATATCTTTTAGTTTTTTTTTCACTTTTCCCTTTTAACCTTCCCTATACAATGTCACATGTGTTCCCAACTTCCTTGCGCACGCTTCTAATTGGGCTTGGGCATGGGTTGAGCCCGTTATGTATTTCACTGGGCCTGGGACCTAGCCCGACAGTTCGGGTCCGGCCCATATTAAGTTTTCACCATCCAGGGACCAGGAAGGCCCAGACTGTTTACAAACGAGCCAGTCATTCGGGCTTTTCAGGCCTAAATATGAATTTCTAGAAAATAGCCTGAAAGTATGTTTTCCTGCTAATCATGGAGAACTTGTTTCTTAACAAAACTTATACTATTAAATCAAAGTATAAAACAACAAACCAGAAGAAAGAACTTGTTAAAAAGCCATAAATAATCAAATAACCTTGATGGCTTAATGTCATGGAATCAACAATCACATTTAACAAATCACAATCACATCTCTAAATAATGTTCCAAGCACAATCACATCTCTAATGTTCCATGTTTCCAACTTCCAACATCAGAACCAAACTGTCCAAACTTCAAAGTCCAAAACATAACAAATCCATTTGTTCCAAGTTCCAACCAAACTTAACAACCAAACAGTCCAAACTTAATAAATAACAAGCTCAACTCCAAACTGCAGTTGATCTCCAAAGTGGAAAATGTTCCAAGTTCCAACCAAACCAAATGAAAATACTCAAAATAGCATATGAATAGCATGAGAAGTAAAGGAAACCAACAAGTGAGCAAGGGAAACAAGTCAAACAACAACTCCAACTTCAAAACCAAAGAAACCAGCAAGTGAAGAAGGGAACCAGCAACTCCAACTTCAAAACCAGCATGGCAGTAAGCAGCAACTAGTACCACACTGAAGCTAATTTCTGATTTTTTGAACTGCAAATCATACATCAAGTCAGCAGATTAACAGTAGCACACTCACACCAAATCAATCAGTAACTAAAATATCAAATCAATCAGTAACAAAAGAACTCAAATACCAAATCACACCTTTAGAAGTAGGCCTGGGATCAGTTCGGATCTTGTTAAAATTGCAAGGAACCGTCACCGAAATTATTTTATGAAATCGGTTCGGGTTTGACTGTAAAAATTTCTAAAACCGTTGTGGAACCGAACTGAAGCCAATCAGTTCGGTTGTTGCCATTTTCCGGTTCCTAATAGCCACCACCAAAACGACAGCAGCTCGGTCTGACCGCAACCTCTTCTCTCTTTGCTCGTTCTGGCAGTTAGGATCCCAAACGTCGTCATCTTCCTCTTTGATTGAGAGACTCAGATCCTACAGATCGCGGGTGGACGGAGATCGTTGCCGTCTCTAAGAAGCTGGGAACCGACAGTGGTGATGAGTCGGCGGCAGCGACGTAGTCTCTATTTCATCAAGGAATCCTATGTCTCAGTTAGAGCAGGTGACAGAGGCATCTTAGACTAAGTAAGAGACGGTGATGGCTTCTATATCTCAGAAGAGTCGGAGAGTTTTTTAGAGAAGAAGACGATGAGAAAAGAGGGAAATTAAAAGAACAATCAGAGAGTTTAGGGAGAAGTATAAGAAATTAAAAAGTGATGGAGGAGGCCGAGAAGAAGAAAAGAGAAGAATAAGAAATTAATAAGTAATGGAGGAGAGAAGAATAAGACATTGAAAAGTGATGGAGGAGGCCGAGAAGAAGAAGAGAGAAGAGTAAGAAATTAATAAGTAATGGAGGAGAGAAGAATAAAAAATTAAAAAGTGATGAAGGGAATGAGGGATGCCCTACACTTTACAGCAAATTGGGGATAAAAAAAATACATTTTTTTCTTTTCGATTTGGGGAATGAAAAAGTGTTGGTCGCGATTGGGTTTCAACACATGTCGGATTACCTATGACTTGGTGTATTTTAGGGAAATAAGCTCAGGCAAGTATCCAATTATAAGATGACATATATACTTCAGTTCTGCATAAATTTAAAAAATGAGAACCGAAACCGAACCTGTTTGGTTGTATGAAGAACCGAACCGAAAAAAAATGTGTGTTAATATGTTAAAGAACGGAACCGAACGGGATTTTTCGGTCCGGTTCGGTGTGGTTTTATTGGTTTTTCAGCTCTAAGTCCCAGGCCTATTTAGAAGTAGATTTTGCAGATTTTGGAGGCTTTGTAGCAGTACTAGTAGACGGTGTCTAAGTTAAGATTTTCACTATTTTTTCTTGATATTCTGCAAGTTAAAAGAAATACAAAAGGTTACCAACTCCAAGTTGTGCAAATATTGAACATCAAGAATTGAATAATTAAAAACTAACCTTTCTCAATGTCTTCATAGAGTAGCACCTCCTCGATGGTTGGAACATAATCTAGACCCATTATTCCCGGACTCTTAAGCCAATTTTGCAAGCATATAAGGGCTTCAACACTCCTAGGAGTTAAGGAACTCCTGTGTGGATCGATTACTCGCTTGCTTGTGCTCAAGCATGACTCGAAAGCTACTGTGGAGACTTGAATGGGTAGCACATCTTTTGCCACAGCTTGCAAGTTGGGATATTTTGATCCACTGTGCTTCCACCAAGTTAAAATTTCCCCCACTTTAGGCCTCTCGAAGGGATCAATAATGTATCGATCAACTTCACACTCCATCACAATTTCATCAATGTTCTTAAGTTCTTTCGTCTAATTATCCATCATTTCAGCGATTTTGCTACTGACACCTCTCGAACCAGAATGCTTCGATCCATTGGTGACCATGGAAAGCTGAATGGGTAGTAGGCTTCAATGTTGCACTTATCCTCAACGTAACGTTGTAGAAAACTCATAAAAACTGGCAGAAAATGGCAGCCCTTTCCGAATCATCATCATTAGGTGGTCCCACCCTCTTCCTACGAGTTTTGGACTTTGCTTTCTCCACCACTTCTAAATCTTCATCTATCACATTATCTTCATCGAAATATCCATTATACTGACGCACATTCTCTACACCTAACCGAATAAAGGCCTTTTTCAACGCAATTGCTATGTCCAACATTAGAAATGTGGAGTTCCACCTAGTCAAAACATCAAGAATGCAAACTTTGTTGGAATCCAAAATTTCCTTCTCAACACACAACTTGAACTCATCGAGCCTAGAAGAAGAAGACCTCATATACCTCACTGCATTTCTAATTGATGCAACCTACTTGTCCATAATAGACAAGCCGGATCTAACTACGAGGTTCAAAATGTGAGCCAAGCACCTCACATATAGATGCTTCCTTCCCAAAACAAGGGGACTTGACCAATTCAACATCTTCTTCCGAACATACTCCACTGCATGTTTGTTGGCATCAACATTATCAATTGAAATCGTCAATACTTTATCTATCTTCCACTGCACCAAGCACGTTTCTAAAATCTTCCCAGTGGTGAGACCCGAATGATTAGGAATGCAGCAAAAATTCAGTATCCTTTTGTGCAAATACCAACTTTCATTGATAAAATGCGCTGTCACCACCATGTAGTTGACATTCTGTAATGATGTCCAGGTATCGGTGGTCAAACACACTCTATGTTTGCACAACTCACCCCTAAGCTCCTCTTTTTTGGCATCATACATCGCTAAGAATTTCTTCACAATGACCCTTCTGCTAGGGATTTCCCACCGAAGAATGGAAACCAAACAAAAGTACTTAAATCCCTCCTTTTCTACTTGACTAAAAGGTAATTCGTCCATAACTATCATCACAACAGCTGCCTCTGTACAAGCTTCTGGACTCCATTGTCTCATTACTACAGAATTGGTTCTCGCATCATTAGTCAATACCCTCTGTCCTTCCTCCAAATCTAATCTACCAGGATGTTTTTTGCACACTTTCTCTATATGACGTCTAAGAGTTGAAGTACCATTAAAAGATGAATTAGCTTTGAACACAGTATCACAATACTTACATCTCACTTTGCTGTAATGTCCGACTAGATCCTCCTTCCCATCCTGTTTCGAACTCGTAAGTGAACCGTCAAACTTCTCAAAATTCTCCCAAACATTAGACCGGCAACTGCTGTTGTGAGTTCGACTCGAATCCTCCCTCTTTCTCTTAGCTGTCTCCACTTGGCTTGAAGCTGCCTTACCTCCATTAGTCGCCACACCGCCCTCAGTGGATGGATTCGCGGGTACCATCTCATTCTCAAAAGTGGCCATTTCGAACAAGAACTGGATTGTGGCTTCTGAACAACATATCAGACGTAAAAGGCTGATGAAGGCTATACACAAACTGATCAAAGCTTGATTTTAGAAATAGGTTGGGATTGAAAATATGAAATTGGGGGTTTTAAGGTTCGAAGAAAAGAGAGGTAGAGAGATGAGGTCGTGCTAAACTGCTAACAGCTAAACGAGTCATGTAGATAAGTAGGGGTCGGTGATTACCTGTGGTCAATTTTACAGTATACTCATATAAATGACCTATCACAGAGGGACATATGGCAGTAATGGCACTATGGCTTATACGGGCTTTTACGCATTAGAGATACCAGGCTCGGGACCTGCCCATTTTATTCATAAACAGTCTGGGCGTCAAATTTTTCTCTATTTTTTTTTCTCATATTCCTACCCGGACCGATTTTTCGGGTTTTTGGGTCAAAACGCCCGACCCTACTTCTAATATTGAAATTCAGTGGTGTCTTTTTGCGTCGACCTCAACGTCACTACATTACGATGACTAACTATGAGTGTCAGGATAACTCTTGTTTATATCATCATCATTGCCACTCCCCTAGCACGTGGTCCGAGTTGATTGAAATTGTGAATGATCTTCCACAACACCAGAAATTACCCTGAATCTCAACTACGCATCACCACCAGGTAAGTGTTTTAAAACTCGAGTCCTTAATGCGATTGCCTCCTAATACGGTCTCAATTTTGAATTTAAAAAAATATAAGATCGTTTGGCCTGAACTGTGTCAAATATATTTTCTTTTTATTCTTTCCCTTTCTTTTCCTCTCCTATGCCATCGTTTCAAACACCTTCCTCAAAGGCGTCGAAGATTTTCTGATCATCCCAGTTGAGGACACCGTGAGTATAGTCATTATCGTCGAGGAAGAGGAAGCTTTGATTGGAGGGCTAGAGTTGAACTCGGCTAACTACGTCTCAATGAGTAAATTGCTGGCACACTTCTAGATCTTTATCTTCGATTCCAATATCTCAATCCCAGACTTCGTCTTCGTCTCCACCAATTCTTCTTCTACATTTTGGGTTCTTCGTTTGCAATTCATCATCTTTGGGAAATGTTTTAGTGGCAGTCCAAGTTTTGACACCAATTGTATATTGAAATTGGGGCTGAATTTCAACCATCTTACTTTTTCTCTTAATATACTAAATGGCGGTCTTATCCTCTAGAGAGATAGATCGGTGATGGTCAAGAGTATTCTTTCCAATAAGCTTTGACTTTTGGATTCTTATTCTATTATATAAGTTGGTTTAACATGACTACTTTATCATCTTTATCATGGAAGTTATTTTCTATTTTGTCTGCACCTGTTTCTTCTAAGAATGAGGCAATTTCTACTATTCCACTACTTCTACCATCTTAGCAAGATCGACTAATCTAGCCATTGGAGAAGTTTGGTGTTTATACGGTATGTTTAGGGTATTATTTTTCTCATCAATCTTCTGGTTTTCATTCCTGAACGCATCCGAATACTTCTCATGTTGTTTCTCTAAGGCTTTAGAAGTCCATTTGGAAGATTTTTGTTTGTTTCAAAATTATGCCAATTCCTTTGATGATTCATATTTTGGACGCGATCTTGGAATTGGGGTCTGAATTTCAACCATCTCAGCAATGCAACCACGATTGATTCTACATCTTGGTCTCCACAAATCACGGCTAGAATTTGACGACATTTTTTTTTTTTTTTTTGAGCTTCTTTGGCTTGAAAACCCAGCTCAAAAAAAAAAAAAGTCAGGCTTGATTCAGTCACAAACATGCCCGCCCTGAAAATTTCTGTCAGGATTCGAGTCCTTAAAATTTCATACATGACCCGACTCGTGCCCAATCCTAGATTTAGTAAATAACTTCTTTTTATCGCCTTTTTGTTAAGAAAATAATTTCATTTACTAGTTTTTTTTTTTTTTTGAATAATTTCATTTACTAGTTTTGATATATGAGGTATGTTCACCTAACGGATAGTTTTTAATGAATTGTAAAGAACAAGTGAATCTAACGGCTAAAAATAAATGGACGGCGCTGGTCGATATTCAAAATTGCCAACAAAGTCGTATTTTCCACGAAAATCCAACCAATCCGCGTGGTCCCGCGTAGAAATCCAACTAGGGTTTAAGACGAGGGAGCCGCCGAGCAGGAGTAGAGGTGGAAGGGAGTCACCTGGGTCCCACCCTCTCAAGCTGTCAGCTTCGTTTGAGAACTCTCCATTCTCCTCCAACCTAAAAAGTCGCACACTTTTTTATTTTTCTCTCTCTTTCCTAAAATTTTCAACAAATTCAGCAAAATATAAAAGAAAAAAGAAAAAAAGAAAAGACACTCTCTCACTTGTTACAACGAGATACACGAAAACCCTCCCTGGTCCATTATTAAGCCCTGCCTTCACTGTCAACTTCACCACCGACCTCCTCCTCCGATTCATGGCGTACCAGCCGCTTCCGGGCCGGAACTCCGTTTCCAGCTCCAGCTCCGGCGCTTCCGGATTCCACTTCATCAACTCGCCCTTCGGCGACACCACTTACACCAAGCTCTTCGTCGGCGGCCTCGCCTGGGAAACCCAGAGCGAGACCATGGGACGCTATTTCGAGCAATTCGGCCAGATTCTTGAGGCCGTTGTTATTACTGATAAGAACACCGGCCGATCCAAGGGCTATGGTTTTGTGAGTACACCGTTTCTTTTCTTGTTTTCGAAATCATTCACTGAGGTTGATTTGATAGTTCACTGGTGGTAATTAGTGGTGGTATTTGATGAGTCAATGGAGTTTTCTGTTTCGTTTGGCTTTTGAATGAACTGTTTTGTGTTTCTATGGAGGATTTAGGTCACTTTCCAGGAGCCGGAGGCTGCTGCCAGGGCATGTGCTGATCCAACTCCAGTTATTGATGGCCGCCGCGCTAATTGTAATCTGGCTTCACTCCGGCGCCCTCGGCCGCATATGAGTTATGGTATGGTGTCTTACATGTACTTCATTGTGTGGTTGATGATTCTGCTATCAATTTCTGACCTGTGTGCCACCTTGAATCTGTTTTAATGAGAAGAATGAGTCATGGAGTTGGAGAAAATTGAACTCTGTTGACGATTTGATGTCAATCGTCTTCAGTTTTACTCTTTGATGAATGCACATTTGTCCATATTAGTCAAGTTTCTCTCTAAGTACCAAAGTTTAAGTACTTCTCTTTGCATTTGTTACTTACAGTACGTACAGCACCGGCTTCTCCATACATTGGAAGCATGCAAGCTCCTCGTGGGGCTTATGTCGGAGCATATGGCTACCAGCAGCCTCTTCCGTACAACTATCCACAAGGGATGATGTTTCCTCCTTATGGGTAAGTTGCACTCTCAGAGAATATTCTTCATTAGATATTCTGGGCAATGCAATGCCGAGTCCACTCAGGTGGCTGAGTTTTATTTATCAGTAATCAATCTAATAATTATGAGAGTATATCGTTTTCAATTTTATTGGATAGGTTGTTTTTTTCAAAATTTTAAGAACAAATTTTGGGTTTTGTATCGTAGAAATGATATAGGTTTAGAACAATTAGAAACTGGATCTTATTTCCTGTTTCTTTCGCATTCATTGATACTTAAATGTTGTTGCTCTCTCACATGTTTTATAATTTGTTGCCATTTGATATATCACATTACAAAACTTAGAGGATTATGTGACTGATGCAGACTTACGTTGTTTTATTTTTTTTTATTTCTTTTCAACTTTTTTATTAGTAAATAATTTAGGTATATGTTTCTGTCATCTAAGCATGTCATTTCTTAGATGTTGATGGCCCAAAATGCGAGTGTTGCCTAAGATTGTACTTAAATGAGAAATATTTTAAGGGATAGAATTGATCAAGAGAATAAAAGTGGTTTATGGCTGCTCTACCTCTAGAGAAAGAAAAAGATGGAGAGAATGTAAAAGGAAGAGAGAGGAAAAGGTAGAGGAGATACCAAGGCACCAAGCCTTCACTAACACTTAATTTTATGCATCTGATTTCAGGATTCAAATACATCCTCAAACAAATATTTAAAGCACCAATGAACGGTTAAATTATTAGGCTTTGTTTGCGATTGTTTATCTAGGAGTGCTTTTGTTGTGAAGTGCTTCTATGTAACCAGTTTATTAGAACCATATTGTTTCTTGTAAAAGCACTTGAAGTGCTTGTTTTAGGTAGAAAGATGCCAAGTGCTTCATGTAAAAGCACCAAAAAACGCTTCTATAACTGAAGAAGCACTTCTAACTTCTTTTTTTGTCAAACACCAGCTAAAATGCTTTTGGCATTCTGGATGATCTTTTACCAGTTTTAGAAGCAAGTCCAAAAAGAGCCTACAAGACTCATTAAGTAAGTTAATTACAAGAGACCCTTAATGGCATTGGTCACAAAATTCTTAATAGCAGACTAGCAGTAGAGGTTAATCTCTAGAAGTTCTCTTGGGCTAATGAGCTTAGTCTTTGGACTTCGGAAAAGGTGGTTTCATTCCTAACAAAGCTGTAGCTACTGCATTACATGTGCTTATACGATCTTAGAGCCTCAGCTGTTTTAATCAAAATTTAGATAGGAGATGGCCAAAAAAATTAATTTCTTGTTTTGTACTATTAGTTGATTGTCCAATTATTCTGTATTTATGTTGTCAGAATTCAATATTGATTTGGTGGACGATGGAATGAATGGTGAGAAACTATCTCAACTGATTTTGGCACATCTTCTCCGCAACTATATTTCTTCCATGCTTTCTTGTGTGGCATGTGCCTATCACAGCAGTCACTGTCATGTAGTCTCTCATTATTCATCATTCCCTTAGAATTACAGGCTTCTTGGTTCAAACTAGAATGATGTGACATGGTGTGATTTGTAATTGGAGGCAATGAAAAAGTGGTTTTATCCCAAATCAATGTTATTGAATAAGCAGACTGGAGACATGTTTAATTAGGACCAATAAATGGTTTTATAGTCTCACCATTTTATTGATTGATCTCCTACAGGAGGTTGCTCAATGTGTGTAATCATTTCATCTTTAGTTTGAAATCTTGGATCTTGCATTGTTAAAAATACTGGTGTATATTTTCCATACAATCTCATGCATATAACTGTATTTTCACTTCCCATGAAAACATCAACTAATCTGAGTTCTTTATGTATGATATTTATTAAACTATAAGTAGTGATAGTTGTTTTCTCCCTGCAGGTATGCAACTTACGGGCCGGAATACGTTTATTCACAGGTAACTATGTTTGCATTACCAGGCTGACGTTTGTGTTTATTTATCTGTCATACATTTGATGACATGTTTTTATTGTATGAGTTAGGATGTTATATTTTATTTGTTTTCAAATTTATGATCCCTAACTTTTGCATTGTCATATTTCTGGTAGGGTGCTCACAATTCTTACGCGGGTCAGCAGTATCTTCAGATATATGGAGTTCCAGGGACGGTTAATACTCTGTATTCCTATGCACAACTGGGTCAAACCATTCCAGGTGGTCAGGGTTATCCAACAGTACACAGATATGCAATGCCTGCTCAGCAGATAATCCCATTTGGACCCAGTGTTAATGCTGTAACAACTACACCAGTCCCTACAATTCAAGCACCATATTCCACAGGTAAACTTTCGTCCGAAATTGTCTTTATTTTTTTTAGAATTTTAGTGGAACTGTATCCACTGAACATTCTCCTGGTCTATTACATTGCTTATGTGAAATCAGAATCTCTGAGGCTGGACCACTCACTACCTAAGAGTATGACAGATTATGATGTGTAGTCTTAATTGTCACCCTTTTTATTTTATTTATTTTTATCTACAATGCTCATCCTGTCTACAGTAAGCATTAATAGGCTGATTTCTTCACTTAGCAAGGAAAGAGTGACTCAATATATCAATGAATTAGGTTTTTTTTTTCTTCCTTCAACACTCTCATATACAGAAAGTCTTAGATTTCTAGATTCTGAATTTATGTAATAGAAAAATATATGAGAATCAGCTGAAATTTACCGAATGATAAGCTGTCTTCCTGTCCAGGTCTTCTGATTGAAACGTGAAGACAGCTTTATAGCTTTTAATCAGGTATGACAGCGAGTTTGGCAGTACAACCACTTTTCCTAGATTATGCTCTTTCTCTATATGCGGGTAGTGATTCTGAAATAATAGCTGGGTGAGGGGTTGGTTGAGGTTTTATCAGTCTTTAACTTATTCTGGAGATTAAAAAAAAAAAAAGAGAAAGGAAAATGTATCTGTGATTAGAGTTCGGTATGATTGTATGAGATTGTTATGTTATGTTTTGTTTAATTTTCTTGTAGGTACCCTTTGACTGCAGCAGGACTAAGAGCAGCAGAACTGCTACTTAGGTGGCGGACTACAGATCTAGCCTTGCAATTTCTTATTTTGCATTCTAGAGGTAAACTATTTGGTCATCTGCTTTTAGATGTACAAGATTAAGGGATGGCACTGAAAACTCATTCTAAAGGGCTAGCTGAATTAGTTATATTCTCTGTACTTTTTTTGGGTCACATTTGATGGCCGGCTGAGGTCATGTGGTTTCTTGTATCAATAACCATATAAAGGTCACAAATGGTTCTATCTGAAGTTCTGGCAATAAAAGTCTGAGATTATATTGCTAAAAAATTATAGTACTTTCTATTAGTCTAGGTGATCAGTCTCTAGATTAATTAGTGGGATGATTACTAGATGGTTTTACTTTGTTTGTAAACTCCAATGCTAAATCAATTGCTATAATTTTCCTTATCCAGTAGTAGTACCCCTCATCTGGTGCTTAGTGAATATAAGTAAGTCTCCTATAGAAGCAATTTTTTTGTATGCTAGATTGCATTATTGATGCCTCGGTATAATGTGATTTTTCTGATGGTTCACATTTTGTGTTGATCTGCATTTGTTTTCAGTTTAAATTTTATTTATGAATGCAAGGCATGGCATCTCTGATTTCACTTGTTTGAATATTGCCTAGGTCTTATACTTACATTTATTTTCTACAGGTCATTCATATTCATGCACACCAGAGAACTCAGATGTCGGAGTCACTCCAGATAGCAGAGAAGGAAGGCTGCTGTCCTTTTGAGGATGCTTCCTCAGCGTATCAAAACCATTATTACTTTGTTACTTAAGACAAGTAGCAGGTTGTGGATTGGTGGGTGCTGGAATCAGGTTTCTAGCAGCCATATAGTAATAATACTTGGTAAAAAAACATGTAAGATCAACATATGATTCTTTTATAGTTTTGTCCCAGCATTTAGGTGTATAGTCTCTGGTGTTGTATTGGTCCCTTGGTGGGTCCATAAGTTCATTGGGTTTGTGCATAGTAGTGCGCTAGGATTTTCATTCAAAACTGAGATGTTCATTCAAAACTGAGATGTGTAATCTAGATAGTTTCGAGTGCCTGGCTTCAAAAGGAGAGAAGCTTCAGGCATATTCTATTCATTTGGAACAAGCGATTTGTGTACCGATACAGCAAGACTAGTCTAGCAAACTTCTGCTTTGAAGGATGCGTAGTTCATTTGTGGTTTAATATTATTAGAAACATTTGATTTAGTTTGTGTCCTTTCTTTGGGCGAGTTACTCGGACCCAATTTTTCCCATCTCATTAGTAGCCTGTCCTCGTTATGTCATGCCTTGATTTGATTTTTACGTGGTTTCTTAGGTTTATCACTTCGATTATAGTTCTGAATGCTGAAAATCAAACCGGACTAGGTGGTTCGGTGCAGTTTTTGTGTGATTTTCAGTTCGGTTCCTTCCAATCTGAAATTATAAAATTTCGGGCACATCTCAGTTGTTGTATATGAACGGTCGATCATCCCAAACTGGATCAAAATAGATTAGAAGTACAACTTAAACTCCCTACTGAATTGTTAAAAAAACCAAAAAAAACACATACTTTTAGCGTTCAACAGTTGAAGTGTTGAACTGCACCGACTCTTCCAAAAGCACATCTGAAACTTCCATATTTTAAAGGGTACTGCTGCAATGTTATTTACACAAATCCGTGGTTACTTACACAATCTGCATAATCTTCTCTTGGCAGCTGTTTGATTCAAATGTTTAACATTAGATTAGGAAGAAAAATTGTGTACAACTGACCCAATCAAAATTGGTAAACCACAGTTCACAATTCAAACTCTGCCGCCCTGGAGGTTGTCTATCATATGAACTTAAAGGATTTTACAGCCTGCAAAACCCAAATAAATATTAATTGAACTTTTCTTTAAATAAATCAGAAGTCAGTACATGCATGTACTGAAATATATTATTATGAGAATCATCTCTGTCAAGAATCATACAGAAAATCTCAAGTTAAGCTAACCTTCTCAATTTTGGAACTGTACTTATCCGATTCTTCCTCTGCAAACTGCAGAAAATATTCCACCGTCACCATTCAATGTCTAACCGCTAACATTTATAAGAGAGATATAATCATAGAGTACGACTGTATTTCTCTCTCGTACACACTTTTGTGCTAGGCATTTAATGTAAGAGGGTAGCTGTACAGAACATCGGCTACCATACCTGGCCGGTGACAGTGTATAATCTGTTGTACCAGCCGTTGGTTGCCATCCCAAGAGCTGAATAGAGGTGCTTCATACTTTCACCAGGATTTTGCAGTGAATACTCAATGTAGTAAAGCCCTTTAGATGATTTGCAATCTATGAGTTTCGCTGAAACTCCTGCTGGCCTTTGCCAGCTCCTATCTAGTCCGCTGACCTGTGAAATAGAGGAGTACATTAGCAAGCGAAGCCCCTTCTCAATTCCCATCGAAGATAGAAACATAACATACATATAGAAATAAGAGCTTACCAGAGTCTCAGCAAATTCTTCAACCTTGCCAAAGGATTCAATCTTTGTAAAATCCGGACCAAGCCCCGTGATTACGACACTAACTAAAGCACGAAGCAATCATAATGTATGCAATGACATTGTCAAATAAAGAGGAATCCAACCAAATAAAGTACAACTTGAGCCAAAAATAACAACCTTGAGATTATAGAGAGAAAGAATACCCACTTGAGCTAAAACCCTCTTCCGGGTAGAAAGCAGTAACTGACTTGAACCCACTTGGTTCTCCTGCGCCTACTTGCCAGTCTCCATAATCAAAGACCAAAGCATTCATCAGTGCCTTATTATTCAACTAATCTAGTTTGAATTAGTATTTGCCAATTCACAGGGAGTATATATTCACCTAGGGGAATTGATATCTGGAACTTGTTGACATCATCGGTGAAAACACGAAAGCCCTCTGCCGCATAAACTATAAGTTCAACTCCACTCCAAAGTATGAAGATTCAAAATGCAATCAATATGAATAGGGAGACAAATTGTTAATTTTATATTACCATTCTCGGCAAATGCAATGTTTTTTGAATAAATTTCCGGAAAAGAAAATGCAGCAAAAGTCGTCCCAAGCAAAACTTGTCTTCTCTTGGCTTGGCATTGCATCCCAAAACTGGAATTTAAGCAAAAACAAGTATATGAATATGAAGCGAGCAAAAGCATGCTATTGCTTCCATAAATGCTCTGTAAGTTACATACACTGGTTTTTCTTCTTGTTCTAGTTGTGATTCTTGTTTTTTGTTGTTGCAACATTGGAGATAGCTCTTTCTACATATGGCGGTGCCTAAAGAAAGTGAACCAAGCAAGAAGAAGGTAGCTGATTAATTAAGTTTAACCTGTCAATGGTAACATAAAAGATGGAGATTAGGTAGGAACTGGGTGTGGACTGTGGAGCTGAGCTGAGAGCTTCACCTGGGTTGTTCGAGGTTGCGGTGAAATGGCTTGTGCGAGGTCGAAGGAACAGAGGATGCCAAGACGCAACGGAAGCCATGCCTTTTAGATTGCCTTCTGCTTCTTCCACTTCATATCTTTTGCTTTAATTCGGGATATATATATAGGAATTTTCTCAGGTGCGGACGTCCGTACCGAATTTTCGGTACTGATTTCCTGTTTTCGACCACTTTCCGGCCACATTTTTACATCTTAACCGTTCAGTTTTTAGGTCATAGTGTATAGATCATCTCCACAAAATTTCAGCCAATTTGGTGATCGTTAAGACATCCAAATTTGCATTTTACACGAACGGACCGAATCTGTCGAACCGGAACCGTTCGTATTTATAATGGTAAATTGCAGTTTTGGATGTCTTAACGATCACCAAATTGGCTGAAATTTTGCAGAGGTGATCTATACACTAGGATCTAAAAACTGTACGGTTAAGATGTAAAAATGTGGCCGGAAAGTGGTCGAAAACAGGAAATCCGTACCGTCCGCTCGGTACGGACGTCCGCACCTGAGACGGACTGTATATATATATATATATTACACACACAAACACACACACAAAGTATATCAGTCCTTTCAATCAAAAAAAAAAAAAAAAGTATATCAGTCCTTCTATCCTTAACTTAGCTTACGGTATGGATTTTCATATTTTGATCACTTTTCGATCATATATTCACATCTTAACCATTCAGTTTTTAAGTCATAATGTATAGATTTCCAGTCAAAATGATGATCGTTAAGGCATCTAAAACTACAATTTACACGAATGAACCGAATTTGTCAAACCTGAACCGTTCGTGTAAATTGCAGTTTTTGATGCCTTAACGATAATAAATTTGGCTGAAAATTTGCATAAGTGATCTACTCATATATACCTAAAAACTGAACGGTTAAGATGTGAATATGTGATCAAAAGTTGGTCAAAATATGGAAATTCGTACCGTAAGCTAAGTTAAGGATATCCTTAGCAGAGAAGGCTATATTATATATATATTGACCATTTACCCTAATTCTAGAGACTTTTTCCCCCTTACACACCCACGTATTTTTTCCTCACTAGACTCTAATAAGGTCTTCCCTAAAACCCAATTAAGGGGGGTGTGTTCAATTCAAATTTTAAAAGATTCTGTTTGAGTTTTTATAATCTATGGATTTATTTAATCCACAGATTGTTTAAATTCCATATGGACTCTGATTGATTTACTAGTATTTGTTAGATTTTACAAGTCCTTGTAATGTTTTTGTAGCTTCAGTTTAGTCAAAGTTTAGGTCGTATCGACTAATCGTCTTTTTCTTAAATGTGCAAGTAGTTCTAGAATGGATTTTCTTTTGTTAGGGATTTGTCTTCCTGTTAGGCCAAAAAGGCAAAAGCAACGTTTATGTGCTTTGGGAGCTTAGGCTCTGTTGTATGGATGATCCTAAGGGTGACTTTGTAAAGTTGTGCAAATACTCATGCCCTAAAAAAAATCACTACTTGAAACAAAAAAGTTTTATACTTGAACAAGGTATAAAATCCTTTAAAATATCATAGGCAACTAACTATGACAACTAAAACGACTTAGTCAATTCTAAATATTGAAGAAACACATTAATAAATTTGTGATTGTCGAGTCGATCTAATTAGTAACCAAAAAGAAGAATTAACATTAGAGGTAGTATAAAGTAGGTTTTTCTTATTTTGGCCTTTGCAATCTTAACTATTAACTCATATCTCCTTCAAAGTCTTTCACATTTGTATAGAATGCTTGATTTTCAAGTATTCATTACCTCGACCTTAGGCATCAATTTTTCCATTTTTTATAATATTACATCAACCAAAATATTACACAAAAAATAAAGTAGTAAACTAATGACATAATTTATTTCATATCTAATTTACAAAAGAAAAGAAACATGTGTGGATGTATCAACAATATCATTAAGAGTTACCTTCATTATCTAGAAGGAAAAGCTTCTAGAACTATAGTGATAAAACTAAAAAAATTATTATATGGGAGCAGAGGTAGAGAAGGAAAGTGGGAAAATGTTGAAGGCTACTTCTTCATTTTTTTTTTTTTTTAAGAAGAGCTTCTTAATTTTTTGAGTGAGAAAAAATCCATCAAAATCTTTGAAGAAGTGGCTGGATTGTCTTTGAGTTTAGATATGTATAAAAAGCACTATAAAATCCTCCAAATCCAGCATTTAATAAAATCCTAAAAAATCCGTATATTTTTGAATATCCCCAGATTTGAATGTATAATTTTAAATCTTAATTGAATACACCAAGATTTTAAAAGACTATTTAAAATCTCAATTGAATACTCATAGACTTTTTAAATCTTGTAGACTCTAAAATGAAAACACCCCCTAAGTTTATTTATTTATTTTTAAGATTATTTTTCCCTCACTCATTTGTTACATAGAAAGAGAGAGAAGGTAAAAACCTCATATGGTACCTAAACTATTGCAAAATGTACTTTTTTTTACCTAAGATTTTTTTTTTTACCTCAAATGGTACTTGAACTATTGCACCATAACCAAATATGGTACATTCGTTAAATTTGTCATTAAATCACTGACATTTTTTATCCCAAAATTGTGTAAATGGTCATTATCCTTTTTTTTTTTTTTTTGCAAATAAGCTATGGGCAAAATAGTAAATTTCTAACAATGATGTTTCAAAAATATTTTTATAAAAAAAATAATAATAATTTAGATATTTGTTCTATTTAACCCCAATTGATGGGCAATTTGGTGGGAAGTTGTGAGAAGAGAAATTAAGAAGTCAGAATTTGGAGGGAAAATTTGTCATTTTGGAGGGGAAGGACCTTTTTTTTTTTAGGAAGAGTTTATGTGGCTGCACAGACCATTTTTCCCCTCCAAATACTTGCAACATAAGTGATTTAACGTTTAAGTTCACGGAGGTACCATATTTGGTAACGATGCAATAGTTCAGGTACCATTTGAGGTTTTTACCCGAAAAAAATGAAAGAGAGAGAAGCTATAGTAAACTTCGCCGGAAACCGATCACCGGTCACCGATCGCCCGCAATAAGACTTCTCTGAAAACCTCGCTTGGAGATCCCCAAAGAGGTCGTCGGAGATCTCATAGGTCACCGAAGAGGTTTATTGCCCTCCTAATAAACACTTATGTTTATTGGGGGCCAATAAAAATTTATGAAACCTCATCAGAGGTCTCCAAAAATGTCGTCGGAGATCTCAAGGTCTCCGGAGAGGTTTATTGCCCCCCAATCAATCTTTATTATCCCTCAATAAACCTTTACTGGGGGCAATAAACAT
Source organism: Rosa lucieae (assembly GCA_024704745.1). Classification (NCBI taxonomy): domain Eukaryota; kingdom Viridiplantae; phylum Streptophyta; class Magnoliopsida; order Rosales; family Rosaceae; genus Rosa; species Rosa lucieae. The sequence goes on along the minus strand of CM045498.1, from coordinate 32,043,601 downwards.
TTCGATCGCCGGAATGAGTACTAATCACCCTAAAATTAGACATAAAACTTTGATTAAAGAAAAATATGAGGAGATTACATCAATTCAAAAATTTTATTGTGGGGGTAATAAATGTTGGAATATATTTTATTCCCCCCCCCCCCCCCCCCCCCCCCCCCAAAAAAAAAATTTATTGCCCCAATAAATGAGGAGATTACTCTTTTATGTTGTACTACTACTCGATTTCTTTTTTGTCCTGTATAACTAATATCCATATTAATCAAACTTGCAATATTTGACCCAAAAAAAAAAAAATTTTGGGCCCCCGAAAGTTGTTGTCAACTTCAGTGTCGATGGAAAGAGTCGAGCTGCAGGCTGAGTAAGGGAGCGGGCGAGCGGCGCCAGTTCTGGGGAAGAAGGTCGATTCAAGCTGATGGTTGCAGGGAATAAACCGGCGTGTAGACCTGTAAATGGACCGGATTTTGATCCGGACCCGCTCTAGATCCGTGACTATTTGACGGGTTTGGATTGAAAGTTTTGATCTGTTGATCTATTAATGATCCGAATCCGTTAAGCCGTTTATTTAACGGATCAAATAAGGATCTAGGTTGATCTGATCCGTTAATGATCAGGGCCGTTTTTGTAATAATAAAATATTTTTTTTATATATATTATTTTTTTTTAAAATATAAAATATAAAATAGGATTTCTATACAATTTTTTTGCAGAAATCTAAGTGACAGTCTATCACCCAAGATTCCAAGAAGGATTAAGAATTTTGATAATGTAATTCTACTTTTGGTGATACTTTTCATCTTGTTTTAATATTTTATTAATATCTTTATGAGGTATCATGATATAAATTTAATATTACTATTTAAAATTTTAAAATATTTGAAATTATAACGGGTCGGATTAGCGGATCCGGTATCCGTTAACCCGGTGGATACATATTTGGATCGAGCTATCAACGATCCGCTGGGTTAACGGAGCAGGTTTGGATCGAATTTTTTTTTTAAGTAAACGGATTTGGATTTAGGTCTATCCGGTCCATTTACAGATCTACCGACGTGGAGCTGGTGACTTCAGAGTGGTCTGGAAACAAACGGAGGTTGCCGGAATTCGATTCGAAGTAGCCTGAGGTCGTCATTGTGATGAGCCGGAGATCTGGGAAGCTAGTGAACTGGTACGGGTTTGGCTTGTGGTGATACAGGGACCCGGGTTGCAAGGGGCGGTGCTGGTTCTAGGTGAGTCTGAAGCTAGTCTCGGAATGTTGAGAAAACGCTGGCTGATTGACGTTGAGTCTGAATCTGGTCTGAACCTATAGATGTCACGTATGGAGCTATCGTGAGGGTTTCAGCCCACGTCGGCCTGGGCTTGGGTGAGCCAGTCGCTAGTGGAGAGTGAGAGAGAGAGAGTGTGTGTGTGTGTGTGTGTGCAGATTCAAGGGATGAGAGAGAGGAGAGAGAGAGAGAGAGAGAGAGAGAGGCATGATAGTAGTTATTTAATTAGGTTGAGGGCAGAATAGTTATTTTACTTTAAATTGGGTTAGTAGGAATAAAAATCTGTTGTTGGAGTAAGTGGGATAATTTTAGCTCATTTTGATGCTTTGGGTCAAGGACCCATAAATATAAATACACACACACACACACACATACACGTATTGGATTTATAATCTAACGGGGAATATACAAATTTCTATTTACTGGAGACCATAGTCAGTAAAAAACATGACGCGTATAATTTAGCAAAAAAACGTACAGGTATTATTAGGTTCCGGATTTTCTTGCCGACTATCTTGTTGTAAGTGCAGATAGACTCTGGCTGTTTGCCAGCTATTAATTCTAATAACATCAATTTCTTTTCAAAAAAATAAACAATACAGTCAAATATTCTGTCTAAAAAACGGCAAATTTATAAGTTTAAATTATATGTGTATTTTTTTTTTACCATGAAGAGAGATTTTCCATTGATAATTTTTTTTTCAAACATAGAAGCAAACAAAAACTGATTACATGTAGTGAAAAGCCTATTCCGACGATTCACATAGAAAGTAAACAGACAACAGCGAAAAAGGAAAACTTTTACTAGCAAAAACTTCAGCTATCTATGACCCAGTCGTCGACTCTTCAACCTGTCTAGCGGAAATTGCAATGATGCCAAGTGACCATATACACCAACAGCACCTCGGAGGTGCTGCAAATCTTGAGCAACAAGTATGCTTCTATAAGCCCAAACAACACCAATTGGTTAGAGCCATGATGTATTCAAGTAACTTCACTGGCTGGTGAAGGGGGATGGTTAACATCGTGGATAACAACAGAAGTGTTGAGATGACTCTAATTTTCTTACAGTACTGAAGCAGAATAATATTGCCCATGAGAAGTACAACAGTCAGGGAGTTGATTTCGGGAATTCTTTTATACCGAATGGGTAGCCCTCTACCGCCAGTGAGCTGCTCTGGGTTCTGCTCAAACAAAGTTCTCTCAAGAACATCTCCAATTGTTCCATTTTGCACTGGATGTCGATTGCAGGCTCGAGCTTGGTACTCGAGATCTTAAAAAAAATCTCCTCCGATACCCCCTGGGTTGCGACGACGACATTCGTTGCCGATGCTGAAAAAAGGAATCAGAGGCATAGTGAAATTTCAGAGAGTTTAGGGTTTTCGGTATGGGAGGGTTGGGGTTTTAAACAGCTCTCGGGAACCTTGCCGATGGTTCCAGACAGGCAAAGATGCCATTTGAGGATGCCCGTCAATAGCTTTGAATTATACGTGTATAATTAGGTAAGTAGTTAAAAAAAAAAACAGGTTCAAAGATACGGATGTATAAAACAATATTTTTGTAAGAAAATAACTAATAATATACTCTTACCTTTTTCTTTTATTTTATATAATTTCTGAAATGTGACAACACTTATTGCAACCCAGGAATAAAAACGTCGTCTAGGCGTTCCCTGTTGCTCCGATCTCCCCTACGCCTAGGACGTTGTCTGGGCCAAGAGCCATAGTTAGTTGCTGTTTCCATTTGGTTGTTTTTTTTCTTGTTGTTGATACCGGCAAGACCCAGCCAGATGATGTCTGCTGGTTGGTAGTGAGAAGACTCTTAGTACCTGCATACCCAAAAGGGGGCGCTGATTAAAAAACAATCATTTGATTTAGTTTCTTGCTCCCCCTTAGCAGAGGGAAAGGAGTCTATCTATCTGCCTAGCTTTGGTAGTTCATTTTTTTTATCAGCTGGAAGTAGAACAATGGCAGATTTCAGAACTGAGTAGGGCTGTCACTTGGTTTGGTAATTACCAAACCGACCGAATACCAACCGATGGTTTAGGTTTGGTAAACCAAATTTTTGGTAACGAGATCGATAAAACCGAAATCGAAAATTACCGAAAAAGTTGGTTTAGTTTTGGTAAATACCGAATCTACCGATTATCTAAATATTAGATTTATATACTACAGTTTTCAATACACATACATGTATATTAAGAAATAAACATAAATTTTTTATAATAGTATGAATATTACTACATATACTACATTAATAGTACATGTATTTTAAGTAACCTAATCAAAGATGATTAGATAACCTAGTTGTATTGAAAATTGCTAGAACTTGATGTCATATATACAAAAAAAACTGTAATTAGTAGATGAATACAATGTTTATGACTATAAAATTCAAAAACCTAGTTTTGTTCATTCTAATTTATATTCTAAAGAATTAGTTATTCTAAAGAAAGCTATAACTTGATGTCATATATTGAATTAGTTTTATTGAAAATTGCTAGAACTTGATGTCATATATCCGAAAGAAAGCTATAATTAGTAGATAAATACAACGTTTATGACTATAAAATTCAAAAACCTAGTTTTGTTCATTCTAATTTATGATAAAGAATTAGTCTAAAGTTGGTAATACCGAAAACCGAAATACCGAATTTGGTAGATAATAATTAAAAACTGAAAATTTTGGTTGGTAATTGGTAGCTCAGTTTTGAAACCAAAAGCTTTAGTTTTGAAGTTGGTAATACCTATAACCGATTCGAACCGAACGAGTGACAGCCCTAGAACTGAGAGTAACGTAATAGAATGAATGCCGAATTTTTTTTTTTTGAATGCCGATTTTAGGAACATGTGAAATTGTTGGAACGCCCAAACATGAAACTCCCCACTTCTTGTTCCCGCCCAACCCGCTTTATTATCTTTCTCCTTCTCCTGGAAAAGTTCATTTCTTGATTCAATTTGTCTTATTGGCGCCCTTCTCTCTTGAAAGAGGAGTTCATTTTGTGAATGGCCAGTTTCAAATGTCTTTGTGCGTGCCGTAGGCGATCCCGTTGGTGCTTAGTCTGTCGACTCTATCTCAACAAAGGAAGAATCGTTCGTTCCGCTTCTTTTTTCGTAAATAGACTCAGTCCCCTGAGAAGCGGCGGATCCGACAAGCTCATTCGGTCACACCTCATTCGCTCACACACAATATGCATAGATAAATGAATCGATCTTTGTGAAAGTGCGATTCTAACTTTCTTGTGAGATGCCAAAAGATTCCCATGTCTTTCTTGGTTGGACCAACCCAACCGGCGATTTCTTACAAGTCTTTTTTCTTTTTTAGAGCAAGAAGCGGAACTACAAGTGAATCTTAATCATTATGTATAACCAATTCATTTTCAAATATAGTTGGGAGACTTTACCTAAGAAATGGGTAAAAAAAATGGAAAGATCGGAACATGGGAATAGATCTGATACCAATACGGACTACCCATTTCAATTATTGTGCTTTCTTAAATTGCATACCTATACAAGGGTTCAAGTTTTGATCGATATTTGCGGAGTTGATTATCCTTCTCGAAAACGAAGATTTGAAGCGTTTATTCACTCTTTTTCTAATTTTTTTTTTAAAAAAATATAAATAAAATATAAAATAAAAGAACACAATTGTTCCATTAATGTACCTAAACTACTGCCTTGAGGATCTTGCTATTATTGACTCCGCCTCCACTTGCATTTCTCAACATCAATCTCTCGCTTGTTTGATTGAGTATTCGAGCCCAGCAACCAAACAACGTCCGCATCATCCATTTGATGAAGATCGTTGTGATTGTCCTCCGACATCTTGCTTCTCACTTATTAGATAATGAAACAACAAGGCACCAACTGTTGGTGCATGAAATTTCTGTAGAGAAAATTCTGCCAACAATATATATTCTCGATCGGAGTCAAAGAACCTCACAAACTAGCTGACGAACCAAACCAAATTGAAAGAGAAAGTGGGGTACCAGCAAAAGACACTCCGACGTTCAATTAAGTGTTTGTTCAAAAGTGTTTCTCAAGTCTATTAAGGGTTGTGATGATCGTCCTACTTCCATGCCTTTGCATGGTATTCGTGCGTGATAGCCATTGAGCTAGGTTGGCGTATGCGCGTAGAGACATATTAGCATTCAAGGTTCTATAATCAGTATTCTATAGTCGATGAGCTGTGACCTGTTGGTAAATTATAATTCCAACATTGTAAAGGTCATGGATTCGATTCTCCCTGACATATGTAAGGGTGGGGTGGGCTAAGAGTTAAAAAAAAAAAAAAAAAATCAGTATTCTAGATATACATCGAAATTTCATAAAATGAATTCTTCAATAATCGCATGCCAGCTCGGGTTTCTGTAACAGTAACTTAGGTTCCTTAGATTATAAATTGGTCCTACGGACTCAGATTTTAACGTGCTTAATTAATGTTTGCGGACTCGATTTAACGTGCTCTACATCTTTTATTAAGGAAGTTTTCTAAAAAAATAAACTGAAGAAAAAATCAACTTTAGAACCCCCTAAATGTTCAAAATGAAGGTAAAAAATAAAGACTTTTATTTATTTACCTTTCAAATAACTAGTAAACAAGTAAGTCTATGCATGAAGCATAAAAGCAATCCGAAGGCCAAACTGAGCTAAAAAGCCACAATGCAATTCAAGACAATTTCGTGCGGTAGTAAAATTTTCCTCACCTCAAGCAGGTGTCGTTGTTATCAAAACAAACCTTCAACAATTATTAGAATTTTTTGTTTTGTTTTGTTTTGTTTGTTTTTTTTTTGAGAAGAGAATAAAAACAGGAACTCTAAAGAAAGATAATGAGGGTGTGAAAGGATGTTGGTTGCATTGGATGCCGAGGCAAGCGTGATTTCAAATATTTTGACTGTAGCGGTAGTTATCAAGTCGACTTGAAGCGCAACATGTAAGCTTATTATGAACCAACTACGGAATAATTAGACTAATTAGACTTAAACCCTTGGATTAGCTAAACAACCATCATTTGAAAATTTAAAAAAGCATATTTTATCCATAAATACAGTCTAATTAGACTTGTAATTGTAGATTAGAACCGGAAAGCGCCAACCACAAAATTCTCAAAAAAAAAGTTATCCAAGAGCAGCAAAATCGAATATACGGGAGCCACGTGGACATCTTATTATTATTATTAAATCATAAAGGCGAGTAATATTAGGCCACACTCGAGTGGCGTGGGCCCAAAGCAAAAGCTGGAGAGAGTAAATGCAATTAAATATTATTAATTTAATTTCTTTTGGGGAAAAACAAAAAATTTGCAAACTAGGGCTCTTTGTCTTTTACCAAAGCCCCCCTTTCCCCGTAGAGGAAAAGGCACGGTATAAAAAGAAAAAGAAATAATTAAAGAAATTTAAATTAAAATTATATTTCAGATTTCTCGGGTTTCAGAGAAAAAAAAAAGGGGCTTCGGAGCTCCTCTGCGTTTTCGTTCCGGAACCCTAGAATTTCCGTGTCGCCGTAATTTTTCTGAATTATTGGTAAGCTTGTCGTATTTTTGTCGCTATTTTCCGATTTTTCTTAATTTTCACTGTTTTTATTTTTTCTTTTATGATTCTTTTACTGCGGATTTCCGGAAAACAAAATTAGACTTTTTTTTTTTCCGAAAATAAACTGTTCGTTGGTGTGAAATGCTAATTTTTGTTTAGTTTAAGCTTTAACATTTAAATGCTCGAGCTCGATCTGTGCTGAAATTTGCAAATTTAGACTGTAATTTCTGCGTTTAGGGTTTATTTTTGGTTGGGGTGGATGAGTACAATTTGAGTGAAAGTACGTTGTTAGGTTAGGGTTTTAGATTCTTTTGCAGAATGAGCTTAGCTGGAATTTCTAGCATCATCTTCTTTTTCATGTTTTACCAGTGGTTAATAATCAATACCAATTTTTTTTTAATTTTTATTTTATGAATAAGAATTTTGTGTTTGAAAATAATTATGAAATAAATATATATATTTTTTATGAATTTGTTACTGGATTATGGTTATGTAAATTGTCTAGATCTGAAAGGCGGCAAAGTTAGCGTGTTAAATCTTGGTTTGAATTGTGTTTTAGGGATTGGTTTTGTGGAAATTTGAGTAGTTGAAAAGAGAGAGAGAGAGATGTCAGGATCTGAGACGGGAGTGATGACCAGTAGAGAGCCGTTTCTGCAGGCTAGTCCTCTACAGTCATTGACTCAGTCACAGTCACAGAGCATGCGCTTGGACTACACTTCTGGCACTAATGCTATCTATAAGCCCGTCACCGCCGCCGCCTCACCGCCGCCTTACCAGTCCACTGCTGGAGCTGGAGCTGCTGCTCCGGGGGACAGTTCAACTGGTGCTGGTGCTGTTATGTCATCTGGGCAGCTTAACATGAACATGGGTGGTGAGCCAATGAAGAGGAAGAGAGGGAGGCCGAGGAAGTATGGGCCAGATGGGACAATGTCATTGGCTCTGTCTCCTTCAGCACAGTCTGCTGCTGTCCCTGTTAACCAGTCCAGTGGAGGCTTTTCTCCTCCTCCTCCGCCACCGCCTCCTGCTGCTGCTTCTGGAGGCGCTGCCTCGCCCCCTACTTCCACCAAGAAAGCCAGAGGCAGGCCGCCTGGTTCTACGAATACAAAGAAGCAGCAATTGGAAGCTTTGGGTAATTGGCTTTTCTTTGAATCATTTGAATCTTATTGCGTCTGCTTTAAATTTTAGTATGTGGGAGGAGTTTTCATTTTTAATTCTGGGTTCCTGTTTTTCTCTATTTAATTACAGATGTTTGAATGTTTGAGCTGTTGGGTTTTAAGGTCAATACTTGAGCACTATTCTGAGTTTTTATTTTCATTTTATATTTTTATGATTATCTGGGACTCTCTTCCAGAAAATGAAATGGTTGTCATATATTTATTAAGAGGGGGATATATTCTATTTATTAACAGACACTATGAAATAGAAAAAGCTTATAAGGTTATGCTGCAGCTGGGATCCATTATTCCATTACATGCCTTTAGATTCTTATGTTGAACTTACATTTATACCCTTGATATATGTATTATATTTGAATTCTGTAGGCTTATGAAATGATCTTGAACTCTGATATTCATGCATGTATGATGTGTTATAATGGTAATGAGGTTTTGGCATCAGTTACAACCTATGATCTACTTCAAAATGAACGCAATTGTTTGAACTTGTTTATGTGCTGTCTATTTTTCAGCAGAACTCTTTTGATCAGATTTATTTAATACATTTCTGTTCGAATTTGATTTTTTTTTTTTTTTTGTCAAAGTTTGGATTTGATTGGTGTCTATACTGAACCAAGGAGAATTCCATGTGTTAACAGAGTACGTGAATCCTATTTGATTTTATTTTCCTGTTTGCAGGATCTGCAGGCATGGGATTTACACCACATGTCATCACTGTTAAAGCTGGAGAGGTTTCTTCTTGCCCTTTTGCTTTCTTATTTTCCTGCTCGTTTTTGTTCAACATTCCTGCATTCTTAGTTCTTAATAATTGAGCCAGAATTTATTGTTTGGACTGGTAGCTGGAAATGTTTTTTTTATTACGCTTCAAATATTCTATCATGTATATTAGCAGTTAATTATCCTTGGTGTTTGACCCCTTCCAAGTTGAGAACTCTTTCATTTGAAATTTGTATTATCAAATGCGTGTTCTCCAGTTAAGGAACCTGCATGTGTGGCTAATTCATGTTTTGAATCTTGCATGATTCCTGTAAAAGATGTTATTTGATAGCACAACAATATATCTTTGCATGCATGTTAAACTGTTAGTTGTCCTTGGTGTTTTCTTATTATGCCCATGCTGATGCCTTTCATATTAAGAACACTTAATTTGAATGATTAAATGCATAATCTCCAATTACAGTAAGGTTCCTTTTCTGCATACAGTTTTCATTGGCTCGTAATCTAATGAAATTAATCTCATTAGTTTCCATGTGCATTTGCAAGTATAATATGAATGAATTTGGTATTGGCAATGGTTTTTTTCGATTACAGGCTATTGGCAATGTTAAGTTCAAATAATTTTGGGGTTCTGGAAGTGGTATAATTTAGGACTAAAGGGCACATAATTTATAATTTAATTATTGGGCCAGTGGAGTACTGCAGTTTCCTTCATAATTATCTCGATTTGAGTATTTTAGATCTTAATGACTTCAAAGAAATAAACCTTCAAAAGTGGGTTGCAGTCATCATTTATATGTTAGCTGCATTTTTGGATTGAATGTCCTTATCATTTTCTATGCCTACTTAAACCTTTTTGCTTTTATCCTCATCACATTCTAGATGATTATGATATTTACATTTTTATGTGTTTATTTCTTAGGATGTATCTTCAAAAATTATGTCGTTCTCTCAGAATGGTCCTAGGGCTGTTTGTATCTTGTCAGCAAATGGAGCGATATCAAATGTGACTCTTCGCCAAGCAGCCACATCTGGTGGAACTGTTACATATGAGGTCTGTGGGATTGCTAAGTAATGGTTTGATGACCTTGTTACTTTATACATATTGACTATTTCATACGCTTTCATTGAAAGTGAGTTGGACATCAATAGTTTGTCCTTGTGGAATGTTGACCGGAAATAAACTTGCTCTAAATATTTTCAGGAACAGTTAGTAATGTTTCATTTGCAAAGGTTATTGTTTCTGTCAATTCTTTTTTCTATTAGGCAAGTTATTGTGTTGGGAAAGTTAATGTTGACAGGGTAATGTTTAACATGAAGTTTCAATTCTGTCGCAAACATCTAAGGAAATAACATATTGAATTTCTAGTCTGGGGGAGTGTAGGTTACAAGTAGGTTTGCTCCTAGTTGCAGTACTGACATCTGCCGTATTAAATGCTGCTTAGTATTATAGAAGAAGACCTTGTGATATTAAGTGATAAAGAATTTGTTTCAGTTACGGCATACAGAGTTGTGCAAGGGCGTAGTTCTGTAGGTTTCTCATACTTGTGGCATTATCTTACCTTGATTCTATTGATATGTTGTAGGTCTTCTTATAACCTTCCAGTTAGTTACTGTTACAAATATGATTTGTTTCTTTCTTAATATTGCCACTCTTTGTTCTTTAAATTCTCCTCATGTTCACATAAAAAATTGTCATACTCAATCCATTGGCAGTTATTGTTGAGGGTCAGCTTCTTATTATGTATATTTTGTACTTGTGAAGTGTGCTCTTCTGATTCCTCATTCTATTATCAAATTTCACATGCAGGGGCGGTTTGAAATTTTATCACTTTCTGGCTCATTTCTTCTATCTGAAATTGATGGCCAGCGCAGCAGAACTGGAGGATTAAGTGTCTCACTGTCTAGCTCAGATGGTCGAGTTTTGGGTGGTTGTGTGGCAGGTCTCCTGACTGCTGCCTGTCCTGTTCAGGTATGGATAATTTGTTTGTTTTAAGCTTTTCCCAAACAATTAATTTCTCTGTGTGTATGTACGTTCTGTGTTTTAGACTTGTATTACGGAGAACGTTAGCTAAAAGAAGTGAAGATACTTGTTGGAATATATTCTTAATAGGGTCTGTATACTTTGATTTTGAACACTGTACATGAATAAGCCATAAACTTCATACAGCTTATACATATACTTAGATCTAACGGACACCGTGATTCTGGGATTCCAAATCCATTGCAGGTAGTTGTTGGGAGCTTTGCTGCAGATGGTCGAAAAGAACCAAAGACGGAAATGAAAAAGGATCCTTCATCTGCAGGACCACGGCTTGCAGCAGCTAGCGGGCCAAACGGGGTCAGTAGTCCACCGTCACATGGAACTCTCAGTGAATCCTCAGGTGGGCAGGGAAGTCCACTTAACCAGAGTACAGGAGCCGGCAATAACAATAACCCACAAGGCATGTCAAGCATGTCCTGGAAGTGATCAATCTTTCGTAACTCCAGCCAGCTTCCGTCCGTTCACTAATTTGTGTAGTCATGATCAGCAGTTGTGTTTCGTAGTCATCATGAATCTTCAGGACGCCAGTTGTAGTTTCAGCATTATGTAATCTTAGTACAATAAAGACTCTAGAATACTTTACAGCTTGATTATTTAGGATATGGCCAGCTGTAAGTGTCAACCAGGTAATTTGAGGTGTTTGTGCGATAGAGGATTAGATTAAGGTTTGTGGATCTAGAAATTGGTAGGATTAGGATGAGTTGGTGATCTAGTTCATGTTGGCTTGTTGTAATCGTAGTAGAGCTGTAGCTTGATGCACTGTTCTCTAATGATAAAATCGTAATTGGTGTCTTTCAAAAATATAATATTTTTTTCGTTGGTTTTGTGTAATTGCAAGCTCAGTACATTCCCGACTTCATGAAACGAAAAACCAAGGGTCTAGTTTAGTGTGGTTTTGATCTTAAAACTACAATGATAAACAAAGGGTCAGAATGGATTGCGAAGGGTCCTTGGTGTCCTGTCACGGTGAGCGACCAATTGTCTGCCTCGATGATAATCGAACAGTTTCAACCTTTCGAATCTTAACCCTTGATGATATTCGAACAATTTCAACCTTTCAGAACATAGAGAATCACATTCCTTCGACTTTTTTTATTTGGAACCACAAGGTATCTTTTCAATCTGTAGTTTGACAGGACCTTTGTAAGTCGATATCCCATCAAACCACACATACATAAACTAGGTAACCAGTAACCACGCATGCATGATGAGCCCTACTTCCAGGCCTTCTTCGACAGAAGACGCAGTGAGAAAATCCCAAGAGCTAAGGTCTAGCTGTCAAATCCATCCTCTCGAGTTATCAGGGTCAGCTCTCTTGGCTAAGTATCATGCGTAAACAGCTTCTAAAACATGAGCTGCAGCAGCTACAAGGAAAACCACCTTCACTATCGGCAGTGAACGGAAAAGGAAGAAGAAAATAGCTCTGAAGAATGGTACCGGTCCATTCTCTGGAAGGTAAGCAGCACAGAACAGTATAGTCATGTCCCTCACACAATATCCACATATATTAATGTAGGACCATCCAGAGTCCTTTCCTCTCCTGCCAGTATGAGATTGTAGTAGCCATGCCCTCTTGAGGAGACACTACTGGGACATAGAAAACTGCTCCTTAGCTTTAAAAAAATGAAGGGGGATATATAAACCTTGTACTTCAGCAGGAAGGATCAATGGTTGATGAATCCACCATTCGTTCAACCATGGATATAAGATTGTGTAGACTGCCGATATAATCCTTCCTAAACGACGAGCCTGTGGAACAGAAAAAGAAGCCTTTGATAGGTTATAATCCAAGCTTCTGAGCAGCGGACGGATGAACTCAAAGGTGTTCACTGGAGACCCTGTAAGAAAAGTTGTTTTTCACCCTTCACATTTCAGATATTTCTATTGATGTGTAAGCACTAAGAAGGAGGTTGTTCAGATATAATTCTGAACTATAGTGTTTTGAACTTAGCTAATGACAAAGTAAGTATATAGAATGTAAACTGCTGCATTGTTACCATCTGATACGAAATAAGGCTGGCCAGCAGCAATGAGGTGTCTCTCTCTATGTTTTCCAGGACTGTTGTGAAAAAGTTCAACGCTCGCCAGTAGTAGTGCAAGCACTAGGTTATCCACATAAATCCAGTCTGTTTTCACATTTGCTTGCTCACATATGCAAAAGTCCCATGCTCGCCAATATCAACAAATAAAGACTTTGAATGCTCACTTAAATTAAAAGAGCTTACTTCAAGGGACGAGCATTGTACTTGAGAACCAACTGCTCTGCAATTGATTTACTTCGGCCACATGGATCCCCTGTTCATCAATAGGGGAATAGCCTAAGGCCTCATTCCCACTCACAATCTCCTTTCCCCCAAACACAACATTGTATGTGCTCACATACACAAGCCTTTTGATCCCAAAATCGAGACAAGCATCCAATACGTACATGACAAGGTCCATTAATATTAACGTCATTGACAGGAGAAGATTGCAGCATTTCCTTTCTTGAAATTCATACGAGGCGAGGTGGAACACACATCTGCCCCCTCAGAGCCTTTTCAACATCCTTTATGTTAGCAACGACCCCTAGGATTGATTATGACAATTCATATTGTTAAGTGATAGAATTTGTAAAAGCTAGCCCTAGCTCATGAGTAAGTGAATAGAAGATCGAACGTTAAACTGGAGGCATTAATGTAGTGGACGCCTAGTTTGCGGAGATAGTCAAACCAAGGAGAAGTGGTTCGGAGGTCAAAGGCTCGAACTTGACTAGATCGTTTCCGGAGAAGGTCCGAGCAGAGTGCCAAGCGGACGAAGCCCAACCCGCCGGTCACTACGGAAATGTTGCTGTCGATGCCTTCGTCTTCATTCAATAAGTGCATGTTTTCTTTGTGTTGTGTTTACTTGGAATCATAGTTACAAGACTCGGAAGTGTGAGAGTGATAATAAGAAGGGTGGCATGGCATCACATCAAACTTGCTTGATCTTCTGGATTGCCCAAACAGGCATGACATCATGTATCTGCGTTTAAATTTCGTCTTTATATAGTAACGAACAAGAAAATCTCTTTTTGGAGGGGAAAAATCTCCTTTCGAAATAGAGCAAGTAGCGGGGACACAGCTTGCCGTTAAGGCCGCTTCATCACTTCATGAATGAAAGACCTGTACTTCTGCTGAGAAATCGGAGGTGTAAATAGGGCTGTAAACAAGCTACTGAAAGCTCGAGTTCCTATTGAGCATGGATTTTAGCCCGCTCGAGCTCGGCTCTTTCGATCATAATGGAACACTAGACCAAATAGTGATGGATGACCAACAAAAGTTCTTGGTTGTTAATTTCAACACATCAGTGAATTAACATTGAATCGGACTTAAATAGCGATGGAGATTCCAACCATGGGAAAGAAATTCAGCTACATGATATAAAAAAATATCTTCATTTTTCAATAACCCTGAATCCTAAAGCCTCGAGGGCACCGTCAGTAAACACAAACGTTGTTCCAAATCAGTAATATCGATGTTTAGGAGATATGAGAACAAGTTGGTTGTTGTGTGAAAGTAGGAGAAACGAAATTTCGTCAATTTTCACTATTTCTCATAGATGATAAAGACTGAGAAGTACTCAGGTGCACTAAATAAAAAACAGGAAGTCTAATTTTAGCTGAACTGTACTAAGTGTACGAAAATGGATTGCATAGTGTATTAAAAAAATCTGAAATGGATTGCAAAGGGTCCTTACAGCGAGCAGCCATTCGTCCAACCGTTTAGTGATCAAATGCATTTGTTTCAATCTCTCGAAACTGTGAGAATCAACTTCTTATTTGAACCATAAAGTATTTTCTATCTGTGGAGTCACAAAGGAATCTTTAACACAATTTTCTATCATACCACATACAAATTAAACTAGCTTACTAGTGTAAGTACACTATAGGGACCTAGGCATACATTATTAAGGAGCTCATGCGTTACTTCTTTGCTTTCTTCAACAAAAGACGTAGTGAAAACACCCCGAGAGCAAAGGTCTGCCAGAACCATCCTCTTGCGTTAGCAGGATCGACCCGTTTTGCCAGTTTCCACGCATACACAGCCTCTCCAACATGCAATGCAGTGGCTAGAAGGAATACCATCCGCACTATCCACATTGACCGGAAAAAGAAGAGGCTAACAGCTCTAAAGAGTGGTACAGGTCCAATGTCTGGCAAATAAGCAGCACAAAATACTATACCCATGCCAATCACACAAAATAGCCATGCGTATATTGTAGGCCCGTCCAGAGTTTTCCTTTTCCTCTCCTGCCAGTATGAGATTGTAGTAGCCATGCCCTCCCGAGGAGTCACCACTGGGGCATAGCCAAGCTCTTCCTTGGCTTTAAGATAAGAGAAGTAGTGCGTAACACCAACCTGTAAGTTATATCACAAAGTAGCATATTAATGTTCAGAATAGACTTGCATTAATATAGCTAAGGTACTACTGTGTTTAGTAGGATAGAGTTCCACAGTATATATACATAATATATACATATAGACATTATAAAATATATATAATTAAAACAGCAAATTGATGGATGGTTTCCACAGCAGATTAAAGTCACGTAGTCAAACCACATGCCAAGAGAAGTTGTGAATGAAATAGAAGATCTTTGCCCCACCAATGTTCATGGGATTCAACCTCAATAACAACAAGGAATAAGGTATCAAACAAGTAACTATGATCTACTGCATTGGATACATTTCTATTCACACTCGATTGCAGACCATTTCTGTTTTAATTGAAAGGAGAAAAAATTGATGGAAGAAGATAGAACTGCCCGATGCAACAAAACCAAGTATATTGAGCCAAAAACAGAAAGTTAGAAGAGAAGGAGAGGGTACAAGCAAACCTTGTATACTTCAGCAGGAAGGATAAGCGGCTGAGGAATCCACCATCGGTCCAACCATGGATATAATATTGTATAGACTGCCCAAAAAATCCTTCCTAAACGAAGAGCTTGAGGTACAGACAATGAAGCCTTTGGTAGATCATAATCCAAGCTTCTGAGCAGTGGTCGGATGAACTCAAAGGTGTTGACCGGAGACCCTGCAAGAAAGGTTGGGGATTTCACCATTTACATTTCAGATATTTCTATTGATGTTTCAGCAGTAAGCAGGAGGTTGTAGATCAATAATAGTTCTGAAACTCTAAAAGTTTAGAACTTAGCAAATAACAAACTTACCTAATTCCAGTTAACAATATGACAAAGTAAAGATATTCAAGTAAAAGATGTAAGTATTGCATTGTTACCGTCCGATACAAAATATGGTTGGCCAGCAGCTATGGGTTGTCTTTCTTTCTCTCTCCCAGGAATGTCATGCAAAAGGCCCATGCTCGCCAATATGAGAGCAAGTACTAGGTTATCCACATAAATCCAGTCTGTTTTCACATTTGCTTCGCCAATTTTGAATGGAATTAAGCCTAACTTTGCTAGGGACACAATCCTCGGAAGGTGCCTTTCTTCACCAGGTCCATAGATAGCAGCTGGACGAACCGCACAGGTATACAGACACTTCCCATTCTTCGTCCTACAAAGCTCAATAATTAGTAAACAATTGATCGACACCGCTGAAACCTCACTAAATCAAAAGTACTAACCTGAAAGGACGAGCATTGTACTTAAGAACCAACTGCTCAGCAATGGATTTACTTCTGCCGTATGGATCCTCATGACTATCAATAGGAAAATAGCTTAGGGCCTCATTCCCACTCACAATCTCCTTTCCCCCAAACACAACATTGTATGTGCTCACATACACAAGCCTTTCGACCCCGAAATCGAGACAAGTATCCAATATATGACAAGTTCCATTGATATTAACATCATCAACACGCCCGAATTGCAGCATTTCCTTTCCCGACATTCCGTACGACGCTAGGTGGAACACACAATCGGCCCCCCGCAGAGCCTTCTCCACATCCTTTTTGTTAACAACATCCCCTGATCATCATGACAACTCTCTATTCTTTAATATTGACAATTTCAACAGATACCCAAATCCCCAAACTTGAAAAACATGAATTTGAAGTAAAGGGTAACGAATTAAATGAGTGAATTGGGATTGGAACCTTGGATGCAGTTGACCCCTTGGTTGAGGAGATGGGGGGACCAAGGGGAGGAGGTTCGGCGGTCAAAGGCTCGGACTTGACGGGCTCCTCGTCGCATAAGCTCCAAGCAGAGTGCGGAGCCCACGAAGCCCAAACCGCCGGTCACGACGAAAGTGCTGCCGTCGATGCCTTCATTTTCGCTCAGATGCATGATTTCCTTTTTGGGTTGTGTTTACTTGAATCAGACTTGCAAGACTCAGAACTCAAGAAGTGTGAGGGTGCTGCTATAAGGGAGATGGCATCACACTCCAAAACTGATCCAGAGAAATGCGCTTCGGATTGGCCCAAAGTGGTCACACTTACTTATTAATTGAGGAACCAGAGTGGGCGATGTGGTTGGTGCGGTTGATCTTCGTTAAAAAACGCGCGCGCGCACACACAAATAATATTAATAGGAGTAGTTTTAGTCGGAATTCCGAATTTGATATTTGGACCTCAGTGTTTTTATAATTATCAATGGATTTTGTCAACTTATATGAAAAGACAAAGAGAAGAAAAAAAAATACTCTTCTTATCTTCCCTATTAATATAGCATTCAATTTTTTCCCAAAATTCCTTATATTACCTATATAACTTTATAATTTACCTAAAACAATTAAGTAAAGATAATTAATTTTTATACAGGGTCCTATCATTTAATACAAAAGTAAATTAAAAACAATATGAATTTGAAATTTCCTTAAACTAAATTTATTGAATATCTTTGTGTAGTTATTACTGATTAAGATCCAAGCTTTTAATTAGATTTAATCGATGTATATATATTATTTTTCTAAGAACCAAAGTCTTTTCTAAAACCATCCATATTGCAAAAAAAAAAAAAAAAAAAATCTATGATATGGATTAATAGAAAAATCTTTCTAATTGTCTACTTGTTCGGATCCTCCAAGAATCACTTTCTTGTTTCATCACTGAAAGTACACCAAAAATATAGGTAGCTTACTCACACAATTTTTCATGATTGAATTGATAGAGATAAGAAAAAAAAAACAACAAATTGTTGAAGATACATATTTAATTATTCAAGGGTGTTTTGGTAAAAGTAAGGAGGTCTACTTATTTATTTAAGTATTTAAAAAAGTGAATTGGAGGTTTAATAAGTAAGAGAGGTCCAAATATCAAATTTGAAGGTCCAACTAGAACCTCCCTATTAATAGTCAAGAAAAACTATAAATTTTTTTTTCGGTTACCCTCACCTCACTCACATCACATGCCCCTACTCATCTCATGACCAAATATATTTAAAGAGGTGATCTCCACAAGGTTAGTCATTCCAAATAACTAACTCAAGATCCAAAATACATTTGAACATGTCATCTTCACAAACAATAACCAACAACCCACAATTCACTACCTATTTAAAATTGTGGGTGTGTGTGTATTTTAAGATTTTGGTTGAAATATTTTTAAGGTTTATATTGTAAATTGACCAGCTCTGTTAGGGTTTGTTTGTCGACAACCGTCCTCGATAAAATTTCCTCCACCACTATGGCAGACAAGATCGCCGACCAAGTGGTGGCTTTTCCCTTCTCCAACGAACCTCGCATTGATAGGTCTCGCTGGTGCCGCTGTACTACATGATACCCACAATTATGTGGGGGTACAAACGCTTACCTGAAACTCTAATATGGCAGAATTCATAGTACAATATCTATTCTCTGGCGTTTGCATGCATGTTTGTCAATTCGAGAAGTCGTTAGAAGTTTTGTTTTTAAGTTTGATAGGGAGGAGGATCGAAACAAAGTCTTCCATGGAGGACTATGGTTATATTGAAATTCAATGGTAGTTTGACTCTATATGATGGAATCAATCTGGTTGACTCAATTCCTTTGACATCTTTGGAAACCTGGGTTGCGATGAAGAAATTCCTAGCGGGACTGCACAATATAGTCTCTCTATCTCTAGTGGGATCAGTGATGGGATGTACAGTGTGTTTCGATCAGATGACGTTGTTTCGAAAGGAGGAGGTGCACCGCATTTGGCTAGTTATGGAAACGCGACGGTGTATCGGTGTTTTTGGTCAATTTATGTTCTTGTCAACATTGGAATGTGACTCGAATATTGTATTTGAATGAATTAAGAGTTTTTGTCATAAATGGGCCTGTTTCAGCAGGGCACTGTGAATTATGAAGTTGTTTCTGACGGATATGGGGAAGATGAAAGCTTACCTGTGCTTGCAAATATTTCTTTATCTGTTATAGATAGGGTTCCTCAAAGGATGATGGTGACGCTGGTTCCAATGCAAGCGAAACCGAGCTTGGATGACGAAGGTGGTTTATAGATCTTAGGTTAGGTTTGGGCGGGCTTCATTGTGATGGGGTTGCTGAAGATTGAGAAACGGGCACCTCCAAGGCCTATCATTGGTACGTTTTTCTCTATAGGAGGGATCACTGCAAATAAATGGATAGCGATGTCAAAAACCTGTATTCCACCGCCGATCTCATCATCTTTTAAAACACTAAGTAGGAAGAAATGCTTAGCAGCTGTGGATTTGGTAAGGCTGGGATAGAAATTGTTGGATCTACCTATACCAAAGATGTTGAGATGCAAGGAGTTAGCTCTATTTATTCCCAATGGACATGGGAGTCTGACAATCTACCCTCAGAAAAAGAAAAAATTAGCCGGACAAAATGTTGCCCGTAATAAGCCAATTCTAAGCTGCATGATCTAAAGGTTATTCGACCGGTCCTCAAGAGTAGGAACAAAACTCCTTGACCAATAGTAGAGAATGAGGTGGTACTTCCCACTACTAGCTATTTGCCTATAGCCACAACCATTAACTCATCGCTATTGACTCTATTAGGTACAGAAGTCTGTGCCTATTTGCCTTTAGCCACAAATATTATGTCCAACTCTTATAGTACCAACTCCATTTAGGATTTGTCCCTCTCGACCACCAATCTATCTATGGCAGCTCACTAACATTTTCAAAGAAAAATTTCACGCGCTAGACTTTTTCTCTCTAACAATATACAGTAACCCATGTTTTATTTATATTATTTTAAAGATATATATTTACCTCCTCACGTGCTGTCTCCTCTTTTTTTTTCTTTTTTTTTTTTGAAATGGAAGTTGATATCATTAGATCAACAGCAAAAGGCTGTAGTCTACCAAAACTTACATAAGAAATCCGGCAAGAAAATCCGGATTAACCTACCTAAGCTAAAGCACACTATTAAGGATAACTGGGACGCTCACATTTAAGCGAGCCTATACAAGAATGAAAAAATCTCGCCTTCTAAGGAAAGAAATCATTCAACTAGCCCTCACTTTCCAATCACGCAATTGTGGTACAAGCAAAAACTAGAAACGTCATAAAAGACTAATAGAAGTTTAGCCAACCTCACACATGCTCAATATGGCCCAGCTTGCCTAAACTTGAGCCCATGCCTATAGGCCTAAGCCCAAATCAATCCTTGCCTCCTAGGAAAGCTTGCCCGCCTCATTAGCCCAAGCCCAGACCCAAAGGCCCGAACCCAAACTCGAGTCAATAGGGCAGAAACCGTAGGCCACTGCTGCCGGGCTACCTCCACGGCCGTTTGGTCCGGCGGCCAGCCTATCCACCACTGCATCAGATCTTCGAGTCAAACTCTGCAGAACTCAATGCTCTGCCGCCTCCACCACTGATTGAAAGCTTCAGCGGCAATACCAAATAGCCAAACGACGAACCCCGACCACCTTGACCTTAACTTGTCTGTATGAAACACCGGCCAAGACTCCAATGCCAATACCACACAAACCCGACAATATCGAAGTCCATCCCTCCTAGGATCGAACACACCACACCCTCGAACACCTCAGCCTAAAGCAGCCGCGAATCGGAGTCGTACCACCTCAAATCGGGTCTTCGAACAATCCCCAGAACCCGACGTCGCCGACCAAGGAACTGTTGCTCCATCTGCATGTCGTTGCTCTGGTCTAGACACCGCACAATCACCGTCGCCACACGAAACCCTAGGTTTCACACTCTCGAGATCACTCTGTATTGCTCGGAGCCTCCACGTGCTATCTCCTTTGCTACTACTCTCACAGTCTCACGCAGTGCCATAGTTTAATATTTCTTCATTCATCCGTAGCCAATTGGTACAAAATTATTAAGAAAAAAAAAATTTAAAATTTCAATAAATACCAATCTGGTTTTTGAAGAAATTATATTATGCTTTTACTAATGGGCCCCATCGTAGATGTTTTATGGTAACAAAATTGTGACTTGATAATTTTTACAAAGTTAAAATTTACCCTTGAAATCACTATAGTGATAGTTCAAATCAAACAAATAAAATTCTCTAGTAAAAAAAAAAAAAATTTCTCAAAGATACACGTAAAATCACTGTTTGAATAAAAAAAACGTCAAGTATAAAGTTCATAACATCTGGAAACCAATATATTTCTAACACACCTACAAAAACCAGAAAAAAAAAAAAAACAAAAAACCAACACATTTGCAATAGCTTAAATTGAACTAGAATCCATTTTCATTGCAATATACCATGCTAGAAATTCTAACAGACTCTACCAGTTCTATATATAATACACTGAATGGTTTGTACTTTTTTTTTTTTTTTTTCCAGTCCACCATAGCTGTGCAAACACTTAGCTGTCATGCATGACACCAATATAAAGGGGGTGAATTAACCTTGAAGCTCACCAAGTGTAGAGAACGCAAAGGAGTGAAGAGCAGCACAGTGTGTTGCAGACTACTATCGCGAGGTCTCGTCTTGTTCTCGTTCTTATCATGGTGTGAGTTTTCTCTTCAACATCGGCCAAGCGTGAGTGCTTCTTCTATTTATCATTTTAGCTTTGTTTGTTTGATTTTAGGAAAAATTTCAGTTAAATACCCCGAGGTTTGGGGGCAACATCATGTCAGTCTATGCCTTTTCAATTTGATCAGCAACACCCCTGTGCTTTCAATTTTAATCAGCCGTGTCCAATTTCATTTGTTCCGTCCAATTTGAACGTTAACTTTGACTAAGGGGCCCACTTTTGAGGCTAAAAATGTCATTTCAAATACATTTTCTTCTTTTCTCCTCCTCCTCCTCCCTCCTCCTCCTCTTCTCTCTCTCTCTCTCTCTCTCTCTCTCTCTCACTGCCACCACTGGAAATCATGGCGTCCGGCCACCGATTCTTAACACCGCCACCACTACTCGAACCACAGCATAAATCCGACCTAAACCCAAAGAGAATCAATGATTGGCACGAGCCCAGCCACCGTACATAGTCACCAGTCCTTGCCATCTTACTTCCTCCAATTCCGGCAATTCCTTCAGCACACGGCCATAACCGTTCCACTTAAACTTTTCCGGAGATGAAAACTGAGAAGCCTCGCTACCAACCTGAAGCCGAAAGACGTCATTCGCACCTTCACCGGAATCTGGGTTTTGGCAGGACTGTTTCGCCATCTTCAGCCACATCCAAGTTACACGACCACCATGGATGCAACCAGAGTTTCGTTCTCCACCAAAACCCTGTGGTCTCAACCTCTGATTTTGACCCGAGACACCGCACGCTCAGTCACTGGCTCGTAGATCACCATAGCTACACCGTGAATGGTTGTCGGATTTTCAGATTATCTTAGGTAAATTATCATCCCTTGTTCTCTGTTGGAACTGGTGCTTGATGTGGAGTGAAAATCCTAATTTGATATTTTATTTTGGATTGTGTGAGGTTTATTAATTTGGCATCTTGGAGATTTGGAGGAGTTGTTGGTCAGTCAGTGTCGGAGTTTTAATTGTTGAGTTCTGAAAAAATTGGAGTTTGAAGGAAAGGGAGCTATATGATCATTTTCGATATATAATCGTCTTGGAGCCTGAAATAAATCACTCAGAACCAAATATCATTCAAGAATGCAACCTTGAGAGTCAAGAGGAATCTACTAAGGTTGCATATGAGAGCCAAAATGCATATGACAGACTCATCTTTGGCGTTGGGTTCATGATTGTGCCATCAAAATTTGCAGGGGATCAGGCCAATAATCTATAGTTTCAATTGTCTAATTTTTTCTTAGGTCTTTTATCTACCTATTCTTGTTCTTTATTCAAGAGGAACTCGAGGGCGAGTTCTTTTATAGTGGAGGAGAATGATGTAGGATGAAAATGAGCCTAGTTTAGCCGGAAAACTAGAAAAATAAAGAAGCGGCATGGAATATAGTTTCAATTGTCTAATTTTTTCTTAGGTCTTTTATCTACCTATTCTTGTTCTTTATTCAAGAGGAACTCGAGGGCGAGTTCTTTTATAGTGGAGGAGAATGATGTAGGATGAAAATGAGCCTAGTTTAGCCGGAAAACTAGAAAAATAAAGAAGCGGCATGGAATCAAAAAGAGTGATTGGAAAATAGGTAATTCACGCATAATGAGGTTACTAGCCGCTGCAATATCCAAGAAAAAATTTGGTTTTGGACTTTGTGGGTTTCTCGTGCGAAAAGTTAGGTTCTGGATTGTGAATCAGATTGCAGTAAATTTTGGCCAGAATGTTCGTTTGAGACACATGATCCATTCTAGAAATGGGAACAACAAGATCTTCAAGACTCACTTTAGTGAGCCCTAACAAATTTAGGCCAAAATATGTCGTCTTATAAGAACGGACCGAATCTGTCAAATACACCTACAAGATCTTTAAGACTCACTTTGCAATTTACACGAACGGACCGAATCTGTCAAACCGGAACCGTTCGTGTTTATAATGGTGAATTGCAGTTTTGGATGCCTTAACGATCATCAAATTTGTGGCTGAAAATTTTCAGAAGTGACTAAAAACTGAACGGTTAAGATGTGAAAATATGATCGAAAAGTTGGTCTAATGCTTATCCCTATAAAAGACCAAAAAAAGGAAACCCTCACTAGAAGGGCCCTGATATATATATATATATATATATATATATATATATTTGAATAAGCTTGACATTGCTTGTTTTTGCAGTTTAGAGACATGTAAGTTTCGGATGCTATTATGGAAGGGAAGTTATAAATTAGTTTTGTTTTGTTGAGGACTTTTTTCATTTATACACAAGAAAAAGAATGAGAAAAAAAATGTATTACTTGTGTATTTGAATGAATATTACATTATGTTCTACGGTCCCGTTCCCCTGGTCAGCTGTTGACCAGGGATTATTTGCTCAACTACCGTTCGATTTCAATCGGACGGTTGACATGTATCATCTCTGAAAAATCTAAATACATGTCAACCGTCTGATTTCAATCGGACGGTAGTTGAGCAAATAATCCCTGGTCAGCTGATTTCAATCGGACGGTAGTTGAGCAAATAATCCCTGGTCAGCAGCTGACCAGGGGAACATCTCTGTATGTTCTGATCACTTTTGAGATTTTTTTAAATAAAAATATGGGTACTTTTGATTGTATTTATGAGAACTTATTACTGCTAATGAAAGTGTTACGATAATGTGTGTAATAATTGTTTCAAATAGTACAATTTACAGCATAATAGCAGTTTAAAGGGTGGTGCTATTCACACACCATTTTTCTCTATTCACACGCCCCTTCTAATTTTCTATTACTTTAATTCAATCTTTTTTATAAATTACACTAACTACCCTTCCTTGTAAATCTGTTTTTTTTTTTCTTTCTATTTGGTAATTCAATCATGAATCAAACATCATTATACAATAATTCAATTTTTTTACCTATAAATAAAGGAAGAATAATACGTTTATTAAGTAGAAAGACCTATATTATTAGACAAGAATATGTTTCCCAGGTAATCACCTTCACCCAACTGAATCCAAATTGTAAAGTTTGTTCTCATACTTTGCAAAGTACCAAACTCAATGCTTGTTTGTTTATGACTCTTAATCCAGGTGCATCATCCTCAAATTGAAAAAAAAAAATATATGGAATCAGCGTTTTATCCACTTCAGCCACAATCTTCCACATTGCAGCTGATAATGTACACAAAATTTGGAGATGCTCTACATAATATTGAGTGCAATGAGTTGCAATCTTCGTGTTGGGAAAAAATTATGTTCTACTAGCATATTATAGTAGAACAAATCATATTTATAATCATAAGACCATCATTATTAGGCTATTGTAAAGTTCTACAGTTGCTCAATGGATTCGAATACACCAAATAATTTCAGTTAGAATCTTATAAGGAATAATGGATTCAAAGGGGCTTGAATGATCACTGAACTCATTTTTTTTTCCATGACTCCATTGCAAATCAAATGTAAAATTTTCTCAAAAGATGGGTCTAAAGTTTCTTGTTCTATCATGATTAAACGTCAAAGCATCATAATAGAGAGATAGAATGATTATGCTAGAGAAGTTTTTGATGAAAAAGAAAAGAGGGAATTGAAAAGAGTTTTAATGTCCTCTGTGTTTGAGGGAAAATAAGAGTTTAGGATTTTTTTTTTGAAAAGTGAATTCATTAAAACTTTTAACGATTACAATCGTTTAGAATGGCATCCCGAAAAACCTTGGGTGCATACACAAGCCACAGACAGCTTGAAGCTAGAGCTAAGCTAGAACAAACTAGAAGGTGTACTACACCAGCAGGAAGTTCATGTACAATAAAATACTGTTCTGAATCACTTAAAGAGAAACTAACAGAAAACTGAAGATAAATTCTCAGCCTTCTCAAGATAATTACCAACAATGAGACCATTGTCACGACCTCGAGATTTGGAGACCAAACCAGCAGAATCTGTAATTCGGGCATGCTAGAGATCGGTAGATGACTCAAAACTATGTTTGTCCCAGCACAATTAACACTACTCGCCAGACACGCAATTGTGGTACTCACAGCGTGATTATACAGAGATCTTGTATAGAACACAGTAATAAGCAATTTGCCTGCACGTAAGCATGACACACCCGAAATAATTAGAAGAACACATATGAGCAAGCAAGCATCCAAAACCCCTCCTGGGTCCCAAATCCAAAACTGTGGAGAACTCAAGCCCAACCATTGGGCTCTATTTTGGACCCAATACCAGCATAGCCCCCAAGCCCATGACCTTATTCTGGGCACCCAAAAGACTGATATGGGCACCAGTCAAGGCAAACTCCGGTGAGGAAACTCGGTACCGTCATTGCCCTGTGCTGCACCTTCGATCGCCGCAAGCCTGGAATCAGCACACCCTGTCATGCCTCCATCCCAGATCGCACCGCCGCCGTGCATCTGCTTTGAAACCCAGCGCCCCACCGTGCTTGCTCCCCTCGCTTCTCAACTGCCAATCCCCGATCAAGGTGTCGACAACAGTAGCCAAGAAACCTCCGCGCGATGGACATCCCAACCTTCGTCGTCAACCTCGTCGCACCGAACTCAGGTGGCCTACCCCATCGCCACAACATGTGATCAGAATCCAACCCCATCGCACCCAGCCTGTTGGACCAAACACAGAATCGCAAATCTGAGATCGGAGACGAATCCCAACTTAGATCTACGCCACACCTACCAAGGATGAACAAGAACACGATCAAAGACGCAATCAACGCCTTCATCGCCACATCTGCGGATCCTTATAAGAGTGCTGCCGTCGCTCTCTGCTCAAACCCTAGAGTTTTCTGGAATACATATATACTTACAGTACAATATGTACTTACATTGTAATAAGAGTATATGATTTGAGAATGATTGACTTGCCGAATAGAAAAAAGAAAAAGAAACATAATTATAAGGAAGGGTAGTTAGGCTAATTTTTAAAAGAAAATTGAATTAAAGTAATAGAAAAATAAAGAGAGTGTGTGAATAGAGAAAAAAGGTGTATGAATAGCATCACCCAGTTTAAATGCTATAAAATGATATATAATAGCATTTTGTAAAAGCTACGGCTTTTATTTTAAGAGCACAAGATTAACAAATCCTCATATCCATATAATTGTGGTAAAGGCGTTAAAGGCGTTAACGGCTAGACATGACCAAACTCTTTAGGCTAGCTTGACAAGGGAACTTCTTTGTTTCTCCAACTATAGTCTCAAAACTTGGAATAATAACTTTAAAGAAAGAATTTTCATTATATTCATGAATATGAATGTACAATTTTCCTTGATATATTGTTGATGAGCAAATTTGTTAAACCTACACATGTGAATTTTAAAAAGAAAAAATGTCATTATAATCACGAATATGAACAATTTTTTTTCTTCTTATAATTGATGAGATATTCCAAAACAAATATTGTTACAGCTGCCCTGTACATTTGAACTTGCTTTGAAGAGCTTTGCCCAAAAAAAAAAAAAAGAGAACTTGCCTTGAAGAGCAAGTTGGCAAACAAACATGCATATATGGAGGTATGGAGCCATCATTACTGGGTGCTGGCTAACCAAAACAAAACGCCTCTATCAATTGTGTCACAAGTCACAACAAAGACAGAGGCACAGGTGGGACATGATCCTTCAGTCTCCGAACCCTATAACTTGGTAAGAAATGAATGGTGAACTTGGGTTTGGGTTTGGGTTTGGTTAACTCGGCAGATGCAGTAATAAGACGAGTTATTAGTACAAGTTAATCAATCCCGCGCTTTGTTGCGGGTTTCTTACTACATTTAAATGCCTATGCCTAGCAAGTTTCACTGGGATCATAATTGTCATATACAATTTCATTGGATTTGCAAACATTTTGAACTACTTTCCCCTTTGCTTCAGTAATTGACATTTGACAAAATTGACATCTTCCATCTCTAGCGTCTTTCTTATTCTTTATCTCGTCATAGCCCACACGTCCACATGGAGTTTAAGGAATCTGAGAGTTTAACTTATTTAAAACAGACAACAGATAGAAAGTATTCACCAACTCAAGTTAATTATCCCAATAATCCTAAATGAAACATAACCCAAGAATACATTATTCGGGCAAATGAGGTCTCGAAGGTGTATCAAAACTCTTCTATCTTTAAAAATTGGAGAACACGTGTGTCCTTATGTTTATGTATCATAAACGAATCAAAAAGAAAAATATATTCAAAAATCAAAACCATCAATTTTACTTTCACACTTCTGGTAGGATTCATCTAAGTAATGTACTCCGTGGATCTTTTGATATTTGTCTAGACACAAAAAATTGTTGGCTGGGAATGCTTTTTCATATTGATGGAAACAAAAAGCAGGAAATAATACATCAGCAATTTGGAGCTCCACGTCTACTATTCAAATAAAGATACAACATCACTAGTAGTGAGTACCAAAGATCGAGGGAATTGAAAGCCAAAATCTTGACATTTTATATTATGTTCCTACAATGAAAGAGATGAAGAGAGGAAGAGATCAGAACTTTTCTCTTTAATCATTTTGCCATTGAACAAGAAGGTCGTAAATTGAGGACCCATACTTTATAATTTAATTGTTAATTAAGTTCATTTCTATTTGTTTTTTTTTTTGACAACTAACTTGTTTTTTTTTTTTTTTTATCAATAAGAAACTTCATTAATAATGAACTGGTTACAATGATTTTGGGCAATATCTCTTATACAGAAATGACCACTAGACTTCACACTAAAACTCTATAATGACTGACTGGAGCCAGAAGGGCACAATAACTATATGGCAAAGACTACATGCGCAGGAGCAGTGAATCCTCAATACTCAACTCTGTTAACACTAACTCGACACCCAAAGTCCACCTGACCTGCCTTGGATCGACCGAGCCAACACTCGTTATGACTTCAAACCCGACCAAAGTGAATTGCTGGACCGTTGGACATGGGAATAAAGTAAACCCAACACTGTCACCACCCTAATGTCAACACCGTCAATCCATTGATATTCCAAATCACCATCGCCTCCGACCCAAACCAGACAGGAACGACCCACTAAAAGGCCAAGGATGACTGTTTATGCCACTGCTAGACTTTTTCCCCATCACTGCTGACCCAACTCCAGAACAAGAACTCTAGACTGCCAAAGAGAAGATTGTCTTTGCCACAACTTACAGTGCGCCCGACCCAACAATTAATACCTAACACAAATAGAACACCTGCTAATACCACAAACCGAAACCCTAAACCTTAAGCCTTGACTCATATTGGTAGGGACTTAAATCCGGCTTAAATGCAATTCTAATTAAAAAATAAAAAACCATAAATATAAATTAATATAGTTTGGGCCCAAAGCAAATGCCCAAGCCCACATAGTTCTTAACCCAAGCCCATGTCTAGATTTGCAGCCACCGTACCAGTTGCTCCCTCGGAATCCCGCCTACCTCTGCTTTCCATGACTTGTGCCGACCAACCTAGCACCGGCGGTTCACCGTGACCTACAACCAGGCCAAACCAACGGCGAGTCGTATCCAAATCCGCTACCCACCCAATTCGGCCGCCCGGATCTATCCCCACTAACAAGACCCCGAAATGGAGGCCTACCAGATCGCGCCTTGAAGACCACGAACGCCGCTGCAAACCATTGAATCCCCAATGACCTTCCCATCCATAGCGTCCGGAAGCCCACCGACCAACACCTGATCCCGGCAACATTCGATCTCCACACTAACTGGGCATACTGGAGGATCATCGATCAACCCTTACACCTTGAAAAGCCCGTCCGACGACGCCGTCACCAGGGCGTGCCGTCGGACAAGGCATGACGACACAGTGGAGAAAGCCAAGCGCGTTAGGGTTTTAGAGAGTGTGCTTTTGTAATTTTTTTGACAACTAACTCTTAAATTAATTATGCCACAAACATAATATAAAATGTGATTAATCAAAATGTTACAGACGTGTTCTGCCGTTTATTATATTTATAATATCAAAATGTGATTTTTGTCAAGGAAGTTGTGAGCCCAAATTATATGTAAGGGCGTAATATCACTTTCTTATGTTGAACTTGAGGACAAACGCTGAAGGTGTTCCATGCCAAAAATCCTAAAATGCATATCACATACTGATTGTGGTAGAACTTGAGTACAAGATCTGTGGCAATGTATATTATTTCCACAAAAAAGTTCTAGTTGTCCTTACTGAGTATATAGAGGCCACAAAATGTCAATCGTACCTAATAGTGTTGTGGCCATGGGCCAAATGAGAGAGGATCCCCTCCTAAGCTACATTTTCACCTGAGCTACCTAAGCTTTGAAGGAGATGAAGACACATGACAATATCAGATCTAATGGTCTACATTACAACTGAAATGTTTCTCTCCATTTCAGGTTTTGTCTTCTCCCCAAAAATCTTTTCCCCCCTTGTCCTTGTCTTTTCTTTCTTCCAGCCGTTCTCATTCTCTGCCAATATCTCTTGGTTTATTTTTCCCTTTCTTATGTTCTTTTCCTTTTCTGATACAAAGATCAAATATTTTTCCCTATCACAGTTAACAATCCAAAGTTGCAGCGAAGAGTTTTCACGACTTGGGTAGTGGGTTGATCGCCCAACAACATGATGAATCAGGTTGCCATGTTATCCTTTTCCTTCATTGGCAATCATTCAAATAATTAGATTAATGCCCAAATTGATTGATGGGTGTGGCTCATTCCGTCAATCTAAGAGAATTAATTGGTGGGATTCATTTGAGGTGCATGTTGTTCATCCCGAGTTGCTGCAAAAACCTCAGGATTTAGAGTTTTGCATTAATTGGAACCCTTGAGCTTTCCCTGCTGAAATTCCTAGCTAGGCTTTTGTTCTTGATCTTGTGACTGAGTAAAGATTTTTGGTTTTTTGCGATTTGGTTGTGATTTTATGAGATGTGATAATAACACTACTTAGTTTTTGACCGTTTGGAGAGAAAGGAGTGTTCTGGGTTTGTTATGATTTAAAAATTTCAAAGGAAGATTTGTAGCCCACAATTGGTTCTTCACCTGGGATTAGTTTGATATCAGCTAAAGAAAAGAACGAGAGAGAGAGAGAGGGAAGATAACAGAAGGGACAAAGGATAAAAAGAAAGTGGCTGTGAAGGAAAAGAGAGAGGGAAGTAAAAAGAAGAATTATCGACCATTAGATCTACCAATGGACACTTGTCTTCATCTCCTTCAAAGCTTAGGTAGCTTAGGTGAAAAAGTAGCTTAGGAGAGGATCCTCTCCCTGGGCGAAATAGCTAGTAGTGTCCCTAATTAGATTGAGATGCAAGAGGTCGCAAACAGATTTGGTTGCTTTGTTTTCAAGTTTTAATTCTATTCAAACTTTCTAGGTTTGCTTTATTTTAGGCTTAATCCGAAAAGATAAGTGTACTAGAAGTATGCTTTATAGTGTTCTTTGAGTGATGGATCTTTCTGACTACTATTTAGGAGCGAGTCACTATTGTACAGCCTACTAAATTACATTAATGCATGATGTTTTCAACTAAAAAAAAATGTTTATATTATAAAGATAATAAAATGATATTGTAAATGGTCATTCTCCTTGTCATGTTAAGGCTAACCTGGTCCTTACTTTTCATGAAGGGAAACAAATGTAAACAGTACCTGACCCTTGAGCCATTAGTAATTTTAGTACCTGACAAAAAAAATATATCACTTTAGTACCTGAAGTTCGAACCCCGACCCAATATTAGTACGTAGAACACTGTTGGCCGTTACGGCGTTAACGACCTGACATATATTAAAGGGTACATGGGTAAATTCAGTTTCTATTTACAAAAAAATTAATTTCAAATTAGTATTAAGTTTATGATTAAAAATTAAAAATTAAAAATTAAAAATTAAAAATTAAAAATTAAAAATTAAAAATTAAAAATTAAAAATTAAAAATTAAAATAAAAGTCTCACGTTTGGGGTCAATCCCAAATCTTCATCTTCTCAAATTACCAGCACAACATCTCCCTTCTTGTGTTCCTTCCTCCTTTCTCTTCTACCTTCTCTTCTCCTCTCATACTCTTCTTCCAACCTCCAAATTCCACCTCTCCTTGAAAACCAAAAACAGAGAGAGAGAGAGAGAGAGAGAGAGAGAGAGAGAGAGAGAGAGAGAGAGAGAGAGAGAGAGAGAGAGAGAGAGAGAGAGAGAGAGAGAGAGAGAGAGAGAGAGAGAGGAGTCTTTCTTTGCCGTCACCAGCCACCCCCTCCACCTCCAGACCACCATCGTCGCCGCCTCCCACTCACATTTCCCGATACACAAAATCATAAAATCAAAACCCATAAAATTTTCATGTTCTTGAACCAAATCCAATTTAAAAAGAAAGAGAAAAACTGAAACAGTTCTTCTCCCAAACCTAGATCGATTAGACAAAACGCAAAGAAAACCAAAACGATGCCATCAACAACCCATGAGCTCCATCCAAACCTTGCTCAAAACCTTCTTCAAAAATCTCAATACCATCAAATCCTAATCCGAGGCCAAACAGCTCCATGCCCAAATCTTCTTAAATTCATTTACCAAAACCTCCACAGTAATCTTCTTCTTCCTTGACATCGACTTGCTTAAGAAGAAAACCCGGCACCTAGAAGACCGAGAAGAGTTGGTGAAGAACAGAAGGTATTTAATTCGAGATATTCATGTTATGATTGAATTCAAGAGAAGGAGACTGGTTGGGGCTGATTTCGAGATATTCATGTTGAGATTGAGCATTAAGAGTTGAAAAGAGAGACGATGAAATTGGGGAATGAAGGTGAAGCAATGGGTAGTACCTGGCTCTACCACAGACCCAAACTCCTTCTATGGCCGCCGAGTACGAACCTCTTTCTTTCTCTCTCAGCCTTGTTTCGGGTGAAGTTTGAGTAGGCCTGGGCTCTGGTCGGGTCAGGCCCGGATTTTGCCAGAACCGAGACCGAGCCTGAAGTAATTGGTCCGGGCCGATTCGGTCTATTTAAGATGTGAGAACCGACAGGAGCCCGACCCGTTATGTTTAGTGTCGGGTTTTCTGGCTTTTCGGTCCGAAACCTTAGTGGGTGAAGTTGAAGACGACAGCAGTCCCAAAGCCAAGCCACTGCTTCATCTTCTTCGTTCAAGCAGATTTGGCGGCAGCGGGAGCGGGAGCTTCTCCAGTGAATTTCAACTACTTTCGGCGATTGCACTCTCAGAAGGGTCGAGTCTCAAAGAGAAAGCAAGCCAAACATTCATCATCATCAGCAGCTCGCAACGGCGCCGAGAATGTCAAATGTGGTGGGCTTTTCAGTGGGTTCATGATGACTTCATCTTCTTCATCCTCTTCGTCTTCCTCATATTGGGTCCTTGAATTGAAATGAATGGAATCGGAATCAGATTTAGAACTTGAACTTTGGGAAGAAGTTTGTGTTGATGCCATTAAATTTGGGATGAAATGAACTGGGTTTTAGGTTTTCAATTTGAATAATCGGGGATTTGGGAAGAACTAGGGCCTGAGATGGTTTAGAGAGAGAGAGGCTGAGAGCCAGAGATGATTCAGAGAGAGAGCGAGAAAGAGAGAGAGATAGAGGTTTCAAGCAGAGATGGTTCAGAGAGAGAGAGCTCGATCATGTGGCATACTGACATGATAAGCTATATAATAATTAATAAGCCCATTATTTAATAATTAGAGAGTGGGAGACAAAGCAAAAACGGGAGACAAAGTGGGGACAAAGTGTGGTCTTTGGTCTGACTGCTTTGGGGTTTTTTTATATATTTAATATATTATAATAACACCCAATAATAGAGGGAAAAGTGGCAAATGATACGAAAATGGGCTAGTTCGGGCTTTGTTCGGGCTTTCGGTCTCTGCATATTTAGGCCCGAGACCGAACCGAGAAAATATATTCGGGTCGGATCTTAGACCGAACCGAGAATTTCAAAGTAAAAACCGAACAGAATCGGGCTTTTTTGCTCATTTCGGGTAGGGTTTTCGGTTTTTTGGGTCCGGACGCCCACCCCTAAGTTTGAGCGAGGGTTATGGCGACGGTGACGGAGAATGGTGGATTGTGTGGCGAGATTTGATTGGCATGGTGTGGGTGGCTTGATTGGAAATATGAGCTTGAGGAAGAAGAAGAGATTGAGAGAAACAAGGAGAGTTGGGAGGAAGAAGAAGACGAAGAAAGAGAGAGGAAGAAGAAGATATTGAGTGAAGGGACTAGAATACCCCTCAACAGGTGACCTGGCTAACGCCGTAACGGCCAATAGTTTCTAGGTACTAATATTGGGTCAGTGTTTGAACTTCAAGTACTAAAGTGATATTTTTTTTTGTCAGGTACTAAAGTTACTAATGGGCCAAATGTCGAGTACTGTTTGCATTTTTTTCCCTTTCATTGATTCATTCGACCCTATTGGTAGCTAGTGCCTTTTTGGTGGTTTGATTACGGTTTACTGATGCTTAAGTGCAGCATGGTTTTGGTGATCGATGACATTAAAGAGATATTATGGCTCTATCTCTAAAGTCATTGAATTAGCAGGTTTGGAATGGTATGGCAGTGGGTTGAGTTGGCACTAAGGTATTTAACTATTTATTCACTTCTGTGCTTTGGGCTGTGTGCATATCCAGTACGAATATAGATATAGTAGTTCTAGATGTTGGCAAGAGACTGTTCAATGTCAGAGCAACTCCAACAGCTTCCCTATAATTTTTGTATAAGGGCATCTCCAACCCTTTCGTCAAAAGCCAAAGTCATTTGGAAAATTTAACATCCCTAATGTCATTACTATTCATTCATATTTTGCATCTCCAACCCCTTTTAGTCAAAAGTCATAACTATTTCATAATTTTAATTATTTTAGATAATTATTTAACTACAATATGAATTTATATATCATACATAATAATCTTATATAATATATCATCGTTTAATTTTTTTTAGAAAATTTTATTTTATTTTTTCAAGTTTTTCTCGTTTAAAACTACATTACTCTATTATTAGCCGTTGAATTTAATTCATCGCATATTTTTGACTGTCAGATTAGAAATTAAGTAATTATATATTTATTTTTTAATTTTTGGTATCAATTAATCTTGCTCTTCCATTTTGAATCGAATTCATAAGAAGTGAATCAGAGCCGCTCATTTTGAATAGTGGAAGGTGGGGCCCAGCCTTCTTCCCCTAAGCCATTTTGGCTTTCTACTTTCATTCTTTAGTCATTTTGACTCAAGGTATTTGAACCATTTTCACACCTTTTTTATTTGGGTTGGAGATGGTGAAAAAAAAGCTCCTTAGTCATTTTGGCTTTTGACTCCATTGTTGGAAATGCCCTAATAGGGAAACAAAAGTCAAAGCTTTAGCATGTTTTTCTTCTCCAACTCCAACAGATTCTCTATTTTACAGCAATCTCTAAAATCTTCATATTCTTCCTTAAATTTTTAGAGATTGCTGTAAATATAGGAAATTTGGTTTTCTCTTTCCTCACTTTCTCTAAAATAGGGATAATTATAGAAAATCTGTTGGAGCAAAAGAGACTCATTTTTCCCTAAAGTAATTTTTCTCTAAAGTAGAGAAAAATCAAAATATGGGGAAGCTGTTGGAATTGCTCTCAGAACTAGTGATTAGGGTAGTTTGCACGACTTAAATTTACCTAAATGCACCAAGGATTGAAAAACAATTGGAAATACTGTCAATTAGAAAATTTGAATCACTATCCAAATAAAATAATGTTGGTCAAGCCTTTGGAAGTGGGTAGCATTTGAACTAGGGCTGTCAATTCCGACACGACCAGATAACACGACTCGAAACCCGCACTAAATAAAGCGGGCTGAACCCGTATGATTAAAAAGTGGGTCGGCGGTGGATCAACCTGCCATGACCCATTTAATAAATGGGTCGACAACGGGTCAAGCCGCCAATACGAAGTGAAACCGTATAACCCAATTGTGCTATGTTTCTTTTTGAAATTTTGGACGTTTGGAGTATTTTATCATAGGATTAGATAATTTGCAATATTTCACTTTTTAATTATTGGATTTAATTATTTATGAATTATATATAATTATTTATATTCTTCGTCTTGTGGAGTTTTTAGTGAATTTAATCAATTTATGCATTTTTTAGTTAAATGGGTCTCATTGTTAACGCTTAAATGAGTCATTTTGTCTAACAAAACACGACTTATTTATTAAATGGGTTAAGCGGGTTGGAAACGGGAGTTTGAGTTTAAATTTTTGACACGATTATTAAATGGGTTGGGCTTTGGTTTAACTTTTGCGACACGACAAATACTTTGACCCCACACGAACCCAACCTGACACGACCCATTGACAGCCCTAATTTGAACTAGCTCTGAGAGCTAAGTTATAGGACATATGATTTGCCAACCTTATTAGCCCAAGAAAATAAAAGATTGAGTTTTTCTATTGGAACCTCCAAATTTACTCGCTTGACCTCTATGCTTTTTAGACCTCTTATCAAATTTTCAAATACTAAATTTACTTACTAAACTTACTCAAATAACCTCACTCATATAATTTGCAAACAAATTATTATCTTTAAAATAAAAAATTTAGTCATTTCAATGATTTAATCACTCTATAAATCTTAACTAAATATACATTTCTTAATCAAACTTGAGTTTCAAAAATTAATGTCTAATCAATAAGAAAATGCCATGAACTATTATATATATATTTTTAAAAATTCTATTTTAGCTGTGCAAAAAAAAAATCATTTGTTTTTATTCTAAAAAAAAAAAATCATTCATTTTTTTAATGTTTTTTTTGTACCACATTATTAATTTTTTAAATATTTTTATTTTTATTATTATTATTTTTAAAAATATAATGGATTGACTTAGATTTAGGTCATAAATCATAAGAGAAATTATTTTGTTTTCTCTCACCAATATGCGTTCAATATATATATATCATACATTTTTATGTCACATGATCTTAATACATTTTTATATATTTAATTCTTATTAAATATATATGAATGCTTTAATGAGTATGTTGTGAAATTGGAAAATGAAAATAGGTAAGGAAAATAATTAGGAATACAATCTAGTATTATTGAATTGGAAAGTCTACATAAAATAAATGTAATATTTTTTTGGTATAATTATTGTCCTTAATAGTCATTTTATATTAGGTTATATATGTCATTTAATAATTCATAATAGAGTGAGGTCAATTGAGCAGAATTGAAGATCCCAATAGAAACTCTCTAAAAGATTACCATCATGATCTCTAGTAATAAAATGGGTCAATTTGATTTTACTTCATTATTTCTCTAAATTTTACACCTTAATTACTTTTCCACTACACTTTGTAATCACATGTGACCATAGTTAGTAAAATATAGGATGTGTATAGTGTGCGAAAAATACATATGTGTATTATTCTAACAGTTCATCATATAATTCGTTAAAAAGTTCGACAAAATATTATTAACTGATCAATTCATTAATTATTTTTTTATTTTTAAATATTAATTTATATTCATTTTTGTTTAATAATATGTGAAAAATACGAAGAAAACAACTTAAAAATTGTGTATAGTATGAGTATATTCTTTTGACTTTAAAAGTACGGGAAATTCAACGAGTTCATTTTAAAAATAAGAAGTATGATATTTAAAAAAAAAATGTAAGTAAGTGTTTTATTTGCATATAATACAAAAAATTACTAACTATGCATGTGCTCCTCTAAATACTTAAGAGTAGTGCTACATACACCAAAAAATTATACAAAAAACTAATACCAAAGGATGTGGCATCGTACATGGCATATGTTCAGTCATCACCTTCAATTAAATAATTTGCAGCATATTATCTATCTAATCATGTGATGACCTGGATTTTTCGTTATGTAATTTTGGTAATTAATAATGGACTAGTTGTACGAATAATTGTTATTATGCTTTATTCGTAGGTTTTATGTGGAGTGAAATGATTTTCGTACGTATAAATAATTGAATTTCACAGTTAGGGGGTCGTGTGAAGTTTGACTTTTTATATGTTGGGATTCTCGGAAAACTTCCTTCACGAAAGTTGTAGAGCGCGTCGATACGAGTTCGTGGACATGCGGAACGCGTAAATCGGAGTTCGTATGAGGAAGTTATGGCTATGGAAAGAAGTTTCCATTTTGGTATATATAGGAAAAATCAGAAAATATATTCATTTCCCCATTTTCCTTTTCCGGAAACCGCATACCCTCGCTCTCTTCTCTCTCGTCCGCTCCCTCAGTATCGAAAATTTCCGCCTGACCCGACCTGAACCCGGCCGATCCGACCCGACTTTTCCGGCTAACTGCGGCGGTCTCCAGCCGTGAAACTTGGCCACCAGGGTCGTCTCCTCCGTCTTGTCGTCCCTCTGGTGTTCTCTTACGGTGATTCTCCGTCTCGGTGGCAGTTCAAGGCGGTGCAGATTGAAGAAATCGGACCCGACCGGAAAACACAGCTCCGACGTCGACACGGCTTCGATTTTCTTGGGTTGAGTTCAGAACAAGCTCCCTGGTCGATCCTTGGTGTTTGTTTCGACCGGTTTACGTGAAAATTCGATCAACTCGGATTGGATCACTGTTCACGGCTTGTGAGGTAGTTTTCGATCCCTTACGCTTGTTTTCTGACTTCGATCCAGTTATGAAAGTTCACAAGCATGCTTAGATGAAGCTTTTTGATGTTGGGAGTTTGTGGAAAAATGTTTTTGGCCGGCGGCGGTGCACCACCGTCTGTGGTGGCGTTCCGGCGGCGTTCCGGCCACTTAAGGAACTGTTTTTGGTATTATATATGTTCTACTCGTTGATACGAGCGTTTCGATATATAATATGCAAATTTTGGAGTTCGAATGGATTTGTTATGATTTTTGCCGTTTCATATCGGTGAATTTATTCAATCCGTGAGGATACGAGCGTCCGATCGACTTGTGGTTTGGTCACATCGATCGTGGGCGTATTCTGAAGACTTTGGGAGGTCTCGGATGTGGTTTTGCCTCGATTGGCGCCACTTTGGGGATTTTAGTTCAAAAACAGGGGTTTCGAACTTAAATCAAATGTGAATCATTACTAAGTTGGAACCATATGTGATTAGGTACTTGACGAAGTAGTATTCACGAGCAGTAGTTTTGGTTCGGTTCTGTATTGAAGACGCAGCAGGAGTTCGAGGTGAGTAAATCTCACAAGGACCTTTATGAACAGAAGTACCATTATTGTTTTGGCGTTAATTATTTAACTGCAAACTATAGTTGGTATTAGTAGGCATTCCTGAGCGAATGACTACATATATAGATTTAGATGAAATATATATATATATATATCCTTGTGAATGATTGTGATGAATAATAATATGCATGATGGTATTCATATTATTGTTAAATGCGACTTTTCAGGAAACGATATTATAGAAAAAGATGTTTTCTATTGTTTGAAAAGTATTGAGATTGATATTATATTTTGAGTCAAGCGTGACTCATTTTAGATGTATTGGTCTTTGTACCAAGGGTCACAGATGGTGAGCAAGGATTAGGAAAGCCTAAGCTAGGTGCTTGTAACGTTTATAGGTCAGATGCGACTTAATTAACGTTGACCTTAAGACCAGATAGGGTCTAAGAAGATCTTACGTCACAGATGGTGATAGATCATAGCTAGTAATAGGTTGCAGACGGTAACCTTGATGTTTGACTTCATGACCAGATGGGGTCTGAAGATCATGAGTCACAGATGGTGACAGATGGTGATCAATGGTTGAGCTGAGACCAGATGGGGTCTAAAGATTATAGGTCACAGATGGTGATAGGTTGCAGATGACGACCTTGATGTTGATTTCCTGACTAGACGGAGTCTGAAATCATATGTCTCAGATGGTGACAGATCATAGATGGTGATAGATCACAGATGGTGATCAAGGCAGGAAATAGGTAATCACGTCCTGGTTGGGACGAGTGATTACAAT
Source organism: Rosa lucieae (assembly GCA_024704745.1). Taxonomy (NCBI): domain Eukaryota; kingdom Viridiplantae; phylum Streptophyta; class Magnoliopsida; order Rosales; family Rosaceae; genus Rosa; species Rosa lucieae. The sequence continues at coordinate 32,004,131 of CM045498.1, read as the reverse complement.
TTCAATAGAGTCTAGTTTATCTGCTATGATAGCTTATGGGAGTAACGGTCGAGGTTGCTTGAGACTCATAGGTATGCAGCTTAAAGGAGAGTTTCGATGGCATTCTTCTTTAATTGTCTAGATGAGACTTGAATTGCTACTTGATGGTTAAGTTAGCAAATAAGGCATGGTCATAGTGGTGACTCATGTTGTCTTTTCTGTGGAAAGGATATAGAATGTTAGAAGGATTCATGGCTGCATGTTTCCTTAAGTAGATTGATGTGAGTTGTTGATTGATGTTCATGAGTTACTCATACGAGCTTGAAGAAGCTTACCGGGTTTGTTGTTTGGCAACCCCGGTGCACCATTGTAAATGGTGTAGGGGCTAATCCTGCAGGTCAGGAAAATCGTGGCTGAAGCTGAAGGAGCTTGTTGGCAGCAGAACGGGTAGGAAGCTATTTTTGTTGGCTTTGCCAATATATGACTTCCGCTATGCAGTAAGCTCTGAGGAGCATTTACGTTTTATTGTGATGACAATTAAATTCGTAAATTTGTATAATATATAACTCTGTGGAGCGAGTGTATGTTATCTTGGATGATTCAGTGTATCAGTAAGTACTTGTTTTAAAGGAAAGATGTTCCAGGTATTTGTATTGATGACTGAATATTCACGCATGTATAATTATGGGATTATATATATCGATTTTTATTGTTGTAAAAATCAGGGGCGTGACAAATCATATTCATTTTCAATTAACATAAAAATGTAAAAAAAAAAATTAAAATAACTTCCTTATCTAAAAGGAAGACGTGATGATCAAACAAAGCAATCTATAACTCTGCAAATTTAACAGTTCACAGATGTATAGAAAGAGGTGGATGATTATAGATACCCAATATTGAAAATTTAAACATTTTTTATAGAAGAGAAAAAAAAAATTATACATAACTGAAACAAGTCATGTAATCTAACTAAGATGTCGCTCATCTTTAGAAATTAGAAGCATCGACCTTCGATTCTTCAACTATTGATTAAGGCACTTGAGGAAGGGTGCGGAAGATGCCGATGTAGCAAGGATTCTTGGCTTTGGATTGGAGGCCTGAGGAATAGTAAAGTGCCTTTGCATGATTTGCCCTTCTTTGACAATTTTATTAGATTTTGTCTATAATTTTGTCCTTTGTATTCATGATTTCATGGCTATGGCTATGGCGGGTCATCTTCACTGTGGATGACTATGGAGGTGTTCTATCGAAATAAAAATTTTAATTGTTGATTTTTATTTAAATGAAAAAGAATAAAATAGGAAGACATGAGGGAAATTATTAAATCTTAATCCATGTGGCACATGCCACCTCATTTGATATATGTTTTTTGTATAACATTTTGCGATCTTAAGCATTTTCCAACATTTAATATGGGTCAAGATCAGTGGACACATTATTTGACACAATTTTTTATACTTCTTTGTAGCCCTTAGATATAAAAGCATTTAATGGTTCTGATTAATTGTCTTTAATGACATGGCATTAAATTTCTTCCTAACAAAATTGAAAATAATGTTAGATTAAATTTTCTTTTGTAAAGAAAAAACAAGTAAAAACTTAGATGCGGAAAAAAAAAAAAACATAAGAGAAGAACAAGAACTCGTCTTCCTTACAGATCAAAGACCAATTATGAAACCATAAGGGGGGATGATAACTTGATATATCCATCGAATTAGAGTTGTAGATTATTATATATTTTATTGTTTAGGTTTTGAATTGGGGTTAATAGTCCTACGAATGGAAGAGTTCTTTTCAACTTCAGAATGATCCAATTGACCACTTAAGAATGTCTTTTCATTTGTGTAACTTCAATGGTGAAATATCAAACTCGTTGGCACCTGAAAAAAAGTATTTCTCTATCCATGCAGCGTTGCCTTTGATAACTCTATAGACTGATCCCTAGGGGATCTTCTCTTCAGTGTATGTTTAAGAAAAACAATAGTGGCTACTAATTATTGTTCATCTCAGCAAGAACAGTGACTGAGAATCTAAATACCGCACCATCCCAACAATACCCTTTCTGATAGTCAATTCTTGATTAAGAAGTACCGGACTGGCTAACCTTCTTGCTTATCAGTAGAATCCCCAATTGAACTGGCTTTGTGCTATGGTCTCTCACTTATAGAATCCTCTTCCTTATCTAATTCTGGTTTTTCACTCTTAAGAATAGTAATCTTGTTCAGAAGTTGGAGTTCTTATTCTTCTGTTCTTATTAGATTTTGATCGTGTTCTAATCTCATCTTCTATTTTAGTTCTTTTTTATAAAGAAAATAATTTAGTTTTAATTTTTGTTGGGAAGAAATTTAATGCCATGTCATTAAAGACAATAAATCAAAACCATTGAATGCTTTTATATCTAAGGGCTTCAAAGAAGTGTAAAAAATCGTGTCAAATAATGTGTCCATTGATCCGAACCCACTTAGGGTTATATATATATATAGAAAATCAAAGAACTTAGTTGTCTCATTTGCTTAGTACAATACTTATTTTAAAATAGCTTAATATTTCACTTGTTTAATTCAGATATTAGCTTCTCTAGTTCTTTATGTAGTAGGGTGGAGTAAAGGAAAAATATAACTAAGCAGAAAAATTTTGAGTTTTCTTTTTTCTTTTTAATAATAATACAGTTGTCATAATATGAGTAGATAATGGAGGGAGGGGTGAATGAGTAGTTAGAGAAAAGTAAGAGGTGAACCTAAAAATTATTCCTTCGATTTTCGATGCAACTCCGGTGATCAAAATGTGAAACACATATTCTCTTGATCTCTTCTTGCTTGCTTCATCATGTTTCCAAAACAGAAAGAAAGCAATGGGCATATATTGTATAGAAACATAGCAATAAAGTGGAATTAGTTACTTGACAATACCACAAAGAAAAATTCTACCACAAATAGGCAAAAGCTGCAGATTATATGATTTTTTAATTAATTTCACTATTTCTATGTATGACCCATCATTAGGCATTTCTTTTGTAAAAGAAAAATAAAGGGGAACATGAAAATCCATCACTACAGGGCAATTGGCATCTCATCCCGGCAGTCCCATTGAGCTCAGAGACTGAATGATTAGAACGGTAACTAATATTAGTTGTAGGTAGCTAGAAGAAGTTGAAGTTGTTGAATCTCAAGCTTCCATAAGTGGTGGCACTTGCATAAACAGTGAGGAGCTCATTTTGGGGAGACCAGAAATCAGCTTTCAATCCACCTCTCCTGATTGCTTTCAACAATCTGTTCTTATGTGCATATCCTGTTACAACCACCTTCTGACTGTGTGCATCTACTTCCACCTTTTCTATTCCTGTAAATTGTAACTACCATTTATGGATTATTAATGACTAATGATGATGATTGATATATGGGAAATGTAGAATAATTAACTGCAATGCAAACCCAAATTTAATAAAGAGAGGGACCTTTCAGTTTTGACAGGCATTTCCTGAGTCTCTTCTCATGTATGCCAACCATCTCCACCTTCAATTCCACTGTCTGCGAGCAAATTAAACAACAGTTAGTGAAAGGAGAACTGAATCAAGCCTTAGGGTTAGTCCAAGCATGAGTTGATGACTCCGAATACAGGAATCGATTTAAGTAACGGGATTGATCTCTTCCAATGTAACAAGAAAAGTAACTGAATGAACAAACTAGCTAGAGCAACCACATTTGTACTAGCTAGCTGTTGCATGAAAGGCACTTGAAAGAACACATAAATTGCTCTCAAGTCTAAACCGATATAATAGAGATTCCGAATCTCTTCGATACATGCAATTTGTAGATTTACCTCCATTAAGAGAATTCTCTAGAATCTGGACTGCAAGAAATGATGAACTGATGAAGTTTGCAGAGAAGGGTAAGGGAACAAAGGGAGCAAAGACAAAGGTGTTCAGAATGAAAGAAACAAGTAGTGCGAAGGTAGGGAATGATTTAAAGTTAACGAATGAATCAGATAGGGAATGTTAAGGCATATATAACAGAGGGGACATGAAAAAGAGTTGGAATAAACCCTACTAAAGTGGATGGAGAGTAGTCTTGGTTTTTGGGAATGCTACGACAACTACACCAAATCATCTGCTTCGCTTTGCTTTGCTTTTTCAAAGATGAACAAATTGCAAGACATCGACCTAAAATGAACCCAATAACAAGAAAACGGTTAAGATTAAGCTAGACTTGCATAGGTAGCTCAAGGTTCTAGGCTTCCCTCTGAGCAAAGCAAAGCAATGTGAGAGTATCAAGGATCTGAAATGATTGGGTTTGACGGTCCAACATAGCTTTTTCCTTCTTAAGGAAGAATCTTTATTTGGGATTGGGACTTGGGCTCAGCCAAAGTGATTCATTCTCCCTCCCTCGAGATTCTTGTAAATTAGTAGTGCATATATGTACTTGCATCGTCCATTGCAAATTGCAAAAAGAAGGGAAAAGAGAATAAAAACTCCAAGGGAAAAACTAGCTAGCAAGTTTGGTATATATATACGGGTTCTTCCTTCTCCTTAATTATGGCCAACTGACTGGACTTGGAATCTTAAATCAAATATGTGAAAAGGAGAAAGAACAACAATTTGAAATATATCTGTAAATGACAGGATCAACTATCAACGGGGTGGTGGCGCAGTTGGCTAGCGCGTAGGTCTCATAGCTTAAAACAGTGAGTTATCCTGAGGTCGAGAGTTCGAGCCTCTCTCACCCCAATTATTTTTTAACATTTTCTTTTTTCTTTTACGAAATAATTACATTACACCATTATTCTCAGTCTCTAATGCAAAAAGAGTAATTTGTTGTCGTTTGAGACGGTGAGGTGGTTTGGAAAAGACACAAAGAATATCAAAATGTTTGCATCGAAAACCTTTTATGATACTCTTACCTCGTAATGACTCGTTGTGATAGGAGTTCATAGACCACTCTAATTGCAACATTATATGTAATTCATCGCTAACTTGAGTGGGGAGGTTCAAATCATCTCCTTTCTAATGGAATTTGGTTTATTAGTGAAATTTGAAACGTTGAGATCAAGAAAACATGTTAAAAATATTTTTTTTTTCAGTGAACATCGCATGTCTCGTATGAGTCGTATCATCATGTTAACGGATACTTCGTGTCTTACCTTCATTACTTTAGGATTTTTTTTTTATATTTCTTTTTTGGGCTTAACCTTCATTACTTTAGATAAGTGGTGGTCCGAAGCTCTTGTGGGTCAACCCGGCCGAGCCCAAACCAAAAACTGTGCCTTGTAAACACCCCCGAAATTCCCCAACCTCTTTCTTCTCCAACCTCAGCAGTAACTAGCTTCTCTTCTCCTTCAGCTCTCCCAACTATTAATATTCCCCCCAAAAAAATTGTTTCTTCTTCTACTATCGTTCAATTGGCTCCCAGAACTAAATCCCAGGTTAGTTCTAAGCATTGATTTCTGATTCTCAGTTTCTCTTTCATCATTCAGGGTTTATTCTTATTCCTATTTCCTTCAAGTCTTCTATGTCAAAATGACTTGCCATGGTATTGTTTCTCATAAATTTACTCTCTTGGTGATGATATACTTCAAATTTGTTGTTCACTGGTTGCATCTTTTGTTCTTGTACAAGAGTGTTCCTGCATGCATTCTTGGCTCTTGTTACTATGCTCCACCCCAAGGTGGACTTGCCCTCATTTTGATTGGATTCACTACATTGGAAATGATACCCAAATTCAGATTTACATTTTGATAGAATGAAAATTGTTGCTAGCTAGAAATTTCATTTTGAATGTATATTTCTGTTGAGACCTGATCTGTAATCAATTCATCTTGGCATGACTTAATATTGAGTATCAATCTTGTGGCATTGTCTAATTTAGTGTGTAAGTTTTCAGATAAGTATGTGGATTATATTCATGGTAAACCCATTAATAGCAATCTTCATCCTAGTATGATATTTGAATTAGTAGTTCTTAAATGTTGGTGGATTTACATTTCTAGGTGAGTCTCAGTACTGTTGTTATTGTCGAAGAATAAGCTAGAAGCATGGACTTGCAGCAAAAAGATGACCCTCCTAAACCTTTAGTGAAAGCAGCGACTGTGTATCAGCATTTTCTGCTCAATTTCATCGTGGAAAATTACTTGGGTCCTGATATCAAGTTTGATAAGCTGAGATACTCGGCATTTCACAGATTAGCTGAAGGTTCACCTCCGTATGAGTTGAGTGATTTGGGTGCTTCATATGTTAGCGTGTCTCTTTTGGAGAGTTTGTATTACTATATCCTAAGAAATGCTCACCCTAGCTTGGTTCTCAGACCAAATATGTTGCATAAGTATTTAAAGGGCAGCCTACCTTTGTCAAGTTCAGGGGTGAGAAAAGACAGTCGGCAGTTCCCAGATATTTTCCCTTTGAATCTTCATCAACAGATATGGTATCCGGAAAGCTTCAGAATTGTTAAGGGGATTGTAATTATTGATGACCCTGTTACCTCATATATGAAAGAAGATGATCTGGAAAAGTTCAAATCTTTATCTGGTATGAATAACCTGAAAATTGATGTGGATGAATCCAGCAAATATCGACAGGAGTACCAGAATGGTGGGAAAAGTGAACACAATTTCTGCATGGACGGTGATGAGGCAGGATATATTTCCAATGGAAATGGTAATTCATCTGATAGATTCCAACGAAAGTATAAAAGGAGGTGCCTCTCTCATCCTCCATCAGTTCCGGCAGTTTCCCCTGTTGTTACTTCATCAGAAGGCACAAAACATTGTGGAAAAGATGAACCTTCGTGGAATACCTGCAAACCAGAAGGACCTGTTCCCATGCCCCTTCTGTCTGTTCCTAAAATGGAAGCATGTGTTTCAGATCCTTCTATTGTTTTGTCTGGGACGGTCAAGAGAGGGGTTGTTGGACCACCAATTGGTGCTGTGGACATTGGCGTTAGCAAGGTTGCTTATTATTTCCGGGTATCTCTACCAGGAATCAGGAAGGATTTTTGTATGTTTCTCACACTTGCTCATTTCTTTGAAATTTCATGGTGCTAATATTAAAATCCTTTTAGTTGGGTGTTCCCCCGGTGTTTTTTAAATTTGCCACACCTCCTCTACCTTAGTGCCTTGGGTAGACACAGTTGAGCTGCAGATATTTTGAACAAGCATGCATATTCTAGGTAACATTTGACCATACTTCTCAGAAGGTAAACACGAAAGGAAAAAGAAAGAAAGAAAAAGAATGCTTATCCATTATGGGTCTAGTCACTCTAGTGATTATTGGGGAATGAGCTTGTATCTTGCCTGAGTTAGACATAAGAGTGCCACTCACTTCTACATGCTAGGCACAAATGATATCTTATGTGTTCTTACTTTTTGATGCTCTCTTGACGAAATGCTTGGCCTCGTATTTTACGCATTTAAATTGATACCTTTTGTGTGGCAACAGGTCAATTTAGTTGTGAGATTGAACCCAATGGGAAGGTTCATCTACAAGGCTTCACCAGTGGTGGAAACCCCATAAAGAAACGCTCACGTGTCTTCCAAATGAAATTGCAGCAACTGTGCCCTCCTGGACCATTCACACTCTCCTTCAGTCTTCCGGGACCTGTTGATCCAAGGCTCTTTGCACCTAACTTCGGATCGGATGGCATCTTTGAAGGAGTAATTCTAAAAGAGGAGTGATATCTGATGCTCAGTTTCATTCTTGATGTAGCAAAGAGTTGACAAAATGGTAGCCTGGTAGGATCTTCTGACTAGCCTAATCTTTCAAATCATTGTCTGCTAGCATGTAAATGGTGTAGAAAATTATTGGTTGCTTATAATGAAGTTAGTATGCTAGACATTTTCTGCAAAAATGCATGCTGCATTCTCATCCTTACTCGCATCTACACATGCATGCATCCAGATACATCAACTTCAAGCATCCTATATTCGTATCTTATATTTTTACTGTTCACACATGAGGAAGAAATGAGGTTAACTCGGATGTGCCAACGGTTAAAAATATGGATGCACGAGTGTTGCGAGCAATCTCAAAAATATCTTTAGCTGGCCGGCAATTCTTGCTGAGAATTCAAGCATTTTCAGTAATTCTTCTATTGGCTGTACGTGGCTTTATGGGTAGCTTCCAAAAGAGAATTCAATGCTGCTACTTCCTACGAGCATAATATGGCACTGCAGTCCTGCTAGGGCTGTCGAATACTCCCCTATGTTCTAAGGAGCGGCACAGATTGGCTTTGTTTGTATTTGATGTCAAAATGTGCACTGATCCAAGTCATCCCAACCATCTCATTTTACCAAACCCTTAATCTGCAACCATTCATTTGATACTAACAGCACCAAAGCACCTTCCTTCATTAGCAAATCTACCACATGGATAAACTTTAGATTGATTTGGTTTAATTACTCACAACAAACCGTTGTTCACAAACAGGACTAGAGAATCAAGCCATTACCAAGCAAGATTCACTCCCAAACCTAGTCAGCTAGATTCAGTTGAAAAAGAAATGAACAATGTCCTAAATCAAACCTTGCACGCAAAATCATTCTCCATATCAAAGTCCACTAATGTTATCCCATACCTTCGATCAAATCTTTACCGCTACCATTTACAGGAGATAGAGAACAAACTCTAATATATATATATATATATAGGACAAACATAGAAGTACTTAAAATTGCTTCTCTAGCCATTTAACATGATTTTCCTGATCATGCATTTTGTTCATTCCCATTCTCGTTCTCATTCTCTTCTAGTGATCTTCCCCTAGTTTCGGGTGTGAAGAGATACGTTACCACCAATCCCAGAATACAAACTACACCTAAACCAATCAACGACCTCTCGATTCTCGTCTTTTTATCCTCCTCGTTTTGACCATGTGCAGCCCATAGAAATCCAATTGATCCGATCAAGGCGCCAACCTTCCCCGAAGCCCCGGAAATCCCATGACAAGTTGCCCTAAACCTCGCCGGGAAAAGCTCAGCAGGCACTATAAAAGTAGTAGTATTTGGTCCAAAATTTGCAAAGAAGAAAGTGAGGCCATAGAGGACCATGAAACCTACGTCTGTATTTTTTGCCCAGTGAGTTTTGTAGGGTATCCCAATCGAGAAATAAACAAGTGCCATGACGAAAAACCCCATCATTTGAATTTTTCGTCTTCCAATTCGATCAATGAAGAAGACACTGAACCAATATCCTGGAATTGTTGAGCATATTGTAACAATTGCTTGCAACTCAGCAACATGCAAAGCATCTTGGTAGAGATTGAACTTTTTTGGGTATTTTGGGTCGATATATCTTCTATATATTTGAGACTGGAATAGGTTGCTGCTGTAGAAGACAACGTCAACAAGAAACCAGTTGGCAGCACAAGAGAAGAGATCGCGGCCATGGAGACGTAAAAATTCCTTGGAGAAGAAGGGATATGATGATGCAGGGTTTTGCCCTACTGATAGTAAATCTGGTTCATCTTCTGCAATTTGACTCAAGGAAACAGCCAACACTTTCTCCATGTCCTTGGCTGCTTGCTTCACATTTAGCTCAACCAATGCTGTATACCTGAAAGGAATTAACAATTTGGTCACATCCATTCAGCAAAATTGCTAATTTTATTTCAATTCTTCACAAAATGATATGTTTATGTGCATCGCTAGAAATGAATGAAATTTGGTACTTCGGCATAGTAAACAAATGGGAGCTTCTATTTCATACCTACACAATTAGTATTTGGACCTCTTTTTTTTTTTTCAAGAGATAGTTGACTTTGTCAACTCATGTTAAATTACCAATAAAGACATAAAAGAGAGAAAAAAATATATATAAAAAGTTTTTTCCCTTTTAGAGGTATGAAATCAACAAATGGTCATCCTCATGCCATTTTTTCCTTTTTTTTTTTTTTTTTGTTATGGTCTTCATCCTTACCAAGCAGCAGAGAAATCAACAGACCAGTTCCTTACTTTGTAGTTCCTCAAGTCAATTTCGGATATGCAATATTCTCTAACCAAAACACCAACATACCACTTTCTCTTAAAATCATACTCATCCATTGGAGCATACTGTTCCCATCGAGCAAATGTATGAAACGAGGGAATCTTAGGAAGTTGAAGAAATGAATTGCTCTTGGCCTCTAAAGATGCATATGCCTACAAAATACAACAATAAGAGGGGGGAAGAGAGAGCTATCAAATGAAAGTTTTTTTTTTTTTTTGGCTTAGTTGTATCAAGAGTAAATTAATATTGTGAAATGTTCAGGTCTAACTACTGATTTTGGAGGTATATGAATAGAACACTCTAAAAAAAAAGTTTTTATTGATATTATTGGACGATGGGTATTATGGGAAAATTAAGGAGGTGTAGATAGCATATTGATTATTTGTAAAAGTAAGTTGAGGTCTATTAAGTGGGGAGGTCTAAATACTAATTTTGGAGGTATGAATAGAAGCTCCCTAAACAAATTTACTAAATAAAATTCTTCACTACCATTAAAAAAAAATGGTAAGTGCTAGCTAGCAACGATCACCCTTTTGGGCGTGGCCTGTTTTGGCTTCTGTAAGCGAGACTAGTAATGAAAGACTACATAGGTTTCTATCATTAATTTAGGGCATGTTTTACGAAATAGGAGGGTGAATAGATTGGAGATATCAATGGGGAAGGAGTGTGAGTGAGAATTAGAATCGATCATTTCCATGGAAAGTTGTTTCCAATTTACAATTGGGTGTGGCTATTACCACCCTATTATTTTCTTTGTTTACCCTACTTGCTCATTACACCTTGCATTTTAATTTCAATTATTAAATGAGAGTTTCTATTGAGACCTCCAAATCTGCTCACTTGACCTCACTCTATTATGAATTATTAAATGACATATATAACCTACTATAAAATGACTATTAAGGACAATAATTATACAAAAAAATATTATATTTATTTTATGTAAATTTTCCAATTCAATAATATTAGATTGTATTTCTTATTATTTTCCTTATCTATTTTCATTTTCCAATTTCACTACATACTCATTAAAGCATTCATATATATTTAATAAGAATTAAAAATATGATTAAGATCATTTGACATAAAAATGTATGATATATATGTTGAACGCATATTGGTACGTGAGGGAAAAAAAAAATCCTCATATGATTTATGATCTAAATCTAAGTCAATCCATTATATTTGCAAAATATAAATAAATAATCATGTGGTACAAAAAATACAGAAAAAAAAATTAAAAAACAAATGTTTTCTTCATTTTTTTTTGCACAGCTAAAATAGAAAAAAAAAAAAAAAAATAAAGAATAGTTCATGGCATTTTCTTGAAATGACTAAATTTTTATTTTAAAGATAAAATAATTTGTTTGCAAATTATATGAGTGAGGTTATTTGAGGAAGTTTAGTGAGGTTTAGTGAGTAGATTTAGTATTTGAAAATTTGATAGAGGTGTAAAGAGCATAGAGGTCAAGTGAGTAAATTTGGAGGTTCCAATAGAAAAACTCTTATTAAATTTTCTTATCTAACCCATTTCTCTTTCAAAAATATCTTTATATGACATATCCAATTAAAAAAGTTTTTTTTTTTGTAACGAAAATCTCTCATTTACTTTATATCAATTAAAAAAATAAAATATATTAAAGTTTCCTAGTAAAATCATAATTTGATTTACTTCCATTTTTCTAATTTTTACATTCAGTTTTAATGTTCGTCTATTTTAATCTATATCAAAAAATTAGTAAGTTAACAACTATGAGCAATGAAAGAAGAGATTGCTTTTTTTTTCTTCGTGTTTTAAATTTTTACTTTCAGTGTTCATAAAGGATATTCAAAGATTTTGATGAAGTTAACACTAATAGTTTTGTGAATTGAATAATGAATTAAAGATGAAGATGCACCAAAAAGATAGAAAAATAGTAATAAATTCAAATTTGGGTGGAGAAGATGAAGACTAATGTTATTCGATGAGAAATTAAGTAGTTTTGTATTTAATTAATTAATTATGTATTTAGTTTTCCTTACAGATTTATTTGGATTAGAAAATTAGTGTACTTATTTGTAATTTTACATTTGGGTAATATAGTCTTTCAATAATTCATATATTTGTAGGGTAAACAGAGAAAATAGTAGGGTGGTAATAGCCGCACCCTTTACAATTTATATGAAATCCAAATAGGAATAATAAAGCTGATGATAAGTTGATAACTGTCATTGTTTTCAACCTAGCTAGCTCTCTCTCTCTCTCTCTCTCTCTCTCTCATTTTTCAATTCCTTTTGGTGGCGTTGAATGGGCAAAGATCACTAACTTATGCCAAGGAAAGAAAATTAGTACAAAAACCGTGACCTCCATGCGATATTATGAATATCTTATGGGTCCATATATCTTCTTCATTCTAGTGAAAGCAAAAACATCATGAGGTGAGGAGATAAGACAGATTATGAGCCTTCACCTAATTGTCTCTCTCTACAAGAAAATCCAGCTGCATGTGTGCCCCAACATTTCCTTTCAGCTAATTAAAGATTCTATATCACCGGACTATTTACTTTCGAAAACGATGTAATGTATTTTACTCTTCAAATACCAGAATTTCTTGCTCATCCAGTCATCCTACTATGAATAAAAAAGTTCACAGCTAGTTATACCTACCTCAGACATCACATACAGCCAAACAATCCAAGACACACAGATGTTGACGGACTATATAAGTAATTCAATCGAGAAATATATAACAAATGGAAGAAAAAAATTTAGTTTAGTAAATGACATAATTAAATACCTGGCAGTTTCAGGCATCATCATCCGCCAATAGTACGTCATGGCAGCCGGAATTGCACCGAGCATGAGTATCAACCTCCACGCTATGTCAGCCTCGTCCGGCGTCGCTTTCTCCGGATCCGGCTTGCTCGCAGAGTTAAAGACGGCGCACACCACGGTGGTCACTATAGAGCTCGCCAGAATCCCAAACCCTTGCATGGAGAACACAGCCGCTATGAAGGAGCCACGTGTCCTCTTGTTGGCAAACTCCGACATGATGGTTGCCGAGAGGGGGTAGTCTCCGCCGATGCCAACGCCGAGGAGGAACCGGAAGAAGACGAGGCTGACTAGGACGCAGGTGGGGGAGGTGCAGATGGAGAAGCCGCACCCTATGGAGCTCAGCACCATCATCATTAGCGAAAGCCCGTAGACACGTCTCCTACCGACTAGGTCCCCGAGCCTGCCGAAGAGCAGCTGCCCCAGGACGGTGCCGAGGAGAGGGAAGCCCACCAGCGCGGTAACGACTATCGCCGGGATTACGAAGTTGTTGTCGTCGTTGTAGTATATGCGGCCGAGGAGTCTCATGATGGGAGGGATACAGAAGAGGTCGTAGGCGTCGGTGAAGAGGCCCATGCCGGCGATGATGATGGCCTTGAAGTGGTACCATTGCGTCTTCGCCGTGTCAAGTGCGGAAAGCACCTTTAGCGCCATTTTTTTTTCACTAATGTCACTTTTGCTTACTCTTAGTTGCTAAATGCTCTTACTTTCTTTGGTCCGAAAGTGGTTCTACTTATATAGACTATCTAAATATAGGTATAGCCTATAGATACAAATTACAATGAATAGACTAATTAATATCGTGTATATTTATGAGTTTGAGCCCTTGAGGAAGATATCGAGTAGTTTCGCAGAGTAGGACATTGATGTAATCCGAGGTTTAATTAGACTAATATAGTATTCATACAAGTCAATGATTCTACGAATATGCGGTATCATTTGATTCACCCCACTCATTCTTAATCTACATCATATGACAATGTATATACTAGTCAAAATCGTGCAAGACTTTTCATATCTTTTTTTCACGCAAATTTTTGTTTTCCCTGTCATAAGCTAGTCATGCATTTCAGTTACGTTAGCGAGTTAGTAACATATTACTCATCAGTCAGTATTCGGACCGAAGTCCATGCCAAGAGAGTATTCTAGCAAAATCAGACTAATTCCCTACTGTAAACGCACAAACTCAAAATACCCTCAAAACTACTTCACAAACTGATGGAGTTGGGACTCAAACACAAATACTAACAAACTAGAAGAGAGAAAGCGCTACTAAGCTAATATTAACATCAATTATAAGAAGTAAGTGTGTACTTACTTCTTATAATTCCCCATTTGTGAGTAATCAACTTAATTTCATAATTTGAACCACTATTAAAACATAGAATGACGATCTCAATATGTAATCAATTTGAAACTCTTTTCAGTTTTCACAAACTATATTAAAAATCCCATCAGCTTAACGTACTGTTTAACACAATACATCACACATGTTTCTTCCAAGAGCAAGTCCACCCGTTGGGTCAATGGGTCACTTATTATTCACTACTTTTTATGTTTATTTCCACCCTATGGGTTACGGGTGTACAGTTTCCAAACTAACATTGGTAATTTTGGTCACTTTCTAGGTGAATTTCGTGACCTGCAAACTAATTCGGTGACTCAGGTCAATTTGGAAACTGTGCTTGTGACCCAGATGGTGGAAATAAACACTAAAAAATAGTAAATAGTAACTGATCCGGTGACCCAACGGGTAAACTTGCTCTAAACTTTGCTTTCTTACAAGATGGTTTTGTGTGTTCCTATTGAAGTGTACGTGTTGGACTTTTGGGAGTCACGCATTTTGATGAGTTATGGCGTTGTTGACTTGGAATTGGATTTGTTTAACATTTTGTGCCGCCGACTTTGGATTAGGGTAGATTATTTGTCCGCATCAGCTTTTGCATATCAATAATGAAATAAATAAAACACACAGCCAAATTACTAGGCGTTTAATCTCCGGCTCTCTTAGCTAATGTTGCAGTTGTCATAAAAAAATAAATAATAATAATAGGAAATGTTGCAGCCATTGCAGTTGCTGCAGGAGCTGGAATTTATTTATTAGGGGGAGGGCTAGGTGGGTTGGATAATATTATCATCATGGATCGACTTCTTCTTTACGGCCGCCACATGTCTCTCTAGTTGCCTAGAGATATCACCAAATTTTTCCGGCCTAAGTTTTTGAAGAGGCTCGTTCTCGTCACATAATTTCTGTCCTTTTCTTCATCACCACTCGTTGTACATAACCATATATTAATTCAATTTTGATGGCTCAGTTAAAAACAACAATAAAATCATTGTAGAATCTATCATCACAGATGATCATGTCTTTTTTTTTTTTTGAAGAGATGATCATGACTTGATCTATGTGCTTGTATTGAAAATCTAAGGTGCATGGTGCGTGGACTAACATCTTTTCGGTGAAACTCTTGTTTTTCAAGAAGATTTATCTTAGGCTTTAATAAAAAGACTACAAGACTGAGACTTGCATATCTTCATAGAGAAAATTATTGGAAGGTGCAACACTCCTTTGTGCATGAAAACTTTAGTCAAAGGCATTATATATCTAGCTCAAATGTTCAAGACATCTCTCCCAAACATGTTCAGCGAGAAGCAAACTTCACAGCCAATGTTTTTAGCTAATGTTGGTCATTCTATTTCAAGAAGCCACTACTGGAAATATAGTCTTTTACTTATCATTTCAGCTTTTTAATTTTGATTTATTTGATTCTGATTGTGCATGAGATTCTAAAGTTCAACCTTCGTTGTAGTTATTTTCATTTTTTTTAAATGACGTTTTAATTCAACCACGAAGACATAGCATTACCGTCTAACATCCTAAGATCATCTCCAACGGAGAGGTCAAAAATTTTGATGTAAGTTTAAATTTAACAGCTGACAAGGAATTGTCAATTTTGACAATTTTTCACTCCAACCCATAGGTTAAAATAAATAAATATTTTATTATTATTATAATGTATTTTATTAAAACACAATTACACTATTTCTTTCTCTCTCCATCTTCTCTTCTGTTTCTCTTCCCCTTCTTCTAGCTTTTCTGGGCGATTAGAAAAGCAACCATATTAACAAATTTGAACAGATCCAAGCAACCACAAGTAGCCCAGATTCCAACATGGCAAACACAATCGCGACCTCAACACTGTGATTGACCATGGCGACACTACTATGATCTGATTGCTGGGGATTTGATCTGATCGGAGCTGCTTGAATCCAATTATTCAGTTTTACTTTCTAACTCCAAACTCTAACTCTCTTCTTCCCCAAATCTGAATGAAAATTTAATTTTTCGTTTGATATCAATGATTTTTGAAGGTTTGGATATGAAGATTTGGGTATTGTAGAAGAAATAGAAAGACAAGAAAGATCATGAATAGTCAGATCTGGGTAGCACGAAAGTGAGAAGAACGATAGAGGAGAAGGGGAGAAACAATAAAAAAATTAAATGACAGATGACCTGAGTCTGTCAAATTTGACAGATGAAACCAAGAATTGTCATTCACGGTGGATTTGAAGAATGGGTTGAAGAGGATGGGATAGTTTCCGTTGGAGCTCCACGGTGGATTTTGACACCTCCGTTGGAGATGCTCTAAGACAGTCTTTGAAACCCTAACAGACTTTCCTGAGCTAACCTAAGGATTTTAGACCGTAATTTTCTCATTAAAGGAGCAACAACGGGAAGAACAAAGAGTGTAAAATTTTGCAAAACCGCGTGGACCTTTAGACGGTGACACTTATTTGGACGAATCTTTCAGTTAAATAATATCCAAGTGATGGACTAACATAACTGCTTTCGTCTGCACCTTAAGAAACACAATCACAGCAGGAAGCATTTGCTCCAAGTAGCGTCATGCTGCTCCCACACTGAAAGCAATTGGGTGACTGACTTGAAGCAAAGAATGGTGAATCAACAAGAGGGGCACTCGTGTCATCCTTCATATTATCATATCAATGATCTGTCCGACTCTGAAACTCACTGTCCTAAGAGCTTGACCCCGAGTTTCATTTCGTGAGTTTCCAATTGATTTTTCAATTAAATCTATAAGCAACTTATCTTCATAGTTAAACGAAGAGAAACATCTGAAACTGTTGGGAAATCCTTTTCTGCTAGTAAATGGAGTTGAAGTTGATCACATTCCGTTTTGCAGTAAAAAAGATGAGACATCAGACATCTGTGTTTTCTTGCACCTTGTTAACTCCCAAGTCCCAAGCAAAGGGGTATGTCATGGAACAGACTTCCCTTACAGGAACTTTACATTAGACGCTTACTTCGGGAAACTTGACAGGGGAAGACTTGTTGCCATCAAAAGGGAACTTGAGGAATTACTGAGACATTTTGGATTTTATATGTAACCACCACTTCCAGGATTCTATCTGGCCGAAAACCAGGAGAAAACAGCGGATTATCAACAGATCCAGGAAGATTAAAAGAGATGGTAAATGGTCTCGCTGCGCATAGTTCCTGAGCTTTCAATTCATTAATTTGGTACAAGTTGATGAGTTTACGACAAGTTCAGTCTCCGTCATGTGTCATGACTCCTTCAATATGAACCTTCCTTTCACTTCCGATGATACATTTAACTGTACCTGTTAGACCAAGAATCACAATCTTCAATTATTATGGGAACAATTCTCAGGTTCACCCTTTGGGGTGAAGCAGCATATTCACCCTCTCTTATGATTAACGCATAATAACTTTTTAATTTTCTAATCCAACCATTCAAGTTGTATAATGTAATATAAAAATTAGTTCTGTAAAAAATCAATCAAATTGAAGACCTTTTAATTATTCATTTGTATGAAATACATGGACGGTTCATCATAATAGCATTAAGTGTTGTTAGAGTCGTTCATTTATTTGATTCAATTAGATAATTAAAATATTTCCGATTCGATTGATTTTTTACAGAAATGATCTTTAAATGCTAATTTAATATATGGACCGTTAGATTATAAATTTATTAAGTAAAAGTGAGTTAATCGATAATAGGGGTGAATATGTTTGTTCACCCAGGGGTACCTGCGGTGCAAAAAAGAGTGCGTGTGCACCAAAGTATGAGAGACGCGCATATATGATGAAAATTACAGACAAAGAATATCACTTTGTTTCCTCCGAAGACCAGGAACTGCAACTCGAAATAAGTAGGCAGCATCACTCACATGCCAATGTCAACATGACCAATTAATAGTTGGTCCAGCAGTACCTTCATTTGAAGTACCACTTACAATAACAGCTGGCTTCAGAAATGCATGGATGGTAAGCAGCATTTTGGTTGTCCATGCTGTCAATTTACTTCCTAATTGTCTTGATCTCTCAGATGCACCTAGTAATTAGGCAAGCCAGATAAGAAAGATCTTTATTGATCAGCAAAAGTTAATTTCACATGTAATCCAAGATTTAGCATGATCTAGATTTCAAAAATAGGAAAATTAAAAGCTTGCATACAAGTAATTTCAAATGCCAAAAAGAAAAAATTATATGTCTCTTTGAAACTTTAAGAGTGTGGAAATGATGTAGCTGTCTTGTAACATTTTTGTCCTCCTACAGCAGACCAATTTCCTCCCCTTTGCTATATGCCAGCTAGTAAATTGGTGTCTCGAAAGGTGGTCGTTTATGATACTGGGATGTTTATTATACACTCATTTTATTTCTAACTAAATTAAAATTGCAACTTAATTGAACCAAATTTACAATATTGACAACAAAATTATCACATTTGTACTACATTATTTACATATAATTGAACCAAGTTACAAAATTGAAAACAAATTTGTTCACAAACATGTAATCAAGTTGTAGGTTGGTTAATTACCTTTAATAGAACCACTACAAGAGAAAATGAAAAATGTGACAACTGGAATTCCTCACAAAATGTCCGAATTCCTCGCATAAACTAATGAGCGAGGAAATTCGTGCGTCACAAATTTTACTCGCTTAAACCCCCTCACGGATTACTATATGTGAGGACTTTCGGTTTCCTCACAAATGAGTAATTGCGAGAAATGTATGTTCCTCGCAGATTAGTAAATATGAGAAACACATTTTCCTTGCAGATTAGACATTGCAAGGAATGGATGTTCCTTGTAGTTAAGATTATGCTAGGAAATTTTTTTTCCTCATAGAATACAAATTAAGAGATATATCCGTTTTTCTCTCATATGAATAATTTATTATTATGAGGCTATTTTTGCTCTCATATGAATAATTTCTTATGACAGGGCTAATATATCCTTATTTATATTTGCTTGTAATAAAGACATGTTGATATATATAAGATAGAAGGAAAATACAGAAAATACAATTGACTTATAAAATCTGCGAAGTTATATTAAACTTACAGAGTAGTCACCAACATATATTTTTTCTATAATTGCAATTCCAAAAGGATTCAAACTAATTAGTTCCTTAACTGCATATTTAAAAGATAATTCCTACATATTTGATGAAATTCAAGGCATCAATCTAACCCTCCATATCAAGGAAGTCATCACTACCTTCAATACCATCAGTTCCTTGTACAAGCTATCATCAGCATCACAATTGATGTTGTCACTTCCATTTAATTTGCTAAATATTGCTCGCCACATAGATTTCAACTTCACATTTTCAAGCAACTTACAGTGGATGTAAGCTTTTGTAGATTACCTTTCATCTCATTCCACATAGAGTATATTAGCATGGAAGAAGCATACGAGATATCTAAGTGAGGAAAAGCACCTGCACCGTGAACCTTGCCACCTTTTCTCCCACACTCTCAACCATAATTACAATCTCATCATTCTTTCACTTCTATTGACTCCATAGGAGTACCTTCTGGTGCCTCTTCAATGAGTTTTGCCTTGCCATCTTTCCTACTCTACTTCATTTTCTCCTACAACAAAAAGAAGTGTTATGATTATATGTATAGCAAACAAATTAACAAATCCAGAATTCCAGACTATGTACTAGATATAATGCATTGTCCATACCATGTCCATATACATCAAACCTTTTGTACAAAATACAAATCTAGATATAAGGCATTGTACATAAATTTCAACTACTGTAGTATGCTTAACAACTACGTAAACACAAGTATATTAAGCATGGACTTGAACTCTAAATCTTCTATAGTTTATATTTATAGAATTTATATGTATTTGAACAAAGATATTGATTGAAAACTTACATGTCTCACTCGTTTAACTTCACTTACCCACTTATGCCCTGCATCTTGATACATGTTTTCATAATTGTCTATAAATGATACAGGCTTACCACCTTCCTACACTTCAAAAAACATCCAGTTAATAAGAGTTTCAAATAATAGAATGCTTCATAAGCGACTTTTATTTAATTACCTTAACTGCCTGCAAAGCATGCTGAATAATTGGCATTGAACCACCCCAAAGTCGTGCAAGTCCCATCCAATCAAATAAAAGCTGGACTTGCTTGTGTAAAAACCTCTAGTTGTAGACTGCAGAGATAAATTTTATACAATCTATTATCAGAAACCAAAAGAAAATTGAGGAAAGTGTCCAAGTCTATTCTCTCAACTCGTAACCATGTCTCTCTTCCCTCAACTCCTAAAAGCAAAAGATGATGATTTTGGCAACCTCCCAAAAGCAACTCAAACACTAACGCTGAGAGGAAATTAATAAACACTAACCACTTCACTTTAATTCAAAATTCATGCCTAAATGAGTTCACTTTCATCATCACCTCTAGTCACAAAGAAGTGAAGTTCCTGCACAAACTTATACATAACAACGTTGCATTCGAACATGATTACATCACTGCATATAATACAGGGATATCATTGTTATGAAGACTTCAAATCTGGTGATATAACATGACTTTCTGTAGCATATCGATAAAAGGAAAAGAAAAGAAAAAGAAAAAATCAATGGACTAGCACTGTATGTACTTCAATGATATCATTGTTACATACCTTCTATACTTCCGTTTGTCTTTGGAGTCTTAGTGAACACAGATTTTCAAACGCCAGCGTTGCAGCATTTGTTGGCCAATCATTAGACTAATACTGGACAACCACACGCTGCCCTTCAGACTCTAGAAGAAGAATGTTCTTCATAGATGGGCTTGATTCCAAAATGAAATAAAAATCGGATCAGAATAGTATCTATAAAGATCACTCCAAATTAATCCTATACGCAGTTAGCCTAATGGATCCAATTATTACAAAACATATATTCTATTCAAATGGCATCAAAGTTAATGAAGTTATTTTAAGGCATTTTTTCAAACATAGGATTCAATTCAGATCAAATTGATGCTTGGTTTCGAAGAAGATTACATCCATCCACAAAATGGAGCAAAGAAAATAAAAGAAAAAAGACCTCAGACTGTGATAACCTCAAAACGATCCGAGTGTCTGGGTAATTCTTCTTCTTCTTTTTCTTCAGGTTTTAGTTCGGTGCCTAAGCATATTGTCAGATTGGTGGTGGTGGTGGAGCGGTTCAGATGGTGGGGAGATGAACGGATAGACTGAAAGTGACCCTCTCTCTCTCTCACTCCCTATCAATCTCAGATGGTGGTGGAGCATTCAGATGGTGGGGAGATGAACAAGACGTCTTGTTCGAGAGAAAACTGGTGTAGAGTTCAATCGTGCAGGGTGTTTTATCATTAATTTTTATTATTTAGGTTATATATATTTTAGGGGTTTTGAGCGAGGAATCTCCATCTTTCCTTGTAAAAAAATTTCAAAGTGGCACCCTCTGAATCCGCCAAAATTTTGTGAAGAATTGAAATTTAAATTGTAAGGAGTTGTTGGCGTAAAATTATAGCGCCAATTCCCACCGCATCATAACCGAGGAATCATAAAACTCCTCGCTAAAAATGAGAATTTGTGAGGGATATTTCCTCGCATATCTTTTAACTAGCGACGATCGTTTATTCCTCACAAATTCCAACTTTCTGCAAGGAATTATCAATCGTCGCAAATAAATTCCTTGCTGATTACATGTTTTCTTGTAGAGTTACACAAAAAAGACTCACGTTACTACAATTACAATTCTGTAAATGTGTGTATGACATACATATATGTACCTTAATGAGAATTTGCCTTGTAAGGGGGGGAGGGGGTGGAGATGCACTAGTATTTATATCCGCGCTATATATATAAAAGATACAGAGGCTTCAAACAAAAGAGTTCATCAAGAAATATAGCACTCATACAAGATATACACCAAACACCACATTGTGAGATACTAACTAGTGTTTGACTTCGTTACGAACCTACTTTCAAGTGATCAACTACTAGAACAGAATTGTGTGAGCGGAAATTTTATTTTCTCTTCTCTACTAGAACAGCATTCATGCAAGCATGTTTTCTTTGTTGGATAACAGTAAAAGCGTAAAATCAGAAACTAATTTTGAGTAGGGAGATATGGTGCATGAATGTACACAATATGGGAGTTGTACAGTCCAAAGACATGTACATAGCTCCTAGAGAGAGATATGAGGAGACTCTTAAACTACCTGATAAAAGAATTCACTTTTATGATACTTCTACAAAATACTCTTCTACACACATTACTCAACTAGACTAGCCTACTTATATAAGTCTACACTAGACAATGTCATAAGTATGACAATTATAACGGACATAAGTACTTTACAACTCAAATTATGTAACTCCTGTAACCACTGTAACTGTCACATTATGTCACAATTATTCAAATCATAAAAATTCTCATAATTCTAAATTATTCATAGCTTCCAACATCCTCCCTTAATTTAGAATTATTCTCTCATTAAGGTGACTTTTTAGCTTCTAGCCTTAGTCATCTGTGATGTTGACAATTTCCTCCGTTGGATCGATACTCATTCTTTGATCCACACTTTCTTTTGCATTTTGGTTGTTGCAAATTCTTTCTTCTTGCTCCATTTCTAACTCAACTATATCAAATTGCATTTCTGTGATTACCCCTTCAATGTGGTCAACATGTTCTCGGAGAGAATCTCTTTTTGCAGTCAACGCTGTCACTTTTTCCTTGAGCGCCATCAATTCATCAAAGTTGAAATCTACTACATAGATTTCTTTCTCCAACTGTAGATAATGCAAAGCAACGAAGGTTGCTTCATTTTCAGCTTCTTTCTTGGTGGCTTTCCATGGTCCTTTAAAGATGGGATGCTTTACAACTTTGGTGTCAATTTCACACTTGTATCTGGGAGCGTGAGATGAGTCATCAATGGTTGTCATGAAAATAGGTTCAGGAAAACTCAACTTCCTAACCGCTTTTGAAACACTCTTTTGAATGGAACAACAATATTTGTTGGCATCTTCACAAGACTGCAAAAGAGAGCATTAGTATTGAATCATGCATACGAATTCATTATGCATGCAACTTAATTATGCATTCATGATGCATTTCTTCATCGGGCACCATTATGCCACAAGGGAGTGATTAGTCTAGGCATCTTTGTGCCTCTAGAGAGTATGCAATTTCCTTTTGACACCTATGTACCTCCTTCATTCAGGGACTTTAACCCTAACCTTCTTTCATTCTCTCAGAGACTTTTATCCTACACATCACTACAACAATACTAGGCAATAGCCACCGACCCATTGCCACATAATGAATGAACTGTGGGAATTGGGGTCATACCCACTGCTCTTCAACATGTTGGTGTACATGAGAAGAGGGCAGATTTTTCTTTTACGAAGTGGCCATTGACAGATGCATGAAGTGTGGCTGATGTATTATTTTATATAATTGTTCAACTGTTCTTTCCTGGAAACACGTACGACAGGGCCCATCACTACTACAAAGTTCAAATTTTCCTTAAGGCTCGGTTTACGGTGGGAACTCTATCTCATTTTATTTTTATTGCTTATATATATATATATATATATATATATTATATATACAGATCCTATCCAGAGCGAGGCATCGCTTTGAAATTTCAGAGCGAGGTTAGGGTTTAGGGTCACTTTTCGGTCGCATATCCACATCTCAACCGTTCAGTTTTTAGGTACTAATGTATAGATCATCTCTGCAAAATTTCAACGAAATTGATGGTCTTTAAGGTATCTAACTCGCTTAAACCAAAACTGAATCTGTCCAACCTGAACCGTACTAGCTTTAAGGCAGTTATCAATTCCTTAACGACCATCAATTTGGCTGTAATTTTGCAGAGATGATCTATACATTAGTACCTAGAAACTGAACGGTTGAGATGTGGATATGCGACCGAAAAGTGACCCTAAACCCTAACCTCGCTCTGAAATTTCAAAGCGATGCCTCGCTCTGGATAGGATCTGTATATATATATATATATATATATATATATATATATATATGGGAAAGAGAAACCCTTGTCTCCCTTGTTTCTCTCTCCGTAGCAAGAGGGCCGACTCTTTTTTCTTCTCCATCTGAACCACCAAATTGATGGCCGCTGCGATTCTTGTTTCTCTGATTCTCAGTGATTCTTCTTGTTGTCTATTCATTTATTCAATTTTTATTTCCTCTGCTTACGAATTTCTTCCTCTAGGTGGAGTTAGGATTCGGAGGACAGGAAGAAAATAAAGAAGCATCCGATCTGAAAGCAAAATTCGGATTACACGGGCTCTTCGTCTTCGACTGGATATGCAAATTAGTTTCGATTTCCACCAACTTGTTGATCTTCTCTCTATGTTTTTAAAGCTTCAATCTTTAAGCTTGCATGTTACAGATCTTGAATGTTTAACTCTGATGGAACTTTATTTATGTGTTTTTGTATTATTTGATTTAGGATTACAGTAAATTGAAGTTTTGATTTGCTTGATTTTGGAGGAGAGAGTTGTATCGGTCGGATTGAATGTTTGCATCGGTCGATGATTCCGAAGACGATGACGGCGAGGAAGAGGATGAGGTAATTAGCCCAATCTTTTCCTTTTCCATTCTGTCCTTATTTGATAAACTAGTTTTTCAGTATTTTGACTACTTTCTGGTTGAAAATTTTCAGATCTGGTACTATTTGCTGTTTCTTTTTGGTATATGGAATTACTTAATCTGATTTCATTTTTCCAGATCTGTTTTGTTTGTAGACTGTAAAGAGATCAAGTTAACGAATTTGATGAGCCTATGGATATATTTTAGGCTCCTCTAATAATGTTCTTGTTTTTGTATAGGATAAAGATCAAGGTTGATTTTAATCTAACCTTCTACATAATCATGTTGCCCAAGTTCCTGGTGTATTAGTGCAAAAAGAGGTGTTCATTAAATTAGAGATACAAGTAATAAGGCTGAGATTGACACGATTCTGAAGGACAGCTAAGAAAAGGAAGATAAACTTGGGGAGGAAATGAACATGGTTTGTGTCTAGGATGGAAAAGCTTTTACAACAATTAAATTCATGATTGACCCAAAAAATAAATAAATAAATTTAAGGCAAGGACCCACCAGTTGGTGTGATTAAATTAAAAAAAGAAGAAGCAATTAACGTTTAATTGCTAGACAGGCACTTTCGTGGGTTATTTAGTTACATGGCCCACCATTCTTACAAACTCATTGTAGCCCACGGATTGACATAAACGTGACTGATGTAAACAAAGCAACTGGGCTACAGCGCACGGACCCAACAAAAAGTGGCTGTAATGTGGCAATGGGAGATAGACACACGCATATGTGGCCTTTGGCCCAAACTTCTCACCAATAGTGTATGTGGCTATTGCCCATAATTGTAGTGGTGCATTCTCTTAGGGACATTTACCCTACATCTTCTTCGAGGGACTTTTACCCTTCCATAAAGACCACATTGGTCTTTCATCCTTCTTCTACTCTTCTCCCTGTTTCACTTTCTTCTCACCTTTTCTCTTTACTCCTCCCTCTCTCACACTTTCTCCTCTCTCTTTTTTTTCATCTGGACTCTCATTTTCTCTCTCTCTCTCTGTCTCTTCCCCTCTATTTTTTTCAAATCTCCTCTTTCTATTTCTCTCTCTTCCTCCTTTTTTTTTTCTCCTTCTCTGCCTCTCATTTCTATTCTTCTTCTTTTCTTTCACAACTCAGTGTCTTGCTCCCCCCTTTTTTTTTCCCTCCTTTAATTTCATTGCCCATTAGCAATACTTCATACACCATAGATTTCTTCCACCACCTTGCAACAATAACCGCAAGTCTTGGTATGGCCGGTCACTCTAACTCTTCAACCTCTGCAACCTTTGAGTTTCAAGGTTGATCTTCATTGAGAATTTTGATTCTCAATTCCAAAGTTTCAGAACAAATATTTTACTCCAACAATCTCACTGAGACACCATCAGATCTTTATCATCACTCACGATCAACACCTAAGCCAGCACACTTAATTGACACCATAATACTCATACGTGAATAATTTTTTACCTAAGGCTCTGATACCACTTTGTTGGATAATAGAGGAAGCGTAAAATCAGAAACTAATTTTGAGTAGGGAGATATGGTGCATGAATGACACATAATATGGGAGATGTACAGTCCAAAGACATGTACAGAGCTCCTAATATATATATATGTTATATATATATATATATAATATGGAGGAGACTCTCAAAATACCTGATAAAGGAATTCACTCTTACAATATTTCTAGCTACAAAATACTCCTCTATACACATTACTCAACTAGACTAGCCTACTTATATAGGTTTACACTAGACAATGCCATAGTATGACAATTACAACGGACATAAGTTGACAGGGCCGGCCCTAAATTTCACCCTGAAATCCTAAGTGGCCCTGCGGGACCCACTTTTAAAGAAGATTTTACCAAAAAATTCAACAGAACCTCTCCTAAAAGTAGGCAACCCAAACCTATTGGAATCCAAAAATACTTCTAATAACCCAACCGTAAACTCCTGGAGCCACACTGCTCTCATAATCCAAACCACCTCTCAACAAACAATAATAATAATACTTTAACTACTTAAAGTCCAGCAAAACTCCACAATTAAACATAACAATTCATCAAAGTTAGGTCATGAACCCTAAATATAATCTACTACAAGTCTGGGTCACAATTCCCATAGTAAACAGGTAACCTACGATATGAGATATTGGAAGCAGATTCGGTCACTATGGCTCACTCCTAATGTGCCGAGCAGCAACGCTGTAAACTGAGCATTTGAAACCTAAGGGCCTGGGGGGGGGGGGGGGGGAAGCATTTAAAAACGTTAGCGTGAGTGGACAAAAAGTTAATAATTATAACATAAGGAAAAAGGAAAGAGTTTTATACTTTCCCACAGTTTAACTTTGGAAAATAAATTTTTGATGCATGCAAGATTTAGAAAAATTTATTTTCTTAACTTTGAAAGGAGCGTAAGAAAGAAAAATAATCCAGCCCCACTGGTTAAAATAAGCAATTAATATGGGGAAGGTGAACGTCACCATACTGTAAAGAAGCCTCCTAGGCACTATCCTCGACTTCGACCCACAAACACAAAGTAAGTGAGGAGGAGCCTCGACTGCAACTAATGTGAGGAGGAAAACAAGAAAATATAGTAACCCGAGTATAGTGGAAGATAGAAATCAAAAGCCAGTAAATCCGTAAAGCTTCCCCAAAAATCTCACAAAACAAAAAATACGAGTACGATTCCCAACCGTACTCGGAAAATCTTGTAATAATTCCGAATAAAGCAATGATGTGTCACACACGTCAAATTAATTTCAAACGGGTAACAATTCGTAAGATTAAATTATAAATGATAATTATTCTTCCCTTGAAATTCCATTTCGAAAAAGTAATTATAAGAAATTCAAGTCGACAAAAGAAATTAACTTAATTTCTGAAAATTATCTCAGAAAATGATTTGTCAAAAAAAAAAAAATAACCATGTTATCCAAATCGAGCATAGAAAATTTAAAAATCGAAATCATGGTAGAAGCATTAACCAAATAAATAATGTGATAATCCAAAATTAAAATAATATGCTCAATAAATTTCATGCTAATTAGTAAAGCATTAATTTGATAAAGTAAATGCATGCATCATTTCTTAAAATAAAAGTCCACTCACAGTATTCGGCTAATCCTGTCGTCGATCGGTATTTTCCTTGTATGGAGACTCCTCTCGTCCTGTATGAATAGCACTCGTAAAAATATAATTACAGGACGGGAATTTAAATTTACGATAGTTAGAAATCAAAATTCTAAACGTCTCCTTTAAACCCAACTCCTTTAATCCACATCAGATTCTATCCAACTACACTAATAATGTCGATTCACCGATTTATAAATTCTAGGCAACTTCAAGAGAAATCCAACGGTCGGATTCTCGTAATCGATAACCGAAATTCTAAATTTTCAGAAATTCATAATCAACTCAAAACTTCTCCAATCTTCACCAAAATCACATATACAAGTTCTATATCAATTATAGGATTTAATTAGCAAAAAACAGAAACTAAAACCCTTCTCCATGCGCCTCTGCGCGCCACCCGCAGTGGCTCCACGCGCCACCGGCCACCACCTCCGATTGTCACCAAATTTTGGCAGCAACACCTACTCAACAAGCCCAACACTTTTGTCAACTACAATAAATTCTAATTTTATCTTGAAGTGCTCGAGATTGGTAGGTGAAAATTTTTCAGAAATTTCAAACCCTAGTATCGAGAATTTCTTAGATTCTCTCTCCACATTGTGAATTGAAGCTAGAAGCTTGAGGGAAAATGAATAATGGCTTGAGGATCTTCTATTAGACCCGGTTTGGTGGCCGGAGATGGCCGGAATTGGAAGAATTTGCCGGAAAACTCAAATTTGCTATAGTGTTGCTCTTGGCTTGATTTCTCTCTATTCGGGCCAAATTGTCGTGACCCACGGTTATTGGTGTGTAGAGGATGAAGAGAGTGTTCCAAAATGGCCGGTGACACGCTGTCAGGTGGCTGGACAGCGGCAAAACGAAGGGCAGAAGGAGAGAGGCCAACGGGAAAGAGAGAGAGTTACTGAGGAGGGGGGTGTTGGTTTCCGGAAATGAAAACCTAGCACAATAACTTTCTCTATATATATATATAAATATATATATATATATATATATCTATATATCAAATGTACCATGAACAGTAACTTCAGTATTTTAACCATAATTTTCGCATACAAACTCCTATTTAAGTGTACCATTTGTCCATGAACTTGGTTTAACGTCTTCTACAACTTTCGTGAAGAAAATTTTCTCAAATTGTTATCCCATAAAAAGTCAACTTCTAGCACCCCCCCCCCCCCCTAAATGATAAAAACTGAAACCGAGGACAGTAAAACGTATAATAATTCACTTATACACAGAGAAGGGGTAAATCAGATACGGGGTATATCAATTCACAACCCCCCTCCCCTTAAAAAAATTTCGTCCTTGAAATTTGCATACCTGTTAGAAAAGATGGGGGTACTGCTGTCTCATCTGATCCTCTGGTTCCCAAGTAGCTTATTCCACCAAATGATTACTCCAAAGTACTTTAACCAAAGGTATCGTCTTGTTCCTGAGTACTTGCTCCCTTTTATCGAGTATCTGGATCAGTTTCTGCTCATAAGTCAGATCCTCCTTCAATTGAATAGGCTGTTCTTCTAAGACATGAAAGGGATCAGCAATATACTTGTGGAGCATGGACACGTGGAAGACATCATGAATTTGTGATATCCTTGGAGGTAGTATTAACTGATAAGCAACTGGGCCAACTCGCTCTTTTATCTTAAAAGGTCCAATATATCGAGGACTGAGCTTCCCTCGTTTTCCAAATCTTACAACGCCCTTCCAAGGAGATAATTTCAAGAATACCCAATCACTTTTTTGAAACTCCAGGTCTTTGCTGCAATTATCTGCATAACTCTTCTGTCTACTCTGAGTTGCCTTGAGCTTCTCCTTGATCAACTTAACTTTTTTAGTAGTAACCTGTACGATCTCCTGACCAATGAGCTTTCTTTCTTCTACTTCATCCCAACACAGCGGAGTACGACACTGGAATGGTAACTATTATTGTAAGCGAACTCTATCAATGCCAAATGGCAATCCCAGCTTCCTTTGAACTGCATAACATAGGATCTCAACATATCCTCCAAAGTTTGGATAGTTCTCTCTGATTGTCCATCAGTCCGAGGATGAAATGCAGTGCTAAAACTCAGTCCAGTACCCAAAGCTGCATGTAGACTCTTCCAAAATTTTGAAGTGAAATAGGGATCTCGATCAGAGACAATAGAAACAGGTGGCCCATGAAGTCTTACTATTTCATTCATATAAAGTTCTGCCAACCTGTCCATCTTGTAATTCTTCTCGACTGGTAAGAAATGAGCAGACTTAGTGAGTCGATCCACAATCACTCAAATACTATCATGACCACTATGAGTACTTGGAAGACGACCAAAAACAAAACATGTTCCCACTTCCACTTGGGAATTGGCAGCGGCTATAGCAATCCCGAAAGCTTCTATCTTTTGGCTTTTACCTGTTGGCACACCAAGAAACTACTAACATACGCTGCAATTTCCCTCTTCATATTTGGTCACCAATAGTGTTCTCTTAAAGTTCGGTACATTTTAGTCCCGCCGGATGCATGGCATAAGTAGAACTATGAGCCTCATCTAAACTTTCCCGCTTAATGTCAACAAGATCTGGAACACATATTCTATTGCCAAACATTAAGGCTCCAGCCTTTCAGGTTTGTAAAGTTCGTTCTAGAGCTGATACTTACTGCTTCTTTTAATTGTTTCAGGTATTCATCTTCATCTTGTGCCTCCCGCACTCTGTCAATAAGAATTGGCCTTCACACGGAAGCTAGTTATCAATCTAGATCCCTCCTCAATTGCTGAGCTAACCCCAGTAGCTCATAATTCATAAAGTAGGGGAACTCAAACTGCCCTTAAGTAGGCTTAAGAGCTAGAGGGCTTCCGACTAAGTGCATCAGCCACTACATTGGCCCTTCCGAGATGATACTCAATAGTACAATCATAATCCTTAATCAACTCCAACTGCCTCCTTTGCCTCAAATTTAAATTCCTTTGAGTAAGTAGATATTGAAGACTTTTATGATCCATGAAAATCTAGCATTGAGCCCCATAAAGATAGTGTGATTAGTGTCTCCACAACTTAAGTGCAAGTACCACGGCAGCAAGCTCAAGATCATGAGTTGGATAGTTCATTTCATGAGGCTTCAGCTGCCTAGATACATAGGCAATCACATTTCCATGCTGCATCAACACACAACTCAGGTCTTCTCTTGAGGCATCACTGTAAATCACATACTCCCCACTATCATCAGGTAAATCCAGAACTGGGGCACTAGTCAAACGTCTTTTGAGTTCTTGGAAACTTTGTTCACACTCCTCTGACCAAACAAATTTAGCACCCTTCCTGGTCAATTTGGTAAGAGAAGCTGCAAAGCTAGAGAAGTCTTGAATGAACCACCGATAGTAGCCCGCTAAACCCAAGAAACTACAAATCTCTGTCACAGTGGTAGGTCTTCCCTAGATCAAAACCGCTTCCATCTTTTGAGGGTCCATACTAAAACCTTCAGCTGAAACCACATGACCCAAGAATCCTATGCTGTTAAGCTAAAATTCACACTTACTCAACTTAGCATATAGTTAGCCTCCCTCAAGGTCCGAAGCACCAACTTCAAGTGCTTAACATGAAGTTCATCACTCTCAGAGTAGACCAGAACATCATCAATAAACACGATCATGAAACGGTCCAGGTATGGACAAAATTCTCTGTTCATGAGATCCATGAAAGCCGCAGGAGCATTAGTTAATCCGAACGGCATTACCTCAAGCTCGTAATGACCATAACGTTATCGGAAAGCGGTCTTGGGTATGCCGGACTCTCTTATCCGTAATTGGTGATAACCTAACCTCAAGTCAATTTTAGAAAATACCTTGACACCCCGCAACTAGACCTGTAAATGGACCGGATTTTGATCCGGACCCGCTCCAGATCCGTAGCTATTAAACGGGTTTGGATCTAACATTTTGATCCGTTGATCTGTTAATGATCCGAATCAGTTAACCCGTTTAATAAACGGATCGGATTTGGATTTAAGTCGATCTGATCTGTTAATGATCCGACCCGTTTTAGTAATAAAAAAAATATTATTTTTTATTAATATATTATTATTTTTTTAAAATATAAAATATAAAATATTAAAGATTTCTAATATTACTTTTTTTGCAGAAATCTAAGAGGCAGCTTCATAATTTTATTTTTGATAATGTAATTTTATTTTTGGTGATACTCTTCATGTAGATCATGTTATTTTAATATTTTATTAATATCTTATGAGATATTATGATATAAATTTAATATTACTATTTAAAATTTATTTTGAGATTATCGGATCGGGTATCCGTTAATCCGACGGATACGGATTTGGATCGAGGTATCAATGATCCGCCGGGTTAACGGAGCAGGTTTGGATCGAATTTTTTTTTTAGTAAACGGATTTGGATTTAGGTCGATCCGATCCGAACCCGGTCCATTTACAGGCCTACCCGCAACTGATCAAACAAATCATCAATTCTTGGTAAAGGATACTTGTTCTTCATTGTGACTTTATTTAATTTCTTGTAATCAATACACAATCTCAAGGTGCCATCCTTCTTCTTAACAAAAAGCACCGGGGTACCCCAAGGAGATATGCCTGGTCGAATGAAACCTTTATCCAACAGCTCTTGCAACTGAGTCTTTAACTCCTTTAATTCAGCTGGGGCCATCCTGTAAGGTTCCTGAGATATAGGTGATGTACTAGGGAGCAAATCAATGTATGAGAACCTCCATATTTACCACACAAATAGTGTCGCGGCGCTAGGGTTTAGTGAGAGTTTTCTCTCGCTCTCTGTCATATTCTTATAAAAACTATAAAACCAATGAAAAAGAGATCAATGGGTTACCAGGGCCACTGCACCTATATTACTTGATTGGCTTCTTACCAATACAATAAAATCATTGTATATATTTTCTGTTAGTAAGAAATAATAGAGGTTTTCATTCATACTTACATAAGGTAAAAGTTTGTATAAAATTTCACTCCCTAATATATTTTGCATTTTGTAAGATCATTTTTTCAGTATAATGTGAATAATAATGTTAAATCTATTGTTTTTTTATCAGGGTTTTTTATATAGTGTTGAAATTTCAATTTTTCTATTTTACGATGCATTTGCCCCTCTAGTAAATTTTTTTTTGACTCCGTCCATGTCCCTATCTATCTATTTATCTCTCTCTCTATCAATCTACCATAGGCTTCCACGTACTTTAAATCATTTGACCATATCATAATCAGTGTCAAGTATCAATCTCAAGCAAAGTCCACACATCACAGTTCAATTCTTGAAAGCCAAATTGTACTATCCACACATCACATTAAAGCCATATTTTTGGTTCCCAAAATTTTGGGTGAAGGCTTGTTGGCTATCTCATGATAGGGCAGAGGTGTGCAATGCAAGATCAGAAGAGTCACCTGAAAGCTAGACAGTTAATCCTCTTAAACAAGTAGAACTACATTTACGCATCCATCATTCTCTGGATTATTTGTCACCTGAGCATATTTCCTTGCATCCACAAGCAAAGATGAGTACAACCACACAAGTTAAATAGCAAAGTTAATTGGAAATTAAGCAGAATGCCAAGCACACAGAGGTTTTGAACTCACCCCATACAACTTTCCCGTTAGGTATGACTAGACCAAGTTCACTTACATTCACCTGAAATTTAGAGATAAACAAACAAGAAGCAGCTTGAGACTTCATGATATTGAAATTATAAATGTCATCAATCATCACACAAGACTGAGATGGGCCAATGATGGTTCCCTTGGTCAAGACACCGAGAGAGGTATGCATTTGACCATTAGGGTTTTTCTTCACACCAATGATCTCAAGGTTGAAAGTACATTTGAGTTCAGGGTGAGTCACATGAGCTTTAGTGATTCGCAATCCACTAGGTGTTGTGAAATTTTAATTAAAACTCGCAAGTGCACGAATCGTCGTTAATATACTGTGCAAGTACGAGGTCGTTCCAACTGAGGATTGATAATTAATTTAAACCCTAACTCAATTAATCCAAACACAAAATCACAAAAACACAATGAACAATTAAGGTAAAGAAAGTATTGTTTTTAGATTTTTGACTAAAGAAATAATGTGAAACAAATAAACAAACAAAATAAAGTTTATAAGTTCAAAAGCAAAGATGATAAAACCTAGGGTTTCAGAATCAACCATTAACAATCCTATTTATGTTTCGATGCAATTAACAGATTCTTTTGTTTCTTTTGATGACAATTCCCGTATCTAAGTCCAGGTACGGCACTGAGACCATAGTTTTCCTTAAGTGTATGATTCTCTCCAGGTACGGCAGAGGTCGTATATCCTAACATGCAGTTTATCCAGGTACGGCATAAATTTAACACTTAGGACTCATTACGTTATAGAAAACAAGAGAATCATACAAACCATTACTTCAGGTACGACAATAATGTAATTCACAACTCTTAATCACAAGAAGCTAATTTGAATTATATTGCAGGTACGCCTCAAATTCATCTTCTAATTACTAGATGCAAAGTCCTAAGGTGATCAATCAAAGAACTTAAACATAAAGCATCCTTGTAAAACTTGGGTTTAGATTCCTTTCTTCATTTGGAATGGGAAAACCTTGAAATATCTCTAGTAGAAGTAGGAATAAGTTCATCATTGAATCTTCATCTAAATTAACTTCCTTGAAACATTAGGATTGACGATCTTGTGCCACGGAACTTGAGTTATCCACGAATGGTTGTAAATTCCCGAGCAGATTTCCTGTTCTGACCTATCTTCACTCAAATAATCATAACTTTCTCCAGAAGTATCAAAATCGAGATCCGTAAAATTCTACAGAAAGTAGACATCCGTAGCTTTCCATGCATATAATTATTATCTAATTCGATCTGGTTGACTCCCAGTAATTCAGCGAAGTTGGATGTTCTGCACAGGCAGATTCTGGAACGTGTTATTGCAATCGCCTTTCAATCCTACTTAGCTCATTTTGGTTCTTTTCTTCTTTCTATGTGACAAACCTACAAAAATATTAAAACATGTAAATGAATCATACATAAGGAGAACTAAACAAAAATATCAAGATTAAGAGGTATAGAAATATAGGAAAATATGAGCACATCACTGGGCCGGATAAATGGCTCATATTTTGGAGGTTTCCTTGTAAAACTAGGTCCCACAAATGTGGCTTTTGTGATCATCCGCTTTCATTGCTTGGCTGCACAGAAGAAACAAAGTATAAGCTACCAAGAACGAGAGCAACAAAATTATACTCGTGCAAATGTTTCACAAGCATATCATGAATATGAACAAAGAATAATTTTATTTGGTTATGTTGAAAATACTAAATCATAAGCCTAAATGATGACTGAATAAATATAAACAACCAATTGACTTCAAACTTTATCGATGGGAAGCTAACTTCAAACTTGGAATCATAGGGAAAGAGAGCAGTCAAGTTCTTACTCTTGCGTTTGCCCGTTCTAAGCACTCTAAACATCTCATCTTCAGCCACAGGCCTCACCTGGAAAAGGTACGACTCAGTCAGAAAACTATTTATTCACACATGAAAGAGTACAGAGTTAGAAAGTTGCACTTGTCTTACGTTAGGCAGAGGGACTTCCCATTTCCCAACTTTCTGTTTCCGTTTTTGCTATTCCAGTCTATTTGCAGCATAAAGTCAGATACCAACCATGAAAAGCTATCTTAATCATTTTATTTAATGGTCATTCAACCATACCTTTGCTCGTGTTGTATTGTCATGATGCAACAGATATGTTGGAACAGCCCCTTCATGAACATCATCATCAACCTTGTGCCTAGTCGACGACTCCTCGTGCATAACCAATTTGTCAATATTCACAAAACAATATTTAATTGTGAAATATAGTTCACTATAATGACAGTTCAATATAAAAGTAAACAGTAACAGTAAACACACCCTACAGTGTGAGATACCAACACAAAGACAAACTACTTGATAAGCGTCTAAACTTGCACATATGATCATAACTTTGTATTGTATATTATCAAGCAACAAATTAATAATTGTCAAGTAATTATTGATACATGAATATAAATATATAATACTTTTGAGTCGAGAAGAACTTATTAGCAGTCTAAGGTGGAAAAAGAACCATATCACTAACTACAAAAAAAGAATCTCACAATTATTAACTATATGCAAAACATACTAACTGCCTACAGAAAACTTCTGTGTTACAAGCAAAGATTTAATAGAACAATCCACAGAGAAGAACTATGAAGAAATAAGCAAAAAGACTCAATTAAATTAAACTGAAAGCCAGGAAACAGAACTCACGTTTTCTTCATTAGAGCCTTTTCTGCATAGCGTTTCTCAGCCTAAAGACATACTTGGTAGCAGTACCTCTGCTGTCCAAACCTATTCCCAGAGAAATGTTTTACATATACCTTGCGGCATCTTCTACCGCAGTAAGCTCAACTTTGATCAGACTGGATTCTGATTGCGAGTACTTGTTAAGTCCATAATTACTTAGTAATTATTCCCCTAATCTTGCACTTTTGCTTAACCTTTGTGTTTATTTATATATATTTATTATGTTTTCCTTATCATGCTAGGAAATGATGGAGAAGCATGGAAATGCACTAAAAACTCAACTTTAGCACATTTTCCTACTCTGGCTAGGAGAAACCGAGCTAGGCAAGGAAGGAGGAGCGGCAGACTAACCAAATGAACTTCAAATGAGTTAAAACTTTCCAGATTTATTCTAGACATCCTGAGGATTATTTCGTATGCAGAGTG
Organism: Rosa lucieae; assembly: GCA_024704745.1. NCBI lineage: Eukaryota > Viridiplantae > Streptophyta > Magnoliopsida > Rosales > Rosaceae > Rosa > Rosa lucieae. The sequence continues at coordinate 31,967,555 of CM045498.1, read as the reverse complement.
AAAGAGCTAGTTCGGAGTGGAAGGCCTTCATAAGATCGGCACAAATTTCTAACTAAAAGATGAAAATTGCAAAACAGGACCTGTACTGATTCCAGCATCATTTCCGACCAAACCAATGCGAACTAAGCTCTGAAATTTTATCTAGATGATCTAAACTCATGGAGGAACATTTGTTATGAAAAAATCAAAGGCCAATTCCAAACTTTCGGTGGAGATTCAATTGAAGGAAGAAAGGAGAAGAAAGTGCGCAAACGGACAAAAAATGGATCAACGGTGGTCAAAGCCGGATTCCGGACATTTCCAGTTGAGAACATGTGTGGAGGACAAGGATGAGCTGACTAGGGTTAGAGACTCTAAGTGGGAAGACTTTAGGTCTAGGTTATTTTGAAATTCAAAATTTGAAAGAGGACAAGTGGTCTCATTCTTACACGTTACACCTTTGTCTCCCATTTATTAGCTTGTTCCCCTACACAATGACCATTCTACCCTTACTTTTTCTCCTCCACCAAAATATCTATGGGCTTTCTAGGTCATTTCTATGTGGAGTCAAAAACTATATCCACATTTTGTGCTTACACATTTGTCAATCACATCTAGCCCTTCATTCCCTTTGATCTCCACCCTTGATTTGGATTGCCTTGGCCTTTAAATAGCTTATTCTCTCTTCCCAAAACCGTGCTCCCCTTGGCTCCCTCATTTTGGAGCCTCAAAATCTCTCTTTCTCTAGTTTTAGGTTAGTTTTTCATACCTTGTACATAGTTTTTTGAGTTAGTGTGAGAAATAGGTGTGTAGGCACTTGGGTTTCACCAAAACCGAAGTTACTACACAGTCTAAATCAATCACAACACTTGCTTTCACACATCCAAGCCTTTGTTCTTTGTTTTTTGAGTTTTGTGGATGTGTATGGTGTTTTGGGTTGTAAAACCGAAAATCCCATACCTTGAAGCAATTCTCTATCATTTGACATCTTTGAGAGCTAGGTGGGAGGTTGGGTAGTTCTTCTCTTTTTCTCTCCTTCTCTCTTTAATTTGATGTTCATGGCTTGTATTTGTAATAACATGTGTTGTGAGTAGTTGGATTTGAGGATAGGGCTAACCCTAGCCAACTTATGTGCAAATAATGTAAATTTTCATGTGGTTTGATGTTTATGCATATTTTGAATCTTTTGCCTACCATACTTTCATGTATCCTAAGTGCGTTTATAGATTTATCACCCAGAAGCATGCTTTAGGAAATTAATGAATCGGAAACATGAACTTGATAAACTCTTGATTTCGTGAGCATGTGTAGCTAAATAGGCGGTGGCTTAGCTTATTCCTACGGGAAGAACTAAGTTGCTTGAATTTCTTACCTTGAAATTAAAGCATGATGTTGTGAGTTTAGGTTCCGGAAGAATTTAGGCTCACGGCACCATAGGCCATTTAGGATCCGGAAGATTTGAATTGTATAAAGGTCATGTAATTTAGCTTTGCTTCAAAAGAGATTGTTAAATTACATGATTAGTTGGTTTCTTGGTAGTTTCACGAAAGCTTTAAGGGGAAGTTTGTCAAAGCATGTTATTACATCAAAAATGGGTTACATTTTGTGCATGAGTAAGGTTAGGTATGATGCCTAAGTCTCTATTCTTCTCATTGATTTAGTCTCTACATTTTTATTTGTTTATTTTATTTTATCCACTTAATTTTCTTTATCATAATTAAAATCAACCAAGCCGATCACTACCACAATTGTTAATACCATCCTCATGATCTTTAGCTTCCAAAGGGCTAAGGTTGTGAACTTATAAAAATGTAGACTTTACATGTGTTTTCTAGGTTTCTTTTCGCGGTAATCTAGTTAGGATAGAGTTACTCAATCCCTTGGGTACGATACTCTTTATTTTTTCCCTTTATTAAAACTTGACCTCCTATACTTGGGAGTAGAGAACATCACACAAATTTGCACATATTTTCATACTCGTGATGCAACCAACAAGTTTTTGGCGCCGTTGCCGGGGATTGAGGTAAAACTCAATCCCTATTAGGTTGCCGTGGGACTAAAGAACCTATTTTTAGTTTTTTTTTTCTTTAATTATTTGGTATTTTTTGTGTGGTAGTTTAATTTTTGAAATTGCTACAAGTACTTTGGGTAAGTAAATTTGTAAATTGTGGTAAGAAAAGACTAAATTGAGCATCTTAAAATTAGTAAGATTGTCTTGCCTATTTGCTATTTGCTTATTACTTGTGCAATTTCACATTTTTGTTACTTATTTAAAATTTGTTAATAAATAGTGCTTTGACTTATTTCTTTAAAATAGAATTCGATTAGAGCTTGTAGTTTTTAAGTAAATAGGATTTGGATTCCATCTTTGTAACGTCGAGTTTATTCACTCTTCACAAGTAGGATCATCCGATTGGATACGATGTCTAGGTAAGATTTGAATGAGAGAAGTGTACTCAAGTGAGCTTCGGCTCCTCCAAAATCTCTTCTTACTCTTACCTGGTCGTATTTCTTGAGGAGTTACTGAACTGTTGAGTGTTAGACAACACCCAAATTTGGATTTCTTTTCCTTTTTGCTTTTCTAATTACAAATTCTAATTTGAGTTCTAATTTTCTAGAAATAGTTAAAGTTTTAATTTGAGTCACATTGGACCTTGTTAATGTCCTTAAACTTAAATCCGAATTGGCGGACTCCAAAATGAAGAAAAAATTAAACCAAGATGAAGAATTTGGGAGTAGCCGAGAGCATGGGTTGATGTGTTCAAAGCTTAAGTGTGAGGTTCCTTCGATTGGTGATGCATGGAGCTAGGGATGGCAAGTGCCTAACTTGGCCTTGTTTGGTTATCACTGATTTTTGCACTATGGAGCTAAATGGAGGATCTTCAAAGAGTTTGCACTTTCTAATCTCTCACTTTTACATTTCCGAGCATGATTTGTTTGTTTGGTTATTTAAGTGTTAATAAATTTGTGGCTTCAAGAGTTTTGGATAGTTATTTCACCCTTGGTCAATGGATAAGACACAAAAGATTTAGCTTTTATTGAAAGGATTATCCAAAGTTCAAGTGTGAGGTAGCTACCCTTTCTCTCTTGCCTTGTGTTGGTTTAATTGTTTTCAATGCTAGTCTCGGCCATATGAGCATGTCCCCAAAACATTGATAGGATCTTAATAGCTTCATTATACATTAAGGACTATATGATGTTTTAAGTGTCAGGTGATTGTTAAGCCAGTGTTTAGTTTGTTAATAAATTATGTTGATTAGTATTAGGAAGTTTTTATTTGGTCCTATGCTCTGAACATGTTTCACAATTGTTCATGACGGCACATTGAGGACAATGTGTGATTTAAGTGTGAGGTGTCAAGGCTAAGTAATTACATTCCTGATCATTTTCTTCATTTGTCACCCTGATTGACAAATCCATAAAAATTGAAAAATACAAAAAGATTTTGGCTTGCTTGCGTGGTTCCTAAACCGAAATAACCCCCGAGGATGAGACCGAACTTATATCTAATTGGATTGATTGATTTTGAGCATGTTTAGCGATTGAAGATCAATGCTTATTTAATAAATGGATTTGGCATTTTGTGCTCACATGCATTTAAACTCATATTGCCTATGTCATTTTTGATGCATTCATGTGGGAAAGATAAGGACTAAATTTGTTAAAACTATCTATGCCTAATTATGTGAGATTTTGAGCCTAAGAGAGTGCATACAAGTTTCAAATGAACTAAGTATTTCGTTGTGTGATCAATTCATTGTGCATATAATCTAAAATTTGCTCCAAATCTTTCGAGACTTTATATCAAAAGCATGAGTTGTTATTGGGGAAGACCAAGGCATTAGGAATCCACCACGGCCAAATAGCTTTTGTCCCTAAAATAAAAATCCATTAGTAAGCCAATTTGAGCCTATATAATATGTGTTAGTAGGCCATTTCATTTCTCCACCACCACAAATGTCTACCTTTTAAAATCTTAAACATTTTTCCTACCCTTTCTAAGACAAGTGGTAAGCAATGTGAGTCCTATTGTTAGTTTGGTGCTTGTAAATGGGTTTGAGAAGTGTGCAAAAGAATAAGTGTGAGGTGGATAGAGTATTGTGTGCCTGAGCTACGGGTTGTAGCCAAGAAAAGACAAGGGTGACCCTAGAAACATATTCAAAATATCAAAAGAATTATTCAAAGTCAATATGGACTAGGGTCACCAAAAGAAAAAAGAAATAGAAAATGAAAAAAATATATAAAAATTGTTGTGCAAAAATAGTGTGAGTGAAAAAGAAAGAAAAGAAAAATACAAAAAGAGTGTGGGTTGTGAAAAAGGGGAATAATAGTTTAGTAGTCCTTTAGTTTTTGGGTTTGTGAAAAGAAAAGAAAGTTTTACGAAGCACCTAGAGTCATAGTGAAAGAGGAACTCAACAAGAGAATTGCTTACTAGGAGGCTTAGAATTTGTATTTCCTTTCCCTTCATTTCTTTAACCCCTCACCTAAGCCTCATTACAACCTAAATAAAAGACCTTGTGATCCAAGAGAATTCATGCAATGATCATGTGGAGAAAAGATGGAAGAGCAAGCCTATGGAAAGCATGTCAATTGAATTGCTTTTGAGTGCAAACACTAACCATTAAACACTTGAGTGAAAATGAGTGATATACATGTGAGTTTGATGGTTAGATAAATGCGGTTCAAGTTAATCCCATGTGAATCATTTACGGTGGCACACATGGCATATGCATTCTATATATTATGTTGAGCATGACTTTCCAAATCCAATTATTAACTTTGCATTTTGAAAATTTGGTTTCTAAACTTGCTCAATTGAAAGTCATTCCACTAAGTCATGGTTCTCTAAGAAAAATGGTCAAATCACCAACGATGCAAGTGAGCCTTTTAGTTTGTTTTTGCTAGTTTAGTTTATGTTTTTGCTTGAGGACAAGCAAAGTGTAAGTGTGAGGTATTTTGTTAGGTCCATAATTACCTAGTAATTATTCCTCTAATCTTGCACTTTTGCTTTACCTTTGTGTTTATTTATATATATATTTTTTTATGTTTTCCTTATCATGCTAGGAAATGGTGGAGAAGCATGGAAATGAACTAAAAACTCAACTTTAGCACATTTTCCTACTCCGGCTAGGAGAAACCGAGCTAGGCAAGGAAGGAGGAGCGACAGACTGACCAAATGAACTTCAAATGAGTTGAAACTTTCTAAATCCATTTTAGACATCCTAAGGATCATTTCGTATGAAGAGTGAAAGAGCTAGTTCAGAGTGGAAGGCCTTCATAAGATCGGCACAAATTTCTGACTAATAGACGAAAACTGCAAAACCGGACCTGTACTGATTCCGGCAGCATTTCCGGCCAAACCACCACGAACTAAGCTCTGAAATTTTACCTAGATGATCCTCACTCATGGAGGAACATTTGTTATGAGGGAAAATGGTCCGTACGGTACCTGAACTTTTCCTCCTTATAACTTTTGGTACCTGAACTTCAAAAAACATCAATACGGTACTTGAGGTTCTTTGCCCGATCGAGTTGGTACATGTAGCCGTTACCTCCATTACAGAGATTGCCAACTCACTATTTTTGAAGGATATTTTTGTCCTTTCATATTCTAATTTTTTTTTTTTAAGATTTCTCTTTCCCCTCCACGGCCCTCCTCTCTCTCTCTCTCTCTCTCTCTCTCTCCTCCTGTTCTTCACTCTCACAACCTAAATGGAGGATCGCGATCAATTGTGCAAGTAGTACATCCCTTCTGTTTGATTTCTTACAAAACTTATGGGGTTGGATCTTAATGGATGATCTAGCCTTACAATATTCCCGACAAGACATAGATAAAATTCCCCGACACATCTTTGGCTTTGAGATTGCAGAATGTTTGAATTTTATAGAAATTGTGGACAATAATGAATTCTGTTTGGATATTGAATCCATCAACTGAAGAATCACTTCCTCTAATTAATATACATACAAATTCCCACATGTATTCAAAGATTCCAACTTTCAATCAAAAACCTATATATGTCTGATTCTCATGTGAAGAAAAACCCAGAAGAAAAAAAAAATCATTCTCTCAGGCCTTGATGATTGGGTTTAGGGTGGAGAAGAAGGTGAAAGAAATAGATGGGATGGACCCGAAAGCCTTAAATTCTCAATCTCAATTTCGCTGCAAGCTCAGAAGCATCTGAAGGATCACAAATCTGGCCTGACCACAGTGGGTGGTTCCTAATCTTACCCTACACAAAATCTCTGATACAGAACTCACATACTCCGTCATCCAACTCTTCTCCCACCCGATCTTGACCATTTTCACTTGTACCTGCAATGGGAACCTCAAACACCTCAGTTTCCCCATCGATCTCTCCCCCAATTTCATCCAATGACTTCCCATTCTCCTCAACCCCATCGTTCCCACCACCGTTGGTCTTGTTTTCATCACAACAATTGCCATTCTCCTCATCTCCTACATTCGCATCTGAATTCGTCTATAAACAAATGATCACCATTCTCCTCTCATCACCTAAACCAGACTCCCCTCTCCAACACTCACTCATCAATGTCCAGTTTAAATATTTTCTCAATCTGGCAAATTGGGTAACAGATTGCTGGCTTTGAATTGTGGTCGGCGATGTAACTTCGGTCTAGAGATCGAGTACGTGCAATTGTGTAAACAACCGAAACTTTGACCTCCACAGTCTTGACCAACTCAACAGACGACCTCACCACTTTCCTACCGGACCCATCCCTTTCTCCTCCACCTTCATCCGGTCCGATTTCTTGGGCATTGTGTTGAATTGACTTTAGGCAGCTCTGATTTCTTTTTCCGTTCATTGTTCTTGACTGCTTCTTCCTCATTGTCCTTCTATCTATGGTAGTAGTGGTGGAGGTCCAGAGGAGGATGAGGAAAGAACTTGCTGGCGGTGTTAATCGGTGGAGTGGGACATGGCTGCAATTAGTGAGGATTAAGACATAAAAGGACAGAAATACCCTTCAAAAATGGCCAGCTAGCAACCTCCGTAACGGAGGTAACGGCTATATGTACCAATCCTCGGTCGAGCAAAGAACCTCAAGTACCGTATTGATGTTTTTTGAAGTTCAGGTACCAAAAGTTATAAGGAAGAAAAGTTCAGGTACCGTACGGACCATTTTCCCTTGTTATGAAGAAATCAAAGGCCAATTCCGAACTTTCGGTGGAGATTCAATTAAAGGAAGAAAGGAGAAGAAAGTGCACAAACGGACAAAAAATGGGTCAACGGTGGTCAACGCCGGATTCCGGACATTTCCAGACGAGTTGGCCGGCCGAGAACATGTGTGGAGGACAAGGATGAGCTGACTAGGGTTAGAGACTTTAGTGGGAAGACTTTAGGTCTAGGTTATTTTGAAATTCAAAATTTGAAAGATGACAAGTGGTCTCATTATTACACCTTACACTTTTATCTCCCATTTAATACCTTGTTCCCCTACACAATGACCATTCTACCCTTATTTTTTCTCCTCCACCAAAATATCTATGGGCTTTCTAGGTCATTTCTATGTGGGGTCAAAAACTAGATCCACATTTTGTGCTTACACATTTGTCAATCACATCTAGCCCTTCATTCCCTTTGATCTCCACCCTTGATTTGGATTGCCTTGGCCTTTAAATAACTCATTCTCTCTCCCCAAAACCGTGCTCCCCTTAGCTCCCTCATTTTGGAGCATCAAAATCTCTCTTTCTCTAGTTTTAGGTTAGTTTTTCATACCTTGTCCATAGTTCTTTGAGTTAGTGTGAGAAATAGGTGTGTAGGCACTTGGGTTTCACCAAAACCGAAGTTACTACATAGTCTAAATCAATCAAAACACTTGCTTTCACACATCCAAGCCTTTGTTCTTTGTTTTTTGAGTTTTGTGGATGTGTATGGTGTTTTGGGTTGTAAAACCGAAAATCCCATACCTTGAAGCAATTCTCCATCATTTGACATCTTTGAGAGCTAGGTGGGACGTTGGGTAGTTCTTCTCTTTTTTTCTCCTTCTCTCTTTAATTTGATGTTCATGGCTTGTATTTGTAATAACATGTGTTGTAAGTAGTTGGATTTGTATGTGCACATAATGTAAATTTTCATGTGGTTTGATGTTTATGCATGTTTTGAATCTTTTGGCTGCTATACTTTCATGTATCCTAATTGTGTTTATAGATTTATCACCTAGAAGCATGCTTTAGGAAATTAATGAATCGGAAACATGAATTTGATTCATCTCTTGATTTTGTGAGCATGTGTAGCTAAATAGGTGGTGCACTATGCCAAAAAAGCTATTAGACGACACGCATCAGACGATAAAGGGTGATTTTTTGTCGTTTGATTTTTTCAGACGACAGATATACTAAATGTGTTGTCTGAATACATAGAAAAATCATACTTGTTTTATTTTGAAGATATGGTTAGATTCAGACGACAGCTAAATGTCGTCTGAAAAGATTGAAATTTTCTATATTGAACCCTAGCAGAAATTTTCGAATTTCCTCCAACAAGTTTTAGTCTTTTCCCTCTCAAATGCTCAAACCCTATAGCTGATTAGTCAAAGGAGTGTTATTCAAATGACACAATTTCTTAATTGTGTTGTCTGAACAAGCACTACTAGAATTATATTTTAATTCCCCCCAACACTTGGTCATTTTGTTTGAAACTTTCGAACCCTAATTGATAGTTCAGTGTTGACTGCCTCCTTCTTCGTGTCCCTGACCTTAGCTCCTTCTCCAACCTAAGCTTGTTCTCTGGGTTCAGCTTTTTCTTTCTCGCATATCCCTGAAATGCTAGCGCTCTTCTCCTTCCTCTCCTGCTCTCTTTCCACAGCTACTGTCTCTCCCTCCCTTGCCGACGACATAGCCTCTGCCGGTACTTCTAGTCCAACGCCACCACGTCGTTGCTCCGAGATGCGAACCCCAACCGGCCTCCAAAGAGTCTATCGTCCTCGATTGGTGTGACTTCAAGCACCAAATGCCAGAGACAGAGGAACTTAACACAGCCACAATGACGACCGTGAGACCAGCATCAGGTACTTTGTTAATTTCCATAGTGTATCTCAAGTAACTTTGATTGCTAATACTCACTCATGCACACTCTGTTCTTTATCTCTGGGTTTGCAGATTCCGGGTTCTTCTCGCTCACTCTCCGTCTCTACCCATCTCTCTTCTGCATAAAGATAAATTTGCAGAGTTGCAGCAGCCATAGCCACCGTACCGCCCTTGGATCCTCCGAAGATCGACTCCAAAGCGGCTGACACGGAGCCAAAACCTAACCGTAATCCTTCAAATTTTGGTGGAGAAATGTCAGAGGGAAAACCAAGAAGCAAATCAATTTCGGTAATGATTTTTCATATTTGATGAGCTGCAGAGTTTGTTTGATAATCTGGGTAGTTCTATTTTTGAATGATTGAGCTGATTTTGAGGTTTCTTCCCGTTTTAGTTGATAATTGGTGGAGAAATGTCAGAGAGGGAAACCCAAGAAGCAAATCAATTTGTGTAATGATTTTTCATATTTGATGAGATGTAGAGTTTGTTTGATAATCTGGGCATTCTTATTTTTGTATAATGGTTCTGATTTTAAGGTTTCTAATAGTGTAATGTGCTTAGGAATTTGGTATTTGGTTGTTCTTGTTGTGTAAGCTTTTGTTTGATGTGTTTTATGAAGTGATGTGTAGAACTAGATGAGTATTTGATAGTATTCGTAGTTTGAGTCTTGATTTCACTACTTTGATTAAGAATTTGGGTATGAACTGGAGGTGGTATTTCTTCAACTTGGTATTGGTTTGAGGTTTTTGAGCTGGGGAGAGTATATGATACAATTGGTAGTTTTGGGTCTTGAGAAATTTGGTGTTTGAATTCCATACAATGCATTCGCTTTGTGAGGTTGTATTCCTTTTGTTCATTGATCAAACTTGGCTGTGCAAATTTTGTACTTTTGCATTGTTTGAAGTTTTCTATGATTTAACTAAGTTACCGAACAAGAAGAAGCAGTGTATGCACTGATCGTTCAGTCTTCTTCCTCTTATTTTTCTTTGCCGACATCTTATTGTTACTATAGTTTGATTTCTTGTAGGGAGAGATGGTTTGACTCACAATATGCTGAATGATATTCATAACCATTGGAAACATGAAGAAGCAGTGAGGATAAAATGTCAAGGTGGTCCAACTGTTGACATGAGAAATGTTTGCACCCAGCTCGAGGTATGTGATGTTCTAATCATGGCTCTAAACTTTACGGGATCTATCTTTCTTTATATTTCTCTTTGCTCCCTTATTTGCTTATTCAATTAGTTTCTATATCCAGAGCAGTAACAATTTCGTAAAAGCTTTATTCTTTCATGGTTCAGGATCTTTGTTTTTGTTACTGTTGGAACAATTAAGGTTCAGATAAGAGAGTTTGTTCTTGTCTTGGCTTTTAAGATTCTGGAAATCTTTGCTGTAATTCAGTTCTGCAAATCTTTGTGGTTTTGAGCTAAAAATGGAGAGGGATTTCTTGGGTTTGAGTTCAAATAAGAGCTGTGTGAATGTGAAAGATGAAGCCAATGATGAACTCAAGAATTCAGGTTTGCTTTATTTTTTATTTTGTTTACTTTACTTCTTGCTTGTAGTACTGTTGCTATATCAATTGAATTAAGGCTTGCTGAAATTCTCTGCAATTTGTCTGCAAATATAGGGCTTCACTATTCTGTACAGACTAATGGTAGATGCATACCTAAAGATTAATTGGGGCTGCTGGTACTGTTGACTTGTGGGTCTATCAGTCAGTCAGATTTTACAGATTCAAAAACAATTGCATGACCAACTTGTGGCACGTCATGCTTTAGCTACGGCTTTAAGTTATTAGCACATATCATACGATGCTACGATCGAAGACTCACTCCCAAAGGTAGTCTCTTATGTTAATGCAACATCCGACAGTAAGCAAATTGGTGTCATATTTCAACTTGTTCACCAAAAATTTCTCTCAAGAACAAAATCTCAAACTAGAACTGTAGATTCATACCACTTCTGACCTTTCTCAAAGCTGGAGGTAACTTGATATGAAAAAAATATCCTAAATGGTAGTTAGCTTCTTATATTTGTCCTTACTCTGATTAGGTTACTTAAAGTTATAGGCTTCTCTAATTTGTGGATTCTATGTTGTCTCTTCAGCAAGCGCAGTTTGGAACTTCAAATTTATATGCAAAAGAACATCTTGGAACTTATTTCTCTGATCATGTTCCATAATCACCAAATTGCCTTTTTGAAGAAATGATCAGGTGCATTTCAGCAATATATTGTGAACTAGCAGACCCGCCTATTGTCGATAACGGTTACACTTGTTCTCCAATCACATTCTCAGCACTAATGCATGACTTTTCTCTGTTTCAAATCCTATTGCTCTTATCTGCATTCAATCTCCATATGCTCATGCTTTCTTACAAATGTCTGAAATTTAAGTCTTTAGCCTTCAGGCTTGTTGTCATGTATGCTATATTTGCCTTTCAACTATTGTATTTTTCAGAGTCTATCATAACCAGGCTAAACATAATTGTTTATGCAATAGGTAGTTCTCCAATTGACGTCAACGCCTTGGAAAAAAACCCCTCTCTATTCTGCCTTGTCCTGACCCTAGGTAACAAACTGAACATGTGGTTTTTTAGTTTTTTCCTTTTTTCTGTGAAATTTTTGCAGATATATAGTTTCATTTCAACTTACTATCTCCTTTATTTCTGCATCATTACATTGAAGGCATTTGCTGACAAATATCTCTGTGCAACCACATCCTATCGAATTGAAGCATAAATGTAATTGTATTTGTCTTCCTCCTGATTCTAACCTCATTTATTGATACATATTGTTGACTATTGATCAGATCTGTTTCTTTCAAGCCATGACTCTCCTGTCTAACAACACAGCCAAAGCTAAAGCAATAGCACTAAGGATGAAGGCACTGCAAATGATCTGTTTCTGTGCACCACCTAAATCTGCCTTCACCAAACATGATCAATAGTATGAGATATCAGCATTTTTTGGGTTTCATTTGTTGATCATGCCAACTGTTATGGGTTATTGCACTTATGTTTACTAAGTTTAGCTCTATTATGGATGTATGTATAGCTGCAGTAATGTATGTATAGCTGCAGTAACATATTAATCAAATATTGGTATTTTTATGAATGGATTTCATATTTGATGAATGCATTGGGTAGTTTTCAGATTTACATAATTGTGGCGCAACGAGAATACAAATATGTTATCTGAATTAGAAAGCAACAACAAAATGAAATTCAAATATGTTGTTGGACATATCTAAGAACAACAAAAACAAGAAAAAATGTTGTTACTTGTGCACTCAAATAACAGAAAATTGTCATATGAAATAAAAAGCAACGACAAAATGAAATCCAAATATGTTGTTGGACATATCTAAGAACAACAGAAACAAGGAAAAATATGTTGTTACTTGTGCACTCAAACAACAAAAAATTGTCATCTGAAATGAAAAAGAACGACAAAATGAAATCCAAATATGTTGTTGGACATATCTAAGAACAACAGAAACAAGAAAAAAATATGTTGTTACTTGTGCGCTCAAACAACAGAAAATTGTCATCTGAAATAAAAAGCAACAACAAAATGAAATCTAAATATGTTGTTGGACATATCTAAGAACAACAAAAACAAGAAAAAATATGTTGTTACTTGTGCGCTCAAACAACAGAAAAATGTTATTGTAGGCTACTAAAGACGATAGATAAATGTAATCTGAACTGAATGCACATGACATTTATCTGTCGTTTGAATTCACTAGTACAAACAATTAGCTCATGTCTTGATTTCATCAGACGACAGAAGACCAAAAAAATTTATGTCGTCTGAAAAATAAGACGACAGAGGAAATCTGTCGTCTAATACCCCTAAGAGACGGCACCGTACTAAACAACATAAATTTTTTTGATCAGACGACAGATCTCCTCTGTCGTCTGATTGCTTTTCTGGCATAGTGGTGGCTTAGCTTATTCCTACGGAAAGAACTAAGTTGCTTGAATTTCTTACCTTGAAATTAAAGCATGATGTTTTGAGTTTAGGTTCCGGAAGAATTTAGGCTCACGGCACCATAGGCCATTTAGGATCCGGAAGATTTGAATGGTATAAAGGTCATGCCTAAGTCTCTATTCTTCTCATTGATTTAGTCTCTACATTTTTATTTGTTTATTTTATTTTATCCATTTAATTTTCTTTATCAAAATTAAAATCAACCAAGCCGATCACTACCACAATTGTTAATACCATCCTCATGATCTTTAGCTTCCAAAGGGCTAAGGTTGTAACTTGTAAAAATGTAGACTTTACATGTGTTTTCTAGGTTTCTTTTCACGGTAATCTAGTTAGGGTAGAGTTACTCAATCCCTTGGGTACGATACTCTTTACTTTTTCCCTTTACTAAAACTTGACCTCCTATACTTGGGAGTAGGGAACATCACACAAATTTGCACATATTTTTCAAACTCGTGATGCAACCAACAGTACCCAGTGTACTACGCTGGAAAAGGTTATACTGGCGTAGAGTCAAGGTACCCGGACGTTAAGAAGGTAGCCTTGGCCCTCCTTGTATCGGCCAGGAAGCTCAGACACTACTTCCAAGCACACTGGATTACCGTTTTCACTAATCATCCATTGAGACAGGTTCTACAGAAACCAGAGACATCGGGAGATTAATCAAATGGGCCATTGAATTGGGAGAATTTGACATCCAGTACAAGCCCCGAACGGCTATTAAAGGCCAGGCAGCAGCAGATTTCATTTCTGAACTTATCCCCCCTCATGATCCACCTATAGGAACACCTGAACCACCAGCCCCGATCCCACAACCACCAAGCACTAGGCGATTGTAAGTTGACGGCGCATCCAACAGGAAGACAAGTGGAGCCCGTATTTTGCTAATCAGCCCGGAGGATCAGGTCTACGAGTACGGCCTCAAGTTTGCTTTCAAGGCACCCAACAATGTCGCAGAGTACTAGGCGCTCATAGCGGGACTATAGGTCGATCGGGAACTAGGCGTCCACCACCTTCATATCTTCAGCGATTCCCAATTGGTCGTGAATCAGGTCAGAGGTAACTTCGAGGAAAAAGAGCCTCACATATCCTCTTACCAGGCCCTGGCACGGGCACTAGTTCAGAGATTTACCTCTTACATTGTTACTCAAATACCCAGACCACAAAATGACAAAGCATATGCCCTTGCTAAGCTAGCAGCAACTTCTCCAAGTCCCGGGTACGGAGCTACCAAAGTAGAAATACTAAAAAAGCCAAGCACTTCTAAAACAATGTCAGAAATATTTATGATAGACCACACTACCTCCTGGATGGATCCAATCTTAAAGTACATGGTTGACGGTTTGGCCTCGGACGACAAAGTCGAGGCTAGGAAACTCCAATTGAGGTCTGCTCGCTACACAATCATGGATGGAAAATTGTACAGAAGATGTCACTACTTCCCCAGCCTCAAGTGCGTGACACTCGAGGACGACCACAAGATAATGACGGATATACACGCTGGTGTATGCGACAACCATGCAGGGGCTCGGTCTCTTGCACACAAGACCTTGAAGGCCCGATACTTCTGGCCAACCATGTCGGCCCTAGCTCAAACAATATCAAGCTCTTGTCACAAGTGTCAAATGTATGCGAATATTCCAAGGGCACCGCCTATTGCTCTCTCCATCCTCCTTGCACCTTGGCCCTTTTGCCAATGGGGACTTGATCGGTAAGCTTCCTACGACAGTGGGGCAATTCAAATACACCATTGTAGCTGTGGACTACCAAACAAAGTGGGTAGAAGCAGAACCTCTCGTCGCTATCACTACAGAAAAAGTGAAGAACTTCCTATGGAAAAACATTTACTGCAGGTTTGGAGTCCCGGACACCATAGTCACTGACAACGGGACCCAGTTTGACAACGATGAACTAAAGGCTTACATTGAGAACATGGGCACTAGAATCCTCTATGCATCCCCAGCCCACCCACAGACCAACGGTTAAGTTGAAGCTGTCAACAAGATAATCAAGAAGATCCTAAAAAAGAAGCTCGATAAGGCCAAGTGTCTTTGGGCTTCAAAGCTCCCGGAGGTATTATGGGCCATCAGGACCACAGCGACAGAGGCTACCGGAGAGACCCCTTTCTGCATGGCTTTTGGGTAGGAGGTTGTCGTTCCCATCGAAACTCAAATCCCAAGTGCCAGGATCGAGTACTTCAACGCGGAGGGCCTACAGCTCTATGCTGACTTGCTCGAAGAACGAAAGGATGTAGCGCACATGCACAATCTCGCAAACAAAAGGAGAATAGCTCTCTATTACAACATCAAGATACAGTCCCGGGCATTGAAACTAGGGGATTGGGTCATGAAGCAGGTGTACCCGAAACCCCGGGGACTGGATCCTTCTTGGACGAGCCCTTATGAGATCATGGAAGAGGTTGGCCCGACAACCTTCTACATCCGGGACATGGACAGAGTGGTATCACAGCACCCATGGAACACCCAACGCCTTCGTTACTATTACAAGTAGCTCCCGAATCATCTTGTCCTAGCTTTTTGCTTTTGTCCATCCATCTATGGCAAGCTACCCAACGGGTACTCATTCTGTGCTAACCACCATACGGTACTTGAATGGAAAAATGAATTATTCGGACCATTTCTTGCATTTTTACCTTAGTCACCAGGCGATCCCTGACAAAGAGCTACTGTCAGTTACTCTATTCTGGTAATAAATAATGTAAGCACAAACGCTTAAAACAAGGCTAAAATCCAAGAAATTCTAATTCCTTTCAAATTCCCATTCAAGTTCCAAAAAATCACCATTCACAAAAAAAAAAAAGCCAGGACTACTTGGAAAAGGAATTAAGGATTAACCTTGGACACCGGCTCTATAGCCATTATTTAAAACAAAGACGACTACTAAAAAAAAAAATTAAGGACAACTTCTACTGATCATGAGCGGTACTCTGAGATCCGCCGGCACTTCCCTTGGAGGCAGCTTCATGTTCTTTCTTCTTCCTCTCAAGGGCACCCCGCTTGAACTTGGCCTCATCCATGTACCCGGCTGCTACCCACTCCCGGTACTTGAGGATAATGGACAAGGCCTGGGCATTCAGCAGCATCTCCACCAACTCATTCGAAACCTTGAACTCCTCAACCGCTTCCCGCCGCTCTTCGGAAACTCGACCCTCCAGGAACTCGGCCTTGGCCTTCCAGCTATTGGCTTTCTCCTCAGAATCTCGGAGAGGTTCCAGCTCCTTCTTCAGCTCACCAACCATTCCTTCCAGCTCCGGGACCCTCTTTTGCAGCTCTCCCAGCTTCTCAACCTTGTTGATCAGAGAAGAGACTTGCTTCTTTAGTGACTCCCGCTCTTTCTCCAATTTTACCTTCTCCTCATGCAGGTATTTAACCTTCCCGGAGAGGCTACTCACCTCCTCCTTCAACTTGGTATCCTCCTCACTAGCATCGATGGCTTAGACATTATACAATGCCTGCACAACATAACTGTAGCGTTAACACTTAAAAAAAAAATACATTACTACTACAACTGTCGCCACGTACCCGCATCATCGACTCCCTGGCCAGCTTCCTGTACTCTTGAGGAGTGTTGTCTTTGGCCAGGATGTGGTCGAGGTCGATGTCCTTCAGATCCCCAAGCATTGACCTTACAAATTTCTCATCTGCCACCCCGTACTCGGACAACAGCTGCTTTATTGGTTTCTTGGGGATGACGGGAAGCGCCGGGGATAGCATCCCCAAAGACAGGGTCAACTTAGGTTGGACTTGGAGGCTTGTCTTTGCCTTCTTTGCATCCCCCTTTACATCATGCCCGGTGCATGTCACCTCCACGTTGCCTCTGCTGCGGTGACGATAGCGATGAATCCTCTTCCTCTTCTCCCCAGGAAGCAACACACCTTCGCTACCAAGAGGCTCAACAGAGTAGCCTGGGACCCCACACCGTTGGACTTCTCTTTCTGTAGGTCGACGTTAGTCACCACATGCCCGAAGAGATCATCCCTCTTCTCTATCTGAGCATTGGGGTCCGGCTCCCCATAACCCTCGTCCGGTATCTCAAGCAGCAGGTCCTCGATCGAGGTCTGGGTACTCTTACTCTCCAGGTCAATATCAATCCTCAGAGCTTCATCTCCTTGATTGATCAGCCTGTCCATCTTGTCTTCTTCTTTTCCTTCCTTGATTTCCTTTTCGACACCTTAACTGCAAAATAAAGCACACAGTCAGAAACCCAAACACTGTTAATCATAGATAACCATAGTAAATTGACACTCAAGTCATTTCCTCACCAGGTACTCTCCCTAAACCTAACCTATCCAGTATAGGGTACCGGATAAATCTATAAGAACTCCTTTCTTCTATGTCAGCCCATACAGTGTAGACCCTTGCAATCCTTTTCTTTTCAACCTCTGTTAAAACGTACGCTTGGTTCCTGATGGCTTGATAGGTCCCGGTCACCTGCCACTTCCTGTTCTTTATCTGCCACCTCCCCCTGACGAGGAAGACTTTGTTTTTCCATTTCTTACTTTGCGACGTCAGTAGATCGGTCACAAGCGGCTCGTAGTCCCATGCAGTGAACGTCACGGTACCCGGATACTTCTTTGAATATGTCACACGGTATACAGGTCGGAACTCATTTATTGTGGGCCAGCCTTGCTCGCATAGATCCCACATCGCCAACATGCTCAGAAGCTGCCGCCAAGCGTTTGGGGTTAACTGTCCCGGTGATAGATTTAGCATCCTAAGTAGATACTGTACCGGCTTCAGTAACGGTAACGATAAACCCTGGTACAACTAGTTCTCTTAAAGGGCTACCCATCCTGTAGGAGGATTGCAAGCCAACTCGCCGGGTCTCAAGGGCCTAAGCTCCACTTGGTCCGGTATTCCCCATCTTAATCTAACATTGGTGATGTCCTTCATGGTCATACTTCTACCTGGTTCCTCACACGTCATTCCATCCACCAGCACATACCTACGTACCGGGATGCCCTCGAGAATCGCAACTGTCACCTTTTCTCCGGACCCCGGATGCTCTTCACTATCAGCAGTTCCCTTACTTCCCTCACTCCCTTCACTTCCCGAACTCTCTGATACTACTCCAGTAGACGAAGCGGTCTCCTCCCCCCGGTGCCCCCCTCGGGTACCGTTACTTGCCAAATAAGCATCTACTACTTCCTCCACCTGCCTCTCTGAGGCTTGATACGAGGATTCTCCTCCCCCTAGTGTAGCTCTTGTTTCCGATTCCATGTTACTAGCCTATGGGTACCCTACTCTTGGAGCCTACCTAGAATCAGAAAAAGGAGAGTCAGCCTAGGAACACCCAGATCTAGGGCTCCGTTGTAGTGTGGATCACTCCCCACTACTATGAACCCAAAAACTCAAAAACCTAGAAAAACACTATTGTGAGCCCAGAAACTCAGAATCCCAAAATCATAATCCCAGAAACCCAAAAACAAAATCTAATTTTCCTACACAAAATCAACGTCTAGAGGATAGATTCAACACCACAACCAACAGCGCAAAAGAAAACGCAAGCCAGAAAACTCAAACAAGGCAAACCCTCAAAAACCCAGAAAAACCAAGACCAAAAATCAAGGAAAAGAAAAGGCACCCAGATTTTCGACGAGGCAAGAAACGAGTTCTTACCTTTTCAAATCAAAAGTCACTCGGCAGGTTTCGCACTCCTTCTCCACAGTGGCAGCAACAGAGAACAGCCAAAAATTTTGGCAGAGTTTCTTCACAGAAGTCACAAAGTGAAGAAGAGGAACAGAGGTTTTCCCTCTTAAATTTCAACTCATCCGAAATCGCAACCGTTGGCAACGAAGGGTCGCCAACCATCTGATCGTGCCACGTGTCCCACTATCTCCCTTCACTCCTTGGTTATGCAAACCGTCAGAGTCGAAGAGGAGGGCATTTATTTCCCCCTCCGGATTCCGCGCGCCACGTGCCTTGCATGCATCGGCAACCCTATAGGGTACCAGAGGCTCCAGCCCTCTTTCAACTCCAATAGGTACCAGAGGCTCAAACCCTCCTTTAACCCCACCGGGTACAGGAGGCTCCAACCCTCCTTCAACCCCAACGGGTACCAGAGGCCCAAGACCTTCTTGAACCCCAAAGGTTACCATAGGTTTCCTCCAAACCTAACGGGTTACATCGGGAGCACTGTAGATTAGCTACAGCAGCGCAACCCGCTCAAGACATCTCTTGCATGTGAACTTAAGGGACTCCCTACAGGCACATCAATGCCAAACCTTGTGACTAAAAAAACTATTCAAGTCCCTACCCAAGAAACATCTTGAACGGGAACTTGGGGGACTTGTACATACTAGTCGGTATTTCACTAGGTTTTGGCATTATCAGCTGGGGCCCGTAGAAGTACCCAAGTACCAGACCACGGGTCGGGTTCACAGCCCACCATGATGATGCACTTCAGGGACGACACCCTGGGCACAAAGGGGTTCAGACCTGATCAACATAATCCATCTAAATACACACCAGAAAGCTGATATAACTACAAAAGGACAATATGCGTCCCACATCGAAGATATGGGAAACTCCTTTCCCACACTCGAGTATTAAAGCATCAGCACAACCACCTTTTACGGGTAATAACTCCTTTCTGATACTATTATCATGTCCATTTGAATATCAGTATCTTACTCCAGCATCGGAGAGGTATAAATCGTCCGGTACGGTTTATCCTTCTAACGTTGTGTTACTGGTGCAGGAACTTGGAGTTGGATCGATACCCTGATGGTATAACATTCTGTGTGAGGTACCCGAAGAAAGCCACCAGAAACACTATGTTATAATAATGTATTGATACATTAATGGTATATCAACTCCCTATAGTAGAATTACTTCCTACAATAGTAGAAGATCAGCATTAACTAGTTTACCAATATATGAAGCTAATGTACTCATATATTAAATTGATCTACTTGATATATCGATACATGCATTATAATATATATATATATTTATATAAACGAACACTAGAATAATACTAAGAAACTATTTGGTGTCGATCGATAGCTACAAACACCTAGATACAAATCAATTCTTCATGTACAGTTGGTTTAGATGTTAAGAGTAGTCTGCTAGAAAATACATTTTTTTTTGGGAGGTTGAGTAAACATAAAGATTAATACAGCAAAACTGATGAAATGAACAGAGGGAGACTGACAAAGTTGCAAGTTTGCTTTGCAGAATCACACCCTCAACTGAGTAGGTCAGTGGTTCCTGTCAGTGTAGGTCCGTCCCTGATTCCTGAGTCCTAACCCTCTTACCCCAGCTAGCTTAGTTAGCTAGCTCCATTCATTAATACTATCCATCGATCTGTACTACAATATACAACAGTATTTCATCGAACTTGAGACACAGATTGCTGTGCTGTGAGAGGAAGCACTTCCGAACTTGCTATGAGAAGAAGCAGCTGAGGTATTTGGTAAACTGTTTTTAAAAGTGCGGTGAGAACGAAAAGCAATTTTTAGGTGTTTGGTAAGTTTGCTTTGGTTGGGTATAATTACCAAAATGGGCATACATGCTAAGATATGCTATTAAAATACATAATTTTATTTTTTGATTATGTAACCATTCTAAATAAAAAAATTTCTCATGTATTATTCTTCTACCCTTGGTTGGACCAAATAAAATATTTACTTTAAACCCTTCAATATACATATTATGTTTTACTATTACACAAAATAAGTCTAGAATATTTGGATTAATTTCCGGGGAACCATTACACAAAATAAATTAAAGTCACTTGAAATTTGCAACTAAATAGAACTAGTAGATGTATTCATTAGACTTTGTGCAATTGCATTTCTTAACACCTCCATTTCTTGTCTTCCCAGACCATCTCCATCATGTTCATTATCCTCCCCCTCCACTTCTGCAACTATACTTCTGCTAATATTCCAAGACTAAAGACACACTCGAACTGATTAAGAATTAGGAGGTTGCTGATCTATTAGGTACACAAATGAGGATGGCAATTAGTATATACTAGAAATTACACCCGCGCATTGCTGCGGGACAAAACTTTGTATGTAAAGCTTGTTGATGAGTTCATTCAGCTAGTTAAAGCATGGCAAGAAACTGAATGCATTCATTTCTCAAGATCAAGAGACTGGTCATAATGATAACAAAATGCATGCAGAAAACTAATGTATGGCTAATGTATGGCACAGAGATAAGGGTATATGATAACTTGGGAACTTTGATTTCTGCTCTAATCTCAAATGGGTGGTTTATATTGAATTCCACGATGTGATAGCAGAAAAGGTACTGCTAAAAATATACAACAGATAGAAGAGCTAAAGGATCTCAGTGATCAAATATGAATGCATTAGTGACAGTACTATGATTGCAGCTGAAAAGAAAGAATACTCGCTGGTAATAAATAGAAATCCAAGAGAACTAATCAAACTCCACAGAAAATGCAGAAATATATAATTAACATGTCCAAGTCTCTAAACTTTGTGAACACATTAAGAACTTGTCATTTCAAAAGAGTTATGGTGCACGGCAAGACTTTAAGTATATTGACCATTAAATTTTGCAGAAGAAAGAAAGAACATAACACTTGGATTTAAGTAATAAGGTCTATATCGAAAAAATGGATTTCTTGTTTCTTGAACAACTCAAAAATTCATCTTTCTCGCTTGATGAGTCCTGATTAACAGACTGCATAACACTTAAAAGATTGGTATATATCTCGTGATCTTGTGGTATATATCTTGGGAGCTTTACAAAGTAAAAGAGGAGTGATATACTACAAAAAGAAAAAGAAAGAAAGCAATGGTCACGCAACCTATGCCATTGGAGTAGTTATTGCTAGCCTTATTTGCTTCTGCTTCTGCTCTCGCTTCAAGCAACCCCTCAAGCTCCCTCTGCTGGATTTCTTCTTTTTCTATAGACATACAAATACTGGTCAAAAGAAATATTGACACTCCAGTAAAACACAAACAAAAAATTATCAATACAGTGAGTTTTTGAACTTTTTAAAATATGTTGTTCGTCATGGAAAATGCATTTTCAATCATATGATTAACGTCAGCCAATGTACAGAACTAAATGGAATGACTGAAGATGCATTCATCACCCAAGTTGAACAACATGGTAGAACAGACCCATCAGAGTAAGCTTGTAATGCAAGTATGCAACAACACACCTGCTTCGTCATTAGTGTCTGCAAGTGTGCAACAACACACCCGCTTCGTCATTAGTGTCTCTAAAGATGCAATAGTGCACCAATGTCTCTTTCCAATCATTATACTCCATCTTTTTTGCATTCTATAGGTCCATGACAGAGATAATATGGTCCTGGTTTCACCTCATACGCAGCTAAAATTGTGAAACACATAAAAAACACAGATCGCATAAGTAAACACAGAAGAACATGTGCCACACTACCACAAAGACTGAATGTAATTGAAAAATAGTATAGGTGGAGATACACAGGTGGAAAGAGATGGCAGGCATGTTGTTATAGGCTTATAGCCATGAAGTTGAAACTTAGAAAACCAATAAATATAAAGCGGGCTAGCTAATAGTTGATGATGAATAGCTGAAGTCTAATTGCTCTGTATACACACAAAGATTAGTTATGAATTTGGCTAATACATGCATCTCTGTAGTTTTTCTAGGCTCATTGTCAGTCCAAAAGGGCAAAAAAAATGGTAGGCTGATTGATATCTTCCAATGGAGAAGTATATTTCATTTTGTAATAGTTATTGTCAAATTGTCTAAATCTTTTATTAATATGGTAAATATGTCATATGGACTACCATGGCTGATGACTCTGTGGTTTACAAATATAGCTGGTGGCATTAAATCTCAACGTTCAACGATCGAATCAAACCAGCTGATGATTGATCCTGACAAGAGCAGCAAGTTTGACTATGACTGCTCAGACTTAGTCAAGGAGCCTCTGACCATCAAAAAGCACTTGAATTATTGACCAGGGAACGAAAAACCAAACAAATCAGTCGTTTAATTATGATAAATAGAAAAGAAAATGATTAAATACTGTTTACTCCCTATACTTATAGAGTTTCATCGTTTCAGTTCTTGACGTTCTAATTTCACCTAAAAACTAGCTCCTCAAACTCTCAATTTCCTCCCAATTAGTCATTGTCGTCAACCTCCATCCAAATTATCCGTTAAATTGCTGACGTGACATTCTTTTCACGTGAAAATTTCTATTATACCCTCACCTACTTTTTTTTAATATTTATTTTTTTTCTTGTCTCTATTTTTTTTTTCTTGTTCTATTTTTCTCCCACTCTCTCCTCTGTTCATCTTCATCTTCTTCTTCATAAAACAAACCCAGTTCTCTCTCTATTTCCAAACCTTCGACAACGCCAATGTCAGGTTAAAGATTTGAATTCAATGACAGGCTAAAAATTTCATTCAACCCAAACAAGCAACAAACAAACTAAAACTCAAAATTGACAAAACAAACAAGCAATTAGTCAACAAACTCCAATCCTGGCCTTTCTAGGCAACAACAGAAACTAGATACAGAGTACTTGCAAGAGGTTACCGGTTAATCACAAATTCAAAAGTCGAATTCAATCACAAATTTGAACATAAATACCATTTACCATCATAAAACCCAGATCAGTGGCAAGGTTAGATTATCACAAAACCCAAATCGGACTGTTACTGTATTTTTGCAGAAGCACTTGAAGATCCCAATCCAAAAGAACCCGAATTGAAACCTTAAATCCCCAAATCAACCACAAAAGAATCAAACTTTGGAATCAACAATGATTTAGATCAAGAAATGCAACTCGAAAAAGAAGAAGAAAGACTTACCAAGCTATCGAGATCAGAGGAGTCTCTGGTTGGGGAAGCGTAGATGAAAGTGAGGGAGAAGAAGAAGAAGATGATGGTTGAGGCAGTAATGGTGAGGGCTAGTAATCTGAAAGACGAGCTTCACCGAAAGTCATTAACTCATGGCCGGTCTAGAGGAGAAAGGCAAAGACATGGCTCATAGACTTTGCCTAATACCTTTCCTTGTCGCACCGCTGCATGGCATCATACCCTGCGTCCCACCACCATCAGATCACAGATCAGCGCCGACACATTGAAACCCTTAGCCTCCTCATTGCCCTTTGAATCAATTGGTCGACCACTTGCCGGCCCATCACCTCTACACCAATGCATCCGAAACAACCTCCCATACTAGATTAGATCAGAACAATCTGATTGATGAGAAGAGGAAATTATGAGCAAGGCCGCAATCGGAACCACCAAGCGCAATCGCCGGAACCTAGCGCCTCGCTTATAAGTCTCCATCTTATGGCAACGATCTCTACCCTAGCCGAGAGAGAAATAAAAAAGAATGCTAAGGAAGATGCGCGATGGTCTGGAGACAGAGAGAGAGCAAGAAGACGTAAAAAGAAAAAGAGAAAAAAAAAAATTAAAAAAAAATATATATATATATATGGGTCCGGATCCTGAGACACTTTATTTTACACATATTTTTACACTTCTTTTTAGCCATTAGATTTAAGTACTTTCAATGGTCTTGATTCATTATAAACATGATGTGGTAAATGACATGGAAATAATTATATAAATATTTTTTTACAGAAAAAATAGATAAACTCCAATTAAACTAATTTTATAAAGAAAATCAAAAACCAAAAAATAGAGGATGAACGTCTTTCTTCTTCTTCTGGAAAATATGAGAGATTGAGAGACCTTGCTGCTCTTCTTTCAGCACCATCTCACCTTTTCCTTGAGTTGAACAATCAACTTTTTTATTTTTTGAATGATACCTTATTGATTTCATTTCATTTAGGTTTCACACGATTTGCTACAAAAATCTTCTCACCCAAATCATTTTGTCTTACTGCAATTTGTGTTATAAAAATCCATCCTCCTATAATCCCCTTATTAGTAATTATACTACAAGTTTTTAGATCTCTCTTCTTCTCGGGTCTTCAATTGTTTGCATACCCTCTTCTTTCTTTTAGGCCAAAATCACAACCCATCATTCGATCTAGATCTAGATGAAGAAGATTGAGTGGTTTTTCTATTTCTCAATCTACACAATCTTACTGGGTTTTGCGATCGAAATATATTTAACAATTACATAATTATTGTACTGCAATTAACTTGGAGAATATACAGTTGGAGATTTGGAGGGAGAGAGAGGCCATGCCTCTTCTTCTTTTTGCGTGAAGAAGAAGAAGATGACATTCATCTCTCTTTTGATTTGATTTTCTGTATAAAATCATTTTTATCTAAGTTTTTTTTTTTTAAAGAAAATATAATTGTTTCCACATCATACTTGAAAGTAATCAAAACCATTCAAAGCATTTAAATCTAATGGCTAAAGAGAAGTGCAAAAATATGTGTAAAATAAAGTGTCCCAGGAACCGGACCCTATATATATATATATATATATATATATAAAATAGTAGGTGAGGGTATAATAGACATTTTCGTGTGAAAAAATGACACGTCAGCAATTTAACGGATAATTTGGACGGAGGTTGACGGCAGGGACTAATCGGGAGAAAATTGAGAGTTCGAAGAGTTTTTAGGTGAAATTCAAACGTCAGGAACTGAAACGACGAAACCCTACAAGTATAGAGAGTAAGTAGTAATTTTCTCAAAAGAAAATATAATATTCCCCATCATTTTCTAAGGAACCCACAAACCTTCACATCCCAATAGCCATTATCCATAGTTAAGTAAACCAAATCAAACCCACCTGATAATTCAGGTAGAATCAACAATAAGAATATCAGAGAAGAATACCGAATGCTTAAAAGCACAAACCCAACTCATTCCAATCTCTATCTTAAGCAGGACAATTGCACTAACTCAAAAATTAAAACTTTCAACTTCGTATACCAAATTAAGCAAGGACCAATCTTTAATAATGCTTAAAAGCACAAACCCAACTCACAGAAAAATACCAATTACATGAGTACGAATAAAAAAAAAATTGAATCTGAAAGAGTAAGGTAAAGAGAGCAAGATTGAACCTTTCAGTGACAAGAATTGGAGGTCACCAGCGACGAGCTGAAGAAGAAGGCGCAGAGGAAGGCGGCGACAATCCACGAATTGAAGGATGTCACCGGCGACGAGCTGAGGAAGAAGGCGATCTGAGAGAAGACAAGGGAGAACCAGACACCGAAGAAGAGGAAGGAGGAGACGTGGAATGAGATGTCTGCCTCGCGATGGAGAAAAGATAGGGTTCAGCTGTTTCGATATAATTTTAAGAAAAGGAGAAGGACAGAATTGGCAGTTATACAAATTTCATTAAACTCTTTACTATTGTTGCTCCGTGTTTTCCCAAAGCAGCTTTTTAAAATCTACGAATTGTAGCTTCCCAATTTCAGCTTTACGGAGAAGCAATTTCAACCAAAAGCAGCTTCCAGAGATTTTACCAAACACCATACTCTTGACCCAAAAGCAAAAGCAGCCCCAAAAGCACCTCAGAAATCAATCCCAAACTAAGCCAGAGTTAGCCACCTACCATTCTTACACTTCATTCCATATATAAAATTCATCTGCAGCTCAATTACTACGTACGTCTAGCTTGCTTCATATCAATTCCCTCTCTACTGAAAAACAAGCACTAAATATATATATATATATATATATATATATATATATAATATGCATGCAGATGCAGAAATTGAAGATTAAACTGGAGTACTCTGTCCCTGAATATGATGCGAAACTGGTGTTCCAGAGAGGAGGCTGCTGCTGCTGGGCTAGCTCATCAGCTCTGTGGTGGTTCATAACTAATTTCATGCAGATCATGCATGCAGTACTCCAATAAATTAACGGCTGTTTTTGCCAGCTTTCTGCTTGTACAACTTTAAGATAAACATTTTTAGAATTTGAACACCTGTCATTGATCCACATGCAGGGTGAAATATTTTGCTGCTGAACTTTAAATTTGTAACTTTGACATTTTGAAAGCTATGAATGAAATCAGTCTTTTTTGAATTCCTTGTTTTTGCCCTTTTACGCTATGTGACTCTATTTTGCATGTATACCACATGGAGAAACTTTAAATTAATTTGGTTTATAATTAATTACTCACAACAAACCGTTATTCACAATCAGGACTAGAGAATCAAGTCCTTAACGAGCAAGATTCACTCCCAAACCTAGTCAGCTAGCTAGATTCAGTTGAAAAAGAAATGAACAAGGTCCTAATTGAATGAAACTGTACACGCAAAAATCTTCGCCATATAGAACTCCACTAATGTTATCCCAAACCCTCGATCAAATCTTTATCCCTACCATCTACAGGAGATAAGAGAACAAACTCTAATGGTTCCAATATATATGGAACACACAGAACTTAAAATTGCTTCTCTAGCCATGTAACCTGTTTTTCCTGATCATGCATGTTGTTCATTTCCATTCTCATTCTCATTCTCATTCTCTTCTAGTGATCTTCCCGTAGTTTCGGGTGTGAAGAAATACGTTACCACCAATCCCAGAATACAAACTACACCTAAACCCATCAACGACCTCTTGATTTCTTTCGTCTTTCGATCCTCCTCATTCTGACCATGTGCAGCCCATAGAAATCCAATTGATCCGATCAAAGCGCCAACCTTCCCCAATGCTCCAGAAATCCCATGACAAGTTGACCTAAACCTCGCCGGGAAAAGCTCAGCAGGCACTATAAATGTAGTAGTATTTGGTCCAAAATTTGCAAAGAAGAAAGTGAGGCCATAGAGGACCATGAAACCTACATCTGTATTTTTTGCCCAGTGAGTTTTGTAGGGTATCCCAATCGAGAAATAAACAAGTGCCATGACGAAAAACCCCATCATTTGAATTTTTCGCCTTCCAATTCGATCAATGAAGAAGACACTGAACCAATATCCTGGAATTGTTGAGCATATTGTAACAATTGCTTGCAACTCAGCAACATGCAAAGCATCTTGGTAGAGATTAACCTTGTATTTTGGGTATTTTTGGTCGATATATCTTCTATATATTTGAGACTGGAATAGGTTGCTGCTGTAGAAGACAACATCAACAAGAAACCAGTTGGCAGCACAAGAGAAGAGATCGCAGCCATGGAGACGTAAAAATTCCTTGGAGAAGAAGGGATATGATGATGCAGGGTTTTGTCCTACTGATAGTAAATCTGGTTCATCTTCTGCAATTTGACTCAAGGAAACAGCCAACACTTTCTCCATGTCCTTGGCTGCTTGCACCACATTTAGCTCAACCAGTGCTGTATACCTGAAAGGAATTAAAAATTTGGTCACATCCATTCAGCGAAAATGCTAATTTCAATTCAATTCTTCACATAATGATATGTTTATGTTTATCGCTACAAATGAATGAAATTTGGTACTTTGATATAGTAAACAAAATTCTTCACTACCAAAAATTTACTATTACTAAATAAAATTTAGTAAGTGCTAGCTAGCAAGTTTAGATTCACCCTTTTGGGCGTGGCCTATTTGGATTCAAATTTGCTCACCACCAATATTTTTGTGGTGATACCACCACTCAATATAAAATTGTCATGTGTTATAAAACATAATTACAGTTAATCATGATGTTTTATTAAAAAATATATAATTTAAGTATTCAATTAATTATAAATGACGTGACAAGTTTTAATAAGATGGTAATATCACCACAAAATAAAAGTGGTGAGCAAATTTAAATCCGGCCTGTTTTGGCTTCTATAAGCGAGGCTAGTAAATGAAAGACTACGTACTTTGGTTCTATCATTAATTCAAGGCATGTTTTACGAAATAGGAGAGTGAAGAGATTGGAGATATCAATGGGGAAGAGAAGGAAAGTGAGTGAGAATTAGGGAGTGTATTCCATGCACCGTCAGTGCATGGGTACTTACAATATGAATGGATGTAATTTTTTTAATATTAAAATATATAAATGAGTGGATTAAATGAGTGGCTGTTATTTTTTTAGAGATTAAAATAACTGCAGTTGCACTGTCGGTGCATACAATCCTCTCCAGTGTTTTAGAATTGATCATTTCCATCGAAAGTTGTTTCCAATTTATTATATGAAATCCAAATAGGAATAATAAATAAGCTGTTGATAATTAAGTTGTTTAGTGTCCTTGTTTTCAACCTAGGGGAGAATAATAAATAAGCTGTTGATAATTAAGTTGTTTAGTGTCCTTGTTTTCAACCTAGGGGCTCTCTCTCTCTCTCTCTCTCTCTCTCTCTCTCATTTTTTCAATTCCTTTTGGTGGTGTTGAATGGGAAATTAAGATCACTCACGTACCCTAACTTATGCCAAAGAAAGAAAATTAGTGCAAAAACCGTGACCTCCATTCGACATTATGAATATCTTATGGGTCCATATATCTTCTTCGATCATTCTAGTGAAAAAAAAAAAAAACATGATGAGGTGATAAGACAGATTATGATCCTTCACCTAATTGCCTCTCTCCATAAGAAAATCCAGCTGCATGTGTGCCCCAATTAACATTTCCTTTCAGCTAATTAAAGATTCTATATCACCGGACTATTTACTTTGGAAAACGATGTATAACTATTAGTGTCTGTATTTTACTCGTTAAAAATAAGTAAGATCTAAAATGGGTCTAAATTCAAATATATACCAGCATTTCTTGCTCATCGATCCTATTATGAATAAAAAAGTTCACAGCTAGCTATAGCTACCTCATTCATCACATACAGCCAAACAATCTGAGACACCACAGATGTTGACGAATCATATACATAATTCAATAACAAACGGAAGGAAAAAATTTAGTTCTTCAGTAAATGAATTAATTAATACCTGGCAGTTTCAGGCATCAACATCCGCCAATAGTACGTCATGGCAGCCGGAATTGCACCGAGCATGAGTATCAACCTCCACGCTATGTCAGCCTCGTCCGGCGTCGCTTTCTTCGGATCCGGCTTGCTCGCAAAGTTAAAGACGGCGCACACCACGATGGTCACTAAAGAGCTCGCCAGAATTCCAAACCCTTGCATGGAGAACACAGCCGCTATGAACGAGCCACGTGTCCTCTTGTTGGCAAACTCCGACATGATGGTCGCCGAGAGGGGGTAGTCTCCGCCGATGCCGACGCCGAGGAAGAACCGAAAGAAGACGAGGCTGACTAGGACGCAGGTGGGGGAGGTGCAGATGGAGAAGCCGCTCCCTATGGAGCTCAGCACCATCACCATCAGCGAAAGCCCGTAGACACGTCTCCTACCGACTAGGTCCCCAAGCCTGCCGAAGAGCAGCTGCCCCAGGACGGTGCCGAGGAGAGGGAAGCCCACCAGCGCCGTAACGACTAGCGCCGGGATTACGAAGTTGTTGTCGTTGTTGTTGAATACTGTGTCGTTTGGTTGACGTTTGTTGTAGTATATGCGGCCGAGGAGTCTCATGATGGGAGGGATACAGAAGAGGTCGTAGGCGTCGGTGAAGAGGCCCATGCCGGCGATGATGATGGCCTTGAAGTGGTACCATTGCGTCTTCGCCGTGTCAAGGGCGGAAAGCACCTTTAGCGCCATTTGTTTTTTTTTCACTAATCTCACTTTTGCTTGCTCTAAGTCGCTAAATGCTCATACTTTTTTTGGGTCTGAAAATGGTTCTACTTATACTATCTAGATATAGGCACAGCCTATAGATACAGATTGCAGTGATTGGACTAATATCGTATATATTTATGATTTTGAGCCCTTGAGGAAGGTATGGAGTAGTTTCGCAGAGTCGGACATTGATGTGATCCGAGGTTTAATTAGACTACTATAGTATTAATACAAGTCAATGATTCTATGAATATGCGGTATTATTCGATTCACCCAACTGATACTATTAAGTACCCATCACACACGAAATCATAGTATTCCACACAGAAATTCGTGTGAATTGACGTATTAACACGGTACAGCGACGGATTATATATCTATACGTGTAACTGGCATTGTTAATGCTACTTATACATGGAATTGTCTATCTGTGTGAAAGTATTTGATGGGTCCGACTTAAATCGGAATTAACATATTTAAAAAATTTTGTCATCCAATTTAGATATTTATTGAAAGTTATTGAATTATTTATTAATTAAATATATTAAATTATTTATTGATGGTCCAAAATTCTTTTACTAAAAGCTATTAAATTCTTCACGATCTGCAAAGAGCTTTGGTTGAATGATTCTCATATGGTCCGTCCAAAATGTGACCGATAGTACAAAGAGCTGCAAAATTACGAACACCCTCCACATCCTCCTATTCTTCATCATCATCAACACCATCAGACATCACCATCATCATCTCTAGTTGCCTCTGTATTCCTTTAGCAAAGAGGGCCAAATCCCCAGCCGTATCTACCTTGTTTTCTTTCTCAGCTGTAGTGTCCATTGATTTACCTGCATTCATCTGTTGCAGTACAAATTTGAGACTATGATATGCACAATTCCATCAAGTCACACATGTTCAAAAACAAAGAGGATGTATAGATTAGAGCACATTATGATTAGAATCCGAAACGGAGGAAATGGGAAGAGAAATAGGTCGAAAGATCCGATTAGAATAGTAAGATTAGGCAGATCTACAAGAAATAATGAAAAGCGAAAATTGAAACCCATGCCTTACCTGGGGAGTTGGCATCTTGAAACCCATGCCTCCTGTCAAAATTCATTAACCCAATGCCCTGGAATCACTGACGAGGAGGACCAAGATGAAAGGTTCAGAATTTTGGGTTATTCTATTCATAACTGGAACAAAGAAGTAAAAACCCTCACCAAATCTTCTGCGCAGATGAGTGAGAAGACCAATTCAAGCTCGAGATAATGAAATTCTCCCTTGCTAAGAACACGAATGCTATTCCACCCTCAGATTGGAATGGGAGTGTTGCAATCCATCTCTTGGAGTCCTTCATCGATTGAGAAAGAGAGAACTCAGAAGAAATAGATCTGAAAAAGGAAGTTCGGAGAGAGAGATGAGAGACAGAAGCGTTTTTTTTTTTTTTGGTACAAAAAAGTTTAAGTAAGAGGGAGGTTTCCCTACACTATCAGGGTCAGGGCAAACCTACGACATCAACCCAACAGGACTGACGAAATTGCCCAGTGTCCCAGCCCAGCCCATTAGTATGGAATTATGCATGACATTTTCTAGATTACCCACCAAATGAGAGATTGTTGGTAGCGGGGATCGAACTTGTATGAGTTTACACCTCAAGTCCGCCCTTGCCAACTTAACTAACTCTCATTGGCAAAAAAAAAAAAAAAAAACTAAATTTTACACGGACGCCTGTGTGAAATTAAATGTTTGGTGAAAATAATATGTCAAATATAATTAGGCTTGGTAAATTTTATGTAGGTAATTGTATCTGTTTTAATTTTGAATGACAATTTACACGGATTTATGTGTGTCGACTCTGATTCATATGGAAATCTGTGTGAATTTTTGACACATATACAGAATTTTCTAAAACAAAAGTAAATTTTCACACAAACGTCTATGTATCACCTTAATTCATACGGACATCTGTGTGAATTTCATACGGAAATCCATGTGAATTTTTGCGGCCCCACTTTAAGAATATAACTTACACGGATGACTGTGCAAATGGCGATTTCACACAGATTTATATCCGTGTGAATATCTGTGTGAACTTAATCTGTGTGCATTGGATAGTTTTTCTAGTAGTGTAATTCTTTATCTGCATCATATGTATGTGTCTTCTCTACATGTATATAGTAGTCAGAAACTTGCAAGACCTTTCATATTGTTTTTTTGAAGGAAATTTTTTTTTTTTAATATGTGTTTTTTCTTTTTTGATTGGGGGTGAGGTAGTAATCCATGCGCCTCGGTTACGCTAGCGATTTAATAACATGTACGTCCACTCAATCACTATTCGGACCAAGGTTTATGAGTTCATCCCAGCAAAGTCATACTAATCCCCCGTTGTAAGCACACGAACCCAAAAACTCTCAAACCTATTAACTACAAACTGGTGGAAATTAATACTCGAACGCAAATACGTACTAATAAACCAAAAGAGAGAAAGCGATATTAAGCTAATAATTTATTAACATCAATTATAAAAAGTGTACTATTTTGAGGACCCTTATAGTTCCCATTTTGTGAGTAATTAACTTTCATAATATTTGAACCGCTATTAAAACATAGAATAAAGACGATCGCAATATTTTAAAAAAAAAAACAATCAATTTGAAGCTCTTTTCACAAACTATATTATAAATCCCATCAGCTTAACTGTTGAACATAATACATCACACATGTTTCTTCTAAACTTTGCTCTCTTACAATATGGTTTTGTTGTTTTCCTATTGAAGGGTACGTGTTGGACTTTTGGGAATCACACATTTTGATGAGTTATAGCGTTGTTCACTTGGAATTGAATTTGTTTAACATTTTGTGCCGCTTGCTTTGGATTAGGGTAGATTATTTGTCAGCATCAGCTTTTGTATTACAATAATGAAATAAATAAAACACTGCTAAATTAAACGCCTAGTACTCTCCGGCACTCTTAGCCATCTCAAAGGAAATTTGCAGTTGCTGCAGGAGCTGGAATTTATTTATTGGGGGAGGCTTAGGTAGGTAGGTCAAGTTTCAGAGTCCAAGTCCTAGGAATATTATCATCGTGGATCGACTTCTTTTTTATGGCCGCCATATGTCTCTCTAGTTGCCTAGAGATATCACCAGATTTTTCCGGCTTAAGTTTTTTAAGCTTTTCTTATCATCACTTGTTGTACATAATCATGTATATAATTCAATTTTGATGACTCGGTTAAAAACAACAACAAAATCATTGTAGAATTTGTCATCAGAGATGATCCTGAGTTGATCTATTTACTGGTACTGAAAATTTAGGGTGGATGGACTAACATCTTTTTGGCGAAACTTTTGCTTTTCAAGAAGATTTATCTTGAGCTCTAAGAAAAAGACTATAAGAAAGTTCTTGTTGAGGGAGACTTGAAGATCTTGATAGAGAAAGTGCAACACTCCTTAGTGCATGAAAACTCTAGTCAAAGACATTATATGCTCAAATTTGAATACATCTCTTTTAAACATATTCAAGAAGCAAACTTCACGGCCTATATTTTTAGTTAATTTTGGCCACTCTGTTTTAGGAAGCCGGCCACTACCGAAACAATAGTCTCTTTTTATTTGTTCCTTTTGCTTTTATTTTTTATTTTGGTTATGTGTGAGATTCTAACATCTTTAATCTTTGTTGTAGTTTTATTTATTAAAAAAAAAGATAGTCTTAATTCGAAAATCATGAAGACATAGCATGCATTAGAGCATCTCCAACAGTAGAATTTATTTTTTAGTTAAATTTAACTAAACTTGTGAATTATAGCTATTGATTTAACAATGTTGCTCCA
The DNA here is from genome assembly GCA_024704745.1 of Rosa lucieae. Lineage (NCBI taxonomy): Eukaryota > Viridiplantae > Streptophyta > Magnoliopsida > Rosales > Rosaceae > Rosa > Rosa lucieae. The sequence goes on along the minus strand of CM045498.1, from coordinate 31,933,186 downwards.
TCAATGATAGCTATTTGTAAGTGATATATTATGTTTCATCGAATCGTAAACTGACATGTGGACAAAAGATGAGAGAAATATAACTTTCGCTTTAGCTATGTAGGATTCTCTAGCTAAATATAGCTAGCCAATTTAGCTAAAGTTAAATATAACTAAGCTATAGCTAGTCTGTTGGAGCTGAATTTTGCTTCAAAAATAGTTAAATATAGCTAAAAATTAAATTTAGCTACTCTGTTGGAGATGCTCTTAGCGTCTATCATCCTAAGATAGTCTTTGAAACCCTAACAGACTTCCTGAGCTAAACTAGGGGTTTTAGACCGTAATTTTCTCACTAAAGAAGGAACAACGACGGAGAGAACAAAGAAGTATAAAATTTTGAAAAACCGCGTGGACCTTCGGATGGTGACACTTGTTTGGACTAATCTTTCAGTTAAATAATCTCCATTTAACGGACTGACATAACTGCTTTCGTCTTCGCCTGCAGAAACACAATCACAGAAGGAAGCATGTTACTTGTGCTCCCCAGTTTTGTTGAATTTTGCTCCAAGTAGCGTCATGCTGCTCCCACTGAAAGTAATGGGGTGACTGCTTGACTTGAAGCAAAGCATGGTCAATCAACGCGATGGGCACTCGTGTGATCCTTCATGTCGATGCTTTTTCAGAGTCGGACACTCACTGTGCTAAGAGCTTGAGCCCGAGTTTCATTTCATGAGTTTCCAATTGATTCCTCAATAAAATCTATGAGCAACTTGTCTTCATCGTCTTTGTAAATTGAACGACAAGAAACATCTGAAACTGTTGGGAAATCCTTTTCTAGTAAACCGAGTTGAACGCATTCGTTTTTGCAGGAAAAAAATGAGACATCAGACGTCTGCGTTTTCATGCTCTTTGTTAACCCACAAGAAAAGAGGTATGTCATGGAACAGACTTCCCTTACAGAAACTTTACATTAGATGGTTACTTGGGGAAACTTGACAGGGGAAGACTTGTTACCATTAAAAGGGAACTTGAGGAATTGCCGAGACATCTTGGATTTCATAACCACCACTTCCAGGATTCCATCTGGCCGAAAGCCAGGAGAAAACAGCCGAGTATCAACAGATCCTGGAAGATTAAAAGAGATGGTAAATGGTCCAGCTGCACATAGTTCCTGGACTTTCATTTGGTACAAGTTGATGAGTTTACGAAAAGTCCGGTCTCCGTCATGAGTCATGACTCCTTCAATATGAACCTTCCCTTCACTTCCGATGATACATTTAACTGTACCTGTTAGACCAAGAATTAAATACTTGGTTATCACTATCTTCAATTATTATGGTAGGCATTTAAAAGAGCGTACCAGTGCAAAAATAGTGCTTGTGCATCCAAGTATGAGAGGCGCATATATGATGAAAATTACAGACAAAGAATCTCAGTTTGTTTCCTCCGAACACGTCCAGGAACAGTCAAATAAGACAATATTGAGAGAATGAATTTTCTCACATGTAATTACACCCATTCTGTGGTGTATATAAAAGGGTTACAATTGTACTACAACGTACTACAACTATTGTGTACTCCAACATATACAAGGTAAGTAATTACAATAATATATTCCCTTGTAGTCTATTCCTAATAGGGAACGATGACTCACACTAACACTCCCCCTCAAGTTGGCGCATATACATCAACCATGCCCAACTTGCTTAGTGAGTCATAAAACGCCTTCCTGGAAACTCCTTTGGTAAGTACATCTGCAAGTTGCTCTTCAGTTGGAACAAAAGGAAAGCTAATGATTTTGGCATCTAGCTTCTCCTTTATAAAATGACGATCAACCTCCACATGCTTAGTACGATCATGCTGTACTGGATTCTGTGATATGTCAATAGCTGCCTTGTTGTCACAATACAACTGCATGGAATTTTTGAGTATGAAACCCAGATCACGTAACAGATTTCTCAGCCACGACAATTCACACACTCCGTGAGCCATACCTCTATACTCGGCCTCAGCACTAGAACGTGCCACAACTTTCTGTTTCTTACTCTTCCATGTAACCAAATTACCTCCCACAAATGTAAAGTAACCTGATGTCGACCTCCTGTCTGTGATATTTCCAGCCCAATCTGCATCTGTGAAGCCACAAACCTCAAGAATGTTGTTGTGTTTAGAAAATAGTACTCCCCTACCTGGAGCTGACTTCAAGTACTTCAGAATTCGCATAACAGCATCCATGTGACTCTCACTCGGATTATGCATGAACTGACTCACCACACTCACTGCATACGCAACGTCTGGTCTGGTATGAGCCAAATAAATCAAGCGCCCAACTAACCTCTGATAGCGGGCTCGATCAGTAGGTACCTGATCTGGATACTCAGCTAAACCATGGTTCTGCTCAATAGGAGTGTCAATAGGTCTGCAATCTAATAAACCTGTCTCTGTCAGCAAGTCAAGAACATACTTCCTCTGGCACAGATAGATTCCTTCTCTCCCCCTGGCTACCTCAATTCCTAAGAAGTACTTAAGCTCACCCAAGTCCTTCATCTCAAACTCAGAAGCTAGCTGTCTCTGCAGTCTATCCATCTCAACAGTGTCATTACCAGTGATTACCATATCATCCACATAGATAATTAGAGCTGTTACCTTCCCCTGTTGATGCTTGAGAAACAAGGTATGGTCAGAGTTGCTCTGCCTGTAACCAACCTTCCGCATGAACTGTGAAAATCTTCCAAACCAAGCACGAGGTGACTGTTTAAGACCATACAGAGATTTTCTCAATTTGCATACAAACTCACCAGGAGAAGCAACTACATACCCTGGTGGGAGACTCATATATACTTCCTCGGCTAACTCTCCATGAAGAAATGCATTTTTGACATCAAACTGTCGGAGTGGCCAATTTAAACTAGCAGCAAACGAGAGCAGAACCCGAATAGTATTCATCTTGGCAACAGGAGCAAAAGTTTCATCATAGTCTATACCATACGTCTGAGTAAATCCCTTTGCCACAAGACGTGCTTTGTATCAATTCACTGATCCATCTGCATTATGCTTCACGGTAAAAACCCACCGACAGCCTACAGCCTTCTTGCCTTGTGGTGGAGGGACAAGTTGCCAAGTACTATTCTTCTGCAACGCCTCCATCTCTTCATCCATAGCCTTCCTCCACTTTGGATCCCCCAACGCATCCTGCACTTTGTTAGGTACTGATACAACAGATATTTGATTCACAAATGATTCATATGACTTAGACAACCTCCTAGTGGACATATAGTTGGCTACTGGATATGTTGATTTGGCAGTAAGAGTAGGTTCATATCTTTTGGCTGATTGACCTCTAGTGGTCCTAGGTGGTAACACATATTGCTCAACACTAGACTCATTACTACTAGTATCAGTGGATGGACATACCTCAAATGGGTGATCTTCAGTACCAGGAAGCTGTGGGTCAGGGGTAGAAGTGATGGCAGGAGGGGCAGTTGTGTCTTCAACCTCATTTTGAGTGATGGGAACTGGTGCTTCTGCTGCTGAAGGCATCGAGCTAATAGTTTCAACCGGATCCGTCAAAATACCTCCTGACTGTGTGGCTTCTCCTTCTCCCTCTGATTCCTCCCCCTCTCCATGATATAGCTCTTCAAAATATGAATTCTCCCCCTGAAGAGCTGTATCTGAAGAGGAGAAATAACTCATGTCTTCAAAGAAAGTAACATCCATAGTGACATAATACTTTCTGGTGGGTGGATGATAGCACTTGTACCCTTTCTGATGACCTCCGTAGCCAACAAACACACACTTAAGGGCCCTGGCATCCAACTTAGACCTATGATTTTTGGGTACATGGACAAAGGCAACACAACCAAAAACACGAGCAGGAAGATTGTGAAAGGATGGTAAGGAGACATGAGAGGCGAGAACCTCAAATGGAATTTTGCCCTGAAGGACACTGGATGGGAGACGATTGATAAGATGAGAGGAAGCATGTATAGCATCGCCCCAAAGATACTTAGGCATATGAGCACTAAAAAGAAGGGCACGAGCCATCTCAAGTAAATGACGGTTTTTTCGTTCGGACACTCCATTCTGTTCTGGTGTTTGTGGGCACGTGGTTTGGTGAACAATCCCATGGATTTGAAAAAACTCTTGGAACACACGATTAACATACTCCCCCCCATTGTCAGAACGAAGGACTTTAATGGTGCTATGATATTGTGTCTGAACAAGATTACGAAAGGTTTGAAAAGCAGGAAAGACTTCATCTTTGGTTTTAAGAAGAGCAACCCATGACAATCTTGTACAATCATCAATAAACAACACAAAATATCGCATACCCGATACAGTAGGCTCTCTAGAAGGCCCCCAAACATCAGAATGAATCAACTCAAAAGGAATAACACTTTTATTAGAAAGACTAGGAGAATAAGTAGCACGATGACTCTTGGCCAAAACACATGTTTCACAATGTAAAACTGACTCATCCACACCAATAAACAGAGTAGGCATGGTTTTCTTCATAAGACTAAAAGAGGGATGCCCTAAACGACGATGCCACAACCAAATCTCACTTAGCTTATCAGAAGTCAAAGTCAAAGCGGCTCGGGACGGTGCTCCTGGTTTCTCTCCTGCGTATGTCTGATCCAGATGGAACAACTGGCCCCTCAGATACCCCCGACCGACTATCTCCCTGGTGAGAAGATCCTGAAAAATCACATACATAGGATAAAAGGTTACAGAGCATTTAGACTCAGTGTTCAATTGTGGGACACATATCAAGTGATGAGATAAGTCAGGCACATATAACACATTATGAAGTTCTAAAGTGGGAGTAAGACGCACTGACCCTGACCCTAACACAGGAAAAGCCTCACCATTGGCATTGGTTACATAGGACACTGATGGGGAAGATAATTCAGTAAAATATGATTTGTCATAAGTCATATGATCTGAGGCACCAGAATCAATAATCCATGTATCAGAACCAACAAAGTTAGAAATCTGTAAAGCCATACCAATTTTACCTCGACCAGCTATAGAGGTTGTGGGGGTAGCTCCACCTGCTGTATGATGATCTTGGCCAGTCACTCCATAGAAATCCGGTTCTTGAACCAAGTGAACTGCAGCTGCTTTCCCCTTAAGACGATAACCTTGCTTTTTAGGTTTAAGGTGTGGATTCAACTTCCAACAAGTCTCCCGAACATGCCCAAGATCGTTGCAATAAGAGCATTGAGGACGAGGACGGTTGGTGAAGCCTTGCGGGAAACCTTGCTGATGAAGTGGGGCTGAACTCTGTTGCTGAAGAAAAGGTGCAGGTGGCTTAGCCTGAATGGCTAGGCTAGATACTTCAACCTGTGCATGTTTGACACTTTCCTGCTGAGACTCATCCTTGCGGATGTATGTAAAAGCTGTGTTCAAACTAGGAGGGTCTGTCATTCTGAGCAATTCTCCCTTGGCACTGCTATGCTTCTCATCAAGCCCTCTTAGGAAGACATGAACCCTTTCTAGCTCCTTCTCCTTCTGGTACCACACAAGATCTTCTTGATTCTTGATCTTGCAAGGACGCTTCTGATCAATTTCAGCCCATACATTCTTCAGCTTGGTAAAAAATATTGACACTAGTTGCCCATTCTGTTGCATTCCTGCAGCTTTGCACATTAGTTCATGAACTTGTATAAAATCAGACTCATTTGTATAGAGATCTCCCAACGTCTTCCATATTGCCTCAGCAGTTTCACATTCCTCTACCATCTGTAGCACATCATCAGTCATGGCTCTAAATAAAATAGACATTACTAACCCATCATCATCTTCCCACTTAGCATAGGCCTCTATGTCATCTTCACGAGGAACCTTGATTGTTCCTGTCACATGTCCCATCTTGTGTATCCCACGAAGATAAACGGACATAATCTTCTTCCATGTTCGAAAATTGGTACCAGTGAGTTTGGTACCTCCAAAAGAACCACCTTCAGAGCTCTTAACAGAGACCTCAACTTTCTGAACCTCATTGGTCTTAGAACCCTGACCTTCACTGTCATCACCTGTCACGCCCCTGATTTTTACAACAATAAAAATCGATATATATAATCCCATAATTATACATGCGTGAATATTCAGTCATCAATACAAATACCTGGAACATCTTTCCCTTAAAACAAGTACTTACTGATACACTGAATCATCCAAGATAACATACACTCGCTCCACAGAGTTATATATTATACAAATTTACGAATTAATTGTCATCACAATAAAACGTAAATGCTCCTCAGAGCTTACTGCATAGCGGAAGTCATATATTGGCAAAGCCAACAAAAATTGCTTCCTACCCGTTCTGCTGCCAACAAGCTCCTTCAGCTTCAGCCACGATTTTCCTGACCTGCAGGATTAGCCCCTACACCATTCACATGGTGCACCGGGGTTGCCAAACAACAAACCCGGTAAGCTTCAAGCTCGTATGAGTAACTCATGAACATCAATCAACAACTCACATCAATCTACTTAAGGAAACATGCAGCCATGAATCCTTCTAACATTCAATACCCTTTCCACAGAAAGGACAACATGAGTCACCACTATGACCATGCCTTATTTGCTAACTTAACCATCAAGTAGCAATTCAAGTCTCATCTAGACAATTAAAGAAGAATGCCATCGAAACTCTCCTTTAAGCTGCATACCTATGAGTCTCAAGCAACCTCGACCGTTACTCCCATAAGCTATCATGGCAGATAAACTAGAACTCTATTGAAGTTGTAATCACTCGTCCTAACCAGGACGTGATTACCTATTTCCTGCCTTGATCACCATCTGTGATCTATCACCATCTGTGATTTGTCACCATCTGAGACATATGATTTCAGACTCCGTCTAGTCAGGAAATCAACATCAAGGTCGCCATCTGCAACCTATCACCATCTGTGACTTATAATCTTTAGACCCCATCTGGTCTCAGCTCAACCATTGATCACCATCTGTGACTCATGATCTTCAGACCCCATCTGGTCATGAAGTCAAACATCAAGGTTACCGTCCGCAACCTGTTACTATCTATGATCTATCACCATCTGTGACGTAAGATCTTCTTAGACCCTATCTGGTCTTAAGGTCAACGTTTAGTAAGTCGCATCTGACCTAAAAACGTTACAAGCACCTAGCTTCGGCTTTCCTAATCCTTGCTCACCATCTGTGACCCTTGGTACAAAGACCAATACATCTAAAATGAGTCACGCTTGACTCAAAATATAATATCAATCTCAATACTTTTCAAAAATAGAAAACATCTTTTTCTATAATATCGTTTCCTGAAAAGTCGTATTTAACAATAATATGAACACCATCATGCATATTATTATTCATCACAATCATTCACAAGGATAAATATTTCATCTAATATATATGTAGTCATTCGCTCAGGAATGCCTACTAATATCAACTATAGTTTGCAGTTAAATAATTAACGCCAAAACAATAATGGTACTTCTGTTCATAAAGGTCCTTGTGAGATTTACTCACCTTGAACTCCTGCTGTGTCTTCAATACAGAACCGAACCAAAACTATCACCAACCACTCGTCGAATACTTCGTCAAGTACCTAATCACATATGGTTCCAACTTAGTAAATGATTTACATTTGATTTAAGTTCGAAACCCCTGTTTTTGAACTAAAATCCCCAAAGTGGTGCCAATCGAGGCAAAACCACATCCGAGACCTCCCAAGGCCTTCGGAATACGTCCACGATCGATGTGACCAAACCACAAGTCGATCGGACACTCGTATCTTCACGGATCGAATAATTTCACCGATATGAAACGGCAAAAATCATAAAACGGCAAAAATCATAACAAATCCATTCGAACTCCAAAATTTGCATATTATATATCGAAACGCTCGTATCGACGAGTAGAAGACATATAATACCAGAAACAGTCCCTTACATGGCCGGACACACCGCCGGAACGCCACCACAGACGGTGGTGCACCGCCGCCGGCCAAAAACTCATTATTTCACAAAACTCCCAACATCAAAAAGCTTCATCTAAGCATGCTTGTGAACTTTCATAACTGGATCGAAGTCAGAAAACAAGCTTAAGGGATCGAAAACTACCTCACAAATCGTGAACAGTGATCCAATCCGAGTTGATCGAATTTTCACGTAAACCGGTCGAAACAAACACCAAGGATCGACCAGGGAGCTTGTTCTGAACTCAACCCAAGAAAATCGAAGCCACGAGGTCGCCGGAGTTGTGTTTTCCGGCCGGGTCCGAAAACACAAGGCTGCACCACCTTGCAGCGCCGCCGTGGAGAAGAATCGGCGATAGAGAGCACCAGAGGGACGACCAGACGGCGGAGGCGATCCTGTCTGGAAAGTTTCATCGCCGGAGGTGGCCGCAGTTCGCCGGAAAATTCGGGTCGGAACGCCGGGTTCGGGTCGGGTCAGGCGGAAAACTTCGATACTGAGGGAGCGGACGAGAGAGAAGAGAGAGAGAGTAAAAAACTTCCGGAAACGGAAATGAGGAATAATGAACAAAAAAACTGATTTTTTTTCCTTTATATACTAAAATGGAAACTTTTTCCAATAGCCATAACTTCCTCATACGAACTCCGATTTACGCGTTCCGCATGTCCACGAACTCGTATCGACGCGCTCTACAACTTTCGTGAAGGAAATTTTCCGAGAATCCCAACATATAAAAATTCAAACTTCACACGACCCCTAAACTGCGAAATTCAATTATTTATACGTACGAAAATCATTCCACTCCATACAAAATCTACGAATAAAGCATAATAACAATTATTCGTACAACTAGTCCATTATTAATTACCAAAATTACATAATGAAAATCCAGGTCATCACATCACCACCCATTGCAATGATACAAATAGTAACAATACACAAAGCCCAAAGTACGCAGCAGAAATAAGAATAGATGTCTTCAAACAAAAACAAACAGATTTTTTTTTTTTTTTTTTGAACCTGTTTGGGGTTGACCGAGTTGAGTTGAGTTGACTCACTGGTCGAGTTGACTCACTGGCCGAGTTGACCGAGTGAAGATCGTCCCGCGTTTTCTGACGCAGCGGATCGTCTTCTGGGCTGGAATCGGATCGTTTTCTGGGCTGGAATCGATCGATGCTGATGTGAACCGGGCAACGCGAATCGATCGAACACGGCTGTGCTTGTGGTGGACGCGACTGGAATCGATCGAACGCGGCTGTGCAGCTTGAGTGGCTGAGCGACGACGCTGATGGTTGACGGCGCACGGCGGTTCTGACGCAGGCGGAGTCAATCTGAGCAGACCGGAATTAACTTGAAAGCTGCCGGTCTTGGTGATGAACGATTGCGGGTGAAGATCTGGTCTAAACCGACCTGTGATAAGACGAAGATCAGTCTTGGTGGAGATGAAGACGAAGATCAGTCTTGGAAGAGACAAGGATCGGTCTTGACCTAAACAAAGAATTAAGGAGACAAAGCCCTTTCGGATCTTTGCTCTGATACCAAGTCAAATAAGACAATATTGAGAGAATGAATTTTTTCACATGTAATTACACCCATTCTGTGGTGTATATAAAAGGGTTACAATTGTACTACAACGTACTACAACTATTGTGTACTCCAACATATACAAGGTAAGTAATTACAATAATATATTCCCTTGTAGTCTATTCCTAATAGGGAACGATGACTCACACTAACAGGAACTGCTGCTCGAAATAAGTTGGCAGCATTACTCAAGCCAGTACTCACGCCAGTGTCAACGTACATGACCAATTAATAGTTGGTCCAGCAGTACCTTCATTCAACAACTGGCTTCAGACATGGATGGTAACCAGCATTATTTTGGCTGTCTATATGCTATCAATTTACTTCCTTATGGTCTTGATATCTCAGATGCACCTATTAAGCCAAAAAAGTTAATAATATATTAGTTTAACTTGTAATAAATAAGAGTTGAAAACCACATCTCACTAAGTAATACAACCTTCTCTCATCAAGAAAAAGTAATAAAATCTTCTATTTATAAAGCTCGATTGTTTAGAATAAAGTCCTGGATTTTTGATTAGAAGTTGTGTAAACTCGTGTTTAACTTGATTTAACTTATTCTCATAGAGTATAAATTGATGGGCTATGGATCACAAAAGGAAAAACCTCCGGTTCATACCGATATAGACCCGTGCGTCAGTAGCGTAAATTCATGTGCAAAATATAATATAAACTGCAATTATTTTGATTGCATCAAATAAATAGACAGTTAGTCATGAAATTGTCAGCTATCATCATCAGTGTAATTGCATAATCAAACGATTACTGCGCCCCTAGAAATTTTTGTCAAAATAAACTTTGATGGCTATGGCCATAAGAATTCTGCTGCAGGAGAGGCTTTGTCAATCGAGACTCTAGTGGTAAACCTCTACTTGCAATAATTTGGAAGTGCCACAGTTCCAATAGTAAAAGCAACAGCGTTAAGAAATAGTCTTATCAGTGCCTAGCAACAAGGTTTTTTAAACGTCCACGTAGAGGGCAACTCGAAACTTGTCATTGATGCCGTAAAGGGTACTATAAAACCGCCTTGGAGGATCTTGAAGATTGTACTAGTTATCCGGAAGATCGCTACAATGTTCTCTTCTATCTTTTTCAAACATGTCCATAGGAAAGCTAATTTTGTAGCCGATGACATTGCAAATGTAGGTCATAGATCTTTGAAAAAAATGTCAATTTACCCAAATTTGAGGTACACTAACCCCACTTAACCAAAAATCTTATGAGATTGCTCACTTAAGCAAGAAATTACATATTTTTTGCCCTAATACCAAATTAGAAAGAAGTCATCGGAGACTTAGCCAAATTCCGGGGACCGGCCACCCGAATTCGGTGATTGAATATCTGATTCCAGTGACCGGTGACGCGAAATCGGAGTCCAGTGTCATGTTTTATTGCCCCTCAATTAGCTTTATTAAAAATTTATTGGGTTTTATTGGAGGGTAACAAAAGTCTCCAGCAACCTCTTTTGGAGAGCTCTAGCAACCCCTGGACCGATGACCGAAGTCTGGTGTCCGATTTAATTGCCCCAAATAAAACCCAATAAATTTCTATTGCCTCCCGAAAAGAATTTATTGAGTTTTATTGGGGGTAATAAAAGTCTCCGGTGACCTATAAGATCTCCGACGACCTCTTTGGGGACCTCTAGAGACCGGTTTTATTACCCCTAATAATACCTAATAAACTTTTATTCCCCTCCAGCGATCTCTCTGGTGACCTATTAAATCTCCGGGGACCTCTTTGAGGCCTTTGGTGACCAATGGCTAGTGATCGGAGTCTGGCGTTTGGTTTTATTGCCCCCAATAATATCTAATAAACTTTTATTGCCCCCAATAAAAATTATTGGGTTTCATTGGGGGTAATAGAAGTCTCCGACGACCTCTTTAGGAACCTCTGGCTGGTGACCGGATTCCAGCGAAGTCTTTAATGTCTTTTTAATTATTCGGAGGGTAAACTTGTCTTTTTACATTTAAATGGGTTAAGTGAGCACACAAATCTTTTAGTAGAGTTTGTGGGCATTTGTTAGGCCCAAATTAGGTAAATGGTCAAGAGCCCTTTTGATGGCCTCACTTGGACCAGCGCAATTCTAATAAATGCCTCAAATGCCTTATTATTTGATGTTGTAACCGTTGGTTAACCTAGAGGCTTTCATATTTAATTATAGTATTTTGACATTAAAAAAAAAAAATTACTACGCGCATTTTTTTTTTTTTGCAAAAATAATGTCTGAAAATTAAATTAAAAAAATTACACTATCAAATAAAAAAAGGGAGTTTGGACCAAGGTTTATCGATTACAAAAAAATTTCGGATGGAATAGGAACTTTTGACAATATCTCGCCTATAGAGTATTAACTTGACTTTGACTAAATCATTTGGCATCACAATCACTTTCAAAGTATAAATCAGTAGGACAAAAAATTTGCTCGACTGATAATAGCTTGGGAGTGAAGTTGAACAAAGATGTCTACTACAAATTAGCTAAAATATGTTGTTTGGCTCCAAAATTAGTTCGGGTAGTAAACTGTCTCTTTTGAGTGCGGAAGCGTGCCAACACCTTGCGGTGTAGTCATCGGGGCGTCCCTTAACCTGACTTCTTCTCAAACGCTATGGACAAGGAGAACACCAACCTCGTCACCAGGTTCTTTTCTCTACCTTTCAAAATGACTTCTTGCCTTACGGGTAAAGACTTGTGGTGTGATCTCTTGTGTCACCGAGTCAATACTTAGTGTTGTAGACTAAGCAGAGCAATCACCGGGAAGTAGGAGAAAGCACGGGTTTTGCTAAAGCGAGACTTTAGCATCGCTGGGTTCAACTAGGTTAAAGGTAGGTTTGCTCCTGAGAGACTTTGATAATCTAAGAGATTAATTTATTGAAGAGTTGTTGTTTCTTTGTTCTATTTTAGCCTCTATATTGTCACGCCCCGAATTTTGAATTAAGGATTCAAATCCGGAACATGAATAATAACAATACAAATAACGTTCTGAATTTTTTTCTCATAAACAACACATCTCACACCACTCAATATTACATAAACCAAATCCTGAAGTTACTTATTACAGCATACTCTCACCAATTCAAATTGTAAAGCTAAAATGAGTATAATTCTCCTCACAAAAACAAATGCTGTAAATCTAATACTAATACTCTAAACCGCACGATCACTGCCCTGATTCTCCTGACCTGTGAGATTACCCGCTACACAATTTGAATAGTGTACCGGGAATTGCAACAACACAAAACCCGGTAAGCTTTTGACAGCCTGTATGAGTAAACAAGAAAGAACTGTTGATTGATTAAATTACAATTCTTATAACTCAAGTAAACAATCAACACACTCACAAGGTAACTCCAAAAATCACAGAAACATGAAAGTAAGTGTTTTTCGATACTCTCTTTTAAAACTCAACATTTGACAGACAGACTAGAACTCTGACTGATCACAACCAACAAATATTGCAATATTAATATGTGAATAACATTAAAGCAATACATGCTTGATTCTCTTTTTACTAACACCTTCACATATTAAAAATATATCACAGATAGATATTTGATCAAAATAATATAAGTACACTTCTCTTTTTAGTGAATTTTCGGATTAACTGGTAACAAATCATAAATCCACATGTTAGGGTCCATAATACCAAAACAGTGGAAAGCCAGGTTGACTGGTAACAATTCATAAATCCACGTGCTAGGGTCCATAATACCAAAGCATGGGTAAGCCGCAGCATACCGAGGACACTACCAAAGTATGTATACTCAAAGTAAGCACCCTTCCTAAGAGTATAATAGTGCACTATCTGAAGGGACTAGGGCCCACAGCTTAACTTCCACATAACACCAAAACACATTTACCAGTAATTCACTTAAACACGAGGTAGTAGATAACACCCGGCTTCACAATTGTACTTCTCAGACATAATCAAATCTACAAAATACAATCTTTATGAATTATAGATCGTAATATATGTATATGTACACCCACATAAAGAGACATATACTTAGGAATATCCTCATATGAAAACATAAGTAACATAATTGTATAACACGAATAGGTAAATTCATTTTATACTTAAATTCATTTTCTTACCTGTGAGCCGTAGCCCTATGAACCGTAGTCGATCGAGTTCATATTATTTCAAAACAAATCTTTATTTCTTAAAACAATTTCCACACATTCACAATTGAGCATATAAAATAACTTTCACACCACATGATCAACATTTCATTATTCAATAATTAAATGGGAGATTAATAGCTTGAATAATATCCAATCCATTCTCAATCATTTCATCACACCAATCACACGTCAACCAATATATATATTCCACGTAAATATATATATGCGTAATCATCCGCTCAGGGATGACCACTAATATCAACTATAGTTCAAGCATAAAAACCGTGAAATTCATTTGTATAATAAAATCATTTTACTTACCTATGGACCGTAGTTGATCAAGTCCATATGATTTAAAACAAATATTTATTCCACAAATATTTTCACACAATTGCGACAAAAATAAAGTAATTAAGTTTATTCGGTTCGTAATATGAACCACGTGAGGTTTACTCACCTCTAATCCAGCTGCGTCTTCTAAAAAGTCAAATATAATAATATTCCAAACGCTCGTCAACTCAAACCATCAAGTACCTAATCAAGTACGGTCTTTGCATAGTAAACGAAACACAGAATAAACTTAAACGACGATCTAAGGGTCAGATTCTAAAATAAAGACGATCCAACGGTCAGATCGAAATTAAACGATGATCCAACAGTCGGATCCTCACAGATCGCCCTTAGGATCATCCTCCAAAATTATCACGAAGATCCAACGGTCGGATCTTCCTGAATCGTCCTTACAAACATCTCCTCAGATTTATATGAAAATCCGACGGTCGGATTCTCACGAATCGCCTTCCAAAACACTTATTCACAATTATACGAAGATCCAATGGTTGGATCTTCGCCCGTGACCACACAAAGTCATCGGGACAGTCATACGATCAACATATTAAAATTTGAAGTAAAACCGATGGTCTAATCTTTGCAGATCGTAAACCGAATATAAAACGTAAAAACGTTAAATAGTAACGTCAAAAAGTATATCCACTATTTATCAACTTTTTCTAAAATAACCTTGTGATATATCAAAACGCTCGTATGGATGCGTAGATCATCGCCTAGATAATGAAAACTCAAAAAAAAAGGTCCGACGCGCCGCCACAAGCGGAGGTCAGACGGCCGTCAACGTGGCGGTCAACCACCTCCGATGCAAAAGTTGTCAACTACAAACTTCTTCAAAACGAAGGGTTGATGAAATTTCATACCTGGAGCTGAGCGAGATTCGGTGTAGATCATCCTAGATCAAGCTTTGAAGTTAGATTAATCTTGTGCGTCTGATCAGATTCCAGATCGAATCAGGGGCGTCGAAATCTTCAACTCGTGATCTTTCACTCCACACTCAAAATCGTCGTACAAGGAGGATATGAGGATGATCAGGGGGAGGAGGAGATCACGAAAATGGTGATGATCGGCCCATGCATCGCCGGAAAAAGGGAATTCCGGCCGGGTCCGAATCTGCTTGGCTGGGTGTCTTCGATCCAGCTTTCGGGGCAGCGGGGGGGCAAAGCGACGGCAGGAGGCGGCTGGTCGTGGAGCGACGAGCAAGGTGAGGGCAGGGTCGTGGCCGGAGGATGTCGGAGGGGAGAGAATTTGTCGGGTCGGGTCAGTCGGGACCCGAGGGTTCTGAAGAGAGAGAACTGAGAGAATGGGGGACTGTTCAGCAAAATAGATTTTTTTTTCGTCCTTAATGAATAAATCCGGATTTTTTTGATATTTATAGAAAATTCCCAAATTTCAAATATTCATAACTTATTCATACGAACTCTGAATATTGCGTTCCACATATGCACGAGATCATATCGACGAGCTCTACAACTTTCATGAAGGAAATTTTCCCAAATTCCATACGTATAAAAAGTCACTTTTTGAGAACCCCTAAATAACGTTCGTTTTCGAAAATAAAATCATTCGAACTAATTCCACAACTTCTCCAAGCTTCGTACTCGCTCCCACGACCGAGAAATCAATTCTAAAAATTCACGGAATTTAATTTGAATTTTCGGGGTATTACATATATATAGGCTGCTCACTGCAGATTCTTCTTCTTAATAGGAGTGCAATACTATATTTTAGGCCACAGTTATTGGCCTTGAATCCAATCAAAACACTTAATAGTCTTGATAACTATCTTACACAATAATAGATAATTATCCCCCTCTGTCATAGCTAGAATATAGGCAAGGGTAATTGTCTCTTGGAATCTTAGACATAACCTTCTTCTTGGGCTAACTGTTTGCTATGCACGTCTTAATTGCATATATATTCATATATCCACGCAATTAAAGATGATAGCTTCCTTAATTGATTTTCTGCCTTGCAAATATGTATGTGAGTATGGTAGCCACGTGTTGGCCTTTTTCATTCAACAAAGGAGATTCACCTTCCTTAATTGACCCATGCATGAGCAATTAATATATTATATTCCTTGTTGATAACAATCAAGCGTGATTATCACTTAATAAACAAATATCAAGAAGCAAGCTAAACAAAAAAGCCGAGGTCGACTGTGCCTGTCCGGCTGCCTGTCGACTTTGGCGTTGGCTTCTGGCCTCGCCGGCATGCGTCGAGTGCGGCCGGACGGGAGTTTGTTGTTTCCGGGGATTGGAGAGGGGGCTCGAGCTAATCCCATTTTCCTACCTTTCAGTCGCAGGTGGTTTCTGCACAGATCGGGGCTTAGCAGCTGACGGTGGTGGCCGGATTTGTGGCTCTGATGAGAATCTGATCCGGGTTCTGGATGTGTGATTGGATCCGTTCGGATCTTGTTGCAGATCCACTGCTGGTTGATTACTGTGTGAATCCAAACCTTGTCACAGGTGGCTCGACGGCGGCGTTGGCTAGGATCTTTCCTCGGGAGGGCGGTGGTGCGATTGGGGACGGCGACGGAGGGAGTGGTGTCGATCTCCTTTCTGGAATGGTGCTCACGAGGTGTGGGGTGTTGGTGGTGAGTGTGGTAGTAAGGAAGGATATCTGCCAGTTCCTTGTCAGCGATGATGTCGGGGTCCGAGAAAGGCAGCGGCGTGGCGAGCATGGTGGTCCGATGGTGGTGGCTGGCCTCCCTGTGCAAGGGCTGTCTTGGGCTGGGGTCAGGGCTTGGGCACTTCGGGCCTTGGTCTTGTGGGCCTGTTCTTGGCCTGGCTGTCCTTGGGCCTGGGGCTTTACCCTAGGTCCATTTGGTTTTATTTCATTTACTGTTGTTTTTTATTTATACTATTTAGTTTGTTTGCGCTATTTGCGAGCAATAAGTCCCTACAATTATTGTGTAGGGCTAGTCGGGTTTTGTGCCTATGTGTGCACTCTAAGTGCCTTATCTGCTGTAGGTAGGCAGCGAGTTCCTTGCTTCGTCAAATGGTCGCTACCTTCTAGTGGTAGGGTGAGACTAAGTGTCGCCGGGTCTCTCCGGCGGCAACATAGTAGGAAAGCTATGCTAAAGCTTGCAATTATGCTACGTTGTAATCGTGTTACATATCGAGTTATCTTTCCGTCATGTCACCGCTATGTCAAAGCAAATCGAGTAGCCAGTAGAGCACTCTTTACTAGTTGGTGCTTCTTTAAATACATGTATTATGTAGAGATTCCTGATATCATTTCGGGACATACTCTAGATGCTTATTGTAATCAAGGGTTTAGGTTTAATGCCCCCCCCCCCCCGCGGTGTATTCGACAGTTTCATTAATTAAGGCGTCAGGGCAGTCGCACCAGCCCTTCAGCCCTTTATTCAAGAAAAAAAAACAATCAAGCATGATTGCATGCTTCCATATGTTTCCGTGTTAGCCATACTCCTTAATTTCATGAGAATATATGAATATTCGCATGGCTCACGTCCTTGCTCCTTCTTACACAATACCTGGTAATCAAACAAATAAATCACCATTAATTATCAAATATTTGATAATTAATAGTAAATAAGTGAATATCCAAATTTGCCTCAAGATTGTTTAGTCTCCGAGTAGGCTTTATTTAGCCTCTAAACAATATATTCTGAACTTGTCGAAAATATATAGCTTGGGCCACAAATATTGGCCCGGATTCTCCCGAGACACCCTTGTCCAAAAAAAATATTAATTTTAGGTTCAAACATATGCACCAACAGTTCAATTTCTGAAAGCCAAAATTGTATGATCCACACATCACATTACAGCCATATTTTTGGTTCCTAAAATTTGGAGTGGTTGGCTATTGCATGATAAGGCATAGGCGTGCGATGCAAGATTAGAAGAGTCCCCTCAAAGCTCGACAGTTAATTCTCTTAGACAAGTAGAACTACATTTACACGTCCATCGTTCTCTGGATTATTTGTCACCTGAGTATATTTCCCTGCATCCACCGGCAAAGATGTGTACAACTACACAAGTTAAAAATCTAAAAGTACCCTCATTTAAAAAGGGGGAGTATGATAGCAAAGTGAATTGGAAATTAAGCAGAATTCCAAGTACACGGAGGTTTTGAACTCACCCCACACAACTTTCCCGTTAGGTGTGACTAGACCAAGCTCACTTACATTCACCTGAAATTCACAGATAAACAAACAACAAACAGCTTGAAACATCATCATATAGAAATTCTAAATGTCATGAATCAGCACACAAGACTAAGATAGGTACCTCAATGATGGTTCCCTTGGTCAAGACACCAAGAGAGGTATATATTTGACTATTAGAGTTTTTCTTCACACCGGTGTATCTCAAGGTTAAAAGTACATTTGAGTTCAGGGTGAGTCACATGAGCTTTAGTGAATCGCAATCCACTAGGCCGGATAAATCGCTCATACTAGGGAGGTTTCCTTGTAAAACCACGTCCCACAACTGTAGCTTTTGTGATCATCCACTTCCATTGCTTAGCTACACAGAAGAACCAAAATAGAAGCTATCAAGAATGAGAGCAATAAAATTACATGAATATACTCGTGCAAAAGTTTTACAAGCATATCATGAATATGAACGAAGAACAATTTTACCTGGTTATGTGGAAAATACTATATCATAAGCCTTAAATAATGACTGAATAAATATAAATGACCAATTGGCTTCAAACTTTATCGATGCGAAGCTAACTTCAAACTTGGATGCATAGGGATAGAGAGAAGTCAAGTTCTTACTCTTGCATTTGTGGGTTCTAAGCACATTAAACATCTCATCTTCAGCCACAGACCTCACCTGGAAAAGATACAACTCAGTCACAAAATTATTTATTCACACATGAAAGAGTGCAGAGTCGGAAACTTGCACTTGTCTTACCTTAGGCAGAGGGACTTCCCATTTTCCAGCTTTCTCTTTCCGTTTTTGGTTGATGGAATTGCTAAGAGTCTATTTACATCATAAAGTCAGATACCATCCACGAAAAGCTATCTTAATCATTCTATTTAATGGTTGTTCAACCATACCTTTGCTCGTGTTGTATTGTCACGATCCAACATCAATGTTGGAACAGCTCATTCATGGACATCATCATCATCAACCTTTGTGCCTAGTCGATGACTCCTCATGCATGGCCAATCCGTCAACATTCACAAAATAATATTTAATTGTGAATTACAAGTCACAATAATGACTAGTTCAATAAACAGTAATTACACCCTCCAGCGTGAGCTACCAACACAACGACAAACTACTTTATAAGCATATAACTTGTACATATGATTGTTACTTCGTATTGTGTATTATCAAACAACAAATGAATCATTATCAAGTAATCATTGCTACATGAATATAAATATATAGGATTATTATCACAAATGGTACCTGAACTTATCCTCTATCTTAGATTATTATCGATGGTATCTAAACTTCAATTTTAATCACAACCAGTACTTGAACTTTTCGACTTCATTTCAAATGGTACCTAGCACTAACTTCTGTTAATGTTCCGTCAAAAACTAACATGCGCAAAACACATGACCTATATTCAAGAGTAGTTTGACGAAAATACCCATTTAAATAATTTTGTTTACTAGATATTTTGATAATTTAATATGTTAATAAAAATAGAAGTTCAATTAAAAATGTATCTCTACCCTCTTATGAAAATAATTTTAAAACAAGATCTTAACAAAAATTAATTTGTTTTATAAATACAGACAAAACATTTCAAATAAAACTATAAAACATTTTTTGTTGGACGAACTATAAAACATTTAAAAACCAAAGCTTATCAAACCTTTCTTAATTTTTTTTTCCTGTCATTCATATTTTTAATTGAAGTTGAAAGTTTTTCCCTTTGATAGTCTCATTTTTTTGTAGCCACAATATAAGTGAAAATAAGTGATATTACAAAAAAGAAGAAGGTAATTTATAAATTTATCCTTGAAAAATGAGTCACATGTTTAGCACATGTCAGTTTTTAATAGAACATTAACGGAAGTTAATGATAGGTACCATTTGAAATAAAATTGAAAAGTTCAGGTACTAGTTGTAATCAAAATTGAAGTTCATGTACCATTAGTGATAATTACCCAAATATATTGTCACGCCCCTGATTTTACACACATGAAAATCGATATATAATTCCATAATTACATATGCGTGAACGTTCAGCCATCAATACAAAATACCTGGAAACTTTTTTCCTTTTAACCCAAGTACATATTAAAGCCCTGAACCCACTATCTCAATATTGACCCGCTCCATAGAGTCATATATTATATAAGCTTACGAATTAAATTGTCAACAACAAAATAAAACGTAAATGCTACTCAGAGTTAACTATACAACGGAAGTCCTTATCGACGGTAAAGTTACAAAAATGGCTTCCTACCGTAAAGCTGCAAAGGCGCTACCTCAACTTCAGCCCCAATTATCCTAACCTGCAGGATTAACCCCTACACCGTTTGAATAGTGTACCGGGTTGCTACACAACAAACCCAGTAAGCTTTTGCAAGCCCGTATGAGTAACTCAAAACACACATGCACAACTCACGCCAAAACAAGGAAAACAACTCACGCTTTGATTCCTTAAAAACACGAAATAAAGGAGAATAACTCACACTTTAATTTCCTTCCAAATCGAAATAAAAGAAAGCAACTCACACCTTGTTTCCTTTTAAAATGAAACATAGAAAACAACTCACACTTGAATTCTATCAAGAAAACATAGAAAGCAACTCACTCCTTGATTTCTATCAGTAAAACATAGAAAACAACTCACACCTTGTTTCCTATCAAATGTACCATAATCGTACCATAGAAAGCAACTCACACCTTGATTTCTATCAAAACGTTAATAAGGAAAACAACTCACACCTTGTCCCCTTAAAAACCATTAGTAAGGAAGCAACTCACACCTTGTTCCCCAAAAATACGTAATGTCATGAGTTGTCAATAACCAATTCCCGTTACCCCATGAATTACCTATATGGCAGACAGATTAGAGCTCTAACTGAAAACGTAACCACTCGTCCGGCCAAAGACATGATCACCTGATATTCTGCCCAAGGTCATAGACCTTCGATCCTCGGGCCGCACTGTCCCTTGGAGCAAAACATTAAAGGAGTCACACTGGACCCAAAATGTTACACAAATCGCAACGCTTTTGAAAACAATCGAAATCACATTTCCATAATCATTGTTTTCCGAAAAAGCCATAACACAAAACAATAAAAAGCATCAATTCATGCCTATTGTTTTCATACCCAAATCTCAACACTTTTCCCAAATCTAAACGCTTTTCAAAACAAATCAAAATCAATCATTTCCACAAATCATTTGTTTTCCAAAAGCCACACCCCAAAACAATAAAAAACATCATTTCATGCATATTGTTTTCATAAATCCACAAACCACCAAAACATATATATTTCACGTAAATATATATCTATATGTAGTCATCCGCTCAGGAATACCTACTAATACCAACTATAGTTTGCAGTTAATAAATAACTCTCGGGTATCTCGTTCGTGAATGAACTTCGTGAGATTACTCACCTCGAAACTCCCGCTGCGTCTTCTATATAGAACCGAACTAACAGTCTCACCAACAACTTGTCCAATTCACCTTATAGAAGCACCTATTCACCAATGATCTCAAATCAGTAACGATTCACATTTGATTTAAGTTTGAAACCCCTGTTTTGAACTAAAATCCCCAAAGTGGCGCCAATAGAGGAAAAACCACATCCGAGACCTCCCAAAGTCTCCAGAATACGTCCACGATCGATGTGACCAAACCACAAGTCGATCGGACGCTCGAATCCTCATGGATCAAATAAATCGATCAGTATGAAACTGTAAAAATCATAACAAATCCATTCGAACTCCAAAATTTGCATATTATATATCGAAACGCTCGTATCAATGAGTAGAACATATATAATAACAAAAACAGTTCCTTAAGTGGGCGGAACACCGCAGGAACGCCGCCACAGGTGGTGGCGCACCGCCGGCCAAAACTCAATATTTTCCAAAACTCCCAACATCAAAGTTCTTCATCTAAGCATGCTTGTGAACTTTCATAACTAACTCGAAGTTAGAAAACAAACATAAAGGGTCGAAAACTATCTCACAAGCCGTGAACAGTAATCCGGACTGAGTTGAACCAAGTTTCACGGGAATCGATCCAAACAAACACCATAGATCGATCAAGGAGCCTCCCACGAACCCAAAGATGGAAGCCTAAAGCCTTGACGTCGCCGGAACTGTGTTTTCCGGTCGGGTCTGAAAACACCAAGCTGCACCGCCTTGCTGCGCCTTGCACGGTGGTTATCACCACAAGAGGATGCCACAGAGACGACCAGAAGGAGGAGACGAGTAGTTCTGTGCAGGTTTCACAGCTAGAGGTCGCCAGAAAAGCCGGGTCGGATCGTCCGGGTTCGGGTCGGGTCAGCCTGGTTTCTTCGATTCTGAAGGTAGCAGCCGAGAGAAAAGAGAGAGAGAAATGTGAGCTTCCGGAAATGGAAGTAATGAAAATAGTAAGTTTCCAACTTGGGAAACTTCTATTTATACCAAAATGGAAATTCCTTCCAATGTCCATAATTTTCTCATACGAACTCCGATTCTCGCGTTCCACATGTCCACGAACTCGTATCGACGCGTTCTACAACTTTCGTGAAGGAAGTTTTTAGAGAATCTCAACGCTTTCAAAAGTCAACCTTTGCAACCCCCCTAAAGTCATACTTTCCGAATAAAAATTCATCCGAAACACTTCCGCTCCATCCACGAGCCACGAAACCGTCCAATAACCATAACTTAGATTCCGGAAAATCCTCGAAAAATAAATACTAATTTCCGGGGCATCACATATATAATACTTATGAGTCAAGAAGAACATATTAACAGTCTAGGGTGGAAAAAGAACCGTATCAATAACCACGAAAGAAGAATCTCAAAATTAGTAACTATATGCAAAACATATTAACTGATAATAGAAAACTTCCGCATTATGAGCAAAGATTTAAGAGAACAATCCACCTAGCAGAACTATGAAGAAATAAACAAAAAGGCTCAATTAAATTAAACTAAAAGCCAAGAAACAGAACTCACGTTTTCTTCATTAGAGCCTTTTCTGCATAGAGTTTCTTGGCAAACATCTTGCCCTTGATAACCAGAGCCTGTTCCATTACAAAATTAGTAAGAACCATAATAAGGACAATTTATTTTATTTTATTGTAATTTCTAAGTAGAGTAGGTGAAAACAAATAGAATTGACCTTTTACGCAATTTCAGAGCGCTTGTGGACCTCACGATCCTCCTTCTTGCGCTTGCGCTCAAAGTGATCAAGTCTATACCCATATCGCTTCCTGTGAAGCTCTATATAATCTCCCTACGGCTAAACTCCACAAATAACAAACAATATGAAATTTCATCACAAATAAAAGATAAAATATAAACAGAGAGAAAAAGATAAAGAAACAAAACCATGGTTACAGGGATTTGTTGCTCTCAATTTGTTGTTATAAATCAAAAGCAAGCCTCAACAACAATCTACAAAAGACTGACAGACAATGGCGGAGCGAGAATTTTCAGCTCACTGGGGCACACATTATTAATATCAAAACATACAAAAATCTCTAAATGAAATTTCTATCTATTAAAATGGTGATTGTTCTCACTGGATTTCATATTTTAAAATTGCTTCAAAACAATCTAATCTCTTTATTTATACTAATAAAATGTGTTTCTCAATAAATGAAATCAAACAGTCACGTATAAATGAAATCGCACCCAATGAATAGCCAGCGGATTCCATGTAGAAATGCATATGGAGAATGAAAAAGAGTTCCTTTGCACTATCTCTAATGATTGCAAACAAAGACACATCTTAGAGAAACGTATGTGTCTCTCTAGTGGATTTTATGTCACCACTATTCGAGCTATGAAATCCAATAAAGTTATGAGATAAGATCTCTTGGATTTAGACACATATTGGCTTTGTCACAACAAGATAGGTCATCCTAGTCATGATATGATGATCCGTCTATTAAAAAATTCACACGAACATCCATTCTTTTGATCGAAATGAAGCATGGATCAAAGTTGATTCCTAAACTAAGTGTGACCGCCGCCGCTACCTCCGACACCACTGCTATCCACCACCTGCCTAGGGCTGGCACAGCCCCCATTTATGACACCATGGATGGCGTCCATCATGGTGATGACGGCCCAAGTGTTGCTACAATAACCAACTTTGCTTCAAATAGCGTTTCAGACGCTCAAGCCCAACCAAAATCCTTATTAGTTGCTTTTAAGGCCTCTCGCTCATTTTACAAAACCCGTTCCTTAGGTAAATTAAGACTGAGTCCGTCCTGTGCAAAGGATATGAAAGTATTCATTCTGTTCTTATATAGGATCCATGGGGATTCTGTGCACTTATTCAACCAACTTGCGGACGTTTAAAAATTTCATGATGTTGGTTGACACGCAAACACGCTGGTCACGTGGTATGTCATTGTCCACCTGTAAATGCTGCTTATACTACACTCCTAGCATATATCATATGACAACAAACTCATTGCCCGGATCATCTTATTCAGTCAATTGGACTTGACAATACTAGAGAATTTACATTGAAGACTTTCGATGGTTATTGCAATGGGACTAATGTTGGACATCATATTCCCATGTACACACCCAAATGGTCTCGGGGAAACGACTATGATGGTAGCCCGGAAATTGGTAATGCGCACCAGTCTTCTTATATCTGCTTGGGGTAATGCAATATCGCATGCAACTATGTTAATTCATCTATGACCCACCATCACTCAATCACCTCTGCATTACAACTAGTGACTGGTACTAGTATCTCGTACTTACGCATATTTGAATGTGCTATTTATGTGTCAATTGCGCCATCACAGCGTACTATGATGGGCAACTAAGCTGGATTTGAGATTCCAACAATCGTCTGCCACTTAATGCCCTTGCTAGGCGATCTCCTTACCACTAGAGTTGAGGATTGTCACTTTGATGAGACAATCTTCCTGTCGTTAAGGAGAGATAAGAACACAGATGTTCAGCAGGAACGATAGGAATTGTCGTAGTCTGTCCCCACTATGTCTCATCTCTATCTCAGCTAAAGTGACCAGATCACACATATCTGCTGCAAACATGCCTGAAAGGATGGACATCCCTACGATAGGACATAGTGCCACCCTACATGGAAGTAGGCATGGCACCAACACCATAAAGGGTGGCACTTTGGCGCTACAGGCCATGACCTTAGCTAAGATGCAGGAGGCCCGTGGGTTCGAATGATACTTTGGCACAACCTAATCCTTGGATCATCGACACTCAAAATCAGTCTCATGAGAATCTTCCAGATTATGGTTATCGTTAGGGAACGCCTCAACGTCAGAACCTATTCCTGAGAGTCTAGAGCTCCATGAAAATTACACTAGTGTACATGAGACGTGGGATAGAAACTCCATCATAATTGATGATGTATCGTCGCGCATGAGTTTGTAGAGTCCGATGATATCGAACCACGCTCCATTGATGAATGAATGCCAATGTAGAGAAATTTAGCCTAAATGGAAAAATTCGATCCAGGTTAATTTGGATTCTCTAACAAAGAGGAAGGTTTATAAAGTCAGTAAACACCTCCTAATATAGAACCTATTGACTAATGGGTCTTCGTTAGAAAGCATGATGAGAAAATGAGATGGTAATCTTGCCTTATGGCGCAAGACTTCTCACAAAATGCCCTGGAATCGACTACGATGAGACATATTCTCTCGTAATAAATGTCTCTGCACTCCATTACCCTATCAGTTTGGTAGTTTCTGAATAACTGAATATGCAGCTTACGAATGTGGTCACTACGTATCTCTATGGGGATCTAGATACGGAATATACATGAAGGTTCATGGTGAACTTCATTTACCCAAGTCAAGTTGCCCTAGACCACAGAGCGTGTTTGCAATGAGGTTGAAATGCACACTAAAGTAACTACTTTATTGGGAAGGGATATGCTCGCGTGTTTCCATAACAAGTTTTGAATTCTATCGCGGTTTATGTTAGTGACATAATCTTCATTAGAAGCCCTTAAAGAGATAAGAAAACTGCTAAACACTTGAAATCCAAGTTTGAGATGAAGGATCTTAGGAGAATATGATTACGTCTCTGTTTGGAACTTGAGCATGGTGTTGATAGATGCTTAGGTGTTTTGACAAAGTCAAGCCTTCAATCACCCCCATGATCGTCCGTAGTCTTGATCCTCAAAATGATCCTCTTAATTCGAAGGACGACGAAGAAGATGTGTTAGAGGAAAATTTGCCCTACTTGAGTACAATAGGCACATTATTATACTTAGCTCAATGCACAAGACTGGACATCTCATTTTCCATGAACTTGTTAGCTAGACATAGCTCTGCGCCAATACCACGCCATTGGACTGTTATTAAAGATATCTTTCTATACCTAAGTGGTGCGATTGATATGAGCTTGTTCTATCCCTACAGAGAAATGATAGATTCGGACCCATCACATGTTAGGGACGCCATCAATAGTGGTTGCTTTCCCTCTCCTCATCCCAAAACGACATAAGTGTTTGGAAGGTTTTGCTGATGTTGGGTATCTCTCTGACCCACACAAAGGTCGTTCCCAAACTGGTTATGTGTTCACCATGGATAAGACCGATATCTTGGAGGTCTACTAAACATACCCTATTTGCTACTTCTTCGAACCATGCAGAGATTATTGCTCTTCACGAAGCGATTCGTGAATGGATATGGCTTAGATCCATAGTTACGCATGTTTGAAGCAATTGTGGTTTGAAGTCTACCATAGATGAGCCTACCAGCATTTATGAGGATAATGCTGCTTACATTGAACAAATGAAGCAAGGCTACACCAAAGGCAACAACACCAAGCATATATCGTCCAAGTTCTTCTACAATCAACAACAACAGAAGCTGCTCAAAATCATAGTGAACCAGGTTCGATCTGAGGACGATGTGGCAGACTTCTTGACTAAGTCATTTCTCAAATCCACATTCGAGAAACATGTTGAAAGCATTTGCTTGCGGAAGTTATCCAACATCAATGATCATAATCATCAGGAGAAGATGTAGATATCAGGGGAGATGTCCACATGTTGATCTTGAAACGTGAAGGGTGTGTTATTCTCTTTTCTCCTTCGACCAAGGTTATTTTTGTCTCACAAAGGTTCTTATTACTCAGCAAGGTTTTTAATGAGGCAACATGAAGAGTGCCACATTTGGGTGACACAATGGGGGAGTGTTCAAGTAAATCCAGAATATGTGTCTGGCCAAAACTCTAGGTTACTTGTGCAGTTGTGCAAGTTGTAATAGGGTTTATATTAGAGATATTTTCGGAGATATTCGTAGATATCCAATCATTGTACGATTATGTTTCCATGTACAACTCTACTTCTATGCTTGTAATCATTTATATAAAAAGGCCCCTATTATTAATGAAAGTACAACAAATTCTCTCCCAAATATCGATTCCCTAAAACAAGGAGGTCTAAATACTAAATTAGAATATCTGACTAAAACCACAATTTTAACATCATATTCGAAGCAAACCAGGTTTCAAATTAAACTATTCTTTCACTATCTAAAACAAAACAAAAAAACAAAAAATATTTCAACGTACTTGTGCTTGTGACCCTAAATTTACCATAAACCCTTTTCTTTCTTAATGATTTTGATATGTTAAGCTTAGTGAGTTTGTGTGTAGGTTGCATTAATCAAAAATGAATTAAGTGGGGAGCTTGTATACACTTAACGAAGAACTAAGAAAGGGCAATGAGTTCATTCAAGCTTGTGAGTTACATTGGATAACTTCATTTAAAATTAGCAAACCATGACTGAACATTGATACGATTTAGAGTGTTTGGTGGTAGAGAATGAGTTCTTAGCGTTGTTTTCTCAAATTGTTTTAACAAATCAAAAACCCCAAAAATTAGGCATGAGCACGGTCCCTGCTCAAGGGTCAATATGCTAAGCCTGGGATCGAGCCCGAAGTTTTTGGGTCGGTCTTAGATCAAGTTTTCCAGAAGTCGAGACTGGAGAAAGCTCGGACTGAGTTTTCCGGGCTGGGTTTCCCGGGTTTTCAGGTCTATTGCACTATCTTGAGATTTGGAATATCCGGTGAAGATCTATCACTGATTCGGCTAGAAGCAGATCTGCCAATGAAGAAATTTGAGGAATTTAAGAGGTCAAGATTTTGGTCGAGGAATTTGATGAAAGAAATCAGGTCAAAAACATGTTCTTCGGGATTTAGGTGGAGGAATTTGAGGAGGTCGAGGCTGTGGTCCTACTGGCAGCGATGGCCGTGCTTTGGAGAAAGTGATAATTGACGAAGACACTTCGTTGAAGCTCGGGGCTAAGGACGCGAAAAGGAGAATAGACGACGAGGATGAGGTCTCTAGTTTTTGGAGGAGGAGTAAAGTTGGGGACTTGGGGTTGCCTGGTTGAGGAGAAACAAGAAGAAGAGAGAAGGAGAGAAGAATTGTGCGGCTGAGGATTAGAAGAATATTTATATTAGGGTGAGGATTACATTCGGTAAGGTATACAATTTTTGTTCATACAACAAATAACTGAACGACATGTGGAATATATATATATATATATATTAGGTTTTCTGATTGGTGGATTCCTAGGCTCCGGACCGTCCCTTTTTTTCATAAACAGTCTGGGCCTCTCATTGTTCAAATTTTTTTTTTTTTTTTTTTAAAAGCCAGGCCCGAACCCGGCAGTCCGGATTGGTCCGATGCGGGCAGGTTTTCAGGTTAAAATGCCCACTTCTACCAAAAATTGTAGTCTATTTTCGTAAGCTTTCTCCATCTATTTTGTTTTAATTATTTAACATAGTAAATCACCTGCTATTAATCAAAAATTTTGTGTGCATGTACTTTAGTGTGTCTAGTTTGTGTCTGCAAAGTTCTATGATTTTTGTTGAGTCTAGCTTAAGTAAATAATTTTGTTTTGTTTGTTGCACAGTATAGAGTTTAGTGTGGAATCTAGTCTCAGATTAACAATATCCTCTATTGAAGGTGTAATGCCCCAAAAATTTGTTATCAATTTCTGATGATTTTTTGGAAATTATTAAGCTGATTGTTAGGATGATTTCTTGGTTCGAAGGTAGAGCAAAAGTGTTTCATACGAATAATTACTCGAAACGTTTTATTTACGAGGGGACAAAGGGTTGACTTTTTATTCGTTGAGTTTCTCTGAAAACTTTATCCATGAAAGGCATAGAGTGCGTCAATACTGTTGAGACTAAATTCTACTACATTTTTAGTGCATTTCTCTCTACATTTTGCTTAGTTATTCTCTTAACAATATCATTTCTAACTTAGTTTTGTGTTTTTAGGTAGAAATGAGCTTCAAATGCAAGAAATGAGCTAAGAAGAGATGAAAATGATGGAAATGAAGGAAAGGAGAAAATGTGGCGCAGAAATGAGAAGAAATAGAAGAAATGAAGTTTTCCCAGTTCTACCAGGAGAATGAATCCCAGTTGAAGTAGGAATCCTAATGCAACTAGGAGTGAGCTCGGAAAAATGATGTTCGGAAATGAAGAAATGTCAGAGTCCCAGTTGGACTAGGAAACCTGATGACACTAGGAGTCCTTATGTTGCTAGGAGACCTGGTGAGACTATAAGATGCTGTGTCTTGAAGATGACTCAAGATTGTTCTAGAATGAAGAGGAATTTCGGCAATGTTGAAAGTTGGATTTCGAATTGGCCCATTGTGGGAGAGTTTGGCCCGAAGTTTGAAGCATGTGACTTGCACATGAGTCTCTAGATCCTTCTTGACGTTTTGGAGGAGTCATTGGCCCATTCTACATGCCTTTGCCGTGAGAATTACAAGGAAGATTTTGGCAAAAAGATATTATGGGATTATTTTGGATTTTCTTGGGATTTTATGAGAGAAAATAGAGGAATAAGTATTGATTTATGACTCTACATACAAAGGAGTCCGAAATTGAGTATAGATACATGGAAGAATTCGGCAAAAGAAGGTTACTTGCTCTCCAATTCATATACTATTTTCTTATTGGCCGAAGTGATGCAATTCAAGAGAAATTCAAGGGAACCCTAGCCCTTGCCGTTCATTATATAAAGGAGGTTTTTGAAGACATTCAACACACCACAAAATTCAGAATCAAATACACAAACACTCCCCTTTCTCTTCCAAGGTTTCGTCATCCATTCAAGCATCCTTGCCGTAGCTCTCATCTATTCCACCACCTTTTGAAGCTTCTTGCGTTCTTGAAGATCAAAAAGTGTAACCATGGAACCCTATTTTCTGTTTTCATTTTTGAACTGTGTAATACAATTTCGGTTTCTTATGAATTTCGATTTTGGTTTTCTAGCTTGGATTTATGTTTTTCGATTTCTTGTGTTGATGAAAGATTGATTTTAGGTATGTAGTTTTTAAATACTATGAAGCATGTTTTAGGTTTTAGGTTTTTAAATTAAAAGTTGCGATTTCATGATGTTCTTGCATGATTGTTAATTTCGAGCTTCAATCCCATCTTTTATGTGTTAATTGATCTTTGGATGCATACTTAGGTTGATGAACATGTAATTGAATCCATATTAAGGTACTAGCATTCTAGGCTTTAATAATTTCGGTGGAAAACCTAAAATTACTTAGGTAAATTAACAATGAGTCTTGCATGCTTGATTAGCGTTCTAACTTATGTTCTTGACTTGAATTGATCAAACTTCCCTGATTCTTAATGCGTTAAAAGTGTTTTTTTTAGTGATTAGCTACCACTAGTAATTGCATGATTAATAGGGTTAACTATGGTGCGTTCATCTAGTTAATTTAATTAAGGAAAGTAAAAACGAATTTTGTATGCGTTCATCTTTGTTCTTGATTGATTCTATACTTGGATATATTTTAATTCGTGATTTGATGTTTAAAACCTTGCCAACGTGTTAATAGTAGTTAATTTTATCTAAATTCGTTCCATTCATATATCTCTACTTGATTCTTGGTTTTGATGTGTCACATATGTATATAAATACTTAGTTGTTAAATTAAATAAAATCTTAAATTCCCTTCTTATTTTCGTGAATAATATGTATATATATATATTCTTTAATTTGTTTTACTAACGTTTCATTTTTCAGGAATTAATGAAGCCCTAATCCCCGGTTGAGAATGATCCCTACTTATTCTTACTACATTGATAGGGTTTTCAATTGATACACTAACTTGTGTACGTCAAATATGAGTTCGTGAACATGCGGAACGCAAAAATCAGAGTTTGTATGAAGAAGTTATGGTCATTAAAAAAAGTTTCTAATTTTGGATAAATAGAAGAAAAAAATTGAAAAAATTCAGAAAACCCTAGTTTCCAAAAACGAAAACCCGAGCTCCCTTTCTCTCTCCCCGCTCCGACTAGACCTAGTTTTAGTTTTCCGGCTGTATCTCCTCCATCTGGCCACCTTTGGATGCGCCACAAGTCATATTAGAACCTGCTCTTCCTTGTCCATCGTTCTGTGGAGATGATACACGACGATTCGCCAGCAGGACGACGCAGTAAGGCAAAAACCTTCGTGGAGATGCGATTTTAGAGCTATCTCGATTTCTTCCGTTTCTGGCCACCTCTAGCGCCATTTCTGGAGGGTTTTTCAAGGCCATGAGGCGCTTATCATTTACCCTCAAGCCTCTTGAACCAAATTGCAGAGAGGAATCAAAGGAGAATCGAACATATTGGGATTTTAGGGTTTCACCGAATTTTTGACATTTCGAGGTAAATTCTGGCCAAATGGCTTTGATTCTGACTTTTTGCTAGTTATGAAAGTTGTTGTACATGTTGAGACGAACATTTTGGCATAGGTTTCGTGACCCAATTTTGGAGTTGCTAGATGCGCATGGAGCCCACGCTCAGCCACTGTCGGCTGTGCGTAGCAGGCGTCCAGCCAATTTTTGGGGTTATGTTTTTGTGGTTGTTAGCTACTCATCGATACAAGCACGTTGATATATTATGGGGTCATTTTGTGACCATTTAAAGCATGCTAGATTTAACGTAGTTTCGGTTTTCTCGGTTGAGACCCGTGAGGATCTGACCGTTGGATCGTATTATAATTTTGAGAAATTGATCCTAAAAGTGTTCCGAAGACCTTAGGAGGTCTCGGAGGATGTTTTGTCTCAATTGACAAAATCTTCGGTTTTTTGTTCAAATGCTCGGTTCGAATCATAACCGCTTTCATTTTAATCGTGTACTAAGTTGAGACCTTATTTGACTTAGGTGATTGACATAGTGTGTTCTATCTCGATTGTAAGAGAAGACGCATCGGAATTTAGAGGTGAGTAAATCTCACGAGGTTCATTTATGAACGGATTTACTTTATTATTCATATTTATTTGTTAAATTGTGAAATAGTTTTCGGAAATAAATATTTGTTTTAAATTATATGAACTTGATCTGCTACGGTCCTATGAGATTTTATTATAAAAATAATTTTCTCGAGTTTTGTGATTGTGGACTATAATTAGTATTAGTGACATTCCTAAATGGATGACTACGTGTGTCTATATATATATATATATATGTGAAATATATATCTTGGTGGTGTGGCATTGTGAGAAGTAAAATAATTGTGATTTTATTTGGGTTATTGTTTTGAGCATTTACTCTTTTCGGGAATGCAATATATCATGTAATTGTTGATTTTTATAGTATTGAAGAGTACCTTCAGTTGAGTGTAACATTTTGAGTCATGTATGACTTTTTAAATGTTTTGGGTCTGAGGACTTATAGTCACAGTGGTGATTGAGTTGAGTGTAATACTTTCAGTCGTGTGAGGCTTGTTAAAAGTTTCTGGTATGAGGACCTATTATCACATTGGTGATCGAGCCAAGGAAATTGGGAACCACGCCTTTAGCCGGGTGAGTGGTTACGACCAGTTAGAACTCTAGTTGTCTGCCAATGTACTGCTTGGGGGATAACTTTGTGTTATCATTCTCGTGAGTACATGTTTGTACGTAAAAGAGAGTTTCAAGCGTTTCTTTCTTTTATTGTCCATGAAGGACTTGGGTATTGTATTTAAAAGGTGAGAGTTTTTACTAGAGTTGAAAGGGCGATTTCTTGGCTTTAGCGTCAGTTGTTTGGTTTCCTTATTTCTTTTTCTTTCTCATTTACATTGTTTGATTTTAATGTAATCTCCTGAACTAAACTATATGAACGGATTACTATGGTTTCTATTGTTTGACTTTAATGTAATCTCTTGAACTAAACTACACGTAGGGATTACTATAATTTTTTATTTGTTGAACATAATAAAGTACAACGGCTTTTAGTCAGAAATCGTTGTAGATATACTCAGCATATACCGTTAGCACTAAATACAACAAACCGTTGTGTATGTAATTATTCAATAACAATTTTCGCTTAGATACTGATGTGGTAATATAATTTACACATCACTTTTGGCCTTTAACAACTTTTTATCACAACGGTTGTTACCAAAAAAAATTGGCTTCGAGGATTGTATACAGGCGGTTTTTAGTTGAAAAATATTTTTCAACTTCATTAACACAACAGTTTCTCGTCAAACGTTGGCGTTGAGAAACTGTTACAACTCGGTTTCTTAAATCGATAACGTTGTTGGTGATGAAGATAGTAAACTACAACGATTCCTAGAATACCTCCATTGTCTACTAGCCAGAGAACGGCGATTTTTTTTTCAACCATATATGAACTAATGCATCATTCAGGAAATTGAAATGAAATTGCTATATATTAATAGAGAATTACTTCAAATAATCACATTTACAATGCTTTCGCAATTGAAATTTCTTGAGTGAACTTTGCAAAAGTAAAAGAAACTAATATATACTAGCTGTCATATAATGGAAAAGGTAGTTTTTGCTACAAATTAAAGAAGCTTCACTATAGGTACATAGTTAAAGCATAGAACTAGATCCACAATTCCACATTGCAAAGTCTCAATCTAAAGGTACTTATCACTAACGAATTCTGCCCACTCATCACGGACTTCATCGATTCTTCTTGAAGGTATGTGGTCTCCATGATTCCTTCCCACTGAGAAAAAAAGAAATAAAAAAGAAAAAAAAATTATAAACATTGGAGCATAAAACCAGATGCAATGACAATGATACGCGGAAGTACTTGTACAAAATACACAAGCGATGTCCACAATAAAACATAATGCAAAATTCTCACACAAGATGCATTAATCATGTAGTTACCTAAAAAAAAAAGTCAGTCATGCCACAGGTTACAATCTCAAACTGGAAACCTTGTCTTCACAAGCTAAACTAAATTTCTTTTAAAAACATAATGCAGCAAGATGGAGTATCAATCCAGGCCAAGCAACCAATTGAAGCTATTATCAGTAGCTCGTGCCAAACCTTGTCTTTACAAGCTAAACTAAATTTATGTTTTTCCCATAATGGCACATACCTAGTGCATGTCAAGAGACTAGTAAATCTGAAAGAAAACCGTAAATACTAGCAAATTTATTGTAGTAATAAGACTAGCTGCCATATCAATATCTGCATAAGGTATCAACAATAGATTTTCTCTTAATTAGCCAGCAGATAAGTGATTACAGAGTGAACCATGAAACTCCTAGATTTGACCAGAAGTATAATAAAAGCTCCTCGCAGATTATTATATGTAATACTAATACAAGCTACCATATCTGCAAAAGGTGCAGAAGAGTAGTGCAAAATAGGCAGACTTCAATAAGGAATCCCCAATACCAAACAAGCCTTTAAAAATGGCCAGAGGCATACAACCAAGCATTACATGTTCCACTTCATGGCATGTCTAGTGACAATGACATGAGGAAGACCCTTGCTATACATGAAATAACACAAAAGCTTTTAACATTATGGTTACCCGTCTATGTTTGCCAATATAGACTACCTCTTGCAGTACTTGAATAAAAAAGACAAGCATGTCCAAAATGAAAATTTCTTATTTTAAAAAAAAAAGTAAAAACAAAGGGAGGTCTTATAAGCTAAGAGGTATCGCTGCAAGCACTACCAATTATCAGTACAAATACGGTTGAAATATATGATAGCCTGGGGTATCTTTCCTATTTCTGAAAGCTGTCTAGATATTATTGCTTTTTATAAGTAACACACAGTCTGAGCTGCAAACTCCTTCAGGGGTGGAATGCATTTCATGGCATCCAATAATGATTGTGGTATAGAAATCCTGTATTGAATAGCAAGGCTACAACAAAAATGAAGCAAGCAGCCGCTCTAGAAGCTAATATTTCAGAGAAAATGATACTAGACCTTTTAAAGTTCATACATTTCAAATAAGATGTCCAACCAAAAGGTAGGGCTTCAATTGTTTTGTTATACACTGAACTTAATTAAGAACACGGACAAGGCTATCAAACCATATATAGGGTATTATTGTCAATTAATGGAAGCACACAGCCACACAGACTTACTTTCCTAGCCTAGCTGGTATAGAGGCCCATCACATGGCATCTAAGTCATAAACAAGTACTATCAGAATCAAGAAGATGTCAAACAGTAAGTTGGACATGAGCTCATCAGTCTGAGACTCTCAACAACACATGCTTGTCATTCACAATCAATTTGGCAAGGATCACAATCTTCTTAGCAGACTCCTAAAGGATTCAAACACGAAAGGAAAAAACAATTATTTGGCAAAAAAAAGAGAGAGACATGTCTTTGCAGGCTTATTAGCTAGATCCAGTAATTAAGAAGTAATAATAGTCTGATTACATTCCTTAGCTTCAATAACGCATAGCCTAGGCAATATCTGAAGTAGTCAATATGTGTCAACACCCAAACACAGAGTTCAGTATTGTAAAATTTGAAATTTGAGGTTAAATTTTTTTTTAATTGCCCTTAAGGATCAAAAGTTCTAGCCTCCAATGGAACATACATATATACAAATATAGCTAGAAAAACAAAATAAAAGTTCTGACCTCATTAACAGTTGTAAGCGTCATAAATCAATACCTTAGGTAAAAGCATAATTTTGATGCTAATGCGCACAATGGGAGAATCTTATTCCATTTTGGGGTTCCTCTATTGATTCCAGCGAGTCATACATATACCAAAACAACTACATCACTTCTCCCAAAGTCCAGATTAGAAAATTAAGGGTGGTAAACAAGCCAATTATGAACAAATTTCATACCTTCATGTATATATGCACAACCAAAAGAAAAAAGAAAATACAAAGTTAGCGGCATTCATGGCATAAATCTAATACAAAACACAAGTTCTATGGTGGAGAAACTCATACCTTGGATATAGTTGAGAAACTTGTCTTCTTGATCTTTATTTTGTTGATCCAACTCGGACAATTTTTTAGTCTGACATATCATAACAACACCCTCAATTAGAAAAACAAAGCCCAGGCTGCAATAGATACAAAATCTAAAGGTGTGTGAAGTATATATTTCTGTGCAGATGACCTAAACCCTACTATTTATTTCCCCAAATTGGAAATTTTCTGCAAAAATAGCAAAAAGATGCATTATAAAGAAACAAATTATGAAGGAGTATGGAAGACAGTGATTATCGAGTACTATCTACTGAACTCATTCTGGTGTAAAACTGTCTAATGAACTAAACTAACCCTTCAAGTATTAAATGTAATCCAATACCAGGCTTCATCCATGCCAATATACACACTTCGATATTAAAACTCTCCTAAAGAACAATTGCAACAATATACACATACAAACTCTATGATTGCTCTGCCACAACTCTGACCTATCCTTTTCTATGCGTTATAGCTCCAAATTGTATCTAAGCCAAACAAAATGAACTAAGTGTGAGACAACTTTACATTGATAGCCAATTTATAGACAATCTTAATAACAAACTGGGCACCTCAGTTTGTTCATTCTTCATGACCCAGCAATAAGACAAATGTTGTGTGGAATTTAACCCATCGACATGAATCAAGAAAATTAAACAGACACAGAAACAAAGACTAATGCCCATACTCACATTCTCTGTTACTCTTAAATTGGGGTTTGATTTGATGACTGTTGATGAATATGAATGAGGATGAAATAAAGGAGAAGACAGCAAACATCGAATAGAAGAAAAAACTTACACTGTCCAACGAATTCAAGTATCCAATTGTGAAATCTTTCAGTTGGGTGTACAAATATCTCAAGCCAAAAGACCCCTGCAATCGCAATAATCTAGGACAACAATAATTTGGAATTCTGGAATGCAAAAAATTCACCAAAAAAAATAAAGTAATTCAAACTGAAGCATGGCATCGATGCAGATTTCCAAGAATCTGGTTGAGTTTCCTACAAAATACTGTAAATTAAGAGAGGGCTGAATAGTGATGATGCCATATCTACTCTTATCACCTCCCACGTCGTCTTCAATCTCCTCTGATAGTGCGTGCACTTGTTCTTTCCTCTGGAGATCGGGCTAACTGCAGACAGTTTTTTTCTCTCTATTCTTTTTTCCGCCGCATATCCAATGATTCCGTATTTATATTTTTTCTCAATTTTTTTTTTGTATTTTTCATCATTTAAATAAATAAATTTCTAATCAAGGACCAACACTTTTAATATTTATAGATCGATAACGGTTTTGATTTAATATTTATAGATCGATAACGGTTTTGATTGTACCGTTGTATAAGTTAAATCTATAAAATTCTAACCAAGGGACCAACACTTTGTTGGTATTTATAGATAACGATTTCGACCACATCATTGTGCAAGTTAAATGAGAAAACTTCTAACCAAGTGACCAACACTCTGTTAGTATCTATAGTTAACGGTTTCGACCACACCGTTGTACAATTTAAATGAGAAAACTAATAACCAAGGGACCAACACTTTTTTAATATCTATAGATAACGGTTTCAACTATACCGTTGTAAAAAAATAAACCACAACGTTTTTTATTAAACCGTTATCTAGGTAACGTTGTCTATTTCCGATTTTGTACTAGTGTTTGATTTTAATGTAATCTCCTGAACTAAACTATATGAACGGATTACTATGGTTTCTATTGTTTGACTTTAATGTAATCTCTTGAACTAAACTACACGTAGGGATTACTATAATTTTTGATTATGTGCTTTTTGGTGATCTCCTGAACTAATTTTCTATGCAGAGATTACTGGTTTTATTTAGTTTAATTTATGAGTGCAATTGTGGTTGAGACTCGTAGTGAATTGAGAAATAATTTATCATGTCATTATGGTGATAAATGCTTCATGTCGAGAGGAAAGAAAAGTAATTTCTGGGATTTGTTAGATTTCAAATGATTTGGTTTGTCACAATGGTGACATGTATTTTCCTTAAAAAAGAAAAGGATTTGATATTGAAATAATTATTGAGTTGATTTGTTATCATTGAGTCGGAAAGGTGTTTTCTGGTTATTTGGGTTTACTCACATGAGCTTGCAAAAGCTTACTAGGTTGAAACAACAAACCCGGTAAGCTTTTGTAAGCTCGTGTGAGTAAACCCAAATAGCCACAAAAAACCTTCACAAAATACCTTATCGGGTATTGTTTCAACCCGATGCACTATTCCATGGTGTAAGGGTTATTGTGCAGGTCAGAGTAACGAGTAACTGTCGTTGAAGCTGAAGCTTTGTTGCTTTCATAGCTTGGATGTAGAAGCACTTTTGGTTATAGTCTTCCATTGTATAGTGAGTGTGGTGGGTGTGTTTCTCATTGAATTGTTATTCAGTTTAATTTGTATACTCTTTTGTAATGTAATATATGACTCTAAAGAACGAGTCGGTATTGACATTGTGAACTCGGTTTGTTTTGTTGCTCGGTTTAAATGAAAATTTTTCTGAGTGTTCTTTTTGGTTTGTTAGGTTACCGTGTTTTGGATTCAAATTTCTTTATTTGAAATTCAGGACGTGACAGAAGACTCCTACTTTTCATTACTATTAGCAACTAACGATTTAGGCTTGGAGGATTTAATTGTGTGCTTATTTTAGGCATATTAATTTCACAAGCATCCACGAAGGTGATATCCACCAAAGAAAATAAATTAATTAAGACACCTTGATATGGAATAACATCCTTAACTAAGAACATAGTAGTCCGAGGAAAGGTATGGACACTAAACTCTGAAGATTTCAAATAAGAAATAGTTGAAACTTTAGATCCACATATCCGTGTAAAATATTTAAAAATTCTATGTTATAATCAATACATTAATGGTATATCAACTCTCTACGGTAGACTTACTTCCTACAATAGTAGAAGATCAACATTAACTAGTTTACTGATATATGAAGCTAGTGTGCTCATATATCAAATTAATCTACTTGATATATCGATACATGCATATATATATATATATATATAGGCCCTTTCTGGAGCGAAGGTCTACACTGTCGCTAAAGTGCGGACGTCGATGCTTTTGCAGAAATCAGGCCTCTACGGCAGCATGAATCATGTCAGACGGAGGCCAAATATATATATATATATAGGCCCTTTCTGGAGCGAAGGTCTACACTGTCGCTAAAGTGCGGACGTCGATGCTTTTGCAGAAATCAAGCCTCTACGGCAGCATGAATCATGTCAGACGGAGGCCAAATGCATCCCAAAATCCTTTTGGGCAGAGATCGAGGTCGAAGGTTCTGGGCAGCGACCTCACCTGCAACTTCAAGGTTCTGGGCAGTAACTGTAAACTGGTAGCCGGTGACTCCACCCGACTGCAGACTGGTCCGAGATGCCCCTTGTCTCCGTTCAGCAAGAGGCGCTTGAACAAGGAGAAATCTCGGACATCCGCACTTTAGCGACAGTGTGAAGGTCCTCTTCAGAATGCCTCTCTGTGTGTGTGTGTGTGTGTGTGTGTGTGTGTGTGTCTATACACACGAAGGCGTTCTGAAGAGGACATTCGCAACCCAGAAAAAGTGTAAACATCCTTCCTCCAGACTCGATCAGGCGGCGATGGAGGCACTGCGGTTGTCTGACCTGAACCAGCAGTCAATGTCGAGCCTCTGCTTGCTGTTGGAGTCGTCGATGAAGAGTTCGAAGTCTAGCTCTATGGGCTTCCATAGTTTCAGGCGAGCTCGCTGTTGCTTCCTTCGATTCCGATCAGCTGAGCCTTTGCCTTGATGGTGACACCATCCGAGACATCCAGAGGGTTTGTTCGACAACCACAGCGCCTCCATCGCTGCCTGATTGAGGCCGAAGGAGGGACGTCCACACTTTTTCTGGGTTGAGGACGCCCACTTCTGATCGAGCCTATATATATAGTCCTTCTCAGGTAAGGATACCTTAGCCTTAGGAACAGATTTTCAGTTTTTGACCACTTTTCGATCACATATTCATATCTTAACCGTTCAGTTTTTAGGTCCTAATGTATAGATCACTTCTGCAAATTTTCAGCCAAATTGATGATCATTAAGATATCAAACACGATTAAACCAATGAACGAACCGAATCTGTCGAACCGAAACCGTTCCTGTTCATTATTGTAAATATTGCAGTTTTGAATGCCTTAACGATAATCAATTTGGCTGAAATTTTACAGAGATAATCTATACATTAAGACCTAAAAACTGAACGGTTAAGATGTGAATATGTGATCGAAAAGTAGTCAAAAACTTGAAATCCATTCCTAAGCTAAGGTAAGAACATCCTTAGCCAAGAAGGTACGCGCGCGCCAGAATACCAGAATAATACTAAGAAACAATTTGGTGTCGATCGATAGCTATAAACACCTGGATACAGATCAATTTCTCATGCTAACTTAGTTTAGATGTTAGAGTAGTCTGCTAGAAAATACATTTTTTTGGGGAGGTTGAGTAAACATAGAGATAAATACAGCAAAACTGATGAAATGAACAGAGGGAGACTGACAAAGTTGCAAGTTTGCTTTTGCAGAATCACACCCTCAACTGAGTAGGTCGGTGGTTCCTGTCAGTGCAGGCCCGTCCCTGATTCCTGAGTCCTGACCCCCCTTACCCCAGCTAGCTTAGTTAGCTAGCTCCATTCATTAATACGTACCTCCATTCATTAATACCATCCATCGATCTGTACAACAATATACAACAGTATTTCATTGAACTTGAGACACAGAGTTAGACACCTACCATTCTTACACTTCCATCCATATATAAAATTCATCTGCAGCTTACTACGTACGGCTAGCTTGCTTCATATCAATTCCCTCTCTACTGAAAAACAAGCACTAATCTATAAATATATATATATATGCACTAATCCATATATATATATATATATATATATATATACGCAGATGCAGAAATTGATTAAACTGGAGTACTCTGTCCCTGAATATGATGCAAGGCTGGTGTTCCAGAGAGGAGGCTGCTGCTGCTGGGCTCATCAGCTCTGTGGAGGTTCATAACTAATTTCATGCAGATCATGCATGCAATACTCCAATAAATAACAGATACCTGCAAAATATTTCATTTATCGATACACGTACATCTATATATAAGGAGGAGGGTATGTACGTACATAATATCAATTGTACATACCCGCCTCCTCACACTGTCCCTATATGAAGTATTTAACATGCAATTGCAGGTATTTGTTATTTATTGGAGTATTGCATGCAACCAGGCACTGTACAATTCTCTTCTCTCGAAGCAATCAATGATATCAGGGGCAAACAAGCAACCAGGCATGCATACTTTCGTAGTAACAACATTACTTCACGCTTGCACACTATGCTTACCTCGCTAAGCCACCAGTTCAGACTTCGAGCATAAATTAATTTGGACAAAATTAGCTTAGCTAGCTATGGTTTACAAAAGAAATATGACCAAAACCTTTCTGCATGTAAACCTCGTTATTAGTACTGAATAATTGGTAAGAGAATGACAAAATTAGCTAGCTATGCTCAAATTCTGATTTTTATTATTATGTGGATGAGTTATCGGGTGTCTAAATAACGAGGTATAGTTTTTTAAATATTGAATTAGGTCCAGGCATTTAAATCCGAAAACCCAAAAAACCAACCCGAATTGTCTCGACCAAGCCTATTAGGTCCGGTCTTTACAAAAATAAAAATTTGTCTTTTTTGTCCCAGACAGTAGTAACCTATAGAATTTGGCCTGGTCTTTTTTTTTTTTGGCTGAATTTGGCCTGATCTTAGAGCAACTCCAACAGTTTCCCCATATTTGATTTTTCTCTATTTTAGAAAAAAAAAAAAACATTTTTTACTCCAACAGATTCCCTATAACTATCCCTATTTTAGGGAAAGTGAGGAAAGAGAAAACCAAATTCTCTGTATTTACAGCAATCTCTAAAATTTTAAGGAAGAATATGAAAATTTTAGAGATTGCTGTAAAATAAGGAATCTGTTGGAGTTGGAGAAGAAAAAGATGTTAAATCTTTGACTTTTATTTCCCTATTATACAGAAATTATAGGGAATCTGTTGGAGTTACTCTTAAGCCTATAATCCTGCACAAGACAGAAAGAACATCTGTCCTCTTACTATAGGCTATTTGGGCAAGTTTATACAAATTACATGTATAGACTTGACCGCACTCAATCTCTTACTCAATTATCCCCACTATATTGATAGACTTGAGATCAAATCTTAACATCCAAATCCTAATTTATTCTTCTCTTGAAATCCCGACCTGAATGTTTTTGGTATGGTTCTAATTCCTTGGCGAATTAAAACATTACTACAGGACATTAAGGCGCTTACTCAACAGTTTCAATCAGTAATCTTCAGACATGTCTATTGTAAGGCAAATTTTGTTGCAGACAGATTAGCATCGGCAGCACATACTTCT
Organism: Rosa lucieae; assembly: GCA_024704745.1. Taxonomy (NCBI): domain Eukaryota; kingdom Viridiplantae; phylum Streptophyta; class Magnoliopsida; order Rosales; family Rosaceae; genus Rosa; species Rosa lucieae. The sequence continues at coordinate 31,890,384 of CM045498.1, read as the reverse complement.
CATAATCCTTCTGCAGTCTGGTTTTTCTATTTGCCTTTCTGTGTCCCCAGCGTTCCACTTGGATCAATTGGGAGGGGGTGTGGTTCGAGGTTTTGTTTTCTAGCTCCTGTTTGTTTTTTCAAACATAAAAAAAAATTAAAAATAAAAATAAAAATAAAAACTCAGTTCAAGCCAACCTGTGTCCAAACCTAGATATGAAATTTTAATACCGTGTTCAAATCATAATCATATCACCTCCACCTTAACTTAATCTTTATTATGTTTCAAAAACTGACCTAGCGGCTAGCACTATTTTAGAGTTTACTCAAAGACTGCCTTGTTGATAAAACCTATCAAAACATCATGGCTGACAAGCTCACATCCAGCCTCAACGCCTCTTTTGAGCTTCAATCTTCGCCTTGTAGGGGCTGTTGCAATTTAAGACAACCACCCTTATGTGGTGGGTAGTCTATTCACCCGTACACCTAATATCATGGATTTCATTGAAACTATTACATCAATTTAAAAAATACGCATCGAGTTGTCTATCTGTGAGTTTGAAGGAAAGTTTGTCTTAACCTTGTTGGTGTATTTTTTTTGGTTTGGAACCCAGCCTAACTGGAAAACTCAGCCCCACGCCCGTTATTATTATTAATATGAGAAGGATGATTGTACAGCGAGGGGGACATATTACCTACACCTCGAGTACTAGTACAATAATCCTCATAGAGTACATCCTGAATAATCACAGGAGTCTCATCTAACCAATAATCATCTAAGTAAGAAACACTAGCAAGATGCCCCAATGTTCACTCAAATGTTGCCCTTAAGTGATCAAAGTAGTAGTAGGTTGCACATTTCTTAAATGTCTGAAATTTTGAGTGATGGAACCAAGAACTAAAATATCGAAATTTTCGTCGGCGATAATTTCAGATAACAAATTTCCCAAGCATACCAAGTGATTTTCGCAGATATTTTTGAAATTTCCACAAATTTTGTGAAATATCGAGAAATAATATATCGAGATAATTTGGCACGCCTTCTAAAAACTTCCATATTAAGACTCCGATTCTGACCTACCACGTCACACATGATTGACTTTTAATTGGACTATAATTTCATTTTAAAAGCCAAATTGTAGTCATCAGAGTTCGTACCTTGGTGGGCTCAACACACTTGAGTGACTCAATCAACTCTACTATGCTTGCGGTTTACAACTTTGTAATATATATTTGTTATCTAAGAACCTAACAACACTGCTATGCTTTGCATTTGGTCTATGTCTAATAACTATTATTTTTTACCTATATTTTTATTTACCAACGGTTTAAAATTTGGGAGCTTCTATTCATACCTCCAAATTTGGTATTTGGACCTCCTTACTTAATAGACTTCCAACTTACTTTTACAAATAATTAATTTGTTATCTACACCTCTCTAATTTTTCTATAATGCCCATCATCCAATAAAATCAATAAAGACCTTTTTTCTTTTTTTTTAGATTCTATTCATACTTTCAAAAATCAGTAGTTGGATCTCCTTCAGTTTTTGAAGATTTGGAATTGCAGTAACTTTTTTTTTTGGAAGTTCATCCTCCATATACGAGTAACAGAGGTGCTAGCATTTTTTTAATGAATTGTCGACTCTTGGTTAGCGTAGGCAACAATACCATGTTTGCTTATCATCTCATATAAATATGTTTTCCAAGTATTATTTTCATTGCATTTAGGTGTCCTTGTCCCTAAACTGATTCTTTCATACTTGTTTCCATAGCAGCTTGAAATGAACATGTATCGTCTTTTTGTTTTAGATATGTATGGGATAGTGGAGGAAATTACAATAATCAACCATGAGTCTAGTGCATTCTCCATAGATTTATATCAGATGGTTGAATTTTTCATCATATCTATAGAATAGTTCCACATAAAATTGCTCTACATTGATAATGTGCGGGAAGATCTTGTGGACAAATACCCATTGCTGCGTTTGTCATATAAACGTGTGGGAGTACTGTTTTTTGTCGCTGCTCGTTCACATGTTTGATTGCATTCAGAATGAATAGGGTTTCATCAACTGAGGTGTCTTTGTATTTCCCATTTTCTCTCCTTTTTTTTTTTTTTTTTTTTAGCGCAGTGATAGATCTTATAAATTGTCAGTTATGTGAGCAAGGAAGTCTATCACTTTACAAAGACAAAGTCAAATTCAGAAAATTTTGACTTCAACGTTAAATAACATTCGGCGATTTATATTTTAGAGTTACATTGGAGGAGAAAATTGTTTCCAAGATAAAGACTATTACTGTTCGTAGAGACAAGAAGAGATTTTTTTTTTTCCTTATTTGTGTCTTTATTGGTAATTTGACATGAGTTGACAAAGTCAACTATTACTTGGAAAAAGTGAGAGGTCTACATACCAATTTTGGAGGTATGAATAAAACCTCCCTTAAAATTTTTATAACGACCTTTTAAAAATTATTCTTATAAATTGAGCCAAATTTACTCATTTATTGGCTTCTTGCACCTTTCATGTTTCACGACTTCCTTTAAAAAAAAAAAAAATTGAGATGTTTAAAATAAATTCTAAATAATTGTCGGCAATTTAGCATTTACTGTTTCACCTTAAATTATTACAACTCACTATATAATAATGTTTATTCAAGGTTTTCTTGTGAAATATAGTAGATAATTGATAAAACAAACATCTCCAAAAGTTCCATTTAAAATTTCTATGTTTTTCTTCAAATTTTCATTATTTTTTTTTATTATTTACCGATATCTATATATCTTTAATATTTCCATCAAAAATTTCTATTTTTTTATCGATATTTTCTCGATATTCAATATTTTAGTCATTGGATTGAACTATAAAGAAACTCTGATATAAACCTATGATCATGTTGATAGGAAATTATTGAGCGTAATTAATCCTTAAGACGTGTCTGGAATCCACTGTGCTAATGTGCGATACAATAGCTACAACCAAAACATTGCAGGTGAATTGAAGTTGAAGCCATTTTATAAAGCAGGTTAGGAACAAATCCCATAACAAAAAGGTGAGTAAGCATGACGTCATGGAGACTTATGGAAGCTAAGTGGCCGTTGCCTTGTTTTTATCTTTTACTTGCGTAAATCAACAAGGTCTACAGACGGTGTAGAGTCCAGGGTCCCCAGAGCAAAGTAGAGAGGGAGGCTTTACTTGCTTCTCATTATAAAAACGAAAAGTAGTAATGACAAAAGAGGCCCAGGACGAAATTAATGGCGCAAAGATCTGCACGCTCTGATATCGAACTGCCACTGCACGTGCAGCGCCGGCGGAATTCAATATTGTCTTGGCCGGTCGGCCCCTCCGCCGCTCCATCATTCATCGTCCCCCACCCCACCACCAATTAATTTCAATACCAAGAAGGAGCCAAGAGAAGGGACCAAGTATCTTAGCAAAAACCCCACCCTGTATTTCTGTACTAGCTCCTATCATGAATGTCGTTTTATTTTTGTTCATATAGATTCAAGACATCTAAAATTTAGATTTGGCTTTTCTGTTAGAACTATAATTTGTTAGAAAAAAAACTATAAGGAATGAACTTAAAGTGACTTCTTAATGTTTCTTGATGTGACATCATCTTACCTTTAAATCTATATCTGACGGCTGTGAGTAAAATCTAACTACATTATAGCAAGTCATATTCTAACAGAGAAGCTGAGTTCCTAAAACTTCCATACCTCACGTGAGGGTTAGCATGAGATTATCTTCTTCAAAAGTGTTAAATCTTTGATCAGAACCGAACTCCTTGTTTCCGTCTCAAGGGTTTAACGACGCTCAATGACATGTGTGGTTGCACTCAATGACTAATTTAGTAAGGGTGCGGCTATTATCACCGTACTATTAACTAGTTTGTTCACTTTATATTCTCTTCTCACCCTACACACACACACACACACTAGCAGACCTCACCCACTATGTGTGTGGAGAGAAGTTAAAGTAGTGAAAAAACTTCTGTATAACTACCACATTTTCTGCTTTTTTTTTCTTTTTCTTTTTACAATTTACCATATTATCTTTATTGATTAATTATATTTAATAGTTTTTTAATATATAAATGTTAAATTAGTAAAAAAATTCTATTTTGGAGAGCAAGCTCTATTCTCTTACTAATGGTATATATATATATATATATATATATATTTTAATTTCAAGTTTGCTTTGTTAATCCATTTACAGTACCCAAAATACTATTTTTCCAATATATTCTTTTTCTATTTGTCTTCCTTTCTCGTTTTTCTCAATTCCAATGTAATACTCTACCAAACGAAACAAAAACTAGTAACTTTCATTTCTACTATCATAAATGAAGAAACATGAAAACAAAAATGCAACTACTTCATATTCAGGCTCCAAATAGGTGTTTCCAGACTCCATTAGCTTTAATATGATATATTTTGAGGCATAAAAGTCGTTAATACAACATGAGAAGTTGAGAACGATTGAAAAGGATGATTGCTAAAAATGAAAGCGTTAGGATTTAACGATGAGTGAGGAGATTAAGAATGAAGTTTAAGTGTGTTCTGTATGATATAATAATAAGAAAAATAAATTATAATTTTTATTAGGATATTGTCCTTAATTGTAATTTTATATTAGAATATTTTAGTGTTTTAATATTTTATATTATAATTTGTATTAGGATATTGTCTTTAATTGTAGGGTGACAACAGCCGCACTTATTAAGTAAAATCTATTATCGATTAGTTTAGGTACCATTTGCATAAAACATTAGCTATCTGTCATGTACCATTAGATTAGAATAGTGTAGCTTAAGAAGCTCGAATCATTCTCGCGTTTGATATTATGTATACCAATCGTAATTTCGTTTGAGTACTTACCTAGAAAAATCAACGAAATTGGAGATCTAAGAGGTGATTGTAAACCAAATTAGCGGTCCTCTGTTTTGTCACCTAAGCATTTTAAGATCTCTAATAAAGTCTTCATGTAGACAACAACCATGTAAGGTTAAGGTCATTCCGTCTGTGAGAGAAAAATAATCTACGAGGAAGCCATTGATGGAAAGACTGCAAGTAAGTAGTTTTGATGCACGTCGTGATTAGCTTAATTTAATGGTCACACAAGTCAAATTTATAAAGGCAAACTTGAATACACAATAATTCTAGTCAAAAAATCATAAGCCTTAAGGTCTAGCTTCACAGAATTGCTGTCTAACCTGCCTATCTTCTTATTGAATCCTGACTTAATGGATACTCTCAAGGAAAGTAGGTTTTTTTTTTCTTTTTCAAGTCTTTACTTTTAGAAATGCAAAAATGTTTGGTCATTTAGCCATAATCTTAAGATGACCTTGTACGATGAGGCGGAACTCGCTTTAGACCAAATGCATTTATTTTTCAAAGCTTTATAGGTTTGCAGTTTTCTCTTTGTTTCTTCTTTCGTTCTTCCATTCTCCTGGTATGGTAGTCTCTTAATTAATTCATACCATTTTGATGCCATTATCGAGTTTTACATTGACTGGTGTGCATTCAATTGGATTTTATATGTTCCTTATGTCATTAAGGTAGATTTCAGTAACTACGCTATTTACCTTTACTGACTTAATTATATACAATAATATCTACTTCAGATACATATTCTCTATACTCCTCTACTCAAGTTAAGGAGGCTTGTTATTTACTTAATTTTTTGTTTCGGCATGTATCTATATTTTGGATTTGTGAAGGAACCCCTCGCATAAATTTCTGACTTTACCCTACGTATATGCATCACATTGCTAAAACTGATGGCGGAGTAATGATTATAACAAATTAGGTTTCATCACTCTTTATAATTAGAAAACTAAGAATGGATTTCCTCAAGTAATGAAATTTTTTATAATAAAACATGGATTTCCGTTAATTGATGAGGCGCGAGGAGATCCACATATAAGGAGTAATTAATGATTTTGGTAAATTATTAAAGAGTTTTTGTCCATTTACTCTATTTTTAGAGATTTTTTTTCCCACTTATACCATTAAATTTTTTTAATTCTCTCTTACGCAAAACACTCTAAGGAGGTCTTCCCTAATACACCATTAAGATTTTTTTGTTTTTGTTTTTTTATTTGTTTTAATACTATTTTACCCTCACTCCTTTGTTACTTAGAGAGAGAGAGAATGGAAGAGAGAGAAACCATAGGAAACTACGCCGGATTCCGGTCACCAATTGTATTTCTTAGTATTTTCCTTATCTAATTTCATTTTTCAATTTCACTCATATATATTTAATAAGAAATAAAAAATGATTAAGATCATGTGACATAAAAATGTATGATATATATATGTTGAACGCATATTGGTGAGGGAAAATAAAATAAATCCTCTTATGATTTATGACCTAAATCTAAGTCAATCAATTATATTTGCAAAAAATAATAATAATAAATTAATAATTAATCATGTTGTACCAAAAATACAGAAAAAAAAAACAATAAATTTTTTTTTTTTGAGAATAAAAACATTTTTTTTTTCTTTTTTTGTTGCACAGCTAAAAAAAAAAACAGAATAGTTCATGGCATTTTCTTATTGATTAGACATTAATTTTTAAAACTCAAGTTTGATTAAGAAATGTATATTTAGTTAAGATTTATAGAGTGATTAAATCATTAAAATGACTAAATTTTTTATTTTAAAGATAATAATTGTTTGCAAATTATATGAGTGAGGTTATTTGAGGAAGTTTAGTGAGGTTTAATGAGTAAATTTAGTATTTGAAAATTTGATAAGAGGTGTAAAAAGCATAGAGGTCAAGTGAGTAAATTTGGAGGTTTCAATAGAAAAACTCTACCCAAAACACTCTAAGGAGGTCTTCCCTAATACACCATTAAGATTTTTTTGTTTTTGTTTTTTTATTTGTTTTAATACTATTTTACTCTCACTCCTTTGTTACTTAGAGAGAGAGAGAATGGGAGAGAGAGAAACCATAGGAGACTACGCCGGATTCCGGTCACCAGCCGCCGCCCACCGGACTTTTCTGAAAACCTCACCGGAAATGTTTATTGCCCCCAATAGACATCTATTACCTCCCAATAGAGGGGGCAATAGACCTCTATTGCCCCCCAATAGAACTTTCGGTTGCTGAAATGAGAACTAATTTTTCAAAAATTAGACAAATAAAACTTTGATTAAAGAAAAAGAAAAAAGATTATATCAATTCAAAACGTTTATTGCTCTCCGATAGACGTCTGTTGCCCCCCCAATAGACATTCAAAACTTTTTTTTTCTTTTCTTCTGTCCCATTACTTAAAAAAAAAAAAAAAACAAAGAAATTGATTTGGGCACCCAATCGGAGTTCAACCGTGAGACTCGGGACTAGAAGTCGTCTTCAGCCGGAGATGTCGTTCAGCATCTTGGTCCAGATCCAAAAGCAGCGTCTTCAGCCGGAGAAGTTTTTGAGCTCATTGCTGGAGCAGCAAGAGGAAGAAGGTGGAGAGTGCTCCTTCGCGGGAACTGGAGATTGGAGAGAGAGAGAGAGAGAGAGAGAGAGAAGAGAGAGAAGAGAGAGAGAGAGAGAGAGAGAGAGAGATAGAGAGAGAGAGAGAGAGAGAGAGAGATAGAGAGAGATCGAGAGAGAGAGAGAGAGATTGAGTTCGACGAGTACGTCGACGCCGACGGGGAGGGAGCTGGTGAGGTTGCCGGAATTCAATACGAAGCATCCTGAGGTTTTCGTTGTGATGAGCCAGAGATTTGGAAAACCGGAATTCAGTCTGGCTCGACTCCTACAAGGAGGGAGCGAGAGAGAGAGAAACCAGATCGGAGGGAGGAGATAGATGAGAGTGGCATAAAATGTAATCTATTAATTAATTTAAGGGTAAAATAGTTATTTGATGTCAAATTATGTATGTGGGAACAAAAATCTGTTGCTGAAGTAAATGAGATAATTTTTTACTCATTTTAAAGCTTTAGATCAAGGTCCCAATTATTAATTGATACTTTATAGTGTTCCAGTTAAAACGTTTATGAAAAGTTGAGTAAATGAGATAATTTTTTACTCATTTTGAAGCTTTAGATCAAGGTCTCAATTATTAATTGGTACTTTATAGTGTTATAGGTAAAACGTTTATGAAAAGTTGAAAACTGTGAACGCAAATCTTATATATCTTCTATTAAATTTTTGTTTTTTGTTTTTTTCTGGTTACATCCCATCATTCTTTTTCTTTCTTGCCTTTTTCAGCTATAATGATACTACTTTTGTGATTATCATTGCTGCCAGTCTCTATTAGGATAATGATTGATATTTATCTTTTTAGTGAAAGGTTGAAAAGAAAGTAGGGTGATTTAATAAGAAGAGGGTACGTCACTGTTCATTAGGGTAGTAGCTAGCCTGGTTATATAGTAGAGACTAGCTAGCTATAGGGTCCCTAGTGTCATTTCTGTGACATACATGGATCTCTATCCCTATCTATCTCTATCTGTATCTGAGAGCCAAAGCACCTATCTCTCCCAACTCTCGAGATATATGCTCACACACGCACGCATAAATCTCTGTAAATCGATCTTTTTCCTTAATTACCTCATTCACATCAGCATTTCTTGTCTTTCTTTCTTTCCTTTCTTCTCTCCTTCGGTTTCAGTGCGTGCTCTCTTCCTTAACCTAATCCCCATCTCATCTCGATCTTCACTCACTCATCTCCTATATATATATTGCACATTCAGTCTGTGCTTTACCTATCCAGCTGATCGCGTCTGAGCTTAGGGAGTGTTTGGCAAGTGAAATTTTAGAAAATGTTGGGTTTAATGGAAGAAGTTATGAGTGAGCTGATGGGTAGGGAAGAGCTGAACGAACAAGGTCTTCCACCTGGTTTCAGGTTCCACCCAACTGATGAGGAGCTCATCACCTTTTACCTCGCTTCCAAGGTCTACAATGGCGCTTTCTGCGGCGTCGACATCGCTGAGGTCGATCTCAACAGATGTGAGCCCTGGGAGCTACCAGGTCCGTACATTTATTAATTTCATACATCCCTAGCTAGCTAGCTAGCTACCTCCATTTTCTGATCGAGCTCTATCAATATCATCATGGTGTTTTGAAACTATAATATAGCCAGCTACGTCCTTCATAGTTCATTCATAGTATTGTTTTCCTTTTTAAGTTCTGATTTTTCTCTTTCATCGATGAGTCTCATCTTTGATAGCTGAAGGCGATTTTATTTATGAACCCTTTTCTTAAATCGACTCATAGATAGTACGCAACATAAAGAGTAAACACTAAACAGATATTGAATTTATGAACTCCTATCGACACTCATATTTATGAACCCTATTCTTAACCTGTTTAATTTCTTCGGACGAATACCCCTGAATTTTGAAGCAAGACTCATCATGTATCTACATTCGTATGATTGTTTAAGCAGGAGAGCTATTATTATGAGATAAAGAAAAAAGAAATATGGCAGGAGAAAAGTTTTATGTGGCAATATGGCATCCCTCCATATATTATTAACCATAAACGTGTTCCTGTAACCCTGTCTCCATCAATGTCTTGTCTAACGCAGAGGTTGAGTATGAATCACACAATTGACACCCCACCCGGCCCCTTTTGTTTACTGTACTTTTCTGATCAGAAAATCTCCCTCCTCTGGTCAGAAAATCTATAGCTTTGTTTCTCTTCTGGTAAACGAAATTAATGAAACAGGGGACGTGCTGGTAGCCTGGTATTGATGATGTAAAACAATGTGGGTGCAGATGTGGCGAAGATGGGGGACAGAGAGTGGTACTTCTTCAGCCTCCGGGACCGGAAGTACCCGACCGGCCTTAGGACCAACCGAGCCACCGGCGCTGGCTACTGGAAAGCCACCGGCAAAGACAAAGAGGTTTACAGTGCCTCCAGTGGGGCCCTTCTTGGGATGAAGAAGACCCTCGTCTTCTACAAGGGCCGTGCCCCCCGCGGCCAGAAGACCAAGTGGGTCATGCACGAGTACCGCCTCGACGGGGACTTCTCCTCCTACCGCCACACGTGCAAGGTAAAAACCCTAACTGGACCCCACACCGCAACTCGTGCGGCTGAAAATGTTTTTCACCTTCCACCTTTCTTTTGTCGTTTGGCTAGTTGACTTTAATAGGATCAGTCGGAATCATACGCGAAAAGACTATTTTCACCTTGGTTGTTTTGCCTTTTACCTTTTCCGAGTTGATAGATGTGAATCTGATCTGATTGATTTAACAATGCAGTTAACTAATCTATTAACTGTTGTAATTTTTGTTTTATCTCTGTGATTTGTGCGCAGGATGAATGGGTGATATGTAGAATACATAACAAATCTGGGGACAAAAAAAACCCACTGCAAGCTCAAGGGCAAGGGGAAGGGCAACAGAGTAATTTCCTGCAACAAGTTGTGGAAGCTGCTTCTGCTTCTGCTTCTTCCAAAACTGGCTGCTTGCCTCCATTGCTGGATGTCAATCTCAGACGACTCATCAGAACCCTAGTTTTCTGCAAAGCCCTAGTTTACTGCAGATTCAAGAAAACGACTTGATGAAAAGTCGTAATCAACTGTTTCAACAACCCTCATTATCATCATCATCTTCATCCTCAGCAGCAGCACTGCACTCCATGCTCTTCAAGTCACTCCTCTATTCACATCAAGATCAAGCTGGCACTGGTACTAGTGCTCCTAAACAGTGCAAGGCAGAGGCTGCTAATCTTTCCCAGTTCCAAACCCCACCTCTTAATGCTGCTAACTTAAACTACTTGATGGAAAAGAATCACTCTCATCATCAACCAAACGTCCCAGACTCATTGCTTCAGTTTCATCACCATCCCCGAAATGCACTCTCTTTCGATGACTTCCATTATTACAATGGTGTGTTGGGGCTTTCTACATCTGCTACTGCTGCTGTAGATGCTGAGACTTCTTCCGCTTCCGTTGGTGGTTTCAACAGGGCAGGCTTTCAGACCATGTTAGATCCTCTCATCAAACTCCCTGCTGCAGAATCTTGGAATCTGGATATCGTTAAGAATCCATATCATCGATTATCTGAATATATACATATATAGCTGAGCTTCATTCCAGATAATCTAATCTAGTACTAGCTAGTATGGTACGTACGTGGTACTAATGGCCAGGCCGGCTTTGAATTAATGAATGTATGTATGTATCTATGTTGTTATTGGGATCTAGTGTGTTTCCTCAATCTTAGCATTGCTTTTCTTGTTTAATGTGTTTTAGGACTTTGAAGGTTGTGTTTGATGTGATGTCATGAATGGGTTAATCGGAGCTTGCTGTTCATATATTTGACGTCACCTCTTTTGAATTTGTGACTGGGGTTTCGGTAGCCTTTTTCAATTTGCGAGCACGTCTCGTCAGAGTAGTATAGCGTTCACTAGGCACTGCTAGGCTTCTGTTTAACTACTGTAAAAGGAAGATAATTAAGGCTGCAATCGGGTAGAGTAGGTGTATATTATATGATATCTAGCATCCTTATGCATGCATATGCCACGGATGGCTAATAATCTCATACTTTTATTTTTTCTTTATTTTACTTTTTACAGTTGGTTTTTTGAGTATCAAAAGGCTTTGATTTTTTAATATGATGTGTTTTTGCTTTCATTGATCATGCATTCATGCTTATGCAAGGTTGGAGCTTATCAGATAGAACACTTGAAAGTCCTGTAATTGTTGATAACATAGCTGCCATAGCTAACCTTGAAGATTTAAGCTCATAACAATGGAGGAGAAGAGAGAAAAGAGAGAGAGAATGTTGAAGCAATTTTTCTGAGTTTCTTCATGCCACACACCCTAATTCTTACATCATAACAACTATATATAGTTAGAGAATTACTCTAACAATTATTACAACTGAAATATGAAAATTACTTTTAGCTAGATAAAACCACATCAGCATGCATATAGACCACCAAACCATGACGGACAGTGGATTCCACACACTGGTCAAGATAAGAGCAGCTCACGTTGACTTGCATACGAGTTAGCACCTCCCCTCAATCTCAGTAGGGGATACCAGACTGAGATTGATACAATGCTCCTTAAACACTAGACTGTGTAATCCCTTGGTGAAGACATCAGCAGTTTGATATTCAGTTTGAACATATTGTAGTAACAAATCTTGCTTCTGAACTCTTTCTCTAACAAAATGAAAGTCATTGTCCAAATGCTTGATCCTTGAGTGAAATACATGGTTAGAACAAAGAGCAAGAGCAGAAAGGTTATCACATTTCAACAGAGGTGGTGCAGGAATTCTAATATGTAGATCACACATGACATGTCTTAACTAAGAGATTTCTGCTGCTGTATTTGCTAGTGCCCTATATTCAGCTTCTGTAGAACTTCTTGACACATAACCTTGTTTCTTTGATTGCCAAGATATAGGACAGTGAGCAAGATATACAATGAATCCAGTAGTTGATCTTCTGTGATTAACTTCACCAATCCAATCAGCATCACAATATGCATTAATATATGGAACACCATTGCCATACTTGTAAAACAAACCTTTAGAGAGAGTACCTTGCAGATACTTGAGAATTCTTTTGACAGAGGCAAAATGAACATCAGTTGGTGTTGACATAAATTGACATACAGTGTTGACAGCACAAGCAATGTCAGGCCTTGTAAAGGGTAAGTATTGGAGTGCTCCAATAATGCTTCTGTATAGTGTAGGATTGGACAATGGGGTTCCTTCATTTTTCAACAACTGAATATGTGGTAACAGGAGTATTACATTCTCTGCATGATTCCAAACCAGCTTTTGCAATCAACTCCTTAGCATACTTTTCTTGAGACAAAAGAATTCCAGTGTTCTTGTATTGGACATTGATTCCCAGAAAATAAGACAGTGGACCTAAATCTTTCATATCAAAAACTTCACTTAATTCAGTAATCACAAGCTTTAATTCATTTTCTATCTGAGCCAGTTATGATAATATGATCAACATATAATCGCAAAGCAATCACACCCTTGTCAGTATACTTAACAAACAAGCTAGGATCAGAATGTGAAAATTTGAATCCTAGAGTTGGAAGAAAATTGGAAAACTTCTCATTCCAAGCTCTAGGAGCTTGCTTTAGACTATAAAGAGATTTCTTCAACAGGCACACATGATCAGGATGATCAAAGTCAACAAAGCCCGTGGTTGAGCCATGTATACTTCCTCCCTAAGATCACTATGCAGAAAGGCATTTTTAACATCCAACTATCTCAACTCCCATTTGTTCATTGCAGCAAGAGCAACCACAAGTCTAACAATACTATGCTTGACCACAGGACTAAAAGTCTCATCATAATCCAATCCTTTTTCTTGACTAAAACCCTGAGCAACAAGTCTTGCTTTATATCTTGAAATTGATCCATCTGGATTCTTTTTTATCTTATAGATCCATTTACTTCCAACAATATTCTTCTTATGGGTGGAGGAAAAAGTTCCCAAGTACCTTGCTTTAATAAAGCATCAATTTTCTCATTCATAGCTACATCCCATGCAGGTATACCAGTAACAGCTCTAAACAACTTTGGTTCAACAGGATCCTGAATATCCATAATAGCATAAAAGCCACTAAAATAAGCAAGTTCATCAAAAAGACCTTGTTGAACCACACAGGAATAAGCACAATAATCTTGAAAAGTCTTCTGTTTCACAATTCCATTCTTGGCCCTAGTCAACATAGAGTGGTTATTATAAACCTAAGCTTGATCTTCTACAAACAATAGTTCTTGAGGAAGAGCATTAGCTTCTTGAAGGGCAGTAGCATTCTCAAGTACATTAACATTAGTATTATCAAGCTGATCATTACTAAGATTTTCAACTGAGTCATTAGACCTGGATGACATACTGGAACTACTACTAGAGTATTCATCACCTGTATTATCACCACCTGTATTATTACCATTACCATTATCACGACCTCCCCCATCAGCAGATACTGAGATAGCAGCAGAATGTTGAGGCACATCTTCAAAAGGAAGAATAACTTGTAATTGATCGGAAGTGAGAACAGGCAGCATGGAGGGATGAATTGTGGAGGAGGATGAATTAGAAGAAAGGGAAGTATAAGCTGAAGAGAGAACAGAAGGTGAGGGTGATAAAGTAGAAGAAGAACACGATGAGGAAGTGGACTGAAAAGGAAAGACAGTTTCATCATGAACAAAATGTAGACACATCCACAATTTGTTTACCTCAATGCTATAGCAGAAAACACCCTTATAGCCTAGAGCATATCCTAAGAAGACGCACATAGTAGTCCGAGGATCAAGCTTATCCTGCGAGTAAGATCTAAGATAAGGATAACATGCAGAACCAAACACCTTGAGAAATTTTAATTCAGGAAGCACACCAAAGAGCTTGAAATATGGAGACTGATGTTGAAGAGATTTGCATGGCATTCTGTTAATGAGATAAGCTGAATGTGCCACAACATGATACCAAAAAGATTTAAGCAACTTAGCAGCAGACATCAAAGTAATGCATGTTTCAACAATGTATCTATTTTTCCTTTTAGTAACTCCATTCTACTGTGGAGTATATGGACATGTAATAAGATGCAGAATATATACCTTTGCTATCAAGAAAAGCCTTAAATGCTTTGCTATTAAATTCACCACCTCCATCAGTTTGTAAAGATTGAATAGGAATATGAAACTGAGTCAACACAAAGTTGTAGAATTTGACAAATGTGGAGAAAGTATCCAATTTATTGATGAGAGGATGTATCCATACAAATTTAGTATGGTCATCAATGAAGGTTACATAGTACTTGAAGCCTTCAAGAGACAAACAAGGAGCAGGATCCCAAAGATCACTATGAACCTTTTGGAAAGGTGAAACAGACTGAGATACAGACTCTGAGAAGGGTAACCTATGCATCTTACCACTTAGACAATCAGTACACACATGAGTAGAAGCATCATTATTGTATTTTATATTGGACTGAGATAACATTCTTGACACAATGTCAGAAGATGGATGACCAAGTCTGTGATGCCAAAGTGTTGACTTGACAGCTGAACCAATAAAAGCAGTGTGAGAGTGAAAATAAGGCTGAGTGAGTCTTGGTGTTTTGAACAGAAAGAGCCTTTCTCCATTACTCTTTCCTTTGTACAGTAGATCCTTTGATGCTTTGTCCTGCACACATATGTCAACATCATCCATGACAATGAAACAATGATTATCCTTGCAGAGTTTGTTAAAAGATAGTAAATTGACTGCTAAGTGAGGAACATGTAACACTTTTTTAAGCTTGAATGTATGGTGAGCATGAGTAATATTAGCAGAACCAATGTGTTTGATATGCAAACCTTCACCATTGCCAATGGTAATTGACTTGCTTGACTTAAAAGGATGAGCAATGGTGAGATTCCTGATATCAGATGTCATGTGATGAGTAGCACCAATGTCACCAATCCACACTTCATTGTTATAAGATCCAGATGAACTTGCTCCAGAAGATTGTGCAACATTGCAGTGAGAGCAGAAGGTGGTTTTGCTCCCTGATATGCATAGTTGCTTCTCTGGTGAGAATCAAGTGTAGCATGACCTTTCAGACCACAAATTTGATAGATGACTACTGAGTGTGATGGATGATCAGTAGGGATATTATTTATGTAGAAGCAATAGACAGCAGTGTGCCCCTTCTTGCTGCAAATTTGACACTTAGGACAAATTCCAATGTTATTCCTGTACTCCAGATTGTTACCTTTGAAGTCGGTGTGCCCCTTCTTGCTGCAAATTTGACACTCAGGAGAAATGCCAATGTTATTCCTGTACTCCAGATTGTTACCTTTGAAGTCAGGTGAAGAAGGATTCTGAAAACATTTACTGGCAATATGACCTTTCTTGTGATAGTAGTTACACTTAGTATTTTGATAACAAGTTGATGTAGTGTGCCCTTTCTTGTTACAAATCTGGCACTCAATAGCATTGTGGCTCTTAGTGTTATGACTATCTCCTTGAGAAATTTTTTTGTTAGTACTCCAGCTTGATTGTTTTCCATTCCACACTCCTTTGCCCTTGTCATTATTGTAGAAGTCTGCAGTACTGTTGTTGTTGGACCTAAAGTTGGTCCCTCTAGCTGCCATTGCTGTCATAGAGTTATGTGGAACAAACTGTGCCCCCCAATATCTCTCTCAGCAGCCAAGAGTTGAGCCCTAAAGTCCTTGAGAGAAATAGAACTATCTCTAGCAAGAATGACAGTTTTGATCATAGAATACTCTTCAGATAGACCATTGAGAGTAACAACAACAATGTCTTCATCCACTATATGAACACCAACAGAGCTCAACTGATCTCTAGCATGTTTAATGCAAAGGAGATACTTATCAATAGAATCAACACCTTTCCTAATGGTCTGCATGTCAGTCTTCAACGGAATGATGTTAGCTCTTGAAACAGCGGAAAATCTCTCTTGCAAAGCAAGCCAAGCTTCATGAGAAGATTTGCTGCCAACAATGATTTCCATAATCTCATCATCAAGAGTGGCCATAAGAAGACCAAGAAGTGACTTATCCACTCTCTTCCACTGTTTGTAGGCTTGAGTGACCTCACTAGTTACAGATCCTTCCTTAGTCAATGCAAATCGAGGAGGACAAGGATAACTACCATCAAAGTAGCTGAATAGATCATTCCCTTCTAAAACTGACTAGAATTGAAAGCTCCATTTAACAAAATTGTTCTCACTCAACTTCACAGTAATCATACTTAGAAGTGAGGTGATATCAGACTGTGTGATAGCCATTTTTCACAACTTGACTTGAATCTACAAGTTACCAAGATATTTTCAGCTTTATGATGATCAACACAACATTTATGTTATCAAGAGTTATGTTATCACAACAACATCTTCAATTATGAACAACTATTATCAATCTCAACAGCAAACTTCACAAACTTATGAGATTTATTATCATTTCTCATCAATCATAGTAGATAAGACCTTAGCTAGCTCCATTTACCATAGAATCGACAGTCTCAAAGATGTAGTAGCCATCAAGTTAGGTAGATCTAACACCTCATATTCAAGAATAGACTCAATGAATCTCAGATATTCGTAATCACACAGCTTCTTCATCATCAAGAACGAAATAAGCACCAAACTCAAATAGATTGAGAAACACTACTACAAAAATCAAATCAGACGACACCTTTCAGACGACGCTATGCAATTATCTGTGGTGTGATTGGATTTTTTTTTTCAGACGTCATTTTTGTAGGAGCAGTCATCTGATAGGGACTTAAGAATTAGTTCAAAAGACGTTTAAGATAAAAACTGTTGTGTGACGCTAAAAAAATTGAGCGCCAAGTTTCCCACCATGTAAGTGGTGCTAAACGCCATATGAAATCCCAAATTTTGCCTAACATGTATTTTGATCATATGACGAGAAAAAATATAATTGTGGTCTGATGAAAAGTGTGACAGAAAGGAGGGAGATTTCCCGCCACCATTTTTCTCCAACTCCCCAAAGGGGAAAGTCATATTGATAGGAGACAAACCACAAACTTAAAACAGATGCATTCATACCACATTGTTATAAATTTCTGTTGTGTGAGTCTTTGTCCAAATTAATAGGGCAATGTCCAAATGGGCTTGAAACCCTAACACTTGAACAATAAAATAATAAAACAGATCGACCCAAAGCCTCACTCCTCGATCTCTACAGCGCCTCTGTCTCGACACATGCAAACCCAAAACCAAAACCTCATCCTCTCTCTCTCTCTCTCTAAACTCAGAGAGGTCGCAAAGTCATTTCATACAACTCACTTTGACTCACTCAAATCTCAGGTTCTCTCCCACATCAATTCCGAAAATGGCGACGAATATCGGCATGATGGACGGGGCTTACTTCGTCTGTAGATCTGAGATCTTGGCTTGGATCAACTCCACTCAATCTCCAACTCCATCTAAACAAAGTCAAAGAAGTTTGTTTTTTCCCCAAATTCAAACCATAACCTTTTCAATTTGTGATTATGGTTTCCGTAATTCAATTTTAGTCATTTGTATCTCCGATATGTGTGTTTCAGGCATGTTCAGGCGCGGTTCACTGCACTCTCTCCCACTTTCACAATGTTCACCGTCTTCTTCTTCTTCTCCTCATGTACTTAAGGATTTCGTTTCTCTTTTTCGCTATTCTCATACAGTAACTGGTCTATGATTTTGCAAGTAGATTTTACCAAAGAACTCAAACCCCTTTTCGATTACAGTCGCGTACAGCCTCTCAATGTCATCTCCCTTGACGATGACGACGACGGTGGTGATCTCTTTTCGATAACTGAATCTTTACGAATTCAATCAAGGCTTGAATTGCTTCCAAGTTCGGTATTTTGAAGCGTTGAATGTTTCTATTGCAGAGGACGAGGCGTCTGCTTCTCCTCCGACCAAGAAGAGGAAGAAGGCTTCGAATTCAATAGTAAGCAGCTATTATCCACTATCGAATGTTTCGATTTTACATATGGTTTTCAATTTTTTGATATCTTTTTCTGGATTAATTGGGGATTAGGTTGAAAAGGTTGATGACAGTGTGAAGGTTGGGTCTTGAACTCTTGATTAATCCGCCAAGAATCTGGTGCTTCACCTTTCTGGATAAGACAGTGTCAAGGTTGGTTCTTGCTTAATCTTATTTCTTTATGGGTTGTTAATCATGCGATTGTTGGTTTAATAATTTGCATGTTCTTCTCTGGCAAGGATTGAGGTTGGCTACCTGTATCCAGGATAGTGGTGTCAAAGAAATCAAGGCCAAGAGGAGTACAATCATGGTAAGAAATCAAGCCCGCCCGGCGACACCTCCTCGACAACAACCACGGTCACCTGCGGCGCCTCTTTCCTCACCTTCTTGGGATAGCGAGCCTCGACGAATTCCATGTTTTCTTCTTCTTCCTCTTCATCGGCGTCATTTTGTCACTGCTTTGTTTGGAGCACCACCCGGGTGGTAGCAGCAGCGATGGGCCTCGATCTTTTCTGCGGCTCCTACCCCGCAATGGCCACTGGCGCCTTCTCTTGCTGCGGCCCACAACGAGTAGCGGGCGCTTTCTCTTTCTGCTGAACGGGAGCAGCAAGGCCCTTACTCAGGCCAACCGCCCCGCCACCACCGACAAGCCATCAGCGCCAAGATGTGAGTGGTGCAGCATCGGCAGCACCGTCGGAGCCTTTGACGGACTCACCGCCAGTGTCTGAGGATCGACGGTGGTTTGCTGTGCGGCAAGCTTGGCGGCATACATACCCTCAAGGAAATCCTGCATCTCTGCTCTATCCATGGCCTTGTCAAATGCGTCGTGACTGGATTTGTTTCCCGGCGGAGAATCTGGGCAAACCACCAAGTTAACACAAAAAAAAAAAAAAAAATTTACCACTTGTTGGCGAACGACACTTACCAACGGAACCTGTCAACTTCAGGTCGACCAGCAACCGCAGGTCAAGTAGATTGCGATTCTGCCAACACCCCCTGATCCGTGCCACGCGATACTACTCCTCTCGAGTCAGGTTAAAGCATAGACCCGCTGCACGAGAAAAAAAATGTCAGAAAACGACCAAGGCACTTCACAGACAAGTACTGCTAACACTAAATCATCGAAATCTGACAACCTCGGACATAGAATCCTTCAAATTCTCAATCAGCTTGGGCGCCCGCTGGCGGCAATTTAGATTAACTTGATCACTACACCCCTGCCGCCTCATGTACACCAGCTTGTAGAAGTGCAGAACCTCCGCCACAGTCAGACCCTAGCATTCGGAGCGAGGCCGAACTCACACACCAGGATCTGAAGGTTGGGCAGTAGCGAAAAGGTGACACCTTGGCGGAAGATAACCTCGTGTACGGCGGCGTATCCAGCCGGTAGAATGGATGCCCTATCCTCCGTCGTTGGCACCCACAGCTTCACTACGCCGGGAAGACGGAACACTGGCTTAATTCGGTTCACAACTGCCACAGTCATCGGCCCGCTGGCCTCGTCCACTCTGGTACCGTCACTAAGGACCCAGGTTGACTCGACTTCCTCCAGGCCAGCCTCCTCCCCGTCGGCAGAACTGCTAGCGGCACTATTACTCGCTCGCCTCTCCTCATGCCTTTTGCTGGTGGCAGCGTCCTCACGCACCCTAGAACTCTCTGGACGCCCGGCACGACCCATAGCAAAGTCCGCGGGTATGGTCTGTAGCGATTCGATGTCTAGCAGATTGAACAATGAGGTTCCTGCAGGGGTAGACGGACGCAACGAGTCAATAAACCCTCTATCCGCCACACTCAGCAACACATCAGACTCGGAATCCTCACTGCTCGAGATCTCTATGACGCTAGCCATCACAAACCCTAAAACCCAGGTAAGTTAGTTCCAAACCGATCTACACCAACCCCATAGCAGTTTTCAGTCATGAACACCAAAACATTTACCTAGAAAATGCCAAAACAAGAACAAAACACATCTACACTTAAAATCCAGATTCGACCATCCAGCTAACAGATGAATCCTAAACCTCGATCAAACACATACACCCACCCCCAGAACCTAGTCTAGACCCTCAACACAATAGGGACTGCTAGAACTTAATATAAATAACAAACACAAAAACTGACAAACAAACAAACAAAAAATCCCAATAAAACAGGGATGGGTTGACGATACCAACCTCAAAGATAGAGATTCTAGTACGCTTGAGGACACTCGTCTTCGATGCAAGAGGTCTTCGTCCTCAGGAGATCGACAACTTCACGGAATCGCAGAATCTTCTTCTCAGGAACAGAGGGTAGCTTGAAGACGACGATATCAGTTCAAAGTGCAAAGTGTTGAACCACTTGGTTTCGCCCACTTTTATGTCAACATAAAACAAATCTCCGCTGTCCGCTGAAAAATGACATCACACGACAACCGTACACGTGGCCCATGATCGCACTTACTCTCCGGATTAACCGAGGCGTCGCCTCGGTTACAAATCAATAAGCACTCACATTAATGGCTAGGAGACGGGCGTGCTGCAGAGATGTTATTCCACACGCTAACCCAGTACATGTCGGCCACGTGTCGAACGCAGTCATACGAAGAGTCCAGCAGAAGCAACCATCGAAAAGGTAGTCTCCGCTAAGCGCAACACCGCTAGTGGAACTTCCCCCTTTTCACCTTGCAAATGAGGCTGTCTCCGCTAAGCGCAACTCCGCTAGCGGAATTTCCCCATTTTCAGCTTGCAAGTGAGACAATCTCGGCTAATCGTAACTCCGCTAGCGGAAATAACTCCGCTAGCGGAAATTCTCCCTTTTCACCTTGCAAGTGAGGCAGTCTCCTCTAGGCGCAACTCCTCTAGCAGAACTTCTCCCTTTTCATCTTGCAACTAACAGTCTCCTCCAAGCGCAACAATACTAACAGAATTTCTCCCTGTCGTCCATCAGGCAAAATACTCTCCGCTGACCTCAACACCTCTCGTCGAGTTCACAGAGACCCCCGTGATGCTTCTAACAACTCTCAATGGGTGGAGGGATATCCGCCAATGGAGCTTCCCGAGGCAACGACTCGCTCTGGCAATGACCATCACGCGGCGTTGCAGTTAAGCAATGTCCTTCCGGGATAAGTAAGGGAACATGTCAATAGTCTTTGACAGCCCTGATCAAGCATGTTGACCCTTGACACTAGGGTACCAAAAATTGGGCTCGCTACCCATCACCCTCTGCTCAGTGCAGCTTCCCTCAACAAACAATATACCGACCAAACGGAGGTCTATCATAGCCGGGGAGTGGGGGACTCCCTGGGGGGCCTAGCAGGGACTCACTCGAAAGGGTACAAAGCGTTTGCTCAGTAAGTCCATGGTTAACAATGCACTGATGCTAATTATGCTCTTGCAAGTCTAGCGGAAGTAACGCTCACTCGAAAGGGTACAAAGCGTTTGCTCAGTAAGTCCATGGTTAACAATGCACTGATGCTAATTATGCTCTTGCAAGTCTAGCGGAAGTAACGCTTTGAACCGCTAGGCAACTCCCCAACCAAGATTGCCCTAATTGACTGGGGACTTGGGGACTTGTACTTACATAAGCATTTGTAAGCATAATTGGCTATAATGAGCCATACTCATGATACAGCCAGCAGTACCAGCTGCCGCCAACTGTGTGACCTAGGGAAACACAGCCAAACAGGCTACCGCCTGAGCCCCGGCTCATCCCCAGATCACTCCTGACGAGCTGCCACGCACCGCGTCAAGCTGGCATCAGAAGCTCCAGAAGCTGGGAACTGAAGCATATCAGTCCCACATCGAAAACAAGGAAGAGGTCAGCCTCTTCCCCACCTATAAAAAGTTTTCTCCTCTCTCCTTATTAATAACGCATTTACTACTCACCTATTGTTACTCTGTCAATATAATTACATTGACTAACTTAGGCATCAGAGAAGAGAAGACCGCCCAACGCGGTTTCCCTCTGACGCCGCTTTGTATTTCACTTGACAGGTAGCAGAAGCTCTGAGAACATTGCAAGTAGCGGTCTGCCCATCGGATCAGAATTTACCAAAGACTTGGGCTACCGCCCAAATCTAAAGCATTAACACTCAAAAATAGGAACTTTTAGTAAAAAATATCTCGAAATAGGTCGCCAAAAAATTTGGCTGGAGGTGGTCGGAAAAGTAGCTGGTGGCTGGAGGTGGTGGTTGTTGGCCAGAAACTGCTGGTGGGTTGCCGGAAAACTTCTGCAAAGGCTGCTAGCAAGTCTAAGAGGCTTAAGCAAGGCTAACAGGGTTACTACTTACTCTGGTGAGGCTAACACTTGGCACAAAGGTGCGCATGCCTGTTGCTGGCGAGGCTAACTGCTGCGGGGGTTGCAACTTGTGCAAGGCTAACACTATTGGTAGGGGTCGCAGGTAGGCGAGCCTATCATGCCTAAGGGATGCGCAGAGGATGTGCGGGGCTGTTGCGCAGGGGCTGTCGGTAGTGAGGTCAACGCTTGCACTGGCGAGGCTAACAGTCATGCCCTAATTTTTAAACAAAAATAAAAATCTATATATATAATCCCATAATTATACATGCGTGATGATTCAACCATCAATACAAAATACCTGAAAAACTTTTTCCTTTTAAACCAAGTACATATTGATGCACTGAACCCACAAAGTCAATATATACTCACTCAGCAGAGTTATATGTTACACGAGTTATGAATTAAATTGCCACAACAAAATAATACGTAAATGCTCCTAAGAGCTCACTATAAGCGGAAGTCATAATAACGGCAAAGTCACAAAATTGGCTTCCTACTGTAAAGCTGCTAGCACGCTACCTCAGTTTTCAGCCACGATTACCCTGACTTGCAAGACTAACCCCTACACCATTGAATAATGCACCGGGTTGGCACACAACAAACCAGTAAGCTTATGAAAGCTCGTATAAGTAACTCAAAACAACTCACACAAAATCACGGGATAAACCTACACGTTTCAATCAAGAAACAACTCACGCAAATCACGGGATAAACCCACACATTTCAATCAAGAAACAACTCACACAAATCACGACGGACAAACTAGAGCTCTAACTGATCGTATCTATTAACCCGGCCAAAGGCGTGAAGTCTCGATTTTCCCATCCTCGATCACATTTCGTGATCCACGATCCTCAACTTGTAAGTCTTTGGATCCACAGTATAAATACCAAAATATTTAAAGGAGTTGTTGTGGACCCAAAATGTTACACGAATCTAAAAACAAAAGATTCCCCATAATTGATCCCTATCAATTACTCCCGGTACAAGACCCACATTTAAATAAGCCACCCGTGAACTAAAAATGTTCCACAATACACAACACTTTTCAAAACAATAGAAATCAACCCTTTTCACAAAATATTGTTTCACGAAAAGTCACACCCCAAAACAATAAAATGAATGCACGCACAATTATTGTTTTATCACAACAAAATCTCCAACACACATATATTTCACGTAAATATATATATGTAGACATTCACTCAGGAATGCTACTAATACAAACTATAGTTTGCAGTTAACTAAATAACTCCCAAAACGATAAGGTAAACCCGTTCGTAAATGAACATTGTGAGATTACTCACCTCAGAATCCTAGTGCGTCTTCTATACAGAACCGAACTAACACTCACACCAACAACTCGTCCAAATCACCTTGAGAAGCACCTAATCACCAATGGTCTCAAATCAGTATACGAATAACCAATTGATTAAAGTTCGAATCCCCAAATCGAACAACAACCCTGAAAGTAACTCCAATCGAGGTGAACCCTCATCCGAGACCACCTAAAGTCTCTGGAATGCTTTTACGATCGATGTGACAAAACCACAAATCGATCGGATAGTCGGATCCTCACGAATCGATAACCGAAACTATCGAAATCACAAAAACCCTAACATGCTCATACGATCTCCAAAAATTACGTATTGTATATCAAAATGTTCTTATCAACGAGTAGATGAAAATCAGGAATAGAAACTATCCATGAGGTGACCAGAAAACAGCATGAAAACACCACCACAGTGGCGGAGCCACCGCCGGCCCAAAGTCGGAATTTAACAAAACTTCCAACACAAAAGTTCTTCATCTCAACTCTAATTACAACTTTCATAACTACACTAAAGTCAAATTATAAATCCATCGATCAAATTTTACCTTAGAACAAATTGGGCCGATTGAAACCCTAGAATTTCAATGCTTCGATTCGTCCTCCATAAGTGAAATCATTGCAAGCTACCTTGGGAGAATCCTTCCCCAGCCTCTGGGCAACAAAACCCCTCAAGAAACACTGGTGGCTGGAGGAGGAAGAACCAAAGGTGGCAATTTCGTCCCCGTCGCGGTGGTTTCCTAACATGCTCATACGATCTCCCAATGGTTTCACATCCTATGGCGGCCGGAAGAGGGAGAAATTAGCCGGCGAAGTAGAGAGGGCAACTCAGGCTCGGGAGAGATGAGAGAGAAAAACTTTCCAAAATGGAAATTCTAATATTTTTCCAGAAATTTCCCTATTTTAACCAAAATGGAAACTTTTTCCAATGGCTATAACTTCTTCATACGTACACCGATTTTTATGTTCCCCATGTCCACTAACTCGTAACGACGCGCTCTACGACTTTCGTGAAGGAAGTTTTCAGAGAAACTCAACGAATAAAAAGTCAACCTTCGCGACCCCTCCTAAAATGATGCTTCCTGAATAATTATTCACCCGAAACACTTCCGCTCATTCTATGAGCCACGAAACCATCCAATTTAACCACAAAATTAATTCCAGAAAATCCTCAGAAAATAATAACGAATTTCCGGGGTACTACACTAACGCTAGGGCAAGCGAGGCTAACAGTATCGGCGGAGGGGTGTATGAGCGCGCACATAGTCCGGGCAGGCTAGCGCTGGCAAGGCTAACAGGCCGGTTCGTGAACTTCTGGTGGCCGGTTAGGTGGTTTTCCGGCAGGTTCTGGTGGTTTCGTCGCTGGTTCTAAAAGCTAAGATTTTAGGGTTTCAGGGTTAGAGCGTCGTGCTGATAACGTGTTTAAGGAAAACATAATTGGAGAGAAATTATTGTACTTTCATTGATAATAGGGGCCTCTTTATATAGAGGATTACAAACATAGAATCAGAGTTGTACATGAAAACATAATCGTGCGATGAATGGATAGCTACGAAGATATCTCTAATATTAACCCTATTACAACTTTCACAAGTAACCTAGAGTTTGGGCCAGACACATATTCTGGATTTATTTGAATAGTGTGTAGATTAATGACCTTCCACCTATTATTGACTCATAAAGAGAAACGAAGAAAGTTTCACATGAATTTTGTGATTTTGCATTAAGTGAATTTCTCACGGATACAAGATTTTTTATATATATTTATGACATCATGAAACAACCCTTCTTCTCACCTTGGCAGTATGAAGAACAAAGAGCTCTCCATGCCAAGCAGAGTCAGTTACTTCCACTTCAAGAAAAGTATTATAGGCAAAGATTGAGGGCTATTTGACTCAAAGACTGGGATCAAAACTCTGCGTATTATCATGGAAAAACTTCAAACAGAAAAAACCAAAACACCATCAAAGGCCTTCAAACTCCGCTAGGTGATTGATAGACTAATTCGGTTGAAGTAAAAAACATACTTCTCGAATATTATAGAAAGTTTTTCACCACTGAAGGAGTTAATGATGAGGTTATTTCAACAATATTGAGAGCAACACTAATAAACGTTACTGCACCCATGAATGAGGAACTAAATTTGCCGAATCTAATGAGGAAATAAAGACTGCCTTATTTTAAATGCATCCATCAAAAAGTCCAGAGCCCAATGGTATGTCGCCATTCTTTTTCAAAAATATTGGCATGTGTTGGCCTTGATGTGGGCTTAGCCATTTAGAACTTCTTAGAAAAGGGAGATATATTGGTAGAATCCAATTTGACTCATATATGTCTCATTCCAAAAATAAAAAACCCTACTGATGCTACACTTTCGACCAATTGCCCTATGTAATGTAATTTACAAAATTTGTTCAAAGGTTTTAACCAATATACTCAAAAAGTGGATGCCTGAGATTATCTCTCCACTACAAAGTGCTTATGTACGTACCTGGAAGAATGATTTCTAATAACACACTTGTGGCTCTTGAGGTAGCACATTTCGCACAAACTACGAACTCAAGAAAATGGTTTCTTCTGGCTCAAGTTAGATAACAGTAAGGCTTATAACTAGCTTAAATGGCCATTCTTGCATATTGCTCTTACAAAATTGGGTTTTCCATCTAGTTGGATTAACATGGTAATGAGGTGTCTTTCATCTATTAGTTAAGGAATTTGATGAATGAAGAGGCAACTGCAAGAGTAAATCTAACGAGAGGTATTAGGCTGGGTGAACCTGTCTCACCCTACATGTTTATTTTATATGCTGAATGGTTGTCTGCATTAATCTCTTAAGCTGTGTAGTCTGGGACTAATAAGGAAAATGAGTTCACAAGCTCCTACTTTACATCATCTATTTTTTCGTGCTGATGACAATCCTTTATTTGGTGCGGCTACTCTTGATGAATGCCTTGCTTTCAAGGACATATTAAACACATATCAAAGAACCTTAGGCCAAAAGGTAAACGTCCAAAAAGCAATTTGGGTTTTAGCGTTCAAACAGATTTGCAGGAAGTTCTAGCTTCGATTTTGGATGTGAAGTGTGTTGAGGAGCATGATTGTTATTTGGGTTTGCCTTTGAGAGTAGGTAAATCTAAGACACAAAGATTTCAGTACATAAAGATCAATTATTGAAGAAATTAGTCAGTTTGAAGTCCAAGGTCCTCAGCTGTGTAAGTAAAGAAATTATGATCCCAAACTATGCTTCTATATGTTATGAACTACCTACTACTGAAAGATTTATGTGATGATAAGCCTTGTCACTGGCTTGGCCCATTCGTAGCTGTCTTGGGCCAGGCCTTATTATATTTTAAAATAATAATGGGCCAGGCTTTATTGTAAATCGAAGGATCCAAGCCCGTCCATATAAAGCGGGCTTTTTCGGGCTTGGCCTTGCGGGCTTTATTTACAAATAAATCTTTAAAGATACTAAAATTTTGTAAACCTATATTTATATATCATACACTCTAAAGAGCAATCTCTATCAAATTTTTTTTTAAATAGAAAAACCGACCGTTAGATGAGATTATTACAATAAATTATGCGTGTGGTAAAAAATTTAGCCAATTTCATCATATGAGATTATTTGTCAACCGTCGTCACTTGTATGTCCTCTTTGTTGACTGATGGCGTGACGACCGCGAAACATGCTTATTTTTTCACATCACGTTTGTAAATATTCCATCGTTGGATGTGCGAGGACATAAGATAAAAAATTGAATTTTAATTACAAATAGGTTGGCCTATACCAATTTGCCTCCTAAAGTTGTATGACTTATACATTGCATTTAAATTGTTGAGGTTCATTCTAAAGCAACTATGAAGTGGAAAATGAATTTGGAAGAACCAACCGGTCGATGGAGAGATTGTAATATTTTATGATGGTTGTAAAAAATCCAGCCAATTTGGTTCTCATTTCGAATTCGATCAACTAGGTCAAACTTACTTACTTTTATAAAGCTATATTTATATATCATACACTCCAAAGGGCAACCTCTATCAATTCAAAGAAAATGGGAAACCGACAGTTATATGAGATTATTACGTACAATAAATTATGAGTGTGGTAAAAAATTTAGCCAATTTCACCATATTTTATAAATCCGATCAAATTGGTCAACTGTAGTCATGATATGTAGAATATATGCACATATGCTATATATATGCACATATTTTATATAAACACACACATAGATATATATATATATATATATAAATGGAAAGTTCACGTGTACACATACAGAAGATATTTATAGGCCTTGGATAGCAAGAACATTTTGTACATGTTTGTGACTTGAGCTCAGATATGTGTATGGAGACCCTGTAACAATCTCTAGCCCACAAAGGAGCGACTTCTTACTAAAGGCTATGTGAGTGAAGTCAAGTGCCTTATACACAATCACAGGCTTGAAAACAATGCTCATTGGTTTTGTAAGTGCCCTATTGCTTTTGAGTTTCTCTATGCTGCACCTTTTACTCTTTATCATTTAACACTGCCAAACTTGAATTTCAAAGAATGGATGTTGGAACAAGCACTTCATCTTAAGGAAGAACTGTTTCAAAAGTTTGTTATGATTATTTAGGGATCGTGGAAGAATCATAACACCAAACTGTGGGAAGGTCCACTAAAATCCTCAAATGATATTCTCTTTAGCTATTTTATGTGGTTAGAGGAATTTAAGAATGCTAGGAAGTCGACTGTATTGCCTGTATTGAGAGTGGTAAGAAAATGGCAAGCTACTGATACACTTAAATTTAATGTGGATGGAGCATACTTGCCGCCGTTGCCTCAAAGAGGTATTGGAGGGGTTTTAAGAAACTCTAATGGGCAGTTCCAGGCTGCCTTTACACAACCCATGCGTCATGTTAGTTCTGCATATCTAATAGAGCTGTTGGCCATTAGAGAAGTACTAGATTTTGTCAAACATGCAATTGCATCATGTCACAATTGAAACTGATTGTCTACAAGCTATGAACGACATCACAGATACAATTTCTAATCTATTTGATCTTAGTAGTTTGATATTCAACATTCAAGGTGCATTACAGAGTATGTAGGGTGTCTAGATAAAATTTACTCCTTTTTCCTATAATAGAGTAACACATAGATTAGCAAATATTACTTTTGAATCTAAACAATGAGAAACTTGGTTTGGCAGTGCTCCAACTTGTATTCTCGATATTGTACAACAATAGTGTAAGTTTTCACCTTGATCCATGAATAGAGCTTCACACTCTTCTTCAAAAATGAGTGTTTATATATAATAGCTTGTTGGAAATTATGAATAATTTAGAATTATGGGAGTTTTTATGATTTGAATAATTGTGACACAATGTGACTGTTATGGTGATTATAGGAGTTACAGAATTTGAGTTGTTAAGTACTTATGTCTATTGTAATTGCGTTAGTTATGGCATGTCTAGTGTAGGCCTATTTAAATTGGCTAGTCTAGTTGAGTAAGGTGTAGAGTAGTATTTTGTAGAATTATGGTAAGAGTGGATTCCTTTACTAGTTATTTTGAGAGTCTCCTCTATATCTTTCTCTAGGTGCTCTGTACATGTCTTTGGACTGTACGTCTCCTATATTGTGTGTCATTCATGCATCCTATCTCCCTACCCAAAACTAGTTTCTTATTTTACGCTTCCGCTGTTATCCAACAAAGTGGTATCAGAGCACTAGGCTCGATCTTATGGTGTCTTGGCATTGGTTGTTGTGGTTATTGTTGCAAGGTGGTTGAAGAAATCTGTGGTGGAAGAAGTATTGCTGGGCAACGAAATTAAAGGATGGAAAAAAAAAAGGGAGCAAAGACAGAGTTGTGAGAGAAAAGAAGAAGAATAGAAATGAGAGGCAGGGAAGGAAGAAAAATTGAAGAAGAGAAGATTGCAAAGAAGAAAAGAAAGGGAGTCAGAATGATGGAGAAAAAGAGAAAGGGAGAAATAGAAAGAAAAAAGGGAGAGAGAGATGAACAAAGAAAGAAAAATAGAAGGGAGTAGAAAATATGGAGAAGAACTAAGAAAATGAGGGAGAAGAAAAGTAGATAGAGAAGAAGAAAGAGAGCATAATTTGGACCTCGATAGAAGGGTAAAAGTCCCTTGAAGAATATTGTTAATGTTAGTGACCGAGGGGTCTAATTAATGTAAAGAATGAGAGAGAGAGAGAGAGAGAGAGACACACACACACACACACACACACACACACACACACAAGAAGTATAGTGGTTCGTCTCCCGTCTTAGCAGAATACTACGTCCACTTGAAAACTTAACTAGTGTGTTTGGGCCTTGCGGCCCAAGGGGATTACAAGAGATGTAATGGGATGATCTTTCTAAGTGGGAGGAGGGATCCCTTTTGTAGGTAAGGGAACCCCTCTCATTTACATTTTCTTCAATGTGGGACAAAGAGTCCCATTTGTAGTCTTCAAAGCATGTTGTGAAGACAAGTTGGCAAGGCCAGGAAGGTTGCTTCCCGGTGACGTCTTGGTCGCTTCCAACTACCACGGGGTAGGTTGTATGTCGGGCTACGGTATGCATATCGTGGTTGGGTCCCACCATGGCTTGTTGGTCCACAAAGAGGGTGTTACTTATGCTTGGTGAGATAGCAAACTAGCTTGTTAGTAGAGGTATCTACAAGTCCCCGAAGTCCCCAAGTAAGAGGAGCTTCTTGGTTAGGGAGTTATATACATGATGTCAACAAGCATAAGTAACGTCTGGGCGGCGCCCAGCCCCTATAAGTCCCCGAACTCAGTAAGCAAGAAGGGACTCCTTAACCTGTAAAATAGAGATAGAGGCATGAGCACGTAGAGTACTTGTTGTATTGAGCAACGTATGTGAGTTGCATTGATATGCACTTGCATATACTCATGTACAAGGTGCATGATACATGTTGATGTATATATGTGAATGGCGTTAAGTACGATCGGTTATGACGTATAAACTCAAGAACACGTATGGTTGTATGAGTAAACGGATTGCTTATGATAAATACGTGATGCGAGCAAGAAATCGAACGAGGTCGAGTTTTGACAAGGTTACGCTCGTGAGGTGTAAGTTGCATGAGCGCTGTGAAGGCAAGAGTTCGTAACTCATGAACAATGGCTAGGCGAACGTTTTGTGTTTGTTTGGTTTTTCGCTCGTATTAATGGAACATGAAAAAAAATTGATTTGTGGCAAACGACAAATGGTAGAAGAATTCAATGTTTCATTAATGTGTCCTATTTCGAGGGGATATGAGTGTAAAGCTCGAGATTGCCGAGAAGGCGTGAGCATAAAACTCGGGGTTGCCAGGAATGCATGAGCGGGAAGCTCGAGGGTGTCGTGAAGGCATGAGCATGAAAGCTAGGGAATGCCGGGAGGCATGAGCGGAAAGCTCGTGAGAGGGAAGCTCGGGGGTGCCGGGAAGGCATGAGCAGAAAACTTGTGAGCGGGAAGCTCGGGTGTGCCGAGAAGGCATGAGCGAGAAGCTCAGGGGTGCCGTGAAGGCAAGAGAGGGAAGCTCGGGGATGCTGGGAAGGCATGAGAGGAAAGCTTGATGGGTGCCGCGAAGGCATGAGCGTTAGAGCTCGTGAGCGGGAAGCTCGGGGGTGTCGGGAAGGCATGAGCAGAAAGCTCGATGGGTGCCGGGAAGGCGTGAGGGGGAAGCTCGGGGGTGCCGCGAAGGCATGAGAGGGAAGCTCAGGCGTGCCGGGAAGGTGTGAGCGTGAAAGCTCGATGGGTGCTGGGAAGGTGTGAGCGTGAAAGCTCAGGGATGCCGCGTAGGCGTGAGCGTGAGAGCTCGTGAACGGGACGCTCGAGGGTGCCACGGAGGCATGAGCGTTAGAGCTCGTGAGCTAGAAGCTCGGGTGTGTCGGGAAGGCATGAGCGTTAGAGCTCGTGAGCGGGAAGCTCGGGGATGCCGCATAGGCGTGAGCATGAGAGCTCGTGAGCGGGAAGCTCGAGGGTGCCGTGAAGGCTTGAGCGCTAGAGCTCGGGGTGCTGCGGAGGCATGAGTGTAACCGTCATTAATTATGCTGGGTTGTATGTACAAGTCCCCGAAGTCCCTAGTGAAGGAGGGTTTTCCTGCGGGGTTGATACTAAAGTATAGCTTTGTGCCATATAATGAGCATAATTAGTGCAAGTGCGTCATCCATCTAGAATTTTGTCGGAGTGAGCGCTTATGCCTAATCGGGTGGGCCCCCTGCTAGGCCCTCCGAGGAATCCCCAACTCCTGGCTATAGACCTCAGTATGGTCGGAAAATTGTTTGATGAGGGGAGTTGCGTATGAGCAATGGGTGTTAGGTAGCGAACCTAAACTTTGATACCTAAGAGGCTAGACAAAATATTTACATATAGTGTACATGTAAATCTTACTAATTGTATGAACAACAAATAAGCATGGCACAGTTTGTTTGATTGGCACATGTTTATTTAATTGGGTGGCAATTAAATAGAAGCATGGCATATGTATAGCATGTACTTGTAATGAAGTTGCTACTAGCATTTTGTATTGTTGTAAATATGTTTAAGGATCATTGAGATTGATATGTGGAGCATGGCATATCTGGCATGTGAGGCCTAGAAAGTGTTGCCAAATGTAGGAAATGTTGTAGGCATGCTTAAAAGTAGTAAAACATGTACATGCATGGCAATAGCTCTAATTGCAAGATCGTAAAGGAAGATATATTTACTTATCTTATGCCGATCTAGAGTGAGTTGGAGTTGGAATTGATGTAAGTACCTAAATCATGTTGGAGTTGTCCAAGCATGACGCTCCATTGCTCCGGCAAAGTCCCTTAGTAGAGGGCTAATGATCTTGTTGATTGAAATGGTGCTTGCGTCTCGTCAACATAAGATAAGGTAAATAATTAGCACTTTTTTCCGTATGATAAATTGATTAAATATGTGAAATGAAGTGAAGGTCCGCTGGGATTGAAGTCTCCGCTGGGATTGCAGCTCCTCTAGGAGTGATGGTCCGCTGGGATTGCCGCTGAAATTTGCCGCTAGGAACTAGCGAGTTTGCCGCTGAAATTTGGCACTGAAGGTGATGACGTTTTTCCGCTACACAGGCTAGCGGTGCCGCTGGAGTTTGCTGTGTCTGGGTCGAAGGGGATGGTGTTTCTCTTCTGACACAGGCTATTGGTGCAGCTGGATTAGCCTTGCTAGCGGTAGATTTTTTTTTTTTTTACCGCTAGGTTGATGTTGTTGTAAGAGCGCGTTTCTCCGTGACACAGGCTAGCGGTGACACTGGATTAGCCTTGCTAGTGTTGACCAAGCGTTGACCAGCCTTGATTGGGGTTGACCAAGTGTTGATCAGCTTTGATGGTCATTGGCCAAGCGTTGACTTGGTAGATGGCACAAGTTGCCGCTAAGAATATCAATTATATAACTCAAAGAAAAATTATTTTGAGCTCTGTTAAGATGACTTAACTCACAGGTATGTGACAAAGCCTTTGTGTTGGCTTCCCATAAACGACGCCAATGTTAATGTTAGTGACCGAAGGTCTAATTAACGTAAAGAATGAGAGAGAGAGAGAGAGAGAGAGGAAGCGAGACATAAGAAGTATAGTGGTTCGTCTCCCGCCTTAGCGGGAAACTACGTCCACTTGAAAGCTTAACTAGAGATGTAATGGGATGATCTTTCTAAGTGGGAGGAGGGGTCCCTTTTGTAGGTAAGGGAACCCCTCTCATTTACATTTTCTTCAATGTGGGACAAAGAGTTCCATTTGTAGTCTTCAAAGCATGTTGTGAAGACAAGTTGGCAAGGCCAGGAAGGTTGCTTCCCGGTGATGTCTTGGCCGCTTCCGACTACCACGGGGTAGATTGTATGTCAGGCTACGGTATGCATGTCATGGTTGGGTCCTACCATGGCTTGTCGGCCCACAAAGAGGGTGTTATTTATGCATGGTGAGATAGCAAACTAGCTTGCTAGTAGATGTATCTACAAATATTTAAGGTAAATGTCCGTAAGAGAATGTGTAGGGTAAAAGTCCCTAAGAGAATGAAAGAAGATTAGGGTTAAAGTCTCTGAATGAAGGAGGCACATAGGTGCCAAAATGAAATTAAATACTCTCTGGAGGCACAAAGATGCCTAGATGAATCGCTCCCTTGTGGCTTAATGGTGCCCGACGAAGAAATGCATAACGAAGTTGCATACATAATGAATTCGCATGCATTATGAATATTGTTATGTTTATTCAATACTAATGCTCTCTTTTCCAGTCTCGTGAAGATGCCAACAAATATTTACTTTTACCTTCATTTGGATAATTTAGTGGACCTAAAAGTTGATTTTTTGTTCGGCTTAGTTTTTGGGGAAACTTTCTTCATGAAAGTTGTAGAGGATGTTAAACCGAGTTCGTGCATATGTGGCACGTTAGAATTAAAGTTGTAATGAAGAAGTTATAAAGGTTTCAATTCAGTGATAGTTTTGTAATTATGTTGAAATCTTGTTCTATAATTTGTAGTGGCCGACTTTCCATTTCGGGCAAGTACCCCAAAATTCCAGATTTTTCCTTCTCCAGCGTCGAACCTTTGCAGCTTCGCCACCACTTCGTCCGGCCACCTATGGCCATGAATTTGGTATCATTCTTTTCATCTTGGAACAAGCTTTCCAACCATATATGTCTTGCAACTTCTAACTCACCGTACGCGACGAATAGAACAAATGAAGCTACGACCCTTTTTCCAGCATATTTTCAAATTCCGGCCAAATCAGACATTGAGGCTAACTGGATTTTGTTCGTCTTCCTATGCTTTACAAACTCTTTAAGTGGGTCGAACCGAATTGAAGTGACAAAGGAGAACTGAGCTTCAAAAGATTTTGGGGGAATTTTCGGACTATTTGCTTTCGACGTAAATTCCGGCCTTCTCCCTTGAAATCTGACTTTGTACTTGTTGAAGAAGTTGTTTGGGGAGTCGAAAGGAAGATTTCGATGTAAGTTTGGTCACCCAATTCGGTGGTTGGCTCGGCGGCGCGTGGGGCCCACGCACAACACTTGTGGTGGCGCTCTAGCGGCCCGCTTTGGTCTGTTGGGTTGAGCTTGTTGTTAAAGACTTGTAGATATGGTTTTGGTATATTTAGGAGAAGTTTGGATTTTAATAGGAATTTTTGAATTTTCAGATCTTGTGATTTGAGGAGATTTGACCATTGGATCGTCTTCATTTTTCATTAAGAAGTTAGAATAATTAAGTTGGCAAAACCCTGGAAGTTTGGGTTGATTCCAATGTGATTTTGGATGCTCGATGAATTAATTGTGCGAGAGGTTTTCAGGTTTCATTTTAGAATCATATTTAAATTTTGAATCGTCGTTTACGAATTATAATTTTGTACAGGACGAGGTACTGACCCATCGCTCGATGAGGATCCATATAGTTGGTCACATTAGCTGTATACTGTGAGTGGACTTTTGATTTTAAATGATGTATGCGATTATTTTTCAAATGATTGATTTATTCATTTATCGTTTCATTTATTGAGCATATTATTTGGTTTTGGTTTATAATTTGAACATATGATTCGATTTTGGAAATTGATTTCGATGATGATTTCAGAGAATTAATTGTGATTTATTTTGATGTTGACTTTCGGGAAATATTTTGTTTTACCATTTGTTTTTCCTTAAGCTTTCGATTATTTATCTCCGATGATTGGTTATTATTTGAATTTATGATTTGTAATTTAATCCCGCTATTTATTATCGATTTGAAATTATTTTGACTTGTGAGACACGTCGTTGATTTAATTGAATTATCATGAGATTCTCCAAGTATGGTTGGGAATCGTACTCATGATTTTATTTGCGAGATTTTGGAGAAGCTTGAAGAATTTTATGGAATTATGAATTTATTGGTTTTCGATTGTTTTTCTTATGCCATACTTGTGGTGATTATATTATCATGCTAGCATGTTCTTTGCCTTTGTGGTGACGTGATTGGATCATGGTAGCCTGTCCGCCTTTTTGGTGCTAAGTTGCTGCCTTTGTGGCGGTAACTCTGAAGCCCAGTATTGTCACGCCTCGAATTTCTAATAAAGAAATTTGATATGAAACGCGATAACTTAACAAGCACAAGAAAACACTTAAAAAAATTTCATTTAAATTAAGTGATAAAACAAACCGAGCTCACCAACATCAATACAGACTCGTTCATGCATTAGAATCACATATTAATTTACAAAGAGTTTACAAATTAAATTGAACGACAATTGAATAAGTAAACACACTCACTACACAGCGGAAGAATAAAATTAACGTACACTTCAACGTCCAAGCTACAACAACAATCAACCCTTAGCTTCGATGATTCTTACTCCGACCTGCACAATAACCCTTACACCATGGAATAGTGCACTGGGTTGAAACAATAAACCCGATAAGCTTTTGCAAGCTCGTATGAGTAAACCTAAATAACCAACGCCTCTTCTGACTCGATGACAAAAATCAACACAAATGATAATTCCAACAACAAAATCATTATGTTTTTCTTTTTAGGAACACACATATCACAACCATGACAAATCAAATCATTCTAAATGAAAACCGGTAATCCCTGCATAGAAATTTAGTTTAGGAAATCACCAACAGTATACAAACCAAAACCATAGTAATCCCTGCATATAGTTTAGTTCAGGAGATTACATTTAAAATCAAACAATTAGAATGAAACGGAAAATACATAAAGAAGTCAAACAACTAACCCTAAAGTCGATAATCACCCATCAACTCCAAATAAATGATCTTACAACATGACTCGTTTTCAAAACTCAACATCCTTACCCCTTAAGGTAACATAGATCACTAAAGTGATAAAATCATATTATTTCCACTCACCTATCTCAAGTCCCTCTTGGACAATAAAAGAAAGAAACCACTTAAAACCCTCTTTTCATGAGTCCCAAAGTAACCACGTGTTACCCCCATGTCATACTATGACTGACAGACTAGAGCTCTAACTGAATCATAACCTGTCACCTCGGCCGAGGTTCAACCCTAAGATATATAATAATTGTCTCTGTCACTACTGTGACCCGGATCCATAGATCCTAAAACATTTAAAGGCCGCACATGACTCAAAATGTTACACCCATAACTCATGTACACTTTCAACACAATATAATCACCAATTACACAAAATATCCATGTCCGAAAAGAGTAATTGCCCAAAACAATAACTTGAATAAAATCACAACTATTATGCATATCACAGTGCCACACCATCAAGATATATATTTCACGTAATATATATATATATACATACACACCATACACACACACGTAGTCATCCACTCAGGAATGCCACTAATACCAACTATAGTTCACAATCGTAAAACTTGAGAAAATTATTTTTATACTTTAAATCTCATTTTCCCATACCTATGAACTGTAGTCCTATGAACCATAGTTGATCGTGTTCATATCATTTAATACAAATATTCATTTTCGAAAACAATTTACAATTTATCACATAATTTTGAATAATAAGTAAATTCGTTCGCAAAATAAACCACATGAGATTTACTCACCTCTAAATCCTGTTGTGTCTTCTCTTACAGCAGAGATAAGATATCGAATACACTCCGTCAATTACCTAATTAAATACAATCTTAACTTAGTACATGACTAAAAAACGATTAAAGTTCGAACCCCCGTTGAACTAAAATCTCGAAAGTAATACCAATCAAGGTGAAACTTCATCCGAGACCACCCAAGGTCTCCGGAATACTTCTACGATCAATATATCCAAGTTACAAGTCGATCAGACTGCCAAATCCTCACGGTCAAAAATCAATCGAATTGAAAACGCTAAAAGCCTAACATGCTCATACAATCTCCAAAAATTATAAACTATATATCAAAATTAGGAACAAAAACTGCCCCTGAAGTGGCCAAAAGCAGCCGAAAAATGCTATCACATAAAGTGGCAGAGCCACCATCGACCTCCGAATTGGGTAGCAAGAACTATGCCAAACTCTTCCTCTCAACATGTACATCAACATTCATAACTAGCACAAAGTCTAAATCAAAGCCATTTGGCTCGAATTTACCTCGAAAGATTTGAAATCCGAAGAACCCTAGATTCCTAATCTTTAAAATTCGATCACCACAAGTTGAATCGTTGCAAGCACCTTGGAAGAAAGCTTCTATGTCCTCTGGGGTCCAAAAGCCTCCAAGAATTGCGCCTATGGTGTCCGGAATCATGAGTTCCAAGTTGGCCAAGAATTGCAGCACCGCCACCAATTTCTACCGTTGCTGCACCGTGCACAACCCAACCCAGGTGGTGAAACTTACCCAGACTTGGAGAGGGGAGCGAGGTGAAAAGAATGAAATAAGTGGTGCTCCGATTGGTG
The DNA here is from genome assembly GCA_024704745.1 of Rosa lucieae. NCBI lineage: Eukaryota > Viridiplantae > Streptophyta > Magnoliopsida > Rosales > Rosaceae > Rosa > Rosa lucieae. The sequence continues at coordinate 31,852,014 of CM045498.1, read as the reverse complement.
GCCGAAGGAGGAAGAAATCGTCCGGCGAAATTGGCTGGCCAATATGGCGGGGGGTCAGGAGCGAAGAGAGAGAAAAAGTTTTCCCTTTTGGAAACTTTGATTTTTCTGATTTTTTTTTCCCCGATTTTTCCTATTTAACCAAAATGAAAACTTTTTTTGATGGCCATAACTTCTACATACGAACTCTGATTCTCGCGTTCCATATATCCACGAACTCGTATTGACGTGCTCTACAACTTTCGTGAAGGAAATTTTCTGAGAAACTCAATAAATAAAAAGTCAACCTCTTGACCCCCCGAAAATAAAACGTTTCGAGTAATTATTCTTCCGAACCACTTCCACTCCATCCCTGAACCACGAAATCATCCCAATAATCAACTTTATAATTTTTGAAAAATCATAAGAAATTAATAATGAATTTTCAGGGTATTACAAGTATCCTATCCGCCTCAGTGGCATAAGAGTACTTATGGGAGTATGGGAGGAGTACTTTAGCCTGGGAGGCTATCACCCGAGCTTGGAAGGCTCATTCGTATGGCTATCGTCTTCCCCTACTTATACTTTATTATTCTTGACTAGCGAGGCTAAGCCGATTTCTCTTAACCAGCGGGGCTGGTATGTTTTCATGATTTTTTGAGCTTAAAGAAATATGTTTTATAAACGTTGTATGCATCGAGGTTTTGTAAATAATTCAAATTGTGGGAAAGTATTAAAACTTATTTCATTAAATTATTTTGTTTATTTATTTTGTCCACTCACACTAACGTTTTTTTTTCAATACTTTTCCCTAAGCCATTTGGTTTCAAATACCTAGTTTGCAGACCAGATTAGTTTTGGTCGGGCGTACATGGAGTCGAGGCATAGTCAACAACACAGCTTCCTCATATTCATTTTATTTATGTTTTCCTTGTTTACTTTGTGGATTAGAATTGCTCTGATAACCTGTGGGATTAATGTTATTGAGTGTAGACTTGTATTTGTGAAATTGGTGATGTTATGAATTGGGGAGCAAGATGGCTCCAGGAGTTGAGGATGGTGTTTGTTATTAGAAGTGTAATTATTTTTCTACAAATCTTGGGTAGTTCTACCAAACAAACATGGCCTTAGGGGAAGTTCTGCCAATTTTTTTTATAGAATTTCTTTAAGGTGGGCATCGCAGGGCCACTTCGGATTTCAAGGTGAAATTTGGAGTGGGCCCTGTCATAACAACACCATGGAAGCTAAAGCTATTAGGAAGAAAGAGAAGGACAAACATGTGCTACGAGTATTTCAAGAGTTTGCACGACGGGAAGAAGAAAAAGCAGATTTGAAGTATTTGAAAATAGACACGACCTATATGCCTCCAGAACAGAGGTAATTCTTCGAGCATAAGAAAACAGAGATTTATAATAATTGAGATTTTGTGGCTCTGATTCCTTAAGCTCTGGTAACTCATCGGTAACTTGAGACTTCGATAAGTCATCAGACTATCATGTTGAACTGAATCCTAGTTCATATTGAGTCACGAGTTCGTGGACATGCGGAATGCATAAATCGGAGTTCGTATGAGGAAGTTATGGCTATGGAAAGAAGTTTCCATTTTAGTATAAATATGGAAAATCAGAATTTTATTTCATTTTTCCATTTTCCTTTTCCGGAAACCATACCCTCTCTCTCTTCTCTCTCGTCCGCTCCCTCAGAGTCGAAGAATTTCGACTGACCCGACCCGAACCCGGCCGATCCGACCCGGCTTTTCCGGCCAACTGCGGCTGTCTCCGGCCGTGAAACTTTCCAGACAGGATCGCCTCCGCCGTCTGGTCGTCTCTCTGGTGGTCTCTATCGCCGATTCTTCTCCACGGCGGCGCTGCAAGGCGGTGCAGCCTTGTGTTTTCGGACCCGGCCGGAAAACACAACTCCGGCGACCTCATGGCTTCAGGCTTCTTGGGTTGAGTTCAGAACAAGCTCCCTGATCGATCCTTGGTGTTTGTTTCGACCGGTTTACGTGAAAATTCGATCAACTCAGTTGGGATTACTGTTCACGGCTTGTGAGGTAGTTTTCGATCCCTTAGACTTGTTTTCTGACTTCGATTCAGTTATGAAAGTTCACAAGCATGCTTAGATGAAGCTTTTTGATGTTGGGAGTTTTGTGAAATAATGAGTTTTTGGCCGACGGCGGTGCACCACCGTCTGTGGTGGCGTTCCGGCGGTGTTCCAGCCATTTAAGGAACTGTTTTTGGTATTATATATGTTCTACTCGTTGATACGAGCGTTTCGATATATAATATGCAAATTTTGGAGTTCGTATGGAATTGTTATGATTTTTGCAATTTCATACCGATCGATTTATTCGATCCGTGAGGATTCGAGCGTCCGATCGACTTGTGGTTTGGTCACATTGATCGTGGGCGTATTCCGGAGACTTTGGGAGGTCTCGGATGTGGTTTTGCCTCGATTGGCGCCACTTTGGGGATTTTAGTTCAAAAACAGGGGTTTCGAACTTAAATCAAATGTGAATCGTTACTAAGTTGGAACCATATGTGATTAGGTACTTGACGAAGTATTTGGACGAGTTGTTGGTGATAGTTTTGGTTCGGTTCTGTATTGAAGACGCAGCAGGAGTTCGAGGTGAGTAATCTCACAAGGATCTTTATGAACAGAAGCACCATTATTGTTTTGGCGTTAATTAATTAACTGCAAACTATAGTTTGTATTAGTAGGCATTCCTGAGCGAATAACTACATATATATATATATTTAGATGAAATATATATATATCCTTGTGGATGATTGTGATGAATAATAATATGCATGATGGTGTTCATATTATTGTTAAGTATGACTTTTCAGGAAACAATATTATAGAAAAAGATGTTTTCTATTGTTTGAAAAGTATTGAGCTTGATGTTACATTTTGAGTCAAGCGTGACTCATTTTAGATGTATTGGTCTTGGTACCAAGGGTCACAGATGGTGAGCAGGGATTAGGAAAACTGAAACTTGATGTTTGTAACGTTTTTAGGTCAGATGTGACTTACTTAACGTTGACCTTAAGACCAGATAGGGTCTAAGAAGATCTTATGTCACAGATGGTGATAGATCACAGATAGTGACAGGTTGCAGACGGTAACCTTGATGTTTGATTTCGTGACCAGATGGGGTCTGAAGATCATGCATCACAAATGGTGAGCAGAGGTAAGGAAAGCCGAAATTAGATAGTTGTAACGTTTTAGGTCAGGTGTGACTTACTTAACGTTGACTTGAGACCAGATAGGGTCTTAAAAGTATGGGTCGCTGATGGTGACCAACGGTTGGTTCTAAGACCAGACGGGGTATGAAAACCAAGAGTCACAGACGGTGATAGGTTGCAGATGGTGACCAAAGATTTATATGTGTTATGAGCCTAGTTACCATATTGTCTTTGAGTTATGGAATTAACTGTGACTATAGATGGTATTAGTAACATTTCTGAGTGACTGATTATGTGTGTACATATATATATTATGGGATATATATATATATGCATATGTATTCATGTATTCGTGGCATTTCTGTGTGAATGATTATGTGTGTACATATATATTATGGGATATATATATACATATGTATTCATGTATTGGTGGCATTTCTGAGTGATTGTTTATGTGTGTACATATATATATTATGGGATACATACATATACATACTTATTCATGTATTAGTGGTTTCGTGGTGAATCTGTGTTGATGTGTTGTGTGTCTAGGTTAGACAGAATTGTTGTTAGTACATCATGGGGGGTAGCGGGGAGCTATCTGATGCTCATGAGTACGTGTTTTTAAAAGGGAGTTTCGGGGATTCTTTCTTTTAAATGTCCTGGGAGGACTTGTTTATCATATTTAATTGTCAGAGTTTCAATTAATATGACTTGTCACGGGGTGACTTGTATTCGTTTCTTTTGGGAAAAGAATGTGCTGTTTTGGGAAAATAGGGTATGTTTTCCTTATTCTCGAGTCGAAAGGTTTTCCTCGTGTTTGGCGTGAGTTGTGCGGGCTTTTATCCCGTGATATTGTGTGAGTTGTTTTGAGTTACTCATACGGGCTTGCAAAAGCTTACCGGGTTTGTTGTGTGGGAACCCGGTACACCATTCCAACGGTGTAGGGGTTATTTCTGCAGGTCAGGTTGATCGTGGCTGATGCTGAGGTAGCGTGCTTGCAGCTTAACGGTAGTAAGTCAATTTTGTGACCTTACCGTCATAGAGACTTCCGTTGTAGTGAGCTCTGAGGAGCAATTACGTTTATCTTGTTATTGACAATTTAATTCGTAAGCTTGTGTAATATATAACTCTTTGGAACGAGTGTATATTAACTTTGAGGGTTCAGGGCATCAATATATGTGTAAGTTTAAGGGAAAAAGATTTCAGGTGCTTTGTATTGATGACTGGACGTTCACGCATATATAATTATGGGGTTATATATCGATTTATTGTGTATAAAATCAGGGGCGTGACAACGGGAAGAAGAAAAAGCAGATTTGGAGTATTTGAAAATAGACACTACCTATATGCCTCCAGAACAGAGGTAATTCTTCGAGCATAAGAAAACAGAGATTTATAATAATTGAGATTTTGTGGCTCCGATTCCTCAAGCTTTGGTAACTCATCGGTAACCTGAGACTTCGATAGGTCATCAGACTATCATGTTGATCCGAATCCTAGTTCATATTGAGTCTTAATATGGCTTACGGCTTTTATTTTTATTGTGTTATAAGTTAGTACCTATATGTGTCGTTTATTTTTATTGTTTGTTTTATGAATTAAATAAATGATTAATTTTTGTTGAATTAGAAATTAATTTTTATTGTGAAATTTTATGTAAAAGTGGCACAAGCTTAATAATTTGATAAGATAAGGAACATTATCTTGAATCTGCACACATTTCAAAATTCCGACAAGTTAAGATTTTGTGAAATAAGAATCATTGGACCAAATAATGTGCAATAAATCAAAACCATCTAATTCTTATCTATATCATCATATAGTTTCTATAAAATCAATCCTCCCCAAACCATATCACAACACCCCCTTCTTATAATATCTTTATCAAAGCTAGTCTCCCATTTCATCAATTCTCGTTTATAATTTTGTGTATTCCACATAGATTTGAAAGAGTTGTCTGATGAGTACATGCGTGGTGATTTCTATAGAGATTCTAATGAGGAAAGTGAAGGCCAAAGAGTAGTTGCTGGCATAATGAATGAGATTCATCAGAGTCAGACAAAGAATCAAAGAAAGCACGGTGGTACCTCTTCTAGTTGTCGTTACCTTCCCAGAGATCACTAGGTAGGTCACTGTCAATTGCTGGCAACTACTTCAATCCTAGTTGTTTGTATCCCTTAGAAAATTTTCGTAGACAAATCCAAATGAGAGACCCTCTCCCTTTGATCGCATTCTCGAAGAGGTAACTAATTCTAACAATTACTTTCAACAAAAACTAGATTGTTGTTAATGTTTAAGATTTAGTGGTGGCTAAACCTTAGTTAACACAGGTCTGGTGGGCAGACTGCTACTTGTGATGTAATCAATACTCCCGCTACCTGCCAAGTAAAATACAAATAGGCATCAAAGGGAGACCGCTCTTGGCGGTCTTCTCTTCTCCGATGCCTAAGTTAGTCAATGTATTTATGTTGACAGAATAACAATAGGTAAGTAGTAAATGCATAATTAATGAGGAGAGAGGAGATTACCTTTTATAGGTGGGGAAGAGGCTGACATCTTCCATGTTTTCAATGTGGGACTGATATGCTTCAGTTCCCAGCTTCTGATGCTATCTTGGCGCGGCACGTCAGTGGTGATTTGGGGGTGAGCCGGGGCTCAGGCGGTAGCCTGCTTGGCTGTGTTTCCGTAGGTCACTCCATTGGTGGGAGTTGGTACCGCTGGCGGTAGCATGAGCGTGGCTCATTATAGCTAATTATGCTTGGCAAATGCTCATGTAAGTACAATTGCAAAGGTCAGCCCTGGTTTACTCCTCATTAAAAGGTTACCACAACAATTAATGAGGATGTTGGAGTATGGAAATGTTGATGAAGCGCTTGATGAATACAAATGGGAGAGAGCACTGCAAGGGAGTGTTTGAATAAATTTTGTGACACTGTTGTGCGCATCTACGAAGCAGAATTTCTTAGATAACCAACAAAAGAGGACATTGATAGGCTCATGTGAAAATGTGAGTATCGTGGCTTTCCTGGATGCTTCGTTCATTACATTGTATGCATTTCGAATGTAAAAATTGTCCTAGTAGTTGGCAAGGACAATTTGTTGGCCATTACCACTGTTCAACTATTGTTCTCGAGGTAGTAGCCTCATATGACACTTGAATTTGGCATGCATTATTTGGAATGTCTGGTTCCCACAATGATAAATTTGTCCTGGATTACTCTCATTTGTTTGATGAACTTGTTGAAGGACGTGGTGTTACTGTTAACTATTTCATATGATCAGATATTATCTTACAGATGGTACATATCCCGCATGGGGTACGATTGATCAATATCTTAGCCTCAGACTAGAAAGCTCAAGTATTTTGCTACTAAACAAGAAAAATATGGCAAGGACGTGGAGATAGCGTTTGGGGTTCTCCAAGCTCGATTTGATATTATAAAGGGGCTTGCTCGACATTGGCAGTTATAGTTTCTTGTCAAGATAATGAAGACTTGCATAATTTTGCACAACACGATTGTTGAAGATGAACGTCCATCAGAGGAAGTATCATTACGTGATGTGCTCGAAAATAGTATTTGAAGGAATGAAGAAGATGAGTACGAATCTCTACTCGATGTTGAAGATATACATCGACTTCCAGAGAACTTAGATGGTTTCTTGGCTCGTTACACTCAGATTAGAAGTAGTCAATGCCATGATGAACTGAAGAAGATCTTATTGATCATTTATGGAATCTAAGAGGCGGTTGGCCTTAAGCAATTCTCATTTTTTAAGTGTATTGTTATTTTAATTGTCTTAGTTGTGTTATATTTCTTTCAATAAATTAGGAGGTAAGGCAGCCTCCTAGCCTAAGTAGGTTTCGGTTCATATTTTAATTATATTGTAATGAATAAGGTTTAATAAAACTTTTTGCAAATTAAAAAAAAAAACCCTAAGCGTCGTACTGTTGCCACACCGCAAGTTTGCAACACTGTAAGGCGACTCTGCGACCACCAATCTCCTATCAATTATGTTGCAGGGAAACATCCTCATTTGGAACTATCGGGGAATAGTTAACCATGAGACACAGAGGGCGCTTGTGGATCTAGTCCTCACAAAGAAACCATGCTTGATTTTTTTTTTTGCTGAAACTTTAGCGCAGTAGAGTACAATTGATGAACTTACTGATAGACTTGGCTTCAAAAGGAATATATGCTTCCCTCATCAGACAGATTCTCAGAGCGTTGCCCTGATTTGGAATGCAGAAATGCATGCTTCCCTACGTACGTATTCTCTAAACCATGTTGATGTAGAGATAGGGTTTCCGGGAGCCACGGATAACTGGCGTTTTACCAGAATATACGGTGTTGCAGCGAGAGATGGGAGGAACAGAACATGGCCTTAATTGAATCATTGGCTGCAGAAGGCTGTGACTTACCGTGGATGATGGCGGGTGATTTCAATGAAGTCATGTGTCGTGCTGACAAATCGGGTGGAGTTCCAAGAGCTACAGCGGCCATGGAGCTTTTTCGGATAACAATGGTAGACTGTGACCTGCTTGATATGGGATTTGTTGGTAGCAGGTTTACCTATTCGAACAAGTATACCAAAGAGAGATTAGATAGAGGCTTTCAAACGATACAGTGGAGAACAAGATTTCCATTTAGTAGGGTTTTAACACTTAACCCCTCTTAATCGGATCACTGTCCACTCCTAATTGAGGTATGTAAAGAAAAGCTGCAATATAGAAGGGTATAGAAGTGCTTCCGCTTTGAAGAGATATGGCATGGGCATGAACAGTGAGCAGACAACATTCAGAAAGAGTGAGCGTTGCCATCAACTGGTAATGCAATTTGTCAGGTAGGGCAAAAGATTAATTTTATGGGCCAGAGGCTTATAGAGTGGCATCACACTGATTTTAATAAGCAGAAGGTTGAAATCCGGATAATACAAGAGAAGATGAATGGTTTAATGAGACAACCATTCTCTCCAGAGCAGAGATTACTCATGTTAAACATAGTTGGTTCCTTGCACAACAAGAGAAATATTGGAGACAAAGGTCAAGGGTTGTTTGGTTAAAAGATGGTGATAGAAACTCGGCTTTTTTTCATCGTAGAGCTAGCAACAAGAAAAGTAAAAATATGATCAAAGGGATACAGGATGAGGCCGGAGTTTGGCATGTTGAACCAGCTAAAGTTAAAGATTTGTTAATGCAGCACTTTACATCCATCTTTACTACAGAAAGGACGGACTCGGAGGCTATGTTAGATGTCCTGAGTGCTGTTCCGACTAGGGTTACAACAAATATGAATGATGAGTTGCTCAAACCTTACACTGATGAGGAAATAAAGGAGTCGTTGTTTCAAATGCATCCCTAAAAAAGCCCGGGGCCAGATGGGATGTCGTTGTTCTTTTTCCAGAAGTACTAGCATGTGGTAAGTTTTGATGTGTGTACTGCTATCAGGAGTGTGCTAGATGGTGGAGAAATTTGGGAAGATTCTAATTTTACGCATCTATGCCTCATTCCCAAATTAAAGGATTCTAAAGATGCTACTCACTTTAGGCCTATAGCCCTCTGCAATGCGATGTATAGAATCAGCTCCAAGATAGTAGCCAACAGATTGAAAAAGTGGTTGCCTGAAATCATTTCTCCACTACAGAGTGCATATGTTCTGGGATGGCTCATTTCGGACAATACTTTGGTTGCAACAGAAGCAGCACACTTCATGCATAAGTTAACAAATCAAGAAACATGTTTTTTCTCTCTTAAACTTGATATTAGTAAAGCCTATGGTAGGCTTGAATTGAGTTTCTTACAATCAATGCTAACAAAGTTGGGTTTCAGTTTTCAATGGATTTCCATGGTTATGAATTGTTTGGGATAAGTCAGATATGCATTACTTGTCAATGGGGAGCAAACTTCTAAAATATTTCCCTCTAGAGGCATTAGACAAGGAGATCCTTTGTCTCCTTATTTTTTCATACTTTGTGCTGAGGGATTATCTGCTTTAATTTCAAGATCTGTAGAGAATAATGTCATTGGTGGCCTTAAGATGTGCCCTCAAGCACCTACCCTGCATCATATGTTCTTTGCAGATGACAGTCTCTTGTTTGGAACTACTACTGAAGAGGAGTGCTCCAAATTTAGAGAAATTCTGAACTTGTATGAAAGGGCTTCTGGACAACAGATTAACTATCAGAAAAGCAGTGTAGTTTTTAGTAGATATGTCAAACCAGATGTGCAAGTAAAATTGGCCTCTATTCTGGTAGTGAAATGCGTTACAGAGCATGACCAGTATCTTGGCTTGCCACTGCAGGTTGGAAGGTCAAAGACTGCTATTTTTGATTACATAAAAGAGAGGCTAACCAAGAAGTTGGTGGGATGGAAATAAAAATTTCTAAGTTCTACATGTAAAGAAATACTTATCAAAGCTGTAGCTCAAACTATTCCGTTATATACGATGAATTGTTATTTATTACCTAAGGGTTTATGTGATGACATTCATCAATTATGTGCCTCTTTCTTTTGGGGAGATACGAATGAGAAAAAAAGAATCTATTGGAGAAGTTGGGAGCGTTTATGTCTTACCAAGAAGGAAGGGGGAATGGGGTTCAAGAATATCTATGCTTACAATCTTGCTATGCTTGCCAAGCAAGGGTAGAGGATAGTATCCAACCCTAATTCTCTTTTTTCCAAATTATACAAAGCCACGTATTTTCCTCATTGTTCCTTTTGGGAAGCAGAGTTGGGGGATTCTCCATCTTTCTCTTGGAGAAGTATTTTGAGTGGTAGGCCGGTTTTGAGGGCAGGTGTGAGATGGAGAATTGGAGATGGTACACAAGTTAATATTTGGCAAGACAATTAGATCCCAAATTGTCTACAATACTTGATTCAAAGGCCGCAAGGGAGTATTTTTGAAACTGTGGCTGATCTAATTAATTTTAGAGATCAGACTTGGATGTCTGCTGCTATTCATACTTTGTTCTCACCAAAAGTTGCTGAAAAGATTTTATGCATTCCTTTGAGTTAAAGAGCTATGCTTGACAAATTGTTATGGAGTCCAAAGAAGAGGGGTTTCTACACTGTGAAAACGGCCTATTGGATTGCTAGAGAGAAGGTGCTTGAAAATGTTCTTACTTCTACTTCCAGAAGGGATCCTTTTGGAGAACTTTGGAAGAAGATTTTGAAAGCTAAAGTACCAAGAAGGGTTCTGATTTGTGTATGGTGGGCATACAATAATTTTTTGCCATCAAGAGAAAGTCTACTTACTAAGGGGTACAATGGTGATACAAGCTGTCTCTTGTGCTCAAACAGAATGGAGGATGTTGCTCATATATTTTGTAAGTGCCCTACAACTTTAAATATATTGTCAGCACCTGCTTTTAATCTTCAAGATAGTTGGTTACCATCCATTAATTTTAAGGAATGGATGTTAGATCATGCAATGCATCTTAAGCCTGAAACTTTTGAGAAGTTGTTGATGATTATTTGGGCATTATGAAAAAATCGCAATAACATGTTGTGGAAGCAAACCTCTCAATCTGCTCAAGACATCTTGCTAAGCTCTTTGGCTTGGCTAGAAGAGTTCAATGCAGCCCGGAAACCAGTTAGACAACCAAAGGTGATGAGGCAAAAAAGATGGAAGTCGGCAAGCAATGGGAGGTGGAAATTAAATGTGGATGGAGCTTTTTTTTTTACTACAAATGACAAAGGGAGGAGTTGATGGGGTGCTTAGAGATGCAAATGGGCAGTTCATTGTTGCCTTTGCACACCCTGTACAACATATTTCATCCTCCAAGCATGTGGAATTACAAGCTTTAAAGGAAGGTTTGGATTTGCTTACTTCCATGGGCCTCCAAAATGTGACAATTGAAAGTGATTGCTTAGAAGTGACAGAAGAGGTAATGAGCGATAATTATGAGTTTTCTATTCATGCTGGGTTGATTGATGATATTAAGATGGCTATGTAAAGAGTTAGAGGGGTTAAGCTTCAGCATGAGGCACAAACTTGTAATATTGTTGCTCATAGACTAGCAAATATAGCTTTTGAAGCAGAACATAGAACTATCCGGTATAGTGTTGCACCATATATTATTCTTTTTTTTTTTTTTTGAAAAGTGGATTTCATTAAACGCATACCAAGATGACCATTACATATCCTTCTGTTGCCTTCAACTAGACAGATCAAGAAGTTGTAGCAAGAGAACTACTGCGATACATAGAGACAGACCATCTATATTCGAACTAATCGCTCACTTATTTAAAAATGAGCCTATAAACTATGGACAATATCAAAGACATAGTAAATAGGCTCCTACCACAATGAACTAGATTTTTTCCTTGCCTTTCAAGCTAGGGCTTGGCGGCTTACCCGAGTACAAAATAGTTAGGACTTCTTCAGCAGAGACCTTTGTTGCCTTAGTAGTTTTATTTTTGGATCCCAAAGGCCTTCCCCTCTTCTTCTTTGTACTTGGCAACTCAAGTGATTGTTTTGGCAAAATAACTTCAGCCGGCACTAACATAGCTCCTGGAGTTTCTACAAGGCCCAAAGACTTAGCAATAAATTTCAATGAGAATTCAGGCACCTTAACCTTTTGAGCAGAGGCAACTGGACTTGATCTTCCCTCAAGCAAGTCAGACATCAAGAAATAATGCAATTTTTTTGGGGAGGGAAAAGAACGGCCCCTCTTAGCTTGACCGTCTGCCTCAACTGGAACAAGAGCAAGGGAGTCCTCATCACTAGGTTCCCTCACATTAGAATTTTTGATGATCACCGACCTCCTTGGCTTGCTGGACTCAGGACCCCCAAACAACGATCTACTCCAGTGGCAGAATGGGCGTGGTGATGCCCTAAGACCTAAAAGTTCCCTCCTTGAACTGATGGTCGTGTACTCCAAGAAACTGGTGAGTGAGGTCCAGTTTACGAGCAACCGGTTGTTTCGCGGTTTTCACAGCAGCTGGCACCATGTTAGGGTTGCATGGGCTTTTCTCATGAAAGACACAAGCATAGATATCACACATACCCACCATATTTTCATACAGAAAGTGCACCTCCTGCTCAACACCTTTTCATACCCTATGTGTGGTATGTGGGATATCACACATACCCACCATATATATATATTTTAAAGATAGAACGGTTTCAAGATCGAGTGGGATACCCGAACTCTAATCTCCCCTATGGCATCAAATAGCTTCCCATCGATGTCTAAATACTTTCCCGCTACCGTAGCCACACTTGCAATGGTTTTCCACTGTTCAAACACTGGAGGCATATCAGTTATACGAACCCAGAAGAATAGATCAAGCATAGGCACCGATCTTAGCGATGCAATACCATCATAGGGCTGCACAACCACGAGATTCCGGTTAAAACTCCATGGTCCACCCATCAACACCTTCCTGTAGTCACTCTTGAGATCAAAAGAGAACAGAAACCCATCTGATGTCCTCTGCTGAACATTAAAGCCTTGATTCAAAACCCAAAAATGCCAATGTCGCTTGAGATCCATCGTCGTTGTTGGCTTCGCGGTAAGGGGTCGTGCCAAAAGATAGGACTGGGAAGTACGATGTGCACCTCCCACAGTCTTGCTAGAAATGTCAACAATGTCATTGCTTGCAATGGCAAGCGAAGTAGCAAAGTTCCTGGTAACAGAGTTGATGTTTGCCATGATAGGCAGCGAGAGAGGGTAGAAGATCGGTGGGTGTGGTTGTAGAAGGCGCCGACACAGATGCCGGAATTTGGATGCTAGGTTTCTAGGTTTGCGCGGCCATGAGAGCCTTTAGGGTTTATTTAACTACTAAAAACTAATAGTTTCCACCAGATATTATTCTTGATGTATTGCAATCTGATTGTAACCATCTTGTTTAACCAAGTATCAATGAAATTTGATCTTTTTCAAAAAAAAAAAAAAGTTTAATGAATTTTATGTTTAATGTTTGATAATTAACTTTTATTTTTACTAATTTATTAGGCATTTTTTAAACTTATTTTAAGTTATATATATATATATATATATTAAAACAAACATAAAATAAAAGACTCAAATATGAATCTATTCCATCGTGGAAAGATTTGTGTTTTTTTTTTTTTTTTTTTTGCTATTTTAAGGAGGGATTCCTTTTTTTGGTTATTTTAAGGGTTCATTTTTTTTTTTGTCTATTTTAAGGGATCCCTTGTAAGACCCACATTTTTATCACATTTCAGCATTTCGACCGTTCAGTTTTTGAGTCCCATTATGTAGATCACCTATGCAAATTTTCAACTAAATTGATTATCGTTAAGGTATCGAACTAGATTCAATTAATTGACAAAACAAATCTGTCCAACCTGAACTTTTCATGCTTGTAATTGTAAATCACAATTATGAACACCGTAACTATTATCAATTTGGTTAAAAATTTGCAGAAGTGATCTATTCATATAAACCTAAAAACTGAAAGGTGCAGATTCTAAAATGTGATCAAAATGTTAGTCTAATAACCAATCCCTTAAAACGACAAAAAAAAAAAGGATCCCTCACTAAAAAAAACCATGTATATATAAAATAAAACATATGATAACGTGTTATAAACTAGAGAATAATAAAGAGATAATAGATAGACATAATATATGAGGGAGGTATAAGTGTGTATTTCATTTTCAATTGTCCCTTTTACATATGAGTTAGAGTTTATATCATAAAGGCATAAACTAATGATATTTACGTGTACAGTCACACACACATATATAGTTTTTTTTTTTTTTTGATGACACACACATATAGTATTTACAATAGAATGTTTGTTTCTTCTTTTTATTGTTGGTGAACATCCAAATATAAAATTTGTATATAAATATAAAGTAAATTATCCTACCTACTTTATTGGGTGATCATTAATTGACCAACTTTATTATGTGACCATTAATATACTTACCCAATCTAAAGAAAAACTAAACTTTTCCCACCGGACATAATTTATGCGCTAGTTTAGTTCACTGAACCACTAATCTTCGGAATCGTGTTTGGCCCGTTCATTGCGGTTGAAAATGCCACTTCGATCTGATCATGGCTAGGGCTTGTCAAATTCATATGCCTCAGTTTCTCTATGCTGATGTTTTAACTTTGAAAATTGGTATACGTACCTTAGGGTCATTGACTCATTGTTTGAAAATTAAAGATCTTCAGGTGGAGGGTTACCTATCCTCCAAGTGGTGAATGAGTGCGTTCTATTCTCTTCTTCAAGACATCCAACACCCGTTCAACTCGATCACCTTTCAACATGTCTTTCACAAAGAAAACATAACATGACAGTAGATCATTTAACCAAAATATAGATGGAAAGCTTAATCATAATCGTATTTGATTTAATGATTACTTTTTATCTCTTACTTCTTGGTTGTATACTTTTCGGTTTTTTACTGGATTGTTTTTTTTCTTTCTTTAATCAAACGAGGTCAGCTCATTATATAGATTCAGCAAGCAGTACAAAAACGAAACACCTCTAAGGGGTCGACAGAAAGAATTGTTTGTCAAAGTACCCTGAGACTCCTATTCTAAAACAAGAACAAGAATCCATTATACTCTTAGTACACCCACCTTTTAGACAGTTCACACACTTTTATTCCAAATAAAAATCAGTAATCTCCGAAGCAAGATAAAAAAAACCCTCAGAGATTATGATATTTGCGACCTAACAAAAATTAAATAGTTTTCGGAAGAGGATTAGCAGACTCCCCTTCCAACTCTGCCCGAGCCCACGACGTCCACATCACCATCCAAAGCAAGTCTGGTCCAACTAGCCCAAGGTATGGAAACCCTAAGGGCACCTAATTAGGAAATGCTAAGGGCACCCCATAGCTTTCTCTATGGAATTCCATATCACCACCATCGGCAACCTGCACTACTGCCACAGGACATCGACATCGCAGACCACCTCGCCTAATGTTGGTAGAACCACCACGACCATCCTTGTTCGCTGGTCTGCAACCACCAAAATCTAGATCACCATGTCCTTCTCCATACGTCACCGCCGCATAGCACAGCCACAAATCCGACTGAAGCAATCCTTCCCACCCGTTAGCCTCTCCAACAAACACAGATTGAAGCAGTACAATACAGTTATTGGCAATTACCCCAACACCAGTTCGTCCACCTCTGAACTCGACCTCATCATTCTTCACCATTTTGAGATTGCCGCTGCCATCACCATTACCACTTGTAGCCACTAAATCTAGGCCAAGAAGCCCCGGTCGAAAGCCATCAGAGAGCCGCAGTCTCCACGAGCCACCAACCCTTGTCAGTAGCCAAACGTTGCTTTGGGCTTGATACACTGTCTCCGAAATCCAAATAACCCCCACATAGCACTGTCGGTTGAACGAAAGTGACGAGAAGTAAGATCCATTTAGCCATAAGGCTAACAATGGCCATGGCCAACGAGATTGAGAATTTTGATCGTAAACCGAGAAATTCACGATTAAACCCTAGCAAAGCTGCTAGATCAAGATAAATTTCACCTAAAAGTTGATTAGATTATCACAAACTCATAAGAAATGAAATAGTAAAAAAGGGCCCAAAAAATGCTGGATTGTTTTTTCTTGCTAAAAACAATATTAAGGTTTAATAAATCTACTTGGAAAGGTTTATATGAACCTCTTTCGATAGCGGGGGATCTGCGATATATGAGGACCTGCGAGTCAAACTTGACGTTATAATATCACCGGGGTATAGCAAAAGAAAGTACAACAGCGATATTAACTGGGGATTTCCATTTTTCAAAATCATGTGCAAAACATAGAAAAAACGTGGCACATGCTCCACGGTCTATGTGTTCTGTATATTATTGGTCCACCACACATGAAGGCATGTTAAAGAGCAACCCAGACTTGGACAAACAATCTCAATAATCTTTGATGAACACGTTGCATGTTGATTTGTCTAGCTAATGGTCGTCACCATTTACCAACGTTAACAAGTAGATTCGTAGACTTTGACAGTTAGATTCTCAATCATTCTCATTCTCTTTTACTAGTCTTCCTATCTCATAATCATACATTACCTAGACGCTAGAACCATGCCCCTTTCGACAAATCTAAACCAAAGACATTGCGTTCTTTTCCTACTTGGTGTGCTTTTTGGGAAAGAGATTTGGAAGAATTCTAAACTTTTTTTTTTTTTTTGAAATAGAACTCTAAACTATTTATGCCCATGGTTTTATTACAAGAAAAAACATGACAAGATACTTGGAGAATTAGAGCTAATAGAAGAATCCTGATAAATAGTCTATGTTGGGTTTATATACTCTAACTCAAAGCCTTTTTTTGATAATAAATCATACCAAACAACACATTATCACTTTATGTGTGTGATAAATAAATAATCGTGAGAGAAAATCGTGAACTTCAGTTACGAGAATACTTTTAACAACAATAAGTCGAACATCCTGTCAACTTCTAACAAACTAATCCCACCATAAGAGGCCATTTCGAGTAAATGATAAATTTTACTTCCCTCTTTAAGGACAAATACCATTTGGTCTAGTGATATGAATCTCCTCTTTATAAATGGAAGGTCGTGAATTCGGCTTACTATAAACTGGTTATTGTTTATAAGTTGTTTATTTAAAAAAAATAATAATAATAATAATAAAAAGGACAAATATTCCATTCATAATTTAGGGAGGGTTGTCTTTTATAATAGTCAAAGACTTAAAGGATAGTAGGGTACGTGTAGTGCTTGCAATTCTAATGTTAGACTCTCACATAGGTTGAAGACGTTGAAAAGATAGCATATTGCGGTCACCGTCATA
This sequence comes from Rosa lucieae, assembly GCA_024704745.1. Taxonomy (NCBI): domain Eukaryota; kingdom Viridiplantae; phylum Streptophyta; class Magnoliopsida; order Rosales; family Rosaceae; genus Rosa; species Rosa lucieae. The sequence continues at coordinate 31,835,076 of CM045498.1, read as the reverse complement.
AATGAAAATGGGACTACCAACAAAAATCCAAAATGGGAGCAAAAGGTGACCAAAATGGGAGGGAAAGTGAAACTGTGAAAGAAAAGATAAAATCACGGTGAGGTTGAAAGTATGGCAAAAAGGAAAAGAATAACGCAAGCAGACAAGTCAAGAAACTTGGCAGCTTCACTCAATCATTGCATGACAAGTTGACAACACAAAAAATTGAGAACCAATTTATTGCCATGGAAAAGGCAAAATGGTGGTTGGGTTGGGTTGGGTTGGTTTAGACCGTTTGGAACTTGCTCTCCGAAGATTAGTAGGTTCCACTGTCCTCCACCCTCTTGGATTCTCCTCTTGGGTTTCTGGTTTTTTCTTATTTAATCACTAAACAAACACAAACACAAACACAAACACACACACACACACACACACTTCTCCTAGTTATAGTTTCATTGTTTAAGTGATAGCTGTCTGAGAATTCCGAGTTTAACTGAGTTGAGTAAGTGAAGTGGGTCAGACATGAGTGTTGGCGGTGGTTGAAGGGTTGTTGGCAGAAGCTGTTTAAACCCAACTCACTCTCTCTCCATGTTTCTCGATCTCGATCGAGTTTCTGAGTTGCTCCGGATCTTAATCTGCCAGATTATATTACTAAATTTCTAAAACTTGACGCTGTAATTTGTCTGTATTACCAAGATTCCGCGTAAGCTAGTCCTCACAACACTTGCCGTTTTAGGATATTTACCTGACCTGTTGCTGTTAGCTGTATTGTCTTCAAAAGGCCTCTGCTTTTTATTTCATTTCAGTTGTGGGTGCTCAATGCTCACTCACATTTAGGAAGCTCTGAACTGTGCCTAGCCTCACCTGGAAGAGGTAAGCAATCTGAACTCTTTGTGTTCGAGTTGTTTTAGTCATGTGGGGTTTGAATTTTGGGTTAGGAAAAGGTTTCTGATCTGGGTCTATAGTGGGAATGTTTTTATTTTCAGTTTACTGATTTGGGTATTGGTGCTTCCCTTCAGGTTTGATTGAGATTGGGGGTTACATTCATTCATGGGTAAAAACATGAAGGGAGCTGCGCTTGTGGCTTTTGCTGCTACAATTGGTAACTTTCTGCAAGGATGGGACAATGCTACAATTGCTGGTACTTATTTGAAATTGTTTAGCTTTCTTCAATTCTTGTTTTTCGTAGGCTCTGTGCATTGTGCTTCATTGAATCTTTCCAGTAATTTTATCTGGTTTACGCATTTCAATCAGAGTTTGTCCATTTTGTTGTGTTCAGTTCATTTTTTTGCTTGTTCTCATTTAGTGCTCATATTTCAGGGGCTATTGTTTACATCACGGACGATTTTGATTTAGGTAGCTCGGTAGAAGGTCTTGTTGTGGCCATGTCACTCATCGGGGCAACAGTTATTACAACATGCTCAGGAGCCATATCAGATTGGCTTGGTCGGAGGCCAATGCTAATAGCATCATCAGTTCTTTATTTTGTGAGTGGCTTGGTGATGTTGTGGTCACCCAATGTGTATGTACTATGTCTTGCAAGGCTATTAGATGGATTTGGAATTGGTTTAGCGGTTACTCTTGTCCCAGTCTACATATCCGAGACCGCCCCATCAGATATTAGGGGATCATTGAATACTCTTCCACAGTTCCTTGGTTCAGGAGGCATGTTTTTGTCATATTGTATGGTTTTCGGGATGTCACTGTTGGCCTCGCCAAGCTGGAGACTGATGCTTGGGATTCTTTCCATTCTCTCTCTTATATATTTTGTATTAACCGTGTTTTACTTACCTGAATCTCCTCGATGGCTTGTGAGTAAGGGCAGGATGCTCGAGGCAAAGAAGGTTCTCCAGAGCTTGCGTGGCACTGAAGATGTTTCTGGTTTGTTGCTTATTCTCTGGTTTGCTCGTATTTTGTATATGTATAGTGATCTATGTTTTATAATGCATAGTGCCATAATTTAGCATGGACTCACGCACTGACTTGTCATACTACACGTCATATATAAATGCAATATGTTCGACAAAAAGCTGCGTAGCTTCTTTACCAGTAAAGGATGGTGGAGTTCCCTTTCGTTCTTCCTTCCCTTTCCCATTAAGCATTAATGTTGACTTGCTTCAGACAAATAGCTTTCATCTGAAGAAAAGGTTTAGGCATTTAGTCAAACTTTTATTAATGCTTGTAATGTATTGCTTTAGAAGAATTATCCGTTCATCCTGACACAGTGATTTGGTTGTGATGGATAATCTAAATAAGGAAACAAGTATGGTAAGATATGCACATGTTTATCAAACAAAAGTTTATGGAATGACTTATTTCTTCATCATTGCTCTACCTAAACTTTTATATAGGGTTTACTTTATTGACTACATATAAATTATACTTAGATTCTTATATGTTTATTGCACATTAATAATTCTTTTATCAAGAACCGTTAATACTTCTCTATTCTGGGTCTGGATTATCGGTGGGTTTCATAAATGATGTTGAGAACAAGAATCCAACGTGCAAAATGGAGGTTCATATTCTCAACTAATGAGAAGTACACTGATATCAGATCCATACTAGCATTTGCACAAGTGCTTAAAGCCAATTAGCAATAGGCTTTTCTAGGCATCTAAGGGCTGAGAATATGTGCGACTGCTGAGTAGTGCATCTTCAAGGGCACAAACTTTATCATGTGGATCTCGCTAATGCACCGTGTTTATAGGTGAGATGGCTTTGCTTGTTGAAGGTCTTGGAGTTGGAGGTGAACCATCTTTAGAAGAGTACATCATAGGCCTAGCTGATGATCTTGATGGTCAGGAAACAGCTGACAAAGACAAAATCAGGTTATATGGACCTGAAGAGGGCCTTTCCTGGGTTGCTAGACCTGTAACTGGGCAGGGTTCTATTGTCAGTCTTGTCTCTCGCCAAGGAAGCTTGGCAACCCTGAATGTGCCTCTAATGGATCCTCTTGTCACTCTCTTTGGTAGTGTCCATGAAAACTTCCCAGAGGCGGGGAGTACGCGGGGAAGCATGCTCTTTTCTAACTTTGGCAGCATGTTCAGCACAGCAGATCATCCACGGGGTAAAACTGATCAATGGGATGAAGAGAGCTTGCATAGGGAAGGTGAGGACTATGCATCTGGAGGAGACTCAGATGACAATCTGCATAGTCCTTTGATTTCACGCCAGACGACAAGTATGGAAAAGGATATGGTGCCACCTCCTCCTTCCCATGGTAGTATTCTAAGCATGAGGCGCAACAGCAGTCTCATGCAAGGAACTGGGGAGACAGTTGGTAGCACAGGCATTGGTGGTGGGTGGCAGTTGGCATGGAAGTGGTCTGAGAGACAAGGTGAGGATGGAAAGAAGGAAGGAGGATTCCAGAGGGTATATTTGCACCAGGAAGGAGTCCCTGGCTCACGTCGTGGGTCCCTTGTGTCACTTCCTGGTGGTGATGTTCCTGCAGAAGGCGAGTTCATCCAGGCAGCCGCTCTGGTCAGTCAGCCTGCTCTGTATTCGAAGTCACTTATCGATCAGCATCCTGTTGGACCTGCAATGGTTCATCCATCAGAAACAGCTTCGAAAGGACCAATATGGGCTGCTCTGCTTGAACCAGGGATTAAGCATGCATTGTTTGTTGGAATTGGAATCCAGATTCTTCAGCAGGTTTGTTATACCAAATTTTCTTTTTATCCGATCTAAATTTTGTCCTTAAGGATTACCTAAAATGTGCTAATTACCTAGTTCAACTTTATGGAGAAATATTATTAGTAGTCAAGTTTCTCTGATGTTATGCCATGTTAGTCATGATATTTGCTTGGCCAGTCCAAAGGATGCTAAAAAAATGGCACATCAAATTTTCTCTCTCTCACTATTATTAGTCATATTTTGCATATATTTCCTTTTGGTCAAGGTTCATCTTCTTTCTGTAAGTAGTGACATTTGTCTTGTAATGCTCTTTGGGGTAAAGCTAACGGCTAAATGTTAATATAATTTTGCAGTTTTCTGGGATAAATGGAGTTCTCTATTACACTCCTCAAATTCTTGAAGAGGCTGGAGTCTCAGTTCTTCTTGAAAGCTTTGGTCTCAGTACAACATCTGCATCTTTCCTCATCAGTGCATTCACAACTTTGTTGATGCTTCCTTGTATAGGTCTAGCCATGAAGCTCATGGATATCTCTGGTAGAAGGTGATTTACTCTTAACATGGTTTTTTCTTTTTGAGCTGAACTGTCATAGATTTTCAACTCAACAAGGAAGAATTTGCCTTGCCATCACACTAAATACTGGTCGTTGTCAAAATAAGCCAGCCTGCGTCTATTTCTTGACTTAATGTTCTATTTTATAAAAATATAGAAGTAGAGTGTGTGTGTGTGAACTGTGCTGTTGATAGGATTCTTGACAATCTACTAAAAATCCAGAACCCTAGCTTATTTTGTGCTTTAGAGGAAAAGTTGAAGTTTAAATCTTAGCTAATGCACTTCTTATTGCAGGATCCTGCTACTGACTACAGTTCCTGTGTTGATTGTGTCACTCATTCTTCTAGTCATTGCCAACTTAGTTACCCTAAGTTCAGTCGTTGAAGCCGCAATATCAACCACTTGTGTGATAATCTATTTCTGCGTCTTTGTCATGGCCTATGGGCCAATCCCAAATATCCTTTGCTCCGAGATCTTTCCGACGAGGGTGCGTGGCCTCTGCATTGCCATCTGTGCCCTGGCGTACTGGATTTCAGACATTATCGTCACCTACTCGCTTCCAGTTCTGCTTGATTCAATAGGGCTAGCTGGTATCTTTGGGATTTATGCCGTTGTTTGTGTCATCTCTTTGGTGTTTATCTACTTGAAAGTTCCGGAAACCAAAGGCATGCCCCTTGAAGTCATTACTGAATTCTTTTCTGTTGGTGCAAGACAAATTGCTGCTGCCAAAAATGAGTAATCAAGAACAGTTAGTGACTTCACCAGTTTGGCGGTTCCCCGTCTTCTGTAAGGAGATTTTGTTCTACGCATTTGAATATTCATAATGGGTGATTCTTCCATTTTTGGTTGTGTATGTTAAACTAGATTATTTTGGAGATTATACTAAAAGCTTAGAAGAGATGATTGATTTATACTATGGGGACACATCCAACATTGTCTTTATTTAAATAAAGCATTCTACAGTCAAATATGCTGGATTTTGTAAGGCATGTTTGCTGGTTCGATCACACTGTTTGAAAAATAAATACACACGGTTTGTTTTTTTTTTTCTTTTTGAAGGGGTTTGGAATCCAGGCAAACTGAAAAATTCATCCCACGGCTAACTTATTTTATTGGGCTCTTGACTATTAGGCTCAATAAATGCCTACTTATTTCACCAAAAGATTTGTGTGCCCACTTACCCAATTTAAATGTAAAAAGACAAGTTTGCTTTTTAAATAATTAAAAAATTATTGAAGACTTAGCGGGAATCCGGCCACCGGTCGCCGGCCGTCGGAATCCTATCACCGGTCGCCGGAGGTTTCCAAAGAGGTCGCCGGAGACTTTTATTACCCCCTAATAAATTTTTATAAAGTTTAGGGTTTAGGAATGTTTATTGTGTATTATTGGAGGACAATAAAAAGTTTATTGAGATTCAATAAAAAGTTTATTGGGGGGCAATAAAATAGGACGTCGAACTCCAGTCACCGATCCGGAGGTTGCTGGAAGTTCGCAAAGAGGTCGCCAGAGACTTTTATTAACCCTCAATAAATTTTTATTGGGGGGCAATAAAAAGTTTATTGGGTATTATTGGGGGTAATAAACAGTTTATTGGGGAGCAATAAAACAGGACACCGGTCACCGAATTCTAGAGGCCAATGACCGAATTCTGGCGGCAGTTGACCGGAGTCCAGCGGCCTACGATCGTAGTCCGGTGAAGTCTCTCTCTCTAAGTGACAAAGGGAAAGACGGCAAAATTGTCTCAAAAATAAATTAAAAAATAAAAATAATAACTTAATTGGGTATTAGGGCAAAAAATATGTAATTTGTTGGGTAAGTGGTCAATCTTATAAGATGTTTAGGTAAATGAGGTTAGTGTAGCTCAAATTTAAGTAAATAGACATTTTTCTTAATGTATTAGATAATAAAGCATGCAGAGCGAGACGTAAAACCTTGACCTCTAGCATCATTACAAATATCTTATATGAGTACATCCTATATAATCAATTAATCACAAGTAACTCAGCACACGCTTCTCATTATATGAGAGGGACTTGTATTCGTCTCATTATTCTTCACCCTTGATTACTTGAACAAGACTGTTATATGTGACCTCCATTACATTCAAGAGGGACTACATTTTCCTTTTGCTAAACCGACCAAATTCTATCTTTTATATATGAAGCAAAGGCCAAAGTACTGTTCATAGTTGGTCAAATTTTTGAACTTCCAATATTGCCCTTAGACAATTTGAATAATGCCGAATAAATCATTGGACCTTTTTTTTTTTTTTGTAAGGGTTTTAGTATGATGATATCTTCTTATTACATTACTTTTGGTATCTTTTTAAAAATTCTCAAATAGCCTATAACCAATTTTCTTAACCAACAGACCATCACACACCAAAGAAATTTGGTTGCTAGGGTCATTATTTTATTAATTTTGAACAAATTTTAAAGAAAAAGTCACTGAAAGAATTAGAGATGACATTAAAAAAAAATACTGTAATTTTGCTTATACGTTTTAATTTCACCATGAGAAAAAAATAATTGCACGTAGTAAGATTATATCAAGCAAAGTTTTTTTTAAAATTTTTTTTATCAAAATTAACAAATATAAAAATAAACGAATACAAGTGTGAGTGTATAAATTGTCATAAAATTATATCGAACACACTTAAATAATAAAAAAGACAGTTTACACGAGTCGTTGCGGGTGCGAGAACTATAAATGGGGTTACTGTTCCTAAGCGCTGTTGAAGTGATGCTTTTGCCCTTACTTATTTTTTATGTCAAATACGCTGTTGTGCGTTGTTATTGGATAGCGGAGGTCAGGTTTTGCAATTGAAGGGAGCAGAGGGAGACAGTAGAATCCTTAGGAACAGTGTCATTCTGATTTTGCCCCTGCATTCTGTCTGGACTTTTACTCGATTGCCCTGAGTGTTGTGCTGCCTTTCGCGTTTTGGTTGTTGAGGGAGAGGCCGGGGTAGAGATTTGTTCTGTTTCTGGTCTCCTCCACCGATTCACTCTGTTTTTTTTGTCTGAGCTTGAAAATTCTATCATTCAGCCTGTGTACAATGTCCATATAAGTTTTTCATGTTCCAGAGACGGTGCAGTGAGTAATAGAATTCCATTTGATTTTTCATTTCTGGTCGTGGTAAAGGTGTCTGGTATATTAATCACACGTTTTTTTTGGTAGGTTTTGCACTACGGTTAGGTTCAGACTTCCCGTGAGGAATGGGAAAGAGGTGGTGTTGATTTGATGAGTTTGAATTTCTGGTAAAAGCAAATTTGAGGTTACTTATGCTGATTTTGGGTAATTTAGTGCTTATTAAGAAATTGTGTTTTGGTTTCTACTTTGGTTATGTTTATTACTTATGCTGATGTTGTGGTTATGTTTCTTAACTTTCTGTAAGATGACTCCTTTATACATGATCTAATTGTTTCATAATCCTCTGTTAAAATCAGAAGCTGAAGGATTCTAGCCATGTAATTGCATACCTAATCCTCTGCACATAATAGTTGTGAGAAAGCTTTTCTGAAGCAGCCCAAAGTATTCTTGAGGTAATTTTGTCAGCTACAATTTCATTTTATTATCAAGATTTTGTTGTATTCAATTTATTTATGATTTTTATTCTTATGAATTTTGTGGCAATTTCAGTTCGAAGTATACAGGTAAGAGACCTGGAAAGGGAGGCAACCGATTCTGGAAGAGTATTGAGCTGGGCCAAAGACCCCAGGGATGCTATTGAAGGTATTGCACTCTCAATTTGTTTATATGTTGTGAAATGAAGTACTGTGAGTATAAACATAGTGCTTTATTTGATTTGTTTGTTGCCATTTGATCGATCAGTTTCGATGTGGGTGTCATTGTTTGAATTGAAATATCAGTTGTTGATCCAATTGTTTGTTCTTTGTTATTGGATGGGTTGAAATGATGAAGTCTCATACAATTGCCAGAAGGTATTTAGTATTTGTTTCTAATGTCAATCTTTCTGAGATTAGTCTTGATGAGACAAGTCTTGCCATATAAAATGTTCTGGTGCGATGTATAGGCAACCCCATTTGCCATTATTTATTACTTTGATCGATGATGGTATCACTGAGAAGAACGATAACCACAACTTGGAATCCAATTGATTCTTGCAACATCATTGTATTATCTGTATGGCCAATAAGTCACCATCATCCCCCAGAAACCAACATGGTTTTGCCAATCTAATTACAAAGCAATAGCCAAGAGGCTCTTATTTAAAGAAGGATATCTGATCTCTACCATTAGAGGATCTATTTTCTATCAAAGACCCACCACCCCCTACAAATATATGCACATAATTTAGGCCTAAATTAAATATTTTTCCATGTAATAGTAATGAGTCCATAACTATTGAAGTCATCAGTTATATCATATATGAGTTGGAGTGTGATCAAACAGCCACAGTTCTACAGTTCTGATTATGTATCTGATCTAATATCAGACCAACTGGTCACTTCTATTCACTTTTGTGTGACATTATGTTAAGTTGTGAACATTCTTGATTTTCAGTTATCAATTTTCAATTACATTTTGAATTTTCATTACTCTACTTGCATTTTTATAGAGTGCTTCCCAAAAGCATTTATTTTATGACTTCTTTCTGCAGTGATTTTTTTGGCTTTAAAGCTTATTGAGAAAAGCGAAGATTTCTCTGTCAAGAACTGATCATTTGAGTTTTGATGTCTTAAATTTTGTAGAAGACCACAGTTCGGTTGAAGAACTGTAGCAAGTCTAACGTAGCTTTCAAGGTATTTCCTAATTTATTCATTTATTCCATGTAAGCTATGCTCTTTTACATTTTTGTTACAATAAAGTAATTTTACTTGCTTGCAATTTAAGCAAGATTTTAGATGCATTGTATATGTTAGATGTTGCAATTTTTTAATTAGTGTTTCTATGTTTTTTTGTTTTGGTTTTTTAATCAAACTCTAATGACTCTATTGCTATAGTTTCGAACGACTGTATTGAAAAGCTGTTACATGCGTCCTCCAGGTGGTATCCTTGCTCCAAGAGAGATTCTAATTGTGACTGGTAATGGCCTTGCACTTGCTCCAGTTTTACAAATGTTATGTATCATCATTACATATCCCTTATCCAGGTGTTGTACATATGAGATACATTAATTATGATCCCACTTGGAAGTTCCAAGTCAAGAAATTAAAGAAACCTTAATACTAAAGTATCAGAAATTTTGTGTGTTTATCTAACTAAAGCAAATCAAGGAAAGTATTGAGACTATATCTTCATTGGGGAGAGGGGAAAGGTGAACTAGGAAAATGATGAATAACAGTGGAATGAAAGAATTTAAACACTCCATGCTTGGTACTTTTTATATATTCAGCACAAGTAAAAAGTAACAAGTAACAAGCCACAAACAATAAACAATCTCATCACTTTTGTTCTTCCTTTATTCCATTTTTTGCTAATACTTAGTTATCCTGGGTTTATCCACTTATACTGATTTGTAGTTCAATTTTATTTTTTCAAGACCTTGGTTCGCAAAGAAACCTTCACTTTTCTAAGATCTCTGTTCTTTGTGGCTTTAGAAATTGGGTTGCAAAATTTAATTAGAATGCCAGTTAAGTAAGGTATTGGACGCATTTTAGTTTAATTTTATGTATGATCGGCATGATGCTACTGCAAGTAAGGGTACGATCATCTTTAATTTGTGTCTTTGCTTTCGTAAAAATTTTGGTACTACTAGATTTGTTATTCTCTGTTGCACATATTTTTTTAATACCATTGTATAGTTGTTACTGTACTGTCAAAGTATATTTTGATAGCTGAATTGGTGAGTTTCTGTAGTGTTAAGTGGCTTTTGCCTTAGAACGAATAATACATATAAAAAAAAGGCCTGCAAATGCTATAGTTTTCCGTTAAAATTTTTATGTTATTCCTTTCATCATCCTCTCAAATTCACTTTTCTTCTTACTAACAATCTATATTCCAGTTGCTAGCTGCCAGTTAAATATTCATACAAGACCAGAAGGACATGCTACAAATCTTTCCAACAAGTGTGGTGAAACTATGGAACGAGACATATGGAGTCATGGAGTCACAACTGCTACATACTGCCTACTCAATGGAGAACACTGAACTTTGGCTAACACATTTACTAGACTTCGTAGTCCAGGTTGGACTGGCTTTCTATGTCTTTATATGGATAGCTAGCACTTACCATCTACTGTTAGTTATACCAGTGTTTGTTGCTGGAGTTATCAAGTATGGAGAGAGGACTTGGGTCCTGCAGTCTACGAGCAGCAAGAAGCTTGCTGACTCCCTGCTTCTACCTTCTTATCCTAGGAATAATTGTGCTAATTTTGAGGAGAAATATAGCACTATAAAAGCTTGAGCCCAGGAGGCAGAGTTTTGGAGTACACTTACTGAAGGTAGTTCTCAGAAAGTGTTCTTTTGTCTTATGAATTCAAATCCTTTCCATTTCAATATTATCTTGCATGTGATTGTTTAGCTATTTCTCATTTCATTTGTATGCTCAATTTGAATAGCTTGAATTCACTTTTAGGTTTTGTATTCTGTATCTTTTGAATCTCTCTGCTTTCGTTTTCTTTGTTCTGGAAAGAGATGAGCAAAATAATGTTCTTTTTCGGTTTTTCATTTGCAGCATGTTGTCAATGTTAGAAAAACTTAGAAAACACCGATTGAAATTTGTTTATGCTGTTTACATTAGAGGTTCTTGAAATGGTTGTAGATTAGTGAAGGTGAAAAACGATATGTATGCACATTTTATTATTGCCAACAGAATCGGGACTTCCTACAGACTATGCTGTTCAATTTAACGGTAAACTTCAAGTATTCTTTTTTTTTTTTTTGAAAGAACTTCAAGTATTCTTTTCTGCCTTTGGTTGGAATGAGATAATTCAGAATATGAGTGTTACATATGGATTTGATTTTACAACGTTCTAGAAGTTGATCTCAGCTATGTAAAGTCCCTGACATTTTACAGAGCATATTGGCTGATGAGAGGTTCAAAGAGATTATGAATGAATTACCATATTAGGTTATAAATATAATTTAGCTACGTGTAAAATCTAGGGGCGGTAAAAACATAAACCCGCAGCATCGCACGGGCGAGCTGTCTAGTATATACTAAATCTGGGTTGCGGCACTGTAGCTTAGAAACAGTTCCGGCTTAGTAACAGTGCCGGCTGAGCCGAGCCGTTATCGAAAAGACTATATTGCCCTCCTTTTTTTTCCTAACCTAGGTATATGAACCCCTAAACAGCCACAGATAATTTACGATTTAAGAGTTGGAATTTAGATGGGTTTGGCTGCATTTGCAGTATTGTGAAGGTTATTGATCAACTGAATAAGTTTGAAGTCTGATTCAACTGAGTTGAAGGGAAAAAAAAAAATTAAAAAAAAACTACAACAAAGAATAAGGTTCAAACCTGGGAAATCGATCAAGATACCTGAAGACATGAAAGGAAAAAAGCACCGATTAAACCAAAAAAACTCAACAAAATAAAAGAATTGAAAATCAAATACCCAGTGCCGGCTTCTGGATGATGTGCCATCAAACATGTATGAAGAAGGGTGTAATGGATTTAGAACCTGCATGTTTTGCCTTTTGTAAATTCTGCTATGCTCATTGTGTTTTTCTTTTTAGAAATAATGGAAATTGTAAGTAATGCAGATGGTGATGGGAGTCCGAACCAAAATGATCGGAAAAGGCTACATCCTCCAAGTCGTTCCAAAACATTCAATATTGAAACCAGCTATGCTGCAAAAATTCCGAGGTATCCAGCTATACCTCCTGATCTCATTACGATGAAACTAAATGTGAGACAATGTTACCAGGGCCACCAGTGATACTAATGCATCTCAGTATGAATATCAGATCACAAATTACTGATACATATTTCAAGAACTGAAGCTTTGCAGTCACTTGGTAATTTGTTTTGTTTTTCCTACTTTTGCCATGGAAACTAATTCAGATGTAAACACCAGGACAGATTTAATGGGTTGATCTTTGCACCATTTTCTTTTCCTTTTATTGTGTTTTTTGGTTGCCGACAAGGTTGAAATCAGATGCTACGTCAAGAGAAATTTTATCAATTTTCAAGACACTACTAATATCCTAACCTGGTTCTTTGGACAGTTCTGAGAGGACTGCATCTGCAGACTGGCTTTTTTCACCTTGAGGCAAATTAAAGCTGCCACTAATAACTTTGATCCTGTAAACAACATTGGGGAAGGCAGTTTTGGTTGTGTCGACAAGGTACTGTAGTTTTCATTTACTATCTTTGATTATAGGCCTTGATTTCATAATGATTGAAAATTGAATAACCTGTTTAATGCAGGGCATATTATTGGATGGCATTATAATTGCAGTTATAATGAGAAAATCATTTAATTAAACAGTAGTCTTCTTTCTTTACTCAGAAATAAAGCAAATTAGAGAAAATGAGAAAGAGAGTGATTTTGGTTTTTGATTAATTAATCAAACACAAGCTCAGCACTCGGCCTTTAAAAACATAAATTTTGATATTGTCATCTTTGTTGTTTCTAATTCAGCTAAGCAACTATAAATGATTTGAATTAGGGTGTTTATATATGTACTGGGGATTTTGTGTTTGAGAATCCAGAGGATACTTTGCAGTCATGCATGGTACATTGATGGTTATAGTTTCTTTGTTGTTGGGTAAATCGACTTTTCTATTTCAAAAGTTCAGATTAACTATTTTTGCTGTTTGTTAAGTTTCTTAAACAAGATGGTTTTGATATGGACAGTATGAATAGTGGAGAGTGGATACGAGCAAGCAGATTAAGATACAATTTGCAGGACACTATTTCACATTGCATTGTTTAAATAAACTCAACTATTCTTAACATGACAAATTTTTTTTTGGCAAACTTCAGCAGTAGTTGTCTTAATAACTATGTGACTTTTAATGTGACTTTTCTAACCTCAATTCAACATTTCACAGGTCTATGCGAATTTGTGGACTGTAATTTACATACCTTTGGACAATGTGGGAATGTGGAATGTGAGATATGAGAATTGGGCCTGACAATACTTAGGCCAGCAGTTCTATCTTTGTGTATACTTCTGTATAATCACATTGTACCTATTTAATTCTAAAATTCTAAGCACACCAAGCAGCTTTTGACAGAAGATGAAACTTCAGCATTCTCGAGTCTCCAATCGCTCTAAGCATTGTTGATTCTGGTATTTACTAAACACCCAGCGACACATCTCCTTATATTTGCTTTATCGCAAGATTGCAATTACGGTTGGACTTAATTGATTCAGTAGCATGTGTTTTTGATTAATGTTGACACTATTTTTGGAAGTTTGTTGACTACTCGGCATTTAATGACCATGGTTTCTATTGTCTTTGGCAGAATCAGAAAATGCGACAGTGCCTTGGTTATATCTAGGCTGATCAGTTTATTGTTGCAGTCAGAGAAACTTTTGGGAATTTGATGATGTGCTTTAACCTGGTTGTCATTGTTTGTCTTGGTGTTTGGGTAGCGCAGTAGCTGGTCATCTCTTTCTACGAGTGCAGCAATTGGATGTTCGCTGAAACAAAGACCGAGGTTTGTTTTTAATTTCCTTTGTACACAAAAGATTGATATAACCTTCTATGCAGAGTAAGCACTGCACACACACTCTAGGTGCATCTCTTAGTTCTGTCACCAATGTAAAGTCTTTGTATTGTTTCTCTTAATTGTCCATGTATATATTTGTCCTGTTTTGGTTTAGTTAGTTAAGATGCTTATGGTTGTTGCTTATTTTTTCCAGGTTCATGTGCTTCCGTCCATTTGGGATCTTTACTTGGTTTTCCAGAGCATTTTTCTCAGTTGTATTTGCACTTTGGTTTGTGCTATTTCATTTTCAGTTTCATGTTCATTGTAATTTTTCTTTCATAAGAGGTAAGGCTAATATGTCCCCGTCTTCCAACTGTAGTTTGTTTCTTCAGACCAAAAAAAACTGTAGTTTGTTTCTTTTGTATACAAAACAAATGGAGTACTTACTTTTCTTACCTTTTTTTTTTTTTTTTTGACTTTGAGTGAATGATGTTCTAAGCAAAAGCGGAGATAAGGAAAAAACAACCCCACAGCAACGTGCTGGCGTAACAACTAGTATATACTAATTGCTTGGAATCAACGACCACCTGAAAGTAGTACCGATTCTGCAATATATGATGAATGGGAGAACCTAGTGCCTAAAGAAGACTGATATGACATAGCATAGTCATCAAAACCTTCACGGTGCGCAAACGTTAAGCCACTAGAAGAAAGCCCAAGAAGTGACACTTCCGGCAAAGCAGCATCACCGGCCAAGTACTGAACGGCTTGTCGCATGCTTGGCCTTGCCGCTGGCTCCGAATGAGAGCACAAAAGCCCAAGCTTCAACACCAACTCCACTTCCTCAGCTACAAAATCCGTACCAAAGCTCTGATCTCTTGCCTCAAGAATGTTACTTCTAGTCCAACAAGAAAACACCCAATCAACCAAAATCACATCTTCTGGACCCTGTGTCTCAATTGGCCTTTTTCCGCAAGCAACTTCGAGCAAAAATGCCCCAAAAGCAAACACGTCGGTGCTTGTGGTGGCCCGACCTGTTCTTGTGTGCTCTGGGGCTAGGTACCCGAGTGTTCCAACTATATGAGTAGTTTGAGGATCTGTTCCATGGTCGTATAATCTTGCAAGCCCGAAATCTCCTAGTCTTCCATTCAATTCCCCATCTAGCAACACATTACTGGCCTTCACATCTCTATGAATCACAACCTGTTCCCATTCTTCATGAAGATAGAACAACCCTGACGCCACACCTTTGATGACTTTAAACCTCTGGCTCCAATTAAGGGTCACTTCAGGTTGATCATAGAGGTATTTGTCCAAGCTTCCATTAGGCATGTAATCATAGACCAAAAGCAGCTCCCCTTTTCGCCTGCAAGCAAGGCATTAAACATCCATGTTAAAGGAAATATATGTATATAAACCTTACTATGTCTCAAAAGTTTCAACTTTTAAGAAATGAGCTAACAATGTATACTAAATTAACACTTAATCATATGCGGTTAAAATTTACACATGTAGAGATCAAATTTTCAAAATAGACATAATTTGATTACATAAGAGATGTGAAGACTCGAGACTGTATGCAAATAAAGCTATGATAACATGTTGAACAATCTTTGTGCTCCAAAACTTAAAGATTTTAAAGAATAAGTAAACAATATATATCATTGCTATTTAACACTGGAGTTTAACATCAGGAATATAAATATCAAGAGAGTTTCAACCAAGTAAGGTATCCGTTTAACAGCTCTGTTCAACCTTGATTCAATACTAGTTAGTCAATACAAGCTATCCACTCACAAATGGTTGACAGTTAAGCCTTATCCTCGTGTCTTAGTGAGATCTAGAACCTAGGGACCATATAAATTCTCCAAAATCAACATAAGGATAACTTGGGGACCATATCAAGCTTCTTGTTACATACTAGACTTTAGACAGGGCAAATGATGTAACATATACATTTCCACAATCCAAGATTTCTATTCTGCATTTGTCACTAGTGACTGCCCATCATAGAGATGATGGTGATCGTAGAGGTGCTAATGTCAACATCATACAAAATTACGATAACAAAACTTATACACTGTAGCAGGATCACAAAGAATTTTTACCGAATTAATTTGATAACTCTACAAGATTGGGAAGTCCATAGACAGACAGACGGTAAATCGGACACAAGAACGAAACTCCTAGTCAAAAATCCCAGGCAAATCCTAATTATATATTTAGTTCAAAACAAGGAAGAACCCAGCAAAAAGAATCAGAAAACATCGTTGTGGGATATGCACGTTTATAACATCTTCTGGAATGTACTGCAGTAAAACAGAGAACTAGATAACTTAATTTGGTGAAAATATTATCAAAATTTGAAGACCATACCTGCAATATCCCAACAGTTGTACTAAATTCCGGTGACGAAGCCGGCCAATACTAACAATTTCTGCTACAAATTCCTTCATCCCCTGTCTTGATTCATGTGATACCCTCTTCACTGCAATCTCAATTTTAGAGGAGGGTAATAAACCTCTATAAACTTTACCAAATCCCCCAGTTCCCAAAAGCTCCTTTTCCCTAAACCCTTTGGTGGCTATATACAATTCTTTGTACTTGAACCTCTGAGGCCCGTACTCTAGCTCCCAATCTTCAAGCACTTCTGCAAACTTCCTCTTCCTATTTATGACATAAAGTACACCAGAACCCGCTAGCAAAACCAAACTCACTGAAATCAGAGGCACACCAAAGGTGAAAAGCATGGACCTCTTTTTACCTGCAATGCTGGGTAACTTGGGAAGTTTGGAAGCTATGAGGTCTTGAGCTTGGCCATTGATCCTAAAGCTCCAACCCACTACATAATGGGATGTGAGCACTGAACCAGTTGAAGAGGAAAAGCCAACATACATGGTTTTGTAGAGAACTGTGGAAAGGTCATATTTCAAAGACAAAAGTGGAGTTGAAGGTTTAGTTGCAACATCAATTGGAGCCATAGTAACTTCAATTTGCTTCTTGGTGCCATCATATTCAACCCAAACTCTCATTTCTTTACCACTGAAAAGAGTCAGGTTCTTAAGTCGACCATCAAAATAACCAGCTGAAGCAGCTTTGACAGAGTGTAAGCCATTGATGTCGATCCCAACATGGTTTTCATTCATGTCATGGAATTCCGTGCTCTGGATCGTGTCAAGCTCCACAGCAAAAACATGATTGGTGAAATTCCCATCGTTGGACCCGCTGAACAGGCCCAAGTACTGGCTCGGCAGAGCTCCGGGGAGGCCTCTCGTCGGAGCGATGACAAAGGCGATTCCATGGCCGCTGAGAGTAGTGTACTCTGATCGGATGGCAAAGACAAAGTTGGTGGAGAAGGAGAAAGCGGTGTCGTTCTCCAAGTTCTTGAAGGTTACTGGGTTAGGGTAGAAGGCATGGCCACTTTTTTGTTTGGTGTCGTTTGTAAGCTTCAAGAGACCATTTTGTGTGATCTCTGCTATGCCGTCTAGACTGACATTAAGACCAGAACGGCCATTGAAACCATCATTGTAGATGAAATTGAGGTCTTGGGCTTCTGCTGGTACCAGAAGCACTAGTAGTACTAGGAGAACAGAAAGCTTGACAAACATGGCTGGCTAGGCGTTGTGAAGTTTCTGGACCTTCCTTTTTGGGTATTTATGGATCTAGACCCGCCAAAAAATAAAGAAAATGAAGGCATCTAGCCGCCATCCAACAAGAGTATATTCCCATAACAATTTGGACCGTCATTGTTAAAGTGGGTTAAAGATGTTGTTTTCATGGAGAAGGTTACTGTGATATAGACGATCCATCGCCAGCTATCGTACGCGACTGGTTCGTCTCCCCTATTCTAGGTTTTGATTGGTCAATGCCCTTAGGAAAAGAATCTAAGTATCACAATAATCATATGCATGCATGTAGCTCCTCTTTCATTTCAACGAGCCCTCACAATCACGTGCTCGGTTTTTTTCCTAATTTCTTTTTGCATTCTAATACCAGATAAATCATGATATTGGAGCGAGGGATTGTAATGATAAAAGTGAATGATTGCATGACGAAACTCAAGTTAGGCAGGTGACGCCATCGCAGTGGTGAAGTATTTCTGACACGCCTTGAGCCCCAACTTAGTAGGGCACCTCTATTTGCTAATGGATGGGGAAGCAATCCAAATCTTCTCAATTATTTTGTATTGTTTGGCTCCAATTTTGTTGAGCTGGTCAACAGTCTCTTTTCTGCGCGGGCGTGCCAACACCGTTCGGGTGTGGTCGTCGGCGGTGTCCCTTGACCTTACTTCTTTCAAGTGATTATGGATGAGGAGAGCACCAACCTCGTCGTGGGATTCTTTATGCCTTGTGGTGAGGACTTTTGCTAAGCTTCTCCTTGTTCACACAATCGATACTCAACGTTGTAGGTTAAGTAGAGCGAAAATCACTGGGAAGTGGGGGAGAACTTGCTAAAGCGTGACTTTAGCTTGGCTGGTTTGCGAGGGCGTTACCCTTGCTTGGCTGGTTCTGTAACCGTTGTGGTCGCGGTACTACAGTCGGCTCCCGAGGAGACTAGGACCGAAGCACTTTGACAGAGGGTTTGGTGGCACTGACAGTCGGCTCTTGAGAAGACTAGGACTGGAGTGTGATCACCGGTAAGAGAAAGAGAGGAGTTGCTCTTAGAGAGGGGTTGCTCTAGAGAGGCTTGGATAATCTTAGAGATTATTGTTGAATTGTGTTGTTTTGTTACTTGTTGTAGCCTCTATATATAGGCTACCAAGCCATAGTGGTTGGCCTTAAACAAATCATGATAGTTTAGGTTTGAGCACTTAAAACACTAATGGAATGTTAGGTTTAAGCACTTAAACACTAATGGAATGTTAGCTAGGTTTAAGCACTTACTGCTCCAATTTTGCTGCAACTATATCTCCACCAAGAACTCAAAATGGGCCTTCCACTTCTTCATATCAAATGATCGACAATGAGTGTAGATCATTGCGGAAAATTTTCAGAGCTTTCTTCCATGTGGTTGGGCCGGAAATGCTGTTGGCCTCCTTACATGTCCAGTTTTCCAGTTTTGCTTCTGCAGAAAATTGGACCGATTGTTTGAAGGCTTTCCACTCATAACTAGCTCTGGAACTCTTCATAAGAAATGATCATTGGGATGTTTAGAAATAATCTGGAAAGTTTTTAGCTCATTTGGATTTCATTTGTTTAGTCTTCCGCCCCTTCTTCCTTGTTTAGCTCGGTTTCTCCTAGCCGAAGTAGGAAAATGTGCTAAAGTTGACTTTTCATTTCCATGCTTCCATCATTTCCTTTTCTTGCAGCTCGCATAATCTTCCATAGTAAGCTTTATTTAGCCTCTAAATAATATATTTCTAACTTGTCGACAATATATAGCTTGAGCCACTGATTTTGGCTCAATTACTCCAAGACACGCCTTGTCAGGCCAAAATGCTTATTTTGGGTCCAAACATGTATATTTATTCCTCTTATGTATGTATGTATGTATGTATGTATGTATGTATGTGTGTGTATAAATGCAATGTAAAAGCGGAAAATCTCATCGATACTGTTAGGGAATGTTAGCAAATTAGCTCTTGTACTGTTAAGTCTGTTAGAGAATGTTAGAAAATCATTTTTCAACTGAACTTTTATAATGTTCATACTTGTGATTAATGTTCAAGGACAAACTTAAGACATTGCCTTGTATTCTAAATTTCTATCCTTAATTGCTAAACTGAAAATAGGGAGGATTAGACTGAAAATTTGACCAATTTAGCCATCTCCCCATTTTCAGTCAAACAAGAGTATATGTTTGACAAAAAAATCAAATTAGAGTATGGGGTCCTCCCTTGGTCTTAGTCTTGGATTGGTAAGGATGAGTCTTTTATGGGGAGGCGTCTCCTAGTCATTTTTCCATACATTTTATGATCAACATTCTGTGCCTAAGGCTTCTTATTATTATTATTATTTTTTTTTTTTAGGAGAAAAAGAAAGTTACAAAGAAAAGCCCCGCAGGCAACTAAAGCTAAATTTGTCCCAATAAATGGCAGGGAGAGCCAAAACAGGGAGACACTTCAACCAAACTCTTGGAGACGATCCTGTACCTGTAGACGTAATAGCATCAGTTAGGAAGTTCGCTTCCCTAAAAACATGAGAGAAGGAGATACTTGCGAAGGAATTAGCAATAGAAGCTATGTCTTTAAGGAGAGATTGTATCATCCAGGGATCTTCACACTTGAGGTTGACAGAGTTGGTAATCAGGGACGAGTCACCCTCCACTAATAAATGGTCCAGGTTGAATCATTTAGCAGCTAACAGGTCATCTTTTAAGAGTCGTACATTCATACATTTTATGGTCAACATTAAGAGAACAAGCTTGAAGAAATAAAATTACAAAACAAACTAAAATTAAGCAATTCAAGGTTGAATACATTTAAAGAAATGAAATAAACTCAATTATTTGGGTTTGCTGGAGATAGACCTAGTAATTTATCAAAAGCATTTTCATTGAAATTAGTATCCAAAGATTGTTCGAAGAACCGGTCGAGATGAGAAATTTTTTTGTGATTCACACATTCAAAATTCTTTAGCCTCGTTTATTTCACGGATTTTAAACTCGAGAAAAGAAGTGCTTACTTTCCTGTGTTTTTTTTTTTTTTTGTGACTTTGTCAAGGGGAACCCAAAAGCTTCCTAGGCCCAAAATAAACCCATTCGGCGCATGTGAAATGCTCCAACTGTGCATTGCAGCACAGTGCCTGGTCACTTTGACAGTTTTAGGGTTCAAACCTAGGTTGGAGAGCACACCCAACTAGGCAAGAACCACTATATAACTTGCAGTGGTTACTTTCCTGTGTTTGGTAAGTGCAAAGTTAGGAAAATGGTTCCTCTTGCAAGGAAAATGAATCCGTCCATGCTCTTAATGAACCATTTTCCTTTCTCATTTCCTAGCATTTAATTATTACACTTTTCTAACTTTCTCATTTCCTAGCATTTAATTATTACACTTTTCTAACATTTATTACACTATTTGTAATTTTGTATGGCTAAAATAATTCTATAAAGAAATAAATACTAATTTTCTTCAATTATACTATTAGTTATTGATTCCATTCCTTACTGTTACCAAACTCATTAGTAGGAATCTTAATTTCCCTTTCCGATGGAAATACAAATGAACAATTTTCTTAAAAATCAATTCCGTGAACCAAACGAGGCATTTAGTTAAATATGATTATAATTTCCATAAAAGATTGGCACCGCTATTGCCTTTTATTTTTCTAGTTTTTTTTTTTTTCAGTTAGGTAGTTGAATTTATAACTTTGGTTGGTTTATTTCTCAATTTCTATGTCAGACTATTCTCTATATATAGTTATCTAGAACACCGGATAATATTATGTTAGTGATGGAGAATGCAATGAAGAAAATAAGAAATATGTTTGACAAAGAGAATATTAATATGGAAATATGGGATCTCTGAGTCTTCAAGATAAATTGCCCTGCCTCCCTGTTCTGAGGGCTCTTAGTATGGGCTGCTGTTTTCTTTGTTCCTTTGTTGATTTTGTTATGAAATTTCCCATGCCAAAAATTTAAATAAATAAATAAAATAAGTAATTACAATTCTGTATCTATTTATTCGAGTAATTCATGAAACTTGTCCGAATTTCCACTCTAATCTCATTATCAATCAAGTAATGGCATTGCTTGCGCCACTTCCATCTCTCTCACTACTCACTAGGAAAGACAGAAGATATTGACTTTGTAATTATTTGTGTCTGTGTGTGTATTTTTAGAGAGTTTCTATTCATACCTTCTAAATTGGTATTTGGACCTCCCATTCTAAAATTTACGCAAAACTTCCAATCTTGCCCTTTTTTGTATCCACATAATATTTTCCAATACAAATCTACTAGTAATATTTTTTTTTCATCACTTAAAACTTAGTTCATAGCCATGACTTAACACCATTCACCTTGTAAGCATGGATACTTTTATAAACCTCCTTTTATTTCTTAATAAATCGTGCAATTTACAATACCACAAGAGAACTATTATCAAAATCAATTTCCCTAAACCCAAATCAGGCTAGCAACATAGTCTACTCTAGCAAAAAAAAAAAACCATAAAAAGATACCAAGATAATAATTAACGATCAACTTCATGAAGTGAAGCAATTAAGCCAAACTAGAAATTGCTTTTTGATCATTATTTTCTCGATTGTTCTTTTCTATATTTTTTGTCCTTTATTCCATTTTGCAATCTTTAACATTCTACCTTAATCAAAGTTGCCCAATAATCCTCATGTATTGCTGTAAGAGAATGACGGAGGGAGAAGAGAAGGTGCATATTTTATTTAATTTTTTTTATCTTTCATTTTGTTCATTTTTTAGAAGGGCAAAATTGGATTTAAAAACTTCCAAAAATTGTTGGAGGTCTAAATACTATTTTAGGAGGTATGAACAGATCTTCTCTCACACACACACACACACACACACACACACACAGATCCTATGCAGAGCGGAGCTCCGCTTTGAAATTAACGTGTGAAGTTTTGAGTTTTGGGTCACTTTTCAGTCTAATATCCATATCTTGACCGTTCAGTTTTTAGGTACTAGTATATAGATCATCTCTGCAAATTTTCAGCCAAAATGATGATCGTTAAGGCATTGATAACTGCTTTAAAGCTAATATGGTTCAGGTTGACAGATACAGTCCGTCCATTAGTTTAAGCGAGTTAGATACCTTAACGATCATCATTTTAACTGAAAATTTGCAGAGATAATCTATACACTAGTACCTAGAAACTGAACGGTCGAGATGTGGATGCACGACCAAAAAGTGATCGAAAACTCGAACTTCACATGTTAATTTCAAAGCGGAGCTCCACTCTGGATAGGATCTGTATATATATATAAGAGGACGTCCGCACTTCGCTAAAGTGCGGACGTCGACGCAGCTGAGGCGTTCCAGGCTGCGACGGTGGCTTGCGGCTTGCAGGAGGGAGGCCGGAGGCATCCTGGACAATCTGGACAGCTTTCGAGGTCGGAGTTGCAGGTTCCGGGCAGCAATCGGACCTGCAACTGCAGGTTTTCTGCAGCAAGCTGCAACCCCGTCGCCGGAAACTCAACCTACTGCAGACCTCTCCGTCCGACCCCTGTCATCAGTCCGCCAAGGCCCGTCGCTCCATCGAACCCCAAGCCGAGCTGCAGCTGCGACGTCCGCACTTTAGCAACAGTACAGACGTCCTCTTCAGAATATTTTCATATATACATATATATATATATAGATATATATTTATATAGCGGTTCCAAAGAGAACGTCTGCACTGTTGCTAAAGTGCGGACGTCGACGCAGCAGCCTAGATCAAGTTTTGACGGCGCCGCGCCGCGCCGCTTGCCTGACCGAGGCTAGGGGTAGGACGGACAGGCCTGATGTCGGGTGGAGTCGCTGGCGACGAGGTTGCAACTATGCCTAGAAAGTTGCAGTTGCAGGTCAAGTCGCTGCCTAGAACCTGCAACCTCGACCTCCTCCGACCTCGATCGCTGCCCAGAACCGTTTGGGATGCCTCCGGCCTCTGTCCGCCAAGCCCTGAGTCGTCGTCGCAGCTGCTGTGTCGTCGTCCGTACTTTAGCAAAGTGCGGACGTCCGCTTCAGAACCAGCCTGTATATATTTGTATGTATGTATGTGTGTGTGTGTGTGTGTGCATATCCTATCCGGAGCGGAGCTCCGCTTTGAAATTAACGTGTGAAGTTCGAGTTTTCGGTCGCGCATCCACATTTCGACTGTTTAGTTTTTAAGTACTAGTGTATAGATCATCTCTGCAAATTTTCAGCATATATATATATATATATATATATATATAAGAGGACGTCCGCACTTTTGCTAAAGTGTGAACGTTGACGGCGGCGCGGCGCTTGTAGGAGGGAGGCCGGAGGCATCCTGGACGGTTCTGGACAACGTTCGAGGTCGGAGGAGGTCGGGGTTGCAGGTTCTGGGCAGCAACCAGACATGCAACTATAGGTTTTCTGCAGTGAGCTGCAACCCAGTTGCCGGCGACTCCATCGACTGTAAACCGCTCCGTCCGTCTGCCAAGGCGCGGCTCTCCATCGAACCCCAATATGAGCTGAAACGGCGACGTCCGCACTTTAGCAACAGTGCAGTCATCCTCTTTGGAACCGTTATATATATATATATATATATATATATATATATACACACACACACTAAACCGGACTGTTGCTAAAGTGCGGACGTCGACGCAGTAGCCTCGATCAAGCTTCGACCGCGCAGCGCCGCTTGCCGGAAGGAGGCTAGGGGGTAGGGCAGACCGTTCAGAAGTCGGCTGGAGTCGCCGGCAACGAGGTTGCAGCTCTACCCAGAAAGTTGCAGTTGCAAGTCGAGTCGCTGCCCAGAACCTGCAACCTCGACCTCCTCCGACCTCGATCGCTACCCAGAACCTTCTAGGATGCCTCCGGCCTCCGTCCACCAAGCCCTGAGTAACTGTCGCCGTTGCTGCGTCGCCGTCCGTACTTTAGCGAAGTGTGGACGTCTACTTCAGAACCGGCCTGTATATAGGTATGTGTGTGTGTGTGTGTGTGTGTGTGTGTGTGTGTGTGTGTGTGTACAGATCCTATCTAGAGCGGAGCTCCGCTTTGAAATTAAATGTGTGAAGTTCGAGTTTTCGGTCACTTTTCGATCGTACATCCACATTTCAACTTTTAGTTTTTAAGTACTAGTGTATTTTGTAAATTTTCAGCCAAATTGATAATCGTTAAGGCATTGATAACTGCTTTAAAGCTAGTACGGTTCAGGTCAGTCCGTCCATTGGTTTAAGTGAGTAAGATACCTTAACGATCATCAATTTGGCTGAAAATTTGCACAGATGATCTATACATGCAGTAGTACCTAAAAACTGAATGGTCGAGATGTGGATATGCGACCGAAAAGTGATTGAAAACTCGAACTTCACCCGTTAATTTCAAAGCGGAGCTCCGCTCTGGATAAAATATGTATATGTATGTGTGTGTGTGTATCAGTCACTTTCTAAGAACCTAGCCTGTTTGCTATGAATAAATCCGTCATATTGTTTTACCAAAATGATTTCATTATAGGGTAGCTAAATTTGTTTTTTGTTAAAAACGCATGAATTCTTCAGCGATATTTCTAATCTAAGAGAAATTAGGGATAAATAATTGCATTATTAGTCTTGAGAAGTGCCCGAGAAGCACTCATCTTCAGTTTATATCTCAAGAACATAACAACTTCGTCTATAATTATACCACGAGCGACACTATTACTGTTTCAAACTTAGGGCACTAGTTGAAAGATACAAAATTGGAAGAGCCAAAACTCTCATACTTGGTCTGTGCCACAATCAGTCAAGTGTGTATTTTGTTATACCATGAGCAACACTATTGCCGTCTTAGATTCGAGAGCACTAATTGAAATGTACGAAATCAAGAGAAAGAGCCAAAGTTCTCACATCCTAACCTCACACTCGATGCCATCATATTCATTTAGCGAGTTTACGCAGCAAACTCAACTTGTACGTTGTACTGTTGCCATTTGCAACCTTCTCTAGTTGTTATGCTATAAATGTTACAAATTACGAGTTATCTAATTGTTAATTGGTTAACCAATTGCTACATAATAAACATTACGTGTTCCGTACTTCCTCTTTTAGTCCGTCGCCAACTACTGCTAATGACTTATTGGCACCTTGTTGGTGGAGTTAAAATGTCAAATGTAATTATACTCGTAGGTTCATAGTAATTGTAAATTATAATAAAGATCGACGGCAGAGCTAAGAAAGGGACACATTTAGAGTTAGGATATTGATCACAAACATGCGTTCGGCTTTTGGGAAAAGAATGACTGTCAAAAATGTAGCATCTGCGGCAGGCAAGTACCTTGTTCTTGAGCATAAACTTTTTGACTCTACAGGTTGCATTAAGGTTGGGATTTCGCATGATATTTCGAAACCCTTCTTCTTGAAAAAAAGCCTCTCAAGTTTGCTCAAGATGTTGAACAAAAAGTTCCCTTCTTTTTTGAAAATTTAATTGGAAAATGTAAGCAATGCAATCGTGTGTTCCATGAAGATGGAGTATGTTCTATAACTTCTGAAAAAAGCTCAAACTATGGAGGCCGTCAAACCTGTGGCACGCCGGCTTCAACTAGGCATACCTCTGCACAACTTCACAGGTAACCATTTTTAGAATTGCACTTTTCAATTTTAGAGTGTCACTACTCTCATTTTACCTCCTGTAGGAAGAACCTTATTTGGTGATGTTGAGTCAAACAAGGCCAGAAAGCCTATTGTCATTCGTAGTGCTGATTTGAGAACAACCAGTGAAAGTGATGCTCTGGCTACTGTACTAGTTATGTAACCAGTCTTGAAATTGGATGCCAGAGACTAATGTAACAGGTACCTGTGAGCATCATATAACTACAAACCTCAATTATCGAGCCTAATATACAGGAAATGAATCTATTACGCTGACGGCTAAATGCAGCTGAAATTACTGTTGCAAAAAAGAGTTTTTGCCAAACGTTTAGGCACCGGCAGATCAAGTGACATCATCAATATATATTTACCTCTTCAATCCCCTTATGATATGAAATTATCACCAAGGTTTAGCAAAGTAGTATAGATTACCCAACTGAGTATGCAAATCACTACGATGTTTTCTTGCTCACCATGTGCTGTAAGCAAGAAAGAACAAGTAACCGCAAAAGATAGCAAATCAAAATCAAATCATCCGAGTTACCGAGTACCATCAAGAACATGCTTATAATGGTAACAACGTCAACAAACAGGTGCATATTCAGTTTGATGATAGACACCAAGTCAGGGCATTTGAGAGTGAAATCAGATAAACAGAGTGCACAATTCTACAATATTAAATTGTCATCTATAAAACAGTATATTTCAGATATGAAACTAGATCCTATTTACAGGCCGACCTGAACTTTTAAAACCGGATATCTAAAGTAGCTACATCAAGTTGCAATTGCAATTGCAATTGACATCTTGACCTGCTAACTACAACTCAGAATTCCAATCATCACTGAATGACAGAAATAGAAGCCCAGATTTAAATTCAGGGCTTATGCCTTTACTCGGAGGATGACATGCTACTGGAGGAATTTGAGGCACGCTCTGATAAGGGTGGCTTGGAGTCACTACCTTCATTACTGATGAGGTTTTCTTCCCCATGCTCGGGTGACTTGGGACCCGTCTTGAATGCTTTCACAGGATCTGTAGCATTGCTAGAGTCCATCACTAACCTGCTCTCCTTTTGCTCCTACCATACAAAATCACAAAAAAATTATGACGTAGAGCATTATTGCAATAGGCAGAGTCATGAAGATTCTTTTCTTTTTCGAGTCACAACCATAATGTACTACTTACTCTCTGCAGTGCTTCATGCTCAGCCTGAATTCGATACGGTACACCATGTTTCTGATACACATTGGTCTGTGCCAAGTCTTCATCAATGTCACCGGCAGTGGTTGCAAAAGGATGATTGGAAGGAATCCACCTAATTGTATCCGGGTCAACATCAGCAGGTATCGAATCCCCTTCTTTAAGGAACATTGTCGGTCTCTTCCACTGGTATGCCCGCGACCTCCTCTTTCGATGGATAGCTTGTTCCTCTTTCGTAAGAGTAATTGGGGCAAGGCGATAAACCTTTCCACACATCTCTATAGTCGAATTTCCCTTACCAACTTTAACCAATGGATTATTGAATGGGTCATCGTACATGAGAGGCTTCGAACTGTCAGATTTAGCATCATCCAAGTATCGAAACAATGCAACATAAGCAAACAATCAGAATTCAACAGCAATCTTCTGTAGAAGCTTATACAAGCACAAAGGAGAGTAAAGTGTTGAAAGGATTGGGAATCATACATGCCTCTTCTATCGGACCTAAGCTGACCACGTCTGACAAGATCAGCTACAGAGCCTTGACGGTTGTTCTTCGACTTCCTGACCATGAATACTCTCAGAGCAACCACCAAAAATGCAGTTGCAATACATAAACCAATTGCCAAATTCGATCCTACTCGTTGTCGTATCTGATTATCATCAAGTTGTCAAAATGTTGCTAGTGTGCAGACACTGGCTATAAATATAAACCCAGAACAAAAACCCTGTATAATTCTAACAAAAACCCATCATTATATAAACCCCTATTTGATATATGAAGGTTACCTTGAAAACAATGGGAGACACTGAGCTGATCATTCCGTGGAACTTGTCAACTGGGTCTTTGAGGTTTATGGTATACTTGTAGTTCTCATCATTATGGGCATTAGGGTTTTCACCATTAGAGCTACCTGAGCCGTCAATGGCTCTAAGTAGGAACCTGTGAGTGGGTTTTAGCCGTCGTGCCCAGATGAACCGACCGTTACTGGACCCGAATTGGGCTCTAACCTTTAGTACCAATGCAGGTGTTTGGTGCTTTGAGACCCAAATTGAGGTCTATCATATTCAGAAATCGAAGACAGGATTGAATCGGTGAGAAATGAATGCAAATAACTATGTTAATTTTGGTTGGAACGATTGATAAGTCACATAAACAAAGGAAAGAGAAAGATTTTGCAGAAAGAAATACCTGGAAGGAAAGGGAGTGGAATTGGAGAGTCGAAGTGGAAGCCATTAGATGATGGAGTGCTTCAGTATCATACTTTGAGAGAATGAACCCCTATGAATGTTACCATTTGTGCCAGGGACTTTGGGTGCCATTGGTAATTGGTAGGGCTCAACAGATTTACAGATGCAACTTTTACCAAGTTACCACTCAAGAGTCAAAAGTTCACCGAAAACTAAATATTTACTACAGTCAAACAAAAAAAAATTTCTTTTTATGAATTCGTTTTTTTTGTTTTCTTGGTTTAAGGAATGACGACCATCCATTATACAATGCAAGATGATTGAATGAAGGGCACGTTTACTTACTTGGAATGGAATTGAATGATTATGGAGTAAAAACACCACTGTGTTTATTAACACATAAAGGAAACTGCATATGTCATTTGAACAGTGTGAATGTGGTAATGACTATAACTATATCTATAACTGTAAACGTGGTCGTAACCGGAGAGATACACCCTAGGAGGATTTCCAAGCCAAATCGAGGTGATACTCCCAAGAGATTAAAGGCGGTCAAGGGTGTCAAAAACTTGGACCAAAGCAAACGAACTCTTAAGAACCATAACCATAAGCCTGTGTCCCAGATCATCGGAACCCAAATTTTATCATTGGCTTTGGGCTGTTAGTCCTAGGGTTAGATGTTAGCTGCTTTTGGGGCAGCCCCCTCTGCGTAGAGTGGTCCCAAAGGTTTATAAATAAATTTGGGTTGGATATTGAATTGCTCAAATAAAACCCAAGTAGTATCAGATTACTGGTTACTTTGTGCTCCTAAAAAACGCTTGATCACCTTTATGTCGGTTGTTCTAAGCAGTGACGCAAATCGATCGTGCCCGTTACAATTTGTGTATTGTTAACCACATTTTTCATTAATGGATTGACACCAAATTTCTTTTAAAAAAAAAAAACAATTTGGAAAAGTGCAAAAGAGAAAATGGGATCGGAAATAGTAAAATTAGCATCGGAGTAAATAGTAAATACTCCAAAATTACCCTTAAGCGAAGCTGCGTCGGCTTCCCATGAAAATTTATGCAGTATATTCCACCACCGGATCTCTCTCTCTTTCTCTCTCTGAGATAAATCTACCCTTGACAGCAAACCCTATTGGGGCTTAGCGCTGTCGGAGCTACTTCATTGCCCAATCCTCACTTACAGTCTCTGCTACAAACCCCTCTGGTTTTCCTTCTCTCCAATCAAAACTACTTCTTTTTCTTAATTTTCTTTCAATTTCAAACCCTTGTGGATTGAAATCCTTCTCTGTTGGTGGAGCCTATGGCAACAGGTATATCTCATAAACCCTAATGAACCTTTTGGATGTTATAATTGGGTTGCAATGGATTTACATTTATGCTCTATTTGAATTTGATTTTGCGTCACTGTTTCTGGGTGAGTTTCAGAGGAAGATGGAAAGGGGCACAGGAAAATTGAATGGGATGATAAGGAGGCTTGTGGGCACTACATGGTTCGTTTTTGTCCTCATGATCTTTTCGCCGGTACCCGAAGCGATCTAGGTCAGTTTCTATTTGAATCCCCACATTTTCTAGCACTAGATTTGGTTGCTGAGAAGACCTAGGAAAAGAATTGTTTGAATCATGATTCGAAATTTTAGTTTTTGATTCATGTTCTTTTTATCTATTTGCAATGTGGGTGGTTTTGACAGCCTAAGAGTGAGGTTTTGGTTTTGGATTTTGTTTCAGGACCATGCTATAGGATACACGACCCGAAGCTGAAAGAAAGGTGAGTAGCTGGATTTCATTCTTGTTTAGATTAGGATTCTCTTATTGGAAATGTTGTTCGCGGTTTAGTTGTATATTTAGTTTGAATGCAAATCATAAGATGTTTATTGTTTTGCATGATAGTTTAATTGTGTAGTGTAATTTGTTCTAAAGAAAGAAAGAACGAAAGAAAAAAAAAAACCTATTTTCTATGGATAATAGTTGCATTTGTTTGGAAGGAGAGTTTATTTTGCAGTCCGAGGTATTCTAAGCTCTTGCTGTTTCTGTTCTCTATTTTAATACAAGTGATGTAAGCGTCTTTATCATATCCTTCATAGTAGGGAAGAAGAATCTCTAGTTTCCAACGCAGTGAGCTAGATGACTAGAATATTTGCGTGCAATGTAGTGTCTTATGTATTTCAATTCGCTAAATAGTTATGCTAATGGAAAGTAGTATGCTTCCCCTTCCCTTAAATCATACGTAAAGCTAATAATCTTGTATCATAATCCATAACCTGCTTTTTTCTTTTTCTTTTCTTGTTCCCTGCTGGGCTGTGGTTATGTTTTCTCATTTCTGTTTTAATGATTTAGTTTTGAGAAGTCCCCAAGACATGACGAATACGTGCCCAAGTTTGAAGCTGAACTTGCACAGTTTTGTGAGATATTGGTAGGTTGCATGTCTTACCGTTGTCTCGGCGATCTATTGTTTTGTACCTATAGTTCTTTGTCATACTCTTCTTGCCTTGCAGGTGATGGATTTAGATAGAAGAGTAAGGCGTGAACGAGAACGACGTTCTTTGGAGGGGGAACCTACATCACCAACTCCCTCGCCAACTAACAAGTCTGAACAGTTATTTGTCCTGGAGGAAAAGTTAAAGAACTTGCTTAAGCAAGTGGATGCCCTTGGTGAAATTGGGAAGGTGGATGAAGCTGAAGCACTCAAGAGAAAGGTGCTGTTATTCTTGCTATACTCTTTTGTTAAGCATTTGTTTCATAATATGCCAA
Source organism: Rosa lucieae (assembly GCA_024704745.1). Lineage (NCBI taxonomy): Eukaryota > Viridiplantae > Streptophyta > Magnoliopsida > Rosales > Rosaceae > Rosa > Rosa lucieae. The sequence goes on along the minus strand of CM045498.1, from coordinate 31,803,985 downwards.
TAAGTTTTCCTGGAAATCTGCATCCTGCCAACTTATCATTGTATTTTATCTTCATAATATGTCATAGCATGTTTTTGTTTGGTGGACTTGCAAATATTAATTCTATGGTGGATATTTTGATAATAATGATGTGCAGAATCCTGAAGTCAGTGAAGACCAGGATGGTTCTACTCCCCCTGCTGTTACCATACAATCAAACTGGTACAGTATTTTACTCCAGCACATCTCAGTCTATGGAATAGCTGCTGGTTACTGCTTATCTGCATCATTGCTTTCCATCATCAACAAATGGGCTGTGGTAAAATTTCCTTATCCTGGGGCACTGACTGCTTTACAGTATTTTACAAGTGCTGTTGGGGTCCTCCTCTGTGGCTGGTTTAAGTTCATAGAGTATGACTCGCTTGACCTCCTTACTATGTGGCGGTTCCTACCAGCCGCAATTATATTCTACCTCTCTCTCTTCACCAACAGCGAGCTCCTTCTGCATGCTAATGTTGACACTTTCATTGTATTTCGATCAGTCGTTCCCATCTTTGTTGCAATTGGAGAGACTCTCTTCTTGCACCAGCCATGGCCATCAATGAGGACATGGATCTCACTCGGAACTATTTTTGGAGGAAGTGTGATTTATGTGCTAACAGATTACCAGTTCACTGTCACGGCTTATAGTTGGGCTCTAGCTTACTTGATAAGCATGTCCATTGATTTTGTATACATAAAGCATGTGGTAATGACCATTGGTTTAAATACATGGGGTCTTGTATTGTACAACAATCTTGAAGCTCTTCTACTGTTCCCATTGGAACTACTTGTAATGGGTGAGTTGAAGAAGATTAAGCATGAAATCACAGATGAATCAGATTGGTACTCGTTTGGGGTGATTTTGCCAGTGGTGTTATCGTGTTTATTTGGTTTATCCATCTCTTTCTTTGGGTTTTCTTGCCGGAGGGCTATTTCTGCAACTGGATTTACTGTTCTGGGTATTGTGAATAAGCTATTAACGGTTGTGATTAATCTGGTTATTTGGGAGAAGCATTCGACAGTTGTTGGTACTGTGGGGTTATTGATATGTATGGCAGGTGGTGTTATGTATCAGCAATCTACAAGCAACAAGCCCAAAGTTGTGAATGAAGTAAAGGCACAACAGACTGACGAAGAACGACAAAAGTTAATTGAAATGAACAGCAGCTCAGAAAGAAACAACAAAGACACATGGGCTATGGGAAATGAACGAGGAAATGAGAAGTCTCCTTCAAGGTAATATTGTCTTGTTCGGTTGCTTCGGCATTCCATTTTCCGCAGAGCTGCATTCTTCATTGCTAAGTCTCCATTGGCAACTTCTCCTCGTCGAGATGACTTTAAGATGGTTTTTGTTTCACAGAATATCCTTGTTTGACATTTGGGTTGAGATGAGTATTGGATATGACTTGGAAAACCCTGATAGACAAAATATTGTATTGATTTGTTTTGTAAACCTAGATTGATTCGGTAGTCCATAGTGAAAAAGATTAAATACCATTTGTAAACATAGATCAATCGAATAGTTCCAATAGCAATGCCTTATTTGTTGATATGGAGACGTGCTCTTATATCAGAATTTTCTTCATATATATCCTGAAGGCTTGTGCCATGACAATGTAATTGTTGAATTTACGCAATGTATCTAGGAGGTAAAATTTGCATGTTTGATGTTTCAGTTGCAGAATATAAGTTACCTGTTTGTTTAGCTATTAATTCATTTTTGTCCCAAGTTTGTAATGCCTTTGATAGTGCAACTGAAGTTGTCCAAATCCAAATCCAAACATCAAATATTATCTTCCTCTGTGAACGTATGTTAGAAGGAGGAGAACTTATATGGACATGAAGACTTGAAGTCTTGCTATCCAGAAATCAACATTACTTTGCTGCCTGGCAATCTATACTCTTAATACTTGCACATGTGCATCAGAGATGCATATATATTTTGCTTGAAAAGGGATTCGGTAGTAGAAATTACATCCACGAGGTAGTTATGGCTAGCTTTTGCGGTAACATATGAAACCAGGGTTAGGATCAGCATCCCAATTGACATTTTTATGGAGCTTCGAAACGTGAATCAGTAGGTTTTTGTCCTTCACAAACTTGAAGTAATAGTTTAGTATAGGGGAACAAGAAAATGTCAGGAATTCGCTATTTGTAGCCAGTTTGTATTCTTTCAAAATAAACCCTTTTTCATGTAATTGCAGTATTAAGTGAAATCAACTGAACGTTTACTATAAATGATCCTATTATAGTTAAACTTTTCGCTGCAGTATGCGTCTCTGTAATGTGGTTTTCACCAGATGAGTAGACTTTGTTTAATGATATGCTGAGAGAGACAAACATGTATGTGGGATCTGTGGCGCAATGGTAGCGCGTCTGACTCCAGATCAGAAGGTTGCGTGTTCGATTCACGTCAGGTTCATTTTTTGATATATTTTTTTCCCAACATATTGAATTCGTTGGTTGCTCTGTCTTTTCTTCTGGAGACAGACAAAAGAGATTAAAATTGAGTTGTTTTATCATATTCCAAGTTTCCAACATATTGAATTTTTTATGTAATTTTTTTTTCCAACATATTGAATTCGTTACCAATATGAATTTTCTGGAATTATAATGTGGACCAGCCATTGTTTTGTTTTATTTAAAGTTCCAAGCCACGCTCTCCTTTTTATTCTGGAGACAGACAAAAGAGATTAAAATTAAGTTGTTTTTGTTCATATTGAAGTTGTTGGTTAATATGACTTTAATGGAAATTATAAACAATTGTTTTGTATTATTTGAAGTATCAGGTTCAAGAAATGTCAGTCTAGTTAGCGTGTAGCTTGCTGAAGCTACTGCTATGTGGGACAACCTTTTCAAAGTCAGAGAAAAAGGTTACTAATTTGGGAAGTGAAATTTGCACTTGCACTCCCTTTTTTGTAAACCACACTCCCTTTTTTCTCTATTCCAAAAATAACCCTTCTCTCTCTCTCTCTCTCAACTTGAGCTATCCACAGCTGAAAATAGTGGCTGGCTGTGCAGAAGATAGATTGCAGATGATGTAAACGGCGGCGTCGAAACTCGAAAAGGACACAAGAAATCATGATGATAACAACTAATTGAAACAACGATTTCCTCACTAATTCCATTTCATATTGGGGATACTGGAATATAGCCCGTCTTCAGTCTCAATTTAACTGCAGGGAAGATCGCCGTGCACAGATCCATAAGCACTCGTCCCAATCAAAGCTGAGAACGATGAATTATACTTGGATTTGAATCTGCTCGCGGATGTGTCTTCGAAAATGGGCCGCCCGAAGAAGGTTGAAACAACGTTGTTGAAGAAAGAAGTCAGAGATTTCGATTGGGCGGTCAACGAATTGAAGGTGCTGGTTGTGGAGTCGGGCAAGGAAGCTGTGAATCTCAACGACGATGTGGATCTGATCTAGGAAGTTGAGGACGGAGACGCAGAAACCTGCACGAAGTTTCGGCGTTTCAGAAGGTGAGGATCCATGGAGTTGAGAAGTTGGTGAGCTTGCTTCATATGCTTGGAATTGTGGAAGAGGTGAGAGACGGCGGTGAGGAGCTGGTCCAGATTATATTCACCAAGTTCATAGCCCGTCTTTGATAATTAAGAAAGTATAAAAACAATTAAGCATATGAAGAACAAGGACAAATATCACAGAGAAGAAGAAGAGGAACTTAAATTAACTTGGCCACCAGAAATCAAGAATCTCAGAAGCCTCAATGTTCAAGCTTATCTATCATTGTTTTTTTTTTTTTGGTACAACTTATCTATCATCGATTTGCTCTTTATGTATTCCATTTCTAATAAACACTTGAATAATTTCAAGTGGGTTTTGCTCAATTTCATCTCAGTTCTGTGATCTTACAACTCTTATTTGGGTTGTAATCAGCTAAGAGCTTTCAGCTATGGCATCTAGCGTAGGAGCCTTTCATACAAAATATAGCAAATCTTAGTATTATCATAATAGAGAATCCGAGTCCTTGAAGATGATCTGGGAAGAGAGAGAAGATGATAAAGAAAGAGGAGCTCTAGTTGTCTTGTGAAAGTGAGTGTGAAACACAATGGGTCACAAGGAAAATATAAGAAGAGCATAGGGGCAATTTGGGAGTTTAACAAACAAAACAGAGAATGGGATGTAGTTTACAAAAAGGGGAGTGCAAATTTCACTCCCCTTTATCAAAGTTGAAGGCAACTCTACATGAAAAGTGTGATATTTCTTGGCGTATAAAACATGTCATTAATGACATCATCAGCATGAAGAATAGCTTCTCAGATATCTCCTTCAGCCATAACTTGAGAGAAGCTAATTTCATGGCAAGGTTATATACACTTGGAATGGAGAAATTCATGAACATTTTGATTATGCTGTTTTTTTTTTTTTTTTTGGTATCAGAATGAATCATTTTGATTATGCTGTTTTTATTTTTTTTAAAGGGTTTGGAACCCAGCCTAGCTGGGAGGTTCAGCCCCAGCGCCCCTAGCCTCATAATACAAACCACTAGTATCCTCATAGAGTACATCCTGAATAATAACAGGAGTCTTCTCTAACCATACATCATCAAGCAAACACACACTAGAAAGGTGTGCTAATCTATCTGCAACACCATTTGCTTCTCTGTAAATGTGTCGAACTTGAACAGATTGGAAAACGGACATGTAAGCTCTGCAATCATCTAAGACTCGACCCACCACAGACAAGTCCTCCTCATTCTTCAGGGCAGTAATTAAAAGGATAGAGTCGCTTTCAATATCTACGTCCGACCAACCATGGTAAATACCAAGTAACAGACCCGCTCTACATGCTCATTCTTCAGGGCAGTAATTAATTTATTAACTATAAACGATATTGTAACAATTTATCCTGAATTGGAATCAAAACTAGTATGATTACTAAAACGTCCATACTTGATAAGTGACCTAAACCTTTACTTTTACAAAACATCAAAACTCGAAAAAGTTAAGTAAGAATTACTCTTTAATAAATAGTTGTCTTTTTCAAGAGGTTTACTTATCCGTACGTGAATTTTAAGAGATTCAGTAACTTAATGCTGAACCCCTAGCCTCATAATACAAACCACTAGTATCCTCATAGAGTACATCCTGAATAATAGCAGGAGTCTTCTCTAACCATACATCATCAAGCAAACACACACTAGAAAGGTGTGCTATTCTATCTGCAACACCATTTGCTTCTCTGTAAATGTGTCGAACTTGAACAGATTGGAAAACGAACATGTAAGCTCTGCAATCATCTAAGACGTACTCGACCCACCACAGACAAGTCCCCCTCCTCATTCTTCAGGGCAGTAATTAAAAGGATAGAGTCGCTTTCAATATCTACGTCCGACCAACCATGGTAAATATCAAGTAACAAACCCGCTCTACATGCTCATTCTTCAGGGCAGTAATTAAAAGGATTATGCTATTTATTAACTATAAACGATATTGTAACAATTTATCCTGAATTGGAATCAAAACTAGTATGATTACTAAAACGTCCATACTTGATAAGTGACCTAAACCTTTACTTTTACAAAACATCAAAACTCGAAAAAGTTAAGTAAGAATTACTCTTTAATAAATAGTTGTCTTTTTCAAGAGGTTTACTTATCCGTACGTGAATTTTAAGAGATTCAGTAACTTAATGCATTACCTTTATTTTTTAGATTGTAGATGTAAATTGAATAAGCAAAACTCACTCGGTACATATGGCTAAAACTAATTACTACTGTAATTAGAAAATGAAAACTTTTTCAATAAGTAACTAAGTAAGGAGGTACCAAACGGTCCAAATCTAACGTTCTTTCTTTCTTGAAAAAAAGAAACTCATCATAAGAAAACACATAAGAAGTTAAAATTGAGTTGTCCTTTTAATGAGGTTTACTTGATCTGTTGGTAATTTTATTTGCGAACTTATGCATTAACTTTCTTTCTTATATGGTAAATGGATAAATGAAACTCATCCTGGATATATGGTTGAAATTAATAATACTATAATTGAAGACTTCTCCACCCATCCTTACGTAGTTACGTCGATTCCGAAGACTTCTGCCCAATTGGCATGGCAAATAAATATTAGATGAATCCATGATTAAGATTTGTCACATTCTTTCTATAATCAGATTATGACTAAAACTATTTGCTACTATATATAGGTGCAAGCTCATTATTGCATTTTTAGTTGACTTTCATGTGTAGATGATGATGAATACTGATGTCAACAAGTTTACGTGCAAGAAAAGTCTATAAGAGCAAGTGCACCCGTAGTCAAGAAAAGGCAAAGTCGAGAAGTCAAGAATTCGACCAGTCAAGTTACTATTCACTGCCACTGGACATGGGTTTACACCCGTTGTTTTTCTTGCCCGGTCAACACTGTTCATTATTATATAATTTTAGGGGGTCTCGAAAATCGACTTTTTATACATACATAATTTGGGAAAACTTCCTTCATGAAAGTTATAGAGATCGTCGATACGATCTCGTGCATACGTGGAACGCAATATTCGGAGTTCGTATGAATTTATTATGAATTTTTGAAATCTGAAAATTTTCCATAAATAGCAAAAAAAAAAAAATTCTATTTTTTAAAAGGATCTTAAATTTTCAGTTTTTCATTTCCCCCCCCAGTTTCTCTCTCTCGCAGCTGCACCAGACGAAGGTCCGACCCGACCCGGATTTTTCTCCGTCCTCCGGCCAAGGACCCGGCCACCCCCCCCCCCCCGAGGTCGCCTCACCTCGTCCGGCCGCTTCGTCGCCTCAGCCCGCCCAGACGCTGCCCCCAGGTGGAGATCGAAGCAACCCCAGGCGGGTATGCTTGCTGTTGCTGCTGCAGTGTCTGCTAATGCTGCCCTCGAGGTCGCCTGACCTCTTCTCTCTCCTCCTCCTGTCACCCACGTTTGGGTGTGGGTCGAGCTGGCACAAGCCTTGGTTGGGCAAGGAAAATGTCATGGGTATGACTATTTTCTTGGCTGTAGTCAAGAAGGGGTGGGTTTTGCCCGGTCAAAAAACCAACGGTGCAAGTAGGGAAATTGAGAGCAAGGTCACCACATTAGATTTTTCTTGACTATGACTATGACTATGACCTCCGGTGGACTTGCTCTAACATCAAGTAATTGACAAAACAAAGCAAGATTATTCAAGGAATCAAAGCGAAGAGTTCAAATAGTTAATAGACTACTTGATCGTCCAGTGGACCAGTGGTGTGTTCTTTATATAGTCTAGACCATGCCAGTACGTAGTAGCTAGAGCTAACAATGGTGACTTTTCTTTCAAAGTTTCAGAGAGTTGTAAGCGCCTACTGCACAAGCAGAGTCTATCCAATTAGACAGTATGGATTCAAATGCTCCATGCATTCACTGGTAGAAATCACCTCAAGAAAATCCATCAAACCATCATCTCCAACTCCTCATCAAAATAGATATCTCAAACTCTCTCTTTTGGACCAACTTCTTCCTCCTACTGTATATGGAACCATCCTGTATTTCTACACCCCTACCACCAACCACTGTGATCATGATGTTGCACTTTCGAAAGTTTCTGAGACTAGTATTTCGAAGCGCTTACAAGCTTCACTATCCGAAACCTTGGTTCATTACTATCCACTCGCTGGCCGTCTCAAAGGCACTGCGTCCATTGAGTGCAACGATGAAGGCGCACATTTTGTTGAAGCCCGAGTTAGGTGTCAGCTTTCAGATTTTCTTAAACAACCTGATCCTGAGTTACTTAAAAAATTTATGGCAGAACATGATTCTAAAACTGCTCAGATAGCCTTGGGTACTTGTGTCTTGCTTGTTCAAATCAGTGTTTTCAACTGCGGAGGAATAGTTGTTGCTGTATCCCCTTCACACAAGATTGCAGATGGAATATCCCTCCACACATTTGTACGATTATGGGCTGCTATAAATCGCGGTGAGTACCATCAACTAGTTCTACCGAAGTTTAATGGAGCGACTTTGTTGCCGACTAAAGACTTGTCCACCACCATGCACAACTTCTTAGGACCAATCCCAATCCCAACTCAAACTTTAACCACAAGAAGGTTCGTGTTTGATCTGTCAAAGTTGGCAATTCTCAAGGCTGAAATTGGGAGTAGAATCCAAAAGTTCACCCCGACGAACGGACAACTTGTTCTGGCAATCATCTTAAAATGTGCTCTTGCTGCTTCTCATCAATCCAAGCCTGATGGAGACACTACTTCAAGGCTAACAGTATTGTCCCAAATGGTAAACTTGCGCAGAAGAATTGTACCAGAAGTACCCGAAAACGAAATGGGGAACTGGTTTTGGGCGCTTTCCCTGTTATTCAAAGAAAATGAGACAGAAATACACGAGTTGGTGATCAATATGAATAAAGGATTGACAAACTTCTGCAAGGAGAAAGCAAACAGATTTAAAGGTGACGACGGATTCTTGGTGGTGTCTGAGTCTATGAGAGAAAAGGCTGATCTTTATAATGCAGAAAAGGGCATCAACATCTACAAGAGTACAAGTGTGTGCAAGTTCCCTCTGTATGAAATCGATTTCGGGTGGGGAAAACCTACCTGGGTTTCTAGCCCAAGTGAACACAAAAACTTGATTTTGCTGCTGGACACAAAAAGTGGTGATGGTATAGAAGCTTGGGTGACACTTGATCAACAAGAAATGGCCATTTTTGAGTGTCACGAGGAGCTCCTTGCATTCAGCTCCGTTAATCCCAGCGTCGTTAATTAGTTTGAATTATCTTCCAATCACATTTTCCAGTTCATATCAAGGACGCAACTGTAAGATGAGCATAATATATATATATCTACCTCAGTTTTTTTTTTTTTGAGTGATAATAAACTGTGTAATATTGTAGATTCGAAGTGTTATTGAATTTATGCCAAAGTTTGTTCTTCATGTTTGGTTATGAAACTTAATTAGTGTTTGCTCCTTATTTAGTTTTACCTCAAGTGGTGAGAGGGGGATATATTTCTAGACTAATAGGATGAATAACATTGTAACAAGAATAACAACTTCAAACTTCAGATTTAGAATTGCAAAGTAGTTTTAATCTAGATAAGACTGCAGAATAGCTTCCGTCCTAATTGTAACCACTTATATCAAAGATGGCACAAATCTCCACATAGTCCTCAATCATCTCAAAGCACAAAGGCATGTATGCAACACATATGAACGCATATACTCACCCATAAACTCAAACAGTAATAGATCGAGAATTTTACAATCCTTCAAGAGCTAAGCAAGGAACATCTCATGAAAGGTTCTCAGATGAAACAAAGCCTCATGCTTTCTTCAAATTAGAGCAAGTTCACCCGTTGGGTTAATAAGTCAGGGTTACCAGGTCATTGGGTCACTAGGTCAGTACACTATTCACTGCCACTGGACATCTGTTTCCACCAGTTATGTTTGGGTCACTGGGTCAGTTACTGTTCATTGAATATTTTATTAATTTATTTAGTTTAAATGAGAAAATATGATGTAAATAAATAGTAGTGATGAACATTTTGGAAATGCAACCTAAGATATTTTTTTGAGTAGACAAATTATATCTCCACCGACACTTTTTTTTTTTTTTTAAACACTTCACCGACACTTTTATCACACACCACCAACAATTTTTTTGAAAAGAGTGAAAAAACCACTGACAAAGTTTAGGCAAACCAGATCACTTGCACACTATTTAATCTGACGGTTATTGTGAATGTAATCTTATCCAAAAATTTTTGGATAAGATTACGAAGAACGAAATTTTTCCATACATCCCACAACTATCCTCAGTCACTACCTTTAGACCTTATATATGGCTGAAATTAATAATACTATAATTGAAATCATTTAACCTATTCAGGATGTACCAAACATATTGTTTCTTTCTTTCTCGCGTAAAATGCCACCCATCCTTACATCCATTCTGAAGACTTCTGCCCAATTGGCAAATAAACAAATCACACCATAATAGATGGATCTTTGATTAAGGTTTGTCGTACTATTTCAATAATTAGATTATGGCTAAAACTAATAAGTTCAAGCAATATTGATTCAATTTTTAGTTTACTTTCATGTGCCGATAGTGTTGTCAAAACAATGTCGTTTTGACAAAAAAAATTTTTTAATTCCCCATACGACTATGTTTTCTTCTAGATCTCTTTAACCCCAGAACGTAGTCGACATCTATTAGATTGAGAAGCGCAGCTGGTGTGTCTACTAGGTACCAATCTCAATTTTTTTCTTTTCTTTTTTCTTTGTATTCAAGTGTTGATTTGATTGGTATACATCATGAGAATTCATCTTAATGTGCGTAAATGTTATTCTGCAACAGACTTCTGAACTCATGATATTATTCTTACAGGTTGATCCTGAATCTATTATTGCTGGTAAGGATGCTATTGGAAATTTGTTGGGTGGCTATTTCTTTGGCCAGTCAAAAATTGCCCTCCCTAGGGATGTGAATGTAAGTCATTGACAACTTCTGTGGACTATTGGTTCCCCTTGAATGCCTTGCACTTCTCCTTTAACTTTGCCAAAAAAAAAATTTTGCTTTCTTATTTCGACTTTATCCTCTTGTTGTTCTTATTCTATGGAAGTTAAGTTCTCTTAACCAGTTACATGAGTATGCTAGTGATTACTGCGGAGTTAATACAAGAATCACAAACAAGGGTGTTCATAAGATTAATAAGATATATTAGAAAGATAAGGTTGAATCATGATGAGTGTTTTCTGGCTGGTTCCTTAATAGAATCATAAATTGAAGGTGACCATTCTTATGAGAAACTTCTGGCTGCACCTTTGGAGCTAGATATACACTTCTTTGTACTTAATATCAATATTTATCAATGTATACAACTGTACATTGACAAATTATACAGTCAGGCATTTCCTTGTGCAGCTGGTAAGTCAAGATAAATCTATTTTATATTGGCCTGCTGAGCTTTACACAGCTGTTCCAAGTCGACCCTTCTTTCCAAGGGAATTTTTGTGGGATGAAGACTTTCATCAACTCTTGATCTGGTTAGTTGTGTAAAGTATTTCAACCTACATGCAGGGGCGGATCCAGGAATGAAACCTTGGGCGGGCTGGATTTCTTAAACAAAAAAAATCTCGACGGTGCGAGAGATTTTAGCAACTCTAATAATGGACTCAAGCTTTTGCCATTCACTTTGTGTTCCAGTTCGTAGTTCCAATTCATAGTGTCATTCAAAATTAAACAAACAAACAAACATAAAGAAGCCTCCTGTTTGAAGCACAAAGTTGATTAGCACAACACTTTAATTAAACCCAAACTTGAGATTTCAGAGCAGCGTTATACAACTTGAATACTTGATTAAACTCAAACTTGATTACTCATTAGCACAACAATTGCTAAGTTATACTTTAATTAAACCCATTGACCTTGATAAGTATTGAAAATTTGAAATCAAGGAGCCCTTCAGAGTTCACTCAGTTCAGACCCATTGATCGACCTTTATACCTTCAGACCCATTGATCGACCTTCAGACCTTGAAATCAATTAAACATTTAAACCCACTGACCTTGATAACTGATAAGTATTGAAATCAATTAAACCCACAACAATTGCACATTTGTACAGCAGAAAGAAGACCCACATCAGTGAATCACATTTAACCCACATCAATTAAACAATAAATTGCAGATTTGCAAAACAAGGAGACGAAGACTCGGAGAGAATGCTGCATACTAGAGAAGTGGAGAAGGGAGAGCCGCAGGCGGCAGTGCGGCACTGGCGGAGGAGGAGAGAGTGAGACTATAAGAGACGTTTCTCCAATCTCCAGTTCGAAATTTCGATTAGCACGTAGTCGATGAGTGGAAGCATGAACCAGAATTTGCTTGAATCAAGAGGTTGAAGTCTTGAAGAGGAAATTAAGAAACGGATGCTTGTCTGGAATGATTTCTGATGAGACTGTGGCTTCACTAGCTTGGGAGAATGGGAGATGAGTCATTGCTTCATTTGCTTCAGGAAATGGACATCGATTTGAGGCTGGATCTGAAATTGACGGAGGCTAGAGGCATGAGGCGTCTTCGAACTGTCGGGAGTGGGGAGTTACAAGGGCTGGGTTACTGGGCTTCTGGAACCTAGACGGGCTACCCAATTTTTTTTTTTTTTTTTAAAAAAAAAAAAAAAAAAACGTATACATCTAATTTTTTTTTTCAGCCTGAAAATCTCGGACGGGCTCAAGCCCGTCCTAGTCTGTGCATAGATCCGCCCCTGCCTACATGTTACTCTACATGCCTCAATTACAGCTCATTTGCAAGTTCTTGTAAAATATTAAACATGACATTTTATTGCACTTATACTGAACAATTTTTTTTTGGGTCTAAATTTAGCTTGTATTAGATGACCCAAAATCAACCAAAATACATATGTACTATCCGTCTCATTCTTTTTGTTCAAAACATTAGATGACCTAAAGGATCCACCAAAATATACTGTACTGTCTATCTACTTTTGACAAATGCCAAGTCTTTCCTATATTTATTTTTCCATGTTGAGCAGGCGTTCGGATACAGGCATTTCCTTGGACATTGTAGGACACTAGTTAGATCTGATGGATGGATTCCACATGAGCAATCAATGTTTTCAAAGGCATCACCGAGGCGAGCCCAGGGCGCTCTCTGGTGTGAGGCGACCAGAAAACACCTCACCGGATCAGACTCAGACATGCCGCTGAAAAAGTTGTTGTCCAGGTGACAGAGAGTCACTTTTTACAGAGGCGGCACCTCAGGCAGGAGAGAGAGCAAGAAGAAGTTGCGAGGTTTTTTTTTTTTTTTTTTTCTTTCCGTCAGAATGACGTCGTTTTGACATTTATTTTATTTTATTTCCCCATACGACGCTGTTTTCTTCTAGGTCTCTTTAACCCCAGAACGCAGTTGACATCTATCAGATTGAGAAGCGCAGTTGGTATGTCTACATGGTACCAATCTCAATTTTTTTTTCTTTATTCTGTCCCATCCCAATTTTGTTTAGTTTGGTATGTTGGTGCGTTCTTTGCTTGTGATATTAGATCAGTATGATTTGCTCTTTTTTTTTTGTTCTTGTTTTTTTCAAGTCTTGTTCAGCTACTTTCTTTTCTTTCATACTCAATTCTTGGTATATTGGTGTGTTGATTTGCTTGTGATATTAGATCAACATGGTTTGTTATTCATTTTATTTTATTTTTCTAGTCTTGTTCAACTCTTTTCTTTTCTTTCATATTCAAGTCTTGGTTTGTTTAGTTTTCATTGGAGAAATTCTAGCCTAAAGCAAATCTGATAGCATTCATGTTCTTTTAAATTTAATCTGATAGCATGTTTGTATGTTTTCCTTATGAACATATTTGTATGTTTTGCTGCTGCACAATCAATTACTAATAGTATTTTTGTTATTGTTTGTGTTTGATGTGGTTGGTAATTGGATTAGCCATGAGTGAGAAAGGAGAAGATGGAAGAGACAAAGCATGGAAGTACACAAAAAAATTGGAAGGGGAAAGATACTTTAGATGTGTATTTTGTAATCAAGTATGCAGTACCACTATATCAAGACTTAAGCATCATTTAGCAGGTGTTGCGGGTGGTATGAAATCATGTAATAAAGTCCCTGCAGATGTGAAGAAAGAGTACCAATTACTTTTGAAAGTATTTAAAGATGATAAAAATAAGAGAAGTATTATGTTGCGTGAGATTGCCAATTAGCTATCTACTCTACTCTGAGATTTGTTTACTTTCCCTATCGATGCTCTCTTCTTTGACTCTCGCAAGGGAGGTTTCTCAACGGCGACTATTTTCGGGTGGTGGCGGTCTTGTGCTTTTGACTACGAAGGGTGTCTTTCCTCCTTTCTTTAGTTTACTTCTTGGTGCTGCCGGCGGGATTTCTTGTTGGGGCTCCTTGCTCCTGTGCTTCTGCCTAATTCTGCTAATCGCCGCTGTTGGGTATGGTGATGGTGGTGTCGATCTGATATTGGATCGGAGTGTTAGTGATGTGGGGCGAATGGATAGGAGTGTTTGGCCTGCGGAATTCGGCGATGATTGGACCTGTGGTGGTCATCGCGTTGATTATCCAGGTTGGTTTGCCTGGGATTACATAGCTTTGATGGTGTTGATGGTAGAGCGGTCTTGCTTGTCGGCGGTCCTGTGCTCAACATGCGATCTCTTCTACGCCAGCAGTGGTTTCCATGGGAGCAGTAGCTTCCATGGCAATGGCAGGGGTTTCCCATAGGGTGGTGGTAGCGGCAGTGCTAGGTTTTGGGCCCATGGCGATAGCAACACAAGGGTTGTCTTCTCCTCTAGGGTTTGCGGAAATTGGGCCTTGGATATGGTCAATTTCTGTTGGGCTCTGGGTTCATTGTTGGCCTATGTTTTTATTTTTTAATTTAGTAGTGGGCCTTTCTCTTTTTGTCCAAAAAGAGGGTGGGTCTGTATTTTTCTTGTCTTGAGAGGGAAAGATCGCGAAGAAAGATTGGGCTCTGTTGTCTTTTTTATTTTTCTTCAGAGCTCTAATTTTTCTTTGTCTGAGCTTAATACTAAAAGGTGGGTGTGCTAGGGGTGTGCTAGTGTAGTGTGCTCTATGTAATGGCTTCTTCTAACGGCCCTATGGGCAAGTCATTATTGTACTGCTTGTTGAACTTTATAAAAGTGACCTTTTCAACTAAAAAAAAGTGTTGCGTGAGAATTGGTGGAGGAAGTAGTAGTTTTGATTCTCCATTAAGTGAAGAATGTGGGAGTAACCCAGGTAGTACTATAGCTCAACTAAAAAACTACAGGACCACTTGATAGATTTGTGTCTTCGGAGCCTACGCAAACCGTATTGAATGAGGCTTACAAAAATGAACTAAGGAAAGAAGTTTGTCTGATAGTTAGGCATTTTATGTTTTCTGGAGTGTTTCCTTTCAATATAGTTAATGATCCGTTTTGGTTAGCTATGGTAGAGGGACACTAGCAGCAAAAAGAGCTATACACACTGATTGAAATCAGTGGGTATAAATCCTAATAGCTACTGAAATCAGTATGGGAAGCCCAATGGCTACCCTACACTCACAGATGTTACGTCTGTTCAATTTGAGGGGGTGGTCTTTGGTCTTCCCCCACAGATAAAAAAGGTCAGTGTGAATATTTAGTGGGACCCAACTCTTCACCAATATACCATTAAAAATCTTTTCGTATTTAACATCAGTGTGAAACTGTTAATAGTATTAAAAAAAATCATCTCTTTCACAATAGCTAATTTTAGCTTTTTTGTTTTTTTGTTTTTAATTTAAATAATACTGTATTAATTAATATAATTATACTTGGGATAATAATTAGATCTCGATCCGCCTCTCTCCCTTTTCTTAGGCTTCCGGTAAGTCTCTTCGAGGTTGCCGATTAGGAGGAAGGTCTTGGCAAACTCATCGACGTTGGGGACGTTATAATTCTGAGAGACGTAGATTCCGACCAAAATTTATTCAAAGTAATCAAAACCCACTTGGCAACCGTCTTCAATCTTAGCTTTGTGCAACCCAAACTGAAAATTAACAAAAACCCACCACACAAAACCCAGAAACGAAAAAGATCACAGATTGAGAGATTGCGACATTGGGAAGTTGGGGCCTTTGGTAGATCGGCGCCTTCCAGATTGAAAATGATGTCGAACAAGCAAAGTTATAAAATTTAAATGAAAAAATAAGTATATATATGAAATCAGATGCCAAAACAAGATCAAAATTGTGAAAGACAGTTTTGCAACTCTTTCTTCACCATTGCAGTAGATCAACCAATTTTATTGAGGAATCACAGTAGACAAAAGAGATTGAAGGAAAGAGCCAGCCCGGTAGCAGAGAGAGAGAGAGGAGAAGAAGAGTTCAGAAAGGGGTTTTCAAAAATATGAGGTTGAGGAGAGATAGAGATTCGTTTCTTTGATCAATAAGGGAGGAGAGAGACTGGAGAAGTATAAAGGTCTCCGTGCTATTAATTTTTCTTTGCTCAATCTCGATGAAGGCATCAAAGATCTTGGGAATTGTTTTGCAAAACTCTCACTGATATCCGTGTGAGATTGATTCAAACTCTCACCGATATCCGTGTGAAATTAATATTTGATGTTATTGTTGATTTCTATATAAATTAATATTAGTCCATTTTTTACATTTCTCAACACACACTGATATCAGGATGTATTAACAATTATAATACAACTGATATCCGTGTGAGATGCAAACATGTCACATCGTATATGTCAATCAAATATTCACACGGATATCTGTGGAAAAGTAGCAATTGTGACAGATATCTGTGTAAAACTTCATACAGATATCTGTTGCTATTTCAGATTCACACGGATGACAGTGTGAAAGTCATTGTAACAGATATCTCTATGAATCAAAACTCATATTGCAAATTATAATTTTGCTATTCTTTACGGATATCCGTGTATAAACGTTTTACATAGATATCAGTATTGACAAAATACTTGGTACATATAGATATCTGTGAGAAAATCTGGACACACTGATTTCAGTGAGTAAATGTGTTAATATTTTCATGTGTGGGACCCAGTCATTCAGTTCTCACGGATGTCTGTATGTAAAAGTTAAAACCCACTGATTTTTTATCAGTGTGAATGTCAGTGTGTTTAAAATCTGTGTGTGTTGCTCTTTTTGCTAGTAGTGGGAATTGCTAAATATGGTCTAGAGTTCAAGCCCTCTTCTATGCATGAATTAAGGACTTGGATCCTTAGGGAAGAAGTTGAAGACATTGATAAGTATTTGTTAGTCCATAAAAAAGCTTGGGAAACATATGGATGTTCCATTATGTCAGATGGTTGGACTGATGGAAAGGGTAGGGTGCTATAATTAATTTTCTTGTGAATAGTCCTACGGGTACTTTTTTTTTTTTATGTCCATTGATGCTTCCGGTAGCATAAAAAATGGGTCTTTAATGTTGAAGTACTTGGATGATGTGGTAGAGAAGTAGGAGAAGAGAATGTGGTTCAAATAATCATAGATAATGCATCCAATTATAAGAATGTCGGGATTAGGCTTATGCAAAGAAGAGAAAGGTTGTGGTGGACTTCATGTGCAGCTCATTGTATTAATCTTATGCTTAAAGATATTAGCAAAATAACGGTGTATGAGAAAACAATTAAAAACCCTAAGCAAGTGGTCAAGTTTATTTATGATCACACATGAGTTCTTTCTCTCATGAGAGAATTCACAAGCAATAAGGAGATTATTCGTCCGGCCATCACTCGTTTTGCAACTTCCTTTCTCAGCCTTCAAAGTATCTATAAGTAGAACCAACCTCTATAGATGATGTTTAACACCAAGAAGTGGATTGGGGCCCTTTTGTCAAAAGCCATGAAGCTATACAGGTTCGTGCAATTGTTCTTTTTCAGAGGAATTTTTGGAGTGATGTTGCATTTTGTGACAAGGGTGTATTGCCATTAGTGTGTGTGTATTGAGGGAGGTTGATTCTGAGGTAAGACCTGCTAAGGGCTACATATATGAATTGATGGATGCTGCCAAAGAGAAAATTGCATTTAGTTTGTAGAGGAACCCAAGACATTATCAGCCAATTTGGAATAAAATTGATGCAAGGTGGACTCTCCAACTCCATCAACCTTTACATGCTGCTAGATACTATCTAAACCCTCAATTTCATTATGAAGAGAACTTCTCAAATGTCTTGGAAGTGAAGAAGGGATTGCATGAATGCATGGATCGGATGATGCCGTTTGATGAGCGCTTAAAAGCTCATATCCAATTAGAGATGTTTGACAAATGCATGGGAGAGTTTGGAACTAGGCTTGCAATACATTCTAGAAGGATAAGGAGTCCAGGTAAGGCCTAATATGTTATTCTTTATAGTTTAAATGTTTATAAATGAATTATTTGACATAAATAATAATATTTTTTTCTTTTCTGTTTCAACAAGTTGGTGGGAGCGTTTTGGAGAGGAAACGCCTGAATTGACGAAGTTTGCTATTCGTGTCCTTAGCCTGACATGTAAGGCATCAGGATGTGAGAGGAATTGGAGCACATTTGAGTCGATAAGGTTATTTGGTTAATTGTTATCAAGTGGTCCAATTATATAATAGGTTGAATGTTTCTAATATCTATTTTTATTTTTATGTTGGTTTTAGATTCACAAAAAAAAAAAAAAAAGGAATAGACTTGAACATAAAAGGCTAAATGCATTGGTTTATATGAAGTACAACTCTTTACTAAGAGAGTGAAACATTAGAAGAAATGCAAAGAAGCTGCTTAATCCTATATTAGTGAAAGAAATTGATTTCCATGATGAATGGATTTTGGAGGTGGAAGATCTGGTTCTTCTAGGTGATCTTTCTTGGCTTGAAGATGATCTATTTGAGGTTGATGCTATAAGAAATGTGCCAATTGAATGTTATGAACAAGGTTTGTCAACTAGAATACCTATTCATGTGGAGCCACTAGAGGAGCCGTTCTTGGATGATGATTTAGGATTTGATGGCCACGATCTTCATGCTTCTTACTTACCTTCTCCTAAAAGAAAAAATGATGAAATCTCAAGTAAGTACTCGATATATATATATATATATATATCCTATCTAGAGCGGAGCTCCGCTTTGAAATTAACGTGTGAAGTTCGAGTTTTGGATCAATTTTCGGTCGCATATCCACATCTCAACCGTTCAGGTTTTAGGTACTGGCGTATAAATCATCTCTGCAAATTTTCAGCCAAATTGATGATCGTTAAGGCATTGATAACTGCCTTAAAGCTAGTACGATTCAAGTTGATAGATTCAGTCAGTCCATTGGTTTAAGCGAGTTAGATACCTTAACCCTTAAAGATCATCAATTTGGCTGAAGATTTGCAAAGATAATCTATACATTAATACCTAAAAACTGAACGGTGGAGATGTGGATATGCGACCAAAAAATGACCCAAAACTCGAACTTCACACGTTAATTTCAAAGCGGAGCTCCGCTCTGTATAAGATATGTATGTATATATATATATATATATATATATATTTATATTTATATATCAAATAATTTTAATCTCAAATCTTATATCTAGGTAAGGTAAGATCCAAGAAGAAAATGAGAAAATTTGCTGCACTACTTAGGGATGAAGATGATGAGATAGAAGACCTTACTTTGCCTCCACACACTGATACAGCATTGAACATTGATGATTGTGATCACATTCAAGTGGGTATGGATGGATATGATGATTATGATTTGGAAGAATGAAGTGCAGTGTTATTTTTCAAATTAATTTAGTATGAACCTGTGTATTATTGAATTTAATGTTATGGGAGTGCTTATTTGGAACCTTTTTAAAGTATATTCATATTATTTATAAATGTAATATATTATTATAATTATTACGGGAAAGGCGGTCGCCTCAACGCCTTGAGGCACTCACCTCGCGAGGCTCTAGGCGGTTGCGTTCGCCTTTGCTTTCGCATTTGAAAACATTGATCACAATAGATATCTCAAGCTCTCTCTTTTGGACCAACTTCTTCCTCCTACCTTATATGGAGCCATCCTGTATTTCTACACCCCTACCACCAACCACTGTGATCATGATGTTACACTTTAGAAAGTTTGCAAGACTACTTCTAAGCGCTTGCAAGCTTCTCTATCCTAAAAACTTGGTTCACTTCTATCCACTTGCTAGCTGTCTCAAAGGTACTGCGTCTATCGAGTGCAACAATGAAGGGGTATTTTGTTGAAGCCCGGGTTAAGTGTCAGCTATTAGGTTTTCTTAAACAACCTGATCCTAAGTTATTTAACCAATTCATGGCAAAACATAATTCTAAAACTGCTTAGTTAGCCTTGGGTACTTGTGTCTTGCTTGTTCAAATCAGTGATTTCAACTGCGGAGGAATAGTTGTTGTTGTATCCCCTTTACATAAGATTTCATATGGAACATCCCTCCACACATTTGTACGCTTCTGGGCAGTTATAAATCGCAGTGAGTACCATCAACTAGTGTTACCAGAGTTTAATGGAGCAACTTTGTTGCCGACTAAAGACTTGTCTGCCATGCTCAAATTCATGGGACCGAATAACCGATCCCAACTCAAACTTTAAACACAAGAATGTTCATGTTTAATGTGTCAAGGATGGCAAGTCTCAAGGCTGAAATTGGTAGTAGAAGCCAAAAGTTCACCCCGACAAATGGATAACTAGCTAGTTATGGCAATCATCTTGAAATGTGCTCTTGCTGCTTCTCATCAATCCAAGCCTGATGGAGATACTACTTTACGGCTAATGGTACTATCCCAAATGGTAAACTTGTGCATAGAATGGTACTAGAGGTACCCGAAAACGAAATGGGGAATTGGTTTTGGGCACTTTTCTTGTTATTCAAAGAAAATGAGACTGAAATACACGAATTGTGGTGATCAATATGAAGAAAGGGTTGATAGATTTCTGCAAGGAGAAAGCAAACAGATTTAAAGGTGATGCCGGATTCTTGGTAGTGTCTGAGTCTATAAGAGAAAATGCTGATCTTTATAAAGCATAATTGGGCATCAACCTCTACAGGAGTACAAGTGTGTGCAAGTTCCCTCTTATGAAATCGATTTTGGGTGGGGAAAACCTACCTGGGTTTCTAGCCCAAGTGAACACAAAAACTTTATTTTGCTGCTGGACACAAAAAGTGGTGATGGTATTGAAGCTTGGGTGACACTTGATCAACAAGAAATGGCCATTTTTGAGTGTCACAAGGAGCTCCACCTTCCACCTTTTTTTTTTCCTTTCAAGTGATATTATAATGTGTAATATTGTAAAATACTCCAAGTGTTATTGAACAAATATGCCAAAGTTTGTTCTTTAAGTTTGGTCATGAAACTTGATTAGTGTTTGCCCTTTACTCCTTATCCTTGAGGTTAGTTCAAATGGTGAGAGAGGTTCATAAATTAGGTTAAGACTACACTAGAGTGGGATTTTATTTCCCGTCCAATGTAATAAAAAGAAAATGATACAAGATTATATAGTTGCTACATAAGCTGGCATTAGATGCTTGGTGAGTGATGCCTTAACTGTCCATCGGTTAAAGGTCTTATTCCAAGACTATGGAATATGATGTTAAACTTTATCTAACTATCTCGCAAATCATGAAACATTTCTATCCTAGTTTTTCTGGTTTTTTTTTATAAAAATAGTAGTAGTATTACAAAAGAACATATCATGGTCTCACAAATAAGCTTCTCACACATAATACCACACTTCAGAAAAAATAATGAGTAGGGTAGAATAAAATGTAATAACCCTCTATTGCAAGCTCCTTTTCAAGCATCTCTTTCTCTCATGTGCTTCAAGAAGCGAATTTTCTGGCCAATGCTATTACTGCTACTGGTCATGGATCGACTCTGAGAATTTGGCTTAACAGTCTCCCTGTGAAAGCTCTTTCAGTGCACTATTGGGATCAGTTTAGTTTGGTTGCCCAAGAGAGTTTTCTTTGTACTGCTTTTTCCTTTTTCTAAAAAAATATATATATGTAATAACCCTCATATCCAAATTACCTGTGCAAATACCAAAACTACACCAAAACTTCTAAAACCTAGGACCATTTGGTCTATTGGTATAAGTGTTGGTGGAAGGTCTTCGTCACTTACGAACGAGTGTCCTCATTCACCAAATTAACTGATGCCTTTTCAAGGCAAAGGTTTTCCCTCCAATTGAAGATCATTTCTTTCATGCAGTAGTTCTTTC
This sequence comes from Rosa lucieae, assembly GCA_024704745.1. Classification (NCBI taxonomy): domain Eukaryota; kingdom Viridiplantae; phylum Streptophyta; class Magnoliopsida; order Rosales; family Rosaceae; genus Rosa; species Rosa lucieae. Next base: position 31,782,302 of record CM045498.1, on the reverse strand, counting down.
TCCTAATTGTGCAATGTCGGATACCCAATCTAACTTTACCAAGCCCTGGTCAATAATCAAGAACGATGAAAAGATTAAGCCTGGGATAACAAAGTTTCAATTAAAAAAAAAAAAAACCGTTTTCCAAGCTACAGAATCGGCTTTGTTATTTCAGCCAGCACCACCAAAATGCCACGTATATATATTATTACCACCTTATTTAGGTACAAAATGTAAGGTGATGGTGGCCAGAATTAGACCTTCCCTCAAGAATCTCATAAGCCCAAATCAAGTTAGCTTTGTTCCAAGGAGGCATATCATTGATAATATCATTATTGCTCAAGAGGTTCTACATAAGTTCCAGCACTCCTATGGTCAAAAAGGGTTTATGGCATGTAAGATTAATTTGTCTAAAGCTTATGATAGACTGAATTGGAATTTTATCGAGTTTGTGCTATATGAAGCTCAATTTCCTTATCATATTGTGAAATTAATTATGCAATGTGTATCTACAACTAGTTTCCAAGTTTGTGTCAATGGTGAGCTTTCTGAAAATTTTACTGCTAGTAGGGGAATTAGGCAAGGGGATCCCCTGTCTCCTTACCTGTTTGTTTTATGTATAGAAAAGTTGTCTCATCTAATCACTTCTGTTGTTGAGGTTGGGCAGTGGAAACCTGTGCGTGCTTCTAGTTCTGGACCTTTGATTTCCCACTTATTCTTTGCATATGATCTTATTCTTTTTTAGGAGGCTAGTTGTGAGCAAGCAACTATTCTTAAAAAATTCTTAGATGTTTTTTGCTCTCTATCTGGACAAGAGGTTAGTTTCAGCAAGTCACTTCTTTATTGCTCTCCTAATACTTGTAAATCTTTGGCTGGAAACATTAGTAGAATCTGTCGCTCTTCTCTAACTAATAATCTTGGCAAGTATCTCGGAATGCCGTTGATCCACACAAAGGTAAATAAACAGACTTATGCTCCTATTATTGAGAAAGTTCAGAGTAGACTAGCTGGAAGGAAAAGTAAGTGTCTGAACATGGCTGGTAGGCTCACTCTTATAAATTCTGTGTGCTCTGCTATTCCGGTTTATGCTATGTAAACTGTGAAGCTACCTATATCTCTATGTGATTCTTTGGATAAATTAAATAGGGACTTTCTTTGGGGTGATTCTGAAACTAAGAAAAGGGTGCATCTAGCCAATTGAGATATGGTTTGTCGTCCTAAGGAGTATGGTGTCTTGGGAATCAAAAGTACTTCGCAAATGAATCAAGCTCTTCTTGCAAAACTTGGGTGGAGATTAACTCAAGGAGATAATGGATTGTGGAGAAAGGTTCTCCATTAGAAGTATGTGAAGACTAATTCATTACTTCATTCTCAGTATGTGTGCCCTGCTAGGTGTTCTAGTACATGGAGAAGTGTCCTTTTTGGTACTAAATAGCTTAATCAGGGATTGTCATGGAGGATTGGTGATGGTAATATTGTGAATTTTTGGACTGACATTTGGACTCCAGGTGGACCTTTGATTAAGGATGCTGTAAGCCCTAGAAATGTTGATTTGAATCTGAAGGTGAAGGATTTTTGGAACGGTGCTGGTTGGAACCTAGATTTGATAAGACAATGTGTGAGTGAGGATTCTATTAGCGAAATTATCCAAGTCCCTACTGGTTTCCTTGGTGGTGGACATGATAAATTGACCTGGCGGGCTACTTCGAATGGTAATTTCACTGTTAAATCTGCCTACCTTAGAGCAACTCCAACAGATTCCCTATATTTTGATTTTTCTATACTTTAGGGAAAAATAAGCCTCTTTTGCTCCAACAGATTCCCTATAACTATCCCTATTTTAGGGAAAGTGAGGAAAGAAAAAACCAAATTCCTTATATTTACAGCAAACTCTAAAATTTTAGGGTGTCCTGTAATGTTTTATGAAACTATTTTAGTAATATTGGATTGTAGAATGAAAACGGAGAATTAAACTATACGTTTTTAAGATATAAATACATGTACGGTACAAGTATTTCAAAACTTGAAATATTAAAAACTTATCTTTCAATTAAAAAAAAAAAAATCTACAACACTTAGTTTAGTTTTTCCTCAGTAATAATGAAAGATTGACTATTTTGTTCGTATTGATTATGAATCTTTTATTGGTTGTTATGAGAAAAGAAACAGAGAATTGTGAAGGAGATTGAACAAGAAGAATCAAATCCCTCAATTTTGTTTATAAAATATATCATATGAAGTTGCAAGCTCTTGAATCTTTAGTTCAAAAAGATAATTCAATCAAATGTCTTCACCAATTAGTTGTTAATTCCTCTTGCCCATGCGATAATCCAATTATATTGAAGCATAAAATACCAAAGCTTTCACCCTAAATCATCCGTATAAATTAGATCTGACATGTGAAAAAGGGATTTTCTAAATCCTTCATTCTTCTCTACTGTATGATTCTGCAAGTTTCAATTGATTGAAAAAGACGGGGAAGAAGAAAGTTCAAACAGCAGATAAAGTAGATGAGATCATGAGAAGAGAGGATAAGTCTCAATGGAAATTGTGGGAAAGAAATAGAGAAAAATCAAAAGAGAGGAGAAGAGTTTGTGGATCTATACGCTTAAAAGTAAAAAATATATATATATATCTCTAATTGCAGGACAAGTTGTTTTCAGGAAACAATGAAAACGTCAAAAAGTCATTTCCCATATTTATTCATAGTTCTTGAATTGTTTCCTAAAATTTGTTTCCCTTGTTTTTCAAATTTAATGCACCGAATGAAAATTACATAAATTTTTGAATTTGTAAAACAAAAAACAGTATTGTAAAATGATACCGAACGGGCCCTTAAGGAAGAATATGGAGATTTTAGAGATTGTTATAAAATAAAGAATCTGTTGGAGTTGGAGAAAAAAAAAAGGCTAAAGTTTTGACTTTTGCTTCTCTATAATACATAAATTATAGGGAAGCTATTGGAGTTACTCTTACTCTTATAAAGGAGAAAAATTTTGATAGTTATCCCTGGTTCTTTTGTTGGAAACTATGCATCCCTCCCAAGTTGAAGACTTTTATGTGGTGTTTATGTCACCATAAATTTTTGTCCAATGTTGAGAGGGCTAAAAGGCATATGACTATGATTCTTCTTACCCTTTATGCCATGAACAACCTGAAACTATGATCCATATGCTTGGAGACTGTCAGTTTGCTCGTGTCGTTTGGAATGATATTGTTTGTCTTGATACGGTTGCTAGAAGCATGCAGCTAGATTGGAGTAGTTGGTGTGCTACTAATTTACATTATCATAGGTGGTGTCATGGGGATTTGAAGTGGAGTACTGTGTTGGTCTTCACCTGTTGGTACTTATGGAAATGGAGAAATAAGGTAGGGTTTGAGAATGACTTTCATATGCCTTTGAATCCTTGTAAGGTAATCATTGATGTGGCTAAGGAATGGTGTGTAGCAAATTCTGGTAATTCTCTTAAAAAAACAATTACTCTTAAATGGAATGTTCCTCATGTGCACTGCTTTAAACTTAATGTTGATGGAGCAAGGAATCAAATGGGTAAAATTGGGGCAGGTGGTGTAATTAGGAGTCATGATGGCTCTTGGGTTTCTGGATTTTATGCCAACCTGGGAAGTGGCTCTGTTCTCCAATCTGAGGCATGGGGTCTGTTGTTGGGGCTAAAATTAGCCTATGATAATCACTGCTCCCATTTGTATGTTGAAAGTGATTCTGAAACCCTTATTAACATGGTAAAGAATGGAGTGGATGAAGTGCATCCACTAAAGACTATCCTCAATTGTTGCTCATTCTTGCAGCAAAAGTTCCTGAGCTTTGACATTAGACACACCTATAGAGAAGTGAATGCAGTTGCAGATATCCTATCCAAGGACGGGTTGTAGGCTGAAGCTGGGGTGCATGTCATGTTGCATTCTCCTCCACAAGTCATTACCTCTCTTCTTGATGACTTGTGTGAATTTCCTAGAGTTAGGATCGTGAATCTTTTTGGGCCTCTTGGCTCCCATTTATCCAAAAAAAAAAAATGTAACTCACACCAACCAGACAAAGCATCAGCTACACTACATAGTTTAGCATCAGAATCACAAAATTTTTAACAATCCATGACAGCTTATGACCTTAACATCAGGAATTGCCATAAAAAACGCCAGAGACGTGGCAAGGTAGAGAGTTATGGAGAGCGAAATCACAGAAGAAAGGAATCAATAATGGCCAGCTAATATGGCAATTTCATTTTTCACTAATAAATTTCATCAAAGTGACTCACTACAAGCAAATAGAATACAACATGTTTTGCAGAAACAAATGTCACCTCCAAAAAAAGCATTCTAACTTTCGTGTCTCACAAGTCAAATCTCACATTCCATCTACCATTAAAATCAGCATTGAGTGTCCAATTGTTTTCCCTGATCTGAGCATATGGAACCTGAAAAGGGGGAGACAAATTGAATAAGCCCCAGAAAGTTAACACCAAAACATATTGGAGTGACCCTAAAAATGGGGAAACAGAGAGAAAAGACTTGAGCGTGGAATTGAATTGATCCAGTAAGTCCAGTCTTTCCTTCAGCCATTCAAAAGGGGAACAACAAGGTTAAATAATCTGAGCTCCCTTTGTAAACAAAATTTTGAAGAGAAAGAAAGGAAAGAGAAAGATGAGAGAAAGACAAAAGAAATTAAGGGAGCAGGGAGGAAGGAGGAGTGAGGAGCAATCAGGCTTTTTCGTGTGGCCAAGTGAGGATTTGAAATAACTTTCAAATTTGAAGATTTCAAATCCAAATCCACAGCTCCAAATAACTATATCCAACCAGGGCCTTATAGAGCCAACAGAAAATTGTTTACATTGTTCTGAGGTTGTCAATCAATTGGTCATCAGATTAAAACTAGTGCTGGGATATATGAATTCGGAGCAAATGATCCCAACAATGAAAAACAGGACGCACAGAATCATATGCATTAGAGCTAGGTAACATTACCTTTTCAATCAAGTCATACCCAACTTTAAACCTGACATCTTGGTCCTTCTGAAAGTTTAAAATGCACCAGGACAATTCAGCTGCTCCTTTGGATCCTCTCTGTCAAAAGAAATCACAGCCAACATCAACACATACACAAAAGGCTCCAACTCTCAGCAGAAACAACTCTCCACAACCTAGACATCACAGTTCGGCAATAGCATCACTCGATACCAACCTCTCTAAAATCTTTGTCAAGATCATATTTTCCCTTAACACTAAAGCTCAACAGGCCATCCGTCGTCACAGGGAATGCCTTCTTCCCGCGGAGAGTGTAGCGAAGCTTATCACGCTTATCATAATGCAATCCAGCTCCAATGCTAGTGTAAAACTATAATCGAATTGCATTGTCATTTTCCAAGCATGTCAATAACAAATGATTAAACTTCAAGAAAGGAATAAACTTGATAACTCTAACACTAAACCCCCCTAAGAAAAAGTAATGGGTTTAAACTCAATAACATACATCTGGGTAGAAGCGCCTAACAAGAGCAGTAAAATAAGTTGGAGCTCCAACTCTAGTGTCTAGCTCTCCATGAACCTGAAGCAGAATTAATAAAAGGAACAGCAATCATTGAATTACAGTGCACTAGGGAATTGAAATTGAAACAGAGAGGAATTGGGGAGTGAAGTGAAATGGGTACCTGCAAACGGGTTTTGGAATCGAGAGGTAACTTCTGCTTGGCGTGGATTCTGAGAGCTTTGGAATCTCCACCGTATCTGAGAGAGGTCTCCATTCAGAGGTTTTGGAGTTTTGAGAGCAATGAAATTCGAAACCCTAGATAACTGGATATGGCGGAGAAATAAAAGAGAAGAGAAAAGACTCCACAAACACTACGAGTCCCTATCTCTGGGAATAAAGACCACGAGTATAGTGTGTGTTTTTTTTTTTTTTTTAACTTTTTACTTTATTCCCTTAACTTATATTTTATTTTATTTTATTTTATTTTTGACCAAGTCCTTTGGTATTCTGAAGCTTTTAACAAAGGACCACAGTAATCTACAATTGCTAGGTCTTGTTAGAATGTTTCCTCCGTCTAGCAACAAACAATAACCTTGTGGATCAAGCGCGGGTTTTGGGGTTTCCAACCTGGACGCTCTATCACTATCCAAAATTGTAAACATACAGATTTGGATTTCGTGGATAACTCCATTTAATAAAAACTGAGAGCAATATGATCTTTCTATACTCTACATTTCCTATATTTTATGAAATATGTCATTGAAGCATTTTAAGCCCATCGCATCACTATAACTAAAACTAAAATTGTCACTCTCTCCTTCTCTATCGCATCACTACACACACAGGCCAATTCATCATTCAACGCAGTGTGGTATAAATTTTGAAGAATTTTCACTTAGGTTTTGAGATTTTCGAGTTGATATGCAATTTTATTCTCAAATTATGAATTTTAGAGTTTTCAATTTAAGATTTTATGTGGTTTTGTGATGGTTTGCTAGCGTAGTTTTTCTTGTAGGTATGATCGAACTTGTTGTGAGATGTGGCAATTTGTTTTGTCCAGGACAAAAATTGAACAAAATGTGGTTGTTGAACTATTTTATGTTTGACAATAAACTAGAGAAATGAAAGTTTATTGTCTGACAGGATACTACTACACTACTTTATTTTGAATTGGTTCAATAGATTTTTGTGTGTTTTGGTTTATTATTGGACAATAAATAAATAATCTGAATAATTTATTGTCCACTGTTTAAGGATATCTCTATTTGTGTTTGGCCCAAACTCTTGGTTACTTGACCTAGTGGTAATAGGGTTTAATTAGAAGAATCTAGATATTATCTTTCCTTGTATGATTCTAACTCTATGCATTGTAATCCTCTATATAAAGAGGCCCCTATTATCAATGATAATACACAGCGATTATCTCTCAATTTCTGATTCCCTAAAACACGTTATCAGCACGAATCTCTAGCCCTAGCTTTGAGAAAAAAAAAAAAACAAATCTCTCTTACCTTAGAATTTTCTTTTCTGCCGCCTTCATTAAAAAAAAAAAAAAAAAAAATTCCCGTTCGGCCTTCTCCCTACCTTGCAGCAGCCCACCTCCACGCATCGTCCTCAGTAACCAGCGCGCGGTTCAGCTCCTGCACGAGAGCACAGCAGCATCTCCACCTGCGCTGCCGCACCGGCCTCACCTGCACCTACCTCGTCGACACCTTGCTGCTACCTCCGCCAGAGCTTCCTGCAGATCTGCAGCTCCTTGCCGTACCCACTCAGCCTACTCACTGGCGCGCCTCCACACCAACACCCATCTGCACACCAGAAAAAAAAAAAAAAAAAAAAAAAAAAAAAAAAAAAAGGAGGTAGGTGCCCTGCCGGAGATCCAGCAGGAAGAAGATGCGAAAAAAAAAAAAAAAAGGGAAAGGCCCAGAGGAAGAAGGCTGACGCGGCCCACTGATGTCCCTGGCCCACTTCCAGCCAGGCCCAGCTTCACCCCACGTCAGCCAGCCACGTCAGCACGGCTTTTGCCACGTCATCACTGGTCAACAAAAGTCAACTGTCAGTCAACGCCGGTCAACACTTTTCCGGCGACTTTTCCTGCCATTTTCCGTCGACATTTTTCCGGCCAACTTTTCGGTCAAGTTTTCCGGCCACTTTTTAAGGTAATTTTTTCTAAAAGTTCTCGTTTTTTGAAGTTTTTTTTAATTTCTTCTTCTTTTCTCAGGGACTTCCAACATCCCTTCTTCTACCCCCCTTTCTTCTTATAGGGGAGACCAAAAATAGGGGAGACCAAAAGCGAACTGTGGGGGTTCGTGCTCACTCCAAGCTTGGAGCTTGTAGAGTCCTCCAAACTAGAGTTTGTTGAGAAGAAAACGATCGACCACATACATCATTGTTTCGATCTAATCCAAAACCCCTCTTGGAATCGGATTTTCTTGAAAGCGACTATGCTCAGAAAATTCCTAATTTCTTGGAAGCGACTACGCTCAGAAATTTAATAGTTTTTCGTGGTAGCCTTTTTCGCTCCAAAACTAACCCTAATCTTGTGTTGTTTTTCAGGATGAGTTACCTGAACAAGTTAAACTTTGTTCCACTAGAGACAACTGGCGCATGATACTATAGATGGGTCTGAGATGTGCGCCAACATCTTAAGGCTGATGGACTTCTGGAAGCCATCCAAGAGCCTAGTCAGAACGTGCTCTCCATTGAGCAAGCTACTGCCTTTGAAGCAAAACAAGTTAAAGCCATAATTCTCATGACAAGGCACATGAATGACGCGCTCCAAAATGAATACCTCAATGAGGAAGACCCAAGAAAGTTATGGGTAGAACTTGAGCAGCGATTTGGTAACGTTCGTGACTCCCTGCTTCCGGATTTAGAAGTGCGATGACATAGCCTCCGCTTTTGTGATTTCAAGTCTGTGCTTGATTATAACTTGGAAGCTCTTCGTATCAAGTCTCTGATGGAGTTTTGTGGCCAAGCCATAACTGATACGATGTTGATCGAGAAGACTCTCTCTACCTTCCCCGTCTCTGCACTGATGATTTTAAAGAATTATCAGATTGATGTAAATGCAGGACGTATCACAAGGTTTCATGAGCTCATTGGCGCCATGAACGTAGATGAAAAGCACGACAATATTCTTGTGAAGAACTATAATGCTAGACCTGTGGGAACTAAGCCTATTCCGGAGTCTAACCATAATCGCGCCCCCAATGGAGGACGCAAGGAGCAAAACCCTAAGAGTAGGGACATTCTGGTCCATATGTTCGCCCTAAAGAGGAAGGAAATCGCCGAGAGAGACGTGCACGGAACCGTGGAGGTCAACGTGTGAAGAGAGAGAGAGGCGGAGCCTCCGACCCTGGTGGTAACGCCACCAAGAGCATAGGTCGTCCAAATCGCGCCCCAATGGCGCCTCGATCAAGGGAGCCTGACCATAATGATGTTTGTTTTCAATGTGGATCAACTGAACATTAGGCCAAAGCATGTACAGCACCCCAGAATGTTGCAAACGCATACAAGACGTATCGTGAAGCAAGGGAAGCAAATTACATGGAACAAGAAGATCAAGATGGCGATCTCGATCTAAGGGTGGAAGACTACAAGGATCAAGACCCAGAAACTGGCGATTTTGATTAAGTCTTTTTATTTTCCAAGAGATGTAGGCAATTGCCATATTACTTTTGTAGTAGATTCCAATGATATTAGTCTTTCTTCAAAGTAGGCGTACTCAATGTAAGTGTGATGTCTATGAAGGTTTTGAGATAAGTGGTACTTAAGCGAGCTTTGCTCCACCGACATCTCTCTATTCACCTGGTCACATTTGCATTGGAAATACCGAAAGGAGTTAGACGACTACCATTGCTTTGTATTAACTAGTTTAATGGATTAGATTTTCTTTGATCAAAGAAACAATGATGTACTCCTTTGGCTTATGAATAAAATTTCGAGTTCTTTTCATTATGACTCCATTTTGATTCTGAGCATATGACTTTATGACTACGATGGCTGGGCCATCAGTATTAATTCAAGGACATGCCAGTTCCACTTGCCCAATGGCACCTTGATTACAGCTGTCACAGAACTCTTTACACTCTTAGGGCAAGTAACCCTATGATAGCCAACGAATTCCATGCGAAAATGCATGTAGAGAACGGAAATGAGTTCCTTTGCAATACCTCTAATGATTGCGAACAAAGACGCATCTTAGAGAAGTTTATGTGTCTCTCTAGTGGACCTATGTTCACTATTCGAGCTATTAAACCAATAAATTTATGAGAGAAGATCTCTTGGATTTAGACACATATTGGCTTTGTCACGAAATGATAGGTCATCCTAGTCATGATATGATGATCCGTCTAACAAAGACTTCACATGGACATCTTTTCTCTCGAGCGAAATGAAGCATGAATCAAAGGTTGATTCCTGGACTAAGTGTGACTGAAGCTGCTGCCTAGGGCACTGCCTCCATCCACCACCAGCCTAAGGCTGGCGTAGTCACTATCCATGACGCCATGGATGGCGTCCATCATTGTGATGGCGCCCTAGGTGATGCTGCAATCACCAACTTGCTTCAAATAGTGTTTTAGACGCCCAGGCCTAACCAAAATACTCAATGGTTGCTTCTAAGGCCTCTCGCTTGTTTTACAAAGCCCGTTCCTTAGGGAAATTAGAACTGAGACCGTCCTATGCAAAGGATATGACAATACTCATTCTGTTCTTACAAAGAATCCGTAGGGATTTTGTGGATTGATTCAACCAAATTGCGGACGCTTAAATATTTCATGATATTGGTTGACACGCAAACACGCTGGTCATGTGTTGTGCCATTGTCCACCTATAAATGCTGCTTATGCTACACTCCTAGCACATATCATATGACAACGGGCTCACTCCCCAGATCATCCTATTCAGTCAATTGGATTTGACTATGCTAGAGAGTTTACATCGAAAGACTTTCGATGGATATTGCAAGGGGCTTGATGTTGGACATCAAATTCCCTTGTACACACCCAAATGGTCTTGTGCAAACGACTATGATGATAGTCCAGACATTGGTAATGCACACCAATTTCCTTATATCCGCTTGGGGTAATGCAATATCGCATAAAGCTATGCTAATTCGTCTACGACCCACCGCCACTCAATGTGCCTCTGCGTTACAGCTAGTGACTGGGTACAAATATCGTACTTACGCATATTTGAGTGAGCTATTTATGTGCCAATTGCGCTACCACAGCGCTCTATGATGGGTCCTTACAGATGAATAGGCAACTACGTTGGATTTGAGACTCCAACAATCGTCCGCCATTTAATGCCCTTGCAAGGCGATCTCCTTACCTCTAGATTTGTGGGTTGTCACTTTGATGAGACAGTCTTCCCGTCATTAGGGGGAGATAAGAACACGGATGTTCAGCAGGAACGACAGGAATTGTCGTGGCCTGTCCCCACTATGTCTCATCTCGATCCCTATTACAGTGACGAGATCACACAAATATGCTGCAAACATGCCTGCAAGGAAGGACGTTCCTACGAGAGGACATAGCGTCACCCTACATGGAGGTAGGCATGGCGCCAACGCCAAAGAGAGTGGTACTCTGGCGTTACAGGCCATGGCCCCAGCTAGGATGCGTGGAGAGGCCCGTGGGTTCGAAGGATACTTTGGCACATTCCAATCTTTTGATCATCAAGACTCAAAATCCGTCTCATGAGCATCTTCCGGGTTATGGTTATCGTTGGGGGACGCCTCAACGTCAGTACCTATTCCTGAGAATATAGAGCTCTATGAAACTTACACTAGTGTACATGAGACGTGGGATAGAAACTCCATCATAATTGATGATGTAGTTGCGCATTTCGTTCCTCATGAGTTTGTTGAGTCTAATGATATCAAACCACGCTCCGTTGATTAATGAATGCCAACGTAGAGAAATTTGGCCTAAATGGAAAGATGCGATCCAGGTTAAGATGGATTCTCTAACGAAGATGAAGGTTTTCGAGCTAGAGATGCCAACACCTCCTAACATAAAACCTATTGACTAATGGGTCTTCGTTAGAAAGCGTAGTGAGAAAAAGAGATGGTAATCTCGCCTTATGGCGCAAGGCTTCTTACAAAACGCCCTGGAATCGACTACGATGAGACATATACTCTCGTAATGGATGTCATTGCACTCCACTACCCTGTCAGTTTGGTAGTTTCCGAATAACTGAACATGCAGCTTACAAATGTGGTCACTACGTATCTCTATAAGGATCTAGATACGGAATATACATGAAGGTTCATGGTGAACTTCATTTACCCAAGTCAAATGGCTCTAGACCATGGAGCGCGTTTACAAAGAGGTTGAAACGCTCGCTAAAATGACTACTTTATTGGGAGGGGATATGCCCACGCATTTCCATAACAAGTTTCGGATTCTATCACGGTTCATGTTGGACATGATCTTCATTAGAAGCCCTTAAAGAGTTAAAGGAAACCGCTGAACATTTGAAATCCGTAGTTTGAGATGAAGGATTTTGAGAGAACACGATTATGTCTCGGTTTAGAACTTGAGCATCATGTCGATAGATGCTTAGGCATTTTGACAAGGTCAAGTCTTCAAGCACCCCCATGATCGTCCATAGTCTTGATCCTAAAAAGGATCCTCTTCGTCGAAAGGATGATGACGAAGATGTGCTAGAGGCAGAAGTGTCTTACTTAGTACAATAGGTGCATTATTATACTTATCCCAATGCACAAGACCGGACATCTCATATGTTGTAAACTTGTTAGCTAGATATAGCTCTACACCAACGCGACGTCATTAGATTGGTGTAAAAGATATCTTTTGATATTTGAGATGTATGATTGATATGGGCTTGTTTTATCCCTACAAAGAGATGATGGATTCGGACCCATCACACACCAGGTACGCCGCCAACATTGGCCTGTGTCCACTATCCCCATCCCAAAACGACATTTGTTTTGGAAGGTTTTGCTGATGTTGGGTATCTCTCTGACCCACACATTGGTCATTCCCAATCCTGTCAAGTGTTCACCATGGGAAAAGACCGTGACATCTTGGAGGTCTACAGAATAGACTCTAATCGCTATATCTTCGAACAATGCAGAGATCATTGCTCTTCATGAAGTGGTTCGTGAATGAATATGGATTGGATTCATAATTACGCATGTTCAAACAATTGTGGTTTGAAGTCTACCACAGATGAGCCTACGAGCATTTAGGATAATGCAGCTTGTTTTGAACTAATGAGGCAAGGCTACATCAAAAGTGATAACACCAAGCATAATCAGCAACAACAGACTCTCCTCGAGATCAAAGTGAACTAGGTTCGATCTGAGGACAGTGAGGCAGACTTGTTTACTAAGTCATTGCCCAAATCCACGTTCGAGAAACATGTGGCAAGAATTGACTTGCGGAAATTATCTGAACTCCCATGATCGTAATCATCAGGGGGAGGTGCAGACATCAGGGGGAGATGTCTAAATGTTCACCTCGAATCGTGAAGGGTGTGTTGTGCTCTTTTTCCCCTTCGACCGAGGTTATTTTTGTCCCACTGGGTTTTTGTTACTCGGTAAGATTTTTAAAGAGGCAACGAGAGAAGCACCGTGTTTGGACAACACAAGGGGGAGTGTTTAAGAATATCTCTATTTGTGTTTGGCCCAAACTCTAGGTTACTTGACCTAGTGGTAATAGGGTTTAATTAGAAGAATCTAGAGATTATCTTTCTTTGTATGATTCTAACTCTATGCATTGCAATCCTCTATATAAAGAGGCCCCTATTATCAATGAGAATACACAGCGATTATCTCTCAATTTATGATTCCCTAAAACATCAACAAGATTAACAAACTCAGTACACAGTTTGTTACATCAAACAACACGCAAGAAAAGACAGAGTTTATGTGGAGATTTTTTTTCCTTTCTAGCACCCGACAACCTAGAAACCTAGGGTTTTGAAGATTTTGAGTCTCGATGACGACGTTTCTATCTCCGATGGAATCCTATCGTGCCTAGCTATTCTTGATGTCGGGCACCTTTTTCGTTGTGTTCTTTCTAGGATCGAGGCATTTGGTTAGCGGTTTTGGACTAGGATTCGATCTAGTTGTATAAAGGCTACTCTAGTCTGGTTGATGTGCGCCTGTGTTACCAGAATTGGGTCTGAGGAGGCAATTCGATCTAGTACAGGTGTGGTAGTTTGCGCTGCTACTGCAGAAATTGAAGTGGTAGGCTATTCTAGCTGGTTTTGTGTGGAGACTTTTCCTCTTGATCTCGGGTTTAATCCGAATTAGGTTGGGAGACGTCAGTGACAACATCGATCTTTCTTTGACTGCAGATTGGTGCTTGGTTGCAGAAGGGAGGTAGCGAGATGGCCTTTTAGAGGAGTCGGCCACTGGAATGACTTCCAGTGCTCGTGGGGACGGTGATGGGGGTGGAGGAGCTGAGCATGTGCTTCTACTCGGTGCGCTCTTACTTGAATTTGGGCTTTTGGGCCTGGATTCAAGTTGGGATTGTTTGAGCCTAAGGTTTGTTAGGTCACAAGCCTTTGTGAGTTAGGAGAACTTCTATTAGTTTTCTACGACGTTTCTAGTTACTTACTTGTACCACAATTGACTGATTCGCATATGAGAGCTAGTTGAATGATTTCATTTTCTTAGAAGATGAGATTATCATTTCTTGTATAAGCTTGCTTAATGCGAGTGTCTCTTAGAACTTAATGGTCACCAGTCTCTTGGAAGTTTCTACTTAGATAGGTTTTACTGGATTTCTTGTTTCAGTGTTGTAGACTATGGTCTGTTTTGGTGGCTATTATCAATTTCTATTAAAACAAAAATCGTAGATTTTTTTTTTGTTTGATCAGGTAAATAATATTTCGTGAGTCGAACTCACAATCTCCCACTTACGAAGGGGAGACTATGCCATTAGATCAAATAGTACTGGGCCAAATTTTTTTTATTTTGAAAGACAAATTAAATAACAGATAATTATTTATTTTTCATGACTCATCTAAATTGTTATTAGTTATTAATGAATAATATTTAAAGCATAATTTTAATATTTTATGTTTTTATTATTTATTTTACTTTTTACGTTTTTGTCCCTAATGTTAAAATATAATCTATAATATTTTAATATTTGAGGGTTATAAAGATGAAAAAAAAAAAATCAATTTTAGCTAAACAACACATTTTCATTTTCTCTTAATAATAATATAAATATACTTTATTACTGACTAGCACAAAAAAAAAAAAAGAAAAAAAAAAAGCGTGAATACTGCCCAGTAGTCCGTCACTGAGGCCGCTTGATTACAAAAGGACCCAAATGCTGACGACGTCGCTTTGAAGAGGGAGAAGAAAACCCAAAAACCTTTGCGAATTGCAGTTTGAGTTTGATGTGAGTGAAAATCTGAGAAACACAGAGACAGAGAGAGATGCGAGACATGGGTTCGAGGTTTGGTCTGTTCCTCTTGGCCGTTTCCATTCTATGGGCACCTGTGCTCTCCGATCTAGTCATCTCCAAAGTTGACCGACGCGTAACTCTCTCACTCCTCATTCTCTAATTGCCCGATTGTGTTTCTTCAAATTTTCAATCATTGAGATCTCTCCGTTCCTTCTTGTGCATCTGTTTTGTTCATGCTTCTCATTCCTTATTATGTCACAAAGTGTTGTTATTGGTTATATTTTGAAGTTTCGTGTGTGTAATGGGAGTAGTGACAGCTGATTCACTGATTCAACGTGCAGATTGATTTGACATCACAAATTGCGCGCATCACTTCCACACTCAAGGTACCTGTTTCTCGTCCTTCATTGATTTCTTATTAATACTGGGATGTTTATGGTTGAACATGTTGGAGACCAATGAGTCGTCGATTCGGAATGTCTTTAGCATATTTTGAATTCTTATTTGTGTTTTGGAAATTGATTTAGTAAAAGAATCTTCCTAAGAATGCAGAGGATGTTTGTGTATCTAGACCCAGTTGGAAATTGAATATTTGTGTTGAACTCTACTCATAGCATTACCATGAATGCTGTGCAGGTGGAGAATGAGGGAAGCGACTTGGTTACCGAGGTTTTGTTGGCATTTCCTGATGTTCAGGCAGAGCATTTGGCACATGTGGCGGCAACCTCCAGTGTAGGGAAAGGAGGGAAAGGAAAAGCGAAAGGTTCTAGTACTAGCTACGCTGTTCAACCTGTTGACCCTAAGGCATGCCTGCTTCCTTGACTTTTTACTCAGTAACTTTACCAAAGGGACTGGGCAAGGGCGAGAGTGTAACCTTTGATGTGTTGGCTGTTCTCACCCATACGTTGAAGCCATTTCCGGAGAAAATTACGCAGGCTGACATTCAGCTCCTAGTGTTTCAGGATACTGCACACTATCTCTCTCCTTATCCAGTCAAGGCACAAACACTCAGTGTTAAATTGCCTGATGCAAGGATTGAATCTTATACGAGAGTAGACAATACAAAGAATGTTGGTTCAGAGATCAAATATGGTCCTTATGAGAATCTCCCTCCCTTTTCATACTCACCTATCGTTGTTCATTTTGAGAGCAATCAACCCTTTGCTGTTGCTGAAGAGTTGGTGCGAGAGATAGAGATTTCCCATTGGGGTAATGTTCAAGTGACAGAGCATTACAAATTTGTCCATGGAGGTGCCCAAAGCAAAGGAGAATTTTCAAGGTCCTTGTTTATTTGCATTTTCTTGTCAACACTATGCTAGCCGGGACTTTGGAGTTTGATTTTTATTCTTGGCCATTTTTTCCTGCAGGCTCGATTATCAAGCCAGACCTCATGTGAGAGGTCAGTATGCCATTAGGCGTCTTGTTGCAAAGTTGCCACCTAGAGCTCATTCTGTCTATTATAGAGACGAAATTGGTAATATTTCAACATCTAACTTATGGAGTGATTCTAAGAAGGTAATAAATTTAAGTTAAGTGACCTATGTTTATAGTTTTTAATTTCTTTATTCCTGATTTTGCTTAACTCTTCTATGTGATTGCAGACAGAACTAGAAATTGAGCCTAGGTATCCTATGATTGGTGGTTGGAAAACTGCATTTACCATTGGATATGGTTTACCGCTTCATGACTTCTTATTTCAGTCGAATGGAAAACGCCTTATTGACATAACTTTTGGTTGCCCTATGAATGAGGTGGTCATCAACACTCTCATTGTGAAGGTTGGTAATGTGATGATTTATTTAAACTAGTTTTTCTAATCCTTTATTCCTTAACTTGTGCCAGCTACTTTCTGTGTTAGAACTTGGATGGCTATACTCAATTGCTTTCATATAAACTACTTTTTAGTGTGTAGGGTGTATCTTTTTGTATTAGAGTAGCATAAAAGAAGAATTGTAGTAAGATTATGTCAAAAAAGACATTTTCTTTACGCTTAATTTTGGGATTGCAAACTACAGGTTGTTCTGCCTGAGGGCTCTAGAGATATATCTGTATCTGCTCCATTTCCGCTGAAAGAATCAAAAGAGGTATTGTCGACTAAGTTTTGATGTCATCCTATTCACTTTTGTACATATTTTTGAAAAGTTTTATTACATCTATATCAAAATGTTTTTTTTTTCCTTTTCCTTTTCTTAGTGGAATATGGGTTATTCTTTTTCTAATTCAATACTATGCCGACTCTTACAGACAAAATTTTCCCACTTGGATATTGCTGGTAGGCCAGTGGTTGTACTGGAAAAGACTAATGCTGTGCCAGAGCATAATCAGAAATTCCAGGTATTACTATTGCAGTATTGCCTATTTCTAAATAACATTGCATGAAAAAATGGATGGTTACAAAATAGGGAAATTAATTAATTATATATATATATATATATATATATATATAGACACACACATATTTTTAGGTAAACGTTATAGATGGTCCCTGTGGTTTAGGGTGATGTGTGATCTTGCACATGTGGTCTCAAAATGTTTAATTTTGGTCATGTAGTTTAATAAATTGATCCATCTTTTGTCCAAATATCAGACATTCGTCCAATTCCATTAGTATGCACTCACATGCTCATCACATGAGTGGCTAATACTGTCGGCTAATACTGTCTTTTCATTTTAAAACATATTCATCCATTCTTCTTCACCCATGTTTCAACTGCATCTCTGGTCCCCCAACTAACCGTTCCTGAGAACACTAGAAGCAATTGAAGAACTCTAGTTGAATTGATACCAGATTAAGCTTCAATTGCTATAGGTTTAATCACATCACACTGGGCCAAGAGAATTAGGGCAATTTGCTACAACCTTTTCTTCCTCACTACCTCAGTACTCTCCTCTTCTTGCTTCATGACTCTGCCACGACCACAAGTGCTAGATGAGGTTGAAGTTGCAATGCCAAAAGGGACATGGGTCTCCTCTGTTTTTTTTTTTGATGAAGTCACAACTGGTTCTTCTTCTTCTTCCGTTTCCCAACCCAAAACATAAGATCCAAAACCCAATACTATTTCTGGGTGAGATTGAGAATCAGCTCAAGTAGAGATTAAATTGACCTTGAAGAACCAGCCAGGTTGAACCTCTCATAAAAAACTTGGAAAGTTTCTGGAGAAGAAAACCACCCATCAAACATGAACTATATGACCTTCTTTGTGTTTATTACCAAGGTATGAGAGAGAAGCCCATGTCGTTTAGTGGCATAAATCTCTCCTTTGTAAGTGGGAGATCCTGAGTTGACTCAAGGACGACCAAAGACACTTTTGTGGAGTGCCGATTATGGCTTTCTAATTTATAGTAGCATGTTTATTTATGTATATGTTTGCTAAGAGAAAGACGTTAGTGGAAGGTATATTGGAGAAGAGCTGCTCTGTTTCCTGCCACTTATTGTGGTTATCTCACTCTTACCCGACGACTCTGTCATACTGTTGTTGCCTTTTTGTCCCCTTGTTCGTTTTCTCTGTTCTTTTTTTTTTTTTTGTTCTTCCAAGACATTGTTATTTCAATATCATGGACTGTAGACATTCCAGTTCATAGACTTTAGAACTTCATTTTTACGGAGATGGGTTCTTTTAGTGTATGTTTCTGCGCAATTAGTTATAGTTATTTTAGTCATAGGCATTGTTTTTCTCTCGTATAAAATTCCAGGGGTGGTGAAGAAGGCCTAAATTCTATAGGGGTGCTTGGTGCTTGCTGTTGTTTGGGTCATTTGGCTGGAAATAAATCAAATAGGGTTGGGGAAGACCAAGAGTATTCAAAAGGGATAGATTAAGTTTTGACCTTCCCTTTGGGCTCAGGTTCACTAGTTTTTCTGTAAAATATATTTTAATTAATTAATTTAGCTTTGTTTAGGCGGTTTGCTTGTTTTATCAGCTTTGTTGGGTGAAGTTTTGGCTTCCCCAAGGGTTCTTGTGTGTCTTTCTTGTCCATGCCGTATACTTTTTCTTTATTCCAAGCAATGAGTCTGGTCTCTTTTCGAGAAACAATGAATCATCTCCTTCTGATCATTTTGATAAACAAACGACATTCTAGGAGTTTCCAAAATATTTACCGAAGTGAGCTTCTCACTTAATCAATTGCTTATGTTGATCTGTGGACCTGTTTTGGTATTCCCTTATAATTGTCCTCCATTTTATGTTTCTGCTTTTTTAATGCTTAATTTGCAGGTCTATTACAAGTTCAACAGCCTTGCAATGCTTATGGAACCTTTGATGTTGATTTCTGGATTTTTCTTCCTGTTTGTTGCCGGCATTGTATGCATGCATGTAGACTTGTCCATCTCCAAATCTTCTGCTTCTTATCTGGCAAAACTACAGTGGGATGAAGTAAGTCATTTCTTAATCAGTTTCTGTTTATAATTTAGAAAACATTTATTTATTTACTGCTGTGTTGTTCTAGGTGCAAGCAACAATTCAGCAGATTCAACATATTATCAACCGAGGCCTCGTGATACATGATAAACTGGAAGCATCTTTACGTGATCTTTCTCGGACAGGGGACATCCAAGCCTGTAAAGCAGCACGAAAAGCAGCTGATGGTTCGTTGAAGGAGCTTTCCAAAGAGATTAAGCCCTTGTTGGCATTCTTGCAATCATCTCAGCAGGCTGCTCACATACTGCCCAAGGTTGGTTTGCTTTTCGATTGTTGCAGTTATATATTTGTAGAGATTTGGGTAAATAAATGAAATCTCACTGAACATGATGTTTGGAATGAATCTCAAATGTTGGTCTAGCTTTATTGACGTTGGATGTCGGAAATATATTTTTTGTCTATGTACTATCGAACATTCAATTTAATTGGAAATTATTTCTCTGTGCTTGGTATTTCATGTCATGCAGAGTTGTAGACATTTTATCACGCTGCACATCTTTTAATTATTGTATTTAATATTGCTTGTTTATATAGGTGGAGGAGCTGGTGACCAAGGAGAGAGATTTGGAAGAAAGGTTAATGGCGAAGCACTCTACTATAGTGGATTGCTACGAGAAGAAGTATGGAGGAAAGGAAATTGAAAATCGGGTTGCTTCACAGCTGCAGAAAATCACTGCCTTGAGGAAGGAGGTTGACGATCTTCTTGAGTTTCTTGATGAGATATAAGAAATGGGCGCATTTTTTCTGCACTTGTTATAAATTTTCTTCTGGAACTAGTTAATGATTTCAATAGAAGACTAGGTAATTTTAGTTTTAGTTAAGTACATTGTACTAAAAAGTTGAGGATTCAGTTAATTTTGAAGAACTTAAATCAAACTCAGGCGTCAAATTAAACAGATACATTTGATATTTCTAGCTACCAATGAAAGGTCAAAGACAATCTCTGCGGCAATTTTTCTTGTTAAATTTTGACAGATCTTTGTCGTATTGACTTTTGCTTCTTCCTATCCTGATATATTGAACTTGTTTATAAACCAGCTTTATATTTTTCTTAATTGCTTGCGGCATCTTAATTTGGCATAACCTTTTGACAAGCCATTCTCAATTTGGCTTATGCATGCCTAATCAATGTCTGCACTCTGCAGCACCACCGCCACAAGGAGCGAAGAAAAGTCTTATCTTTCATATGCTTGCAAGTGAGATTGGGAGAGACCCACGTATCACAATATTTGGTTTCTCCATATGGGCAAGTTTTATCTTTCATATCTCCTGCAAATATGTCAATTGTAATATAGGGAAATAAGGGTCTCCCGCAGAGGATTATGTTAAACTAAAAGCTTCAACAAAAGTCACAAAACGTGACTGCAGTTCCTACTGAACAGCAGTCGAGAAACAAACTAAAATCCTAACCAAAACAACCCAGAAAAATATGAAAATTTACAGAGACGTACTAGACACACAAGGCGTCCGGTACACAAAATTTGGGAATTTTTGGAGTTCGTTTACTATGAGAATAAAATACGTCAAAACAGAGAACAAATGAAAAACAAAACTGGAAAAGATTTGAGATTGGTTGATATCAATATAATGAAACTAGCTAGGAAGGAAGTATCCACCCCCAACAATCACACACAGCACACTTTGTCCAATTTACTTCCAATTAACTTAGTTGAAGACGCTCAGATTGGCTCGGTACGCTTGGACACAACCTATTACTCTTTCTTACTTTGCACGTTAGGCAGGAAGTGCTCTACACCTAGACTACTCCCAAGCAATGCAACCTAAAGGTACGCTTATTAGATTAAACATGCAGAGATCATTAAGTTTGAAAAGAGTTTGAGCAATCACTAGGCATCGCAAATAACTTAGAGCCTTGCTAAACTTAGGGTTTTGTTTACTTGCTAGTGAAAACTACCAATTATTTCTCTAGACAATTTGAGGAATCCAACTATTGATCCAGGCATCAAACCATCAAAGTATTAGAACCCTATCATGCATACTAAGTAGGCCTCCAAAGCATATAAACATAGAATTCATCAATAAGAAATCAGTAAACAAAACCTCAACTTTATTAATTAGAAAACAAATTGAATGTCAAAGCATGTTATGGATCATGTCTAGGGGCTTCAACTGCCCCCTAACTACTGGAAATTTAGTTACACATAATTGGAATCAAAAACACAAAATAATGAAAAAGGGAGGAAGAAGAAGAGAGAAGAGAGCTGCTGCAGATTGATCTCCTTTTATATGCTTAGAGGTTAGGAAATCCAAACCCTAAAAGAATTAGGGTTCACGTGCTTAGGTGGAGTTTTCCTAGTGGCTCTTGAACTTGATGACTTATTCTAACCATTCATATCGTGCCATTTGTCCATCATGAGTCGGAATATGAAGCACAAACTCGTCCTCGGGCTTCTTGGTGTGATTTGGGCCTCAAAACATAAATTCCCGTTCAACCTCAGATTCACGCGCAGCCTGACCTTCTTGTACTAAATCGGCCATAACTTTCTCTAGAAAAATGATATTGATGAGCCGTAAAAAGATTCGGAAACTAGACATCCGAGGCTATCCATCAATATAAAGATCATTCTCTGGATCTTTCTGAGCTGGTCTCAGTGCTCTGTCGAAGTTAACTGATCTGCACAGGCAGATTTCCCGATTTTGCTTTTCAATCCTTCTTTTACTTCTTTTCTTCTTCTTTACTCCAAGATACCTATAAAACAAATAAACAAAGTAAATAACCAGAAAATACACTAAACTAAAAAAGAAAGTATGGAGATTAACGCTATTAATATCGCATAAATATGCTCTTATCATAGTGTTCTTTTAAACCTTGAGCATTATGTTTTTTATTTCTTGGTTACAGTTTGGCCTAGGCATCAGATATACAAAGCAAGATTTCATTTCAGAGTTTGTGGAATGGCAACTAAAAGAAACAAAGTCATAGACGTTAGTTATCTTTCTCTGTGGATGCATGTAGTTATTCACTTATTCCTTGGAAGGTCTAATATAGTCAATTGCTTGAACTTTCCTTCTAGTTCTCTAGTCAATTAACATGAGTTTGGGAAAATGTTGGGGGGTGTCTAGTTGCATGTAGTAAGTACTTCAGTGCTATAAATAAGAGCTTCTGCATATTGATGTAATCAGATTTCTTATATATAGTTAAAAACTGTAGAATATTCTATAAATATTTACTTTCCTTGTACATATAGATTTCGTCTCACTGTATAATTGTAGGAGATCGTTTCCTTTTAAGATTACTCTTGTATCACTTTATAAACCCTATTCTTTGAGGGTAAATATTATTGAAGAATTCCAAACACATTGAATTCTTATTTTCAAGTTGGTATCAGAGCAGGCTGAATACCTGCACTGTATTCCTCTGAAACCCGAAATCCGAATTTCGAAGAACCTTACGAACTACCTGAACGAATTAATTCTCTCCAACTGCCACGGTCAGTCTTGAAAGCCGTAGCACAGTAACCCTACAAAACTTGTCGACAAGCTTACAACCTTGTTGACAAGCATCACGTGGTTAGCTGGTAAACCGACAGGACCTGCTGCAGCCGACAAGCTCTGCCGCCCAACCTGCTCTGCAACCCAAGCCGTCAAGCCGGTTGCACTGCTCCAGCTAGTCTTCTATAGTTCTGTTTGTTTTCTTTTTTTATTTCTCAAGAACAGGTCCCTATTTCTACTAAATGGAGGACGACGCTGCCACCCTTGCACTCCACAACATGCCCCCTATTATTAATCATTATCATACCACCACTCAAGACAACTCAGCGTTTCCAACTGGCGTTGCCCTGAATGAATCCAATTACATCATATGGGCACCTCTTATGAAGATGAGGATTGGAGCACGCGGAAAAGTCAGCTACCTCACTGGAGCTAGAGTTGCACCGAATGTAGATTCTGTTGAATTTGAAGTTTGGACCACGGAGAATGAAAAAGTGAAGAGTTGGCTCATTGATTCCATGGAGCCATCACTCATGAATCAGTATATCAGATTTCCAACAGCCATAGATCTGTGGGAAGCTGTTGTGAAGACCTTTTATGATGATTCTGATGAAACAAGGATTTTTGAACTAAATAAGACGTGCTTTGGAGCAAAACAGAATGGCCGGACTCTTCCTACCTACTATAATGAATTGGTGGGAATGTTTCAGGAAATTGATCAACGTATGGCTTCTCAGAATAACACAGTGGCTGCAGTTGTTCAAGAGACCACTACCATGGCACGTATGCGAGTTCACATGTTCCTTAGTGGACTCGATTCAGAGTATGATCAAGTCCGTGGTGAGATTCTGCGAAAAGACCCAAAATTTGACTTGGAGCAAAGTTATGCATATGTTCGGAAGGTGCATTCTGAGAGGCAGGCAATGGGACACGCCTCTGAACCCTCTGCCTTGGCTGTCCAACGTAAACAGGGACCCTCCTCAGGTTTTTCAACTCCCTCACAACATCGCCCTCCAGGTAAAACAAATCCATATGCAAATACAAAGTGTCCAGTTTGTGGAGATTTGGGACATAGCAAGCAACGGTGTTATGAAGTGATTGGCTACCTTGATTGGTGGGATTTCACTAAGAAACCGCGGAAGAACCTTGGAAAAGCTACTGTGGCTACCACAGAGGAAACGCAGCCATCTACTGCCTCAGCCAATGTAGCACAGTCAAGTATGAAGGGTAAGGTATCTATGAATAGTTCTTGGATAATTGATACAGGTGCATCTGACCATATGACTAATGATCCTAGTCTCTTAGAAAAGCTAAAACCCTCATCTCAAAATATTGTTTCTACTGCTGATGGTACTCCAACTCCAGTTACCGGAGAAGGTTCTGTTGTCCTGTCTACTACATTGACCCTTGATTCTGTGTTGGTTGTTCCCTCATTGGCATATAATCTCCTATCTGTTGACCAAATTATTCTAGCACTAGCATGATTGTGACCTTTTATCCCTCTTTTTGTGTGTTTCAGGACATTCTGACTCGGCGGATTCTTGGTTATGGTGTTAGAAGGGGGAAACTCTACTACTTGGATCTGACAGAAAGTGGAGAACAACAGTTGTTAGGACAAGTGAATCAGGTCAATGGAGTAGAGAATGCTAAGGAAACAGTGTGGCTATGGCATCGTCGTTTGGGTCATCTATCTTTTAGTTATCTTAAGAAACTACAACCTCATTTGTTTTCGGTTGTTAGTGATTCTGATTTTCGTTGTGATGTATGTGAATTGGCTAAAAGTCATAGAATTTCGTATTCACCTAGTCTTAATAAAAGCCCCATTCCATTTATGAAGATTCATTCAGATGTCTGGGGTCCTGCCAAGATCCCTTCTTTTTCTGGAGCTCGGTATTATGTGACTTTTATTGATGATTGTACTCGTATGACTTGGGTATCTCTGTTAAAGAACAAGAGTGATGTATGTTCCATGTTCCAAGATTTTCATAAAATGGTGTCCACGCAATACCAACAGTCTATTCGTATTTTCCAGTCTGACAATGGTGGTGAATATGTCAATGGCCCTATGCAGGAGTTTATGCAATCTCATGGAATTTGACATCAAACTTCAAACCCTTATACTCCTCAACAGAATGGATTGGCAGAAAGAAAGAATCGACAGTTACTTGAAGTTGTCCGTGCTTCTTTGTTTGGCATGCATGTACCTCGTGAATATTGGGGACAGCTGTGAAGTCCGCCGCCTACCTCATTAATCGTACTCCTTCTCGGGTAATTGAATTTCAAAATCCTCAGCAGACACTTCAGAAACTTCTGTCACTTCCGTCGCTACCAAATCTTGAACCTCGCGTGTTTGGGTGCGTAGCCTATGTTCACATTCCCAAGCCTCAACGCAGCAAGCTTGATCCTCGTGCCCGTAAGTGTATGTTTGTTAGTTATGCGGAATTTCAAAAGGGTTATCATTGTTATGATCCCCTTACTGGCACTATGTATGTTTCTCTTGATGTTGCGTTTCGCGAATCTGAGCCTTATTATCCAGGGGGAGTTTCCAAGTCTTCCGTTCAGGGGGAGAGAAACCGTGAAGGAAATTGTGAAGAATTTGAATTTGAAGAATTCGAAGATTTAGAGCCCTTGGAGTCTAAATTTGGCATTGGGCAAATATCTAAATCTGGCGTTGGGTAAATATTAGTTGAAAACGCAATTAATGTTGAGGCAGGAAACGAAAAAGAATTGGGAGAGGCAGGAAACGAAGAAGAAATTGGAGAATTGGGCGCTGGACCCGTAGGCGTGGGACCCTCGGATGGAGATGGTGGCTTGACCGCGGGGTCATCAAGTAAAGAAGGTGGTCTGATGGAAGGTAGAAAAGTCGGTGGACCAGTGGGGCCCTCGGATGGGCAGTTTTTTGGCTCTCCAAGCTCTCCAAGCCGACGGCTTGGCTCCAGCCGGTCAGTTGGATTTAGCCAACCACGTGACAAGCTAATTAATGCTGAAGCTCCAAGTCAACTTCATGATTTGTCAGATGCAACACGGCAACATGTCACTATACTGCTCCAAAGTGGTCTTGATTTGTCAAACAGAGAAGCTATGCGCCAGGAGATTGACACGCAATTTGAGGGTAACAATGATGCATTAATGCATTCTGAACAGAATATTCAGAACCCTCGTTTACCAGAATTCTTCCCCCTCTCTACATCGTCAACTGAAGAATCCGCTGCAAGTGTTCCTTCTCAGGTACCTTTTGATATGAGCAAAAAAGTGTGACGATATTATTGATTATGTGCCTCATTTTAGCCTTATTTCTCCCTTAGTTTAGTGTTTTGAGTCAATAAGTCATTTTGAGAGTCTTGTTGAGTGTTTGGAGTGAAATAGGTGGAAAAAGTAAAATTCATAAAAAATCCTAGCTGGATTAGGATTCCTCACTGTCGACTGTTTTTGCGGTCTTTACATTTTAATTCCCTTTATTTTCTCTAGGAAACATTGCCTGGTGGAACTCTTGGAAACAGCAATGATGGAGTCATAAAATAAAGCATTAAGATATTTGACCAAGCAATGAAGAAGGAAAATAAAGGAGAAAGACGTTTTCAGTTGGGGAATAAAAGAGAAAGATGTTTCAACTGGAAAATAAATAAGAGAAAAATGTTTCAGCTTGGAAATTAAAGGAATTGCCCTATTATGAGAGGAGTTAAGGCCTTAAAGGAGATGTTTCAGTTGGAAAATTAAAGGAATTATGATGCAATTTCATCCGTCCAATGATGAAGGGTATGATCGACAAAAGCCAACCAATGCTCCCCTATAAATAGGCAACGTCCAGAATAGAATTAACATCACTTCCCAGCCAAGATCACTTCCTGGCCAAAAACCATTCCAAGATTGCCCAATTCACTCCTCAAACCTCCATTTTCTACAAGACTGTGACCACCATCCATCCATCAATCTACGAAGCTCTTAGGCGCTGAGTCAAGGACGCTCCACCACTAGCAGAGACGAGTTCATCACCGTGTTGCTAAGCCGCTGAGGAAAGCTTCAAAGTGTAACTATGACTCTACTTACAATTTTTATTTCGGTTTTGTGTGTTTCAATTTGTGAGTTGTGTAATTGGAGACATGAATTTTTCAGAATATTTTTATTAATATTTTTGAGATTTTCAGTTTATTATTGAGTTAATTTCGAGAATTCTTTTATGATACATGTTACAATTTTGTGCCCTTTTACGTGTTTAGGTAATTTTCAGAGTTAGGTTCATAAGTTTGCATGCTAGAATAACGGTGAGAGTTCTTGTGTGTCTTCTTAATTTGCCAAGAGTAATTGTTATTTGTTAAGGCGCTGAGTTAAACAAGTAGCAATTAGTTCTAAAAAGTGGTAAAAACTATGTTCAATGGTTAAACGATTCTGGAAATTACGTGTTAAATTCTATGTGTAATGGTTAATTTGCACGTGTGAGTTGATTCGAGGGTTAATAATACTACTAGTTAAGAGAATTATGCTGAGTGTTTTCAAAAATTAATAGTATTAGGCTTGGTAAGGACTTTTCCGATCCAAGCCTACATTAGAGCGAATCAGATAAATGGATTGATCCGCTGAGGCTTTTCATTTCGGCTCTTATCTAGGCATTTAAGATGGGCATGTTTTTGTAGCATGTTGAATTGAATTTTCTGTTTTTACACGTAGTAATTTCCGAGTGGTATTGGTCTAGGTTAGGAAGTCGATCATTGTATATAGTTTTATTTGTTTTGTTTTTATTTTAAGTAGATTAGGAACCAAATTTGAAAACCCCCCATTTTATTCTTTTATTTGTTAATTGACCTTTTTGTGTAGGTGTACCCTACAATCCCCGGACTGAACGATCCCTGCTTATCCTATACTGACAACTACATTTTGCAGGGTTAAATTGTGAGGCTGTTTCAGTTGCATCACCTTTAATTTCAAACGAATCATCTGGGATAGGTAATATTGAGTCTAGGAGATCACAGAGGACTACTAAGGGTATTCCTAAGAAACAATATGAACCAGACATCAAAACCAAAGCTAAGTATCCTATATCTAATTATATGTCTAATCATAGGTTGTTTGGGTCACATGCACTTGTTGTTGATCAATTATCCACTGTATCTATTCCTAGTAGTGTACAGGATGCTTTGGCAGATCCTAAGTGGATTCAAGCGATGAATGAAGAACTAGAGGCTTTGCAGAAAAACCTGACTTGGGATATTGTGACGATGCCTGCTGGAAAGAAGACTGTTGGATGCCGATGGGTGTTTACAGTAAAACTCAAACCTGATGGGAGTATTGACAGGTATAAGGCCAGATTAGTCGCCAAAGGTTACACTCAGCGCTATGGAATTGATTATGAGGAGACATATATTTGCCCCTGTAGCAAAGATCAATACTGTTCGAATCTTGATTTCCCTTGCAGCAACTAAAGATTGGCCTCTACATCAGTTTAATGTGAAGAATGCATTCCTCAATGGTAACTTGGAGGAAGAAGTGTATATGGACATGCCGCCAGGAGTTAAAAATTTGCCTTACGGTACTGGCAAGGTTTGTAAGTTGAAAAAGTCTCTTTATGGTTTGAAGCAGTCTCCGAGAGCTTGGTTTGGAAAATTCTCTAAATCTATGAGGACGTTTGGATATAAACAAAGCAACTCGGATCACACTTTGTTCATCAAACGTCGTTAGGGTAAGATTACCGCTCTGATTGTATATATTGATGATATGATTGTCACATGGGACGACTTCAAAGAGATGGAGGCTCTACAAAAGTATCTTTCTAAGGAGTTAGAGATGAAGGATCTTGGGCAATTAAAGTATTTTCTTGGAATCGAGGTTGCAAGGTCTAAGAAAGGGATTTCGTTGTCCCAACGTAAGTATGTGCTTGACTTATTAGCTAAAACCGGGATGCTTGATTGTAATTCTATTGAGACACCGATCGAGATTAATCACAACCTTGCTATCTTTCCGGATCAAGTTTCAACTGATAAAGGGAGGTACCAACGTCTAGTAGGGAGACTTATTTATCTTTCTCATACTAGGCCTGATATTGCTTATGCTGTGAGTGTGGTTAGTCAGTTTATGCATTGTCCTAGTAAAGAGCATATGGATGCAATATATCGTATTTTGAGATACCTTAAGATGGCACCTGGAAGAGGTTTGTTGTTTGAAAAAAAGGGTGAGTTGGATGTTGTAGGGTACACGGATGCAGACTGGGCTGGTGATAAGACAGACAGACGGTCCACATCTGGATATTTTACGTTTGTTGGAGGAAACCTGATGACTTGGCGTAGCAAGAAACAAAAGGTTGTTGCTAGGTCAAGTGCTAAAGATGAGTTTCGAGGTATGGCACATGGTGTTTGTGAGATGTTGTGGGTTCGTAATGTGCTGAAAGATTTGGGTTTTAAATTCAAGAAACCTATGGACCTGCATTGTGATAGTACGTCTGCTATTGAGATTGCTCACAACCCAGTTCAGCATGATCAGACTAAGCATGTGGAAGTAGATCGACATTTCATTAAGGAAAATCTGGACAGAAAGATTATTCGTTTTCCTTTTGTGTATACAGAAGATCAAGTAGCTGATGTTCTTACGAAAGGAGTGTCAAGGAAAGTGTTTGACAACTCAATTGGCAAGTTGGGCATGATCGACATCTATGCACCAACTTGAGGGGGAGTGTAGAATATTCTGTAAATATTTACTTTCCTTGTACATATAGATTTCGTCTCTCTGTATAATTGTAGGAGATCGTTTCTTTTTAGGATTACTCTTGTATCACTTTATAAACCCTATTTTTTTAGGGTAAATATTATTGGATTATTCCAAACACATTGAATTCTTATTTTCAAGTAAAACTTCAGATTTCTTATAGTCCTACACTCCTACGTACTCATTTGCTTTTAGTCTTCTGATAATTAAAGCAAACTATAACCAGCTTTATGAAGAAACCCAACAGTAGCTAAATTGCACGCATTTTATTTGCAATCCAACTCTTTTCTCCTAGAAGCCACGTGCTTCTTATATGTCTTCTCTTTTTGTATTCACCCACATGCATACTTCTTGAGGTAAATTTAATTTTGAAAAATATATATATATATATATATATTTTTTTTTTGTCTCAACAATCGCACATTTGTTAATCCGGCAGATACGGATTTAGACTGAGTTATCAACGATCTGCGGGATAATGGAGCAACTACACATATATTCTCAGCAACTAAAGTAAATAAGAATTTGTATCTGGCATTAATGTCGTCGCTGTTCCGGCATCGAATTCAGAAGTCTGGATGCAGTATCAAGCTATGTTCATGTATCGTCGTCGTCGGTAATGTAATTAAAGTGAAAAAGGCCCGTGAAGCTTAGGATTCTAGTCATCTCGACGATCGAGATGATTTGCAGAAATCTCAATCTGATTTGCTGGAGAAAGGGTTTGGATTTTTGTGGGATGAGAATGAAACGCAAGGGCTGGCATTGATGGCGGGAGGAGGTATACCGCAACAAGACGAAAATGACATAATCGCATGAATTTGATATATTTGGAACAACAGGGCCTTGGGAATCGATTTAGGGAGCTGAATTGTGCAAACAATGATTTGTTCAATTGAAGAAGAATCATCCATTCTTGTCAATCTGAACCTTTTCTTATATCCACTCAAATTGCTTGATTTGATTATTTAGATATACAATTGCAACTGCAAATATGAATTTCTATCCAAAAAAAAAAATGTTAAGTATGAATTAGGATATGTGATCAAGGTTTAATTGCGCAAATTTTGATTATATGCGTGATGTGATTGATGTTTTCATCTTCCTTAGAAACTGAACTTGTGGTCTTGTAAGTAAGTGCAAATGTAGCAATTTAGCAATTGGTTATTAGGACAAGGCCATTGAGAATAGTATGATTGGATCATTTTAAGGTTTGCTGCAACTATTTGGACTATTCCAATATAGCAAATATAAATAAATAAATAAACAAAAAAGTTTGATAAATTGAAAAGCTATATATATTTAGTATGATTGAATTATTTTCAGGTTTGCTGCAACTATTTGGACCGTTCCAATATAGCAAATATAAAACTAAAAAAAAAGGAAAAAAAGAAAAAGAACTTTGATAAATATGTGTTGCAGCTTGGTGGACTCGCTTCAAGTACCAAGGACTAGACCCTCGGAGGATGTGATCGCGAGAGATGAACGGGGAAGGAAGGCCAATGTTACATAAAACCACCTGGCTTATCCACATTTCTTTTAATTCGGAAGTATCCACCTTTTCTACCGCAGGTCGTGCCCCAAGAATTCTTCACTAACCAGAAGTCTAGCTATGTCATCTTCCTCAGTCCCGTCTGTGTCATCTTCATATGGCTTATCCACATAAAGCATCTGCCCTGTCGTGCATATATGTGATAAAAAAAATCAAAAGAAATACACGTCAGTAGCTGCTTGGAGTAAATTCACAGCTATTTGTCTATTTGATCATTTTTGTTTTTCAGAAAATAAATTTATTGGAAGAACAAAAGAAACGGAACAAATTTTTGTAGATGGGAACTATTTGTCTATCTGATAATTTATTCTTTAGCACTGTAGTTGCGACGTAATTATAATTCTTACCGCCATGTTGCCGTCTAATTCTTACAGCTCCTTCATATACCGAAATTTTGTATTCAGGAACAAAATAATGAAACAAAGAACAGTAAGGAATCTTCGGTATTTTCATGCCACCTTTGGGGAGTTCATCCTCGGTTTTATCACCAAATATGTTCAGCTCAGGTTCAGTATTATTATACTTGGCTCGCATTCGCTCGTAGTTTTTCTTGAATATTTCGTAACGCTTCTCCTTTTCTGAATTATTGGAGTAGACACGATTATGCTCGACCATCCACTCTTCAAACTTTTGCGTAATATTGATCGTGGATTTCTTGTATTTTTCAGATGGTAGTACTTGGTCTGATGTAATTGCCAAAGTCCCGAGCATGAAAGTCCCGAGCATGATGGTGATGACCAACATTACTATTTTATTTTGAACAATAGCCATTCTTGGATTTCAAAGAGATCGCAAAGGGAGAAGAAATAGAAGAATAAGAGAGAAGAGAAGGTGAAGGGTGTGTGTTTTACAATGTGACTTTCTTGTCTTTATATAGTCTTGTCTTACAAATCCTCCTCTCAACCAATTTGATGGAGAAAACACAATCCATATTGACTTTGAATTCTCGAGCTCTTCTTGTCCATTATGGTTTCCCAATCCAAGTTGATTAAGAAGTCCGATCCAAATTACCTTCGTACATGTGCTCCACAAAATTCTCTAAAAAAACAAAAAAAAAAAAAGGAAAAAAAGAGGCCTTATGAGGTAAATAGTTTGTGGCCTCATGCGCAATTAGCCCTAAACCCTAAACTCTAAACCCACACGGCCATCCTAATTTCACTTCACTTCACAGCTTCACTTCACTTCACTGTTCTCCTTCAACAAACTCAAAACAAGAATGAAATCTCACTTCCATTCCTCACCCCTCCCTTCACTCCGTCGCTTCTACCTCTTAAACGAGAGGCCTCTCCTCACAACCACTACCACCGCCGTCGAAAATCCATTCTCCGGCCAACCCAATTCCACAAGCCTCCGATTCAACCCAAACCTAACTCCTAAACACTCTTCTGGGCCCACAAGACCGATCCCAGTTCCGCTTTAGACCTCTTCAAACGCGCTGAAACGAACCCAGGTTTTGTCAACGGCGTCGACACCGTTGCTGTATTGCTTCACATCTTAATGGGCTTTCCAGAGACTCGTGGGCGTGCCAAGACATTGCTTAACCGCTACGTTTCCGGCGACTCCGGCCCTCCTCCGGCAGTCTTTCTTGATCGTCTGCTGGACTGCGAAAAGAGGTTTGGTTTTGATCTGGATTCCATCGTTTTCAGTTACTTGTTGAATAGCTATGTTAGAGCGAATCGAATAGGGGATGCTGTTGATTGCTTTAACAGAATGGTGGAGGTTGAGATATATGCTAGTGTTGAATATGTGAACATTGTGATGACGGCATTGGTTAGGAGGAACATGTTTGAGGAAGCACGTGAGTTGTATGGTACAATGCTTGGGAGAGGAGTTGGTGATTGCGCCACTCTAAATGTCATGATGCGTGCTTGTTTGAAGGAGGGGAAGCCGGAGGCGGCCGAGGAGTACTTTCGGAAGGCAAGGGGGAGAGGGATAGCAGCTGATGCGGCATTGGGGCTGTTTGTAAGAGTCCTGATTCGCGTTTGGCTTTGGTATTGTTGGGTGAAATGAGAGAAATGGGGTGGGTTCCTTCCAGGCGTACGTCTACTCCAACTGTTATCACTTACACCAGCCTTATTAATGGGTTATGCAAAAGCAATAAGATAGATCTTGCTTTAGAAATGTGGCGTGAGATGAAAAGTAAGGGAATCAAAATGGATGTTACTGCATAATCTGCTATCATTGATGGGTTTTGCAAAAGGAGAGACATGAAAGTTACTGCATAATCTGCTATCATTGATGGGTTTTGCAAAAGGCGAGACATGAGAAGTTGCTGCGAACTTTTCTCGGAACTTCTGGAAGTTGGTTTATCTCCAAATACAGGTGTTTATACTAGCATGATTTGTGGCTTCCGGAATGTAAATAACATGGAAGCAGCTATTGAGTTACATCAGAAAATGATAACTGAAGGCATTCCATGTGATGTGAAAACATACACTGCATTAATCAATGGACTGCTAAGAAAGGGTGATTTACAATCTGCATCAGATCTTTACTCAAAGATGCTTTCGAAGGGGATTACACCTGATATCAACACATATACAGTTCTAATAAATGGCCTTTGTTGCAAACGACAATTGGAGAAGGCACGCAAAACCTTGGAATACATGAATAGAAGGAGAATGACTGCTAGGGTTCATATTTATACTGCTTTGATTGTTGGGCACTTCAAGTAGGGAAATTTGCAAGAATTGTTTAGGTTGCACGATGAAATGCTAGACAAAGGTCTCGTACCTGATGACATTACTTGTGATATTCTTATAAATGGAAAGTTCAAAGGCATAAGTGCTCTTCCGAGGACTTCATGAGTCTAGGTACTGGTCGGTTATTGTTTGATCATGCTTCCAACTTTTGTTTGCTCATCGGGTGAGCAATTACTATGACCTGGAATGTTCATAGTCTCTTTCACATCTCTTTGGGAAATATTATTCCAGGCTTGACTTTTATGGTTGTAACATTACAAGTGGAATCAGTCATCTTCATTAATAGGAATCTCAAATAGATTCTGAAATCTGAACCTGCTACTACCCTCTTCATCTATCGGACTGCTGCTGGAAATTGGATGGAGATGCAGCTCAAAGGTACAAATAGCTTGGATTTTATCACTTCTGTCTTTTTATTGTAGTTCATCATGTTATGGTTGTCCTGTTGCACATATTAAGTTAGGTTATTTAACACCCATAATGCTTTGTATTTTGCAATTGAGATTTGTTGAATTGTACGTAATATGTGATACTTACAGTTTAAATGTTTGAGGTGTTTTTTATTATGAACTGACCTTACATCCAAGGGCGTATCTAGGGGTGGTGATCGAGGAGGGTCAATTGACCCTTTGACAGTCTGAATTTAGCTTTTAAATATCAATTTTGTGTTTCTCTTTTAAATAATCACGCAACCAGACAAGTCAAGAAACTTGGCAGCTTCACTCAATCATTGCATGACAAAACACCAAAAAAAGAGAACCAATTTATTGGCATGGAAAAAGCAAATGGTGAGTTGGGTTGGTTTAGACCGTTTGGAACTTGCTCTCCGAAGATTAGTAGGTTCCACTGTCCTCCACCCTCTTGGATTCTCCTCTTGGTTTTCTGGTTTTTTCTTATTTAATCACTAAACCAACACACACACACACACAAGTACACACACTTCTCCTAGTTATAATTTCTTTGTTTAAGTGTTTGCTGTCTGAGAATTCCGATTTTAACTGAGTTGAGTAAGTGAAGTGGGTCGGACATGAGAGTGTTGACGGTGGTTGAAGGGTTGTTGGCACAAGCTGTTTAAACCCAACTCACTCTTTCTCCATGTTTCTCGATCTCGATCGAGTTTCTGAGTTGCTCTGGATCTATTAGTAATTTGTCTGTAATTTGCCTCACAACACTTGCCGTTTTAAGATATTTTACCTGACCTGTTGCTGTTAGCTGTATTGTCTTCAAAAGGCCTCTGCTTTTTATTTCATTTCAGTTGTGGGTGCTCAATGCTCACTCCCATTTAGGAAGCTCTGAACTGTGCATAGCCTCACCTGGAAGAGGTAAGCAATCTGAACTCTTTGTGTTCGAGTTGTTTTAGTCATGTGGGTTTGAATTTTGGGTTAGGAAAAGGTTTCTGATCTGGGTCTATAGTGGGAATGTTTTTATTTTTAGTTTTCTGATTTGAGTATTAATGCTTCCTTCAGGTTTGATTGAGATTGGGGGTTACATTCCTTCATTGGTGAAAACATGAAGGGAGCTGCGCGTGTGGCTTTTGCTGCTACAATTGGTAACTTTCTGCAAGGATGGGACAATGCTACAATTGCTGGTACTTATTTGAAATTTTTTAACTTTCTTCAATTCTTGTTTTTCGTAGGCTCTGTGCGTTGTGCTTCATTGAATCTTTCCAGTAATTCTATCTGGTTTACGCATTTCAATCAGAGTTTGTCCATTTTGTTGTGTTCAGTTCATGTTTTTGCTTGTTCTCATTTAGTGCTCATCTTTCAGGGGCTATTGTTTACATCAAGGATGATTTTGATTTAAGTAGCTCGGTAGAAGGTCTTGTTGTGCCATGTCACTCATCGGGGCAACAGTTATTACAACATGCTCAGGAGGCATATCAGATTGGCTTGGTCGGAGGCCAATGCTAATAGCATCATCAGTTCTTTATTTTGTGAGTGGCTTGGTGATGTTGTGGTCACCCAATGTGTATGTACTATGTCTTGCAAGGCTATTAGATGGATTTGGAATTGGTTTAGCGGTTACTCTTGTCCCAGTCTACATATCTGAGACCGCCCCATCAGATATAAGGGGATCTGATTTAAGTAGCTCGGTAGAAGGTCTTGTTGTGGCCATGTCACTCATTGGGCCAACAGTTATTACAACATGCTCAGGAGGCATATCAGATTGGCTTGGTCGGAGGCCAATGCTAATAGCCCCATCAGATATTAGATGGACTCGGTAGAAGGTCTTGTTGTGGCCATGTCACTCATCGGGGCAACAGTTATTACAGCATGCTCAGGAGGCATATCAGATTGGCTTGGTTGGAGGCCAATGCTAATAGCATCATCAGTTCTTTATTTTGTGAGTGGCTTGGTGATGTTGTGGTCACCCAATGTGTACGTATTATGTCTTGCAAGGCTATTAGATGGATTTGGAATTGGTTTAGCGGTTACTCTTGTCCCAGTCTACATATCCGAGACCACCCCATCAGATATAAGGGGATCGTTGAATACTCTTCCACAGTTCCTTGGTTCAGGAGGCATGTTTTTGTCATATTGTATGGTTTTCGGGATGTCGCTGTTGGCCTCGCCAAGCTGGAGACTGATGCTTGGGATTCTTTCCATTCTCTCTCTTATATATTTTATATTAACCGTGTTTTACTTACCTGAATCTCCTCGATGGCTTGTGAGTAAGGGCAGGATGCTCGAGGCAAAGAAGGTTCTCCAGAGCTTGCGTGGCACTGAAGATGTTTCTGGTTTGTTGCTTATTCTCTGGTTTGCTCATATTTTGTATATGTATAGTGATCTATGTTTTATATTTTGCTCATATAATGCTTCTTTACCGGTAAAGGATGGTGGAATTCCCTTTCGTTCTTCCTTCCCTTTCCCATTAAGCATTAATGTTGACTTGCTTCAGACAAATAGCTTTCATCTGAAGAAAAGGTTTAGGCATTTAGTCAAACTTTTTTTAATGCTTGTAATGTATTGCTTTAGAAGAATTATCCGTTCATCCTGACACAGTGATTTGGTTGTGATGGATAATCTAAATAAGGAAACAAGTATGGTAAGATATGCACATGTCTATCAAACAAAAGTTTATGGAATTACTTATTTCTTCAGCATTGCTCTACCTTAACTTTTATATAGGGTTTACTTTATTGACTACATATAGATTATGCTTAGATTCTTATATGTTTATTTCACATTAATAATTCTTTTTATCAAAAAACCGTTAATACTTCTCTATTCTGGGTCTGGATTATCGGTGGGTTTCATAAATGATGTTGAGAACATGAATCCAACGTGCAAAATGGGGGTTCATATTCTCAACTAATGAGAAGTACACTGATATCAGATCCATACTAGCATTTGCACAAGTGCTTAAAGCCAATTAGCAATAGGCTTTTCTAGGCATCTAAGGGCTGAGAATATGTGTGACTGCTGAGTAGTGCATCTTCAAGGGTTAAGCACACATTGTTTGTTGGAATTGGAATCCAGATTCTTCAGCAGGTTTGTTATACCAAATTTTCTTTTTATCTGATCTAAATTTTGTCCTTAAGGATAGCTAAAATGTGCTAATTACCTAGTTCAACTTTATGGAGAAATATTATTAGTAGTCAAGTTTCTCGGATGTTATGCTATGTTGGTCATGATATTTGCTTGGCCAGTCCAAAGGATGCTAAAAAAACGGCACATCAAATTTTCTCTCTCTCACTATTATTAGTCATATTTTGCATATATTTCCTTTTGGTCAAGGTTCATCTTCTTTCTGTAAGTAGTGACGTTTGTCTTGTAATGCTCTTTGGGGTAAAGCTAACGGCTAAATGTTAATATAGTTTTGCAGTTTTCTGGGATAAATGGAGTTCTCTATTTCACTCCTCAAATTCTTGAAGAGGCTGGAGTCTCAGTTCTTCTTGAAAGCTTTGGTCTCTGTACAACATCTGCATCTTTCCTCATCAGTGCATTCACAACTTTGTTGATGCTTCCTTGTATAGGTCTAGCCATGAAGCTCATGGATATCACTGGTAGAAGGTGATTTACTCTTAACATGGTCTTTTTCTTTTTGAGCTGAACTGTCATAGATTTTCAACTCAACAAGGAAGAATTTGCCTTGCCATCACACCAAATACTGGTAGTTGTCAAAATAAGCCAGCCTGCATCTAATCTATTTCTTCACTTAATGTTCTATTTTATAAAAATATAAAAGTAATGTGTGTGTGTGTGTGAACTGTGCTGTTGATAGGATTCTTGACAATCTACTAAAAATCCAGAACCCTAGCTTATTTTGTGCTTTAGAGGAAAAAGATGAAGTTTAAATCTTAGCTAATTCACTTCTTATTGCAGGATCCTGCTACTGACTACACTTCCTGTGTTGATTGTGTCACTCATTCTTCTAGTCATTGCCAACTTAGTGACCCTAAGTTCAGTCGTTGAAGCCGCAATATCAACCACTTGTGTGATAATCTTTTTCTGTGTCTTTGTCACGGCCTATGGGCCAATCCCAAATATCCTCTGCTCCGAGATCTTTCCTACAAGGGTGCGTGGCGTCTGCATTGCCATCTGTGCCCTGGCGTACTGGATTGCAGACATTATCGTGACCTACATGCTGCCAGTTCTGCTTGATTCAATAGGCCTAGCTGGTATCTTTGGGATTTATGCCGTTGTTTGTGTCATCTCTTTGGTGTTTATCTACTTGAAAGTTCCAGAAACCAAAGGCATGCCCCTTGAAGTCATTACTGAATTCTTTTCTGTTGGTGCAAGACAAATTGCTGCTGCCAAAAATGAGTAATCGAGAGCAGTTAGTGACTTCACCAGTTTGGCGGTTCTCCGTCTTCTGTAGGGAGATTTTGTTCCACGCATTTGAATATTCATAATGGGTGATTCTTCCATTTTTGATTGTGTATGATAAACTAGATTATTTTGGAGATTATACTTAAAGCTTAGAAGAGATGATTGATTTATAACTGTCGGAACACATCCAACACTGCCCTTGTTTAAATAAGGCATTCTACAGTCAAATATGCTGGATATGCCTACAATGTTTGCTGGTTCAATCACACTGTTTGGAAAATACACACACCTGCCTCTTTTTTATTTATTTATTTATTATTATTATTTTAGAGGAGTCTGGAACCAAATTAAGCTGGGAGGCTCATCTCACGCCCAATTTATTTTATTAGATAATAAAGGATGCATAGAGGGGCACGTAAAACTTTGACCTCTAGCATCATAACAAATATGCTCATAGAGTACATCATGAATAATCACAGGTGCCTCGTCACACGATTCTTATTATATGAGAGGAAAGTTTATTCATCTCATTATTCTTCACCCTTGATAACCTGAACACGACTGTTATATGTGACCTCCATTACATTCAAGAGGGACTAAACCGACCAAATTATGTAACCATAGTCTGAAAATTGGATGCCAAAAACTAATGTAACAGCAGGTGCTGTGAGCGTCATACAACTACAAACCTCAATTATCGAGCCTAATATACAAGAAATGAATCTTTTACACTGACGGCTAAATGCAGCTGAAATTACTGTTGCAAAAAGAAGTTTTCGCCAAATGTTTAGGCACCGGCAGATCAAGTGACATCATCAATATATATTTACCTCTTCAATCCCCTTATGATATGAAATTATCACCAGGGTTTAGCAAAGTAGTAGATAGCTAGGGTTAACCAACTGAATATGCAAATCACTACAAGGAGGGGAATTTGCAAGAATCGTTTAGGTTGCACGATGAAATGCTAGACAAAGGCCTCGTACCTGATGACATTACTTGTGATATTCTTATAAATGGAAAGTTCAAAGGCATAACCGCATAAGACGGAGGAGGACAAGCTGAGATGTCGTATCCGCAAGCTCCAAGCCCCAATCTCAAAGCCAAACCTCACCGGTTCGACTCAAAACCCCCATTGAACCAGACCATTCAGACTTTTAGAGCTCTCGAAGTCATCGAGAGGGACTTCCTTGAAACCGCTGAAAGCTTCACCTCTCTCTTCTCTTGTGTGTGTGTGAATCTGTTGTAATTTGGCTTATGGTGAAACTGGAAGTTCTCATCCTTCTATATAGAATATGTTACAAGAGTTCAAGCAAAAGAACTCACGGTAAAGTGACAATAGTTCTCATACTTCTATATAGAATATGTGCATATGTATTCTACATATCATGACTACGGTTGAACAATTTGATCAGATTCGAAAATATGGTGAAATTAGCTACTGGTCATTTTTGGCTTTCATATACATCTTTATCATTCATCACCTTTGTGCATTTACGAAGACTGATTACCAGTTCTCCTTCCCTCGGTTCCTCTTGGAAATTGAAATTTGAAGACATCCATCATGTTCAAAATAAAAGTTTGCTAAAATTGACGAAAGCTGTCTATGTTTATGGTTGTTTGTAATATTGATTTTAGGGTGGAAAACTTTCGGAACAGGGTAAACTTTCAAACTTGTTAATGGTTTATCAAAGTTGCTTGAAACATTTCGAGACAATTTTTTTCTGCCTATTTTGGTCTACCCTGCAGAGTATGATTGACCTCTTTAGGTTTGTGTTTTTAACCATCCTAGCACTCTAGCTGCCATCAAACAGACTGGTCTCTTTTAACCATCTTTTCAGAGATGAGATATACCGTGCAGTTCCGCTTCAACATCACCACAGCCAGAAAAATCCTACATCACCATTTTGGTGAATCTAAACATTTTTCCATCAATCTTACATTGTTCGTGTGATATTCAAATGAAGTATAGTTTTGACTTTTGAGTAGCTCACCAGCCTTTCTCCACTCCAGAGGTAAAATTGAGGAAAGCAAGTTATCCGAATTACCAAACCATACTTGCTCTTCAACCGAATTACCAAACCATACTTGCTCTTCAACCGAATTACAAAATATATATATATATACAACATTGTATATATATATATAATTACTGACAAAATAAGCCGTTCTTTTGAAAGAAAAAAAACCTGCTCTGCTTGTTTCAAAGGGTAAAGAGCATATACAAAAGGAAGTCTGTCAGCTGTACACAAAATCTGTCACTTCATTGATGACAGTTATGCTAAAATGCACAGTTGCACTGATGAAACCTGTTGCATACAGCAATGTCAAATTACCTATCTGAACAGCATCCAGCAAATGCAGATACAGTCAGCTTTTCGCTATCTTTCTATTAATATTGAAATTCTTGTACAACCGCGACAAACCTAATCTTTCAGGATCAAAACTTCTCTCTGAATAAGGTTGTTCCAACACAGCCTCTTCTTACACTAAAAAATGAAGAGATGTCATGATGCGGAAGTTAATTACGATGATCTTGTCACATCCTGTATCAGGCTGCTCACTCTCTTGAAGGTGGATTCAGCTGCAAAAGCTCCAGATTTAGCTCAAACGTTGCTCCAGGCTGCAGCAAATGTATTTTGTGAAAATTCCATACCCTACTTATGGTGTATCAATGTTATGTACCAGAATGCATATACGAATATCAAATTTAAACATGTTTATACAATACATCATGTGAATTGCACAAGTAATGGAATCAATAAGCTTTGTAACATGAGTAAAAGCAGACTATGCCAAGACTAGTTCTAAGGTTAGAAACATGTTCACTTTTTGGATCATCCAATGATTTTCTTTTCCTGAATTAAGAAAGATTTGATGCAAGAAACATATTAAAAGATAACAGTACCACAGCCATATAAAATTGCTGACAAAAATGAGTGAAAAAATTATATATAGCACCATATTAAGTCTTGAGTCAGAATTAGTAAAAAAACCAAAGCATTATAACCAGCAAAACAATGATGATTGAAGTGGCTTACAGGAATCTCATTCATGCCTTTGGACCATATCCAGCCTCTGGAGGAACAATCACAGTTCGCTGCAAGGAGACCAGAAAATGATGACAAAGGAGCTTACAAGTTGACAGGAGAGAGGAAGGAAAGGAAATGTACAGTATCAAAATGGGAATGAAGATTTCCGAAACTAAATGGACAAGTGATTTCAGAAAGACATAGATAAGACATTGCTATAGCTGTTCTCTGTATGTATATATGTATCAAAATAAAAGAGAAGGCCATCACCTTCCCCCCTACTTTCATCCCTTCAGTTACCGAGTACATTGCTCGTGGGGGTTTTGGTGCAGCTTGTGCACAAAATAGACCATTTGCATTGTCCACAAACTCTCGCTTTTGTTCCTTCCCTGGAGTAGCGCCAACTTTGAAGACGTATGGCTAATAGAAGAGAAGGAACCGTGCCTTAGCAATTCATTCATCAATCAGAAATTACCTTATGAAAAGCTAGCTAGTTGGTTTGGGAAAGAGGTAGCGCATGAACAATCAAAAGGGTTAACACATCCTCAAAAGTAGGGTGAGAGAACCTGGGCAATAATACGATTTCCAGCCAAGATTTTAGATTCCCTGCTAGATACAGCGGTAATCCCACGATATAAGCAATCAAAGTGAACCTGCAATTGTGAAGTATAAGTCAAAATTTCAAACATGGACAGGTTTCTTCACCAGCTGATTCGTTCTATATCTAATTCAATTTTGTTTTATTTTGCTTCAATTTCACGGCAAACAAACAAAAACTAAGCAACTGCAGAAAGTGATAAACCGGAAATTGTACGGTATTTGTACCCATATTGGTATTTAAATTTCACTAAACCGTCGCAACAGGACGCGCGCGGCTTGTGCTTCCAAAAGGAGGTCCATGGCAGCTTCTGCTTTTAAGGAGTTCACAAAACACCAAATAGGGCTTTGTTTATAAGCGCAGCACCTTAGGGTACAGAGCATCATCCCTAAAATAATAGAGCAACTACATGCTAGTTGAGATGCAGTGCCTATAGATATATCAAACAAAACAATGAGCTAGCTTATAGACATTCCAATACTAACCAGAATTCAGAGAATATGAGCCAGCAGCTTATGTGACTTGAGAAGAAAAAGAAAAAGATAAAAAAAAAAAAAAAAAGACGAGAGACAAATTAAGAGACCCAAACAGAAAACCCTAAAACGAACGGATTGAGAAACACGCCCTCAGCACCGCCAGCGATCCGTAGCAGTAGCGCAGAGATCTATCAGCCACATCGGTGAACATAAGGGTTATGGCAACCCATGGGGATTTCGGCGAAGGTCATGTACAAGGTGTACAGGGGGCCTCAAATCTTCAGGGTTATGGCAACCCATGGGGATTTCGTCCATGGTCATATCAGAAAACATGTGAAGGTGTGCAATAAACGATTTGTATTCCCGCCAGTCGTGCCTCCTCTTCAAACCCTTGAACGCGGTTTTGAATATGGCAAAACGCTTTTCTTTCTCTTCCATGCTCTTGTAGACGCGCTTGTACTTCATCATCCATTCCTCGAAGACTTGAGAAGCGTTGAACGGATCCTCTTGATCGTCAACAGGGGGCATTTTAAGAAGATCAGGGTTATAGCGGCAATCCATGGGGATTTCGTCCGGGGTCATATCAGAAAACTTGTGAAGGCTCCTCTTCCAACCCTTGAACGCGGTTTTGAATATGGCAAAACGCTTTTCTTTCTCTTCCTTGGTCTTGTAGACGCGCTTGTGCTTCACCATCCATTCCTCGAAGACTCGAGAAGCGTTGAACGGATCCTCTTGATCGTCGGATGCGGCCACTTGAGAAATTGCCGAGGTTCCGATCAGCAATATGATTGCCGAGGTTCCGATCAGCAATATGATGAACAGAACGGGAATGAAGAGGTTTCTTCGATGAAAACCCATTGCTTGATTCTATTGATTCTATTGATCGATCAAGAAGACAATGAGTAGTTTTTTTTTCTTTTCCCGATGACAAAAACAATAAGAGTTGGGTTGTGTCTGTCCCTCTAGTTGTGTTTGAATTTATTTGTTCAAGTATACACCTACAATCCCTACTCTCCAAACCAAACTTTAGATCTATTACTCCTCTTCTTCTTCTTCTATTTGAACACAGCAGTAATAAGGATGTCCCTTTAAACACTTCCCTTTTTCACTCAAAAGCTAAAACAGAACTAAATGGAAACCAATCTCTCAATTCATCGACTATCTCTCTTTTCATACATCAGACAAAACAAACCAAATACCACAAAAACCCACCGCACCACAACAGTAACCAAATTGTAATTGAGACAAAAATGAAGGGCAAAAGCGTCATTCAATTCAGGCTCTAAGGAACAGTGCTAACAACAACCCACTATTGACCCAAACGGAACTCAGACCAACTCCTTCTCTCGATTCCAACGGTGCAATATCTTCTATCGTCTTCGTCTACTCCAGTCTCCTCTATTCTAAAACGCCGCTCTCACAATAAAAACCATCGAATAAGAACGGTGTAGAAGTTATTCAAAAAAAAAAAAAAAAACAAAGAACGCTCTAGAAGAATGGCAAAATTGTAATTGAGGGAAGTACCAGGGACAAAACCGTCACTCCATTTCGGGCCTGAGTGAACAGTAACTCATCTTTGGTTTATAGTAAATGTATAATAATTACAGTACCGCGCTTTGCTGCAGGACTTATTATTATTATAAGTATCATTCAGATAATCAAATTATATTCAGCTAATGGCAGTGGTGAAAATTGTTTGTCTGAGTAATTGCTTGTATAGACAATAATATTGTTGATCTCATAACATTAATTTGTAGAATCTTTGTGCAAACTGA
Organism: Rosa lucieae; assembly: GCA_024704745.1. Taxonomy (NCBI): domain Eukaryota; kingdom Viridiplantae; phylum Streptophyta; class Magnoliopsida; order Rosales; family Rosaceae; genus Rosa; species Rosa lucieae. Next base: position 31,737,978 of record CM045498.1, on the reverse strand, counting down.
TTTGAATTTATTGATTACGGGAGAGAGAAATTGGAGTAAGCTGTCTTCACACACACTTTGAAGTCATGTACAACTTACCAACTACCTTTTGAGGTTGAGTACACACTACCCAAATTTCTTGACCTCAATCAATAAGTTGAAAAGAAACTTGGTGTGTGAGAACTCTTTGATGGAAGTTGGCCTGAACAGATTGAGCCAATGAAAAAGCACATTGAGACTTCTTTTGTGTAAGACTTTAGTGGCTTCGTGTTGCACATCTTTTTGATGGATATAAGTTAGCCTCTGGTCTTGATATTAGCTTCCAGTCACTCCAAAGTGGTTGTTTTGGCTGTGATGATATAGAAGTATTATCAAAGACGTTATACAGTATGAAATGTTATAAGCAGGAAAAATGTTATAAAATAGTTCATGTATGATTCTTAGCTGAAATGTTAAGATGGTGAGGTAGTACAGCAAGAGATTAAAGCAGTTTGATTCGGCGTGTAAAAGTTTAGTGTGAAGTTAATCTAATTGAGACACGATCATATCTAAGGAGAAGTACAGTTTATGTGCAATTTGATATGAATTTGTTTTCAGATTGTAGTGGGAAAAGAGATATTCACCTTTATCTGAGAGTGAGCTAACACTGTGCTCAATCCTCTGTTGAGTCTTTTGCATATAGCGCTCTGCATATTTTAGAAGAACAACAAAAGCTTGAGAATATATATTAGGTGTTGATAAATTAGGTGTTCAATTAAGACAAATTCACCGGGAAAAACACAGAAACCTGCTCAGCTATTGGTACCTCACCATTAACAATAGTAACCTTTGCCTGAGAACAGAGTTCATAATATTTGCCTCAGAACATAAGAGCCTTAGCTTGCATGCTCATTGTTGTTTCATCATGATTGAACCTGGTTGGAAATAGGTCAACTAATTCCAGAAGCAACAAAAAAAATGGTACTTGTATGCTACCTTGAGAACCAACATTGCAAAGTAATTTTACTTGAACACCAAGAACAATGGATTTGATTCAAGTTCATCAAGCAGTCATATTATAAAACTACATGATGAACTGCATTTCAAGTTGTTACATGAAATGCATGTTCAGTGAAAGAAACCTAGATCGAACACACTCATCTTGTTTTATTGAAAGTTTACTGCAACCTATTATCAATGCATTAGTCTGTCCTATATATCTGGATGCGAGGGGAGTGTTGGTTGGTTTCATATATACAGTTCGCACTAATAATTAAAACAGCTTTAATATTGTCACTGATATTTGTGCAGAATATTGATTTTTGATTTCAAATTTCAAATAGTTAATTTACAAACAAACACAATACTTATTTCATTTATTCCTCAGTTATGAGCATAGAAAAGATAGACACAAATATATACAATACAAAAGAGAAATATACAGAAGATAAATTTTTCTGGCTGGTTACTTCAATGCTTTTTAACTTTACATGAAACAAATATTTATGTCCTTTGAATTTGATAAGAAACTAACAAAAAAGAAAAGAAAAGCAATGTTTTTTAGTGTTTTTCAGTAGATTTCTGATTTAAAGTTTGTACAGATTCATTCAATTCCACATCTTAGTCTCAAATACAGACTCAGATCAGCAGGTTTTCATCAGTAGAAATATTTTCTAAGTGTTAAATCAGCATAGAAATTTAACGCAAATAGAATTAATAGTGTTGGCATGCAAGAAGGAGATAGGAGATGTCAGTATACCTTGAAATGTTTTCACCCTGAGACTCGTGAAGATGACTAAAACTGGAGGAGAAAGTTCTCTTATACGGTTTGTTTCAAACCCACGTGCAAGGTCTCCCCACAGACACTATCTGCTATGAATAGCACAACTCTGTCCGATTACTTTTTCTGCAAGTAGAGTAGCAAGTTATTGCATACCTAATCGAGATTGATAGTTCACAAAATCTTACAGATATAGATTACAACATCACGCTCATAGCAAAATTACAATCTAAGAATATGAAAGGTAGAGTGATATAAAGTTGGCAAATTGGGATCTATCTATAATATATAGAGCATGCTTGACGTGATAATATAGGAGGACAAAATTAAGTCAGTAAGTTCCAGGTGTAGATATTGCATACATTTGGCCATATGACTGTGGAAACTCCTCTCAGAGCTTTCCTTAGGAATGGCTTGTCCCTTGAATCTCAGTCAATGACTTCGTAAACAAAAACCACAACCATGTAATGAATGTTTGAAAAACAATGACAAAGAAATATGAATGAAACAACCAAAAAGACTAACAGAACATCCTGTCCCTCTCAAAAGGGGTAAATTTATATCAACTAATTCCCATCTACCTCAACATAAGTTCCAAATGCTTCAAGTGCAGCTTGCTTATCCTTCACCAACGCTTTTACTCTAGCTCTTTTGACAATCAACCTGTAACAAATTCAATTAGTTCATGATGAACACAATTACTTGAAGCAAAACCCACTATGCTTGAAGAAAATTATGAAAGCTTATAATCATATGAAATGTTACAGAAGATAGCTATTGGAATTGAAGAAAAAACGGAAGATAAACATACCAAGTAAAACGGAACGAAAATGAGGGTTTCTTCACTACTTCCATGTTTCAAGTGAATTGGATTCACCCATAAAATTTCAGTACACAAAATTACCTCAGTAGTAGGAAAAGAGCTAGATGTGTAATTACTAAAAGATAAACTTGTGCTGCTTAAACTTAAAATTGCAACGATAAGCATAGACTTTGTACCTCATCAAGATCAGTTAATCTTCTCTCCAAAGTAAAAGTATTCCTGTTTAGTCCCAACCTCTCAAGTTCAGCTTCAAGTTCTGCCTGTATTTTACTTATCGTATCTGAACTCATACAAACTCTACCATCATACTTCAGTTTCTGTTCAGGAGATTTGTTCTAATTCGAACATCTGTAACAATCATCCTGTGATCATCTGGTGTGCTGTTCCAAACAATACCCTACTAACATAAAAAAATAAAATAAAAATTAAGTAAAAAACAAACAAACAAACAAAAAGAATCTTCTAAATATCCTAATCAATGTTCGATTTGGTTTTCCTTGTATAGTTTAGATTTTGTACTTACTATCAATAAATACACACAATCATTCTCCCGAATCTATTTCCCTACAAGTACAAACTTCTAGCTCTAAAACCAAGCCCAAATCCTAGAAAAGGAGGGGAAAAAAATAAAAAATAAAAAATGATTCAGAGACTGGCGCCAGCTGATGTCAGTCGAGTTTTGGGTCTCAGAGTTGGTTTAAACCTAAAGCAATCGCCACCCTCAAGTTGTAATCCCATTCTGAATTGTCACTTACCCTTAGTTTTCGTTCATATTTACATTCTTATTACTACCCATTTCTTAAGTTTTGTTTACCACATTTTCTGTGATACTTCGCCTTGAACATGTATTATTCTAACAATGTAGAAATAATATTTCAAGCCAGCTCTGGTAATTATAGAAGTGGAAAAGTTAGGAGTTTGCTTATACTAGTACTATCCGTTTTACCATTCATTTTTCCATTGCTATCCGTTTTACAGTTGTTTTCACTGCTTTGTTACTAGTAAATACACTAATACACCAGTCAGTTATGTTTAACTTAATTTCTGTAAGATTACAAAATATAAGCATCAATTACGAGGGACCTTTTGTTCAAAGAGGATCAACTATGATGAATGCTGTAATATCGATACAGTAAATTGGAACCGATGAAAGCAAAATTTTGGGAAATTAACATTACTTCAAGGTCTTGCTTTCCCTACAAAACCTCTGAGGCTCTGATCCTCAATTTTATTTCCTGGATATCATTTATTAATTGAACATAGGATGACGGTTGGGTCCATAGCTCAGTGGTAGAGACTAGAGAGCATTTGACTGCAGATCAAGAGGTCACCGGTTGGGCCCTTAATATTTTTGTGTTCTTTTTAACTATTTTTACAGCAATATCTCCTTTTTGGCAAAACTAAAATGGATTTACTTTAATATCTACAAATCATAATGCACGTACAAGGCATGTTCAAGAATGTCAAGACTTATTCAAAGTCATTATGGACTAGATTTTGTTCACCAAAATGACTCAAGTTGTTGGAGAGGATGATTTGCGTGATAAGACTATTAAAATATTAAAAATATTTAACCCCAACTCTACCCTTGTATAAATATATGCAGAAAAAACAAATTAAAAATAAATAAATACGGCTAATTGTACATAAGCCCATTTTTGCATATTGTTTTAGCTATAGGGACACCAACATTTTTCCCCTTATAATGCCTCTTTATTTTTTATTTCTAAAAATTTGTGAAGTACATGCATACAAGGTTAATTTGGATTTGATTCTTTAACCAACTTGGATCGGAAAACTATAATGCATGTACAAGGCATGTTCAAGAATGTCAAAGACTTATTCAAAGTCATTATGGACTGGATTTTGTTCACCAAAATGACTCCAGTTGTTGGAGAGGATGATTTGTGTGATAAGACTATTAAAATATTTAAAATATTTAACCCCAACTCTACCCTTGCATAAATATATGCAGAAAAAAAAAATTAAACATAAATAAATAGGGCTAATTGCACATAAGCCCATTTTTGAATATGTTTTTGGCCATAAGGCCACCAACTTTTTTCCCCCTTATAGTGCCTTTTTTTTTTTTTTAGACTTTTGTGAAGCACATGTACACATGTACAAAGTTAATTTGGATTTGACTTTTTAACCAACTTGGATCGGGCAACCATAATTCACAAGGCATGTTCAAGAATGTCAAAAGCTTATTCAAAGTCAATATGGACTAGGTTTTTTTCACCAAAATGACTCAAGTTGGTGGAGAAGAGGATTTGTGTGATTAGATTATATAAATACAAGAAAATCTCATTGTAAACACACACCCTTAGCTTGTTCATCTGCCATCATCTTGTTCTTCTTCTTCTTAGTTCTTATTCCTTTCCAATCTCTTTGAAAGCTAAAAGATGGCTATTGTACCCTTCACCTTCTCTTCTCTCTTGTTCATCACCATCATGCTTGGAACTATGGCAACCGCATCATCCCACATTACGCAAAAGTTTGAAGAGTGGATGGTAAAGCATAACCGCGTCTACTCCAATAATTCAGAAAAGGAGAGGCGATACAAAATTTTCAAGGAAAACTTTAAGCAAAGGCGAGCCAGGTATAACACTAAACCTAAGCTGAATATATTTGGTGATCACACTGATGATGAACTCCCCAAAGGCTGCGTGAGACTACCCTTAGAACCACTGGAGATTTCCTACAATCCTACTTTCTTTGATGAATTTGCTCCTGACTACAAAAATTGGGCATATGAAGGAGCTGTCACTGAAGTTAGAGACCAGCGGGGCGGTAAGAATTATAATTATGTCGCAACTACACAGCTTAAAAAATAAATGATCAGATAGACAAATAGTTTCCGCCTACAAAAATTTGTTTTGTTTCTTTTGTGCTCCTAATAAATTTATTTTCCCAAAAGAAATAAAAAATCAAATAGATAAATAGTTTTGAATTTACTCCCAACAGCTACTGGCGTATATTTCTTTTGAATTTTTTTCATCACATATATGCACATGCAGATACTTGTTGGGCTTTTACAGCAGCAGCAGCAATCGAAGGAATTGTAAAAATTAAAAAAGGCGAATTAGTTACATTGTCTCCTCAACAAATTGTAGACTGTACTCTGGCCCGAGAAAAGTATAGAGAGCACTACGGACTCAAGGGCACAATTGGCAGTGGTCACCCAGAAGCGGGGTTTGAATATGCAGCGGACTACGGAATCAACCGAGAGATCACTTATCCATTCATCGGGCGGGACCAACCATGCAACGCCAAATTGGAAAGATATCCTTATACAAAGATAAGTGGTTACTTAGGCATACCTCCAAATGATGAAAATCTTATGAAGAAACATGTGGCTAGCCAACCGATTGCAGCCGTAATGGAAATCACTAGGACATTCCATCGTTACATAGATGGTGTATACCAAGATGAATTTGGGGAATGTGGAAGGTTACCAATGAGAAACCGTAGCTATCACGCTGTTACAGTTGTTGGGTACGGGACAGATGAAGATGACATGGACTACTGGTTAGTGAAGAATTCTTGGGGCCCGTATTGGGGTGAAGATGGATATTTTCGAATTCAAAGAAATGTGTATCGGCGAGGTGGTTTATGTGGCATCGCATCACGGCTTTCCTTCCCGTACATTCTCTAGCGATGAAATCTTAAGGGTCTAAGAGTCCTTGGTACTTGGGCAAGTCCACCAAGCTGCATCACAAATTTTGAAATTTATCAAAAACTTTCCTCTTTTTTTCTTTTTAATATTTGCTATATTGTAATAGTATAGTTGCAGCCATCCTTAAAATAATCCAATCATACTATTCTCAATGACCCTGTCCGAATAACCAATTGCTACATTTACAGCTTCTCGTTCCCACTGCTTCCATCTACGAATCTGGACACATGAAGGGATTTCATCACAAGTTAAAAAACCTCTAGGAAAATTGAATTGACTCAGAAACACAAGAAAACCAAATCAGAAAGGAGCATACTGACCTTTAATCTTCCTAGTGTCATGGTTATGGCACCATATATAACATGAAATACTGCTAAGAAGAAGATGAAGATGTGCAACTGATGTAATCCACTTATAGAGATAAGCGGCACTTTTCCCTGCATCACATGCAGTACATCAATATTACAATTAGGCAAACAGTAGCTTTATTACTCATTTTCAGAATCCATGTAGAATTCCCAGAAACCGGAGCCATGTAGCAATAAAAATACCACCACATGTTTAATTTTCATTATTTACTAAAACGTCACCATGTCCAAATAACTACTGTCATTAATTGAAAAACCAACTAACAAAAAAACTACTTTCGACTATACCAAAAGCCAATATTGAAGAACAAGAAAGCTACAATGGAAAAACCAAAAAGTTACTGTCATTTCACAAAAAAGTTATTGATTCGTCGGAAAAGTCACGACCATTTTTCGAAAAGCTATATATTATTGAGTATCGACTAATTGAAGAGTGTTCTGCTTCTTTTTTTTTTCTAGAAATTTATTGTAACTCAGAATAACCTTTTTAAAAGTTATCGGTATCTTTTGAACAACCATCGCTAATGTCATTGGATGTTTGCTTCTTCTCTGACACTTTAGAAATCAAGGTGTCAAACTTGTCATTCTTATAAAGAGATTTTCCCTGCCTACGACAGGTTGAAGAGCCTTTAGCTGCAACCGGCTGATATAAAATGAAAGGTTTTGACCTTTGAGAGTCGCACCATTTCTCTTCTCCATCATTAGCAACGGAAGTCACTTGATCACCAAGAACCTCTTCATCGGCATTGGAACCAGCCATTTCGCTGGCAACCCACATGACCTCATCACAGCTGCGGCTAAGCTCTGCCTCTACTGAAAATCTGCCTGATTGTTCCTCTGAATTTGGACACCCGTTACGAAATTCATGAAGTGTAAGCAACAGAGGAAGAGGAAGTACCGGACCCACAAGAGCTTCACCAGGTTGCACTTTCTTTGACCACTTATTGCTGCGGCACGGCTTCCTAGGCCTCCTTAAAATGACACAATCTCCTCAAAACAATTGTTAGTTCTAGAGTAGGTCGATCGGTAGGTACCTAGTGTAACCTGGCAAAACAACTAACTCTGACCACAATCTCCTCAAAACAACTTCGTGTAAGCTTGCTGGCAAGCTGATGTCATTGAAAACAATTGTAATAGCAGGAGATGATCTTAACTGACCAAAACCGCATTCATGTAACTTCTTGCATAATATTTCATGAAATTCTGGGCTAAAGAGTTCATTCCCTCGAGGAACCTTAGACGGCTTTTTATTTTTGCATCCAAGACTTCATCAAGATTGCCATTTAGATAACTACAGAGGTAGTCAAGTTCAAGGTACTTAAATCTCCTAGGAAATTTTGTATTCCTCATGTTCAGGGGAGTAGAGCAAATGATCCTTAAAATGCAGCAACTCACCATGTGATTCTTCTACTTCTTTTATAGAATCCCATGATGCACAATATCTCTGTAATTCTAGCTTCCCTGAGGACATTAGCCTTATCAGTGTAAAACCACCAAATTCATCTGGTTCAGAAAGCAGAGAAGACAAGTCCTTGTTTACAATAACGAAGCCCAGCGCTATCTCTTTCTTGTGCTGCCCATCAATCCACTCAGGAAGTGCATCTTTTAAAAACGTACTCTTCTCTCAGAGCAAGTTCACCCGTTGGGTCACTAGGTCAGGGTCACCAGGTCACCAGGGCAGGACACTATTCACTGCCACTGGACCTTTGCTTCCACCCGTTGGGGTCAGGGTCACCAGTCAATTACTGTTTATCGAATATTTTATTAATTTTTAAAGTGTAAATGAGAATTGTATGGTGTAAATAAATATTATTGATGAAAATTTTGAAAATCCACCGAAATGAAATTTTTTGGGTAGAAAAAATGATATATCCATCGACGAGTTTTTTTTTTTTTAATAACTACTCCACCGACACTTTTATCATAGGAACAAAAAAAATTTAGGAAGTAAAAAAGATTTTTTTTTTGTTTGTTGAGAGATAAATAGGAGGTGAGGTATTTTATGAAATTTATAATTTTTTTATTTTTCTTACCTTTGTAATCTACCCGTTGTAATCTAACTGATTTTTTTTTTCCACCCCCATTCGTCCTTAATTATCCACCGTAGGATCATTTTCACTTTCAAAACCAACGCACCAGATCTGTGGACCCTTGGCTTCAAAAACAAAACCAGCCGTCCACTTCATCATGCATTATGCCGCTACCGGACAAAATAGAGGCTCCCACGCGCCTGCAAGGTTGTCCCCGCTAGAGGACAAGAAACTGGAGTGCAGTTCCTAGCTGAAGCGCGTCTCCCCTCTTCTCTTCTTCTTGGGCCAGCGTGGCAGCCTGGGTCACGGGCTCAGTCACCCTCCTCCCCGAGTTCGTGACCTGGGCCTCCCACTGTGGTTTTGCCCCAAGCCCGGTGGAATCATGAATAGTGGAGCTGGGTCACCATTTCTGCTGCTTTTGACGTGGTGCCCGGGCAATAGGATGCCCGGTGAACTTGCCCTCACAAGACAATTTCCACAATGGCATTCCTGGCTAGACGGTAAAAGATCTGAAGGGAGCTCTCCCAGGCATAAAAGGATTTTCTAAGCTCCATTATTTTGGAAGCTACTGATCCTATTGGCATTGGAAGGGAAGGTCCATAGGAGAAGATATTGAACTCACAATTCCAAAATGAACCCAAGATAATGCAAAAACCAGAATCAGAAGGCCATTTATGTGTCATCCTTCGAGTATGACCTCAATTCTGACAGTCTAAAAACATCAATATAGCTTGCTTTGTTGATGGTATGAGCCCATTGCAACACTGGCATCAATGGCTTGCGCACATCACAAAGAAGTAACAAACTGTCAGAAGCCAAAACAAAGTGAAAACTATCAGAACTAGTCGTTGAAAGCACACGGAACTGCTCCTTCAATCGGGGCATACATATGCAACATCTCAATCTTCAACAAACAAGTCACACTACATTCATTGAACCTCAAATCAACTAAGAAAATTGCATCTGAACGTGTCAAAACTCTAGGATGTCAACTGAACTCACAACTCAACCACTTATGATTTCCAGAACTACCATAACCATTATTGTCCCAGAGGACTTTCAATCTGGTCCCTTTAAAATATGTATTTGAAATATCGTTGTCTAGACGAGATTCCAAATCAAATAAGAATAAAGCACCATTCTCTAACAAAACCACACTCTCTTGCAGCACATGCGGACTCCAACAAGCATGTACAGCAGAGCAAGTCTTGAAGACCCTACCACCTACATACACTAACCTAACACTATTTGAATTCAAACCAAAATCTCCAACCTTTACAATAAACCAATGCACAGAATACATAGCTGAAGCCAATAAATATCCAATGTTAACAGGACCATTACCTCTTAAATTGGATAAGCTAGGAAGGGGATTCACAGAAATCCTTAAAATCTAGTGAGATCGTAAACTTTAACATCAAAAGTCGATTCTTTTAATACCAGCTTGAAGAACCCAACTTGGTCAGAATTCTCACCGGTAGGGAAAAATATAAGAATAGTGTTAGTTGGTGGGCATTGAAGGAATTCGAGATGGTTTCGGAAAGAGGAAAGAATGTCGTTTTTGTACTGATGAGGGCCGAAGAAGGAGGCTATGGAGGAAGAGGAGCAGATTCCGGTGAGGAGGTCAAGAGGAAACGAGGTAGAGAGAGATGAGGTAAAGGAGTGAGAGGTGTCAGGAGAGTGGGGGAAGAGAAACGGAGAGTAGTGCTGTTGGGTTTTGGGTTGAAGATTAGGGGACCCAATATTGAAGGGTTTGAAATGAGAAGCGGAGGCTTGAAGACTGATGAGATCTCTTGGTTCGCGGGGACAGTCCTTCAATACCTACAAAAATTTAAACAAACCTCAAGCAATGGAACTGAACATAACAATGGGTTTTTTAAATTAAAATTCTTCAACTAATAAATCTATGCAATAAACATACTCCAAGACATAAATAATTGACTATGTAACCAATTCAATCATGAAATTTTATTGTATATAACTCTTCAGTCTTCACAAAGAAAAAGAAGCTGGACTACCATCTACAATTCCATGGTAATCAACTGAAATTACTGTATATAAGCATAATTTCCCTCCATTTAATCAACTAGGACCATATTACTAGTCCATCATGTGTACTAATGGGTAGAAGAGAAAATCAACTCAGTGGGGGTCTGCTGCTTAATTAGAAATTAAAAGAGCAATACCCTGTTAAGATGACTAATTGACTAAATATGGTCCTTTAATCAAGAGGGACTATAAAAGTTAATAACCTAATACGTAAATAAACACCATTAACCATCTATACGATATACAGATGAGGTTTTGTTAACCTCTTTTGCCAAAAACTTCCAGTATTACCTTTTCAACTTAGATACTCTAAAGTATATTAAAGCTAGTAAAATAAATCAACATAATCCCCATAATTTAGTCTCTGCAGGTGGCTTCCTTCTAGGCTTCTACCTTATTTTTTCTCTTTCCTTTATCACACATTCACATGCACAGCATGTGTGCAGTTTATAGTATAATATGAGAGACCTCATGAAAGTAACTAAAGAAAAGGTCCTGTTATAGTCCCTCACCTCCAGAAAGAAGAAAAAAATAAAAATAGATGCAACAATTAACAGAGGAAAACAAAATGGATAGATACCACCACAGGAAACCTCTATGTATTGTCTGCAAATGAAAAAATGAAATATTCTGTATTGCGCCACAGGAATTACTCTTTAATTTTCTTATAAAATGAAAGTACACGAAGATCACTAATTAATCTGGGAAAATACTGTTCCTTCCCTCCAAAGCAATCATCTTTTAGAAAAAATTCAGTACAACATCAACTGTTGTGTCACCCAAGCTGATATCTGTAACAGTTGGCATATGCATGTAAAGTGAAGTAGTGCTTTATTGAGTTTGGAATTGGAATTGATAGGCTGTAGTTGGTTTGGTGACTGGCTACAACCACTTTTGCAATAATATTATTCCTAGGTCATATCTCCCACTGGCTTCCTGCAGATCATTATTACCTAGAACTAAACCTCCCTCCCTTCAACTACCGCTATGATACCTATGTTAGACCATTACTAGACCTAAAATTTAAGACCAACAATATATAACTAACATTTTGAAAATGCCTGATGCAAGTTCTGTCCTGAGTATTGTAACTACTGTAGTATAGAACTGCTTGATACATATCTCCAGTGTTTGTATAAGTTTTTTTTTTTCCTTTGGTGATAGGAGCCAACATGTCTTTTAGACAAGGATAAAGTACATAATTGAGTTAATAAGAAATCCAATATGAAACACAGGCTATGCCAGAAAGTCATAAAAAGCAAAGACACTGGCAAGCAGGAAACCAGAAATCTGAACTACTTAATAAGGATATCCTTTAAACACTTCCCCTTTTCACTCAAAAAGCTAAAACAGAACTAAGGGCACGTTTACTTACTTGAAATGGAATGGAATGGAATGTAATGGAATGATTACGGAATAAAAACACCTATGTGTTTACTAACATATAAAGGAATCAGAATGATTCCAGGTAAAAGAATTCATGTGTTTACTAACACATGAAGGAATCGGAATGGTGTAGGTCCCACCTATTTATCAGGAATTCGATTACGAATGGGGGAGATGGGTTTAGGGATCATTCCTCCGGAATCAATACCGATTCCTTTCTTCTCACATTCCACTTGTCTCCGATTCATGATTATTTTCCATTCCAAGTAAGTAAACGTGCCATAAATGGAAACCAATCTCTCTTTTCATACATCAGACAAAACAAACCAAATACCACAAAAACCCACCGCACCACAACAGTAGCCAACGAAACCAAACTGTAATTGAGACAAAAATGAAGGGCAAAAGCGTCATTCAATTCAGGCTCTAAGGAACAGTGCTAACAACAACCAACTATTGACCCAAACGGAACTCAGACCAACCCCTTCTCTCGATTCCAACGGTGCAATATCTTCTATCGTCTTCGTCTACTCCAGTCTCCTCTATTCGAAAACGCCGCTCTCACAATAAAAACCATCGAATAAGAACGGTGTAGAAGTTATTAAAAAAAAAAACAACAACGGTCTAGAAGAATGGCAAAATTGTAATTGAGGGAAGTACCAGGGACAAAACCGTCACTCCATTTCGGGCCTGAGTGAACAGCAACTCATCTTTGATTTATAGTAAATATACATTAATTACGGTACCGCGCTTTGCTGCGGGACTTATTATTAATACAATTACATTATAATGTATCATTCAGATAATCAAATTATATTAAGCTAATGTCAGTGGTGAAAATTGTTTGGCAGAGTAATTGCGGAACTTATTATCATTACAATTACATTATTATGTATCATTCAGATAATCAAATTATATTCAGCTAATGGCAGTGGTGAAAATTGTTTGTCTGAGTAATTGCTTGTATAGACAATAATATTGTTGATCTCATAACATTAATTTGTAGAATCTTTGTGCAAACTGATTTGAATTTATTGATTATGGGGGAGAAATTGGAGTAAGCTGTCTTCACACACACTTTGAAGTCATGTACAACTTACCAACTACCTTTTGAGGTTGAGTACACACTACCCAAATTTCTTGACCTTAATCAATAAGTTGAAATGAAACCATGATCTGTTCAATTGAAAGGTGTGTTGTGCTCTTTTTCCCCTTCGACCGAGGTTATTTTTGTCCCACTGGGTTTTTGTTACTCGACAAGGTTTTTAACGAGGCAACGAGAGAAGCACCGCTGTTGGACAACACAAGGGGGAGTATTTAAGGATATCTCTATTTGTGTTTGGCCCAAACTCTAGGTTACTTGACCTAGTGATAATAGGGTTTAATTAGAAGAATCTAGAGATTATCTTTCCTTGTATGGTTCTGACTCTATGCATTGTAATCCTCTATATATAGAGGCCCATATTATCAATGAGAATACATAGAAAATTTATCTCAATTTATGATTCCCTAAAACAAAAAGATATTTATAATTATAAGCAAATTGGATTAGCAGATCGCGCATTCGTTAATCCGGCGGATATGAATTTGGATTGAGCTATCGATGATCCGCCGGATAATGAAGCGGGTCGGATTAAAAAAAATTATTACTAAACGAATTTCGATTTTGGTAGATCCGCTTTTAAGTTCGGTACATTTACAGGTCAATTGAGAGATTGTAAAAGTTAAAAGGGAGCAACTACACATATATTCTGAGCAACTAACGTAAATCAGAATTTGTATATGCAATTAACGTCGTCGCTGTTCTGGCATCACATTCAGAAGTCTGAATGCGGTGTCATAAGTATCGTCGTCGTTGCTAACGTAATTAAAGCGAAAGAGGCCCGCGAAGCTTTTGGTTCTAATTGTCTCGATCTTTAGACGATTTGCAGAAATCTCAATCTTATTTGCGGGAGAAAGGGTTTGGATTTTTGTGGGATGAGAATGACACACAAGGGATGGTATTGATGGCGAGCGGGAGGAGGTATACCGTAACAAGACGAAAATGACATAATTGCATGAATTTGATCTATTTGGAACAACAGGGCCTTGGGAATCTATTTAGGGAGCTGAATTGTGGCATTGTGCAAACCATGATCTGTTCAATTGAAGAAGAATCATCCATTCTTGTCAATCTGAACCTTTTCTTATATCCACTTAAATTGCTTGATTTGATAATTTAGATATACAATTGCAACTGTAAATATGAATTTCTATCCAAAGAAGGAAAAAAATGTTAAGTATGAATTAGGATATGAAATCAAGGTTTAATTGCCCAAATTTTGATTATATGCGTGATGTGATTGATGTTGAGGTTGAAGTTTTCATCTCTAGGAATATTATTTTAAGGTTTGCTGCAACTGTTTGGACTTTTCAAATGTAGCAAATAAAAAATATAAAAAAGAACTTTGATAAATTTGTGATGCAGCTTGGTGGACTTGCTCTGAGTACCAAGGACTCTAGAGTCTAGATCCTATCGCGAGAATTCGGAAATATCCACCTTCTCTACCCCAAGAATTCTTCACTAACCAGTAGTCCATGTCATCTTCATCTGTCCCATACCCAACAACTGTAACAGCGTGATAGCTACGGTTTCTCATTGGTAACCTTCCACATTCCCCAAATTCATCTTGGTATACACCATCATCATCTGTGTGATGATAGAATGTCCTAGTGATTTCCATTACGGCTGTGATCGGTTGGCTAGCCACATATTTCTTCATAAGATTTTCATCATTTGGAGGTATGCCTAAGTAACCACTTATCTTTGCATAAGGATATCTTTCCAATTTGGCGTTGCATGGTTGGTCCCGCCCGATGAATGGATAAGTGATCTCCCGGTTGATTCCATAGTCCACTGCATATTCAAACCCCGATTCAGGTTCAGTATTGTTATACTTGGCTCGCATTTGCTCATAGTTTTTCTTGAAATTTTCGTAATGCCTCTCATTTTCTGAATTATTGGAGTAAACATGGTTATGCTCGGCCATCCACTCTTCAAACTTTTGCGTAATATTGATAGTGGGTTTCTTGTATTTTTCAGATGGTAGTACTTGAGATGATGCAATTGCCAAAGTCCCGAGCATGATGGTGATGACCAACATTACTATTTTCTTTCGAACAATAGCCATTCTTGGATTTCCATCTCTTGGAAAAGGGAGAAGAAATAGAAGAATAAGAGAGAAGAGAAGGTGAAGGGTGTGTGTTTTACCATGTGACTTTCTTGTCTTTATATATAGTCTTGTCCCACAAATCCTTCTCTCAACCAATTTTTCATCAACACAATCCATATCGACTTGAGCTCTTCTTGTCCATTATGGTTTCCCAATCCCAAGTTGATTAAGAAGTCCAATCCAAATTACCTTCGTTATTGTGCTCCGCAAAATTCTTTTTTAAAAAAAAAAAAGAAAAAAAAAAGGCCTTATGAGGGAAGTAGTTGGTGGCATCATATGCAATTAGCCCTAAACCCTAAACCCATACACAGCCATCCTAACTTCACTTCACTTCATTCTTCTCCTGCTACAAACTCAAAACAAGAATGAAATCTCGCTTCCATTCCTCACCCCTCCCTTCACTTCGTCGCTTCTACCTCTTAAATCCCAAGCCCCCCTCCTCACAACCACAACCACTACCACCGCCGCCGAAAATCCATTCTCCGGCCAACCCGATTCAACCCAAACCTAACTCCTAAACACTCTTCTGGCCCACAAGACCGATCCCAGTTCCGCTTTAGACCTCTTCAAACTGGCTGAAAAGAACCCAGGTTTTGTCAACGTCGTCGACACCGTTGCTGCCTTGCTTCACATCTTAATGGGCTTTCCAGAGACTCGTGGGCGTGGCAAGACATTGCTTAACCGCTACGTTATCGGCGACTCCGGCAGTCTGTCTCGATCGTTTGCTGGACTGCGCAAAGAGGTTTGGTTTTGATCTGGATTCCATGGTTTTCAGTTACTTGTTGAATAGCTATGTTAGAGCGAATAGAATAGGGGATGTTGTTGATTGCTTTTAACAGAATGGTGGAGCTTGAGATATATGCTGGTGTTGAATATATGAACATTGTGTCGACGGCATTGGTTTGGAGGAATATGTTTGAAGAAGCACGAGAGTTGTATGGTACAATGCTTGGGAGAGGAGTTGGTGATTATGCCACTCTACATGTCATGATGCGCACTTGTTTGAAGGAGAGGAAGCCGGAGGGCCGAGGAGTACTTTTGGAAGGGGAAGGCAAGGGGGAGAGGGATAGTAGCTGATGAGGCAATTGGGGCTGTTTGTAAGAGTCCTGATTCGTGTTTGGCTTTGGTGTTGTTGGGTGAAATGAGAGAAATGGGGTGGGTTCCTTCCAGGCGTACGTATACTAGTGTGAAGTTGGAGTCACTCCAACTGTTATCACTTACACCAGCCTTATGTTGTGTTTTTGCCTCATTGATACAATCTGAAAATTAGGGTTCAGAATTCAAATCCAAGTCTAGAAAGGAAAGAGGTTTGCGCGAAGCTTTTCTATAAGTTGTAGGAAAGTTAGTCTTTCAAGTTCTATTAGGATTTGTATTAAAGGTTTAGTCTATTAGGGTTAGGAATCCTAATCCCATGTTGTATCAGCAGCCTCTATGCCCTATAAATAGGAGCTGCAGTCAGTTTTCTGGAATACAGAAGACAGAAAGTGCAGAAAACTGAGAGTCTAGGTGATAGAGAGATAAGAACTAGTCAGAAGGGGTTTGAGGGATTGCAATAAGTACTTGTAAACACCTAAATTCTTCATAGTGCTAGTGAATCTCTCAAGAGAGATCACGAAGTGGACGTAGGCTAAAGTTTTGGTTGAACCACTCTAAAATCTGCTGTGTTGTTTCTGTTTTCAGTTCATCTATTTTCTGATTTTGCTTTAGTAAAACACAAAGATCCTAAAGGGGCTTACACAATAAGTGGTATCAGAGCTTAGGCTCAAGGTGTTTTGCGATGGTGAACGGCAAAGTCATTGTCGAAGCAGGAGATGTGAAACCGTCTATTAAGCCCTTTAATGGCAAGGACAACTTCACGCTTTGGCAAAGGAAGATGAAGAATGTTCTGGTTCAGCAAGAGGTTGATGAGGGAATCGGAAATAAGCCTGCAACAATGACTGAAGCAGATTATACGAAGAAGAATAAGAAAGCAAAGAGCTCCATCGAGCTGCATCTTGTCGATAATGTCTTGCTTCATATTGGTGAGAATATGACTGCAAAGGAAGCATGGGAGAAGCTTGAAAGCGTCTACAGGGGTAAAACTATCAGCAGCAAGTTACTCTTGAAGGAACAGCTCTTTGGCCTCAAGATGGAGGAAGGGGATGATCTTAATGATCACATATGCAATTTTCAGAATTGCATATCAAACTTGGAGAAGGTTGGAGCAAAGATGGATGACGAAGACACGGCTGTCATGTTACTTCATTCGCTTCCACCTTCATTCAAGCACTTCAAAACCACCATGATATTCAAAGATACTATCACACTTTCTAAAGTGTGTGAGAACCTGGAATCATATGTCAAAATGGACAAAGATGAAGAAAGTTCTCAAGCACGGGGACTTCATGTCAGAGGCAAGGAGAGAGGAAGGTCCAGGAATAGAGGTGGTGGATTTGAAGAAAGAGGCAGGTCAAAATCCAAGGGAAAAGGCAAAGAAAAGAAGAATGGTTGCTTCGAATGTGGTTCACTTGACCACTGGAAAAGGAATTGCAAACAATGGAAGGAGAAAAAGGCGCAGATATTAGGAGAAAGCTCCAAGTCAGCCAATGTCGTTGCTGGAAATTATAGTGACGATGGAGAACTTCTCGCAGTAACAACCAGCTCCAGCGCGCTTAAATATTGGACCTTGGATACAGCCAGCACATTTCATATGTGTGCACACAGAGATTGGTACGATACATATGAAGAGAGGAACACCGGGGAAGTGTTGATGGGAGATGATTCACCTTGTAGAATCATGGGAATCGGAACAGTAAAGATCAAGATGCATGATGGAATTGTCAGAACGCTGGGAAACGTCCGACATGTCCCAAAATTGAGCAGAAATCTGATTTCATTGAGCACTTTGGATAGGGCTGGATTTTGGTATAAATCTGAAAAAGGACAGCTCAAGGTAGGAAAGGGACAAATGGTCTACATGAGGAGTGTGATGCAACCAGATAACATGTATAAACTTACGGGTTCTACGGTGGTTGGTGGAGCTGCAGTTTGTACAGAGGAAGACAAGACTGAGCTTTGGCATAAACGGCTAGGGCACATGAGTCAGAGAGGGTTGCAGGAATTACACAAAAGGGATCAGCTGGAAGGTGTAATGAGCTGCAAACTTGAATTTTGCAAGTATTGCACACTCGGAAAGCAGACCAAGGTGACGTTCAATGTGGGCAGCAGTGAGAACAAATCCAAAGGAGTATTGGACTATATTCACACAGATGTTTGGGGGCCTACACCAACAAAATCAAAGGGTGGAGCCAGATACTTTGTCTCTTTCATAGATGATTTTTCAAGGAAGGTTTGGGTATACTTTATGAAAACTAAAGACCAGGTTTTCACTAAGTTCAAGGAGTGGAAAGCTGAGGTTGAAAACCAAACAGGCAGAAAAATCAAGTGTTTGAGAAGCAACAATGGAGGTGAATATAGAGATAATCAATTCTTACAACTGTGCAAGGATGCAGGCATCACAAGACACTTTATTGTTAAGAAGACTCCTCAACAAAACGGTGTTGCAGAAAGGATGAACAGAACTCTCATGGAGAGAGAAAGAAGCATGAGACTTCATGCGGGGTTGCCTGAAACTTTTTGGGCAGAAGCGGTTAATCATGTGTGTTATTTGATTAATCGATCACCTTCTAGGGCTATTAATTTCAAGTGTGCAGAGGAGGTATGGTCTAGAAAGCCCGTTGATTATTCCAACTTGAGAGTGTTTGGTTGTAGTGCTTATGCACATATTCCCAGCGATGAAAGAACCAAACTGAAACCAAAGTCCCATGAGTGCTTGTTCATCGGCTTTGAGAAATGGGTGAAAGGTTTTAAGTTGTGGGATATAGTCAACGACAAAAGAGTGATCAGCAGGGATGTAATCTTTGATGAGAAGACTATGCCATTGAATGAGGAGGTTAATAGCAAGAAGGAGAAGATGGCTATTGTTGAAGAAGCAGCAATCAAGATTTCATTAGCTAGACCATCGGATGAAGATTCCCAAGTTCAAGTGGAGCAAATTGAGCAAGCAGGGAATGATCAATGAGCTATTGAAGAAACAGAGCAGCAACAACAGTCACCAGTTAGGGCTCAGGTGGAGCAATCCCCACAGAGGGGTCGAAATTCTCCTATCCCACAAGCACCTGAGTCATTTAAAAGAAGCATAGCACTTGACAAACCTAAGAGGAATCCAAGAAAGATACAAAGGTTTGGGTTCGAACCGGAAGAAGATGTGAGTCATGCTATGAGTATAAGTCAAGGAGATCCAACTACTTATCAAGATGCCATAGAAAGCGAAGAACGGGCAGGTTGGATTGGTGCTATGATAGAAGAGATGGAATCTTTGCATAAGAATTCCGTGTGGGAGTTGGTTCCTAAACCCAAAGAAAGAAAACTTGTTGGCTGCAAGTGGGTGTTTAGGAAGAAAGAAGGAATACATGATGCTGATGCCATAAAGTATAAAGCACGTTTGGTGGCAAAAGGGTATTCGCAGAAAGAGGGAGTGGATTATGACGAGATTTTCTCTCCGGTCGTCAAACACACTTCAATTCGGTTATTGTTGTCTATAGCAGCTCAGTATGATATGGAGATTGAGCAGATGGATGTGAAAACTGCGTTTCTTCATGGGGACCTCGAAGAAGACATTTATATGTCGCAGCCAGAGGGTTTTGTCGAAACAGGAAAAGAGGATCTGGTTTGTCGGTTAAGGAAGTCCCTATATGGACTTAAGTAATCACCAAGGCAGTGGTACAAGCGTTTCGACACATATATGAGGAAAATAGGCTACACAAGGTGTCTATATGACTGCTGCGTTTACTACCATGTATTCGAAGATGGGGAGATTATTCTACTACTTTTGTATGTAGATGACATGCTAATTGCATGCAAGGATATGTCGAAAATTCAAGAGCTTAAGAAGAAATTGGGAGCTAAATTCGACATGAAGGATCTAGGAGCTGCACAAAAGATCCTTGGAATTGAAATAAGGCGGGATAGAAAAGCTGGGAAAATTTGGCTGTCACAAGAAAAGTACATTTTGAGGGTACTTGAACGCTTCAACATGGATGGAGCTAAGGTTGTTTCTATCCCATTAGCTGCACATTATCAGTTAAGTGCAAAGCAAAGGCCATCAAGTCAAGAAGAGATTGATGCGATGAAGGATGTTCCATATGCAAGTGCAGTAGGGTGTCTCATGTATGCTATGATTTGCACAAGCCAGATTTAGCTCAAGCATTGAGCGTTGTCTCTAAGTACATGTCAAATCCTGGTAAGCCCCATTGGGAAGCAGTGAAGTGGATTTTGAGGTATTTAAAAGGGACTAGGCAGCTTGGAATCATGTTTGAGAGGAAACAAGAAGTAGCATGTGTGGCTGGTTTTGTGGATGCTGATTATGCAGGAGACTTAGATAGAAGGAGGTCCACAACAGGTTATGTTTTTACTTGTGGAGGAGGACCTGTGAGCTGGAAATCAACTCTTCAAGCAGTCACAGCTCTATCTACTACTGAGGCAGAATATATGGCATTAACAGAAGCTTCAAAGGAAGCTATTTGGTTGAATGGGCTAGCAAGTGAATTTGGAATTCACCAAGAAGGCGTGGTAGTGAAGTGTGACAGTCAAAGTGCCATTCACTTGGCAAAGAATCAAGTGTTTCATGCAAGGACGAAACACATTGATGTTCGCTATCACAGGATCAGAGATTGGGTAGAATCTGGAAATATCATTGTGGAGAAGGTTCACACAAATGACAATGCTGCAGATTGTCTTACCAAGCCCGTTGCTGTAGAGAAGTTTAAGCATTGCTTGAACTTGCTCAGTGTCACAACATGCTGAGTTGTGGTGGAGCACCTCCTCACTTGAGGTGCGTTGAGGCAAGAAGAGTCTTGCCAAGGTGAAGGTTCTTGAAGGTTTGTTCGGGATTACTTCAAGAAGTTCAAGACATCCTGAAGGTTGCAGCAATCGTTTTGGTATCAACTCACCAAGGTGGA
The DNA here is from genome assembly GCA_024704745.1 of Rosa lucieae. Taxonomy (NCBI): domain Eukaryota; kingdom Viridiplantae; phylum Streptophyta; class Magnoliopsida; order Rosales; family Rosaceae; genus Rosa; species Rosa lucieae. The sequence goes on along the minus strand of CM045498.1, from coordinate 31,716,694 downwards.
GATTGTTGTGTTTTTGGCTCATTGATACAATCTGAAAATTAGGGTTCAGAATTCAAATCCAAGTCTAGAAAGGAAAGAGGTTTGCGCCCAGCTTTTCTATAAGTTCTAGGAAAGTTAGTCTTTCAAGTTCTATTAGGATTTGTATTAAAAGTTTAGTCTATTAGGGTTAGGAATCCTAATCCCATGTTGTATCAGCAGCCTCTATGCCCTATAAATAGGAGCTGCAGTCAGTTTTCTGGAATACAGAAGACAGAAAGTGCAGAAAACTGAGAGTCAAGGTGATAGAGAGATAAGAACTAGTCAGAGGGGGTTTGAGGGATCTGCAATAATTACTTGTAAACACCTAAATTCTTCATAGTGCTAGTGAATCTCTCAAGAGAGATCACGAAGTGGACGTAGGCTAAAGTTTTGGCTGAACCACTCTAAAATCTGCTGTGTTGTTTCTTTTTTCAGTTCATCTATTTTCTGATTTTGCTTTAGTAAAACACAAAGATCCTAAAGGGGCTTACACAATACCTTATTAATTGGTTGTGCAAAAGCAATAAAATAGATCTTGCTTTCGAAATGTGGCATGACATGAAAAGTAAGGGAATCAAAATGGATGTTACTGCATAATCTGCTATCACTGATGTGTTTTGCTAAAGGAGAGACATCAAAAGTGCCCACGAACTTTTCTCGGAACTTCTGGGAGTTGGTCTATTTCCAAATACAGGTGTTTATACTTACATGATTTGTGGCTTAGCATGTAGATTAGTGTATGCGGTTTGGCTTTGTTTGGCAGTTCCAAGATCTAATTTTTTTTTTAAGATTCTGAGGGAAAAGGATTGGGTGAAAAGAAATAGAACAAGTTTTGTTGTTAATCTTTCTCATCTTTGTTATCGTTTAGTGAATTGTGAACAGTTTCTGTGTGTCAATGATCGTGAAAGGTTGGTCGGATTTCAGTTTGGTACAAACACACTCTAAACTGATTTTCTTGAATCGGTTTTTTTTTTCTTCCAGTTTTCTAGCTATTATAATCGATGTTGTTTCTTTTTGTTTTGTATCCAGTGCTTTGCATTTTGAGTGGGTTGAGTTTATGACGAGAAGATGGGGTTTTGGTGATGCAGGGGTTTTTGGGTTGTTGGCTTAATTTTGAGGTGGAGGTGTGTTCAGAAAGGCAGGAGAGCTACTGTTTCTGGTGTTTGAGGTGTGGCTTCAAACATCCAATTCCACAGTTATTGTTCATGCTTGCAGACATAGATTGCTTCTACATTCAAGGCTTCTTAATTCTCCTGTGTCAATTTTGTTTATTGTAATTGTAAATTGTTCCTATTTAATGTTAAACTGTGATTGGTTTTGTCTGCAGGTTTCACATGCTACTGTTGTAAGAAATTGGTCTGCAAGGTCTGGGGAGAAGGAGAAGGTTGAATCTGTAAATCAAGGTAAATAAAAGGGAATTTTTGATAAGCAATTTTTGAAATCATGCTCAACTTTAAATTTTTAGAAATTTTTTGATAAGTTTTTTTTTCTGAGATTGAGGCAAGTGATTGGTGGTAAACTGTATTAGGTTTTTGTTTGTATCTGGGAGTGGTTAGTTTATGGTGTTCTTCTATTTCATTGGAGTGCAATTTGCTTAACCCTTTGAATTTAACTAGAATTGATAGGCGAGAGGAGGTTTGGCTCTAATTACTATTATCTAATGAGGTCAAAAGAAAATAGTTGTTTCATTGTAATCTAATAGAATTAGACAAACTTTACTTGCAGGCTTTGTAATACATAGGATTAGACAAACTTTACTAATAATATATATATAGTCATTTAGTTTTCTGTTTTCATTTATCAATTGGATTTTTTGTATGTAGATTAGGTCACATTTGAGGTGTTGTCAATTGTGAAGTTGCTGCTGCTGACATTCCAATCATCTTTCTTAGGTTGGTTGCCTATAATTCCTATCCCTTTGTGTGTACTGTACTTTTGTATATGATTGCATACTCATATATACATATAGTGATATGTGTGTGTGTCTGTGAGCTGCACTTTTGTATATGAATTCTTATATGTTTCTTCACTGGGATTTGGACTTTGTATGTGTATTATAGTATCAGAGAGTGCTTTGAGTTGATGAGAATACTAAAGATGGCTCCTTCAACCTAACAGAAAGTTAATATGTTGCAGTATGTATGCCTGCAAATTCTGCTGGAAATTAAAGGTTATAATTTAGAGATAAGTTAGCTGGGTATGTATATATATATATGTGTGTGTGTGTGCGCCTTGAGAGTTAAGATGCATATTTTTACTCTTTCTTTTTTTGGGTTTATATCTGGTGAGCTGAAAAAGGACCAGTAATTACTCAAAACTTAATTGGGGTGTGAATGCAATAGCAACCTTTTTAGAACAGTAGTAGCTCTACATATTTAAGTAGAATTATGGGGAAATCAGCTAGAATTGGGTGGGGCATATATGGCACTCACATAAATCCTTTTGATCGAACATATAATTATGCAGCTGACTGCCACAAAGCTGGAATACTGGACTGTTCAAAAGCAAAAGCATGTGAATTTCATTCAGTAAATCAGCTAGAATTGGGTGGGGCATATATGGCACTCACATAAATCCTTTTGATCGAACATATAATTATGCAGCTGACTGCCACAAAGCTGGAATACTGGACTGTTCAAAAGCAAAAGCATGTGAATTTCATTCAGTAAATCTGTTTAGGGGATATTAAAGATGGCTCCTTCATCCTAACAGAGATACCAAAGCCTCGATCTTTGAAAATTATCTATATTTGCATCAACATATTAGATGCTATTACCCATCTAAATTCCGTTTTTTCTTTTTAGCCTAATAAAGATAAGATCAAAAGAATCACTGTTAATTCATATCTAAATATTTGGGGTAGCATGTATTATACAGCTTTGCTTAATTATCATGGAAATCCATTTAACTTTTTGCCAACATGTTAACTTTCTGTGCTGATTTGCTTCTGTATTTTCAGTTTAAATGAATTCTAGAGTTTGTCATTCCTTGCTAATTAATGTAGATAGGCTATCATTCCATGAGCTATGTTGTTTGAATCAAGGTCATATTGGCTCATAATACTTGAGGCAGGTGATTAGGCACAGGGATAGAGAAGTTAATAATGAAAATGAAATCAAAGACAATGAAGAGAATAATGGTATTTAAGTAGTCAAGTGTAAATGTTTTCAGCCTTCTTAAAAACGTGCAACTTCAGTGAAAACAAAAATCTATAATGCAAAGAATGAGAAGAAGATTGCCAGGCTTTGCAGTTTAATTTGTGTTGTATTCTTTGTTTGTGTTGATAATAAACAAATAGCAAAGTTAGTACTGCAATGAACTATTTACAGAGAATAGCATATAGCATTTCTAACTAGAGCCTCTTTTGTGCAATATGGACGCATTTCTTCCAACTGAAAACTAGAATACCAAAAGCAGGTGAAGCTGTAAAAAATACAATTGGATAATGTGAGAGTAGAAACTCTCACTTTTTCAACCTGTTTTTTTTTTGTTTAGAAAATAACCTTCATTTCAAAAAGACTTCAACCATAGTTGGCCGGATTTCACGCATAATTTGAACTCTCATACAAAGAAAGTATTAGTAGTTGTAATGAGTGGTCTTCTTTTGTTTTGCAGATATCGGGAACAGCGAGCTATCAAAATTTGCAAGTATTTTGAATTCAGGTACGAATGTTTAAATGATGTTGCTAATAAAATTTAAAGACTGATGCTAATTATTATTGAATTAGTTTGTTCACAATCTGCGAATCAATTTTAAAGACATGTGAAGAAAGTTTGATAAGATAATCAATATGATTTGATTGTTGGAAGATTGGTTCATCTGAGATGTCTAATCCTTTTACTGTTTTGCAGGAAAATTTGGGTACAGCAAGAAGGAAGATCTGGAATTACTATTATTTTACAGTAATCAAGAAATTGGGAAAAGAGATGAATTACTATTATGGTCTGCTCATTATTTTGTTTTTGTCTTTTTTAATTTTTCATTGTTGTTTATAGTATTTAGATTTGAATAATGATAATGTTAGTTGCAAACATAAGTCTCTAGCCGTCTAAACTGGCAGATTTTGTTTGAGCACCGGTAGCAGCGCGCGGGCACCTATTCTAGTAAACTCTATACTTCCATCGAGATCTAGTACAGTCTACAATTTGTTGAGAAGACAATGCAATTAATTCGCCGTTTTCAATTTTTATTATTCCTTCGATTGCTGCTGCTGCTACCAAAGCCCAACAAGTATCTGCATGTGCATAGATGTGTGAAAAAAAAAATCAAAAGAAATATAAGTAGGAGTAAATTCGAAACAATTTGTCTATTTGATTTTTTTTTTTTGGAAATAAATTTATTAGAGGAAAAAAAAAAAACAAAAATAAATCTTTGTAGTTGGGAACTAATTGTCTATCTGATCATTTATTTTTTAAGTATTGTAGCTGCGACATAATTATTATTCTTACCATCCCGTTGCATTCTAACTCCAGTGACAGCTCCTCCATAGACCCAATTTTTGTAGTCTGGAAATTGTCAATCACAGTCGAAGTACTGTAAGAAATCTCCGGTGCTTCTAAGGGTACTCTCATGCAACCTTTGGGGAGTTCATCATCGGTTTGATCACCAAATATGTTCAGCACAGGTTCAGTGTTATACTTGGCTCGCCATTGCTCAAAGTTTTTCTTGAAAATTTTGTAACGCCTCTCCTTTTCTGAATTATTGGAGTAGACACGGTTATGCTCGGCCATCCACTCTTCAAACTTTTGCGTAATATTGATTGTGGATTTCTTATATTTTTCGGACGTGGTAGTACTCGGGATGATGCAATTGCCACATTTCTTAGCTTTCAAAGAGATTGAAAAGGAGGATTGCCACATTTCTTAGCTTTTAAAAGAGATTGAAAAGGAGGAGGATTGCCACATTTCTTAGCTTTCAAAGAGATTGAAAAGGAGGAGGAAGAGGAAGAAGAAGAAGAAGAAGAATAATGTGTTTTACAATGTGACGGATGAACAAGAGAGAAGATAAGGTGAAGGGTGTGTTTTACAATGTGATTTTCTTGTATTTGTATAGTCTTGTCACACAAATCCTCCCCTCCACCAGCTTTGAGTCTCCAATTCATTTCGGTGAAGAATAGTCTTATCACACATATCCTCCTCTCTACCAACTTTGAGTCTAGCTCCAATCCATTTCGGTGAAGAAGTGCCTCCTCGCCACCAGCTTGAGCCTCCAAGCCATTTTGGTGAAAAAAAACCTAGTTCATATTGGCTTTGAATAAGTCTAAGACATTCTTAAACATGTTTCTAGGGTCTTCTTGAATATTCTTGAACTCTCTCTGTGCATTATGGTTTCCCAATCCAAGTTGGTTAAAAAGTAAAATCCAAATTAACTTTGTACATGTGTTCCACAAAAGAGGTCTCATGAGAGAAAAAAATAATTGGTGGCTTTATGGCAAAATAAATATTAAAAAATATTCTTATATGCAATTGGCCCTATTTATATATGTTTAATATTTCATTTTTGCATATTCATACAAGGTAGAATCAGGGTTAAATATTTTTAATATTTTTTTGTTGGCAATCATAGAAATTTATAAAATAAAAGAGAAAGCAGCTAGGGTGACATGAAGCTAAGTTCCTTTTAAAAATTAAAAGACAACCAAAACATAGGTGCATAGCAATCGATCAAGACGCACAACAGATGCAGAGGTGGAAATGATAAATTTAAAAATGTCCAAGTGAAGAACCAACATTTTTTTATTTTTGAAGGGACCGACCTTATTTTATTCTTATTATTAAAGGGAAAATTAATACACCAAGTAAAGGCCACTAATAATTCTTATACACAAAGTTTCAAACCAAACATTTCGGTACACGAAATCTGAAACTCGACCTACTATCAGTACATGAGGTCAATTTTTGACACTAAAATGTCCATTATGCCCTCAGTTCTTTTTTTTTTTTAATAATTTTTTTTTATGTTATTTTTTTTCCTTCATTTATAAATGACTCGAGTCATTTTTTTTTTCTGTTATGCGAGGTGAGGAAGGGGGCGTTGGAAGCGAGGGAGTGAGCCCAGAAGAAGGAAGAAGAAAGAGATAAAACGAAGGAAAAAAAAATTTATTAAAAAAAAAACTGAGGGCATAATGGACATTTTGGTGTCAAAAATTGACGTCGTGTATTGATAGCGGGTCGAGTTTCAGATTTTGTGTACCGAAAGGTTTGATTTGAAACTTTGTGTATAAGAATTATCAGTGGCTTTTATTTGATGTACTGTTTGCGAAATTTACTAATTATTAAATTATGAAAGATCCTAAACCCTAAACCCCATCCGGCCATCCTAATTTTCCAACAAAAAAAAAATAAAAATAAAAAAATAAAAAAAAAGCTGAAAGAAGCCATTGATTGTTGGTTTTTGGTCTCAATAGATTTCAGTCTGTTCTTCACTTGAAAAGTTCTCCTTCTACAATGAAATCTCACTTCCATTCCTCACTCCTCCCTTCATTCCGTCGCTTCTACCTCTTAAACCCCAAGCCCCTCTCCTCACAACCACCACCGCCGCCGCCGCCGTCGCCGCCGCGAATCCATTCTCCGGCGAACCCAATTCCACAATCCTCCGATTCAACCCAAACCCAACTCCTCAACACTCTTCTTTCCCACAAGACCGATCCCAGTTCCGCTCTCGACCTCCTCAAACGCGCTGAAGCTCACCCAGGCTTTGTCCATGGCGCCGACACCGTCGCCGTCTTGCTTCACATCTTAATGGGCTTTCCAGAGACTCGCGGGCGCGCCAAGACATTGCTTAACCGCTACGTTTCCGGCGACTCCGGCCCTCCTCCGGCAGTCTTTCTCGATCGTTTGGTGGACTGCGCAAAGAGGTTTGGTTTTGATTTAGATTCAGATTCTCTGGTTTTCAGTTACTTGTTGAATAGCTATGTTAGAGCGAATCGAATAGGGGATGCTGTTGATTGCTTTAATAGAATGGTGGAGCTTGAGTTATATGCTAGTGTTGAATATATGAACATTGTGTTGACGGCATTGGTTAGGAGGAATATGTTTGAGGAAGCACGAGAGTTGTATGGTAAAATGGTTGAGAGAGGAGTTGGCGGTGATTGCGCCACTCTACATGTCATGATGCGTGCTTGTTTGAAGGAGGGGAAGCCGGAGGAGGCTGAGGAGTACTTTCGGAAGGCAAGGGGGAGAGGGATAGCAGCTGATGCCGCATTGTATGATGTGGCGATTGGGGCTGTTTGTAAGACTCCTGAATCGCGTTTGGCTTTGGTGTTGTTGGGTGAAATGAGAGAAATGGGGTGGGTTCCTTCCGGGCGTACGTATACTAGTGTGATTGGGGCGTGTGTGAAGCAGGGGAATATGGTGGAGGCGCTAAGGCTCAAGGATGAAATGGTGAGTTGTGGGGAATCGATTGATGTGGTTGTTGCTACAAGCTTGATGAACGGTTATTGTGCGCAAGGGAAGTTGGATGCTGCTTTGGATTTGTTCAACATGATTATGCAGGATGGACTTATTCCTAACAGAATCACTTATGCAACTGTGATAGGATGCTGCTGTAAGAATGAGAACATGGAAAGGGCATATGAGCTTTACACCAAAATGAAACAGATGGGTATTTTGCCTGATGAGTTCATTGTGAATCATTTGGTGCGTGGATTTTTGAAATGTCGGTTACTTGAAGATGCGTCTAAGTTGTTTGACGAGGCAGTTGACTATGGTATTGCAAATGTCTTCTTGTACAATAATTTCTTAGCATGGCTTTGTAGGGAGGGTAAAGTAAGCGAAGCCCGTAGTTTATGGGATAAGATGATGCGTAATGGTGTGATACCTAATGCAGTTTCCTACAACAACATGATACATGGCTATTGCAGAATAGGGGATATGGATTGTGCAAATAATGAATTTTTGGAGATGACACAAAGGGGTTTGGAACCTACTGTTTTTACTTACTCTATTTTGATGAATGGGTATTTCAGGAACGGTAATGCCGAACGTGCTTTTAATGTCTTTGATGATATGGTGGATGCAAAGAAAATCCCCACAGGCTACACAATTAACATTGTCATTGATGGCCTGTGCAAAGTTGGCCAGACATCTGTGGCAAGTGATCTTTTGAAGAAATTTCTTGAGAAGGGTTTTATTCCTGGATGTATGACTTATAATAGTATTATACATGGGTTTTCCAGGGAGGGTGCCATGAATTCTGCACTGAATGTTTATAGAGAAATGTGTGAAGGTGGAGTCACTCCAACTGTTATCACTTACACCAGCCTTATTAATGGGTTATGCAAAAGCAATAAGATAGATCTTGCTTTAGAAATGTGGCATGAAATGAAAAGTAAGGGCATCAAAATGGATGTTAAAGCATACTCTGCTATCATTGATGGGTTTTGCAAAAGGCGAGACTTGAAAAATGCCCGCGAACTTTTCTCGGAACTTCTGGAAGTTGGTTTATCTCCAAATACTGGTGTTTATACTAGCATGATTTGTGGCTTCCGGAATGTAAATGACATGGAAGCAGCTATTGAGTTACATAAGAAAATGATAACTGAAGGCATTCCATGTGACGTGAAAACGTACACTGCCTTAATCAATGGACTGCTAAGAAAGGGTGATTTACAATCTGCATCAGATCTTTACTCAAAGATGCTTTCGAAGGGAATTACACCTGATATCAACACATATACAGTTCTAATAAATGGCCTTTGTTGCAAACGACAATTGGAGAAGGCACGCAAAACCTTGGAATACATGAATAGAAGGAGAATGACTGCTAGGGTTCATATTTATACTGCTTTGATTGTTGGGCACTTCAAGGAGGGGAATTTGCAAGAATCGTTTAGGCTGCACGATGAAATGCTAGACAAAGGCCTCGTACCTGATGACATTACTTGTGATATTCTTATAAATGGAAAGTTCAAAGGCATAAGTGCACTTCCGAGGACTTCATGAGTCTAGGTACTGGTCGGTTATTGTTTGATCATGCTTCCAACTTTTGTTTGCTCATCGGGTGAGCAATTACTATGACCTGGAATGTTCATAGTCTCTTTCACATCTCTTTGGGAAATATTATTCCAGGCTTGACTTTTATGGTTGTAACATTACAAGTGGAATCAGTCATCTTCATTAATAGGAATCTCAAATAGATTCTGAAATCTGAACCTGCTACTATCCTCTTCATCTATCGGACTGCTGCTGGAAATTGGATGGAGATGCAGCTCAAAGGTACAAATAGCTTGGATTTTATCCCTTCTGTCTTTTTATTGTAGTTCATCATGTTATGGTTGTCCTGTTGCACATATTAAGTTAGGTTATTTAACACCCATAATGCTTTGTATTTTGCAATTGAGATTTGTTGAATTGTACGTAATATGTGATACTTACAGTTTAAATGTTGAGGTGTTTTTTATTATGAACTGACCTTACATCCAAGGGCGTATCTAGGGGTGGTGATCGAGGAGGGTCAATTGACCCTTTGACAGTCTGAATTTAGCTTTTAAATATCAATTTTGTGTTTCTCTTTTAAATAATCACGCAACCAGACAAGTCAAGAAACTTGGCAGCTTCACTCAATCATTGCATGACAAAACACAAAAAAAGAGAACCAATATTGGCATGGAAAAGGCAAATGGTGAGTTGTGTTGGGTTGGTTTAGACCATTTGGAACTTGCTCTCCAAAGATTAGTAGGTTCCACTGTCCTCCACCCTCTTGGATTCTCCTCTTGGTTTTCTGGTTTTTTCTTATTTAATCACTAAACAAACACACACACACAAATACACACACTTCTCCTAGTTATAATTTCATTGTTTAAGTGTTTGCTGTCTGAGAATTCCGAGTTTAACTGAGTTGAGTAAGTGAAGTGGGTCATACATGAGAGTGTTGACGGTGGTTGAAGGATTGTTAGCAGAGGCTGTTTAAACCCAACTCACTCTTTCTCCATGTTTCTTGATCTCGATCGAGTTTGTGAGTTGCTCTGGATCTTAATCTGCCAGATGATATTACTAAATTTCTAAAACTTAAGGCTGTAATTTGTCTGTATTACCAAGATTCGGCCTAAGCTAGTCCTCACAACACTTGCTGTTTTAAGATATTTTACCTGACCTGTTGCTGTTAGCTGTATTGTCTTCAAAAGGCCTCTGCTTTTAATTTCATTTAAGTTGTGGGTGCTCAATGCTCACTCACATTTAGGAAGCTCTGAACTGTGCCTAGCCTCACCTGGAAGAGGTAAGCAATCTGAACTCTTTGTGTTCGAGTTGTCTTAGTCATGTGGGTTTGAATTTTGGGTTAGGAAAAGGTTTCTGATCTGGGTCTATAGTGGGAATGTTTTTATTTTTAGTTTTCTGATTTGAGTATTGATGCTTCCTTCAGGTTTGATTGAGATTGGGGATTACATTCATTGGAGCTGCGCTTGTGGCTTTTGCTGCTACAATTGGTAACTTTCTGCAAGGATGGGACAATGCTACAATTGCTGGTACTTGAAATTTTTTTAGCTTTCTTCAATTCTTGTTTTTTGTAGGCTCTGTGCGTTGTGCTTCATTGAATCTTTCCAGTAATTCTATCTGGTTTACGCATTTCAATCAGAGTTTGTCCATTTTGTTGTGTTCAGTTCATGTTTTTGCTTGTTCTCATTTAGTGCTCATATTTCAGGGGCTATTGTTTACATCACGGACGATTTTGATTTAAGTAGCTCAGTAGAAGGTCTTGTTGTGGCCATGTCACTCATCGGGGCAACAGTTATTACAACATGCTCAGGAGGCATATCAGATTGGCTTGGTCGGAGGCCAATGCTAATAGCATCATCAGTTCTTTATTTTGTGAGTGCCTTGGTGATGTTGTGGTCACCCAATGTGTATGTACTATGTCTTGCAAGGCTATTAGATGGATTTGGAATTGGTTTAGCGGTTACTCTTGTCCCAGTCTACATATCCGAGACTGCCCCATCAGATATAAGGGGATCGTTGAATACTCTTCCACAGTTCCTTGGTTCAGGAGGCATGTTTTTGTCATATTGTATGGTTTTCAGGATGTCGCTGTTGGCCTCGCCAAGCTGGAGACTGATGCTTGGGATTCTTTCCATTCTCTCTCTTATATTTTTTTTATTAACCGTGTTTTACTTGCCTGAATCTCCTCGATGGTTTGTGAGTAAGGGCAGGATGCTCGAGGCAAAGAAGGTTCTCCTGAGCTTGCGTGGCACTGAAGATGTTTCTGGTTTGTTGCTTATTCTCTGGTTTGCTCATATTTTGTATATGTATAGTGATCTATGTTTTATAATGCATAGCGCCATAATTTAGCATGGACTCACGCACTGACTTGTCATACTACACGTCATATATGATGTGACATAAATGATGTTGAGAACATGAATCCAACGTGCAAAATGGGGGTTCACATTCTCAACTAATGAGAAGTACACTGATATCAGATCCATACTAGCATTTGCCCAAGTGCTTAAAGCCAATTAGTAATAGGCTTTTCTAGGCATCTAAGGGCTGAGAATATGTGCGACGGCTGAGTAGTGCATCTTCAAGGGCACAAACTTTATCATGTGGATCTCGCTAATGCACTGTGTTTATAGGTGAGATGGCTTTGCTTGTCGAAGGTCTTGGAGTTGGAGATGAAACATCTTTAGAAGAGTACATCATAGGCCCAGCTGATGATCTTGATGGTCAGGAAACAGCTGACAAAGACAAAATCAGGTTATATGGACCCGAAGAGGGCCTTTCCTTGGTTGCCAGACCTGTAACCGGGCAGGGTTCTTTTGTCAGTCTTGTCTCTCGCCAAGGAAGCTTGGCAACCCAGAATGTGCCTCTAATGGGTCCTCTTGTCACTCTCTTTGGTAGTGTCCATGAAAACTTCCCAGAGGCAGGGAGTATCCGGGGAAGCATGCTCTTTTCTAACTTTGGCAGCATGTTCAGCACAGCAGATCATCCACGGGGTAAAACTGAACAATGGGATGAAGAGAGCTTGCATAGGGAAGGTGAGGACTGTGCAACTGGAGGAGACTCAGATGACAATCTGCATAGTCCTTTGATTTCACGCCAGACGACAAGTATGGAAAAGGATATGGTGCCACCTCCTCCTTCCCATGGTAGTATTCTAGGCATGAGGCGCAACAGCAGTCTCATGCAAGGAACTGGGGAGACAGTTGGTAGCACAGGCATTGGTGGCGGGTGGCAGTTGGCATGGAAGTGGTCTGAGAGACAAGGCGAGGATGGAAAGAAGGAAGGAGGATTCCAGAGGGTATATTTGCTCCAGGAAGGAGTCCCTGGCTCACGTCGTGGGTCCCTTGTGTCACTACCTGGTGGTGATGTTCCTGCAGAAGGCGAGTTCATCCAGGCAGCCGCTCTGGTCAGTCAGCCTGCTCTGTATTCGAAGTCACTTATCGATCAGCATCCTGTTGGACCTGCAATGGTTCATCCATCAGAAACAGCTTCGAAAGGACCAATATGGGCTGCTCTGCTTGAACCAGGGATTAAGCATGCATTGTTTGTTGGAATTGGAATCCAGATTCTTCATTAGGTTTGTTATACCAAATTTTCTTTTTATCCGATCTAAATTTTGTCCTTAAGGATAGCTAAAATGTGCTAATTACCTAGTTCAACTTTATGGAGAAATATTATTAGTAGTCAAGTTTCTCTGATGTTATGCCATGTTAGTCATGATATTTGCTTGGCCAGTCCAAAGGATGCTAAAAAAATGGCACATCAAATTCTCTCTCTCACTATTATTAGTCATATTTTGCATATATTTCCTTTTGGTCAAGGTTCATCTTCTTTCTGTAAGTAGTGACGTTTGTCTTGTAATGCTCTTTGGGGTAAAGCTAACGGCTAAATGTTAATATAATTTAGCAGTTTTCTGGGATAAATGGAGTTCTCTATTACACTCCTCAAATTCTTGAAGAGGCTGGAGTCTCAGTTCTTCTTGAAAGCTTTGGTCTCATTACAACATCTACATCTTTCCTCATCAGTGCATTCACAACTTTGTTGATGCTTCCTTGTATAGGTCTAGCCATGAAGCTCATGGATATCACTGGTAGAAGGTGATTTACGCTTAACATGGTTTTTTCTTTTTGAGCTGAACTGTCATAGATTTTCAACTCAACAAGGAAGAATTTGCCTTGCCATCACACCAAATACTGGTCGTCTATTTCTTGACTTAACGTTCTATTTTATAAAAATATAAAAGTAATGTGTGTGTGTGTGTGTCAACTGTGCTGTTGATAGGATTCTTGACAATCTACTAAAATTCCAGAACCCTAGCTTATTTTGTGCTTTAGAGGAAAAGTTGAAGTTTAAATCTTAGCTAATGCACTTCTTATTGCAGGATCCTGCCACTGACTACACTTCCTGTGTTGATTGTGTCACTCATTCTTCTAGTCATTGCCAACTTAGTGACCCTAAGTTCAGTCGTTGAAGCCGCAATATCAACCACTTGTGTGATAATCTATTTCTGCGTCTTTGTCGGCCTATGGGCCAATCCCAAATATCCTCTGCTCCGAGATCTTTCCGACAAGGGTGCGTGGCGTCTGCATTGCCATCTGTGCCCTGGCATACTGGATTTCAGACATTATCGTCACCTACAGGCTGCCAGTTCTGCTTGATTCAATAGGCCTAGCTGGTATCTTTGGGATTTATGCCGTTGTTTGTGTCATCTCTTTGGTGTTTATCTACTTGAAAGTTCCGGAAACCAAAGGCATGCCCCTTGAAGACAAATTGCTGCTGCCAAAAATGAGTAATCGAGAACAGTTAGTGACTTCACCAGTTTGCGGTTCTCCGTCTTCTGTAAGGAGATTTTGTTCCATGCATTTGAATATTCATAATGGGTGATTCTTCCATTTTTTATTGTGTATGATAAACTAGATTATTTTGGAGATTAGAGATGATTGATTTATAACCGTGGGAACACATCCGACACTGCCCTTATTTAAATAAGGCATTCTACAGTCAAATATGCTGGATTTTGTAGGCATGTTTGCTGGTTCAATCACACTGTTTGGAAAATAAATACACACCTGCCTTTTTTTTTTTTTTTTTAAAGGGGTCTGGAACCAAATGAAGCTGGGAGGCTCATCGCAGCCCAATATATATTTACCTCTTCAATCCCCTTATGATATGAAATTATCACCAGGGTTTAGCAAAGTAGTAGATAGCTAGGGTTAACCAATTGAGTATGCAAATCACTACGAGGAGGGGAATTTGCAAGAATCGTTTATATTTATACTGCTTTGATTGTTGGGCACTTCAAGGAGGGGAATTTGCAAGAATCGTTTAGGTTGCACGATGAAATGCTAGACAAAGGCCTCGTACCTGATGACATTACTTGTGATATTCTTATAAATGGAAAGTTCAAAGGCATAACTGCTCTTCCGAGGACTTCATGAGTCTAGGTATCGGTCGGTTATTGTTTGATCATGCTTCCAACTTTTGTTTGCTCATCGGGTGAGAAATTACTATGGCCTGGAATGTTCATAGAGTCTCTTTCACATCTCTTTGGGAAATATTATTCCAGGCTTGACTTTTATGGTTGTAACATTACAAGTGGAATCAGTCATATATCTTCATTAATAGGAATCTCAAATAGATTCTGATATCTGAACCTGCTATCATCCTCTTCATCTATTGGACTGCTGCTGGAAATTGGATGGAGATGCAGCTCAAAGGTACAATAGCTTGGATTTTATCCCTTCTGTCTTTTTATTGTAGTTCATCATGTTACGGTTGTCCTGTTGCACAGATTAAGTTCAGTTATTTAACACCCATAATGCTTTGTATTTTGCAATTGAGATTTGTTGAGTTGTACCTAAAATGTGATACTTACAGTTTAAATGTTGAGGTGTTTTTGATTATAAACTGACTTTATATCCAAGGGCGTATCTAGGGGTGCTGATCGAGGAGGGTCAATCGACCCTTTGACGGTCTGAATTTAGCCTTTAAATTTCAATTTTGTGTTTCTCGTTTCACATGGCTTGTAAAGCCTTTGTTGACCCCTCTACCTCTTTCCAAATTCTATGACTTTCAATTATTTTTTTGTTTACTTTTTAGTAAAACATCCAAGTTTCAATCGATTTAAGCCACGAACATAAAAAAATCTAGATACGCCACTGTATATATCTGTTTACCAACAATAGGCAGCCAGAAACAGCTGAACACTAACAAGTTTCTAAACCTAAAACTTTCTCTAACCAGTTATGAGAGCTCTCACTCTCTCCCCTTTGCGGCGGCTAACCCTAGGGTTTCATCGTCTGATTTCCTTGGCCTGCGACGATGGCGCTCAAGGTCCTTGGCTGCCGAGTCCTTTGGATTCGAGAATCTCCTATTTTCAACCTTGGGGTTGCTGCATCATAATCTTATCATTTTGGCAATGGGATTCATTCCCTCCGGGATTAGGTCGTACCGTTGTTGCTCCTTGTTTCAGTGATGATGGTAAGCGGCGCCTTGGTCTGGTGGACCCAAACCAGATATGGGATCCCGATTTTGTCATGGGTAGAGGCACTAATTTCAGATCCTCTATGATGGTGGCGTTTCGATATATGGGTGCCAATGGGTCGCTGCGGCGATGGAAGGAGATCCTGAGTTCAGATCATTTCCGGCGGTGGCCTTGGTTACAACTGCGGTCGAGTTCTTTGGGGCATACAGGCTGGAGGATTGGCGTTTGGGCCTTTAGGTTGTTCCCGGAATATCGTTCTGGTGTCGGCTTGGCTTCTTCAGAGTTACGGCGGCGGGGTGGCTCGCTGGGGTGGCGACGCAGAGCTGGATGGGTGCCCAGACGCTTGGGTGTCCGGAGAAGGGCTGAAGCTAGCGTTCCCAAGGTTTTGGACGCCTAGATCAGGATAAGTTGGGCTTGGGTCTTGGTCAAGTTTGCCTTGGTAGACTTGATTTTGGTCGCGGCCTGATTTGGATCCATATTTGAGACCTGGGGTAACTTTCAAATCCTGATCTTGAATCCGAGACAGCTACTCATATTGATCTGGTATTGGTTCTGGTTCTTGGGATTTCGTTTGCTAATTTTTGAGTTTTTGACACACGATTACTTTCGAACTCTCAGTGAGTGAATTACCTCTCCTAGGTGATCATATCACTGGTTACAGTTACGGTTACAGTTACTACTATATTTTCATTGCTCTCGTGACATATGCAGTGTAGCGATGACGTTCGTCATCAAGTCACATCTTGGTTACCTTTCATTCTAGATGCGTGACAGGTCCCGCCCCGGATTTCACCTCGAACTCCGAAGTGGTCATGCGGGGCCCACCTTAGAAGAAATTCTTCCAAAAATTTGGCAGAACTTCCCCTAAAATGGACTACCCAAAACCTGTAGAAAAGAAATTTACACTTCCAAATCATTCACCCCTCATCCTCCTGGAGCCACCCTGCTCCCCAAATCACGACATCAACCAAAAATCACATAACACAAAACGCAACTTGAATGACACAAATCCCACAAGTAATCAGAGCAATTCTAATAGAAAGGTATATAACGAAAACCTAACTCAAGGGCAAACGCGGACGCCATGCTGTTGACTATGCCTCAACTCCGTGTACGTCCGACCTCAACTAATTTCGCATGCAAACTGGGCATTTGAAACCGAAGGGCCCATAGGAAAGTATATAAAAACGTTAGCGTGAGTGGACAAAAATAAACAATTTTAAACCAAATGGATTTTATACTTTCCCACATTTATTTCTTTAAAAAAATTTCCGATGCATGCAATGATTAACGAAAATAAAACAAGAGGGGTTCCGCTCATGAAAACCCACTAGCCCCGCTAGTCACAAACGATTAAAAGAAAATGTTGAAACTCTGATACTCAAGGAAATAAAACCAGCCCCGCTGGCTAAAATAAATCGGAAATCGAACTAGCCCCGCTAGTCAATAATAGTAAAGTAAGTAGGGGAAGACGATAGCCATACGAGTGAGCCTCCCAAGATAAAGTACTCCCATTACTCCCGTAATATACCCTTACGCCACTATGTGTAGCGATAGGATACTGGGCTTGAGAATTACTGTCACAGAGACAGTAACCAGCGCCACAAAGGCGGAGGGCTTCGGTGATCCCATCACCTCGCCACAAAGGTGGAAGATCAATGCTAGCAATGATAAGTCACCCAAAGTATGGCAAAAGAAAATCCGAAAACCACAGTAAAATCATTAATACATAAGGCTTCCCAATCTCTCTTAAAAGAATTTCCAATGACGTGTCCCACACGCCAAGATAATCTCGAGTTTAAAATAAATAGGAAGAAATAATAATAAACATGTTTTCCGTAAACCGAAACAAAACCAATTTCCAAAATCATCATCAAGGCATTCCCAATGCCAAAACCGAAGTCGATAAATAAATAAGGAATATAACTCCATCGAAATCCCATTTCGAAAATCCTTTAAAAGTCTCAAATCGAAATAGAATATAATTAAAAGTATAATTCCGGAAATCCCCTCAGAAATATATAATTCGTCAAATAAGATTATAAATCATAATCAACTTCGGAAACAAATCATTATCGAAAGCACTTATATGAGATAAAGCGAAATCAATCTCTGAGATTAAATCACACGCTCGAAATGTAAATTGATAAATAAATAGACCATATTCAAAGAAATAAATGCATGCATCATTACTTAAAAACAAAAGTCCACTCACAATACTATTCCGACAATCACGTATACGAGTACCTTCATCGAGCCAGAGCTCGGTACGTCGCCCTGTACACGATTATATTCCGTAAGCGATAATTCGACAATTTAATACGAATCCCATAATCAAACCCTCACCAATCAACTCTCCACTTGTTCTCGGATTCAACCCAAATTTTACCTCTAATACTAATTCATTATCTTAAAGGTTCCAAGTCAGAACCGAGAGATATCCGACGGTCGGATTCTCGTAATTCGATAATCAAAACCCTAAACTTCAAAATTCATAATTAATTCCAAGTTTCTCCAAAAATTACCAAACTTCACATACAAGCTCTACACAATTTATAGGATTTAATGGGCTAAAAACCAGAATTAAAACACTGCCCTACACGCCTCCAAGGGCCACCCACAGTGGCGGCGCATGGGGCTCACGCGCCGGTGGCCACCACCTCCAATAGTCACCAAATTTCGGCAGCGCCA
This sequence comes from Rosa lucieae, assembly GCA_024704745.1. Lineage (NCBI taxonomy): Eukaryota > Viridiplantae > Streptophyta > Magnoliopsida > Rosales > Rosaceae > Rosa > Rosa lucieae. Next base: position 31,698,567 of record CM045498.1, on the reverse strand, counting down.
CCTACTCATCAGACCCAACATTTTCATGTTCACAACATTTTCCAATTTTACCTCGAAGAGCTCCAATTTGGCCGTTGAACACAAGCCCAAAAAAACCCAAGAACCCCTAGAATCGGGTTCTCCTTGATGCTCCTTCTACA